>JAJEKV010000009.1:16321371-17661460 GCA_021234155.1 Isoetes taiwanensis | reverse complement strand
TAGGTAGTAAAAAGCTGGTTCAGTTACGTATTGCTAAAATTATTATTCATAAGGACCTACTTACACCTACTACCATTGGAACTCCATATACGCACATGCCTTACTACCCATACTCACACATGCCCATGAGGTCACATCTACTATCTCTACTACCAATTCTAAAGTAATGTGGAATTTCTAAAGTATCACCATGGCTTACACACACGCACCCATCATACCCATCACACTTCACTATCGAATTTCAAGAAAGTATGCATCTTGAGAATATTACATTGGCGGGCATTTGCAAGTTTCAAGAAACTTTCTACTTTTGGTAGGGTGGCTTCTAGAGCATAGGTGGTTGCCCTATAGCATCTAGAACACCCTAAATTGATCTATTTTTGAGTTTTTGCAAAGTTTTGGCAAACTTTTACGTTTTTCAGGACCTAGTACTTTCTATTTTAGGCTGGGGTACTACCACCTAGAGCATGAAACATTCTAGGACGTTCTATTTGAGTTTTACACAAAGGTTTAAGCAAACTTTTCTATTTTTTAGACTAAAACTTTCTATTCTTAGTACAGGGTGCTTACCTTTAGACATGTAACATTCAATTCTATTTTGAGCATTTGCAAAGTCTCCAAAACTTTACATTTTTTGGATTGAAGTGTTTACCCATGAGCATGCAGCATTCGAGAACATTCTATTTTGAGCATTTGCAAAGTCTTAAAAAACTTTTTATTTTTTAGGCGGAAACTTTCTATTTTAGGCGGGGTGCTTGCCATGAGGCACCTACAAAGTATTATTCATGGGTAACATGCTCATACATACCTGAGGCACAATTCAAGTCATGTCAATTCTAAAAGTATCACCTATGTGAAACTACATACACCCATTATACCAATTTAAGTATCACTGTGAATATTCTATTTTGAGCATTTGCAAGGTTTCAAGAGAGCTTTTCTATTTTTAAGAGTGAGGTGCTTTTTGAGGCGCGGTGGTTGCTTTCTCAACATTTGGAACATTCTAGAGCATTCTATTTTGAGTTTTTGCAAAGTTTTAGCAAACTTTTTTGTTTTTAGACTACCTTATTTTCTATTTACTGGGCGGATAGCTTACCTTGGAAACATCGAGAACATTCTAAGGACATTAATTTTGAGTTTTTGCATTTTAGGTAAAACTTTCTATTTTAGGCGGTGCTTACTTTTGAGGCATCTACCATTCCCGAACATTCTATTTTAGGCATTTGCAAAGTTTTAAAACTTTCTATTTTTGGATTGAGTGTTTACCATGAGCATACGCAACATTCGAACAATTATTGGAAACTTTCTATTTTTGAGAGGGGTCAAAAACTTTCTATTTTTAGACACCCGAGGGTGCTTACCCATGAGTATTTGGAACATTCGAGGAACATTCTATTTTGAGCATTTGCAGAGTTTCAAAAAACTTTCTATTTTTTAAGTGAAACTTTCTATTTTTAGGTAGAGGTGCTTACCCATAAGCACCTGGAACATTCGAGCATTCTATTTTGAGCATTTTGGTTTCAAAAACTTCTATTTTTAGACTGAAACTTTCTATTTTTTAGGCCCCGGGGTCTTACCCATGAGCACACAGGAACGATCTAGAACATTCAAGAGATTCTGAACATTCTAGAAATCCTAGGTATCCTTGAATTAAATTAGGCCCCAGCCTTAACTATGCATGGGTTCTATATTATTTTTAAGAAAAGGCTGAGGTTGGTCTAGTGGCAAGGGTAGAGTTTGGGGGACGTATCAAGTTTGATCCACAATTGTAAAAATTCCATCCCACCCAAGGTGGGAGCTTTTGAGGCCAAGGCGGGACCCGTGGCGCGGGCCACTGCTTTTAACCGCTTTCATAAACAGGCCGACCTCGTGACCCCTCATCTCCGGTTTGGATACGTTATTTTCATCTCATATTATATATATATTTTATATAATATATATATAACATATATTTCTTAGATGTATTTTCTTCATCATATATATAACATAATATACCAATAATACCATATATATGTATATATACTCTTAAAACATATGTAACATATAACATATATATTACCTTAATATATATATATATATATATATATATATATATTTGCATTATATATTTATATATTTATACTCTCCTTATACGCCACTTGCATGAACATATATAGCCATATATACATTTTACACTCCTGTTTTATGCATATATGCGCCGCCATATAACGCCGCCGCCCGCCGCCATGGCGCACGCCGCCGCCGCCGCCGCCATAACGCCGCCTGGCTGCATAACGCCTGCCGCCGCCGCCCGCCTGCCCGCCGCCTGCCGCCGCCGCCGCCCTCTGCCATATATACCTATATACTCCTATATATATATCACCATATACATTTCTCCCTCTTCTCTCTATCTTTCTCTCTCTCTCTCTCTTCCACCTATATAAACACTCTGCCATGTAATGCTCTCCTCTCTCTTTAACACCATATGCTCACCGCCATGTCTCCTCCTCTTTCTCTCTCTGCATCTCCTCTCTCTCTCATCACTCCCACTCCTCAAACATATTTGCCATCATATATATACACTCCTCTCTCCTCTCTAGCCTACTTACACCTACTACCGCCAAAAGTATCCATATGGGAGAATACTACTGATTCCAGTATTACCTGTGGTTTTCCATCTTGCACTCCGTGTTTCCACTTGAGTCTTGAGCATATCAACATCAACCCTCTATTCCATTACCAACGATATCATTCGCGGGTAACATACTTTCAGCAGCGTGCCGTAGGCCACATCTCTTGCCTCTACCAATTCTAAGAGTATGTCCCAATTCTAAAGTATCACCCATGTGACTTGCACACCACATCATACCCATCCACACTTACCTATCAGTTCCCAGTATACGCATCCAGGGTATTCTGCTTTGAGCATTTGCAGGGTTTCGAAGCTTTCTGCTTTTTAGGTAGGGGTGGCTACAGGCTCAGGTGGTTGCCCTATAGCATCTAGGGCCCTTCAAGACATTCGTACGGGTTTTGCAAAGTTTTAGTAAACTTTTGTTTTGAACTCACAAGTACTTTCTATTTTTAGGTTGAGATGCTTGCCCTAGAGCATCTAAAACATTCTAGGACATTGTTGAGTTTTTACAAAGTTTAAGCAAACTTTCTATTTTAAATTTGAAACTTTCTATTTATGGTAGAGTGTTTACCTTTGAGCATTTGCAACATTCGAACATTCTATTTTGAGCATTTGCAAGTTTCAAAATCTACTTTATTTTTGGGTTGAGTGTTTGCCATGAGCATGCAACATTCCATAACATTCTATTTTGGGCATTTGCAAGTTTCAAAAACTTTCTATTTTAATTTGAAACTTTCTATTCTTAATGAGGTGCTTACCATGACCATCTGGACATTGGAACATTCTAATACCCAGACATTTGCAAAGTTTCAAAAACCTTCTATTTTCATTGTTTCTATTTTTTAGGCGGGGTGCTTACCCATGAGCACAGGACATTCCACAACATTCTATTTTGAGCATTTTGCAAAGTTTCAAAAAGGTTACCTCTTCACCGCCAGAAGTATCACTCATGGGAGAATACTACCAATTCCAAGTATTACCTATGAGGTTTACTCACATCACTCCATGGTATTTCACGATCTTGTTGTCACTCAACCCTCTATTCCATTACCAACAAAAGTATCATTCGCCGTTAACACTTCCTCACACGTGCGAGGCCCACATCTACTACCTCTACCAATTCTAAAATATATCAATTCTGATATATATATGACACACACCCATCCTGCCCATCACACTTACTATCAATTCCTAAAAGTATCTCGAATATTCTACTTTTGACATTTGCAAAGGTTTCAAAACTTTCTACTTTTAGGCGAAAGTGCTTCTAGAACATAGGTGGTTGCCCTATAACATCTGGAACACTCTGGGAACATTCCTGTACGAGTTTTTGCAAAGTTTTAGTAAGCTTTTACATTTTTTGAACTCTAGTACTTATTTTTGGTGAGATCGCTTGCCTGGGCATCTAAAACATTCTAAGGCATTCTATTTGGTTTACAAAGTTTAACCAAACTTTCTATTTTAGTGAAACTTTCTATTTTTTAGTGAGGTGCTTACCTTTGAGCATTGACAGAACATTCTATTTTGAGCATTGCAAAGTTTCAAAAACTTTCTATTTTGGGTTGAGTGTTTTGTGAGCATACGCAACATTCCATAACATTCTATTTTGAGCATTTGCAAAGTTTAAAAAAAAAAAACTTCTATTTTTGGAATTTGAAACTTTCTATTTTTAGTAGGGTGCTTACCCATGAGCATACGGAACATTCCAGTTTCTACTTTGAACATTTGATTTCAAAACCTTCTATTTTTAGACTGAAACTTTCTATTTTTAATTTGAGGTGTACCCTTGAGCACCATTTGTTCTCCACAACTTCTATTTTGAGCATTGCAAAGTTTTCAAAAAACTGTATTTTTAGTAGGACTTTCTATTTTTTAATTTGAGGTGTACTCATTTGAGCATCGGAACATTCCTAGGACATTCCAAGAGGTTCTAGAACATTCTAGAACATCTAGAGTATCCTTGAATTAATTAGGCCCTAGCCTTAGCTAACTGGACTTCCTATTCTTTCAAGAAAGGCGGTTGGTCTATTGCCAGGGTGGGGGTTTGGGGCAATGTCCGAGTTCCAGTCGTGGTAAACCAAAAAAATTTTGTCCACCAAACAGGAGCTTTGAGAGGCCAAAGCCCGCAGACTGGCCGAGATCGAGCCCGTGGCGCATCTTTACCGTCGGATGGGCGTGGACTACGGTTCACTCCACTCACTTCTGGGCCTTCAGCCGGACGCTATTTTCTTATTATATTAAGATAGAGCTAGAAAAGGCGGCACGGCCCAATGGTGCCTCTTCACTCCATTCACCAAGCTCCAGAACCTCCATACCGATTTAGGCTCACCGTAACCCCTTTTCTTTTGAACCTTCCTCGGCTCCATTTACTCAGGCCTACTTTCGGTTGAGCATCTCTAGGACTATTCCTCCTCCTCTCTTTTTCTATTTGTGCCTCTCTCTCTCTTTCCTCTCTCTTTTCTCTCTCTTCCCTCTCCCCTTTGTCTTCTCTCTCCTATTTCTCTCCTTCTCTTCTTTTCCCTCTTTTCTTTTCTCTCATCTTTGCCTTCTCTCTCCTCTCTCTTCTTCCTCTCTTGTCTCTCTTCCCCTCTCTCTTCCTCTCCTCTCTCTCTCCTCCTCCTCTCTCTTCTCCTCCTCTCTCTCTTTCTTCTCTTCTCTTTGTCTTTTACCCTCTCCTGTCTTTCTCCCTTTCTCTCTCTTCTTCCTCCTCTCTTCTCTCTCCTCTCTCTTACATCTCCTTCCTCTCTCCTTTTCTCTTCTCACCTCTCTCTCTCCTCTCTTATCTCCTCTCTCCTCTGTTCTCCTCTCTTTGCTCTTTTCCTCTCCTCTCTTCCTCCTCTCTATTTCTCCCCTCTTTCCTCATCTTTCTCTCTCTTTCTATTCCTCTCTCTCTTTTCTCCCTCCTCTTTCTTCCTCTCTCCTCTCTCTTTCGTCTCTCTCTCCTCTCCCTCTCCTCTCTTCCTATCTCTCCTCTCTCTCCCCCCTCCTCTCTCCCCTCTCTCCTCCTCTCTTCTCTCTCTATTTCTTCTCTCTCTTCTCCTTTTCTCTCATCTCTCCTCTCTCTCTCTTCCCTCATCTCTCTCCCCTCTCTTCTCTCTGTCTTCTCTCTCTCTGTCTCTCTGTGTCCCACCTTTCTATCTTCTCTCTCCTCTCCTCCTGTCTCACATCTCCTCCTCTCTCTCCCTCTCTCTCCTCTCTATATCTCATAGTTCCTTCTCTCTCTCTATCTCTCTCCTCTCTCTAACTTCTCCGTCTCTCTATAACTTTCCCCTCTCTCTCTATCTTTTGTCTCTCTCTCTCTCTTCCTCTCCTCTTTCTTTTTCTCTCTCCCCTCTCTCTCATCTCTCTCCTCTCTCTTCTTTCCTCTCTCTCCTCCCCTCTCTCTTCCCTCTCTCTTCTCTCTCTTCTCTCCTCTCTTCTCTCCTCTTTCCTCTCTCTTTTGTCTCTTCCCTCTCTTCTCTCTCTCCTCTCTCTTCTCTCTCTCTCCCTTTTTTTTCTTTTTTTCTGCTATCTCTCTCCTCTCTCTATTCCTCCCTCTCTCTCTATCTTTCTCTCTCTTCTCTCTTCTCTTTACATCTCTTTCACCTCTTCTCTCTCTCCTCTCTCTTGTCTCCCCTTTTCCTTCTCTCCTCCTATCTCTCTCACTCTCTCTCTCTATTTCTCCTCTCTCTCTATCTTTCCTCTCTCCCCCTTTCCTCTTCTCTCTCCTCTCTCTTATCTCTCTTCTCTCTCCTCTCTCTTCTTTTTCCCCTCTCTCTCTCCTCTCTCTCTTCCCTCTCCTCTTTTCTCTCTTTTCTCTCCTCTCTCTCCTCCTCCTCTTTCTTCCTCTCTCTATCTCTCTCTTGTCCCCTGTTTGTCTTCTCTCTCCTCTCTCTATCTCCTCTTCCTCTCTCTCTCCTCTCTCTCCCCTCTCTCCTCTCCTCTCTCTCCCTTAGTTCTTCTCTCTCTTCTCTGTCTCCTCTCTCTCTATTTCTCGTCTCTCTCTATGTATCTCTTTCCTCTCTCTCTATTCCTCCCCTCTCCTCTATCTTTCTTTCTTCTCTCTCTCTTCTCTTTTACGCTCTCTTTTCCCTCTCTTCTCTCTCTCCTCTCTCTCTCCCCTTTTCCTTCTCTCTCCTATCTCCTCTCTCTCTATTTCTCCTCTCTCTCTCATCTTTCCTCTCTCTCTCCTCTCTCTTCCCTCTCCCCCTCCTCTTCTCTCTCCTCTCTCTCTTATCTCTCTTCTCTCTCCTCTCTTCTTCCCTCCTCTCTCTCTCCTCCTCTCTCTTCCCTCTCTTCTCTCTCTTCTCTCTCCTCTCTGCTCCCTCTCTTCTCTCTCTCCTCCTCTCCTCTCTCTCTCCTCTCCCTTCTCCCCTCTATCTTTCCTCCTTTCTCTCTACCTTCGTGCAGAACATTCTAGAGTTTCTAGGATCATCAAGGCTTTTAATTAACCAAAGGAAGATTTCCATTGCCCACGGCCTTAACTAAGCATGGACTTCTTATTTTGTCGAAGAAGAAATGCTTGGCTTAGTGGTTAAATTGGGGGTAGGGGGCTAATCTTGGGTTGAATCCACCATGCAACATAAAATTTAGATGATGGTTGGAAAAAGGAGGGCACAGGATCGCGCCACGTGGCGCGTGAAGCAGCAGCGTTAGGACCGTCCGGATCGCCAAGTGGCTCCGCGCGAGCCATTCGATGGGGGTGGAGTTACATTCGTTACAAAGCAGCAGTATTTCTTCTCTTTTACCATCTCTTTTCCCTCTCTTCTCTCTCTCCTCTCTCTCTCTCTCCTTTTTTCCTTCTCTCTCCTGTCTCCTCTCTCTCTATTTCTCCTCTCTCTCTCTATCTCTTTCTCTCTCTCTCCTCTCTCTTCCTCTCCCTTTCCTCTTCTCTCCTCTCTCTCTTATCTCTCTTCTCTCTCCTCTCTTCTTTCCTCCTCTCTCCTCTCTTCCTCTCTTCTCTCTCTTCTCTCTCCTCTCGCTCCTCTTCTCTCTCTCTCCTCTCTCCTCTCTCTCCTCTCCTTCTCCCCTCTATCTTCCTCTTCTCTCTCTACCTTCATTCTAGAACATTCTAGAAGTTTCTAGGGGATCATCAAGGCTTTTTAATTAACCAAAGGAATTTGGTACCCACGGCCTTAACTAAGCATGGACTTCTTATTTCCAGCCGAAGAAATGCTTGGCAAGTAGTTAGAGGTGGGGGTAGGGATAATCTTGGTTGAATCACCATGCAACATAAAATTTTAGATGGTAGTTTGGAAAAGGGAAAGGGCACGGGATCGCCCGGCGTAGGCAATGCGTTAGGACCCGTCCGGATCGCGTAAGTGGCTCCAGCGGTAGTCACGATGGGGGTGGAGTTACGTTCGTTACAGCGGTATTTTTATTATAATAATTTATTATAATAATATATATACTAGAAGGGGCAGGCGTGATGGTTTCTTTTCTTTGCCCCTTTCTATAAACAAAAGGCCCAAACCTCCGTGCATTACCTCGCCTCGATCTGCCGGGCTCACCCATAGTCTCTTTTTTTATACTATTGCTCTCCTCTCTCTTCTCTTTCTTCTCCTCTTCCTCTCTTTTCTTCGCTCTCTCTCACTCTCCCTCTTTTCTCTCTCTTGTGTGCCTCTCTCTCTCTCTTGTCTCTCTCTTGTCTCTCTCTCTCTCTCTCTCTCTCTCTCTCTCTCTCTCTCTCTCTCTTGTCTCTCTTGTCTCTCTCTCTCTCTCTCTCACCTCTTCTCTCTTGTCTTCACAATTCCCTCTGTCCCTTTTCTCTCTTCTCTCTTTCTCTCCTGCTCTTCTTCTTGTTTCTCCCATTTTTCTCTCTCTTTTCTCTCCTCTCTCTCTACCACATGACTATTTCTAAGGCTGGGGTGCTTGCTGTCTATTTTCGGTGTTTGCAAAGTTTGCGACCTTCTACAAAGTATTGCTCATGGGGAGGAACATTGCGATTCAAAGTGTCTGTGTGGTGTAAAGTCTCACCCGTTTAAAACTGACTCACGCCCAATAGCATTACACGTATTACATTATCATATTATTATAAAACTCAAATACTTTATTTATATAAATTACTCTTTATACAACATTAAGTGTATGTTAGTGGTCTTTTCGCAATGCACACCTTGGCGTCTGTGATTTTGACCATCTTGTAAGTGCACCTTGAGAGACAGCGTGGGATTGTCATAAATGGCGGTAGCGGGTAAAGTAACAGACTCAAGGTGACCTTCTTGATTTATTGATTGTCATTGAGAATGCTAAGCCCGAATTAGATATTGTCTTCTAGTGAAGGGTATGTCTTGAATCAGATGGCGTCAAGTTGATTTTGGCAATAGAATTTGGGGTGCCTCCAGATTGGCAGTAACTATCTACGCAGTAAAATTCTGCATATTGCGTGTGTGATCTTGTGGAGGCGAGTTCCATTGCATAAGCCACCTTGAGATATGTTTTCTAAGTAACATTCTGTGCTCCCACCTTGATGAGCTTGTGAGGTGGCATTCAGGAAGGTGTGGGTGATTGATAGATTCAATCGGAAATTTCTGATGTCCTCTTCATCTTCCAGTTAGGGGTATCAATACCCGGTATATGGGTGCAAGTCTCCATCACGATCTTTGCGAGGTCTTATCGCTAAGACTGGTGTATCTTCATTTTTGGAGATAGTATAGATTTGTCGAATAAATTCCATGTTAGCGGCTCCTGTTTGTCCCAAACACCTCATGATAATGTTATTTTCGCTTATTTTGCCCTTCATTAACTCAGCGTCTTGAGGGGAGCGTGAAGCTAAATCATTCGTGTTCTCCATCGCCAGAAGCAATGAAGTATTAGAGACCATTCTTTTTCGCCATGCCAGGCTTCGCATGTTCGTTGTTAGTTATGTCTTGAAGTGTTTCCACGGGGTTGCTCTTAACACATTTGCAAGAATCTCCATCTTTTGGCTCGTTTGATTACGAGCCTTGTTGCCTAAAATCACC
Source organism: Isoetes taiwanensis (assembly GCA_021234155.1). Classification (NCBI taxonomy): domain Eukaryota; kingdom Viridiplantae; phylum Streptophyta; class Lycopodiopsida; order Isoetales; family Isoetaceae; genus Isoetes; species Isoetes taiwanensis. The sequence continues at coordinate 17,651,908 of JAJEKV010000009.1, read as the reverse complement.
GTAAGCCAATACAACAACCATTCCTCAAATGGTCTAGGGTCTGTCAATTTCCTTCAAGGCAGTGTCACTAGCATCAGTCACGTTCGGAATGTGTCATGCTTAATTCATCCCACGCCAGCGTTGCTTTTCTTATTCTATACGCTGTTTGCCATTGGCATAAATCGAGATGTTGCTTGGTCGGAGTTGTTGGGAGCTTGAAGGTAGGTGCCTTGTTTGGGCTCCATGGGCAAAAGGCTATTGTATGCACCCATCCATTATTTGCAATAACAAGTCTCTTCCTCTTAACATGCTAATAGCTTGTATTGAAGACAAATGTTTTCCCAGTTCCCAGGACCCTCCACATTTATACATGAATCGATGGTTGGACTCCTTCAATTGCAAGAAGAGCGGCGTCAGCTGGCTGCACTGATGCGAAGTTAATCTTGCATATCGCTCCTTCGCTTTGGCCTTTTCAAAGAGCTACATCGAATGTCGATTAGCGGTCACATTATGGTCTTGGAGTTATTCTTGGCTGCAGGAGATTGCATTGTTGTGGTCGTCCCATTTACGAGAAGATTTCATTTATGGATATGATGTTGCATTAGCCATCTTCCTCTCTGACATCTCCGGGCATAATCTTACTAAATGGCCTTGAACTTGTCCCGCAGGTTAAATGGATCGAGGAGGACCATATCTGTGAGATGAAGAGCTGACGTTTATGCATAATTGAAGGCATTTGAAAATGTTGCATCGTCAAGCGTTCTTTTCCCATTAAATCATCTACTAACGATCCAAAGTTGCCTTTCTTTGTCTCATGAAGCGTGTTGCATTGTTTCCGTTGACATTTTTTCATATCCTCAAAGCTAGTGATGCCTTTTCTATGTAAGCGACAATAAGCGCAAGTAATGCCTTTCCATGTATCTTTTGGTGACAGTATGCATCCTTGAAATTAATTTGTGTTGCCTTCCCTTATCTTCCGGATGCCTTGGCCTTTTATAAAAGTATAATGAATCTTAATATTGCGGGCGTTGCATCAACTTTATTTAGCTCGAACCCGAGCGGTGAGCCATTGTATGAATCGTTGCGGCTCCAAAAGGCAATTCGTTTCTTGACCTTCTTCATAATACCACGCGATTTGTTTGTTGGGCAAATGAGCGAGCCATCTGGACATATGATAGTTAGTAATAATAAGATATATTCTAGGTTTCCAAAGCAACAACCTATATAATCTATTCATAATATAGCCCGGTGGTAGTATTAATAAAATATGATATGGGTTCCAAATTAACAACACCAGCACGATTGTGGGATGTGGTGCATTTTGTAGCAAGATGTCCTCCACATTGTACAGTGCGAGAGATGTACCTTGTATCAAAATTCGTGTATCTCGTCCCAATTGTATGTAGCTTGCATGCATGTCTGTGGATGTCTTTGTTAGTGCAATGCTTGCTCGATCATAGCACTGTAAGATGTACTTAAAAATATACTTTATGTACCAATCTTGGCTCTTTGCTCCCATTTATATAGCAAGCGTACTTCTTCAAAGAGATAGGCATTATATGGAACAACCATCTTGTTGTCTATCATTCTATTCCTTACTCATATTGAATGCCGGGCGCCTTCTATATTACAGGTATCCATTCTCTTTTAATTGAGGTGCTTTCAACAAATGCTTTGGGAAAACCTTTAGAACACTCCATTGTTCCGTCTTTTCATTCAATTTCATACCCAGAGGTGCACTGGTCCATCTACTGTGCACAATTTCGTGCAATTCGGGGTCTTCCGGTGGGTCGATATGAATAAAATAATCACAGTTTACTTACATTACCATATCCAGGTAAAGAGCAATACAGTGTATATACACAGTATTTCGGCACTTGTGATCCTGGCCAATGTCATCGCTATCCGTATTTTATCTGTTTGTTCCATTATTAATAGCATGTGACAATGTGGTAGACCTGCATACGGTATTGATTGTATATGAGTAGGCTTTAACTTTTGCCAAAATATCTCTTTCTAAAATATCCTTGGAGGATTGCCATTAGTTTCGTATGGTACACGAGCAACCATCGGAGTCTATGGCGATTGGCTACTTCTAAATTATCTCTAATTACGGCCAATTTGTATTGCATGCGCATGTAATAAATAGATGCAGCTTCCCAAATCTTCTTACCTGTGTGGAATCTTGATGGTTTGTGCATGGCACGATCGCCCACCCAATAAAAGCGGCGGTGGTAAGATAATAATCGTCCGGATGCCAATCCACATGCCTCTTGCTTCGCAGTTCACATAATCAATCAAGCCCTCGCATACATCTCGGCTCAAGAAAACTTTTTGGTTGACGGTAAAATTCAGGTATTGACTTCTATCATAGCGTGCGCATCAACTATGGTATTGCGTCGGTCTACTTGCGTAGCTCAATAAGTTGAACTCAAACTTAAGCATCTTTCGCATCGGAGTTACTGTATTCCTTCGTGCTTAGTCTACTCTGAAATAATATTGCGGCATAGACACATTTTGTCTGTTGACTCGTCGCCCGGTTATTTGGTTTTCTCATCTTCATTTACTTACACTTATGCATGAGATGGGTATTAACAATACGGTAAATAGGCGTCTATGTATGGGTATTAATGGCGTATTTAAGGCCGCCACCTCTTTGATGAATGCATATGTCTCTATTAAAGGCGGGTCTCCATACGGATTTACAAATATTCACAGCCTCATTGGCGAATCACGAGTTATATCTTAGCATATCTAGTCACATCTGTCATCAGCGAGTACATCCTTATACCAGCGTGTCCATTTCCCATGGCGCGCATTTCCTCTACCTCGTGCATCATATGCAAGGCACGTGCAAATGGAACATACTCCTTATTTCTAAGTCCAAGCGCTTCATAAGATCCATGTCACACTCGTGTGCACATTTGTCGTTGCTCATTAGCATACTCCATATCTAGAATGTATAGTTGGGCATATCGGCGGTGATACATTATCATCCGGGATGGCCAGGCCCGGACCTATGGTAAACTTGACCATGGATCTTAGCCCAATATGGGCACGGTCTATTAATTCTTTGTATATATACGCTCGGGAATAATCCTGGTACCAATCGTTATTGTAAATTCGATATGACTTGAACTCCTTACTTTTGGATGATCTCAATTAGTAAATGGTATAATAATGTTAGAGCATTCTTTGTCAAAGGGATGGAGGCTAACCTTGCCATCATAACCAGCGATTCGTATCATCATGTTTAAATGTTAGTGCATGGCAATATTTGCACTCCTGTTTAGTTCTCCACCGGTGATGAGGTTGGGCTTGTCGTTGAATGGCGGTCAAGAACTATACCTTCAATCGATGGATTATCTCGTTGCGTCTTTGTTGAGCCTCTGCGGCCCGATCTTTCAACATGTTGCTCATCTTGTCTACTTGGTGCATTCTTAGTAAACATGGCTACTTGCTCGGTATTTTGCATCAATCTACGCAATATATTTGCTCTCCGTCTCCTTGTTGCGCCTTCATCTTGCTTACGGCCACTTCTCCCTCGCATGGCATATCAATCTCGCCATCTGATCCTCTTCGTCTCACTTCTTTGTGCCATCAAATCCTGTCACAGCCGCTTCCTCTGCATGTTAGGCCAATCGTAACCACGCTCACTTGTCTGTCTCCTAGCTGAGCAGTGAGCACCTTCGCCGCCCGTCTGCATGTTGGGCCAACGTCTGGCGGCCGCTCGCATCCGTCTCTCCCTCTTTGGCCGGTGAGCCTACTCGCTGACCACTTCCTGCGCATGTTGGGTGTGTCGGCATGCGCTCTGATGTCCGAATCTCTCCTGGCGCTGGTGAGCTGCTTTCGCTGACCACTTCCCTCTGCATGTTGGGCCAATCGCCGCTCCCGTAGTCTCCTTAACGGTGAGCTGCTCCTGGCCCTTCCTCACATGTTAGGCGGCTGGCGGCCGCTCCCATCCGTCTCCCATAGCTGGTGAGCAGCTGCTCCTGGCCACTTCCTCGCATGTTGGGCCAATCGCGTACGCTGCATGTCATCTCCTCCTGTTTGGGCGGTGAGCACCTTTCATGACCCTTTCCTCTGCCTGAGTGGGCCAGCACAGCGTCTGCTCCTCCGTATCTCCTATTCCTTATTTGTGCGATGTTTCTCTACGTACTTAGTAGGCTCTATCTGTGCTTATACATCCTCCGTCTCTATTTGCAAGTAATGTTGTCTTCTATTTTGGTATCTTTTCTCTATCACGTCTGGCTTCCTTCTCTGGGTCTCCTCTCTTTTGCCTCATTGGCGTTGTTCTATTTTGCCTTTTTACAATAAGTAATTTAGTATGCGCCATGATATATAGAAGGAAAGTAAAGACATTGGCTTTTGAAATAGTGGCTTTGAACATTGTAGAACATCATAGAACAACTATTTTAATCCTCTCTGAAACTTTTATTTTGGGCATAAGAGACACATTGAGTTCCACAATACTCTTCTAGAAAAGTTTCCATTTGGACATACCATCATGTACCATTGAGAACATTGTAAAATATTATAAAATGTATTAAGACTACATCCTAAAACTTTCTATTTATGGACATTGTAGAACTACTTGCTTCACAAATTCTTTTATTTTTAGATTCATTAATAAAGGGTTTCTGTTTTGAAGTTATCCTAAATTGAAGTGGCTATATCCCAAAACTTTCTATTTATGAACATTGTGAGCATTCTATTCTATGTCCATAAATACAGAGATTGTCCAAATTGAGTTTATTCGAGAAGGCGTCTAGATACAAATTGCATATTCTAAATATATCCTAAAAGTTTCTATTTTGGTCATTTTATGCTTATTCTATTTCGCTAACATTGATCTGAAAAGTTTCCTTAGCTTCTACCTTGATTTTTTGCAGTTTCTATTTCTAGATTGGTGATGCCTATCTACATTGTTAGAACCTTTTGAAATGTTCTACTTTAAATACTGTAAAATTTTAGAAAATTTACTATTTTTCACACTACAAAACATTCTAGGGTTTTTCTAACAATTTACAAAATTAAAATAGTTTAAGTTGAGATATATCTAGATTGCTCACAAAAATTTGAAAAAAGTTTCTTTTTTTTAAATTGAGGTGCTTACTTACAGTTTCTAAACTTCATACCAATGTTAAGCTTGAATATCCATTCAAACTCATTCGCCTTTATATCTTTGGAAAAAAAGATTGTTTTCACAATGAATGCATGGGATATTTGTGTAAACCCTAAATCCATGCCCCTTTATATCTTGAAAAGAAGCGGCTCTTTTTGCAGAATGCATGTGGGATATACATGCAATATTTTCAAATTGATTAGGTCTCACCCTTAACTATATTTGAGTTTACTTTCTTGTTAATTAATGATTGGTTTTAGTGGTAGAGATGGTGGTTTTGTTTGCCAATGTGCAGTTCGAATCCACAAATAAACCTCGCGCCTTTAAGAGCCTTAGAAACCTGGAATTTGATAGGTTTCACCTATTTTAAGTTTTCTATACCTATTTGAAACGTTTCACTCTTCTCTCTCTTCTCCCTCCCCCCTCTTTTCCCCTCTTTCTCTCCTCTTCCTTCCCTCTCTTCTCTCTCCTCTCTCCTCACTCTCTCCTCTCCCCTCACCTTCTCCTCTCTCTCTCTCTCTCTCTCTCTCTCTCTCTCTCTCTCTCTCTCTCTCTCCTCTCTCTCTCTTCCCTTTTCCCATAACTCTCCCTTCTTCCTGTCCTTCTTAATATTTGCTTCTTCCCCAATATTTAAGAATACGGTGTTTAGAGACGGTTCAAAATTTCAAAAGCAAATAACTTAAAAAGCAACCTTTAGTCCTTCTTGTTGTATGGATTTGGCAATTTCAATAAGGTCTCCTTTGTCATCTCACATATGCTTTGGTCATTGCAACCATTGACTACGCAATTTCAGGCTATTTACCAGTCTGTATTTCCAATTGCAACCAACTCATTTTCTTGCACTTTCTTCTTTGAAAATCTAATTTCTTCTTCTGTGTCCCAAATATTGCTTGCCATCTGTGATATTCCCATTGCAATGTCCTCATCTATTTACCTTTGGACTTCTTTTCTGCCTTAGGTTTCCACAAACTCGGGCTGATTTACATGCTGCTGATCTAGGACTTGAAGAATCTGTCTGGTTTCCTATTAAGGTGTCTATTGATTGGAATTTACGGCATCAACTGGACTGTGGATTTCGATGTTAACATCATTGTTTGAATTAGATTGGATCGACGGAATTGGTCTTCAAATCATCACATTCCCAGCGATTTCAAAATAACTATCATTCATGAAGGTCGGTAATTGGCATGCCAAGTACGCAGCCTCAGCTTCATTGCCAAATTCACCATCATCACCGGCACGGTATTGGATTATCGGAGGTAACACCATATTTAACTTCTTCCATTACATCATACCCGCGCCAGCAGTGATTCGAACTTTGTATGGCTACAAGCCTCCTTCTCATCTTTAAATTTAGCTTGCAGCTTATCCCATTTGTTGCTTTAGTTGTCTCGGCTCACTAAACCCCCAACAAGGGCTGCAATTTCATATAATTTCCCTCCAGCATGTGTTGGAGAGGTTGAGGTGCCTCAGGTTACCAATTTCATCTAGATTCGGGAGATTGAGGAATGTGGAACACCGTGATGCATCCCGTGCCGCGAGGGGGACCTCACTAATATTGTGTGTCTATCACTTTCCGAATTTTTCCCTTAACCATGCACAACAATAGCCAAAGCGGGGAATCGGTTTCCCGGAATTCACTCACAATATTGGAGAGGTGCACAATTCGTGAATACGCTTGAGATCTCTTTTCTTTTAGTATCTTGAGAGAATTAGCTCGATGGTCTCCAATTGAGCATCCATACTGGAATCTGGCTTTGTCATTTTCCGGGTCCTTCTTGGTACCATTTTTCAATCCGAGGAAGCCTGAAAAGGCTGCTTCAATTCTTGACCGGCGGTCGAGAAGACATGGACATCCCGAATTCAGGAAATTGCGGGAATAAGGACGACACAAAAGGTACCGATCGAAATTAATGAACAAATGCACAAAAAACATAATGAAAATGCACCGCGTGATCGGATGAATACCGGATAAGTAATCGGCTAATTGCTTGATTGGATGCTTGTGGCAAGAATAAAGTGACCTTGAAGATCAAGAAACACCAAAATCGCTTGATATTATTAGTAATAGAAACATTCCCGGGCGATTTTTTCAAACGCGCAGCGAAGTGAAGCTGGTGTTTGGTTAGTGGGCAATAAACGCCCCCTAACAATTTGTTAAAGCGAATCATCTCAGTGAGATTGAGTTTCCCACTCTCACCCATCTCTCATCTCCCCATCTCTCATCTCGTATTCTCGTATTCTCTCTAAATCTCTAAGTAGGCATGTGGCCAACGCATCTCTCTCTCTCTCTCTCTCTCTCTCTCTCTCTCTCTCTCTCTCTCTCTTCCCTTTTTTCCTCTCCTTCTTCACATCTCCTCTCTCTTTATTTCTCCCCTCTCTTATCTTTCTCTCTCTTTTCTATTCCCTCCTCTCTTCTCCCTCCTCTCTCTTTACCTCTCTCCTCTTTTCCCTCTCTCCTTTTTTCTCTTCTCTTTGCCCTCCTCTCCCCTCTCCCTTTCCAGCTCCCCTCTCTCCTCTTCTCTCTCTCCTCCCTCGCCTCTCTTCTCTCTCCTCTTTCTCTCCTCCTCTCTTCCCTTCTCTTTGTCTTTCTCCTCTCTCTTCTTTCTTTTCTATCTCTCCCCATGTCTCTTCCCTCTTTCTCTTTTGCTCTCCCCTCTTTCTCTCTCTCTCCCCTCTACTTCCTCTCCCTCTCCCTCTCCCTCTCTCTCTCCACCATCTCTCCTCCCCCATCCTCACCTTTAACAATGTTGAAATCATTATGTTCTTCAAGAACTAATGCTTGCCTAGTCAGATTTGAGATTTAGGGCTGTGGGGTACCATAGCCAGGAGCTCGAATCCTTCCTAAACCAAACAACTCTTAACATCAAGGCTTTTAATTAGCTAAAGGAATTTTCATTACCTCGTGTAACTAACATGGACTTCCCTATTCTTTCAGAAAGACTGGTTGGTCTGGTGGCAGGGGTGCAGAGGTTGGGGCAATGTCGAGGTTCAAGTCCACTGGTAAACCAAAAAATTTGTCACAAACTTGGGGCTTTTGAAACCAAGTCCCACCGGGCGGCGAGGTCGGTACGTGGCGCGCCCTCCACCGTCAGATGGGCGTGGGCAACCAGACTCACTCACTCACTCACTTACAGACGCTATTTTCTTATTATATTAGAAGATTATATTAGACTAGAAAAGAGGCCCGGCGGCAGTCCTTTCTTTTGCCTTTCCTCGGCTCGGCCGGCCTCGGCAACCTGCGCCTCGATTTAGGCCACCCGTGCCCTATCTCCCTCTCACCTCTCTATCTCTCTCCTATTTCTTCCCTCTCTCCTCTCTCCTTCTCTTCTCTCTCTTTTGTCTCTTTCTCCTTTCTCTCATCCCTCTCCTGGTGTCTCTCTTCTTCCTCTCTTTTCTTCTTTCTCCCTCTATTCCCTCTCTCTCTCCTTCCTCTCTCTTCTCTTCCTCTTTGTCTTTCCCTCTCTCTCTCTCTCCTCTTTCTCTCTCCTTTCTCTTCTCTCTCTCTCTCTTCTTTCCTTGTCCTTGTCTTCTCTCCCTCTTTTCTTCCCTCTCCCGTCTCCTTCCCTCTCTCTTCTCTCTCCTATCTCTCCTCTACTCTCCTCTCTCATTCCTCCTCCTTTATCTTTCCCTCTCTCTTTTTCTCTTTCTCTTCTCCTCTCCCTCCCTCAGACCTGCCTCATTTCCTTTCTTCTTCCCCCTCTTCTCTCTCTCCTTCCTCTCTCTCCTCCTCTCTTCCTCTCCTATCTCCTCCCTCTCATCCCTCTTCTCTCTCCTCTCTATTCTCCTCTCCTCTTATATATATATATATATAAAATAATATAATAATAATAATAATATATATATATATATATATATGTCATTCAAACGTTGCATATGCATAATCATAATAAATAATATTGTTTAATATAATAAATCGGCAGGCTTATGGCTGTCATAAATTATATACATAATATGCATCTGCGGCTATATGTATATATAAGTATATGTTGTGCATCAATACTGGCAAAATATGTATGTAAACAATATGCATGTCATCATCATGTAACTTAATAATATGTTTGATGCGCAATCCATATATATTTAATATGTTTGATGCGTCATAAAACATATATGTCCTCTTTTGCGTTATGGCTATGTCATGTTTTGGCTTAATATATGCATTATGTCATCATCATCTGTTGCTGTGCCATATAATAATAAATCTTAATATGTATGTAATATATATATATGTAAACAATGTTTTAATATATGTTTTATCATCATCATCACGTTCATATATAAATTAATATAAATCATATTTTATATGTCATATATATTCACCCCTCTCTCTCCCCTCTCTCTTCCCTCTCTCCTCTGCACTCTCCTCCCTCCCTCTTCTCTCTCTTCTCTCCTCTCATCTCTTCCATCTCTTTTTCCTCTTCTCTCTCTCCCTCTCTCTCTCTCCCCTTTTTCCTTCTCTCTCTCCTATCTCTCTTCCTTCTCTCTATCTATCTATCTAGCTATCTATCTATCTATCTATCTATCTATCTATCCTATCTGTATCTCTTTCATTCCTCTCTCCTCTTCTCCCTCCTCTCTCTTCTCTCTCCTCTCTTCTCCCCTCTTCTCTCTCTAGCTTCATTCTAGAACATTCCTAGAATCTTCTAGGACATTCTGTTGGTTTTACAAAGTTTAAACCAAGAGCTTTCTGTTTTTAGGCTGGAAACTTTTGCACACTGCTATCATGCAGAAGCCACACACTACCAGTTCCAAAGTGTCGACTGTGGGGATCTTACTCACATCCCTCTTTTGCATTCCTTGATGTTTCAGGTCTTATTCACACATCTTTGCTCAATCCTCCTGTTCCATTACCAACAAAGTATCATTCATGAGTAACAACATTCTAGGACATTCTATTTGAGTTTTTACAAAGTTTAAACAAACTTTCACATTTTTTAAGTGAAACTTTCTATTTTTATTTGAGATGCTTACCTTCGGCATCACGCAACATTCGAACATTCTACTTTTGAGCATTTGCAAAGTTTCAAAACTTTCTATTTTTGGATCAGGGTGTTTACCGCGGGCATCACCGCAACCTCCATAACATTTTATTTTGAGCATTTGCAAGGTTTCCAAAAGCTGCTTTCTATTTTTACCGCTGAAACTTTCTATTTTTAATTTGAAGTTAACACCCATGAACATCACGGAACATTCGAACATTTTATTTTTGAACATTTACAGATTTTCAAAAACCTTTTATTACAAATTTGAAACCTTCTATTTTTGGTGAGGGTCTTACCCATGAGCACACGGAACCCTCCACAACATTCTATTTTGAGAATTGTTGCAAAGTTTCAAAACACTTTCTATTTTTTAATTTGAAACTTTCTATTTTTTAGATTGGGGTGTTTACTCATGAGGTTCTGGAACATTCCATAACATTCTATTTTGAACATTTGCAAAGTTTCAAAACCTTCTATTTTAAAGGCCCGAGATTCTATTTTTTGAGGGTGCTTCCTGTGACTTTGTAACATTCCATGACATTCTATTTTGAGGCATTTGCAAGAGTTTCAAAATATTTCTATTTTTAGGTGACTTTTCTATTTTTATTTGAGGAGTCTTTGCTCATGAGCTCTGGAACATTCTAGGACATTCAAGAGATTCTAGAACATTCTAGAACATCCTGAAATTATCCTTGAATTAGTGGGCCCGACCTTAACTAAACATGGACTTCTATTGTTCGAAGTTGGTCTAGTGGCAGCAGGGGTGGGGGTTTGGGGGCAATGTCCGGGGTTCAAGTCCACAGTGAAGCCAAAAATTTTGTCCACCAAACTTGGGAATTTTGAGGCCAAGGCCCACCGGGCCGGCGAATCGAGCCAGTGGCATCCTCCTGCGTCGGATGGGCGTGGGCAGCAGACTCACTCACTCACTACGGGCGCTATTCTTTATTCCTTAAGAAGGTAGATACTAGAAAAGTAGGGCCCTTTTCTCTTACACCATTCCCTCGCTCGGCCGACCTCAAACGGCCTACGCCTCGTCTGAACCAACCCGCATGGTAGGGCCTTTTCTCTTACACCATTCCTCGGCTCGGGCCATTCCGGCCCGCCCTTCCTTCCATTCCTTCATCCATTCCTTCCACTCATTCCATTGTTTTCCTCTCTTTCTCCCTTCTCTGTACTCTCTCTCCTCTCTCTTCTCTCTATTCTCTCTCCTCTCCCTCTCTTCTCTCTCCTCCTTTCTTCCCTCCTCCCTTTGCATCCTCTTCTCCCATCTTCTCTCTCTTTCTTCTCTCTTCTCTCTTCTCTCTTTTCTCTTTCCTCCTCTCTTGTCTCTCTCTTCTCTCTCCCTCTTTGTCTGCTCCTTCTCCTTTTCTCTATGCTCTCTATTATATATTATATATATTTATGTAATCATCATCATATGTCATCATTTTATGTCATGTTTCATCAGTATATGTTTCATTTTAATAATAATAATAATAAAACAATGATATGTAAAGCAATATGTCGCGTGTTTGTTTAATGTATTATGTGGACAATATGTTTAATATGTAAATGTGGCTTAAATAAAATAATATGGTATGTAAGGTATGTTTGCATATGCATGTAGTGTGTATATGTATATGTAATGGCTTAATAAGTGTATATGTATGCATGTTTTTATGTCTTAAATGTTTTTAATATGTGTATAATAATATGTAATGGAACATGTAGATTAATGCGTATGTAATATGTAAATGGCTTAGAAAAAGCAGGTATGTGTTGTCATTTTATGCATGTCATGTGTTTATGTGTTGCATATGTAATAAGTAGCCAAAGATGTATAAATAATGTCATCTGATTTTTAATGCATCAGCAATGTAATGTTTTAGGTGTGTTTAATAGCAGACAATATGTGTAGTGTCTGTGTTTTGTAATGTAAATGTGTGTGCATGTCTCCTTTCTCTCTCTTCCCTCTCTCTAAAAAATTATTATTCATAGAGACCTGCCCCTGCCTACTACCATGGAACTCCATATACTACACATGCCTTGCCCATGCTCACACATGCCCATGGGGTCACATCTACTATGTCTACTACCAGTTCTAGAGTATGTCCAATTCTAAATTATCCACCCATGTGAAGCTTACACACACCATCACCCATCACACTTACACACTTTATCCAGTTCCAAGTATCATCTTGAGATATTCTGTTGGGCATTTGCAGGTTTCAAGAAACTTTTTACTTTTAATTTGAGGGTGCTTCTAGGCATAGGTGGTTTGCCCTATAATCTGGAACACCCTAGAACATGATCTATTTTGAGGTTCTTGAAGTTTTGGAAACTTTTACGTTTCAGTTTCATGAATTACTTTCTATTTTTAGGCTGAGATGCCTACCCTAGGGCATGCGAACATTCCTAAGGACATTCTGTTTTGAGGTTTTACAAAGGTTTAGTAACTTTCTATTTTTAAGACTAAAACTTTCTATTCTTAGGCGAAACACCTTTGAACATGTAACATTCGAGAAAATTCTATTTTGAGCATTTGCAAAGTCTCCAAAACTTTCTATTTTTGGATTGAGGGTGTTTACCCATGAGCATCTGCAACATTCAGAACTTATTCTATTTTGAGCATTTGCAAAGTCTTAAAAAGCTTATTTTAATTTGAAACTTTCTATTTTTGCGGGGTGCTTGCAGGCACCTACAAGTATTCATGAGTAGCGTCTCGCCACATGCCCACATGAGGGCGCAATTCTAAGTATGTCAATTCAAGTATCACCTATGTGGAAATACATACACCATTATACCAATTCAAAGTATCCTGGGTGTTCTATTTTGAGCATTTACAAGTTTCCAAGAAACTTTCTATTTTTTAATTTGAGATTCTTCTAGGCATAGGTGGTTTAGCCCTACTCAGCATTTGGGTTTGTTCTGGGGCATTTATTTGGTTTTACCAAAGTTTTAGCAAACTTTTTGTTTTAAGACTACCTTATTTTCTATTTTAAATTTGAGATGCCCATAGAACATCACAGAACGATCGGACATTCATTTGAGTTTTACATTTTAGACTAAAACTTTCTATTTTAAAATTGAGGGTGCTTACTTTGAGCATCCTACACCATTCGAGGAACATTCTATTTTGAACATTTGCAAAGTTTCAAAAACTTTCTATCTCTCCCCTTTTTCCATCTCTCTCTCTCTCCCTCTATTTCTCCCCTCTTTCTATCTTTCGTCTCTTCTCTATTTCTCTCCTCTCTCGTCTCCTCACGTCTTCTCTCTCTCTCTTCTCTCTTCCCTCTCCTTTCTCTCTTCCCTCTCTAAAATTATTATTCATAAAGGAACCTACTTACACCTACTACCATGGAACTCCATATACACACATGCCTTACTACCCATACTCACATGCCCTTGAGGTCACATCTACTGTCTACTACCAATTCTAAATATGTCAATTCTAAAAGTATCACCATGTGAAGCTTACACACACCCATCATACCCATCACACTTACTATCAATTCCAAAGTTATCATCTTGAATATTCTGTTGTGAGGCATTTGCAGGTTTCAAGAAACTTTCTACTTTTAGTTTGGGGTGCTTCTAGAGCATGGGTGGTTTGCCCTATAGCATCTAGAACACCCTAGAACCATTCTATTTTGAGTTTTGCAAAGTTTTAGCAAACTTTTCTGTTTTCAGACTTCTGGGTACTTTCTATTTTTAGGCGAGGATGCCTACCCTAAGAGCATCACGAAACATTCTAGGACATTCTATTTGAGTTTTACAAAGTTTAAGCAAACTTTCTATTTTTAGACTAAAACTTTCTATTCTTAAGTGAGGTGCTTACCTTTGAACATCTGTAACATTCGGAAAATTCTATTTTGAGCATTTGCAAAGTCTCCAAAAACTTTCTATTTTTTTGGATTGAGGTGTTTACCATGAGCATCGCAACATTCGAGAACATTCTATTTTGAGCATTTGCAAAGTCTTAAAAACTTTTATTTTTAATGAAACTTTCTATTTTAGTGAGGTGCTTACCCATGAGCACCTACAAAGTATTATTCATGAGTAACATACTCATACATATTTTGAGGCACAATTCTAAAGTATGTCAATTCTAAAGTATCACCTATGTGGAAGCTTCGCGCACCATTATACCAATTCAAAGTATCACTGCGAATATTCTATTTTTGAGCATTTGCAAGGTTTCAAAACTTTCTATTTTAGTTGAGGTGCTTCTAGAACATAGGTGGTTGCCCTATAGCATTTGGAACATTCTAGAACATTCTATTTTGAGTTTTGCAAAGTTTTAGCAAACTTTTTTTTTTAGACTACCTTATTTTCTATTTTAAAATTTGAGATGCTTACCTTAGAGCATCGAAACATTCTAGGACATTCTATTTGAGTTTTTGCATTTTTAGACTAAAACTTTCTATTTTTAGGCTTACTTTGAGCATCTACACCATTCGAACATTCTATTTTGAGCATTTGCAAAGTTTCAAAAAACTTTCTATTTTTAGATTGAGGTGTTTACCATGAGCATCTGCAACATTCGAACATTCTATTGAAACTTTCTATTTTTAGGCCGAGGGTCAAAAACTTTCTATTTTTAGGTATTTGAGGTGCTTACCCATGAGTATTTGGAACATTCCGAACATTCTATTTTGAGCATTTGCAAAGTTTCAAAAACTTTCTATTTTTAAATTTGAAACTTTCTATTTTTAGGCTGAGGGTGCTTACCCATGAGCACACGGAACGTCGAAACATTCTATTTTGAGCATTTGCAAAGTTTCAAAAAACTTCTATTTTTAGTGAAACTTTCTATTTTTAGGCCGAGGGTCTTACCCATTAGCACCTGGAACATTCTAGAACATTCAAGAGATTCTAGAACATTCTAGAACATCCTAGAGTATCCTTGAATTAATTAGGCCCGACCTTAACTATGCATGGGTTTTATTATTTTAAGAAAAGGCCCGGTTGGTCTAGTGGCAAGGGGTGGGGGGTTTGGGGGGCAATGTCGAGGGGTTCGAGTCCACGGTAAACCAAAAAATTTTGTCCACCAAACTTGGGGCTTTTGAGAGGCCAAGGCCCACGGAGCCCGAGATCAAGGACGCGTGGCGCCTCCTCCCACCGTCGGATGGGCGTGGAAGGGAATCACTCCTTACTCACTCACTCACGGGCGGCTTTATTTTCTTATTATATTAGACTAGAAAAGGGCCCGGCTGGCCCGGGCCCGCATTCTTTTCCCTTTTTATTTACGGCTCCTCCGGCCGGCCTGCCTGGTTTGTTTGAGCCCACCATTTTGAGCGTGCCTATCTCCCCACTCTCCTCTCTCTCTTCTCTCTCTTCCCTCTCTCCTTTCTCCTCTCTCCTCTCTTCCCTCATCTCCCTCTATGTCTCTCTTTCTTCTCTCTCCTCCCTCCTCTCCTTCTCTCTCCTCTCTTTTTATGCGTTTTCTCTCTTCTCTCTTTCTCTCTCTTCTCTCTTCTCCCTCTCTCTTCTTCTCCTCTTTTCTCTTTCTCTCTCATCATTTGGAATATTATCTATTTTAAGAAAAGGCCTATATCTCTCTGGGGGCTATTCTCTCTATCTGTCTCCAAAAAGATCTCCTCCTCTCTCCTCCTCTCTTTCTCTCTCCTCTCTTCTCTCTCATTTCTCTCTCTTTCTCTCCCCTCTCCAGCCAGTTGGATATTCTGCTCTCCTATCTTTTCTTTCTTCCCATCCTCTCTATTCTCTCTTCTCCTCTCCTCCTATATTCTCTCATTTTTCTCCCTTCTCTCTCTCCTCTCTCTCCTCTCTCCTCTCTCTCTCTGCTCTCTTCTCCCTCTTTCTCTCTCTCTCCTCTTCTCTCTCCTCCCTCCTCTTCTTCTCTCTTCCCTCTCTCTCTCTTCTCTCTCCTCTCTCCCTGTTTTCTCCTCTCTTTCTCTCTCTTTTCTCTCCTCTCCTCTTTTTCTCTCTCTCTCTCTCTCTCTCTCTCCTCCTCTCTCTTCTCCCTTCTCCTCTTTTCTCTGCCTCTTTTTCACTCTGCCCCTAACTCCAATTCTCTTTCTCTCCTCTTTCTGGAAGAACCTCTCTCTCTCTCTCTTTCACCTATTTTTCTTTCTCTCTCTCTCTCTCTCTCCTCTCTTCCTTCTCTCTATTCTCTTCCATCTCTCTCATCTCTCTCATCTCTCTTCTCTCTTCTCTCTTCTTTCCCTGTATTTCTCACATCACTACCTCCCATGGTGCACCCGCGGATCTTATTCACATCTTGCTCAGCTCTGTTTCCATTACCAGTTCAAAGTATCGTTGACACATGCTCCCGTGTGGCATGAGACCACATCTACTACCTCTACTACCAATTCTAAGAGTATGTCAATTTTGAAATATATCCCCCATGTGATAGCTTTATACCATCATACCCATCACATATGCTACCAATTCAAAGTATCACCTCGAATATTCTATTTTGAGCATTTGCAAGAGTTTCAAGAAACTTTCTACTTTATTTGAATATTTATTATATAGCATATATTTCTTACCCTATAGCATCACGAAACTCTAGGACATTCTATTTTGAGTTTTACAAAGTTTATATAAACTTTTATTTTACGTTCTTAGACCTCTTGTGCTTGGCTATTCTATTTTTAAGGGTGAGATGCTTACCTTAGAGCATCACGAAACATTCTAGGACATTCTATTTGAGTTTTACAAAGTTTAAATAAACTTTCTATTTTTAGGCGAAACTTTCTATTTTTAGACTGAGGTGCTTACCTTTAAGCATTTGCAACATTCCAGAACATTCTATTTTGAGCATTTGCAAAGTTTCAAAAAACTTTCTATTTTTGGATTGAGGTGTTTACGCATGAGCATCTGCAACATTCCATAACATTCTATTTTGAGCATTTGCAAAGTTTCAAAAAACTTTCTATTTTTAGACTGAAACTTTCTATTTTTTAGGCGAGGTGCTTACCCATGAGCACACGGAACATTCGAACATTCTATTTTGAACATTTGCAAAGTTTCAAAAACATTATATTTTAGGGTGAAACTTTCTATTTTTAGGCTGAGGGTGCTTACCCATGACACGCACACGGAACATTCTATTTTGAGCATTTGCAAAGTTTCAAAAAAACTTCTATTTTTAGACTGAAACTTTCTATTTTTAGACTGAGGTGCTTATTCATGAGCATCTGGAACATTCTAGGGCATTCCAAGAGATTCTAGAACATTCTAGAACATCCTAGAGTATCCTTGAATTAATTAGGCCCCAGCCTTAACTAAGCATGGACTTCCTATTATTTCAAGAAAAGGCTGGTTGGTCTAGTGGTAAGGGTGGGGGGTTTGGGGGGCAATGTCCAGGGTTCAAGTCCTTGGTAAACCAAAAAAATTTTGTCCACCAAACTTGGGAGCTTTTGAGAGGCCAAGGGCCACGGACGGCCGAGATCAAGCCACGTGGCGCATCCTCCACCGTCGGATGGTCGTGGAATACTCACAGACGGACAGACTCACGGACGCTATTTTCTTATTATATTAGATAGATAGGAGGATAGGATATAATAGACTAGAAAAGGGCCCGGCCGGCCTCGCCTCGATCTGGACCAACCCATGCCCTTCTTTTTTGTAGTATTCTCGGCTGGCCCGTGGCCTTCCCCCCATTAACACTTTTGACTGAGCCCCTTCCCTTTTCTAGCATCTCTCTCTTCTCTCTCTCCTTTCTCTGCTCTATCTCCCCTTCTCTCTGTACTCTCTATTCTCTCTTCTCTCTATTGTCTCTCCTCTTGCTCCTCTCTCTTCTCTCTCTTCTCTCTCCTCCCTTTCTTGTCTCTCCTCTCTCTCTCCTCTCTCCCTTCTGCATCTCTTCTCCCATTCTCTCTTCTCTCTCTCCTCTCTCTTCTCTCTCTTCTCTCTCTCTCTTCTATCTCCTCCCTGTCTCTCTCCCTCTCTCCTCTCTTTCTCTCTCTCTCCCTCTCCCTCTCTCATCTTTCCCTCTTTCCTCTCTCTCTCTCCCTCTCTCCTCCTCTCCTCTCTCCTCTCCTCCATCCTTTCCTCTCTCTTTCTCTCTCTTCTCTTTCTCCTCCCTCTCCTTTTCTCTCCTTTCTCTCATTCTCTTCTCCCTTCTCTCTCTTCTCACTCTCCTATCCTCCTCCTCTTTCTCTCTCCTCTCCTTTTCCTCTCCTCTTCCCTCTCTCTTTTCTCTTCTCTCTCTCCTCCCTTTTTTCCTTTTGCTCTCTCTCCTCCTCTCCTCTGTTCTCTCCTCTCTCCTCTATCTTTCTCTTCCTCTCCTCTTCTCCTCTCTTTCCTCCTCTTCTCTCTTTCACTCTCTCCCTCTCTCCTTTCTCTATTTCTTCCCTCTCTCTCTCTCCTTTCTCCTCTCTCCTCCTTTCCTCTCTCTCTCCCCTTTCCCTCTCTCCTCTCCTCCTCTCTCCTCCTCTCTTCTCTCTCTCTTTCTTCTTTCCCTCTCTCCTCCTCCTCTCTCCTCCTTCCCTCTCTTTTCTCTCTCTCTCTGTGTGTCCTCTTTATCTTTGTCTCTCTCCTCCCTCTTCCTCTCCTTTTCTTTCTCTCCTCTCTCTCTATGCATCTCTCTTCTCTCTCTCCTCCTCCCTCTCTCTATCTTCTCCTCTCTTCTCTTTTCTCTCTTCTCCCATCTCTCTCCTATTCCTTCTCTCTCTCATCTCTTTCCTCTCTCTCTATTCCTCCCCTCTCTCTCTATCTTTCTCTCTCTTCTCTCTCTTCTCCTCCTTTTCTATCTTTCTTTCCCTCTCTTTTCTCTCTCTTCCTCTCTCTCTCCTTTTTCCTTCTCTCTCCTCTCTCTCTTCCTTCTCTCTCTCTCTCTTTCTCCTCTCTCTTCTCTCTCTCTGTCTCTCTCTCTCCTCTCTCTTCCCTCTCTCCTTTCCCTCTTCTCTCTCCTCTCTCTTTTATCTCTCTTCTCTCTGCTCTCTCTTCTTTCCCTTCTCTCCTCTCTCTTCTCTCTCCTCTCCCCCCCTCTGTCTTTCCCTCTTCTCTCTCTAGCTTTATTCTAGAGCATTCTAGAAGGTTCTAGGATCAAGGCTTTTAATTAACCAAATGAATTTCCATTGTCCCAGCCTTAACTAAGTATGGACTTCCTATTTTGTTGAAGAAGAAATGCTTGGCTTAGTGGCTAGGATTGGGGGGTATGGGGGGCTAGACTTGGGTTCGAATCCACCATGCAACATAAAATTTTAGATAGTGGTTAGAAAAAAGGGGGATCAGGATCCACGTGGCGCATGGTGGCGTTAGGACCGTCCGGATCGCTTCCAAGTGGCGCCCACGCTGACCGTCGATGGGGGGTGGAGTTACATTACATTCGCGCCCTTTTCTTTTTGCACCATTCGGCTCGGCCCGACCTCCCGGCCTGGCCTCAATATGGACCACCCATGCCCTTCTTTTTTGTAGTATTCATAAACCGGCCGGCGGCCTTGACCATTTGGATCTCTTAACATTGTTGGACCCCTTCCTTTTCTCTCTCTCTCCTCTCTCTTTCCTTTTCCCTCTTCTCTCTGTACTCTCTATTCTCTCTCCTCTCTCTTCTCTCCTCTCCTCTCTCTTCTCTCTCTCCTTTTCTTGTCTCTTCTCTCTCCTCTCTCTCTCTCTCTCTCTCCCTCTCTCCCTCCTGCATCTCTTCCCCATATATATTCTCTCTCTCTCTCTCTTTATCTCTCTCCTCCCTTTCTTCTTCTCTTCTCTCTCTTCTCTTTCCTCCTTTCTTGTCTCTTCTCTCTCCTCTCTCTTTCTGTCTCCCCCCATCTCTCTTCTCCCCTCTCTCTTCTCTCTCTCCTCTCTCTTCTCTCTTTCTCCTTTCTCTCTCCTCTCTCCTCTCTCTCTCTCTTTTCTAATCTCTTTTTTCTCCTCTTTTTGTTTCCTCCTCTTTAATAATTTCTCCTCTTCCTCCTCCTTTCCTCTCTCTTCTCTCTTTTCTCTCTCTTCTCTCTCCTCCCTCTCTCTCATCTCTCTCCTCTCTCCTTTTCCTCTCTCCCTTCTCTCCCTAGTCTCTATTGTCTCTTCTCTCTCTTCTCTATCTCCTCCTCGTCTCTCTCTCCTCTCTTTATCTCCCCTCTCCCCTCTCCTCTTCTCTCTCTCATCTCTCTCCCCTTTGTCTTTCCCTCTTCTCTCTCTGGCTTTTTTCTGTAAACATTCCCGTTCCCTCTTCTCTTTCTCTCTTTTAAAATTGCATACACCCACCTTTAATCTGTTGTCTCTCCCTCCATTCTCTCTCCTCTCTCCTCCTTTCCCTCTCTCTTCCCTCTCTCTTCTCTCCTCTTCTCTCTTCTTACCTCCTCTCTCTTTCCTCCTCTCTTTCTCTCCTCTCTCTTTGTCTCTCTCTCTTCTCCTCTCTCCCCCTCCTTCCTCTCTCTTCTCTCTCCTCTCTCCTCTTCTCCCTCTCTCTCCCCTCTCTCCTTCTTCTCTCTCTCTCTCTCTCTCTCCTCTCTCTCTTTCTTTCTCCCCTCCCCCTTTTCTCCTTATCTCTTTCCTCTCTATCTGTTCCCCTCTCTCTCTATCTTTCTCTCTCTTCTTCTCTCTCTCTCTCTTCTCCCCTCTCTTTTCTCTCTCCTCTTTGTGTCTCTCTCCTCCCTCTCTCCCTTCTCTCCCTTCTCTCCTCTCTCTCTCTCTTCAATATCTCTCTTCTCTTTCTTTGTTCTGGAACTTCCTGTAACCCCATTTTGTAGTAATTCTTTCTCTCCTCTCTTTTTTCCCCCTCCATATTATATATATCTTATATCTCCTTTCCTATCTCTTCTCTATCTCTCTCTCTCTCTCTCTCTCTCTCTCTCTCTCTCTTCTCTCTCTCTTTTATCCTTCTCTCTCCTCTCTCTCTATCCTCCCCTTTCTCTGTCTTTCTCTCTCTTTTCTCTCTCTTATCTTTCTCTCTCTTTTCTATTCCCTCTTTCCTCTTTCTCCCTCCTCTCTCTCTCTCTCTCTCTTCTCTCTCTTTGCTCTCTCTCTCTCTTCTCTCTCCTCTCTCTTCTTTTCCCTCTCTCTCTCTCCCCCATGTCTCTCTCTCTCTCCCTCCTCTCTCTCTCCTCTCTCTTCTCCCCCTCTATCTTTCCCTCTTCTCTCTCTAGCTTCATTCTAGAACATTCTAGAAGGTTCTAGGATCATCAAGGCTTTTAATTAACCAAAGGAATTTCCATTGCCCCAGCCTTAACTAAGCATGGAGTTCTAATTCTTTTAAGAAAAGAATGGTTGGTCTAGTGGTAAGGATGGGGGGGGTTGGGGGGGCAAGGTCCAGGGTTCGAATCCCCCACAAAACCAAAAAATTTTGAAATAGAGGGTCGTGAAATACTTACTCACTCACGCACGGACGCTATCTTTTTATAATATTAAGAAGATTAGACTAGGCCGGGCCCTTTCTTCTCCTTTCCTCTTTCCTTCTCTCCTCTCAGCCGACCCCACCTCTGCTTCTCCTTCTCTCTCTCTCTCTCCCTTCTCCTTCTCTCCCCTCTCCACTCTCTCTTCTTCCTCTTCTCTCTCCTCCCCTCTCTCTCTCTCTCCTCTCTTTCTTCTCCTCTCTTCTCTTTCTTTGTCTTTGTCTCTTTTCCTCTCTCCTCTCTCTCTCTCTTTCTCCTCCTCTCTCTTCTCTTCTCTTTCCCTCTCTCTTTCAGCTCTCTCTCTCTTCTCTCTCTCTCTCTCTCCTTCTATATCTCTTCTCTCTCTCCCTCTTCTCTTCTCTTCTCTCTCTTCTCTTTTCTCTCTTTTCCCCTCTCTCTCTTCTTTCCCTCTCTCTCTCCCCTCTCTCTCTCTTTCCTCTCTTCCCCCCTCTATCTTCTCTCTCTTCTCTCTCTCCCTTTCCCTCTCCTCTTTTTCTCTCTCCTCCCTCCCTCCCCCTTTTTCTCTTCTCTTTCTCTTTTCCCTCCCTCTCTCTCCTCTCTCCTCTCTCTCTCCTCCCTCCTCTCTCTTCCCCCTTTTTCCTTCTCTCCTCTCTCCTCCTCTCTCTCTCTCTCCTCTTTTTCCCTTCTCTCTCTCTCTCTATCTCTTCCTCTATTTCTCCCCCTCTCTCTACCTTTCTCTCTTTTTTTTTCTATTCTCTCCTCTCCTCCCTCTTCCTCCCCTCCCCTCCTCTCCTCTTCTCTCTACCTCTCTCTCTCCTCTCCTGTTCTTCTCCCCCTCTATCTTTTTCCCTCCTCTCTTCTCTCTCCTCTCTCTCTCCTCTCCTTCTCCCCCTCTATCTTTCATCTTCTCTCTCTCTCTCTTCATTTCTGAACATTCTAGAAGTTTCTAGGATCATCAATGTTTTTAATTAACCAAAGGAATTTCCATTGCCCTACTCTCTCTTCTCTCTCCTCTCTCTCTCCTCTCTCACTCATCTCTCTTCTTTCCCTCTCTCTTCCCTCTGTCTTCCCTCTTCCCTTTCTCTCTTCTCTCTCCTCTCTCTTCCCTCTTCCCTCCCTCTCCTCTCTTCTCTCTCTCCTCTCTCCTCTCTCTCTCCTCTTTCTCCTATCTCTCTCCTCTCTCTCTATTTCTCCCCTCTCTCTATCTCCTATCTCTCTCCTCTCTCTATCTCCTACTTCTCTATCTCCTAATTCTCTCCTCTCTCTCTATTTCTCCCCTCTCTCTCTACCTTTCTCTCTGTAAAGGGTTTTCGTGTGCAGATGACAGACATTGAAATCCTACCCAGGTTAAGGCAATATAAAATATCTAATTGGTAATACCCAGGAACATCTTAAGATATTAGTTGCACTAGCTTCCTTTGCATGCATTAGTCATTATGTTGAGTAGCAAAATTACCGGTTATTTAGTGGCGGGGATTGAACGGCTTCAAACCAAGGAATAAGATATACACTATGTCAACGATTTTGCATTATCGCATTAGCATTCTAACAGAATAACATCAATTTTTTCTAACCTCTTAGGCAAAGGCAATAAATCATTTTCAAAACCAGTGACAACAATTAACATCGTAATGGAATGCAGCATTAATGATTAACTATTCAGTATGCTATTCATAGCGAATAATCGAGAACGAGCGAGTTATCTGCATTATATATTCAATATGCATAAACCAAATATCCACCAATAAGTTATGATCAGCCTTATTACAGTAATGATTTATCGTAGATATGGTGTGAATAACGGTTAACACATAATATAAGGATCACGTTCATCATTATTAGACTTGAATATAGAATGTTCTCGGCTTTTATCTCGAGAAATAAGTTATGATCTCATAAATATAAATCATATTCATAGTTTTAAAAATTGAATAGCGAGAATACTTGATAGACTTATCTACGAGCATGAATAAGCGACTCTGAAATGCATCGGGGGAACTATGGCGGGGGCGATTCTTCAAGATCTTCATCGAGGATTGGACTGGAAGGATTCGACTGCATCTTGGTACTACGAATGCCGCTCCCCTTCTGATGGACCTCGAATCTTTCTTTCTGCTCCAAGTGATAGTCTACTCTAATCCGTTTTCTCTCTCAGAATCCCTTGCCCTATCTGATCCATTCCTGCCCTTTCAAATCCACTGGCTGCTCTTCTATCTCCGCTCCTCTCTTCCCTGATCGGCTCCTCCTTGCAACCGTAACCCTTGTTTTGCCTTCGTGCCTTTTCCATTCAAAGGGCTTTTGCTCTTAGCCCTTGGATCATTCCAAGAAATCTCCACCATAGGTTTTCTTTTAATAATAATCCTTCTTTCCATGTTACAATTAATATCTTTCAACTAAGTTCCCATGGTCAAATAACAAATAATATCCAAATATGATAATTTCACACATTTTTCCACCACTCACAATAGTAGAACGACACGGTAATGCTCTCATAATCATGTTTTCATCCAAAATGCACAATTTTGAACAAATTATTCCTTCTACACTCTCTCTTTTCTATTTCTCTCTCTCCTCTCTCTCTCCTCTCTCCTCTCTCCTCTCTCCTCTCTCCTCTCTCCTCTCTCTATTACTCCCCTCTCTCTATCTCCTATCTCTCTCCTCTCTCTATCTCCTATTTATCTATCTCCTATTTCTCTCCTCTATCTCTATTTCTCCCCTCTCTCTCTACCTTTCTCTCTCTTTCCTATTTCTCTCTCTCCCTCTTCTCCCTCCTCTCTCTTCTCTCTCTCCTCTCTCTTCTCCCCCTCTATCTTTCCCTCTTCTCTCTCTAGCTTCATTCTAGAACATTCTAGAAGGTTGTAGGATCATCAAGGCTTTGAATTAACCAAAGGAATTTCCATTGCCCCAGCCTTAACTAAGCATGGACTTCCTATTCTTTCAAGAAAAGACTGGTTGGTCTAGTGGTAAGGGTGGGGGTTTGGGGGCAATGTCCAGGGTTCAAGTCCGTGATAAACCAAAAAAATTTTGTCCACCAAACTTGGGAGCTTTTGAGAGGCCAAGGCCCACGGACGACCCGGATCAAACCACGTGGCGCATCCTCCACCGTCGATGGGGTGTGGAATACTCACTCACAGACTCACGGACGCTATTTCTTTATTAGATTAGACTAGAAAAGGGCCCGGGGCCGGGCCTTTTTCTTTTGCACCGTTCCTCGGCTCGGCCGGCCTCCTCTCTCTCTTTCAGCTCTCCTCTTTCAGCTCTCCTCTCTCTCTCTCTCTCTCTCTCTCTCTCTCTCTCTCTCTCTCTCTCTCTCTCTCTCTCTCTCTCTCTCTCTCTATTCTATCTCCTCCCTCTCTCCCCTCTCTCTCTCCCCCCCTTTTTTCCTTCTCTCTCTCTCTCTCTCTCTCTCTCTCTCTCTCTCTCTCTCCTTGCTCTCTTCTCTCTCCTGTCTCCTCTCTCTCTCTCTCTCTCTCTCTCCTCTCTCTTCTCTCTTTTATCTCTCTTCCCTCTCTTCTCTCTGTCCTCTCTGTCCTCTCTTTCTCACCCTTTTTCCCTCTCTCTCTCTCTCTCTCTCTCTCTCTCCCTCCAAAACCAAGCAATGTAGTGTGGTGTGTGGTCACATGTCCGTTGGATTGCTGCCTAGTGACGTGACGTTAAAACTACTATCTATTATCTATCTCTCCTTTTTTCCTTCTCTCTCCTATCTCTCTCCTCTCTCTCTATTTCTCCCATCTCTCTCTATCTTCTCTCTCTTTTCTATTCCTCTCTCTCTCTTCTCCCTCCTCTCTCTTCTCTCTCCTCTCTCTCCTCTCTCTTCCCTCTCCTCTTTCTCTCTTCTCTCTCCTCTCTCTCTCATCTCTCTTCTTTCCCCTCTCTCTATTTCCTCTCTCATCTTTGTCTTCTCTCTCCTCTCTCTCCTTTCCCCTCTCTCTCTCCTCTCTCTTCTCTTTCTCTTCTCTCTCCTCTTCTCTCTCCTCTTCTCTCTCCTCTCTTTCTCTCTTCTCTCTCCTCTCTTCCCTCTCCCTTTCTCTCTTCTCTCTTCTCTCTCCTCTCTCTCTCATCTCTGTTCTTTCCCCTCTCTCTCTCTCTCCCCTCTCTCTTCCCTCTCTCTTCTCTCTCCTCTCTGCTCTCCTCTCCTCCTCCCTTTCTCTCTCCTCTCTCCCTCTCTTCTCTTTCTCCCCTCTCCCTTTGTCTCTCTTCTCTCTCCTCTCTTTTCTTTCTCTCCTCTCTTCTCTCTGTCTCCTCTCTCCTCTCTTTCTTTCTCCTCTCTCTTCTCTTCTCTTTCTTCCCTTTTTTCCTCCTCTCTCTCCTATCTCTCCCCTGTCTATTTCTCCCCTCTCTCTTTTCTATTCCTCTCTCTCTCTCTCTTCTCCCTCCTCTCTATTCTCTCTCCTCTCTCTCTTCTCTCTTCCCTCTCTTCTTTCTCTCTTTTCTCTCCTCTCTCTCTCCTCTCTCTTCTTTCCCCTCTCTCTCTCTCTCCCCCCCACATCTCTCTCTCTCCTCTCTCTTCTTTCCTCTTTCTCTCTCTCTCCCCCCCCTTTCTCTCTCCCCCCTCTCTCCCCCCCCCTCCCTCCTCTTCTCTCTCTGGCTTTTATTCTAGAGACCTAGAGTTTCTAGAAGGTTCTAGAGCACTCTAGAACATCCTAGGACATCCTTGAATTATGAGAGTAAGGCTGTATGTGCCGAAGCTGAGCGAGAATCACGCAGTGGAAAGCTACATAGAAGGGCTGAACGAGGAACTCAGGAAACTCGTAAGAGCAATAGACCCCAAAACAGTGTCCGAAGCGGAATCCGAGGCAATTAGTTTGCAAGGATCGGGGCCTTAGAACAGCGCACAGAAGCAGCCTTACTACCAGGACAGAGGCAAAGCAACAGGGAGTTACAGCCCTAGGGCAGCCAGCCCAAGTCCAGCAAAGTCCCCATACAATAGCAACCAGGGGAAACAACGGGGAAAGAAAGCGGTGTCCTTCAAGGACAAGCGGGGAAGGGTCCAACTACTCAAAAAAGTAGTGCGATCCTTCTTCTGAGCGATGCCCAAGGAGAAAAGCGGGAATGCATGGAGAAGCGGCTCTGCTTTTAGATGTTTTCCAACCCGGGCCACCGCGCAGAACTGCCCATTTGTTATGAGCTCAGCACTAGCGGAGTTGGGCGGATGGGACACTCCGTCAGATGAGGAGGGCGAGGCAGCACGCGACTACATTCAAAGTGAGTGCCACATCTTCGCCGCTATAGATACAGAACAGGCAGAGACCCAGTATAAGGTAATCTCCACAGTAGGGAAGGCAAAGGCCAAGTCTTTCATAGTCTTGATAGACTCCGGAAGTAGCCATAACTTTGCATCCCCGAGGATGGTTGAAATGTTGAAATTGAAACCCTTAAAGTCTAAACCAAGGCCCGTAATCTTGGCAAGCAGAGTAGTAAGACATACAGCTGGGAAAAGGATCAATTTCGACATTGACTTACCGGGAATAAATATCCCGATGGGAGCAGAAGTGATGGGCATTGGCAAATCTGACCTCATAATAGGAATGGAGTACCTTAGGCCAGCGAGGGAGCCATAATTGGTTTGTGGAAAGCGGAAGGTGACACTCTAACGCCCGAGGCGGCAAAAGTCATTGAGATCCGCGGGTAAAAAGTTACTCCCATCATGCGGTGTATGTGCATTGAAGCTGCTCAAGTCTATAAAAGCAAGCGGGTAGCATACATCTTCAAACTTCGAGGTTGAGGAACCCGACTCGGAGGGAAGCAAAGAAGACAAAGTGCTCGACAAGTTGCCCAAGCAAATCGCCAACTTGATCCGCGAGTTCCACGATCTCTTTCGGATGAGATCGGCGGCTTCCTCCTTACGGGGGAGTAGAGTGTGAGATAATAACTTCGAACCGAGGGACCAAGCCGATGAGCAAGGCCCCATATAGAATGACCACCACGGAACTCACGAGCTAAAGAAGCGATTTGCAAAATTGCTCGATCTAGGCTTCATCAGGCCAAGCGTCTCACCATTTGGGGCACCCATCCTCTTTGTCAAAAAGAAGGATGGAAGCTTGAGGATGTGCATAGATTACAGACAATTGAACAAGCACACCATCAAGAACAAGTACACACTCCCCAGATCGGACGACTTGATGGATCAGCTCCAAGGGGCAAAGGTCTTCTCCAAGATCGACCTAAGGTCCGGTTATCATCAGATCAGAATAAAGGAAGAGGACATCCACAAAACGGCTTTGAGAACCCGGTATGGGCATTATGAGTTCACCATAATGCCATTTGGGCTATCAACGCCCCGGCTACGTTCATGAGACTCATGAGCGACATCTTCGAAGAATTCTTGGACACCTTTGTGATAGTATTCTTCGGCGATATTCTGATGTCTGACAAATCCATTGAAGAGCATGCACAACACGTAAGAAAGGTGCTCGAGAAGTTAAGGAGGCATCGGTTGTATGCCAAGTTGTCGGTGCCACCGCCGCGAGAGAAGGTGGAATACCTCGGTCATGTGATTTCAGCGAAGGAATCTCGGCGGACCACCCCGCCAAGATTGAGGCGAAGAATCCAATGGCGGCACCAAAGAACGTCCATGAGGTCAGAAGTTTCCTTGGCCTAGCGGTATTACGAAAGTTAAGTAAAGAACCGCAAAAGATAGCACCCCAATCGAGGACTTGACAAAGGCGGAGAAAGTGAAAAATTGGGCAGACCATTGGCTCAAGAAAGCCCAAGCAGGATTTGAATTGTTGAAGGAAGCTTTGAGAACCGCCCCCGTCTTAACCCTGCCAGACCCAGAAAAGGACAAGTTAGTGGCGACGGACGCAAGCAAGATAGCCACAGGTGCAGTCCTCATGCAAGAAGAGCGGGTAATAACGTACGACTCAAGGAAGATGAACGACGCCAAAACGCGTTACCCCACGCACGACCAAGAGCTGCTAGCAGTTGTCAGGGCATTGAGAATATGGAGGCACTACCTCTTAGGGAGGAAGTTCCAGCTGGACACTGATCACCAGAGCCTCCAGTATGTATTCACGCAACCACATCTCACAAGGCCCCCAAAAAGTAACTCGCATTCATAATCATGATGGAAACCAGTATAATGGTGGTTTTTAGTACATGCAACTCGTAATGTCAATGAAAACTAGATGACTTTTATGGTTTTGTAATATCACTACTAGTTTGATCATAGTTTTTATACTAATTCTACGTCTTACACTAGTTTCTTAAAATTATTGCTAGTTTAGGAGGTGATTTTTGAGCCTACATTGTCAATATTATAATCTACGATGATTTTACATACTAGTTAGCATGATCAGATACATGGTTTTAACCTAGTTTCAATCCTCCCAAGCTTTTCTTATTAGTTCAAGAACCATGTTTAATTTTGGAAGTGTGTTATATGTTTTTGGCACATGCTTATTTACTATGCATGTTAGCAGGCTATTATGTTGGTTTATGATGTTGTTTTTTTATACAGTTTTTTCAATCCTTAAAATCACTACGGACTTTGAGCATAATTTCTTATATGAATTAGTAATTCCAACGATTATATCTATTTTTGCACTCCTTTTAGAGCATGATCCTTATTCATAAAACTTATGTTATGTACATCGACTTGTCTACTGGTTGTATGGTGTGGTCTATGTTTTCTAC
This sequence comes from Isoetes taiwanensis, assembly GCA_021234155.1. NCBI lineage: Eukaryota > Viridiplantae > Streptophyta > Lycopodiopsida > Isoetales > Isoetaceae > Isoetes > Isoetes taiwanensis. Next base: position 17,622,944 of record JAJEKV010000009.1, on the reverse strand, counting down.
CATTATATGTAGCATAGTTTTATGTTGGGCCAAGTGTATATTTGTACTTATAGTTGCCAATGTATTCTTTGTGGTATAGTAGTTAGTATCCATAGAGTGCACATTTTGTATGAGGATTATTTTAAGTGTTTATCATGCATGATTTAGAGGTCCCTTGCATAATTGGAGTGATAAGGAGCTCTAGAGGTATGGTGTAGATAATAACCCTTTTGCTACCAACAATGTATCTTTCTAGTGAAGGTTGAGGTCATAACTGACTTGTGACAGGGATATCTAGTGTCCTAATGCAAAACTCTATATAATGTTATGTTCATAAGCCGTTTCTTCCTTATAATTAGCAATGTTCAATTGTAGATGAATGGCCAGAGAAACAATGTGGCGAATCGATGATACATTTCTCCATTCTCATTTCTAATTAACCTTATTTTAGAAGTGCGTATATCACTTAGCCAAACCGAACTTACTAAATGTCAAGAAAGTACATAAGATCCTTTTTTTAAACTCAAACAATATTCATACCCATTGTACCATCTAACAAAAGATAGATAGATAGATAGATAGATAGATAGATAGTATTTTAACGTCACGCCACTAGGCAGCAACTTAGAATAAAACATGCTTCACTTTCATGCAATAAAGAGTTATGAGAAATGCAAAAGCAATCTTGAATTCAAAGCATGATCCTAATTGCATATATTCACATTATATTAACTTATAGGGGAATGGAGCTGGCTTGTAGATGCCTAGTTGGCAGTTCTTATTTATACTCTCAGATCTGATCGGATCGCCAAGAAATCATATGAGCTCTATGAATAACAATTTTCCTTGGCACTGTTTCATTCGATCGATTGATAAGGACCTATATTTAGCTATAAGTATCAATGGTCATATGAGCACCAACAATGTTCTCATGAAATTGCTAGGTCAAATATGCATGAGCATTCATTCATTAAAGAAATTCGCTAGATCAAAGACTCATAATGACGCGATCGTTGACCTTCAAGTCTAGAATCGCATCACAAATATATGACTTTGTTATTTTTTCAAGCCATGATACAAGCCATTCAATATAGTGGCGACAACTCACATGTTTTTTTTTTTTAAGCCATTATAAATATAAGCCATTTAACATTTTGGCGACACAACCGACACTCAAGAATATTATCAGTGTTCAGCGCTAGGCTTGGAACTAAGTTTTATCGCTCCATTTTCGCTTAACTCTAAGTTATAATATTTTATGATGAAGCACCAGACACAAGTATTATAATTTGCTTGGAGAAATTGAATATTTTTTAAAATATTTATACATTTACTTACTATAGCAACGGGATTGTAATAAATTTATGGAAGGGACAAGTTTCAATGGTTGCAAAACACAATTTATTTATCATTCCAACTCTCTCAAATTAATTTATTGAAACCTTTTTCCATTGCTCTCCATATCTTTGCCTACATCACACATAGCAACATGTCATTTCCGAAATCCAGCAATAGGTTTAGAGCATCATGTCATTTCCGATATCCAGCAATAGGTTTAGAGCATCCGACGATAGAATAGCTCGGATGTAGCATGCTTCCAAAGTTGAATCTGGACCTGTCACTAGGTTATTCGCCTTTGAACCTTAGTCCTTAATTTTAAACAACACCAGAAGGTTGAAATTTCAACCATGTACTATTAAACATCAAATGCAATGTGCATATGAAATACTTCAGCGATCAATCTGCTGATCCCACCATTCAAATGGTAGCTCATGTCCTAAGAAACGTCTTCGAAAAGAAAAAATGGCCATCCCCCGCACGGATGTGACAAGCCCCAAATTTTCCCCTTTCCGACGTAGGCGCGCGACGGGGAAATGAAGTGTCACCCCAGTTCGGCTATTCCGATAAGCTTGAAATGCAGTTTTGACTTCGTATATCAGTTCAAAGCGTCCAGTTTACTTTTAGACCAATCAGTAGGACCAACAGAGCCAAACTCGACTCGCCATGGGCAATTACCAGTGGACCTTTCGCCCAACATGCTCGTCCCTGCCTACTAGTCTAATAAACATAGCATGCAAGTTTGGAACTAGTGCCTGGGAGGGGTTTTATTGTTCTCCATTCCTTCGAACCCTCGAAAAAACCCTGCACGCAAGCTCTCAGCCATTTCAAAGGCAGGGAAGGTTGCCAAAACGCAAACCCTACAGATTTTGTAGGGTTTAAGTATCCGGGTACCAAAGATGCTCCATCTGGTAATCCCACCATTCAAATGGTAGCTCATGCCCTAAGAAACGTCTTCGAAAAGAAAAAATGGCCATCCCCCGCACAGATGTGATAAGCCCCAAATTTTCCCCTTTCCGACGTAGGCGCGCGACAGGGAAATGAAGTGTCACCCCAGTTCGGCTGTTCCGATAAGCTTGAAATGCTGTTTTGACTTCGTATATGAGTTCAAAGCATCCAGTTTACTCTTAGACCAATCAGTAGGACCATTACATCATTGCCCAAACATTAAAAATAATGGGTCCTTAATGTTGGCCAAATGTAACATTTGAGCCAACATGAATGCCCAAACAAACACGGCCGGTCCCTTCGGCCGTGTTTGTTTGGGGTGTCTATAGATTTTGGCCATCGAATGCTGGCATATCTCACAACATATGCCATGGGGCAGAATTCCAGCCCTCAAGTGCAAGTCAAGGTGGGGTCAAAACCCACATATTTGACTTACCCCTAACATTCCACTAAACCATTGAATAAATACAATATCTCAAAATTAACAGCTTGACCAAATAAAAAATTATGAGCCTGGGGAGTCGAACCCCAGTAGAAGTTCCTAGCGCATGAAGTGGAATCCATTTTGGAGAATGAACCTAGAGCACATATCACATATGGGTTTTGTTGAGATAACATAGAACAGGGCCGTGCACTCTTCAGAGACATAATGTGGCAGGAACACAGCCGGCTTACCTCGGGCACACATCCCTTCGAGAAGACTTCTGTTGGCTTCTGATTTCGGCAAGATGCCCGGCACTAATTCGTATGCCTTGCTATAAGAAGCATGGAATTCAAAGACAAACACAATAGATCAAGTTAGAAAAGCCTGTTGAAGAGCCTGTTGGTCGGAACTGCATATCCATCCTCAAGAAAAACCGCTGCCTGGCTCTTGCATAGAACCAACGAAGATGAAGGAAGCAAATCGACACCTATCTAGCCAGGAATAGCAGCATGCGCCATCTGCGGCCCGCCCATGTGAAGCACAACCCTCCTGGCCACACAAATGCAGGAATCCAAACCCTAGATTCCCCTGTTTGGAATCTTGGGTGCCAGCATCAACTTATACGGTATTTACATACGGATACAACACCAAACCATGCAAAATCTTATGTTACAAAAATAAGGTTTCTGATTTCGGCAAGATTATACATTTTAGGCGTAGGACTTGGCAAGGGTAAAAATTTAGGCATGAACATAAAGATTTAATATGAAATTGAAAGGCTTAAGATAAAATAGGTGGATCACAGGGGAAGTTATCAGCCATATGACAGAATAGGGCAAATAAGGCAACCTTATGAGGAAGCAGATATGGCGAAAAAAGAGTGCAGGTGGATCTCTGATAAGGATACAACAGAAAGCGTAGGATATCTTTTGGAAGAACCAAGGTTTGCGAGCAAAGTAGAGCAAAAAGCTTGTCTTTGGATTCATAGATATGACATAACTTTCTTGCAAATCCGGCCTTTGTTGTTGTGGGGTAAGCATAGAAAAAGCGAGCAAATACATGGCTATGGCGATTTCACGGCAAATCCGGCATTTTTGTACAGTAAAGCATAAAAAGCGAGCAAATACATGGCTATGGCGATTTCACGGCAAATCCGGCATGAAATAAGGATGTGGGAGAGTAATGTTGAATGCCTTTGGTAATGGTTTTGAAGCTACATTTTCCTTAGAATTTGGAACCCTTAATAAAGAACACAAGGCTCAAGGTCCCGAAAGTAACCAGTGCTAGCGACGCCGGATGAGCAGCCAAGCGGGTTAGTCTTCTTTATTATTTGTATGTATAATGATGTTTCTGTGAAGGTTTATCTCTATTGCTGCTTCCTTCATGTTGTTCCCCTCATTAGGACAATGCCTCGTGAAGAAGATGAAAAAATAGAAAAACGTCAATTCAGCATTGGGAAGAGCAAGGTGCTTAGTTTGATGCTAAAAAATTTGCAAGTCGATCGAACAAAGAGTTGGATTTCTGTTGGGTAACAGATTCTAGCATTTAATTTTCCCGAAAATTACTTGCCCATAAATGGAAGTAAAGTTTGCAACAAAAATGTATCTGCAAAACTGTCAATCCTGCCTGAGGACTAGGTCACTAGGATTAAGTTGGGCTTCCATCTTAAGTGTAATATGATATGGGAGCTATAATGAGAGTGGCGTCTACGGGTGTCACCTTCACAAATTTCATATTTCTTCTATTTTCTCGCAAGCATCTCTGCCTTTTGTAGGACTTCACATTTCATTTTATTCTTGTCCCAATTTAAATATCTTAAGAAGTTTACAATTAAAATGCATCTTCTGGGCAAATGCTTTGGGACTAGGTTTCAAAGAAACAATTAGAATTCGTTGTCAATTCCAAACTTCATAGAATAAAGTTTTCATAAATAATATGGCGACTACACCGTGGGCGACCTCGGATGGGGGTGTGGTAGATTTAAATTGTGGCTTCAGGTCCATCGGCAAATACCTTACAAGTTTAGATTGGCGGGGATTTGAATGGAAATGCAAAGCTTAATTCAATTAGGAGCAAGGGAGAATGGAAAAATTATATATTTGAGAAATATATCCAAAGGTCTTTGAGTGTCAATGTTAAATCGATGGTCAATTCAATGCAGCCAAGCTTCTTGTTCCATTGATATGCTTCTAACATGCAAGTAGATATTAGAGAACTACGAACTCTCTATGTTGCTTGTTTATTAATTACTTGAACATTGTAATTTGAGTAACCGACTTGATCCCCGATGTGCGGTCGCGGTTAGTGTAGAGAACCCAATATTGACCAAGGATCCGTTCGGGCAATGCCGCAAACCAAAGACATAACGAGAACGGAACTCTTCTTGCTCCTCTTCCTCCTCCTCCTCCTCCTCGGTCTCAACCCTGCAAAACCCCACCGGGTATGCAAAGCGATCATTATTCCTTTGCACCTACGACTTTAACTTATCCAAAGATTTGGGCTAGTTCCAAGTGGCCGTACTCATATGAAATGCCCGAATCTTAGTCTCGTGTTCACGGTTGGCAAACTTGATGGTAAATAAACATGGCGCGTGCATTCAAGTTTAAGAATAGTACATGTTCTCGAAGATTCTGAATTGTCTTGTCCTGTTGTTTGCGGCATTATGGTACGCGATCAATGGGAAGCTATTATGCGCCAACTTTTAGATCCCGGGTATGTGGATGGTGATCGCGAGATTTTGCCATTCTTGACAACAAAACCGGGAACAAGTTTCCTGCAGGTGACCATATTATTTTCTTGCGGATCTGTCGGACGCATTTTAACGGTGACGGGCCGAGCATGGATTGGATGCTTGAATTCGTTTTGCACGAAAACCACCATATTTTTTCTTGATGGAGTTTGCGGATCACGAGGATGAAACGAGGTATCTTCTACGCACATCTTTTGGCCATTTGAATTGTTTCTCTTGCGGGTAAAATCCACCAAAAATTTGCTTGAAATATATTGACTTTCTCGGACTATGACCGTGCATCATTCGCGATAACACCAATAAGTATGGATCTTTTTAGAAAATATCTCTTGCTGCACCTGCTCTTGCTCTTCAAACAAATCAAGAACCAGATTCATATGGGGACCCCTCTCAAATGAACGAAAGGTCCCGAGAACGGAACCAACTATTATCCATAAAAAAATGACAACTCAAGTATACCATTTCCAGATTATAGAAAGAGGCGTATGCCTTATATTATTGTACTTTTATATCAAAATTCAATGGAAAAAAAAATTGAGCATCTTGGTCTTCTACAGTCTTTGCTTTTGTATACCGAAAATACCGATAATAAGCAAATTTGGATTTAAAAAAAGAAAAAACAAAAAAACAAAAATGCTTAAATGAACCATATGCTGAAATAATACTAATTAATAGGAGACATCACAATTTAGAATCATGTAAAAAAAATCATGAACCCTCAAATTTTATTACGCTAATACATGAAGGTTGAATACTATGGTCTCTTATCGTATTACCAAACTTGCCACATGAAGCACAGTAAGGTTGATATCATGAAAAAAAAACACACTAGTTTTTGACATTATCATGGAAGGAAAATCATACTGGTATATCTAAACCAATCATAGTTTTATTATTGATAATAATTAGTCACTATAAAATACCATAATAATTATACACTAAAATAACAAAGATGATTAATCGCTGTAAAATATCATACTAAATATGCACGTAAAATTACAATGTCAATAAACCAAGGATAATAGATGTGATCAAATATCATTCCGATAAACGTGATAAATTAAGCAGTAGCACATATCATATATTCAAGTTGTCATAAAAACTAGCTATAAATTATCATCTTTCAATACCATGTGAAGAAACACTATTTGTATGTCATGTTACTAAACTGCATTGATGAACTATATGGTATAACTAGACATGATTTGTAAACTTTTTGGCCCACATACCGGTATTGATTTTAGGAGTTGGTTTTTACTACGAAATCATTAGAAAAAGATCATACTAATTCAATTTTGGGGGCCTTGTGTCTCAATCTGAGGCAGCGGAGGTGGATGGAGTTTCTCGAGGAGTACGACTTTGATATAGTCTACAAGCCCGGGAAACTTAATGTGGTAGCAGATGCGCTTTCAAGGCACCCGCTGACAACCAGGGTGCACTGCAACGCAATCTCGACGCTCTTCAACGATTTCGGGAAAAAGATAGAAGAAACCTTGCCAACAGATGTGGACTTCAAGGAAGTATGGGCAAGCTTGTGCAAGGAAGCGAGAACGGATAAGGAGAGGGAAACCTTCAAAAATTTTAAGAAGGAAGGTAACCTCCTATACCACAAGAACAAGTTGTGCGTGCCGGAATCATCTGGAGTAAGAAAGTTGATCCTCCACGACACCCACACAGCCCAATAGCTGGCCACGCAGGATTCATGAAGATATACTTTAAAGTGCGTAGCAGCTACTATTGGCCAGGAATGAAGAAGCAGATAGCCCGCCACATCAAGGAGTGTCAACTATGCCAGCAAACGAAGGCAGAACAACTTCGAATACCAGGGGCATTGGAACCATTAGCGGTGCCAAACGCTAAGTGGGAGGTCGTCAGCATGGACTTTATAACAGGACTGCCAAGGACAGTAAGAGGTAAGGATGCCTTGATGGTCGTGGTCGACAAGTTGTCGAAGATGGTCCATTTTGTGCCTTGCAGGACCACGGACATAGCTATAGATACGGCAAAGCTCTTCACCAAAGAGATCTTCAGACTCCATGGCATGCCAAGGGAAATTATCTCCGACCGAGATCCGAAGTTCATCAGCGCCTTCTGGCAGGATCTCTTCACAACGATTGGAACGAAGCTATCCATGAGCACGGCCTATCATCCACAGACGGATGGGCAAACGGAGCGCATCAACAGAATATTGGAAGACATGCTCCGAAACTATGTCTGGAACAAGCAAGGTATGTGGGAGGAATTTATTCACTTGGTGGAGTTTGTATACAATAGCACCAAGCAGGAATCATCCCAAATGTTGCCGTTCATGATCAACTACGGCTACCAATGCCTAACTCCAGACACTTGGCACAATCCCGTGTCCAAAGTGGAAGTTTCGCAGCAAATGTTGAGCGACATGCAGCAGCTTGTGGAGGAAGTTCGAGGGTACCTTCTAGCAGCAAGGAGTCGGCAGAAGAGCATTGCCGACAAACATCGGACAGTCAAAGAATTCTAAGTTGGAGATGATGTATGGCTCAAGATCAAGGTAAAGCAGGCGAAGCTCCGCATCGGAAATTGCAAGAAGCTTGCTCCAAGGTGGGCTGGACCCTTCAGAATAATCAAGAGAGTGGGTAACCAATCCTACAAGTTAGACTTGCCAGCACACCTAAAGATCCACAAAGTCTTCCACGTGAGTTTGCTGAAGAAGCACACTCCCAATCCAGACACCCCAACGATGTTGGAAATGACGGAAGAGCAGATAGAAATAGTTCCAGAACTAATTCTTGATAAAGCATTCAAGAAAACAAGGAGATCGGAGTTTCTCCAATACTTGGTCAAGTGGAAACACTTACCGGTGGAAGACGTGACATGGGTACTTAAAAGAGATCTGGAAAAACAGTACCCACAGTTTATGGAGCAATGGAACGGCAAGGTCATCTCCGAAGAAATCGGCTCAGGCATGTCGATTTGTGTAGATTAATAGCTTCCCTAGTTAAGTATAATCTACGCATGCAACCTATGAGGTAAGGGTTGCATGCGTTGTTACCGATGATGAGATTACTACGGTGATCTCTAGGACGTGGTGTAATGTCAATGTAGGCATGACCGCGGTGCCGCTTGCAAAGTCTACTTCTGTCCCACGGAAGTAGACGACCTCGAGAGAAAGGAGGTCATTGAGGAATGCATTGATAGGAAAAACACCTCTAGCCCCATATATGCTTTGATAGGAGGAATCTGGCCTTCACGCCCCATATACGGGAAGGACCTATCCTCCACGCTGGGCAACTAAAGGTGTAGGCATGAGCGCCATATAGGCATTATAGGCGCTGTCTCCTCGGCCACGATGGAAGAATCATCCTCTTCCTAGGTGGGGTGGTCACCATATAACCAAAATTTTATTAATATTAAAAATGGTACTAACGTAGTGTTGACCTGCAGGCCAATAGAGCGCTCCGGAGGGCCAGGAGGTCGAACTACGAAGATTTGCAACACAATTTTGTTGTAATGTGTTGCAAGGAATAAAGAGTACCTCGAAGAATAATTGTATATATAATGATAAAACGAAACATTAGGAGTTATTGTTGTAACGACATAAGTGATAACTATTGGATGGAATAATAGTATAATAATGTTCTATAAATATTACCTTGAGGTAATCCTATTAAAAGTATAACTATAATAATAAGTATGTCGAATGCATGAGGTTGACTGCAGGTTAAGAAGATTCCAAGGTGAGGAGACCCACGATGCTGCGGACAGCATCAATTCAAGGGGGGGAGAATGTGACGTTCCAGTACGATATACGGTCTCAAGACGTATACCGTACTACACCGTCACGCGTACACGCCGTCCAATCGACGTGTACGCCGACGTGTACCCAAACAAGGACGCCCTAGGGGCAACTTGCAAGGGTGCGCACACTTAGCAATGCGCGCACTTTTAGACCTTTAACCCATTAAGGTTAGACCAAGGGTCATGGGAACCCTAAATCTAACTGATAGCCTACATAAGGCACCAAACCCTAACTTTCCCTTTTTCGCCCACAGACCTTCCGAGCTCCGATTCGCGCGCCTGAGGAGTCAATTCCAACTTCCACGATCTGCCCGTGCGCCCCAGCTTGTCAGATCATCCTTCCGACTGCATCCCGAAGCAGAACAGAGACATGGACGCCTTCAGATCGAGAGGAGTGAACCAGGGATCAGGTATTTGCTCGATTGAATAGCCTAAACCTTATTCCAACCTTCGAACCAGTTGGTTTAGCCTATTAAATCACCCTTAGTAGCCAAGCTGATCCTGAGATTGACTCTAACTAAAGAACCTAACTCTATGAATTAGATTAGTTCTTATTACTTATGTTGATATGATGGACGGATGTATTCTGTGGACTCATTGTATTGGGAAGGGGGGTAGAGACTTAAAGCTCAGTAGATGATGCTCCTAGCTAGTTCCTCTTAGTGCATTACTAGAATTCGGCCTGTGTACAGGAGCCCACCTGGTTGTGGGTGAAGGGGCCAGACTGGCTTAGAATGAGGTTCGTGTTCTGACCCTTGACCGATCCCTCTGGTGTGTAAGGCCTACCGGGGATCAGAGTGACTAGGTCTAATGGCTTGCCACTGACTGTGGGTAAGGCATGGGCTCGACACCCGTGGGGTGGAGTTCACCTTCCAGTGGGTTAAGTCGAATACGGGCAGTGGCCCTCTAGTCATCTTGGATCAGCATGGAGATCTCTGGTGGGAGGATCCCTACCTGCCCCATCGGAACTGGGGAGATGCAACCCAGGAATAGCCCCTTTGGCTATGTATCCGGCGGGCTACAGTCAGGTCCCAACACTTTTCAACCTACTCTGCAAAATGTGCACAGGAGGGGCGGATGGAGTGGACAACCCTAAGCCATGTTCTTATGCCAACCCAATCCATTGTCATGATTCTGTCTGCACTGAACTCTGGAGACCCAAGCTTGTCAGTCGTCCCCTGGAGTCTGAGCCTTCGGTAGGAACTTCATTGTATTGTGCTGATCTTTGTCTATGCAGATGTTGATGTGCCACCCTTCGAGGTGGATATATGATGTTATGTTACTGACGTGTATGTTTACGCTTCCGCAGCTAGGTAGGCCCTGAGGGAGACGGGGTAAAATGACCCCTTCACTCTTCCCACTGTGGACTCCAGACGGTCACAGTGATATGTGGAGGGCCTTGTATCAGCACGGAGCTGGTACGGGGGATGAACTCCTGTTTGTATACGGTGCGGGCATCGTATATGAGTAGGGGACGTCACACGCTCGTACTTGATCTAACCTGACTGAGGTGACGCATCACTTAGGAGGTGTCAAACCCATACTTTGCCCTCTCGCAGTGGCAAGATATTAGGTCTAGCTTGCCATGGACCCCCAGTAGACCTACACACCGTAGATCCCTCTGCAATCGGAACAAGTTCCCTATTCTAAGCCAGTCGCGCGTGACCCACAATCAGGCGGGCTCTCTATGCACACCCCAAATATAATGGGAATTAATGAGGTATAACTGCTAGAATCATACTAAGATGGCTTCTAGGTCTCTATCTTCTGAGGTGCAAAACAGAGCACCATACAACATTGTAACAACAGAACAACATTTCTAATATATCATATCTAATTCTAAGAAATACAAGGGTTAGTGTTCCTTAGTCAGTTTTGTTTTAGAGGTAATGGTTCAAGAACATCTGTCACTAAAACAGAGATGCAATTTAGCTTAACTTCTATTGTTAAGCTAGTATCGCTACTGTTCGATTCTGACATGGTGATCTCCCTCAAGAACTAAGCCGATGGAGTAACGCCTGATATATGCAAGCTCTACTCGCGCTCAGAAGCTCGCTTGACCCCTGCGTTGCTCGAGACTACCTTTCCAACCTCCCCAACCGGCAAATGGCCCAGAACCCAAAAGGTTTTGGGTTTGGGGGTTTCATCTTCAAAACCTTAGTGAACATATTTTTCAATACGACGCTATCTCATATTACACATACATAAACCATAGGAAATATAACTTATGAAAGACCTGTTCTCAATCGGGATCAAAACTCCGAAGACTCCTGTTCACTGTACAACCCCAATTCAATGTACATCTTAGATTTATTGGGTCGGATCCTACCGCTTCGGCTAGGTTCCGGCCTCCAGGGAATTCGTGTTGATCTCTCCTTAGGTGTAGGAGATACTATTATTTGAATTTCATTTGCCTCCGTTCATTTTCTCATTTTCGTTTTCCAGCTTCAATTTACAATGGTATAAACCATTGGTTTTAACTTCAACGTTCACCACTTAATAAACAATGGTATGAACCATTGCATTAAAGGTCGTTTATCTAACCTTCACAATATCTCCACCTTGCACATAATTCAACATTATGCACCATTCCTTTGTCTACATCATCTGAACATCTTTGTTCTGTGATAACCTATGTGATGACAACTTGTCATATTTCTGCATATTCTACACTCCTCCTTCAGCACACAGGTCTATCACATTTAATTTGTCTCTGAATCCTGTGAACTTTTTCTCCACTAGTGCTTTAGTGAAAACATCAGCAATTTGCAGATTTGTTTGAATATAAGACATTTGAATGTAACCTTTCTCAACCATATCTCGAATGAAATGCATGTCAAGCTCGATATACTTTGTTCTCTCATGCTGGACTGGGTTTTTAACAATGGCTATGCAGCTCATACTGTCAGTCATAATGGCTATAGGCTGGTTTTGTTTAAAACCAAGTTCTTCCAATAATCTTTTTAACCAAACAAGTTCTTTTGACAATAATGAACTGGCTGCATACTCAGCTTCTGCTGACGACATTGCCACAGCCTTTTGCTTCTTAATTCTCCATGTTATCACTCCTCCTCCAAGAAAAACAACATAGCCTGATGTGGATTTTCTCGTGCTTCTATCTCCTCCCCAATCTGCATCACTAAAGCCTTTTAAATTCAGATCATTAGAGGCAAATATAATTCCATGATTAGCTGTCCCTTTTAAATATTTCAGAACATGTTTGGCTGCTTTCCAATGTTTCCTTGTTGGACTATTGCAATATCTGCTCAAAATATTCACTGAGTAGCTAAAATCAGGTCTTGTATTGTTAGATAAATAAAGTAAGCAACCTATTATTTCCCTGTATGGTATTTTCTCCATACCTTCTGTGTCTTCACTTTGCTGCACAATATCAGTCAGTCTATGACCTGCAGCAATAGGAACCTTTGCTATTCTTGCATCCTGTATATGAAAACTTTTAAGCATATTTTCAACATATTTACCCTGTTTTAGTGACAGAATACCTTTATCTCTGTTTCTCACTACTACAATTCCCAAAAATTGTTTTAACTCACCAAGGTCAGTCATTTCAAATCTGTTTTTCAAGACATCTTTGCATCTTGTCAAACAACTTTGGTTATTTGACACCATTATACAATCATCCACATATAATGCTATCAAACAAAAGTTTTCCCCATCTCTGAATTTGTACAAATTCCCATGATTTTGCATTCTTTCAAAGCCCTGAGCTCTTAAAAAGTTATCTATGCAGAAGTACCATTCACGTGGTGATTGTCTTAAACCATATACTGTTTTTTTGAGTTTCCAAACACTTGAATTTCCTTCCTCATAACCAACAGGTTGCTTCATGTAAATATTTTCTTTCAAATCTGCATTTAGAAAAGCAGTTTTAACATCCATATGATGTATTTCTAAATTCAATGCATTTGCAATTGCCAAAAGTACTCTCAAACTTGTGAGCTTGACCATGGGAGAGAATATTTCATTATAATCTTTTCCTTTCTTCTGAGAAAAGCCTTGAGCTACTAACCTTGCTTTGAATCTTTTTGTTCCATCACTATTGGTTTTAATCCTGTAAATCCACTTATTCCCTACCACATTGGTATTTTCTGGTTTATTTACTATATCAAAAGTTCCCGTGTCTTTGAATGACTTTATCTCCTCCTCCATTGCCATAATCCAACACTCTTTCTCAGTGCTATTTATTGCTTCATCATATGAAGTAGGAATAACATAATCTCCGAGAATTGCCAGTATTTGTTCTTGATCTGGTAGTTCAGAGAGTTTTTCAAACCTTTTGCTTCTTCCACTTTCCATCCTACCATATTCCCCTTCATTTAATGGTAGGTTTTCTCTTAACTTTTCAGTTTGAGTTTTCCTTCTCTTATTTTTTTCTTGTTGCACATCATGCATAGTCTCATCTGTACCATTCTTTTGTTCTTCATTTGTGTCTGTTTGCTTTTGTTTCATGTCAATCTCAGCCTCCATAACTTTCTCATTGTCATCCTCATTTCCATCATATGTAAAACCTGTATTGGTATGACCGACCTGTTTACAGTTTTTTTCTTTAGGCTGATACCTATCCTTATAGTAAGAATGCTCATCAAAAATAATATCTCTGCTTATCACAATTTTGTTTTGTTCAGGTATGAACATTCTCCAACCTTTGCTTTGTTCATCATATCCGACAAAGTATCCTATTTCAGCTTTATTGTCCAGCTTTTGTCTTAATTCCTTTGGAACATGAATATATCCTAAACATCCATATGATTTCAGCACATCATAGTCTATACTTTCTTTGTTATTGGACCACACTAATTCTGGAATATTGCCTTTCAAACTAGATGTTGGAAGCCTGTTTTGAACATAGATTGCTGTTTTTAAAGCCTCTTCCCACAACTTATTTGGCAAACCTGAGAACTTCAACATTGATCTCACAGCATCAAGCAGTGTTCTATTTTTTCTTTCAGCAACTCCATTTTGCTGTGGAGTATGCCTACATGTTAACTGTCTTCTGATACCTTTAGCCCTGCAAAAAAACTCAAATTCACCTGATAAATATTCTCCTCCTCTATCTGACCTTATGCATCTTAATTTTCTGTTTGTTTGCCTTTCCATTTCTGATACATACATTTTGAAAGCCTCAAGAGCTTGGGATTTTCGTGCCAAACAGTATCCTTTACACTTCTTGCTATGATCATCAATAAATGTTATGAAATATCGTTTTCCATTTCTGCTTCTAACATTCAAAGGACCACAAAGATCCGTATGCACTAGATCTAATACTCCATCAGCCCTTTTATGGGATTTTGGAAATGGTAATCTAGTAATTTTTCCCAACATACACCCCTCATATATGCATTTGTGATTTTCTGGTATGTTACATTCAATCAGCCCCTTTTTTGCCATAAACTTCACATTATTATAATGTGTATGAGCAAGCCTGTTATGCCATGTCTCCATATCAGTCATTAGAACAGCATTAACTCCATCAACAAGACCATTTTCAAATTGAAACAAATTGCCCACACGATTTGCCAAAAACTTCAATTTATTATTCATAAAGATCTTACATGCTTTCTTCTCAAAGAAGATTTTATATCCCAAGTCTACTAGCTGGCATACTGACACTAAATGTTTTGATCAAACTAGGAAAACATAACACATTTTCAACATTGACTACATTGCCATCAAGATCTAGCAGCTCTAACATTCCACATCCTTCTATAGCTTGCAAATCTCCATTTCCAACTTGTACATGCTTTGATTTGGCTGATGTTTGATTCTTGAGCATGTCCAGAGATCTCATTACTGATCTCTCAGCTCCACTATCAACTACAATAACAGAATTCTTGCTATTAGTTCTAGTGCCAACATCATTTAATGAGCAAATACAATTTACCTCATCATCACTTGGTTCTTCTTTTTCTTTGACTTGTGATTTTTCTTGAGCTATGTGAATACCTGCATGTCCTCCTCTTTTTCCAGAGAAATATCCTTTCTTAAAATCTCATCCTCTTCCCCTTCCCCTGCCATATTCCTTTTCTTTGGGGCTAGGACACTTGGCAGCTATATGACCTCTTCCTTTGCAATTATAACATGTCACTTCTTGCTTAAGTTTAGGACAATTTGGTTTAATATGCCCTGCCTCATAACAATTGTAACAAACTGCCTTATCTCCTTGAGTTTTCTTTTTCTTACCAGCATAGAGAATTTCTGCATTTTCTTCCTCTCATTAACTTATTTTGCTCAACCTCAGTTCTTAGCATGTTTTCTGCCTCTTCCCTAGTTTTAGCAACATTTCTAATTAAAAGAGAAAGCTGAGAGTTTGCACTTACTGCTCGAGCAATTTGCAGCACTATGAATCTTTCTGATAATGTCACTCCTGCACCATCGAGGTCAGCTACAAGATTGTCAAATTTATTAAAGAAATCTGACACCTCCTCATCTTCATTATATTTCAGATTTCTAAGCTCCTTCTCTAACACATCTATTTGTGATGAGCTTTTGGTTTCATATTGTTTGAGCAAGTAACTCCACATCTGCCTAGGAGACATACCTCTAAGCTTAAGTTGAATTGTTGGTCCCACTTTACTTGTAATTATGCCTCTTGCTTCCTTGATCTTGGTTGTCAATGCACTAGATGCTGGTACAGTGCTATCTTCACCTGTAATCCCTGCAACAGACCTACTTCCTGAGGTCACCGAGGTTGAATCACCTCCTCCAACTGCTGAGTTCACAGCTCCCCTACTACTAGATGCTTCACCAGTACTAGTAGCTACTACTTCCATTTGACTTGGGTCTACAATTTCCCATAGCTCTTCAACATCTAGAATATGCTGAATCTGGTCTTTCCACACTTGAAAACCAGATCCTCCATTGTAAACTTGTACTGCACTTAATAAGCCTGCTCCAAACCTTGTTGCATCTTACTGGCTCTGATACCAAATGAAGAATATCAAAAACACTATTAGCAGAGCAACTTGATCTCTATCATTCAATGGTTAAAGCCTTTTCCAAGATAAGAAAATCTTGATCACAAGACATCAATATTAATCTTAAGATAATCAACCTTAAAGTGTTTCAAGATATCAAATTATAGTCATGTGTAATACATATGAATTTCATCTTCAAAACCTTAGTGAACATATTTTTCAATACAACGCTATCTCATATTACACATACATAAACCATAGGAAATATAACTTATGAAAGACCTGTTCTCAATCGGGATCAAAACTCCGAAGACTCCTGTTCACTGTACAACCCCAATTCAATGTACATCTTAGATTTATTGGGCCGGATCCTACCGCTTTGGCTACGTTCCGGCCTCCAGGGAATTCGTGTTGATCTCTTCTTAGGTGTAGGAGATACTATTATTTGAATTTCATTTGCCTCCGTTCATTTTCTCATTTTTGTTTTCCAGCTTCAATTTACAATGGTATAAACCATTGGTTTTAACTTCAACGTTCACCACTTAATAAACAATGGTATGAACCATTGCATTAAAGGTCGTTTATCTAACCTTCACAATATCTCCACCTTGCACATAATTCAACATTATGCACCATTCCTTTTTCTACATCATCTGAACATCTTTGTTCTGTGATAACCTGTGTGATGACAACTTGTCATATTTCTGCATATTCTACAGGGGGGCACTTCCTTAAATAGCCATGAAATTGAAGTCTGGCCATGCGATTTGACCACGTGGCTCCAGTCGCGTTCTGCCACTTGACATGTTGATCCCAGTATCACCTATATCATAAATGCTTTAATTAAAGGCATCTATGAGTGGGTATAACTAACTTGACATGTGACACACATGTGAAGCTTTCATGGCCCACATGTTATATTAATATGTTAATGCAACTTGCTCCTAGGGGTATATTATGGGACTTCCATAACATATGGGCACTATTGGCAGTGTTATACTATTACGTATGATATATCAATTGCCAATGGTTGCCATGCACCCCCATACGAAGGTATCCTCGTGTGGTCACCACTCCTCGGCTCTTGACATGTAGGCTATGATACAAATTCCAGAAGCTATTGAGAATGTAACTCGAAAATTAAACAGAAGAACAAGAGATCATTCAGAAAATCTTTGTAAATCAAGATACAATCAAATCGATATTGGTATACTCTGTCCACCCAACCAGATCCACAGGGCTTGGCCAATTATTTAGCACTGATTCAGGCTTACTCTTTAGGGTTCAACAATCTACCTGATAAAACCAAAGAACAGGTTTCAAAACCCTCTTAGAAAATCCAAGGTCTTATGAATACTTTAAACGTCAGAAGATTTTCGCTGAGAGGTATATGATCAAACTCGACTATCTTGGAGGCGGCAAAGGCTGGCCGCAGATGCAGGAACAGAAGAAGAATTTGAGTTGCTGATGTGGATGCCCTAGTCTGGCTGACAATTCCCGAACTAATAGTCGTGCCTACCTTCTAAAAAAGCAATCTTTTATCATAATGGAAAAAGGTCGATTACCTTTTTATTCGTTGCCATTCTTCAACCCAATTCCCTTAATATTTATTGCCTTTTCTTATAAATAGATCAAGGCTATTCTTACTTTAGAAATTATCTTTTTTATGATTTTACTGATCCCGTATTTATTTATATAATAATTGCCTTATTTTCTCTAGTCCTTTTGATGCGGACCACTCCCCCATGCTTGCCCCATATCAATCCTTCCTTTCTTACAATCGATTGTCCTCGATCGTCCGTAAACCTGAAAGAAAAACATCAAACCTCCCTTTTCAAAGTTGTTGATCAACTTGTGGAAAAGGTGTTAATCCTTCCCTTCTCGGGATTAATCTTATTCCCTTGAGAATGTCCCCATTCTGATCCATCAAGCAGACGTCCCCACTTGTCCTTTTCAGAAATGGCATTCTCAACCCCTTTCCAGTTCTTCAAGTAGGTATTCCTACTTGAACAAGAAAATATTCCCCTTTCCAATCCTTGTAGGCTCCCCTACTTGAACAAGAAAGTATTGTCCCTTCCTTTAGAAAATAATTATTTGAATATAAAGATTTCAAACAAAGTGAACTTTACTCCATTCATATAATTAAACACATATGCTCAGGTAGTCATATGCAGCCTAGAAAAATATATATATACAAGAAATTTAATGCGTCCTACGGTGCATGTTCGAGTTTTAGTATGTTCCTATGCTGCAAGTTTTTGTCGTGCCCTACATTCTAAAAGAATGTTTTAAGAATACTTTAAATTCATAGATTCTCTAAGATTCTACCAAGGTTCTCTTGGAGGTTTCGTGGAGATTCCTCTAAATTTTATAAGATTCCCTTTATTTTCTTAGATTCTATTAGATTCTTCTGGATTCCTTTATATTCTAGAACGTTTTAGAACATTCTAAGACTTTCTGGAACATTCTAAGACTTTCAATATATTCTAGAACTTTCTGGAAGTATTTCCCTAGATTTCCTTACATTCCCGTAGATTCCCCTACATTCTAGAACATTCTAAAACTTATTAGAACAATTTGGAACTTTCTGGAAGAATTTTCTTAGACCCCCTCCTAGATTCTCTTATGTTCTAGAACTTTCTAAAAGATTCTAGAACTTTCTAGAGCCTTCCAGAACATTCTAGAACTTTTTTGAACTAGCTAGAATGTTATAGTCTATTTTATCTTAATGGGAACATTACCCTTAAGTATATTTAAAACATAAATTGTTCATAGAATAAGTGCTTGGTCCAGTGGTTAGAATGGGGGTTGGGGGGTCAATGGCCAGAGTTCGAATCCCCCACACAACATAAAAATTTTAAAAGCCTTTTCCCAAGGAGTGAGCATTCAACTTGGGCCGTGGGATCTTGGACCCGATCAAGGGTCGAGATCTCACCAAGTGACAATAATTAAAGCAACATGAGCTATAGGATCTATTACATATAATTCCCAAAGTCATGTGCACCGTAAGATATGTGCCAATCCACGTGAGCCGTAAGATCTCGGATCGACGATCAGCATCGGATCAACCTAGACCATAGGATCGATTACATATAATTCCCAAAGCCATGTGCACCGTAGGATGTGTCCCAAAGCAATGTGAGCCGTAGGATCTTGGACCGACGATCAGGATCAGATCAACCTGGACCGTAGGATCGCTTACATATAATCGGACACAAACTCCCAAGCCATCTGGGCCGTAGGATATGTCCCAAAGCCACGTGAGCCGTAGGATCTCGGATCAACGGTCGAATTCAGGAGGACAAACATAAGAACATATATATGTTATGATATATAAAAAAAAAAAAAACTTAAGATAAATACCCAATGCTCAGTCGGGTTTTCTCATCCTCTCTTGCTGCAGCCTTGTCAATCTTTGCATGAGGGCTCTCGTGTGCTTCAGCAATATAGTATGCATCAACAATTCTCCTAGATAGCCTTGCCATCACCAACGTCGCAACTAGACTACCAAAAAAAATTAGAGCAGATAGCTCCGTTGTATAGATTTTTGCCCAACAATTCCTATCATCCTCCACTACCAAACAATCCTCCACCAGTTAGTCCTCCTCCGCCTGAAAATCCACCACCAAATACCTTCAACACAACCAACATTTCAGCCAGGATAAAGTGGTTGAAGAAAGTGGAGGGGATGCCAACTTATTCAGGAGAGAAGAGAAATCTCTTGCAGTCCTGGGATTTTCAGCTTCATGAAAAAGTTTCTTTGAGCGAGTTGGAGCTACCGAGGAGAAAAAACTTCAAGCAATGGATAAGTACCTTACTGATGTTGCCAAGATTTGGTGGCAAGGGAGAAAAAAATAGTTCCTGTGATAAAGACATAGAAAGAGTTTAAAAGAACCTTCAAAAGTCATAACTTACCTGCGAGTTATTTTATCGATCTTAGAAGGGCGTGGGATATATTTTCACAAGGAGAACGAGAATCTGTGTATCAATATACAGCTATTTGTCGATACAAATGGAAGGCCTCAGTGATAAAGAGCTAACAAGAAAATACATATCTGGACTAAGGGAAGAACTTATGTTGAGCATCGATTCATTGAACCTCAAATATTGGATGAAGCAGTATGAAAAGCGAAAGCTGCGGAAAGAAAATATGATATCTGGGAAGGTTATCCTCAAGAAACTAATGGCAAATGTGACACAGACAAGACCAGCAACAATGGTACAAAAAGAGCTAGATTTAATGATGATCATAAAGCCCCAAAGACAAGGAATAAAGACATAGAGCAAGGAATAAAGATCCAGAGCAATGGTTCTTGAGTATGGAACCTTACCTGAGGGTTGTTGAAGAACCCTAGTTAGCACTGTCTAAGTGCCTTGCCTTCATGCTCCAACCCTAGGTCTCAAATTTGGTGAGAGTTTATATGGATAAATTGTTGTTCAAAGAAACGTGGTGCTTGGTCGTCGAATCCGTCCATCATATACCTCATGTAATATAATCTTTTTTTTTTTTTTTTGAAGGCTCTATATATCATAATATATATAAAATTACTTTGGATGCCCCCATGGAATAGATATCTATATATTCAAATCGATCTAGGCCGTTCGTTTGAAAATAGGTGAGGTGGCGAACATAGAGCCACTGGATCTCCATGGGGGGCATGCATGGGGGCATGCACCACATCCCCAAGCCATTGGATCAAAAGGGGAGAAGAAATCCTAGCCCTTAAATTTTGTTAGGAAGGTGCAAGGAAGGTGCCAAAAAGTGGATTTGGTGCAGGAGATTGTAACCGTTAGATCAAAGGGTGAGGATAAATCCTAGCCCTTAACTTTTTATATTAAATTGATATATATTTTTTTAAAGAGGTGAGGTGGCACTCTCATTAATAAAAAGTTAGTGAGGTGGCAAGGCATTTATGAATGCACTTTCCAAGAAGCTTCTATTTTTTAATCGCATTCAAAGGGCGCCAGAATCCTTGCAAAGATGCAGGCTCCGATGAAGGTGGGGCTTGCGCCATTGGATCCCTCTCGTCGAGAGCTTTTCAAGACTGGTGCTTTGGCACTATTCCGTTGCAGTTGGAGCCAACGTGATCAGATTCTAAGAATCTTCTTAGAACTACGAAATCTATGGTAATTTAAGGGAATCTAGGGGAATCTTTATGGGATCTTTAGGAATCTAGAGGAATCTCATCAAAACTTTAGGGAATCTGAAGAATCTTAAGAGAATCTTTAGGATTCTTGGAAGAATCTTTAGGAATCTAGAGGAATCCTCATAACATCTCAGGGAAGCTAAGAGAATCTACATAGAATCTTGGGGAATGTAGAGGAATCTTGGAATAGTCTTTGGGAATTTAGGGAATCTCAAGAATCTTGGGGACTATGGGAACCTCAAGAGGATCTATAAGAATTTTCATAGCATCTTCGAGAATCTAGGAGAATCTAGATAGAATCGGGGAATCTATATGAATCCTGAGAGAATAGTTCGGAATGTAAGGGAATCTCGATGGAATCTTTAAGAATCTAGGGGAATCTTGATGAGTTCTTAGAGAACCCAAGGAAATCTTCATAGGATCTAAGGGAATCTACATAGAATTGCGGGGAATCTAGATGAATTCTTGGGATGATCCATGGGAATCTCGAGAGAATTTGTGGAAACCATTTGAGAATCTAGGTGAACCTTGATAGTATCTTAGAGAATCTAGGAGAACCTACATAGAATTTTTAAAAATCTAGGGAATCTCGATATAATCTTTTAGATTCTATGAGAATCTTGATGGAATCTCAATCTTCATAGTATCTAAGGGAATCTAAAGGAATCTCAATAAAATCTTTAGGAATCCAGGGGAATCTTGATGAAATCTTTGAGAAACTAGAGGAATCTTCATAGAATCTAAGGGAATCAAAAGACTATACAAAGAATCATAGAAAATCTAGGTGAATCTTGGGGCAATCTCTAGGAATCTAGGGGAATTTCGAGAGGATGTAAGGATATCGAAGGGAATCTTCATAGAATATTTGAGAATCTAGGGGAATCTTCTTAGGATCTTAGAGAATCTAGGAGAATCTACATAGAATCTTGGGGAATTTATATGAATCTTGAGAGAATATTTGGGAATCTTGATGGGATCTTTGAGATTCTAGGGGAATCTTGATAAAATCTTGGAGAGCATAAGGGAATCTACATATGATCTAAAGGAATCTTCATAAAATCTTCAATAATCGAGGGGAATCCCTGGAAATCTTGATGAAATCTTGGAGAACCTAAAGGAATCTTCATAGAATCTAGGGGAATCTAAAAGAATCTTCATAAAATCTTTGGAAATCTTGGGGAATCTTGATGAAATCATGGAGAATCTAGAGGAATCTATATAGAATCTTTGGGAATCTAAGGGAATCTTGATGGAATCTTTATAGAATCTATGGGAATCCAAGATAATCTATATAGAACCATGGGGAATCTTGAGGCTTTAGGAATGTAGGGGAGTCTCGAGAGAATTTTTGGGAACCTAGGGAATCTTCATAGAAATATTTGATAATTTAGGGGAATCTTGATAGAATCTTAGAGAATCTAGGAAAATATACATAGAATCTTGAGAAAACTATGTGAATCTTGAGAGAATCTAGGAGAATCTTCATGGAATCTTGGAGAACCTAAGAGAATCTTTCTATGATCTAAAGGAATCTTCATAAAATCTTTAGAAATCTAGGAGAATCTTGATGAAATCATGGAGAACCTAAAGGAATCTTTATATAAGCCAAGGGAATCCAAGAGAATCTACATAGAATCATGGGAAATCTTGGGGCATCTTTGGGAATCTCGAAGAATTTATGGGAATCTGGGGAATCTTCATAGAATATTTGAGAATCCAAGGAATATTGATAGAACCTTAGAGAATCTACGAGTGTCTACATAGAATCTTGAGAAGTACATGTGAATCTTGAGAGAATCTTTGAGAATCTAGGGGAATCTAGATGGAATCTTGATGGAATCTAAAGGAATCTTTATATGATCTAAAGGAATCTTTAAGAATCTAGGGGAATCTTGATGAAATCTTATAGAACTTAAAAGAATCTTCATAGAATCTAAAGGGATCCAAGAGAATCTGCATAGAATCCTGGGGAGTCTAGGCGAATCTTGAGACAATCTTTGGGAATCTAGGACAATCTCAATAGAATCTATGGGAATCTATGGGAATCTTAGAAAAATCTTTGAGAATTTGGGGGAATCCAAGGGAATATTCATAAAATCTTCGATAATATAGGGGAATCTAGGTGAATCTTTATCAATATTGAATGAATCTAGGAAATCTACATAGAATCTTGAGGAATGTATGCGAATCTTGAAATAGTTTTCGAAAATCTAGAAAAATCTCTGTAGAATCATAAAAATCTAGGGGAATCTTTCACACTGATATGTTTTGCAGGGTTGGCTTCACACAATCCTTCATAGGGTGGTTTTGGTGTTACCAATCTTTAGTCGTTAGACCAAAAGGGAAGGAAAAATCCTAACCATTATTTTTTTAATTAAATTGTAAGTTTTTATATTAAAGGAGGTGAGGTGGAACCATCATAAATAAAAAAGTAATGAGGTGGCAAAAGCGTTTTACAAATGCACTTTCTGGGAAGCTTCCTTTTTCATAACGGCCTTCAAAGGCCCGTAACTTGCAGCAAGGGGTTGGCGGAAGGTGAGGCCCACATCTTTGGATCCCTCTTGTCGAGAGCTTTCCAATGAGTGATGTTTTGGCATCATTCTGACACAGTTGGAGTCAATGTGATCGAATTCTAAGAATCTTCTTGGAATCTTAGAATTTTATGAAATCTACAGTAATTTATGGGAATCTAAGGGAATCTCTGTAGAATCTTTGAGATTCTAGGAGAATCTCAAGAGAAATATTGGAGAATCCATCGGAATCACAAGAGAATCTTTGAGAACCTAGGGGAATCTTGATGGAATCTTGAAGAATATAGAAGGATCTACATAGAAACTTGAAGAATCTAGAGAAATCTTGAGATCTCAAGATCTTAAGGAATAATGGAAAAATCTGAAGAGAACCTTAAGGAATTTATGGAAATCTCAAGAGAATCTTTGAGAATCCAGTAGAATCTAAGAGATATATCTTTGTATTTGGCTTCTAGTTGGATTTGGACAGTCCCTAACTCATACAGGCCCTACATAGTACAAAGACTTGTATATATATATATATATTTAGATACTGGTAAAAATGTACAAAAAATCTTTTTTTTCAAGGGAAGAGAAAACTCATATCTCAATACAAAGAACCAAAATACCTCCTGACTAAAAAGCCTGGGAGTTATGAATAAGTCTAAGAAGTTTTAACTATTTTTGTATGCCTGCTTGGGATAGAGTAGAGAATCAGAAATGGGATATCAGGTGAGATTCATGAATTTCCTGGCCTTTCCTTTGATTACACCATGGAAGGTGCAGTAGGTGCACATGCATGTATTTGCCTTCGCCATGTTGAATCTTCCTTTCACATCCTTTGCCCGGCAAATAGCATCTCTTATTATGTCAAAGTTTTGATCACAGCAACACCCACAAAGGCACGGCTCCATATGTTGGTGAACTTCAGGGGGTCCGAAGACTCTCACCCATTTAGCATTTGAGCCCTGGCCCATCTTGTTCCAAATCAGCTTGCGCATCAACATGAATAGAACCCCTGTGGAAAAACAAAAATCAGTTAGAAATCCAATTTTGATATCATATATGGCCTATTTAATTACTCCCTCAGGTGGGATAATTTCACAATTAAATACAAAGGAGTTTCTGCCTTTCCAGATTCTCCACAAAATAATATAGATTCTTCAGTCGGGATTGAGAGGCATGAAGGTGTCTTCTTCACTTAAGGCATTGAGGTCATATTCTATAATTTCCGAAGCTATCTCAAGGATCCATTCAGATCAAAGACACTTTCTCAAGAGGTGTTCTTCATCCTCCCTAGCTCCAAGACATCTGTCACAAATATCAGAGTTAGCCATCGAAAGCTTGTGCCTCTTATGGTTTGTAGCCAAACCCTTATGCCACAATTGCCAGATAAAGGTTTTTATCTTCGGATTAATCTGGCTCTTCCACATATACTTCAGATTCTTCATGCACCTTTCAGGCGAAATGTTCCATTTCAAATGGATAGAAATTGTTTGGTCTTTCATAAGGAATCTGTAAGCTTTCCTTACTGTGTATCCATCTTTACCATTGTGAAGCCATGAATTCTCTTCATTAGACCACTGGGTATTGTTGATAGTAATTAAGATATTGTCCTAGTATGGATATTTTCCCCTGCAAGAACAAAATTATCAAAGGTGATTATTCCACCATCATTAAAGAGATCTCGAATATGTACCATTCACTTTGATTTCCAAAGTTTGGCATGATTTGGAAAATGGCAAGCTAAACACATGTTAGGATTATTTAAAATAAGAGCAGGGTTTCAAAAGATAGTCTGGTCCATAGAGAGTCCCTCCTTCCATGTATACATATTCCTAACCTGTTTCCAGGCTTTAATCCATTTCTTTAAGATACCTGGAGTATTATTTGGGATAGAGAAAGGAAAGAAGATTGAGTGGGGAGCTCCATTTTCAAGGATCTCCAACCAAAAGGGTGACACTTCTCAATATAATGCTTGATAAGAATAGAAATAGGGTGCTTAATCTTATCATGACAAGCTTTATAGAAGTATTTGGCTGCCAACGCAATCCCCTGCTTTTCGATATCAATAATACCAAGACCTCCATTGCTTTTGGATTTGCAACACTCCTTCATGGACACAGCGTGCCAACATCTTCTGTTCTGTCCTCATTCAATAAATCTTTCAAGAATACTCTGAAGCTTAGTTGAGACTTTTTTAGGAGCAATAATAATAGAAGATTGATAAACTTGAGATGAGGAAATCACAGAATTAGCAATAATAGCTCTGCCATTTTTAGAGAGATATTTGGAATTTAGAGTATCTACCATTTTGTAGAATTTCTCAGTGATATCACTCCAGAGATCAGCAACATTACATCTAATAGCATAAGGAATACCTAGGATTTTGGAGCATGTACTTGGAGAATTATACTTACATCCCATTTTGTTGGCCATCTGCTCCCCCTTTACCTGGTTTCTTGCTTAGATGGCTGATTTTGCCGGATTGATCTTGCATCCCGAGGCTTCTCCGAACTGAGTAAGAATCTGCTGAGTGTTAGCTTTTGAATTTTCATCCATGGAGATTAGGGTTAACGTATCATCTGCAAAATGCCCATTTAGGATTTGATCTGCCTGATGGTTATCAGGAAGATTTAGCCCCCTGATGAGGTTAGCATTTTTGGCTCCCTCCATCTTGCCATGAAGGGCCTCCATAACAATCAAGAATAAGAAAGGGGCTAAAGGACAATCTTGTTTGACCCCTCTTTGAATGGCAAAGAAAGGGCTGCATTCACCATTGACGAGGACAGCAGATCTTGAATTATGAAGGATACCCATGATAATTTGAATGCTTGGTTTTTGTCTAAACAACTTAGCAAGTGTTGACTCACTTTGGTTCCGTGATTTCTTGACCTAATTGGACACGATCCTCCTGTAAAATCATTGACACATCTGCTGTAAGGAATTCCCAATTGAAGCTCTGTGTTGAGTAAAGTGGAAGAATGCATTTTTACTTGCTTATGGGACTTCTCCATTCCCTGTGTATTCCAAATTTTTAGGCTTCCATATTCTCTGACACCACTCACACCATGTGCAAATAGAATATGAACATAGTGTGTCAAATTGGCTTCACCCATGCTGTCAGGAAAGACTTAGTGAAGTTTGTGACGGTCTCCTGGAATTTGGCAACATCAGTTTCCTTACCTTTTTCTGCATTTCCTTCACTAATACAGAGAAATCCTGCCATGCCTTGAGTTTCTTCAGGCATGATCTACCACGATCATTTCGTTCATCCTTAGTTGCCATAAGATCCTTGTAAGCTTCCCAAACACGAGATGAGTTCTCTTTCGTTAGAGGCAAAAACCTCTTAGCCTTTGGACCACCCATACTCAGTTTCAAGGGAACTTTGCGGAATACTTTTGGATCTTGAAGTATTTTATAGTGCCCGCCATGAAGTCCCACATTAGATAGCACCTTTTCAACCTCATGCATGGCAGCTTCCCTAGAGCTTTAGGATGATTTATTCCAAGCAAACGGGATAATCATGTAAATCATCTTGTCTATGATTCTCAAGAAAGCATAGAGGGCGCATATGTGTACTCTTTTTAACGAAATTGGCAGAATTGGCATCATCCTTCTCTTCTCTGTTTGGTGGCTCAGCCTGGGCACAGTCTAAGGTACTCTTGTCCAACCTAGCTGAATCTTTTCTTGCATAGAGACAGTAAGGACAAGCATAAGTAGTCTTACCAGCACCATGCTTCATTCTGTACATGCATTTTATTGTCTTCAAATCTGCAGCAAGATGCCATTCAACCTCATACTCACCATATCTGGGAACTGCAAGTTTTTCTCCGATCCCGTGAGAGGCAAGCATTGTGGGAATGGGTGTTTGATCAAAAACCCATTTTAGTATACGTGATTTTCCTCTGGTACCTGAAATAAACCAACCCACCAAATGTGATCTTCAGACTGGACGGAAAACTTACTGTCTAGATTTGACTCTTCATTCCCTGTATTCAAAGCTCTGTTCATTAAACTTAGTGAAACCCTCTCGTACTTCTCACCTTTCACCAATTCCATTTCATCCAACTTCAAAACAATTCTTAATTTACCAGCGCACTCTTCTACCTTCACGTCATAAAATCGAACCAAAAGCTGAAGCATTCTACTTAAGTCTATCCAGCAATTGTTATTTTCATTAAGACAGAAAGTATCACCAAACTTCGACTTATTCTTACCTTTGGTATAAGATGGCAATGTATCCAAATTGACACTGCTGGTCAGCTGATACATATCACCAAGAAGCTCTTGCGCTTGTCTATTTCTCGATGATCTGCAAGCCCTCACACTAGTCATCCTTAATAGTAAAATAGTTTTGGTAATGCCTTGTTGTTTAAGACCATCCTGCAGGCATCTGAACAAAGCAATATAAGTCTACCTACTTATTTCGACATTGTCACATAGTTCTTGCATTGATTCTGAGGTTTGATTGTTTCCCAATTTCTGCAGCACTTGTTGTACTACAACTTTCCTAAGTTGAATGCTGCCAAGAAGCTTTAACATTCTCAATATATCATCTTTAGTAACTAATTTCTTCAACAAACGAGCAATATTAGCAGGTTTTCTCTTATTTTCTTGTGCAAGGTTTTGATCCATAAGCTTTTTAATAGCCATGATTCTTTTTTCTGAGCCACCACCCTCAGGGGCTAATGTATTTATGGGCTTCAAGTTTGTTGCCCTTTCCCTGAACTTCAGTGGAGTTGTTTTCATTCTTTTGACTCGCTTGTGGAGGGAACCATTTTCTTGCGAAACCCTCTTCATTTCTTGCTGCAATGACTTCATCTCCGTCACCAATTTTTTATTTTCTACCTCCAATTCATTGAGCTTGCGGCATTGTTGAGACAGCAAGTAGTTCACCTATTGGAGCTGATTAACATCTGATAGAACTTTGCAATTGAATCCATACAAGTGGTTATACATAGCCCGCAAATGTGGATCAGTATTACAATTAACCAAATTATTACAGTAACTGAGTAACACTTGCTGACCCTTGCAAGCAAATTCAATAAGACCATATGCAGAGTGGAAGGTTGGATGGGCTCGAGTGGAAGGATCGCAAGGATACAGTTGCCCTTTAGCCCAGAGATCTAATTTCATGGCTCCAGAAGATCGCAATGCATCTTCATCTATTGCTTGCTTCCAAGTGAACTTATTCCTATAAGGCAGGCATCCTTTTGGCACTTGCACTCTAAATTGACCCGCAGAATTAGTTTGATCCTGAAACAGAAGTATTAGAAACGAGAATACTAAAAAAAATGCAATGAACAACTCGGAAACCAAATACCTTTGCCATTGACATTGCAAAAGACCGAGTACCGGAGTCGAGCTTAGAATTAGGAAGATTCTTGCCAACAAATAGAGCGAAATGAAAAAAAAATTGTTCTATTTGCTGGCAAGAATCCGCTATAATTCGAATTTAAATGATGCTTGGGCCCGATAGCAAGCTCCATGATGCGATGGCAAGGTCGATGGCGCGATAGCAAGCTCGATGGCACTGAAGCTCGATGGTGGGAAAGGGAAAATCTTCAATGTAATCATCAAATTTTGTGGTCATTAGGAAATAATGATTGTAAAGTTAGGTATGAAGGTTAGGTATGGAGGGGAGGAAGTAGGTTTGGGATCCTACGTGGCAGCCCCCTCAAAATACTCTTACAAGGCCTCTAAATGATCCCAAATATTCTCTAATGACCTACTATAGAGTTAGATATGGAGTTCGATTTTTATGATATGGAGTTGCAAAAGCTGTAACAGAGAACTTATCACATGAAATTGCATGCTGGACAGAAGTAATTTATGACAGTAGTATATCACACAGAGAGATCAAACTGTCCTTGTGGTTTGAATCTATGACAATAATGTATCAAACAGAGAGATCAATTTGTCTTCCTTCTTACAATTTGAGTGTACTTCCATGCAATATGCACATAATAGATAATTACCACAAACAGTCGATGCACACACCACAAACAATCTATGCACATATGCAAATATGTAGACCTATAAACCTGTACATGCACAGCTAGTACCATGTTTCTATCTAATTCAAAATGTACTACTATGGATCTTACCAGACCAACAATACAACACATGAATAAGTGAAAGCTGCTCCTTGCTTTGCATGATCATGAGACAAGCATTTTGTTTCGGAAATTTCTTTTAAAGGTAAATACAATCTAAAAACTGGATATAACACTAAAAGCATAGCCTTCGATAGCTACAAACTGAAAATTACATTGCTAAAAGGATTGCTCCTCTCAAACTGCAAATTACATTGCGAAAAGGATTGCTGTGGACTCCCAAAATGGACCATGACATAAATATGTACTCTTAGGCTTCTTACTTACAGAAATTTGTACTCTTACTGACAAGAACATATACTCTTACAGATTCTTACATGTCTACACACTTGAGCAATCCCGTGTCTCAGAATCAGAATTTACATCATCCTGCACATAAACAGATCCAATATTAGTGACACATAAGGAATTCTCAAAATCCGTGACAACTCAAGGAATTTACAACTTTCAATAGCAACTATAACTTGCTTATCCATTTCTTCTCTCCATCTCCTAGCTGCATCCTCTCTCATAGCCTTTACTTTCTTCATGACATTAAGATCTAGCTCAAAGTCTGCCATGTCCCTAATTGTTCTTGCCTTATGTGTACCTTGAACTTCATTACCTGCTGGCCCTGTATGCATATCTGTATTGTTGAGAAATGAGCTTTCTATGATTGAGTGGACAGACTGGGGATCGAACCCAGGACCTCTTGCTTGCAAGCCAAGTACTCTACCACTGAGCTACCGGCCCTTTGATGGGCTCTTGGCACTCTTCCACTGAGTCATTCTTAATGTATGCCCATTACACATGCTCCAACATTCCAACACTGCATATCTAACCCATCCCTGAGTATCCATTCTTAGTTGGCTGCCCACATTAACATGTTCATTGCCATCTTGTCCATGCAAATTCCATAACTGCGATGTGATTTCTACAGGTCTGCTAGGCATTGGTCTACAAACAGGAATGTATCCATCAATGGACACTCTATATGCATCATGATCTTCAGAGCATAGGTGTGTATCCTCACGTCTGCAACCAATATAAGGTCATCCAGGCAATAAAGAATGATCTCTGGGATTTGACTATCCTGAAATATATTTGGTGTCTCATCTTCTTGCTCGTCTACAACATGCTCTCGAGGAAAATTTGGTATAAATTGAGAGGCAGGGTCTTTTGCAGCACAAACATGCATTGCAACTTCATTACAATTATCATTCAAAAGAGCAAGTGATGGAAGACCTTGCCTAGATCTCAGTCTATTCTTCACAGCCAATCTCCTATGTCTAGCAGCAACATCAAGGGGCCTCTGCTCTCTAAAAATTTCAGCAACTCTAGATCTGCCTTGTGGATAAAGAAAGAGTCTCAGCTTACGAGTGTTGGCCTCAAAATCCTCTTCAACTCTCTTCCTTGACTCTCTCTCTTCCCTCCTCTGACGAGTTCTCATAGCAGCAGCCTCCTTCTCTACTTTCTTCCTTTGCTGCTCAAGCTTCTTAATGGCTACTTGCTCCTCCCATTGCTTATCAGCCTCTGCTCTCCTTGCTTTTTCCTCCAATAGTGTTTGGCAAAACTCTCTAGATGTGACATGACATCTGCCACCCAAATCCGTTATAATCTGCTTGCTTTTTCTTCTTGATCGAGCTTCCTCCTGAAATTGGGGCTGCCACACATGCATGATCAGGCAGTGGTAGTTGTGTTCTTCTTGCAGTGACCATAGTTTGAGCAGAAGCCAAAACTCTAGAGGTACTAGCCTCATTACATAGAGGGAGTTGTGTTCTTGTAGTAATCATATTGTTTATGGGAGCCACATTATGTAGAGACTGGTGTATTCTTGCAGTAAATACATTTTGGATGGGAGCCACATCATGTAACAATATTTGAGCTTCATCTTCAACAATTAAGGAATCTTCTACAAACCCAACACCTATCCAAAACACTACAAAGCATTAGTGTGAAACCACAATTAAATGAACTGAAATTTGCCAATAAACAGAAGTGTTACCCATTAACAAAAAAAAAAGAGACTAAAGGGGCAGCATAAGCAAATTCTGAAGAGATGTACCTGCAACCTCGCAATCTTATTGTCCCATTCCTCATATTCATGTTCATGCATGGACATATTGTCATCTTATAGACCTCCATCTTGTAGACCTCCATCATTCTCTGGATCATCATCATTCTCTTGCTCATTGTTTGGAACATGTGGGCTAGCTACAATCTCATCAGGAAGTTCATGAGGCTTCACTGCCATGGGTTTGAAAGGCCATATGCACGTAACTCTAAATCCGGAAATAATATTACTTGGAATCAAAGACACTTGAAATTGCATCACATATCAATGATGCAATCGTCCAAAGACTGCAATTTATGTGATGTATGGGCAGGCAATATAATAAGATGGATTCCCATATCTCTCACAGTTAAGTTAAGATAACATCACATTCTACGTGGCTGCCATGTCCATCAATGATAAGAAGGTGAGGACAATCAGGGCTAACTCCACCCGGCATTCTTGCTCTAAAATGTTGGAGCCATGATAAGAAACATTCTGTTGTCATCCAAGCTTGTGGTTGCACTGCTTGTATTGCACCTTCTTCACATCCTGATATGTAATCAGCTCGCATCCTACTGGCCTTGAAAATGTTAAGTTTGGTAGCCCATAACCCTCTGACAAATTCACGGAGTTAAGAGCTTTTGCACGAGATACCTCAGGATGTCTGCCCTTAAAAAAGCGCCACCATTTATATCCAAGTAGTCCATCCTTGCAATTTGTGGCCCTAGATCTGCAAAATTCTCCAGCTTTCTGCCTCATGACATCTAATGTCACTCCCATTCCAGTGTCAGCCCTCTTCAAAGCCCATTCAACAAGCTCTTCTTCCTCATGTTTTGTTAGTAATTTTGGATGGTTTTGTTAGTAATTTTGGATGATTTTCCCGGGGGATTCACATAGTGTAGGCCGTATATACCATGTGAGTGGACGATAAGGGGTTTTTTTTAACCTAAAGCATACGAATACGTACGGGAAGGGGTTCTTTAGACCTTAAAAAATCCAATCTCTAGTGATGTATTTCATACGGAAAGGGGTTTTTTAGACCTTAAAAAAAGCGTATACGAAGGGGTTTTTTATGACCCCTTCCTCGCACATGGCGTATCCCTTATACATTAAGTGGTATCCCCAGGATGATTTTTTGTTTATAAGAAGCCCTGCCATAATGCCAATCTCTAATGGTAGATGCAGCAATACCATATCTCCTACTTGCTTCACGAATTGAAATTAGGTTCTCACCTACCATGTCCAACACCTCCATCGTTTGATCTTCACTCCATGTTCCTCTTTGACCTTGAGTTGTTGTAGATGCATTGCCCCTCTTTGTTCTCTTGAATTTTCTCGTAGAGGTAGGAGCTCTTACTCTCTTACTAGCTGGTGCACCTTACTTGCGGTTGGATTGCAAATGCTGAAAGATACTCCTGATCTTGTAGTGACCATGGCTTCAATCTCAAGCAAAGATGAGAGCTTGGAATCTTTGGGAGAGTTTGAATGCTGCAAGATTGCAGGATAGAACAGAGAGGAGGATAGAGAGGAGGTAATGTAGACAAGGAATTCCCTCCCATAATTTGAATTCAAATTTCTTCCTATACAATTTGAATTCGAATCCCTTCCTATGAGCATAGGTAAGATTATGGTACGTGATGAATTTTTCCATTGATGCTCCTTCAAGAAATCCAGCATTTCTCTGAGAAAAAAGAGTAGAATTTTGGCGACAAATCACGAGGGATTCAGGGTAGTAGGGTATTAGGTTAAGGAGGGAGAGCTCACACAAGGGTGCTCGCATGTGAGCTCATGCACGGTTGCTAGCACTAGATGCTCGAAATCTTGGCACTGGTGTGAACTGTTAGATGGATGC
This sequence comes from Isoetes taiwanensis, assembly GCA_021234155.1. NCBI lineage: Eukaryota > Viridiplantae > Streptophyta > Lycopodiopsida > Isoetales > Isoetaceae > Isoetes > Isoetes taiwanensis. The sequence goes on along the minus strand of JAJEKV010000009.1, from coordinate 17,589,134 downwards.
TTTGAGACAAAACGTGGACAAAGGCACGGAATGCACCCCAAAACATCCAAGAGATGGTGGTGACATGGTGGTGGTAATGAGTGAGGTGGGGTGCGTCCCCTCAAGCAGTGAGGATGAGTGAGGTGGGAACGCCTCCCCTCGAGTAGTGAGGATGAGTGAGGTGAGGGCGCTTCCCCTATTGCCGTTGAGGAACTTTATTGAGGAATCTATCAAATGTTGGACATTATTAGTGGGCCCTTGCGGCGGCTTTGGCCGCCATGTAAAGCCGCCATGCTAAATCCTCTTGTTTTAATAAACAAAGTGCATTTTAAAGCGCATTTTGATATAAAATATTAACTTCCCATCATTACCAATGCCATGGACATTCATAATGAATAGTTAAGTGTGACTACATCCACGTCTATGTTGATCCCACCCACCTATTCTAAGAGATCTTGTATGGGGGAGGTTCATCCTCATGTTGAATTTTCTAGTAGGCCTGTGTGTAATTTTACAAGGTCAACTCCACTTCTCTTTAGATCTTTAGAGCTTGCATGTTTGGATAAAATTCACTTCGTTATTATGTCGAGCCGTCATTATGTTGAGATCTTGAATATTTAAGATTGAGCCCAAAAAAGTTTGCCTTGCTTGAATCGGCCGATCGTTCCAGCTATGCATTTAGCCGAAACCATAGTTGCTAATGATGCAGATGAAGAAACTTTCCGGATATCAGTCAGAGAAATTCTGAAGGAGCTCGGCAAGGTAACTTACTCAGCTCATCATCGCATACTAGTCAAAATTTTCCTAGCATTCATATATCCTTTTTCTGATTAGTTGGCGAAACCATTTTTACAGAAAGGCATACAGAAGCTGAATAATAATCTAGACCCTGTACTGCTCAAGGACATAACAGATAGGATTTGTCAGATCGCAGGCAACAGGATACCCGTGGCTGGTATTTGCATTCAGGCTCTTGCTTTCATCATCAGAAGCGCTGCAGATTATATAGAAAACGAAGTGAGGGCTCAAGAGATAGTGACATATTCTCAATTTCTTACAGAATCTGTGCATATAATCGAGTCTGCTGGAGGCAGCAATGAATATTTGAAAGATAACTGCCTGGCAATGCTATGTAAGGAGGCCTTCGAAATTGAGAATTACAGGTGCGTTTAAATAAGCTAAGAAATATGCAAGAGATTTTCTGTGCTTTATGAGGGCAAAATTCAGAAAACAGTGGTGAATCAGCACAAGGCTAGAACTCATATTCATCTTTTAAATACAGGCGTCTTTTCTAACAGGAGAGGAGGGATTGAACTATTTAATAAGACAATTAAATCAAATAGCACAGATTAACCTTAGTCCTATTGTGCTTAGTCGCTTTGGAAACAACTGAATTGAATCTCAATAACAGCAAAATCTGAATTTAATGTTTCAGGAGACAAAGTTGGGTAGATTGTCTGTGTGGTTTCGTTTGTGCCCAGTGCCAGGCTAAAGCGCTAGATGGCCTTGCCCTTAGATTGCGAGAAATGAACGACAAACTTAACCTATATTGTAATACTTTGATTGTAAGCCAAATCCCAACCCCCAGCACAGCCCCACTTGTGAACACGCCTATCAAGATTAAAGGGAGAGAGGAATTGCTAGAATTTGTAACACAGCCAGGATTACGAGTTCTTTGTGTTTGTGGAATGGGAGGGATTGGAAAAACTACTTTGTTGAAAGTCATTTATGAAGATATCAGAAAAGATAAGTATGTGAAGGCTTATATCGAAGTGGGCATGAACCCTAAATTAGAGCACATTCAATCTCAAATATTATTTGGAATCATTCAAAGGAATGAGACATTCTTGGATACTGAACAGGGTCGTGTTCGGTTGCAGCGTTGCTTGCAAAGTTTAAAGAAACAAGGCTCAGCTCCTTTATGCCTTTGCATAGATAATGTATGGAACGTAGAACATCTACGAGAATTGTTACCAGAGGATATTTACGAACACCTTCCAAATTCAAGTTGTTTAATGCTTTCCACACGCTCAGAAGAAGTGGCGAACGAGTTCCGAGACATATGTTGTGCAACAGCTGCAAATGTGAATGAGATATATAAACTTTTTCATCCTGTCTTGTTTGACAGGATAGAAGCTGAAGAACTCTTTATGGGGTGTGCAAGGATTGTAAGCAAGGAAATGGAGAAGGATTTGATCGATGGAATAGTCCCCTTGTGTGGTGGTCTGCCTTTAGCAATCAAGACCTATGGCACCTACTTCAGAAGAGTAGAGAGGCGTAAAGATTTTGTGTTGAAGATAGTAAAAAGACGAATAATACAAGCTACTCAATCCCCATCAATTGCCGATGGAGATGACAGAGTCTTCAGATTATTAGAACTCAGTATTGATTTTCAACATCAAGATGTGCAAGATGCCTTCATTGATGGTGCTCTTTTTTGGCGTGAACAACAATTTCAAGTGGCACGTTCTGCTCTATACGTTGGACAAGATGATGTTCTTGAAGTTCTAAAAGCAGAGTCTATATTTTATGAAGAGAACTATGAATTGAAATGCCACGACCTTTTCTATGCAATTGCTGAAAAGCGTGCAAAGGAGAAAAATTGGAAATATCTAAGCTCAAATTTAAGAGAGGCAAGTACTTACCCAGTCATCCAAATCTTCCCACTTCATTTTGCTTGTCAATTTACTTTGTGGAATTCTCACTTCATTTTGCTTATCAATTTACTTTGTGGAATGTAGATGGTTCTTACACAAGTATTAGAAAGAGTCGAAGGTGTTCGCGCAATAAACTTTGATGAACTAAAGTTTGTCCCACGAAAAAATCTATCAATCAAGTACCTACGCGGCAAGGTTTTAAGTCTCGATCCTTGTTGTCCCAATTCACAAGGCGAAGAGTGTGATGTCAAGACGCTACAACTATCTCAAATTGATTATCGCCTTCTCCAGGTTTGGTCATTCCAATTGAATATTAGTTTCATAATTCAGTCAAAGAATAATAATTCAGTCAAAGAATAGATCGAAAAAAATTACCTTAACTATCAACTAATTTTCTTCTTATTTCTTTGTGTAGGTATTTCCTAAATTGCAAGTCATGTGCTTAGAGAATATAAAGGGTACACTACAACTAACACTTGTCCATCTACAATTAATTACTATCTTCCACAATTTACGTGTTTTATTTCTTCAAAATTGCAAACAAGTCACTACTCTTCCCATTGACCATTTGATTCATTTAATACGTCTTGAACTTCATGATTTCTCTAATCTTATCTTGCTTCCAGAATTTTTGCGTCCCTTGAAAGAATTAAAAAGGCTTCACCTAGTTAGATGTACCAAGCTTATGGCCTTACCTGATACGCTTGGCCCTTTGTCTAGTCTGGTATCATTTGACTTAAATCAATGCCACCAAATCGTCGTTTTGCCTAACACACTTGGCCCAATTCCCCAACTTGAGCGTTTTCGCATAAGCTTGTGTCCATGTCTCGTTGCACTACCCATCACGCTTGGCCCGCTACCCCATCTTGTATATCTTGAGATTGAAGACGGCGCAAACCTAACTACCCTGCCTGATACTCTTGGTCCAATGCCCAACCTCAAGTGGCTCCTGATACAAAGGTGCTATAAATTGCGTTCCTTACCTAATACATTTGGTCCATGCCCTAAACTCTACATACTTGATTTGCTTGCATGTGAGTCCCTTGATACTCTACCTGACACGCTCGGTCCACTATCTAACCTCAGAGTACTCTCTGTACTTGGGTGTCCAAGACTTAATTTTTTTCCGAATACTCTTGGCCCATTGCCATGCCTTGAGTTCCTCAAAATCTTTGCATGCCCGATTACCACTCTACCTGATACATTAGGCATGTTACCCCGTCTGGAAGTACTTCAACTACGTGATTGTTGGCAGCTCACTACTCTGCCTGATACTCTTGGGCCATTATCTAATCTAAGAACTCTCCAGTTGCTCAAGTGCCCCCAGCTCAAGACCTTGCCTTGCATAGTTGGACCACTACCTTACCTCCAGACGCTTCAGCTGTCTAAGTGCACCAAAATTGCCTCACTTTCTAATATGCTTGGCCCTCTACCAAACCTCATGTCACTTGACTTGTCTAGATGCACCCAACTTACTAGTCTTCCTGACACAATTGGACCACTTCCTCATCTTGTACTCCTTTGCTTGTCTAGGTGTGCTTAAATTACTTCTCTTCCGCACACACTTGGTCCACTGCCCTCCCTTAGATTTCTAGACCTATCTGGATGTACTAATCTCACTGCCCTTCCCAAAACGCTTGGCACATTGCCTCATCTACAAGCCATCAAAGAGAATGGGCGTGGAGAATGTAGCTCACATGCTAGATCATCCTATTGAAGGAGGGGAGATCCATACAACAATGTTGTTGTTATGTGCATGTTCCATAGACTCCGATGGACGTTACAATGCTTAGTAATACTCCTTGTTCTCCTATAATTAAAGGCGTTGCATGTGGTTATGGACTAGTATACACATAACTATTTCAAACATGTATATATTATAATGTATTTAACGAGGTGAACTTTAGTTGTGTTGTGTTGTCCTCCAAACGAGGTTTCATGTTGAATCCGCTAGCATTGTCTATATTGGCATGAATAGATTACTAGGTATTTTATAAGCCACACATTAGATTAAAGAAGCTAGGTAGAAATTCTACAACCACTTCAAGGAGGATATGAAGCAATTGGAAAGGGAACAAACTTAGAAAAGCCTAGAGGTTTAGGACATGTTGTAAAGCTTTTAGCAAATTCTTCAACACTAGAAAGATTGGTTCAAATATGAGATCAAAATGCAAAGACTACCCGGAGTCTGGGCCGTGTCTCAGTCCCAGGTCCAAATTTATAGGGACATTGACAGGTGTAATAATAAAACATCATTCTTAAAGGTTTATGAAAGCCAAAGACCCGTAGACTTGGTAGCAATTCAAACTCAGTGTAGGCTAAGGTTGATCTGCTAATATTATTTTATATTGTAATGTAATTGTGTCGTGGATCAAGCCCTAATTTGGATGGCTAAGATCATCTAATTGCATCCTACGGCCAAGATTTTTTGCACAACTTCCCACCATCACAATTGGTCATGCTTTGATCTCTTAAGTAGAAAGGGAAAAGAAAAAGGGAGGATGAGACGTTCGCCTAGAATATACAGTGTTAATGCATATATCTTAGGTCACGCCACTATACAATCTACATTCATAGACTTGTATGCACCAAGTGTGGGGGCATGGCCAAGTTATTCATATAATTCAGACAATGTTAGGAGGGAATCCATTTTCAAATGGCTTCACCCTACAGGTGACTGTTGTGACTTCCGATACTTCGTCTACGATGCTTCCACCGGATCAGAAGGCGGAGTTCATCCCTCTGGCATCCAAGCTGACAGAGGCCGTCCACCTCACACCAATCCCTTGGCAAGGAATCGATTCAATATAGGGTTAGTTACTGGCAAGTAAGGCGTCCACCAATAATGAGCTACGAAATCATGGTCACTAGGTGACCCAGAGAACGGGTTTCTGAAGGGACTAGATGAAACCATGGTCACTATGTGGGTGACCCAGGGAATGGGTTTTCAAAATCCCCCACCATCCTTGGAGATCAAGGATTTGAAGGGGGGAGGCATGTTATAGACATGCGGACATGACCATTTAATAAGTTAACAAACTAGCTAAGTTAATAAATCACTTTAAAAGTGATGACATGGCATGATGCCATTGGATCAAGAAAAGCATGAACAGGTCAAAGGAGGGGCAGCGTGAAGGCCACGGCTGCCCAACTCCCTCTGATTGTCCTGGGAGCAGCTCATCAAATCAGGGGCTGCCAGAAATCGATTGGGATTTTAGACCCTTGGCTTTCCATTGAACTAGAAATCAAGAGCTATGGTGGAGTATTTAAGAATGGCCTTTTTGAGGGCAGCCACACCGTTCTTGTAGAGAGAGTTCATTGTAATCCATTCTTACGAATCATTTGATCCTCTGAGAGCATTCTTTGAAGAATTAAGGATTCTTCTGCACTGGTGGGGGAGTTTGGGACTCCAAGGGTGAGGCGGTACAGTGTTGAATGTGGCTCGTCGCAGATCAAGAAAAGTTGAACTCTCCTTGGACAAATCTCCCCCTTAATGGAGAGAATTCGAATGCCCTTCAAATCTGAGAATTCAAACTCTAAACTCTAGACTTACTAGATCATCTAATAAACTTCTGCACAGGTTAAACATAGTATAAATCAAATTACAGACATCTACATTTACACTAAACTATTACACATTACAATTCATAACACAATGTTCATTAAACTGAAATACACAGGTTCCAAATCCAGAAGTTCAACTTCAAAACAGAATACAAGAATGAGTTCAACTGAAACTCATGCCAATACCAAAAGTTTATAAGTCTTCCATATCCACAAGTTCAAAACTGCTATATGCCCAGAATTTCATTGAATCCACAAATCCACAAGTTCCTCTAAATCCAAACTGCTATCTGACCAGAATTATCAAGGACAAAAAGTTGCTAACCGGAATGACCATCTGACTTTGGAACAAGAATATAACAGTAAAAAACTCGGCCTAGAAACTACTTAACTCTAAAAAACACAAGAATTTTGCACCAAAAGACAAGAAATTTTGACAAGAACTTTGCAACCGAACTTGAAAGCTCCAAGAAAACAAAAATAGAGTGGGTCTCCAGCAAAAACTCGCCCTAAACAAAAAAAAACAGAGCAAATGTCAAGATTGATATGAAATAACAAAAAAAAAAGAAGGGGGGGTCGCTGCATTTCCAAGCAATGGCTCTGACGCCGGAGATCGCCAAGCCGAAAGCTAGAAACCAGATGCCAGAACAAAAAGGAAAAGAATGGCACAATAATCTCCACAAGAACTTTGCAATCGAACTTGAAATGTCCAACAAAGAAAAAATAGAGTCGACCTCTAGCAAAAGCTCGCCCTAAAACAGAAAAACAGAGCAAATGTCAAGATTCATATGAAATAACAAAAAAAAAAGGGAAGGAATCGCTGCATTCCCAAGCAGCTCCTCACCTTTTGATGGCGATGCTGCAAAATCGACTCTAATGCCGGAGATCGCCAAGCCGAAAGCTAAAAACAACAGAATACAGATGCCGAAACAAAAAAGGGAGAATGTCACGTCAGAAAATGCCTTAAAAACCTCTGCCACATCACTCCCCGAAAATTTTTCTGGTACGTAATCTCGGCTCTTGTTTATTACGTTTAATATTTTCAGGCGATCGGGATTCCGCCTGAAACATTTTCGGCAGCCCCGCCAGGCTCAACGCAGCACTCGCGGCTCTGCCGCTCGTGCGCCGCCTCAAAATATTTAGGCAGAATCCCTCTCGCCTCAAAAATACCTAATACAAATTAGTCCGCTTACATATCTCCCTAAAGTTCTCATTATTGAAAAGACAATGACCAATTATTGGGTTATTTTGACCCTAAGCCCACAAAAATTCTTCCAAAAAAAGCTGAAAAGGAACTTGGAATTACTGCGATAAAAAAGTTGATATTTTGCAGTATTTCTACCAAGTTTTTAAAGTGGCAATATATAGAGCTTTAAATATCCAGGTCATCATCAGGGTCCTCATCAGAATCCGGCCGTTCATCATCAGAGTCACGCAAGTAATGAATCTCACCAATCTGACTACCTTGTTTTGTACTGGCCAAACCATGTTCAAAACTTGCATCAACTACTGACTGTTCGTTGCTGCGTCCATCATACAACTGCACTTCCTTAGCGCCTACAAGCAAATACTATAGTATGTTGGAATATGTATAAACAAGATCTACAAGTTCCAGCATTGATTGCCATGCACCTACCTTGATGCTCAAAAGGAAGCACCACCTTTGCACGATCTTCTTCCTCCTTTTTGGTAAGCTCCAATCTAAATTGCACCTGCACAGCCCAAAGCAAATCAACCTCCATAACCCAGTAATGACTATTACACTGCTCATACCTTATGAACATGGTTGGTGGATGCTTCAGATGATTTAGGTTGGATAACCGAGGAAAAATTTAAAGCTTGCATGTCTATTTTGAATTCATCTATCTGCAATAGATGACAGATTCTCAACTTTCTTAACTATTCTTTTAAAAACCTATCATTTCGAACACAAGCCATATCAACTGTATAAAACTTACCAGTTCTCGTACTCTGCCGGTTCGTCTCTTTTGGCGCAACCTAAGCATTCCAGAATGGAGATTACAATGCAACATACCATGGATTTGTGGAAGAGGCTCTATATTTACCACACAGGTTGCCATATATTGTAGTGCTGCAATAGTTTTGTGGTCAGATAGGTCAGTGTGCACGAGCCAAATTACTGCAGATACCCTGTCTGTAAAATAAGAGACAAAGAAAACTCACTTCAGACAAGGTTAAATGTCAAATAAACCAGTTGCATTTAGAGGTACCATTCATCCGAAGCTTAGTCAAGAGGTTGCATATATCCCCTATTGAATGATGCCTCAACAAAGTGCTAATCTGTTTGATAATACAGCATACAGTTTGTGATCCATATTATATCATTTTTACCTCACTAAAATTATGCAGACAGACGTAGTTTATGTGGTTACCCTAATTCTTTCATATGTTCCAATTTACATTGTCAACTGACCCAAAATATTTGCTCACCGAATCAAATGCAACTGCAAATCGTGCATTGGCTTCGCCCTCCATAAAAACTGTAATTTACAACATCCCTAGCATATAGAACCAGCTTGACTAAGAATACAAGAAAATATTATCCATTATAGGACAAAGTAATATACATTTAGATAACTTTATCGTCTGTCCCTTCCTCCACAGATCACGTGGGAAATATAGAAGGCCAAGCTTGTAATATTTCGTTTTTGCAAGATATTATCTATAACAATGAAAAATATTGTACACAATCCAAAATGGGAAAAGCATGCATACCTTTGCCCGCCTCAATAACTGCTAATTCAAAGTCATGTACATTTTGACAAGATGGGCATGCCTTATCCCATCCTAAGGGATCTGTAAATAGGTCCACAAACTGAATTCTGAAAGGTAGACAAACAGTGTTAAAAAGGAAACCTATGTTTGAAGAAAAAAAAGGGGGTATTAATCACAATTTTTTACCCTCACCTTTCACGAAACTGGCTACCCCATAAATTAATGTAATCATGAGGGCTATAAACAGAAGCGATCGTCACAAGGCCCCTGCAATAAGGGAAGGAGTAAAATAAATGGAAATCTTATTGTATTGATGCACAGATTTAGAGACAACCTGGCTTGAGCTGTTCCTGAAACAGCAGCTGACATCAACCCCCTAACAAAATGATTGAATATGGATTGCCCACAAGCCGTATCCAAAGAGTCTCCAACCATGACAGCAAGTGCATACTCTCCTTCAGGTGTGCCAAGCCTTAAAGCTCTGAAAATTGCAGCCTCTGCCATGACTTCAATCTTGAAATGCAAGGACTGAGGTGGAGTAAGTTATTGAGTGATGCACTAATCATAGATACAATTCAAAAGCAACAATAGACAGATGCATCATAGTGGCACATCAAAAGAATAGTTTTAGATGCATGGAAGATGCTTTTGTAAATTTTCAACCAGTAAAAAAAAGAAAAATACCCTTCGTCTCTTTACACGTATTAGATGTTTAAATTATCACAGTGACTGTTATATGGATTGCATATAGCAACATGGCAGAACACCAGGCAGGCATCCTCCCACAAACTGCTTGGTTTTTTAAACATTTGAATTTTATGTAGATAAAAAGATGTCAACATACTTCAGTCTTAACAGATTTCAAGCTTTCGTCAATCTTGACACAAAATTCAGAAACATGCCTCTTAAACCTAATCGATAATCGCAGAGAGACAGGAGCATGCTCCAGTTTCAACATATATGTCAATGTGGTGAGTATAGACATAGAAACATGCTACTAACTTGTGTATGAATAGCAGGAGGGTTCTTTTTGAAGAGGTGGATGCATTTGCGTTAGCAGAAGCGTAATTACTTTCACGCACTGAATACATTAGAAATTAGAAATGGTTAGATAAGAATATCTGCTAATGCTCTATGGGGAGCTGAATTGAAGAAAAAAATTAATAACTAAGTTTAAACAAAACGATGGGGCGGCATATGGATGATGACAATTTGACCAACAAAATGAAAGCAGTCTTGCAAAAACAAGAATACCGAAACGACACTAATTTTGATTAGAAGGCAGACAGTGTGCTGGCCAAAGAGTAATGGTCGTGACCTTGGGGTAGGATCTTTGATGGACATGCATGAGCATAGTGATGCTTGTATCACTTTGGAACAAGCATCAAAACTGAAGAAAAGGAGGCAGCATATGACATGCTAAAAAGCATTTAAAACAACAGTTTAAGAAAGTAAAAGGAGATATGCATAATCAAAATACATAATCAAAAATGGCTCGTAGCAGGATACTATTTTGTTGTTAAAAAATGGACTTCGTGTGAAAAGGGATTGGTAATTCTGCTCCCTAGAAAATATTGTGGTGTTAGGAGTTCTATTGAAACCCTAGATACTTGAGCACAAACACGAGGGAGAAACCTCGTTTTTTAAAGAGATGAATAGATTTTGGTAGAACAGACTTAAATTAGCAGGATGTCATTACCCATTGTTACATTCTTTGTGCATTGGAGTGGAGCTCTGAGAACATGATATTTCTTAAGAACTAAAATAAAAAGAAGGAAATATTTCACTGAAAGAAAGCATGAACGTAGAGCAACCAAATGGCAGAAAAAGGAAAGACAGCCTAGAGAAACCAGCATCCAATCCAGCAAAAAGCAACACAACAAAACTGGAACATGGCTGAAATGAACCTGTTGGGTGCCGCCTTCAAGCTGTCCTCCTCAGGCTAAGATTCCACTGTGGCAGGGGGCAGTTCTCTTATAAAGTGAAGCTGCCGTTGCTCGATCGAAGGGTTAAAATTATGGGAAAACTCCAAAATACCATTTTAAAGTTTTGCCAAAATTGTCAAAACCACTTGGTTTAGCCTAGGGGTATTTTCATGAAAATTATTATAACTTTTGTGTGGCAATCCAAATGGTCGTCTTAAATCCTTACAAACTTTTTGGAATATTAATCATTTCAGATTCAGGTGATAAGGTTTGCTAGTTTGTGGAACCTAGGTTTGTTTTAATGGTTGAAGGCATGTATTGTATGGATTTAGGCCAAAAAGGAATCTTTCGGGTTTCTGTGTATTCAGGGAATGGTTTGGTAGGGGTCGGCCATCGCGGTTCCATGGTTTGATGCAGCGCCATCTAAAAATTGACTTGTTGGAGCCGACTATCGAAACTGTGCTTGTTTCTCCTTCAGCTATCGTTGTTGTCTATTTGTCTTGTTTATATGAGGAGGGAAGCTAGGAGGGCAGGCCGGCCTGGCAGTAATGCCTAGGCAGCCTCCTCTTCTGGGAAGTCTGCTGTGGATGGAGGCAACACTGCTCTTCAGGACGAGGGTATAGGGCTCATAGATGTGAGTGTCACACTGGGTATGGCAGGCATGGATACACCCCGAGAATTTTATGACATGCTTGTTAGTTTCTATGAGCAAGATTATGTTGCGGGTGTTGTTGCAGCGGGAAGGGCAGTGACTTAGATCACTTGCATTACCATTGCGTCTTTAGGCTCGTTCTTAAGTCTCCTAGAATTGTCAATCTGGAGGAGGTTTGGGTGGGGGGCTAAAAAACCTGCTGGGGTTGTTCTTGTGTGCAAAGCACTAAAGTATACTAGACTCCATTGCTTTGAGGGCCTAATTGGATATGGCATGAAGGACATGGGTAAGCCACACTTCAGGATCCATACTAAGAATGTTTCTGAGAGGCAGTTGGAGATGGGCAAAGATCTCTACTTGTTGTATGGTGCTGGAGTCGTGAAACATGTTGTTGTTTTGGATAACAATAACATATTGGGAAGAGCTCTTCATTTTGTCAATTATCACAAAGGAAGACAACTCACTACTAGCCTTGTTTACACAAAAACCAGGGTGCTCAGAACTAGTAAATTCATCTTGCAGTTGGATTCTTCGTTCGAACACTGCATTTACATCCGAGCATAGAGTGAAGGTTGCATGGCACTTGACCTTAAATCCCAGAGTTGGATTGCCTAATGATGTCCGACGTGTTCTCTATGGCATCCTAGCTAGGATGGAACCCATTCAAAGGCTTGGCAAAGGATGCAAACGCTATTGGAATGAGGCTAGGACACCTGGGGAAAAGAATGAGAATTTTTTTGAGGGGCAAGGTGATGAGTATAGGCCTGAGGCTATTACTGACATTCCTGGGACTTCTTACATTCCTTTGGATACCACAGATTATACAATTGCTGTCGGATGACTTTAGGCTTCTGGGCCTCTTTGTAAACATGCTTGATTTTGTTTTGATCCTATTTATTTATTTGCAGTTACTTGATGATGTCTGGGTTAGAGATGGAGTACACTTTCAGGCGTTGGTGGGCAGCCTCGGGCTGTGGAGAAATGGGCTTGTTGTTGGCGGCAGCCTGGTGCGATCCGCGGCCAGCAGCCTGTTGGCGTTAATGAGGTGAGGCCCGGCACTAGGTAATGGAGTTATTGATATTAGTGATGATGAACCATCTCCTTCCCCTCCTCATAGGCACAGAAAGCACCCAGGCAAAGCATCCATGATGTGATACACAATGCTATGCCATCTCCTATTATATTCTCTCACGATGGGGAACGAGTGCAGGATGGTCATGGAGGTCGTCTCTTCTATTGTGAACATAAATAAAACTTTATGAGTCCGTGGGCGACCTCTGTTCGATTTGTTAGGGGATGCAATTGAGCTGTTTATTTGCAGCCTTGGAAGATGTTGTCTCCCATATGGAATGGGAGGAGGTTGAGATTAGCACCTGCGGGCGACAGCATATGCATGCATATATGAACTTGGCCAGGGCACTTCTCATTAGGGAATCTGGCGCTAATTGATGCCATGGTGAGGAGGCACAATGCAACTATGAACAACAACTAGGCAATGCTTTGCTGCTTGCTTATTTGCTTTATTATCTTCCTTGTTTCTTGATTCCATGTCTTTTGCATAATCAAAAGCCAAAAACAAAATTTAAAACACTTATGAAAATCATGTGCATACTTGAGTGGAAAAAAAATGTGATGTCTAATTGCAGAAAAATAGAATTTTGTGTATGATTTTGCATTGCTTGCATGATCTTGACAGTTATGAAAAACTTAAAAAACATTGGAAAAATGGATGATTGATTGCATTGGCATACTGCATGGGATTAGCCCCTGCCCTTTAAGGATGGGCGGGTTGCTTGGAGCTGCACAATGCATAGGGGTTTCGACCCCCAGCTCGTTTCTTTCTTCTACTTGCAGATGTGGTGCCAAGGCATTGCAAGCTTGGTGTCCCAGGCTGGAACAAGGTAGTGGCAGCAAGTCTTTCGATGTTGCAACAGGGATAGGTACAATAGTGGCAGATATTAGCGTATGGCACAATGTGAAGCAAAGAGAAATTTTGACTGTAAGTTATTACAAGAGCTTTTCCTGGCATCGAATCGTGTAGTTGAAGCCTATGTATGCCAAATTCCCATGCAGACAAATTAGCATCCTTAGCCTCATATGGATATATTTGGCATGGCCCTATAATAAGGGGAATCAAGCATGTTTATAGCCTATTTCTATTTTGAAGTCAAAGAAATATGGTGGCATATGCAAAGACTGTCAACCCCCTAAAAAATAGAGCCACCTAAGCGTTCGACCCTGTCAAATGATTAGGTATATGGATAAGATGCCTTTAGAGGACATAAGCTTCAGAATATGCTCCCATCCAACGGTTGAAAATTGTCTAGAGCCAGCAACGATAATATCAATGACCTTAGATTTAAATGGAAAGATTTTATCTGCTTACTTAAAATGTTTTTGGAGAGAGTGTTCACTTTTTTTCGGGCGCCGATAACATTGATGAACAACCATTTTCCGGTCAAAATTTTGGGACCAGAATAACATCCTCCTTTTCTATGCATTGTATAACGTTCTCATATTTGGGCAATGGGTGGTGACAGTCATTATCCTGGGATATAGTGGAGGGTGTACCGTGTATCTGTGCCCCGCTCTTCAAATTTATTTTCGGTACAAGTTTCAGCAGTTTCTTGCACAAAGCGGAGTGGTAAGGTTGGATGGAGACGTCTCTATAAGGGCCACGAGCAATGTTTCTTTTCAATTACTCTGTAGCAAGTAACAAATTTCTATTGTAGGTAACAGATTTCTATTGTTCGTTTAACACTCTAAATCTTATTTCCTTGCATTCTGACCTGCATCGTGTCTCAACACAGCTTTGTGCTAGATTTTACATCATAAGCTTAAGAACGCCATGGTTTTCTTTGACTTCAAGGGACTTTCATTTTTCTAGATTGTTGCCTTTCAGCTTTTTTACTATCCATCTTGCTTTGGAAGTTCTTGCTTTTGAATCAGATGCTAGATCATATTAGCTTACATGTTTCCATGTTTTCACACTAGGGCAGCATGTTCCAAAGCTAAGCTAGTGCAGACTTTTTGCATGACGTTGAAGACAATAGTTTTGATAAAGATCTATTCTATTCTATTCTTAGCAAGAAAACAAAAATAGAGTCGATCTCCAGCAAAAACTCGCCTAAAAGCGAGAAAAAAGGGAGAGCAAATGTCAAGATTGATATGAAATAACAAAAAAAAAAGGGAAGGAATCGCTGCATTCCCAAGCAGCTCCTCACCTTTTGATGACGATGCTGCAAAATCGACTCTAATGCCGGAGATCGCCAAGCCGAAAGCTAAAAACAACAGTCTGAATCTTGCCGAAACAAAAAGGGAATGTCACGTCGAGAAAATGCCTTAAAAACCTCTGCCACATCACTCCCCGAAAATTTTTCTGGTACGTAATCTCGGCTCTTGTTTATTACGTTTAATATTTTCAGGCGATCGGGAATCCGCCTGAAACATTTTCGGCAGCCCCGCCAGGCTCAACGCAGCACTCGCGGCTCTGCCGCTCGTGCGCCGCCTCAAAATATTTAGGCAGAATCCCTCTCGCCTCAAAAATACCTAATACAAATTAGTCCGCTTACATATCTCCCTAAAGTTCTCATTATTGAAAAGACAATGACCAATTATTGGGTTATTTTGACCCTAAGCCCACAAAAATTCTTCCAAAAAAAGCTGAAAAGGAACTTGGAATTACTGCGATAAAAAAGTTGATATTTTGCAGTATTTCTACCAAGTTTTTAAAGTGGCAATATATAGAGCTTTAAATATCCAGGTCATCATCAGGGTCCTCATCAGAATCCGGCCGTTCATCATCAGAGTCACGCAAGTAATGAATCTCACCAATCTGACTACCTTGTTTTGTACTGGCCAAACCATGTTCAAAACTTGCATCAACTACTGACTGTTCGTTGCTGCGTCCATCATACAACTGCACTTCCTTAGCGCCTACAAGCAAATACTATAGTATGTTGGAATATGTATAAACAAGATCTACAAGTTCCAGCATTGATTGCCATGCACCTACCTTGATGCTCAAAAGGAAGCACCACCTTTGCACGATCTTCTTCCTCCTTTTTGGTAAGCTCCAATCTAAATTGCACCTGCACAGCCCAAAGCAAATCAACCTCCATAACCCAGTAATGACTATTACACTGCTCATACCTTATGAACATGGTTGGTGGATGCTTCAGATGATTTAGGTTGGATAACCGAGGAAAAATTTAAAGCTTGCATGTCTATTTTGAATTCATCTATCTGCAATAGATGACAGATTCTCAACTTTCTTAACTATTCTTTTAAAAACCTATCATTTCGAACACAAGCCATATCAACTGTATAAAACTTACCAGTTCTCGTACTCTGCCGGTTCGTCTCTTTTGGCGCAACCTAAGCATTCCAGAATGGAGATTACAATGCAACATACCATGGATTTGTGGAAGAGGCTCTATATTTACCACACAGGTTGCCATATATTGTAGTGCTGCAATAGTTTTGTGGTCAGATAGGTCAGTGTGCACGAGCCAAATTACTGCAGATACCCTGTCTGTAAAATAAGAGACAAAGAAAACTCACTTCAGACAAGGTTAAATGTCAAATAAACCAGTTGCATTTAGAGGTACCATTCATCCGAAGCTTAGTCAAGAGGTTGCATATATCCCCTATTGAATGATGCCTCAACAAAGTGCTAATCTGTTTGATAATACAGCATACAGTTTGTGATCCATATTATATCATTTTTACCTCACTAAAATTATGCAGACAGACGTAGTTTATGTGGTTACCCTAATTCTTTCATATGTTCCAATTTACATTGTCAACTGACCCAAAAATATTTGCTCACCGAATCAAATGCAACTGCAAATCGTGCATTGGCTTCGCCCTCCATAAAAACTGTAATTTACAACATCCCTAGCATATAGAACCAGCTTGACTAAGAATACAAGAAAATATTATCCATTATAGGACAAAGTAATATACATTTAGATAACTTTATCGTCTGTCCCTTCCTCCACAGATCACGTGGGAAATATAGAAGGCCAAGCTTGTAATATTTCGTTTTTGCAAGATATTATCTATAACAATGAAAAATATTGTACACAATCCAAAATGGGAAAAGCATGCATACCTTTGCCCGCCTCAATAACTGCTAATTCAAAGTCATGTACATTTTGACAAGATGGGCATGCCTTATCCCATCCTAAGGGATCTGTAAATAGGTCCACAAACTGAATTCTGAAAGGTAGACAAACAGTGTTAAAAAGGAAACCTATGTTTGAAGAAAAAAAAGGGGGTATTAATCACAATTTTTTACCCTCACCTTTCACGAAACTGGCTACCCCATAAATTAATGTAATCATGAGGGCTATAAACAGAAGCGATCGTCACAAGGCCCCTGCAATAAGGGAAGGAGTAAAATAAATGGAAATCTTATTGTATTGATGCACAGATTTAGAGACAACCTGGCTTGAGCTGTTCCTGAAACAGCAGCTGACATCAACCCCCTAACAAAATGATTGAATATGGATTGCCCACAAGCCGTATCCAAAGAGTCTCCAACCATGACAGCAAGTGCATACTCTCCTTCAGGTGTGCCAAGCCTTAAAGCTCTGAAAATTGCAGCCTCTGCCATGACTTCAATCTTGAAATGCAAGGACTGAGGTGGAGTAAGTTATTGAGTGATGCACTAATCATAGATACAATTCAAAAGCAACAATAGACAGATGCATCATAGTGGCACATCAAAAGAATAGTTTTAGATGCATGGAAGATGCTTTTGTAAATTTTCAACCAGTAAAAAAAAGAAAAATACCCTTCGTCTCTTTACACGTATTAGATGTTTAAATTATCACAGTGACTGTTATATGGATTGCATATAGCAACATGGCAGAACACCAGGCAGGCATCCTCCCACAAACTGCTTGGTTTTTTAAACATTTGAATTTTATGTAGATAAAAAGATGTCAACATACTTCAGTCTTAACAGATTTCAAGCTTTCGTCAATCTTGACACAAAATTCAGAAACATGCCTCTTAAACCTAATCGATAATCGCAGAGAGACAGGAGCATGCTCCAGTTTCAACATATATGTCAATGTGGTGAGTATAGACATAGAAACATGCTACTAACTTGTGTATGAATAGCAGGAGGGTTCTTTTTGAAGAGGTGGATGCATTTGCGTTAGCAGAAGCGTAATTACTTTCACGCACTGAATACATTAGAAATTAGAAATGGTTAGATAAGAATATCTGCTAATGCTCTATGGGGAGCTGAATTGAAGAAAAAAATTAATAACTAAGTTTAAACAAAGCGATGGGGGCATATATGGATGATGACAATTTGACCAACAAAATGAAAGCAGTCTTGCAAAAACAAGAATACCCGAAACGACACTAATTTTGATTAGAAGGCAGACAGTGTGCTGGCCAAAGAGTAATGGTCGTGACCTTGGGGTAGGATCTTTGATGGACATGCATATGAGCATAGTGATGCTTGTATCACTTTGGAACAAGCATCAAAACTGAAGAAAAGGAGGCAGCATATGACATGCTAAAAAGCATTTAAAACAACAGTTTAAGAAAGTAAAAGGAGATATGCATAATCAAAATACATAATCAAAAATGGCTCGTAGCAGGATACTATTTTGTTGTTAAAAAATGGACTTCGTGTGAAAAGGGATTGGTAATTCTGCTCCCTAGAAAATATTGTGGTGTTAGGAGTTCTATTGAAACCCTAGATACTTGAGCACAAACACGAGGGAGAAACCTCGTTTTTTTAAAGAGATGAATAGATTTTGGTAGAACAGACTTAAATTAGCAGGATGTCATTACCCATTGTTACATTCTTTGTGCATTGGAGTGGAGCTCTGAGAACATGATATTTCTTAAGAACTAAAATAAAAAGAAGGAAATATTTCACTGAAAGAAAGCATGAACGTAGAGCAACCAAATGGCAGAAAAAGGAAAGACAGCCTAGAGAAACCAGCATCCAATCCAGCAAAAAGCAACACAACAAAACTGGAACATGGCTGAAATGAACCTGTTGGGTGCCGCCTTCAAGCTGTCCTCCTCAGGCTAAGATTCCACTGTGGCAGGGGGCAGTTCTCTTATAAAGTGAAGCTGCCGTTGCTCGATCGAAGGGTTAAAATTATGGGAAAACTCCAAAATACCATTTTAAAGTTTTGCCAAAATTGTCAAAACCACTTGGTTTAGCCTAGGGGTATTTTCATGAAAATTATTATAACTTTTGTGTGGCAATCCAAATGGTCGTCTTAAATCCTTACAAACTTTTTGGAATATTAATCATTTCAGATTCAGGTGATAAGGTTTGCTAGTTTGTGGAACCTAGGTTTGTTTTAATGGTTGAAGGCATGTATTGTATGGATTTAGGCCAAAAAGGAATCTTTCGGGTTTCTGTGTATTCAGGGAATGGTTTGGTAGGGGTCGGCCATCGCGGTTCCATGGTTTGATGCAGCGCCATCTAAAAATTGACTTGTTGGAGCCGACTATCGAAACTGTGCTTGTTTCTCCTTCAGCTATCGTTGTTGTCTATTTGTCTTGTTTATATGAGGAGGGAAGCTAGGAGGGCAGGCCGGCCTGGCAGTAATGCCTAGGCAGCCTCCTCTTCTGGGAAGTCTGCTGTGGATGGAGGCAACACTGCTCTTCAGGACGAGGGTATAGGGCTCATAGATGTGAGTGTCACACTGGGTATGGCAGGCATGGATACACCCCGAGAATTTTATGACATGCTTGTTAGTTTCTATGAGCAAGATTATGTTGCGGGTGTTGTTGCAGCGGGAAGGGCAGTGACTTAGATCACTTGCATTACCATTGCGTCTTTAGGCTCGTTCTTAAGTCTCCTAGAATTGTCAATCTGGAGGAGGTTTGGGTGGGGGGCTAAAAAACCTGCTGGGGTTGTTCTTGTGTGCAAAGCACTAAAGTATACTAGACTCCATTGCTTTGAGGGCCTAATTGGATATGGCATGAAGGACATGGGTAAGCCACACTTCAGGATCCATACTAAGAATGTTTCTGAGAGGCAGTTGGAGATGGGCAAAGATCTCTACTTGTTGTATGGTGCTGGAGTCGTGAAACATGTTGTTGTTTTGGATAACAATAACATATTGGGAAGAGCTCTTCATTTTGTCAATTATCACAAAGGAAGACAACTCACTACTAGCCTTGTTTACACAAAAACCAGGGTGCTCAGAACTAGTAAATTCATCTTGCAGTTGGATTCTTCGTTCGAACACTGCATTTACATCCGAGCATAGAGTGAAGGTTGCATGGCACTTGACCTTAAATCCCAGAGTTGGATTGCCTAATGATGTCCGACGTGTTCTCTATGGCATCCTAGCTAGGATGGAACCCATTCAAAGGCTTGGCAAAGGATGCAAACGCTATTGGAATGAGGCTAGGACACCTGGGGAAAAGAATGAGAATTTTTTTGAGGGGCAAGGTGATGAGTATAGGCCTGAGGCTATTACTGACATTCCTGGGACTTCTTACATTCCTTTGGATACCACAGATTATACAATTGCTGTCGGATGACTTTAGGCTTCTGGGCCTCTTTGTAAACATGCTTGATTTTGTTTTGATCCTATTTATTTATTTGCAGTTACTTGATGATGTCTGGGTTAGAGATGGAGTACACTCGCGGAGCTGTTGTTGGTGGGCAGCCTCAGGCTGCCATGGAGAGTGGGCTTGTTGTTGGCAGGCAGCCTGGGTCTGATCACAGCAGCAGCCCTGTTGGCGTTGTGGAGGTGAGGCCAGCACTAGGTAATGGAGTTATTGATATTAGTGATGATGAACCATCTCCTTCCCCTCCTCATAGGCCTGTAGCACCTGGGCAAAGCATCCATGATGTGATACACAATGCTATGCCATCTCCTATTATATTCTCTCCTGATGGGGAACGAGTGCAGATGGTCATGGAGGTCGTCTCTTCTATTGTGAACATAAATAAAACTTGCGGAGTCCGTGGCAGCCTCTGTTCGACTGTTCAGGATGCAATTGAGCTGTTTATTTGCAGCCTTGGAAGATGTTGTCTCCCATATGGAATGGGAGGAGGTTGAGATTAGCACTGCGGAGCGACAGCATATGCATGCATATATGAACTTGGCCAGGGCACTTCTCATTAGGGAACTGCGCCGAATTGATGCCATGGTGAGGAGGCACAATGCAACTATGAACAACAACTAGGCAATGCTTTGCTGCTTGCTTATTTGCTTTATTATCTTCCTTGTTTCTTGATTCCATGTCTTTTGCATAATCAAAAGCCAAAAACAAAATTTAAAACACTTATGAAAATCATGTGCATACTTGAGTGGAAAAAAAATGTGATGTCTAATTGCAGAAAAATAGAATTTTGTGTATGATTTTGCATTGCTTGCATGATCTTGACAGTTATGAAAAACTTAAAAAACATTGGAAAAATGGATGATTGATTGCATTGGCATACTGCATGGGATTAGCCCCCGCCCCCTTTTGGATGGGCGGGTTGCTTGGGCTGCACAATGCATAGGGGTTTTCGACCCCATTTCGTTTCTTTCTTCTACTTGCGGATGTGGTGCCAAGGCATTGCAAGCTTGGTGTCCCAGTGGAACAAGGTAGTGGCGACAAGTCTTTCGATGTTGCAAATAGGGGATAGGTACAATAGTGGCGGATATTAGCGTATGGCACAATGTGAAGCAAAGAGAAATTTTGACTGTAAGTTATTACAAGAGCTTTTCCTGGCATCGAATCGTGTAGTTGAAGCCTATGTATGCCAAATTCCCATGCAGACAAATTAGCATCCTTAGCCTCATATGGATATATTTGGCATGGCCCTATAATAAGGGGAATCAAGCATGTTTATAGCCTATTTCTATTTTGAAGTCAAAGAAATATGGTGGCATATGCAAAGACTGTCAACCCCCTAAAAAATAGAGCCACCTAAGCGTTCGACCCTGTCAAATGATTAGGTATATGGATAAGATGCCTTTAGAGGACATATACTTCAGAATATGCTCCCATCCAAAGTTTGGAAATTGCCTAGAGGCCCCAGCAACGATAATATCAATGATCTTAGCTTTGATAGAAAGATTTTATCTGCTTACTTAAAATGTTTTTGAGAGGGTGTTCACTTTTTTTCAGCCGCCGAAAACATTGGTGAACAGCCTTTTTCCAGCTAAAAAGCAAAATTTTGGGACTAGAATAACATTCTCCTTCTTTATGCGTTGTATAACGTTCTCATATTTGGGCAGTGGATGGTGGCAGTCATTATGCTGGGATATAGTGGAGGGTGTATTGTGTATCTGTGCCCAGCTCTTCAAATTCATTTTAGGTACAAGTTTCAGCAGCTTCTGGCACAAAGTGGAGAGGTAAGGTCGGATGGAGACGTCTCTACAGGGGCCACCAGCAATGTTTCTTTTCAATTACTCTGTAGCAGGTAACAAATTTCTATTGTAGGTAACAGATTTCTATTGTTCGTTTAACACTCTAAATCTTATTTCCTTGCATTCTGACCTGCATCGTGTCTCAACACAGCTTTGTGCTAGATTTTACATCATAAGCTTAAGAACGCCATGGTTTTCTTTGACTTCAAGGGACTTTCATTTTTCTAGATTGTTGCCTTTCAGCTTTTTTACTATCCATCTTGCTTTGGAAGTTCTTGCTTTTGAATCAGA
This sequence comes from Isoetes taiwanensis, assembly GCA_021234155.1. Lineage (NCBI taxonomy): Eukaryota > Viridiplantae > Streptophyta > Lycopodiopsida > Isoetales > Isoetaceae > Isoetes > Isoetes taiwanensis. Next base: position 17,566,966 of record JAJEKV010000009.1, on the reverse strand, counting down.
TGCTAGATCATATTAGCTTACATGTTTCCATGTTTTCACACTAGGGCAGCATGTTCCAAAGCTAAGCTAGTGCAGACTTTTTGCATGACGTTGAAGACAATAGTTTTGATAAAGATCTATTCTATTCTATTCTTAGCATCCAAGTAGTCATGCTCCTTTGTCTGCCTTTTTTTTTCCAACAAGTCAAGCTTTCAGGATCGTTGAGCTAAAAAATTCAAGCCTAAAAAATTGCCATGTTGTTTCTACAAGAGGATGGAGATATAGTGTCAACTCTTGTGTCAAGACATAAATGTAGTGGCAATTTTGTGTCAAATGCTAGTATCTTGACACAAAGTAGTTCTATTGTATCAAGAATGTGTCAATGCTAGTACCAAATACTTCATCATAATATTAATATATTTTTATCTATTCATACTGCATTTTAAGTGGGCAGTTACAACAACTTCTAAACAATGTTATAATTAGGTTGTGACAACCTTTTCTTAAGACTTGTATCCAATGTTCCATCAAATCAATGACATACTTTTATCAAGTTTACATTGCAATTTGAATTTATTATTGCAACTTATTCTAAACCATATTATAACTAAGTCGTGGCATCTTCTTAAGACTTATAACAAAATGTTGTCTAACGTTGTATCTAATTTTTTTGATGGAATTGTGTGGACTATTCATACATCATTTTAGATAAATAGTTATGATTGCCAAAATTATAATATAATTACCAAGTTATACCAAGAGAAGATATTGAGTGAAGACACCCAAGATCTAGTTGAATGAAGGGGAATAGATAATGATGAAGGGCACATGACAATCTGAATTATGAGAAGAATATGAGAGTCTCACATTTGAAGAGAATATGAATAGAATAGAATGATTTTTCATCGTCCGTTGAGACCAATTGGCCTATGGGACCTAAACAAAGAGAACTTCAAATATATTACTGGATTGAAAAACCCCTCCCCCGAAGTTTTTTTGAGGGAAAAAGCTTGGCAGTAATAAGTATGCTGACAACTGTACAATGAAAATGAGGATGAGGGTACAAACACAAGTTCTAATATCATTGACAACCATTGGAGATAAGTATTAAAACATAAGAAGCCCTTGATAAGTTGCCAGATAGAGCCTTGTGTTGCCCAATAGCTTTATTGCCAGCTATGTAGAAGAATAGAATAGATTTTTTGACCAAGAGATGTCCATACAATGGGCTAGTACAACCATTACTACTAGGATTAAAAAAGCCCCTGCCTCGAAAAGTTTTCAAGGAAAAAACCTTTACAGTATTGATGATACTAGACAATCAGGAAAAAATAAGTAGACCGTGATGACTACTAAGAGCCTCAATAATTGAAGACGCTCATCTAGAACCTCAACTATGTATAATGCCGGTTTGATACGAATGCACTTGGATCTATTGAACAAATGCACTTCACCCTAGTGAAATTATATTTATTTGTGGTTTGAAAGCATTGGGGACAAATGCTAAAGCACAAGAAGTCTAGAGCTTTGGTGTTGTACAAGCTAAGAAGGCACTTGGATGTATTGAACAAATGCAATTTACCCAATAGAACATATGTATTTGTGGTTTTAAGCCATTGGGGAAAGCACAACAAGTCTAGAGCCTTGGTGTTGTGGTTGGCTTCATTAGCTAGAAGCTGGGTTCGATAAAAATGCACTTAGATGTATTGAATAGATGCAATTCACCCTAATGCAATTATATTTGTTTCTGGTTTAAAACCATTGGGGACAAGTGCTAAAGCACAAGAAGTCTTTGATAACTTGCCAACTAGAGCCTTGGTATTGTGGTATGGCTTCATTGTCGGCTATGTAGAAGCTGGATTTGATAAGAAGAGACTTCGACGTATTGAACAAATGCAATTCACTTCAACCTACAATAGCCTAAGAGCAAAGCGTCAAAAAATGCACTTTGACAAAAGGGATTAGGAAATCTGTTATGTATGCTAAATAAATATTGTTTTGTTGTAGAAGCAAGGAACAATATACTATCTTTCATTCGGCCATAATAAGAATGAACGAATGAATGTTTTTTTATCGTTCATAATAAGAGGATGGGGAATGAGTTGTGATAATCACATGGTTGTGCAATGAAGATGAGAAAAGGAATAGGAAAAATGGAACACTTTTTTATTTGAACAAAGGAAAATACATACTAAGAGATTCTCCAAAGGGCAAGAGGTCTCTCAAATTTCTTCCCAAGGCCTGCCACTACCCTTTCTTCATGGAAGTCAAAGAGGAGAAGGTAACTTCTACTGTTTCTACCATTACAACACAGGTGTGGATAGGATGGATCCGTATGTCGATCTATATGATGACATACAACTGTATAGACAGTTGGGCAGAGTTGTGCTACTGGGAGACTTCAACGCACGCATGGGAACAGAACAGCTCACGAAGTTTGACACGTTACCAGAGGACGTCCCGCAGCTCCATCCTGTAGAGACTGCTTGGCCACGAACATCAGCCGATGGCTCCCATCAGGTCACGCGACATGGCGGCAATTGCTTTAGATATGCGACATCTTTGATTTAGTCATATGCAATGGTTTGGCACAGTGGCCCCTATCTGCCGACAACACTTGCAGGCAGGAAAACCAGGGAGGCGGCTCCATTGTTGTGGATTATGTATGGTGGCTGAACAAGATCTGTATCTCATCATCCAGCTCTGAGTAGGCATAGATAATAGAGATGAGAAGACTGACTCGGATCACCAGCCACTTTTCCTCCAAGTACATTGGCAGTCTACATAGACCATATGTGATCCGGCTTGCCTCAGCTGCGGCTGGATTATGACCACGCGATGACTTATGCCCATATGCTAGTACCTGACCTGGCAGAAATTCTGCAGCTCCCCATGCTATAGAAATAGACTAACTAGTTGGTCATAGTGCTTATGACTGCTGCAGAGAGATGCCTTGATACAAGCCACCCTGGAAGATACTGGGAACTATAACCTTCCTCCATAACCTTTGGTTTGTTGCTGAATGTAGAGACTTCAAGCACTGGCTTCGACAAGTCACTGAACTCGACCTGCGCCCCCTCACGATCCTAGAGAAACGTTGTGGAAAAGACTCGGACAGTTAGGGGCCCCTGAAGACTTGCAAAATGCAGTACACAGACTCTATGAGACATGTTCCTGCCCACTGGCACCGAAAAGACCACCTGTCAATAGTAGTATTGGCATCTGCCAGGGATGCCCGCTCTCCCCATCATTGTTTGGCCTCTACATTGACCAATTGGAGGGGTGGCTTGCCTGCAATGGGGGTGATGGAGCACGACTTGTGCATCAGATCATTAGACAGCTCATATACGCAGATGATGTGGACTTCCTAGCCCACACCCCCAAGGCCATGCAGCAGCACTTACATGCCTTAGATAGCTTTTGTCAGACCACTCGAATGAGGGTCAATTTGGCCAAGACTAAGGTCTTGCTTGTCTCATCTTCACGCCAGCCAAAGCTTCACTCCTTCACTTATCAGGAGGCAAAATGTGGAGGTGGCGTACACTTACTGGGTATAGAATTTTCCACTACCACATACTGGGACACTTCCATTCGATTGGGGGTGACTGCTGGTTGGAAGGCACTTTATGCAATGCAGAACAACAGCTACAAAGCATAGCTGTATGACTGGCCCCATCTGTCCCACTTGTTCATGGTGTTGGTGGAACTTGTTCTTTTATATGGGGTTGAAATCTGGAGTCCAGTCACCCATGGAGATGCTGCCATCAGGTTGCGGGACACGGTGGAGCACTAGCCACAAGACAGTTGTATGCCTGGACCCACCAGTCACACTTGTTTAGGGCCTTGGTTGAGCCGGTCCTCCTGTATGGGGCAGAAGTGTGGGATCCGGTGATATCCCTCACCACCTGGAATGATCTCGAGCAGGTGCAGAAAGCCTTCTTGGCATGAGCCCTTGGGGTAAAGTTCGCAGTTCTACGCCAGATCCTACTCCAGGAGACAGGTTTTCTACCCCTTCAATGGGCTGCATTGGAACGCCATATTATTTACTTCCAGAAGGTGGTCGATATGGGTGATACACACTTGCCCAACCTTGCTTTGGCCGTAGCAATGGGTCTCCAACGCCTCAAAGCCTGCTGGAAGGACAAGCAAGCTCAGTGGTTCTCACGTTGGGGTCTACAAGCAAACAGATGCGTACAGGTACGGACAAAGAAGGATCACAATGCACTAAAGCTGTATCTAGATGCTAGTTTCCTTCGCAAGCTCTGGGATGCAGATGCTCTGACGCACCTTAAGCTGGCACACTATCAGCAGCAAGTCAATCCTAGGCTCACGAGAGGCATACACCAGTACTTGTACACCCATTTCGCACTCTACTCACTACAAGAGGATAGGCTTTTTGTGTTAAGCCCTGCGTCACTACCTTTTAAGGTTCGTCAGATTTGTGTCAGAAGCTTGAAAGTGACACAAATTAATTTGATTGCGTCAATACTTGTGTCAGTATAGTTATGTCAACAACAACGTCATTTTTGTCACATATTTGTGTCAAAATTTTATTACTTTTTCGTTAGCATTTGTAATGACGATTACATCATGTATTGTGAAAGGATTGTGACATAATTTAAGTCAAGAATAACAATAAGTTTATGTCCACTATAACATCGCTAGTTCTAAAGTTTTGAGTCAATTTTGTAATGCTTTTGTGTCACATTTTATGATAGCTTATTGTCACCTTTTGTAAAAAGTTTGTGTCATTTTACAGTGTCAGACACATCGGCAATTTTATATCAATTTTATATTATATATTGTGGCACTTACGTATCATGATTGCGTCAAAGAAGTGTCAATATAGTGACATTGTGAATTAGAAATGCATAGACATCTTGAAGCAAAAGGGGCTAAGTCTGACACAAATGTGCCACTAGCTAGTATGAGGAAAACAACATTGCAAATAAACATTTTATAGTATTCGATTAGACTGGCACACCATACTATGAATACTTTATTAGACCTTAAGTCGTATTTAATTAAAGTGGGACTCATTCCATTCCCATTTTTTTTCAAAACCCGGTTAATTTACATAAAAAGTAGCACCCCGACCCGAAAACTATCCTTAATTCGAATTTTTGAATAAAACTCTGAATCCGAGCTGTGCTGCAGTTTTCCCAGGTTCGCGAGTCGAGAACAAAAACAATGCAACTGAAACAAAGGAAATTCATTAAAGTTTGAAACCAAAGATGTAGTTGAAAAAGAATTTTTATTAATAAATTGAACAGATACAATGTATTTTACATCGGACGCAGAGACCATGGCGGTCTTGCTGTCACTACAGTTACATCATCTTGGTAGGTGGTCCACCTTAGGGGATTAACTTGTGGCGCTTCTTCATGCCATCTGTAAGCCTTGGGGGCAACCTGAAGAGTGTGGAATGCCTCACGCGGAGGTGCCTCTCGAGCTACCGTGGGACCCGCTCCACCCGACTTCCACTCGCCTCCCGCAGCCTTTCATCGAATATGCTCCTTCCCCAACCTCCGTGGGATGTTATGCAATGCTTGCAATATGCCTTGAGCTTCCCCGGACTTTCTTTGTTCTTCGCCCGTTTTTCCCCTGTGGTGTAGCGAGCAACCTCCTCATTGAAAGCAACCTTGTCCCAAAGGCCTGGCAAGAGTGTAGGTGACCGGATCTGCGCTTTAACGGGTATTTCTTCCGCCTTTGAGTTGATCTGTGTCGCCGGAGCGGTTCTCGATGCCCGAAGGGATCTGGCTTGTCGGATCTGCGGCTTCAAACCAATTTGAGCAAGGAGAGTATGATTAATAATTACGGTGCCATTAGTCAAAACGAAGAAAAGAATGTTGAAATCAAATTACAACGAGAACATTCATTCCATACAACCGCATCCAATGACGTGGAGTAGGTTCTTTCTAATCATGCGAAATGAGAAAGGCCCATAAAAGTCAGCACAACCATTCTCATTAGGAATATGGTTGCATCCAATCACACACTAAGCATACAAATGCTTTTGTCAACGAGACACTCGAAGATGCCTTTCACTCGCGAAGTCGAAAGGCCCAGAAACCCAATGTACAAGCATTATCATAATAGATTGTGGCTGCATCCAAACCACACAATCAAACATACAAAATGGTTTCATCAACATCGACAGCATGCCTTTCGACTCCGTGAGTCGAGAAAGGTATCGAAACTCAATATACAAGTATATTCATTACAAAATGGTCAATACATGTGTTCACGCTCATTACAATATTCACACAATTTGACTATCCAAAGCAGGGTCACTCTTCTTGTTCACCAAAAGTATTTGTCGCCCATAGCTTTCATGATCGGCTTGCTCTTCCGATCGGGTTCCGCGAGGCTTCTGAGATAGTCGTAAGCACATCGGCGACAAGAATGGCAAAGAGGGATTCCGCCAAGACAGATGAAAGTCCGAAGGACAACCACCTATCCGCCTCATATTCTTTCAGGTCGATATGGCTTAGCAATGATTGTATTTTATGTTGCTATGATAGCACTTGTAGGCGGAGTCGCCTATGATCAGCGCGGTTGTGTTTGCCATAGTCCCGAATTGCTCATAAACCCGGCCCAAATTTTCACCATTATAGGCTTCCCCTTTGTGATGGCCGGATCGAGGTCCTTCACATGTTTCTAATCTTTTCGCTTCCCCAAACCAACTTGAACTTCAAAACTGAAATGCCGAGAACACCAAGAACATTGACAATATTTTTCTTTGCCATAAAGACCATATGCACACTTCAATCCCTCGCTTCCAGGCACCATTCAATAATTTCCTAGCTCTAGGCCTCGATACACTATTTTATGCTCGCTTTTCATTGGGATCATGAGGTGTTAATCTCTCGGGACGCCTTTTGTCGTGGTATACTGCAGCTAATACTCCATTGACGCCAAATATTACAAGCTTGGTGGGACCAAATGGATCCCGCTTGAGTTTGCCTCGACCATATTTCCGGGTTCATCGGGATCCAAATGCGGGATCATTATCTTTTTCGTGTCCTTTCCGCCGCGGCAGTTGTCTTGCTCGATTGTCTTTGTCCTTTTCATTCTCCTCCTCGCGACGTGAACCGCTGCCCAATGACAATGATCCTGAGTCGTTGAGCTCGAATTCCCAAAATGATGACATCCGCCGAAGGAACGAGTTTTCTCGACTTCATGAAGTCGAGAATGAAAACAAAGGTATTGAAAGGAAACGGTTTTCTCGACCAAGAGTCGAGAAACACCGACGATAAAGCAAAATAAACTCACCTCAATCTCGTGTTTTCAAGAATGTGTTCGGAAAGATTCGGTCCAAACCTTCGACATTCTCTGTCTCCGCCGGCTTTGTCTCCCTCGTCCTCGTCGTCTTTATCGCTTCCATTTGTCTTCCTCCCCTTGAAATGCTCATGAAGCAGATCCGGGTATGACCGAATGGTTTCAACCATGTCCTTATTTCCAACCACGGATATAGGTTTCATTCCAAACAAGATAGCCCCCGAGAGAACAGGCCATTCATGTACCACTTTCGCATAATTTGATCTTCCTCGACCAAAATTTGGTTATGAAGTACTTGATAACTCTTGGCGGGATAGGAATTTATGTATAGGACCCGTCGCAGACCATCTTTGCTGACCTTGTCCATCGATGGAACATCCTCCATAAATCCGCCCCTTCCGGGGTTCCATCCGCTCTTGAGAGATCATGAACTTGTCGAGATAATGATGCTCGCTAGACCACCACTTATCCGTGTCGATCACGATCTTGAAATCAAAACCAAAACTATGTTGGCAAAGCTTGGTGCCTTGAAGCCAAGTCCCCAGACTCATGATCAAGTTCGTATATGGAGTGCATGATCTTGTTGGTGAAGTTAATATCAGCTGCCCATTGGGAGACAACAACTTGTTTGATTGCCCGGCATGCAAAAGACAAGGAAAACCGAAAAGTATCCGTCGGGTCATGTCCGCATTAATCGCCTTGTACCACCGCTCTATGTCAGCTTTGTCATAAAAAGGGTGGGGTCTTCATCATATTGATGGCAAATAGTGCCCGCGGGTCCAGTGCCGGCCTGCACCACCAAATCCCTTGTGTCCCAAAGTAACCCGAGAAATGGGGGAGCTATCGTCACCTTTAAATGGGACCACCCCGAATCCAAGCTTCCTTTTAAGAATTGCCATAGCACGCCTCGAGGAAAGGAAGGGTTTTGACGCTACGCTTCAGCTTGGTGTTGATGTAGGGTTGACATAGACGGTTCAATTCTTCATGTCTTCCCTAATCAAGGGCAGCCTTTTCCTTGTAATAATCAAAATCATGGTATTCATTAGATGCAACGTTGCGAAACTCGGATGATGCCTTCTTCTAACGCCTTGCCGCTTTTAGGACCTGCGGGCATAATCCTTTAAGCGCCCCGCATTTTAGAACTCCCTGTCTTCCTTAGCGAGGATTGTTCCCTCCAAGATTTTGCCTTGTAGGTCAAGCGTTTCTTTGTCCGAGTGAGGGCCTGTATCCTCTTCATGAACCGCTTGTCAAACAACTTGGGGTCCGGCACCGCTTGGAAATTCTCCATTGTCTGTCCTTCACTTGCCTCTTGTCCATTGAGCCCATATGTCAGTCCATTTCTCCCGAGGCGCCTCCGGTGCTAAGAATGAGGTCATATTGGTCTAAGAGAGACTCCACGCCTTTCCTTGGTGTTCTCTTCTTCTTCTCCTCTTCTTCCTCTCCCTCGTCCATCTTCTGTCCTCCAGCAAAGCTAACATATACCATAGTTTCTCAAAGGTCTTCCACTTATCCGAGGGAGTTTCCTTTTAGGGCGAGGACAACCCAATGCTTTCCAATTGTTGCTAGCGTGTATGATGCTGTCGATAAGGGCTGCATTCGCACAATGTACCAATGTCGGGAGCATGAAAGTATCTACAAACACCCGGAATAAAATGCAAGAAATAGGCCAGGGTTTTCTCAGTTCGAAAACTCAAGTTTTCCTGCATCCTTTGATTTTCTAGCCTGGCTGACTCGCAGTCGAAAACCCCTGCTGATAACCCGCACAGCATAGATGTGAAGTAGGGCTTCAACGCAGCTTCCAAGTCCCTTGAATACCGAATTTCTTTACCGTTTGGCAGGCCTTCTCGACCAGCGAAATGGCAGAAAAGCCTTGATCCTTTATTTTCTGCCATCAGTTTCACCGCCAGCCATGTCCCGATAACGGCAAAATGTTAGATGGTATTTCTCACTCGAGTCGAATGGAAAAAGGACCGCAGAGTTATTTACCTACGTATCGGCACTCTCGCCGCTATTGTGTTCGGGTAAAGGCTACCGTCAGCCAGCCATGGCCGGGCGCTCCGGCCAAAGAACTCTCGCGACCTCGCTGGCATATCTATCCTTGATTCGCGCACTCCTTCTCCGCCCGCAATACTTGAGCCGCCTCACCGCACGCACAAGTACAACCAGCCTACAACGTCTTTCCTTGGACGCTTCCTCGGACTTCCAAATGAACAACTCAATTGTCGATGCTAAAAGGTATGACATCCGCGGGCATTGGATCTACAGCGGGATGTCGCACACATCAGGTTTAATCTCCAAAGATGTGCTGATTAAATTCCCAATGGTTGAACAAGGCGGCATCTCCCTGCAAACCTTCACCGCCTAATGTCCGGCGGCTTGTGTGATATTCCCCGAACGGATAATCTTGAGCTGGGCGCTCCATTTTACGTGCCCCTCTCGTGAAATCCTGATCTGATCATCACGGATCGAGGTTTGGGGACTCGACCATATCTTAGTCTCCTTAGGCCATCGATTCCTCCCGTGTGGTGTCATCATCCCCATCTTTTGTTTTTGGTGGACTTTTTTGTATGAACCACAACTTCATTCCCCTTTGTAGAGTGTTGTAGAGTCTTGACCTGTTAGAAATGAAGCTCCCGTATTGAAACGGTTTTCCCTCGACTAAAATCTCCATACCAAGCTCCACGGATGTTGGGTTCCGCCTCCTTCATCCCTTCGGATCCTTCCACCCAAGGTTCGACAATTTAAAGGCGCCCTTTTTTTTTGCCCTTAGCCTTGCTCATGGAAGAGTGAGAATAATTTGAAACGCTAATTTTTGGTGTGATAGAACTTACTCTTACGGGGTCCTTGACATGTAGTGTTAAATGCTTTGAATCTGGCGCAGAGATCGGGAGAGCACAACACCGATTTTCTTGTACTTGTCTCCTGAGCTCTTCTTGTCCCTTTGGTGTAGAAAGCGATCTTTCTTCTTCCACTTGTCGATACTCGACATACCACCAAGAATCTATGCTTTGTTTCAAAAGCTCGTCTCTCCGATCCCTCGATGATTGAAGAATGGAGTTCGGCCGCTGATCACCGATTGAGTCCGCGGTGAATCTTTGCAAGATGAAAGGATGGACCCGGTTAAGGTATTCCACAAAGAAAAACCTCGAGCTCACACAGGGTGTTTGTCTTCTTCTTCTTCTTTTGTTGTGTGAAACATCCCCTCCGGCCTAAACTTCTTGGGCTGAGTCATGTCGAGATGCCCTCTCATCCTCTTCGGACCCCTCTGTAAAATTAAGTTTCCTCAGCCCAGCGTTGTGTTTTAGGACTGCATGTAAAAAGATCCGTGATGTTCTTTAATTTGAAGTTAAGGACATGCAATCATTTATGAAAAGAAGCGGCTAAGGTATGCGGCCAGATTTCGGGGGCTTAGCCCGTAAACACTATTTCGAAATTTAATCACATCAAGGGACTAAGTGTGGGAGCGTAGTTTATCTTCCACTATCTGCATTGGGACCTCCGAGTTCGAGGATCATCGGCTGTATTAGCGACTTCATAATGGCGCCCCGACGCCAGCGATAAGCTGCTAGCGCCCTTGCATATGTGTTTTTCCCGACCCGCATCCTATTGCAGCGGGTTGATTTGATCGATGAGCACGGAGACTAAGGTAGGAAGCGGAGAGGAGTGCCGGAACACAGGGAACTCTACATGCGGGGCCATGGAATCGAGGGGGCTTGAGAATCGCAGTTGATGATACAAGTATTAGATCTGAATACACTCTTGAAGAGACCGGCGGAAGAAGCAAAGACTCTAGGTGAGGCCGGGGATCCGTGGATACATGGCCCAAGGAATTACTTGCGTGAAGAGGTGAGTTTCAGAGATGCCTATGTTATTTCGGCTTGTAGAACATGCCTATGTGTTTAAATAATGGAACTATTTGATAAGCTCGGCGGATTCATTGTTTCTTTGTCGAGCATTTTTCAGCTTAGATAGATGATTTACTCTACGGGTTGAGAGATGCTCGGCAAGGGAAACAAATGGATCGGGGGTAAAGAAACGATTCCGTTTAGGTGTGTTTTTCATGGACTGTTTACTTGGAATGTTGTACATAGATCAGGCTAGGACTAAGGCCCGAAGATGGGTTCAAATGCATCCTCTTGTAGTTAGTCGGAGGGGCCTCACCACGTCAGAACCACTCCTCTTATAATATTCGAGGAAGATGGTTCAAGGAAAGTGGCTTTCGAACTGTGCTAGAGGCACTTGGGACTAAAAAAAGAGAATAGAAAGTGCAAAGACTTGTAGAGAATGCAAGCCTTGGCTTCCTCTCCGTGGGTTCCCGTGGGTTAGTTGTAGAGGCCTCCACCCGCCCCTCGAGCCTCCCTCCCTTCGCAATAATCCGAAGATGGTTCAGGGAGAGTGACTCGACCGGGTCGAGCCACCGCTACCATACAATGTGGAGAATTGGGCGGCTAAGATTCTCGACCATGAAGTCGAGAATGCTGTTGTTGGTCGCTTCATCTACATTCTCGACTTCCGCAAGTCGAGAATGCCTTGCCATCCGTAACTCCTGTTAGTACACACCTGAAAGTCTTGGGTTGGTTGTTGCATTCCCCGACTTCAGCGAGAATGAGAATGCACACAAGCTCTATGGTTTCCACTGCGGGGAAGAGGCTGGGACCGGGTAGAGGCCACCGCGTAATTGGCCAATAGGAGAATGGGAATCTGGGGGAGTTCTCGACTGGCGAGTGAGAATGCTTAGTGTCTACATTCTGTTCGCTGTGATGAATGCCTTCCATCGAGAACTTCCTGGATGGTACACATGGAGTGCCCGGTTGGGTAAGGCATTCCATTTCAGAATGCATCTGTCTGACTAAGCTTCTGTGGTTTCCACGTGGGTTGCTAAGAGTTGGCGCTGGAGAGCCTGATCAAAACAACTTCCCTTACTTGTGTCAGGGAAGATAGAAGGAGAGTTGTTAGGCTGTCTAGGAGCCCATTCTAGAATGCACTAAACTGGCCGTTTTCTGGACTCACGAGTTGAAAACCCGACACCCCCTCTGATTGTTAGTCGTAGGGCCTCCACCCAATCGAGCCCATCGCCGCCGCCCATTAGGCGAAGATGGTTGAAGGAGCGGTCTTTGATTGGATAGAGGCCATTGCGACCACCGCGGAGGTGGGTTGCTAAGAGTTGGCTGCAGGGCGGTGAAAACCACTTCCCTTCGCAATGTCGAGGAGATAGAAGGAGGTGGTTAAGATCACCGCGGTGCCTTAGAGGCACTATTAGAGTTCGGCGGCTTCTCACTCACGAAGTCGAAAGCGCCAGCACCTCAGCGCGTTGCTTCATCACGGGAGCCGCGGGCCCCTCTCGCAAGTAATATTCATGAGCATGGTTCAAAGCGGAGAGAGGCTCGTGATCGGGTGGGAGGCACCCTGATCAAGTACACGCAAAAGCGGGGCCATTGGCAGTATTTCATTCTCGACTCACGAAGCCTGCAGTAAATGGCCGTGCGCAGTGGTTCTCAAAGAATGTGTGAAGATATCAGCTGCATATAGTCCTTCACCAATAAATAGTGTTATTCTCCTTCGCCTCATGAGAAGTCGCGAAATGGAGAAGAAGGCCTGTTCTACGGATCGGCTGGCAAGCTGAAGTATTCTCAGCTCGCCACTCCCTTCTCGCATGTCTCCTCCGCAGCGGATTTGCCGGAGTTAGAAAAATGGAGATTCTCGTGAAGCAATTCCTATTCGAAGTTCTTCTTTGGGAGAAAAGACATTCCTAGTTATTTTTCATAATGCTCAAGCAATATCTTACTTCCTAACACCCAGGTCTCATTGATTTCTATCTCGGTTTGCTTGCTACTACTCTAACCACTATTCTCACTTTGTGCACATGTACAATGTATTCAATTCAACCACAAGCAAAAAAGGGTGGCACAAAAAGCAGAAAACAATACAAAGATTAATGAGATTAATGAGAAAACAGAGAAAACGGTGGAGAAACGGTTTAGAGAACGTTGGAGAAACGAAGACAAAAAATGAGATTAAAAAGGGTATGATATTACAAAAACATACCCGAAGATTTCTTGGATGAGGAGGAGGCTTCCGAGTTCGCTTCCATGTGGGTATAGTCGTTGGCAAAGCGTGAATAAGGATTTGTCGGTAGAAATTGTATCGGGGATTAATAAGAGCCTCTAACAAATGTAATATAAGTAAAAAATGCACTAAAGGACTTACGAAAACTAAAAAGCAAAGACTAAAAAGGGCCTCACTTTCTTCTCAAAGCAGAACGCTCGAACAATGAATGACCATACAGAACTTCTGGCGTGGAAGCCCCGCCCCGATCCACGACAAAGCTCACCGTCATATGATGGCCTTGAATCGCTTCGGTTCGATCGATCACCGATCGGTAAAGCGGCGCCTAAGGAAACAAAGGGGAGGAAGAGTGATCGGAGAAAACGGGGAGGAAGAATGGTTTGGGGAGAGGAAGAGGGTGCGATTAATTAGGCCGCACCCTCGAACCTCGAAAAGTGCAATAATAAAACCATTGTCACGTGGGCCATGCCCTCCATGACGCGGGAAAGCGGATTGGTTGACATGGCCCGCGGTTTGACCCTCAAGGCGCCACGTGGCCATGACAAAAATATGAAAGGGTAGGTTATATGTTTATATATGTTATCTTATGTATTTAATAAGGTTTCAATGGTTGTATTTAATATGGTTTCAATGGTTGTATTTAATATGGTTTCAATGGTTACAATGTTTACATATGGTTTAGAATGAGTGTGGTTGTATGCTTTAATATGGTTATATGATTTTAGTTAATATGGTTGTATGATTTTAGTTAATATGGTTGTATGATTTAATATGATTATATTTAATATGTTTGTATGGTTTTATATGGTTCATATGGTCATATTTGTGGTGTTTGGGGCTATATGGTTTTAATGTGAGCTTTTTCATTCAAGGAGCATGTGAGATGAGTAAAATGGAGCCAGGGAATTCCAAAGGAGGCCATTGCCCTAGGCTCCAATGGAGGAAGATGGGTTGCCTTTTGTTGCACCCTTGCAACCAGACGGTATTTGCAGAGGGCATAATAACTGCAGTTGATCCATTTGATAGTGTGAATGATGAGAGGCTCGGAGATGAACATCTTGGAGTTGGCATTGTGAAGCTTCTTATCGAAGTTGATACTATCATGTCCCAGGGAAGCTCTAGTGATTGCATTGTGTGCTTTCGGCTGCTGGAGTCCCAAGCTCGAGTTGAGATGGCCAATTAGATTTATTACACACAAGAATGGTGATACTCTAGAATGCCCTCTTGAACTACACACCCCAAGGCCCACCCAAGGCCATGTGGAAGATTTGGTGGTCGATGAGCATCCTTTGATCACAAGGAAGAGACGCTTATGTCTTTCATAAAAGGCAGCCAAAGGTGCCCAAGAGGCCTAGAAGTGACAAATATTTAGAAAGGATGGAAAGTATGGCACCAACCAAAGAAAACACGGAGGCAATTAGGGGACAAGAGTGTTGCAACCTAGATTGCACAAAGCATTACAATGTGGATGACCTCGATGCGATAAGGTCCCAATACATTGGGACAGACTTCAAAAAGATAGGATTAATTTCATTTACTCCTTGTGTAGGAATTCCGAAATATGATGAAAACACGGGATCGGTACTATATCAATTGAGGGGAATGAAGGTATGTATGAGAGCATTGAGATGGATTCTTGGGGTGAGCAAGTCTTCATTTTACGAGATCTTGGGGCGGGTTAGAAAAGGGCACACTTTGTTCCAACATGGTAATGCACTCACTTTGAAACCTAGAGCAAATACTCTAAAGGCCATTGCGGTCTTGAGAGCTTTGTGAGATACATGTCTCAATCTATGCCCCACAAGTCCGAAGGTGAGCGAGCACCTGTGCGAAGTGGTGCAAAAAGTGTTGCCACAACACTATATCCAAAAGGAGTGCCTTTAAGGAGGTCAACTCCATCCTAGAAACCACTTGGAGGTAGGCCTCTTTCTCAATCACATTTCAGCAAGTTATGGAGCACTCACTTCTGGGGGCGTGAGTGTCCTACAACACATGCCATTCTCAAAGTGCAACACTTGCATTCAACTCAAGGATACACTTGCATCAACTGCAATAGAGAAAGAAAGAATGGCAATTAGGGGGAGCAATTTGCAGATCACCAAAGGGACCAAATATCATGTAGACAGTTGTATTGGCGATGGGAGAACATTTTTCGAGATGCAAATTGGGACAAATTTTTGTGTATAATTCATGATAAGATGGACCAACACAAGACTTTCTTGCCAAAGCTAGATCCTTTACCCAAGCGTTGTCAAAATGCTTTTCGGATGAAAGTAAGTCCGGCGGGTGTATTAACACATGGTCATGGAACCGGAACATATGGTCATTTTGTGCTTGATCTATGGAGAGATGATCCAAACTTCCATGTGAGCTCTATTTTCAAGTGCCCGAGAACACTAGAGAAAGGATCGATAGAAGGGAGGAGGTATTCCCCTTGAAGACCCATTTTTTGAGGCTTTGATGGATGATCAACCGCTTTGTTACCAAAGGCGATATAAAAAGCTCACATCCAAGGTGTCTAGTGAATCAAGGAGGACTTGGGATGATTTTCCCTTACTTGAGAAATCAGCTGCCTTGAGGAGCTATGTGTTCGGTTGGACAACCTGTTGGAAAAGAAAACAAGAATAGATGGATGTTTGGGGCAATGTCATACTTGGATGCCAAAGGGGAGTATTCAAAGTTGTGAAAGTGGGATTCATGATGGTTGGGCATACGCATGATGATATAGATGGATTCTTTGGAACTTTCTCCACCAAGCTCAAGAGAGAAAACGTGACCACTCTCCCCTGAACTAATGGATGTGTTTGAGAGCTGCATTGACCCCAACCCAATGGCTTTCTTGATGGATGAGGTTGCAGATTGGAAATCATTTGTAGAAGGATACTTGCTAGATGGCAAGGACCAGTTAACAGACACACAAAGCCACTTCAATTCAAGTTTTGGGTTAGGGATGGAATACCAATCATGCAATATAAGTGGAACCCGGTGACAAGTTGTGGATGCCTCAGACAAGGTATCGAGTTGTAGCAAAGGGGTGCTCTTTGGTGAAGTTCTCATTCCTAAAAGGGCAGCCAAAACCACTACCTCCCTTCAAGGCAGTCAAAGACTCTAGCCAACCGGGTGAAGGGCATCAAGGATTACATAACGACTTGATGATGTTCGAAATGGAAAGCACACCTCCACTCTTAAGAAAAATCAAATGGACTCCCTAATCAAAGTCTTGGGAGAAAGTTGTGACATGCTTAGAAACCGAATGACCATGTGGGAGGGAGCTAAGAGACGGGTTCTTGCCGAGTCAAGATGGGAGGGTTCTCAAGGTGCAAGCACGTTCTAAGAATGCTCACTTGGGTCCCAACAAGGGTTCCAAGTGGTTTGTGGGAAATGGGGCCTCAAAGCCAAGTGGTTTGATCTTCCCGAGTGGGATCCCTTTGAGGACATCAAGGAAGGATACTTTGTGCTAGTAAGGCCTGATGATGAGGACTGTCCAATATGGTTAGGGGTGGCACTCTCTGATGTGACCACCACTATGCCCCGATGGAGAGGAGTTAAGTCCCCGGATTCCAAATTCAATATTGGGAGCCCATTGGGAGGCACAAGAAGGGCAACTTGAAGGAGCAATACACTGACTGCTGGGAGAAGAAGTGGAGGGCAAATTATGCTGACCCTCAAAGGAGGGAATTGGTGGAGTGTGTGGTATGGTCATATCCAAGTTCTCACATTGCAAAAGACAACACACACAAGATCCCAAGAAAGGAGATGGACAAGGCCATGAGCAACCTCCATGCTATATCATTGTATGAGGGTGCATAATATTGAGAAGTTTGAAAACTTTCTCAACTAGTGGTTTGTAAAATTTATGAGGAAAACAAGTAACCCAATTCTATGTGTGTCATGTGTAATTCTATTCAAGCAATCAATTCAGAAATTTCTTTTATGGTGTGTGAGTCCCATTTTCAGTCCGAGTCCCAAAATTCAAGATTTGTCCCACTTTAATTAAATACGACTTCCTTGACTTCAACCTCAATGCACACCATACTATGCACACCTTATTACAAACTATTAGTGCATTCTACAAATGATCTCGCAGAAGCTTTGGAAAATGAAAAGCATCTCGCCTTAAAAGGGCAGTTCAAGAAGATAAGTAGGGACACCTTCCGACTTGGGAGCATTGCTGGCCTATCATTTACAAGTTCCCAAATTATACACATATGCATATATATTCTTAGGTGTTATACAACTAAATAAACTACAAGAAAAGCAATTTAGAGCATACTTTTACATAATATTCAACATAATTGTCATAAAGCGTTGAACTGGTCTTCAATATCATGCGCAATATCGTCCAACTCATCATCATCCAAATGCAAGCACAAATTTGTACGCAAATTAAAACGTGAAGCAATGCTTGAAACTTCTTCGTCTTCAATATAGTCATCACTAATGCCATTGTCACTTAGTTGCCCACCGCTTCCAGCCTCATCTCGTGGAGGAGAATTCATCATTGGAGGTCGAAAAATAAAATCAGTATCTCCTTCATTTATATCATCATTAATATCTGATGGTTGAGGTAATGAATCATTTGCACCTTCATTATCCCATATAGGTGTAGTATTGCCTTCGATAGTATCGAAGTGTGATACATCAATGTCCCTTTCTAGTGTGAAGTCCTCTGCTATATGCTCCGGTTGCCGATCTTCATCATCAGATATTGGCTCAATGTTGTCTTCAATTGCAGGATTTCCAATCACACGACGGGATCTAGGTTGAGAATGTATAACGATCCACCAATCATTATTGTCAGGATCTGGATGAAAGAAGACTTGCTCAACTTGATTTGGAAAAACAAATGGCTCATCCATATCCGCTAGCACTTTTGTGGAGTCAATCTCCATAAATCCAGTAGCATGTGTTTTTATTGTTCTTCCACGACCTCTATAAACAACTCTGAACCACTTTGCTTTCAAGATATTTACATGAAATGTCCGATAGTTTAACTCAATGATATTGGATATGGTTCCAACATAGCAAATTTCTTAATTTCCTCTAGAAACAAATCATGGAACTCCCTAATGAACCGTACAACTTGCTTGGGCAATATATTCAAGGTCTCAACTTTGGTGTCACCTTTGGTGTCGGGGTCCACTGCTTCCAACTTGAAAATTATATGCTATCTCATCTCTCTTTATGCTCCTAAGAAACTTTACTTGACATGCATTGCATTATTGGAATTTGCTTCTTACCTTAGGCTTCTATCTTCTTTCCATTTGGAGCACTTAGAATGAGCCTTCTTTTCCCGCAATCAAACAATGCTCATGCTGAATAAGGTATTCCACCCCAACTATAAGGTCATAACAACCTATATTCATCATTTTCGTGCCTAATCCCAGATTCTTGATAATTCTATGTTGAGGTTCAACCTCTTGCCGTATGTGTGGTGAATAGCGCCGCTTGCCATTAACATCGGCCTGGGCTTTGACTTCAAAGTCCTACCCTTAATCAGCTCTACTAGCCTGGGAGAGGCAAAGTTATGGGTGCTTCCCGTGTCAATGGGGATGGCAATCTGCTTGCTAGCTATCTTCCCCTATTCTGGAGTAAAAACTGTGCTTTATGCTCATGTTCTTGTGACATCTTCTTGTGCATACGTAGTTAGATGAGACATGTACATTTATTAACTGGTTTATATTATCTTGGATGATATTCCATTCCCAACCCTAGGATCTGACAATATTCCCATGGATATACCTTCTGAGAACATCATAACTCTACACCTAAGTGTGAGATGGGGTCAAACGCTTAGGTGGCTCTATTTTTTAGGGAACAACATCCTTTGCGAACAATTCAAATACAATATCGACTCTAAAATAGAATTTGCTTCCTACATTCGCATCTTCCAAATTCAAAGTTAGAAAGTACACGCCATATAGAGATGTGCACAAGATAAGGGAATCTAATATATCACTTGTAGTTGGTCCAAAAGATTCGTGGCCTTCAGAAGGCACTGCCACTATTTCTACTGCTGCAAAAAGGCAGCGCCTACAACAGGGATGCCACAGAATTCAAACATGCCAAGTTGCATCAGCCCGCCACCTGCAAGTACAAACAAACAGAAGGTACAAGCTGGGGGATTCAAACCCCTTGTGTATAACGCAGGTCCAAGCAGCTTGCAATTATAGATTCCTTTTGCCCATTCAGGATGACCTGTTGCAGCCCATCCATTAAACCCCCTATGAAGCACATGCACATTTGCAAATGACTCGAGCAAACTTGCACATCTTGGCCTACGACGAACCTGTACAATACAATAATTTAAAACACCACTTTGAAAAAAAATTACCTACTTGACTTAAAGCACAATTAAAAATGATAGACTGTTTGTTCTTTAACTAGTCAGCCAAGGTATCAAGTTATTCTTCAAACATCTCACTTGCATAATGCAAGGACCCAACGGTGTGCCCATCAGACATTCTTTCTTCATTCCATAAGGAAGACGTGCAAACTACTTTGTTGTGTTAAATTTATGGTCTGCAAACCATAAATCAGGCTTTTCTACAAGCTTTTCTTGAATTCAATTCAGATTCAAGAAAGAACTATTAATCAGAAGAAAAATTATGCGCCTGGCATCAATAGCAGTAACACGAGCCTTCTATGGAGGGAAAGGAGCTCTGTAGCCGCCATGTAACACAACTCCACCATCATTGATTCCTTCAACCCTAGTTTTCTTCCAAGGCCAATCCATTCTAGATTGCAGACCTCCCCTTAACTGGCAGGCTTTCAGATTAGCGCATCCCTGGCCGTTGATTCCTGCCCTGTGATAGGGCATAACAGGCAAGTGGAAACAGGGAAAGGAGCAGCGCCATTGCAACTTTGCCCTAGATTCAGCCTCGAATGCTGATAATCTAGGCTAGGATTTGATAACCGAGCTCTGGACTTCTGATAACCGATCTTTGGCTCTGCGAAGCTGTGATAACCGAGCTATGGAAGCTCAGATCCTAGGCATGGATAAGGCAGCTTGCCTGCCCGATTAAAGGGGATACATACACCTGCTCGCCCATTACCTCTAATAAACGGGCTCGCCCCTTTATCTGAGGTAATGGGCTCTCAGGGGGTGTTTATCCTCTTAACCACTAGTCCTCACAAGTTAACTTGATCCGACCGTTGTCTGCCGTCAGATTGTGGTAAGGTTATTATGCATCATTAATAGAATATGCTTCTTTTAAAGAATATTCCGATGATTACTATAATAACTCTTCGGATATTTCTCTCCTAGAAGAATATTCCAACGATTACTGCAATAATCACCGCGTATGCTCTGTTTCTGCCATAGCTACTAGGCATAGCTATCCGCCATAGCTGCGGGTGCTGCTCCATTCCAACCCTGCTCCGTTCCTGCAGTCTGGCTCAAATCCAACCCGCTCCATTCCTGCATGCTCTTTTTCGGAAGGGATTCATCCACCCACCATCTCTGGGCTCATTATTTTTCTTCTTTCTGTCGGATTTGGGGTCAGGTCAAGTGCATTTTATTTGCAGATTGATGCAAAGTTTTTCCAGATTTTTCTTTGTAGAGCTCTGTTGGATCGGCCGGCAGTTACCTGCCAATCGACTACGCTTCTTGCCGCCTAAAATCAACGCAGCAAAAATAGACGATGTGGAAGTTCTTTTGATTCTTTCTGACATTCTTTTCAACTTCGGAATGATCATCTGCACTGCTCAATCCTTCCAGCTAACGGCTAATATGAAAGGCAGATCCATTTCATCCACATCAAAACCACATAATATAATGCTACTACTCTGCTCTGCTAGAATGAAGGCCATTGTATTCTGTTTAAAGCTCTTGAAACTTCTTAATCTGCCATCTACCCCTCCCCATCTGCATCTCTGTTTCCGTTCTGCACCTGCTCGCTTCAACCTGCTCGGACTAGTGGTTAAGGGAGGTCAACCCTCTCCTCTCGCAAATTATGGGAAACAAACCCGCTCGGCCTGCCGGCCTCGAGGGTTTATTTCCCATAATTTGCTTGAGGGGAGGGTTAACCTCCTCTTCTTCTAGCATCCCTCCTCATAACAGATAAAGGAAATAGGCCGTAAAAAAAAGGGAAAAGAAGGGTAAGTTCTCACCTCATAGCAAGACCGGCCCCAACATAGTGTATCTGCTCCAGAATCGCCATAAAATACAGATATTAACAACAGTTTTATCTTCTAAATTCGTCCCTCTGCATCAGACCTTGGGATCCCGTTGTTCGGCCCCAACAAACCCCATCGTGAAGTACACAAATGGTAAGATTCCCTGAAGCCCCATTTTCCTATGTTTTTTTCCTACAATACACTCTATTAACCATTAAAGCCTTATGTTATAATCTTGCCGAAATCAGAAACCGTATCTTTATTACCTAAGATTTTTGAAGGTTTTTTTTTTGTATTCGTATCAGAATACGGTATAATTTGATGGTGGCACACTGGATTCAAACGCGAGCCCTGTTTTCTATTGCATGGTATTCTTGTGCGAAGGCGGCGATGGGTCTCATGGAGGCAGCTAGGTGTCTGCCGCAGTTGCATGTTGGAGTTTTCAGAAAAGCCCTGTTAAGGCACGACCTTGTTAATTCCGGCAGATTTGCCGCTGAGCCATGGAGCATGCTGTGTTAGGCTGTGTTTAGCCATCATCTATTTTTTTTTACCTTGTCTCTGGTTGCCATCAAGATCATGTCGAGCTAAAACAAGCATGAGCGCCTGTTCTTCTGTGAATAAAGGATTCAAGCATAAGGTTTCGGTTCCATCAGGCTGGAATCTGGTTTTGGGTAATGTATAGGTGCCATCAGAGTTGCTGGACTTGTAGTGCGGTGCTTGCAGGAGTTTTTGTGATTGTTTTCATTAGAAGGCAAGATCTGTTTTCTTGGCATGCAGGAAACCTCCTGGCGGTATATATGGCGTTGGTATGCTGCTGTAGTGCACCCCAAACCATGGAATAGTTCATTTGTGAGGGGTAAGTCAAAAACCAGGGATTTGACGCTATCTTGACCTGCATTGGAGGGCTGTCAGGCCACGAGAGGGAATATGCTGCAAGATATGCGAACATACGGTTTCTTGAAATGACAAACCATAATTGGACTCTGAGAAATTGCAAATTTTAAAGAATATTTACTTGGACTTTGATAAAGTGCAATCGCTTATTGTTGCTTGGGAACGCATCAACTGGTTTATGCTCATGGGAGGCGGCATTTTGGCCGGAAGGCTTGCAGGGACGGAGGGTGCCTTCTTCGCTCGCCGTTCTAAGGATGCCATAGGTGCCCTCAAAGATAAGGTTGGTCCCATCAAGAATAACCCACCTCTTAAAATTGATGATCCAATACGGCAGGCAGATGTCCTTCCAGAGGTTCTCAGACACACCATTCCACCCTCATTTGGCGAAGAAAACATGAGCTCTGTTAAGGAAGTTGATGGTCAATTAAGCGCCCCAGCTTCTTTTGGGAATGTAAAACTTATAGACCAGTCTGGAAGTTTAGCTGAATTCTTGCCTGCCGTTCCTGGAACCACTCTTGGACCTAAAAGGTATGCTTTCATAGTCAATATAAGAAAAGGTTGAGCTCCTCCCTTCCAAACCAAATTTCCTTAGTTGGCCATGCAGAGAACTTGAATATAAACAATTAAGGAAATTGATTACATGTTATGTGCTTAGTTATAATAGTCTTCATTCACCCTTTTGTTTTGTTTGGCACTATTATTTCGTGCGGTGTTTAATTGCCTACATGTGGGTAGTAGTTTTTATTCTCACTAGACATGCCCAAGAATAATGCTATGTTGCAATCATCAGGTGGAGGCTGGAATCACAAGATTTCTTAGCTGTGGCTTCAACGGCAAATGATGCTAGGATGAGACTTCAACCACGGAGAGAGATGAAAGATCTAAATGCTGCTGTGCAAGGATATCTCGCCAGTAATGTATCATTACTTGAGCATGTCTGTCTTTACATCCTCAAGTTTGTGCTTGTTAGGAATGGACAGGAATAAATGCCAACTCTCAATTACCGTTATTGTAGTAGTGGACAGGTTCAAAATTTTGGAATTGGCTATAAGCATAGATTTTTTATGTTGTGTATGGAAGAAATCTTTGTTTCAAAAAACTGCTATTATGCTGCAATTCATTCTTTTATAAAAGTAATAATTCCATAAGTGCCAAGCTACAAGTATTGAATGTTTATTTGAGTGTTGGACTGTTTGGCAGTTGTGAAGGCCTTCACTATAGCAACAACACTTGTTTTTGGAGGGGCTTTTGTTGCTGCAGCTATGATCAAGTCGCATCTAGGGATAAACTCGGTATGTTTGGACATCTTTGTATTGAAGAACTTTGCCTGATTTTATGTTCTAAAGTCCACATTGAGAGAGAGGCCTTAGCCAATCATAAAACATAGAGCTTTCTAAAGTATGGAGGCAGTACATACACAAAAAGAAATTGTGCCACATTTACAGAAGCAAAAGTAAACACATAAGACAATAGTTAGATGGATAGGTAGGTTTTTTAACATCCACAGAGACCAAATTGGTAGGTTTTTTAACGTCCACAGAGACCAAATTGGCCATGAGACTGTATTTTTGAGGCTTCATGCATTTTCAATCCAAGCCCTTTGTTAATGGATTATGATGAGCCTATATGTACCACATTGTGAAGGAGAAATCAGTTTTCTGTTTCTAGCTTATTCTCTATTGCTCCCGTAGGTGTGATTCATTTCATTATTTTATGTGGCGCATTTCTTTCCAATTCCTTGTGGCTCATTATGATAGACAGCAGAGTATGCAATTTGCATGACTAAATTGTCATCGATAGGATATTTTGCCTATGTCGTCTGTGCCGACCTTGATTTACCTTTAGTATGATGTCATTTTCTGACAATGTTCATGAGCATATAATAGTTGGAAGACATCCATATTAAAGGAAAAGAAGTATTTCAACCGAGAGTTCAAGCACTCCAGGATTGGATGGACCCTATGAAACGTAAAGTAAGGATTGCCTTTTCCTGTCACACTGTAACTCTGGAAACTCCTTTATGTGAATTGAAGCGTCCTACTTGCCAGGTTAGCCAGATCAACCACCAGCGGCACGAAGGGAAGGCCTACAACCCTCCTTTCAGAAGTGAGTTTGTGGAAGCTTTACGAGAACACCTCAGGAGATAAATGTATACTATGATAAAGCGCAAAGGATGGCACAAAGGATGGTCAATGTCATCTTGTATACGATGTTTTCTACAATCTGATCTCACTTGATGGCAATTGGAAATTATAATTATGCACTATCAGATGTAAATAAAGGAATCCCGGAACAATTCCATTGAACATGCCATTTTGTGACCTACGGGTGAAGATATTAACAGACAAAGATGGAAGACAACACCACCGCTTGATCTTGATAGGAAGATACTGCGGAATCCAAAGCACGGTCTTGATCCATGGCCTGGTAATCTGGGATGTTATCATAAGTGTGTTAACAAGGAAGAATGAGAATAAGATTGCCTGTTATTTCCCTTTGTCAGATTGCTCCCATATATTGGTTGTTCGTTTTATGTGCTGAATACAGTTTGATAATCTGATGATCTGAATTTTGAGCATCTGGTATATAAATGAGCATTGGTTATAAAGAATTACAGTTTGATAATCTGATGATCTGAATTTCGAGCATCTGGTATATAAATGAGCATTGGTTATAAAGAATTACGCCTTGGTATTGCGTTCTCTTTTTGAACATCTTTGCAACAATAACATAGTCAAAGAAAGAGGCGACACTTTAATTTTGATAAATAGAAATACTTGTGGGGGATGATTAGGACGTCCATCTTATCCTCGAAAAGAAAATGGGGAGCTTATAAATTTATTTGATTAAATGTCAAGCTTAAAATTTGAGAAGAAATGTGCTCTTTGTAGCCTATTGACAATTATGTAAGCAAATCATAACTCGCATGGTATTCGTAACCAGGTTAATAATTGTGCTCAAGCATAACAACTGAGTAGTTTCCTTGCACTAAGTAAGCACTGCTTAGAATGTTACGGTAACAACTTTCACATAGCGAAGATTTCAATCGGCCACATGCCAAACATGTCTTGGTCGCGAGTTATTATATGGATAATTGCCACTTACAATGGAGCAAAAATAAATATACTCGTGAAGGTTACATCACTTCTTAATGGAAATTGCTGCAAGACCCATGCCAACATGCATTGCAGTCTCTCCTCATGTTTTCCCTATGCATAAATGTAGTAGCTAATTTCCTGAAAGTTTTTATGGGGGACGGTTAGGAAACAGCAGAATCCAATGTGCATTACTATGTAAGAGGTGCCAGACAAACATGTGGTTACAAGCAAATTCCAGCTATTCTGCAGGGCATCGGCAATTTCAATTTTCCTTTTGTTTTGCATTGCCATCAGCCTAAGATGCACCATGACATGTGAAATACATCAGCATCAGCCTGACGCCAGTATTTAGAGTCCAGGATGTGGTATTTCCGAACTTTTTTGTGGTATTTCCGGCCACCTGTTATTTGATGCTATGTTGCATGCGCTTCCAGGATTTAACCAGGTTTTAAGTCTGCTAAATCATGGCGTACTATTGTTGTTCTTGTGACTGTTATAGTTATTTGCTTTGAAAATTCTGTTCTCTTCCACAGGTTTCAAAACAGGGAGGGGTCACCATGATTCTGTTTCCTTCTTACATCACTTGCCTGCCATCTCAATACCTTACTGTTACTGGCTATGGTATCTCTGGAACCTTGATTACCAAAAAGAAATGGGTATTTCCTGGTTATATGAAATGAGTTTGGTATCCAGGCCATAAGCAAGGAAATGCTTCCCTTTGTTCTGTCTGCTGTTTTTACTATCGGTCCTAATCTTGATAAAGAGGAGCTCACTCTGTATTCTCATCTTCTTGGCACTCATGATCTGAAAGGTAACCATGTCCATGTTATCATCAGAGGCATTGTGGAAGGCTTGAATTGAATCAATTTGGCCTCAATATTTATAATGCAAATATTAAACAGTTGAGTGATCTTCCTGGTCAGAGAGTATTTTTCTTACCTTGGACAGAAGATACAAAAAAGCGCTGCTAATCAAGCAAAGGTTGATACTAATTACCTTGGAAATGTTGGTGCCAAGGAAAAAGAAGACATAACAGGTTTTAATTGTAATGAAGATAAAATCATTACCCAACTCTTTTAGGGGCCAAACATTCCTCCAAGTATCCTTTAAAATCAACGAGAGGCAATTTGGCTCGCCCGTCTATTTTCCAAGCAGGATTATCAGCTCCGAGGCTTTATCAGCAAGAATTAACACGATAAAGGTGCAATGTTTCAGATCAGGGGGCGACTATTTTTTTTTTTTCCTTTATCAGGCGCAACCTTTTGGCTTTACATGCTAATTACGTCGACTTGGGAAAAGGCACCCGTTTTTAATTCTCTATTTAAAAAACTCGCAGACTACAGAGGAGAGCCTAAAGCCTGTTGTTTGTAACTGTAATCGTAAACATAGCCATGGTTTTCTTTCCTACTTACATCACATGTCTGCCATCCCAGTATCTAGCTGTTACTGGCTATGGCATATCTGGAACTTTTATCACCAAAAAGAAATGGGTTTTTCCTGGTCAGATGTACAGGCTGCTTGATGTATCACCTCAGAACTACGTGTTTGATATCCAGGCCATGAGCAAGGAGATGCTTCCCTTCAGTTTACCTGCTGTTTTTACCATTGGCCCTAAGCTTGAGAATGACGAGCTACAACTGTATGCTCAGCTTCTTGGCACTCATGATCTGAATGGTAACCATGTTTATGTTATCATCAAGGGCATTGTGGAAGGCGAAACCCGTGTCCTTGCTGCTTCCCTCACAATGCAGGAGATTTTTGAGGGCACTAAAGAGTTCAAAGCCCGTGTTTTTGATAAGGTTCAGCTTGAATTGAGCCAATTTGGCCTCAAGATTTATAATGCAAATATTAAACAGTTGAGCGATCTTCCTGGTCATGAGTATTTTTCTTACCTTGGCCAGAAGATACAGAAAAGTGCTGCTAATCAGGCAAAGGTTGATATTGCTCATGCTAATTACCTTGGAAACGTTGGTGCCACGGAAAAAGAGGGTGAGACACTTAGAAACATATGTAAAGTTCAGAATGAGACTAGGTTGTTTGAGCTAGAGCAGACTAGTGTAACAGAAAAGAAAGTAGCAGAAAGACAAGCAGAGGTGGAAATTAAAAAGAACGAAGCTAGTGCCAGTGTTGCAATCAGCAAGGCTAACTTTCAGAAAGAAACACAAATTGCAGCAATTGAGGCAGAAAAGAAGGCGCAGATTCGCGAAGCCGACTTGGAAAAGGAATTAAATGAAAAACGTGCTATAGCAGCAACAGAAAAATACAGGGCAGAACATTACTCAACGGCAGTGGTGGAGAATGAAATAAGCAATAAAAAGGCTGATGCAGAATACTATAAGAGTCAAAAGGAAGCAGATGCAGCGTTTTACAGGACTCAAAAAGAGCTTGATGCTTTTCTTTTAAAAAAGCAGAGGGAGGCAGAAACAACTACACTGATTGCTTCTGCTAAGGCTAATGCTGTGGATCAAATGCTCAAAACTTTTGGTGGAGATGTGAGTTCTTATCTGAGCTGGAAGGCTTTGGATGAAAGTGTTTTTGAAAGATTAGCAGCCTGCAATGCACATGCTGTTCAAGGTCTAAAACCCAATGTTTCAATCTGGAACACTGGCAGCCAGGCCAAAGATGCCAGCACCACTATGACTGATCTTTTCCAGGCCATCCCTCCCATATTTTCTACTATTGAGCAGCACACAGGTGTTCAGCTCCTTCCTGGGATGGTTTCTCTTAAGAAGAAAGATAGCACTACAATTTGATTGTCATATTATATATATTTGTAATATGGCAAGTAGGTAGTCAAATGGACCTCATGGTTCATCAACATTTGTTAGTAAGTTTAGCGATCATGTTGTTTTGTCTATTGCTTTAACATTTTTAGTAAAATAGTATTGCGCTTTTCAACATTTGTAGTAATTGAGTGCTTTGTCTATTGCTTTATGGATATGGTGTGCACGAGTTTTGGGTGACTTTTCATGGTGTACATGATTGTCTTCCAACGTATCCTTGCAAGATTCATGATCATGGTACTTTTGCTTGGAAAAATACATTAACATTTAAAGCTTGGAAGCATGAAAAAGAGCATGAAGACTTCTGATACTTGGAACCTTCTTCGGATTTGGAATCATTGAAATTATTTGACAAGTCCATGCTCACTTATCCATTATTTATGAGCAGGTATAGGCTATAGACTGCTGGATTTTATCGTAAATTATAGACTGCTCCTATAGACTGCTGGATTTTATCGTAAATTATAGACTGCTGAATTTGTCGTAAATTAATATTCTATGCAAGCTACAGTTTAAATGTTTTATCCATTAATTGCTAATGCAAATCTTGAATGGTTATGAACTCATGTTGCATAAGGTTACATGAGGTTATCTGCAAATAGTAAACATAGTCAAACATGTTTTGGACTAGTTTTCCTAGGTTGATTAGCCCATATGGGGTACACTTATGTACAAATAGTCAAGCGTGCTTTGTGCTAGTTTATTTTGGATGCTTTGGGCTACTTTAATTTGGATGCGGTATACTTATGTTCAAATAGTCAAGCGTGCTTTGGACCATGCTTTGGGCTAGTTTTTTTTGGATGGGGTATACTTATGTTCAAATAGTCAAGCATGCTTTGGACTAGTTTTTTTTTTGGATGGGGTAAACTTATGTTCAAGTAATTAAGCATGCTTTGGGCTATTTTTTTTGGGTTGCCCTCTGTGCTGTTATGAGCAAATAGTCAAACGTGCTTTGGGCTAGCTTTTGGGTTGCCCAAAGGCAAACCCTAAGGAGGTGGGTTGATAGAATATGCCGTTAGATGCCACTGGATGTGCCATTTCGAGAGCCTAGATTGAAAGCTGCATTATGTGGCATTAGTAAGAGGCTTCTTTGTCGTCGTTTTGCGTGAGATGATTTTTTTTTTTTTTTGAAGAACTGAGACACTTATATTAAAAGAATGGCAATGATACAAGAGGAGTAATGAGGAAAAAGAATGCCCCGAAGGGACAAAGACACCTCAGCACTCCATACTAAAAAACTAGAGCGTAAACTTCCAATCGCCTCTAGTAATCACTGTACAAACTCCCCATTCACATTTACAATGTGCAAAATATCTCGCCAGATGCAAAACTTTGTCTCCTCTAGGCCAGTAAACACAAGAAAACTCTGGAATAGCTTATGTCTGAGTCGTGGAACTAGAGAGGCCGCAGTTCTTTCAATCCCTTGAAAAAATCCATAAACGATGCCGCTTCCAAATCAACCAAACCAACCACGCCTTACACGGATGGAAAGCCTCGCTTCTTAGGAGAGGACCATGAAACCGAAACACATGAAGAAGTATCTTCTCGCTACACATCCCGATCCGAACAATGCTCGACCCAATCCCATGCAACTTGCAAATGTGGGCACAAGACTAGACAATGTTCAATGGACTCCGATGAGAGCCACAAAATAGGCAAAAACTCACAAACGTGGCTTAAATCTATGCACCGAACATTCACCTTAATGCAGCGATTGCACCACTTGCCACAAGAGAACCCTAACCTTCTGTGGGGAGAGTCCAACAAGATGGGCGCCAACAAGAACCCCGAAGCTTCGCCCACTTGTCGAGAAGGAGGTAAAGTATCATGGATAACCAATGTTCGGGAAACAAGAACGAACAAAACATGAGTCATCGACCCTAATGAACCTTCCAAATCTGAAAGACCACCCCTCCTTGGAGGAGAAATCAGAATATGCGATGGAATACAGAGGCCACTTGCCGCCGGATAGCTCGATCACGCTCTTAAGCGGCGGGCCCTGAAAAAACTCCCAAAGGTTAGCCATGCCAATACCAATCCTCTAAGGTGGAGACTGCAGCCCGAGTCCAACGGGCTCCGAAACGAGCATGCAAGCCGGCACCAAAGGCCAAGTATGTCGGTGCGAGGAACCCACGAAAAGGAGAAGTGTGATGAAATACCGATGCATAGTCTACACGAAAAGCACTTCGCGACATGCTCCCGGCCCGCGGACACCCCTCGAGAAAAGGTGACTCGTGTGGGTACGACCTCGAACCGTAAAGCAAGGCCCAAGGCAACTTCATTGGACGATGGCTTGTGAAAAGCCACACAATTCCTGAAGGGAAAAGCAATGCTGCACTGGAGAGAACACCTCTTCATGGAGAATACTCGGCACAAACTTGGAGACTAACACCTTAGAATGCAAAGCCAAATCTAGGATTGCCAAACCCCCATCATCTCGAGGGCTTTAGGCACTTCCACCAGGCTACTTTAACCACTGCTCCTTCGCGGTCCCTCCCAAACAAAGTTTCGGACAATTACGTCCAATTCCCGAACCTTGCATTCGAGCTAACATAACGGAGACGTTGTGTATACGTGGGTGCTACAGCACCGACTTAGCTACAAATCACCACGCCATCATCGACAACTTACTACCCTTCCACCAATTCGGTGTGCTTCAGAGTCCCCGCAAAATCTCATCCCAAACACTGACCCATAGAGATATCACCCCCAAAAAGGAATGCCCGTGGTCGGTACATGCATTCATCGGGAGTACCTTCCAAGGGAAGAGAAACAAACAAGGTGGAGGCGGCGTCTCCAAAGCCCACAGAGCCGAACACTTTCCCCAATTAAGAAGGCAACCAGAAGCCAAGAAAAATGTATCCAGCAAACCCTTAACATTACGCAAATTGCTTTCTTCTGCTGCCACAAAGAGGAAAGTGTCATCCGCAAACTTATTGCAAATCTGCTGACTGCCGTTCTGCATCCGAAGATCCTCTACCACTCCCTCATCTACTGCAGTCAAGAGCAATTGTGATAATGCCTCCGCCACCATGGTAAACAAAAACGGGGCCAGAGGGCAGCCCTGACGGACTCCTCTTCCCATCGAAAAGAATGGGGAGGGCTCCCCCTGGCACACAACTGTAGCTCGTGCTGACGTGTGAAGCTTCATAACTATTTCTGTAAAACGTGGACCACAACCCAAAGCGGAAAGCACACTAGACAAAAACTCCCAGCGCACACTGTCATATGCCTTCGCAAAATCGAGCTTAAGGTAAACAACTCCCTGACCTGTTTTCCTAGCCCAATACAAGCCCTCATAAGCAGCAGCAACATTAGTTAAGATGTTTCTTCCTGGGATGAACCCGGACTGAACCTTGTTAATAGAGGATGCTAGAACCAGTTTAAGCTTTTCTGCCAAAGCTTTTGCAATAATCTTATACACAGAGGAGAGCAAAGAAATAGGCCCCCAATCATTGATCGTGGATGGCTATTTTACCTTAGGGATCAGGGAAATGCAGGCGGTGTTAAGAATTTTATCCATTTCATGAGAGCGCAGCAAGTCAAGATAGACCTGATACACTGACTCTCCAGCCCATTCCCAATAAGTTTGAAAGAATTCCACAGGCACATCATCCATCCCAGGACACTTATCCTTAGCCATGCGCATACATGCACCCTCTAAATCTTCCTTGGAGAGTTCCTGTTCTAAACTATCACGCTGATGGTGCAAGATAGATGGCTTAACGGCAGCCAAAACCAGATCCTGCATTTCTTGCTCGTATGGAAACGACTGCTTAGCAAAGAACATTGAAAAATGGCCGTGCACATACCTCTGGAGATTAGCAGGATCCTCTTACGACCATCTGACAAAGTAAGGGATGCCATTGATGCTGCATACTGACGATGCCTTGTTGCCCTAAAGAAAACCGAAGAGCTCGTGTCTCCTTGTTTCAGCGAAGTAAGTCCAGACTTCACTCGAGCTTCCTTAAATTTGACCTGCTCTAGAGATATGATCTGCTGCAGTATGGCATTCTCCCGGATGCCATCAGAAGGTTGTGCCCGAATCTGCTCCAACTCTCTATAGAGTAAGTGGAGTTCTTGTCGCTCCTGCTGAACTTGCTGCCTACCAAAAGCCTTAGCAAAACGTTTAACCCTAGCCAATGTTGCCACCATGCCTGCCATTCCACCCAGAGAGAAGCAGGTATTGAGCCACAAATCCCGACAATGAGACGAGAAGAGTTCATCTGTCAAGAAGTGGGTATTCAGACGAAATACTGTTCTGGAGGGTTTGGGGATAGAAGTATTCTGGCTACACAACAATTGAGGGTAATGATCTGAAATGGAGGTGGAAAGAATGTTGCTCCTATGCAGAGAGGGTACTTCATCCAATGTGCGAGGGGAGGCATAACATCTATCATGCCTGGCATAGGCCCGCCCCGCCCTCTCAAAACCCTGCACAATCTGCGCACCAGGGCCAGAGTGATCCGCTGCCTGCTCTACGATATTAAAGTCTCCTAGTAGCAACCAGGCTACTTGCAAACCACCAAGATTCCTTATCTTGTTTCTTATTGTGGCCCACAGAGCACCTCTCTGAGATGGCTGGTTTGAGGCATAGACATTCACAATCCCCCATTCCTGTCCTCCCTCAAGCCACTTAATAATTGCCCAACGACCATACTTATCTGCTGCGGAATACGTAACATTAACATTCATTTTCCAAGCAATAAGAGTACCCCCCACTAGACCGCCCCGAGGAAGAGGCAATGGATGCAAAATGTCTTCCAATCATATCCATCAATTGTGTCATATCTCCCCTGTGGCACTTATGCTCCTGAATACAAACAATATCAGGATGAAGCTGACGAAGCGCCAAAGAAACTCTAGCCCTCTTACTACTGGAGGACCGCACCCCCCCTCACATTCCAACTGAGAATTGTCCTATTCATCCCACAACAGTCTTGTTCCTCCTCTCGCGAGGGGGCGAAACCTGCGGGCCTTCTAGAGCCAATGGATTGACCTCCGAGATGCGGTCTACCTCATCAGCCCAACTCTCCAACCGAGAGATCTGGTGAACAACTTGCCTGGCTTCTTGCATATGCTCATAGTCGGACGGAGGCCCCCCTTCAGTTGAGACTGGCCCTCCGGTCGGGGCTCGAACACTACTACCTCCAACATTACGACCATCCCTACCATTCTCAGAACCAACACTTCCAAGCCTACCAGCATCATCACTATCCGGGGCTCGGACATCAGTGCTAGTACCCTCAAGAGATTGGTCATCCCCGCCACCGCTACACCCTCCGAGCGGGCCTCCACTATGGCCACCCCCATTATTGCCTCTACCTAGGGTTCGAACACTACCACCCCCAGCATTGCCATTAATGGGACGATCACAGTTACCTCCGCCTGGGGTTCGGACAACATCATCCCCGACTTTGCCATATGGAACTCCACCTGTGATATCTGGAACACTGACATCTCCAGCACCTGGGCCTTGGTCACAATTGCCTCCTCCAACAACAAGACCATCTGGGATTCGGCCTCCAATCGGGGCTCGATCACTACCACCCCCATGACCACTCGCATGAACACCTCTAGCTGGGGTTCGATCACTACCACCCCTATGACCACTCGCGTGAGATGATATTAGGGCGCCGCCTGACCGTCATTATGCACTACTGGACCCTGATGCTCCGTTGCCTTCTCGTTTTCCAAGATCCATAGTGGCTTGTTCTACTGAGTATTATCTGTGGCCCCCTTCCCGCATGCAAAATGGCTTATTTTGAGTTCCTATTTGCCCTCCTTCGATTTTGGCTCCATGGAATCAACGTCCAGTTATGCACATAGGTTTCTTAACCAATTTTACCCCCTGCCAATGAAGCCTCCATAGCACGAAGCATCGTCTCTGCCAGCAAATTCAAAGCTCGAAATGGGTAAGATATTATATTTTTAACTTCCAATGGCAGCCATGGCTATGGCAGAAGGGAGAGGCGCCTTTTCTTTTTTATTTGAATGAGGCTTTGGATTTCTTGAATAATCTCATGCATGTAAATATTGATGGAGTAGTCTTTGCTTGTCGGGTAGGAGTCGTAAGACCTGATCAGCCTCGCCATCTTCTGGTACAATTCCAAGATGCACTTCGTCGAGTCTATATTCTTCAGCAGGACAGTCATCTCAAAGGTACCAACTTCTTAGTACAAAGAGACCGTCCATATTCTTCAGCATAAGTCATCTCAAAGGTACCAACTTCTCAGTACAAGAAGACATCTCTTCTCTTCAGCTTTGCAAGCATAGGGACGAGTTATGCAAAATGAGAGAAGCGCGGATCCAAAAGAAGTGGGTAGTTTATCGGGGAGGTACATCAATTATTCTAGACCAATGGCCATCCAACCATTGGTTTGATTATGTTTAGATAGGATGAACCATATATTACTACCTAGAATTTAAAGTCTAATTTGATTGTCTAGCCTGAGGGTCAAGTCATAGTTCCATCTGGGGCTTTTTCCCAAGCTTTGTAATGTTTTCATTATGTTTGGTGATGTTCTGGGCTGTTCTAGCCCATTGTATGGGTTCCATGGCCTACTGGTCTCCGAACATTAAAAAATCTATTATATTTTATTCTATTCCATTTCCGATCCAAGATGCTTTTCCCTAAACAAGTTTGGCGCTAGATAATCCAAAGAGGTCTTCTTCCATAAACAAATCAAAAGAAAGTGAGCTTCCGCATTTTTTTTCCTACTAAGTATCAAGATTTTGTGATAGAGGTATAACATTCTGCCATGGATTTGGCTTCTACAATGAGATTGGATGCCAGAAACAACAAGAATTGAAACTTTCTATTCTTGGATTTTGCCAGCAGAACGATTTTCCCAAAAGGGGATATTAAAAATGCAAATACGACTACCAATCAAATATCAATGTGTTGATTTAGACCATGTCTTCAACTCACAATTGAAGTATTTCATTAGAATGATATAGGCCTGTTAGTCATGCACCAAGCAACAATATGGTATAGGTTGTAGATTTCGGTTTCTACATGAAGGTTATTATTTTATTTTATTTTTTGCATGTTAATCTAGATATTAGGAGAATGGAACAAGAAAACACCACCAATTGTGAAAACCAATACCTCTACCACATACATATGAAGATTATCGGGCAACCCATAGTGCAGTAACGGGTAAAAGAATGCTAGGGTGTCTAAAAAAATTGCCCTTACATTATGTATAATGTAGGCACCTATTATTGTTTTTTTTTAAATTAAAGTTGGTTGGGATATGCAATTATTGGGATTGGCCATGCCACCCATTCAAAATTATAGGAGGCAGTGGCAACCAGAAAGGACGTTCATTGTGCTTTTTCGGAGGTAGATTGCAAAGTGTTTCCTCTTTCAGAAAAAAATTTGGATGCCCTTTGATTTCTTGTGTTTCTGTGTGATCAAAGCAATTCCGATCATGTTATGAAGAAAGTATATAAGGTGTATCAATGCAGATGAAATTTTTCCAGATTTACAACAGATCATGGACGAGCAGTGGGGGCCTAAAGACATACGGGGGTTCAAAGAATCTAGCGTGATTCAGAGTGGTCTGAAAATTTCTACAAGCATTATGAAATGGTTTTTGGTAAGGGGGAGGTCACCAACCGCCATGTACCTGAGTAACTTGCTTGTGCTTTTGCCCTTCAATTAACAGGTAAAAAAGTAGATTACTCTATGTTGGTGGTAGTTGTTCTTTTGCTCTATGTTGCTCCGTTTTGTTTCTTGTTGCCACCATACAGTTACTTTGTTTTCTATGAATTCCGTTTCTTTTTTAGTTCGTCTGATTATTTTGCCAAGTACTTTGTGCCTTTATTTTCGTTACTCTTTTCCGTCGGGATTTTATAACTAATTTCATTACTCTCAGTTTTTCTATTTGGTTCAACCGAATTATTTCTAGCTCTCCCATGTCTAGCATCAGTTTAGTTATGTTGTTGCCTTTAGCTCTCCGTTGGGATTTTATAACTAATTTCATTACTCTCAGTTTTTCTATTTGGTTCAACCGATTTATTTCTAGCTTTCCCATGTCTAGCATCAGTTTAGTTATGTTGTTGCCTTTAGCTCGAGTGGCCCTCTTGCTTTACTCTGCCTACTCTCGTTTGTTCCTTCTACACCTTTCGTTCTTTGTCTCTCTTTTGCATTTGATGCTATGTTCAGCATGGAGGCTATGCTGGGGTTTTCTTGATGCTTGCCTAGCACATTACGTCCAACATGATTATTATGTCTCATATTACTCCATCCTGCGTATTTTTCGAAGTTCTTCCATCTGCTTCATGCTTTTCTTTCCTTTTCAATTTCTTCATTCCTTTTGTCTTGCTTCACTGGTCCCATCACTAGTTTTGCGGTGTGCCATCAATCGTCTGTGCTTAATAGATTTTGCCTTTCTACCCCATAACAGATTGTTTGCGCTGGCGTATTTCACATTCTTCCCATTTTTTCCATCAGGTTTGGTAGATTTTGTAATTTACGTACAATTTGTATAGTGTTTGAACATGTCGTTTTGTCTTGTTGGGGATAGTGTTATGGTGGGCAACAGTATATTGGTTCCATCCTAGGAGGTGATTCCCCTTTATGTGGCTCATTTGTTATCGCCTATATTTGGTCCCATTCTTTATAGTTATATATTTGTTCTATTTTACATGGATCACTTGTGGTGCTTGCTTCACATGGTTCATATGATCTGGTGCATGTTTTACTATTTGATGCATAGCTGATAGAATGCATGGGGCCATGTTTTATCTTGCAGAGCTCTTTTCCTTTGTTTGCATCAATTTGTCAGATTCCTCGATGTCACATACCATTTATGGTTTCTTCAACTTGTGTTTGATATAGTCGTGAACTTTGGGGTCCTGTGGTAAGACGTTAAACTGCCATACCCAAGGTCACGGGTTCAACGCCTCGTTGTGAAAGTGGCCATGCAATGTAAAGTTGGTGGGGGAAGGACCCACTTCAGCAATGTAAAGTGGTGGGGGCAGGACCCATCTGGGTGTGTTGTACCCGATAGGACGCTGCCTTGTGGCGTGACGTTAAAATCTCTTCTTCTTCTTCTTCTTCTTCTTCTTCTTCTTCTTCTTACTTTGTTTTATGTTGTGTCTATTTTTCTTCTATGATTTCCTCTATTCCATCTTTTACTTCGGTGTTCTAGTAGTTTGCTTCATTTGCTGCTACCGTTATTTCTTTATTCTGGCATTCTTTACGCCCTATTTGTTGTATTTTATCCATTTGTTCGTTTAACCTATGCCATTTTTTCATTTCCTTCGTTGGTTTGCCTTTCATCGGCTTTATTTTGGCTCCTTTGCCTCCATGGATCTTTTCTCTCCATTCCTCTCGCTTCTGCTTTCCATTCATACACGCTTGTGCTCCTCCATTTTCTTGCTTGGCTCCTTTTCTCGTTTTGTTTTTCTTAACATTTTCATCTAGTCTTCTTGCAGTCCTTATGATACTCCTTTATGCTCGAATTGACCTGTTTTTTCCATTGTCCCTTTATTCTTGATACACTCTGCATTGTTGTTTTTGAGCTCTCTATCTGGTTGCACTTGCGTCTTCTTATTCTCTCTCCCCTCTGTTGTTTTTGAGGTATTCATTGTTGTGCATATTATGTGGTGGTTCCAGATTCAGTACTTTAATTTAGATTTATAGGTTGTCATATGGATTCCTTTATATTATTGCAGTGTGTAGTCAGTTGTTCCCTTTTGTCATCATCCGATTCCTTACGTTCATTGGTACCTTTTAGTCCACTGTTCTCGTTAGCCTATCTAAGACTGCATGTTTTCTTCAGTTCACACCTATTACTTTGTTTATCACAATTCTTCAATTATTCCTGGTTTTTATGTGTTGCAGTCATCTCAGCCCTTGCATTCTACATGTTACTTTGGCCCTTCTAGTCCCATCTAGCTCATTTCTTGATGGCTAGGATTTTTCTTCCCTCTGTATGCATGGTGCCATTTCAATTCTCTTTGGCTTGGTTCTCCTCGTGCTCTTGCCTCTTCATTTCGCTCCTATTCACGTGCGCTCCTTGATTTCTATCACCGCATTTTCTTGCTTTTCTCCTAGTTATCCCTTTGACTTCACTTGCCTCGTGATCCTTGGTTTACTTGTTATCTATTGGAATTCCTTTCGCGTTGCTCTGTCCTTGGTCACCCCCTTCTTTAGTTTGCTTTGTCTTTCGTCCCAGTTTCTCTTTATTGGTCTCTTAACTTTAGTGGCTTTGGTTCTCCTACTCTGCTTGATCTATGTTGCTCCTGTGTCTTTTTCCTTCTGTGGCCGCTTTGTTCCATCTGGCTATTTCACCCGCTTTTTTGCTCCTTTAGCTCCATCCTTCGCCACTTTGATGTTGAGGTAGGTTCCTCTTCTATCGGCCACTTGATTGTATCTCAGGACCCATCCTAGGAATGCCACGGTTCTATTGCTATCGCAATAGAACCGACATTCCTTGGATGGGGACGTCATCATCATGCCCTCCTATTTATACCCATTTTTCCCTCCTCCTTCCTTATCGACGTTCTATTGAGCTTTCCTATTGTTCATGCTTTGGCTCTATTCAGCTTCCCGCCCTCCCTGCCCTTCTTCGTGTGATGGGCTTGGATGGTCCTATTGTTTTATACTCGAATAGTTGGATTTTACTTATCTTTGTTTACTCATTAATGCGGTCTTGGGACCTACATATTTGATTATTCATTTCTTTTCCGGCTTGGCATTGTCGCCTCTGAGACAATAGTTATTCGTGTTTTCTTTGGTTTTCATCTAGCTTCCCTCATCTCCTTCTTTGGTTGACCATCTTTAGTTTCTATCTATTTTTTATATACTTCTCGGGTCGCTCTGCAGCTGCTGGCTCCCCCCATGTTTTCTTTTCGATGTTCTTTGCAAGTGCATATCTTCTTATATTTTCATTTCTCTCGGCGTGGCACTGTAGCCTCCGAGGCATTCGTCTTTTTCATTTTCTTTTGGCGTGGCGCTGTAGCCTCCGAGGCAGCACCAATCGGATGTTTTTTCCGGCGATGGTCATTCCGCAGACGGTTCTCGATTGGTCGGCTGTTGTTTCTTCCTCGCCGTGGCTCTGGAGCCTCCGAGTGCTATTATATTCTTTCTATATGATTAGGGTTTGGCATGTGCCCAGGCTTAAACCTTCTAACTTTTTAACGGGTCGTTCTTATTTTTAGACTTTCTATTGCAGGTCCTTTTTTTGCAGTTCTCTCAGTTGGCAGCGCCATCATGTTTGCATCAACTCATTTTTTGGATAGTACGCTAGTGGCATTCGGCGAGAGCATTGGCCCATTAGGGTTTTCCTCGAAAACCCGAAAGGGCGGGGTTTTTCATCTCGATGAGGAGCGGTCGCGAGTTTTCTCACGTTTGTATATTTACCAAGTGGTGGAACAATCATCTTTTATCTGGTACTCTTTAGTTTCATCATGCTCTCGATAAATTGTCTAGTTTCGGAGCATGTTCAATTTTCAAGCTTTTTTCAGATTTTCTACCCCATAGTAGGGGAACAATATGTACTCAAAGATTTTACAAAGCTCAATGAGAACACCACTTCCACTTCGGCCACTTGATTGTATCTCAGGAACCATCCTAGGAATGCTTAGTTTTTTCTTAAGTATATGATACGATAAAACCTTTAAAAAAATCGATTATATGCATGCGATGTGTAATACGACATGTATATTATGAATCCCCCTTGTGCAAATTTCTGCATTAGTCGAAAGAAAACAATTCTATTATAGATAAAAAATTCGATGTGCAACGTTCGTCCTAATAAAGCGAAACAAGCCAATAGATTTTGCAAATGCACAAAATCTAGTAGAATTTAACATAGTTAACAAAATGATATGTTCAGAAAGGGAGCAAAGTTTGAAAACATACTTGGCCATTGCAGAAAGGACTAGTGCCTATGGAATTGTCAAGGGGGATTCACCTTTGGGTGCCATACAATGTGCCTGAGTGACTCGCATTGGGGTTTTTTTGATCCATTTCCACACATATAGGTATGAATTAGGGGAGGATTTAGTCACTACTTGGAGTAAATTTTGTATGGAAGGGGTCAAACTTGCCTTTCAAAAAGTAGTATACGGGGGTGTTTTCAGCCACCCTCTGCACGCACATGGCATACCCCCTTTTGTATAACTGCATCCCCTGAGGGAATCATATGGGCATTTGTAACAGCTGCTGCCACAGGCGAGGGTAACATTCCAAGACTATAGAAAAATAGCCAACTTCCTGCAGAAGCATGCCCCAGCAATTTTAATCACACTATGTCAAAATTAAAATGCATGGCTTTGGCTGATGTCCCTTATGACATTATTATACAGAATGTCATGTGATTTCATGTTTACCTGAATTGCACCTGTTAAACTTCTTCCTTGTGGCCTGAAGCCACCATATGCCAAAATATACCAAAACCCACCTCCTTTAACGAATTGCCTCTTAACATGGCAATCCAAAAAGTACACGAGCATTTTAAAATTTTCCCATAAGGTTGCCAAATGATCTGAAGCATAAGGTTTTGGTAATGGTGGGCCGAAATATAGTGGTTAGAGTTGCGGTGAATTTTTTTTTTTTCGTTGGTCTAAGCAATGGTTGCAAGTTAGAAATTCCTGGCGGGCGTGGTCCAACCAAGGCGGGCGGCCTGATCTGAATCCCGCTAGGCTGAAGGAGATGGCGGGCATGCCGGGTGGCCAGATGCCACTCCCTGTGTTTTGGAGGGTGCTGCGCATGTGGCCTGCCAAAAGAAGCCCCTCATCGGCTTCAGCTGCAACTCCCTGTTAGATGTGTCTGTGCCGGGAAGGGATGCTTGGGGAATAAGGAAGGTTGGCAGGGAAGGGGCTGAGGGAGGTGTTTTGCGATCAGCAGTTCATAGTTTTGCCTGCATATTCAAGAAGGAATATGTCAGTGATTCCCGTTATGTGGCGTGTGGATTGATTGAAGGCTCGTCAGCTGTGCTCTTTGACAATTTCTTCCAGTGTCTGTGTTTTCTGTATTGGAGACGGTACAGACACATCAGTCATTTGTTGCATCAACGAATTTTCCCAGAAAATACATCGGTTATGGAGCAGCGGTTCCAATTGCTACCCTATGGGCGGAGATATGGCTGCTACAGGGGCGAGGTGAAGTGGAGTTGTACAATTGGAATCCTTGAGAAACCTGGCAGGCTTTGCAGGCATGCTGTTTTTTGTGCATATGGCCTCAAGGGCTTTCTTTGGTGAAAGGATTCCTGAGGGAGTTTGTTTCAGTTGCATGCTCGGGTTTTGTCTGTAGGGAACGTTTTGAGAGGCTGTAGTTTAGCGCCATGCAAGCCTGACATGGCTGTGGCAGCTCATATTAATCTGTTTTATCTCTTCTTAGATGTTGGGTTTTTGTTCTACAGGCTTCTTTGTGAAGATGCTTACATGTAATTTGGAGTTGCTACATGTAATTTCATTTCTGTCTTACAGTTTTGTGCATGTGCCATGTCTTGTGAAGAATGTACTTTGGTAGTTCAGTTATGTTTGCAATGTCAATGCAATTTCGTCCAATCAATCGTGTACTAGTATTTCTCTTCGTTGCATATGTGTACACCTATGAATACATATATGGGGAGCACCGAGTTCTACATGAATGTGATGTGGAAACTCCTCAATCCTTCATTTGGCATATTCGTGGAATTATCTTTGGATCCAATGGTCCAAAGTGTACAATGAGGAGTAAATTTTCCCAAAATGACATCTATCTATATCTTTAACCAGCAGTTCCTCGACTACTTTAGATCTTAGCCGTTAGATTGAAATCAATTATTAGCCGTAACAGCTCATATTCGGCCTGTTTATCTTGATAAACCATCTGCTTGCCTGTTTATCTTGATAGTCTGCAAAACAAATATTTGATCTCACCTATCAAATATTTGCCAAACAAGCATCTCAGCGAAGACAAAGCTCTGGCCAGCCGTCTTGAAGGCTTTGCTTAAATCGGAGCTCTGGAGCTCTAGCCGACCGTCTTGGAGGTCTTGGAGCTCTAACCTTGTAGTCTTGAAGGGCGCTTAAATCAGAGCTTAAATCGATGCTTGAATCTCAAATCTTGTTGCTTAAATCTTAAATCGTGTCACCCGAATCGGAGCTCTGGGATAGCTCTGGGCTGACACAGATTTTCCTTGTCGCTGCTAAAGCAGTCTCGGACCCTGCCGGTTAAAGGGGTCAACCCCCCTTTCTCGCCCATTACGGCAAAAATAAATGGGCTCGCCCATTTATTTGCCGTAATGGGCTCTAAAGGGGGTTTAACACGTTCATCATTTACGTTGGCGACAGAAAAGCAACAATAAACCCTTAAAAACTTGTATTAGCTGAAGATGAGGTGTAAACGAATAGCATGGCTATGGCTGCACTGTGTCTCAACCAGGCAGCCCAAGCCTGTACGCTGCACAATCAACTCAACTCCAAGCCTGCTCTACCTTGCATGCACGGCAGAACGCTACGTTTTGGCGCAAAGAACCCAGAGAAACTTCACATTGGTATGAATAGTAGAATCTTTATATGCAGGAACTCTCATTCAGAAAATACGGTAGATGCAACTCCGTTGTTTTTGCATTACCTTGTTGAGTTTGATTCTAGCCGGAAAATCCCACAATCTGAAAGATCAGAGAATTTTGATTTGGAAGATAGAACTAATATGGATAGCTTTGATGGTCATAATTGTCCTGTGAATGCTGAATCCTTATCAAGTTCCGTTGGTGATCTAAGCTTATGTGTTGAGAGCATTACGGAATCAGGGAGCAAAGACATTAGATTAGAACCCAGGGAGCCTGTGAATAAAACAGAGGACCTTCTCACTAAATTTCTCAACTCAGGAGCAGCAAGAAACATCTCATCTCAGCCAAAGTTGGCAAGGTGGACAGGGGATCAAATTCCAAATGGATGTAATGCGGATAGTTTTCATCAGGAACAGGAAAATATAGAAGATCTCCTGTCGAGGCAATCTAATTTGAGTTTGACTGACAAGATTCTTCAGATCGTGAATGCTTTGCCCAAGAACCACCATTTGGAAGATTTTCTTGATCAACTATCTGCACAGTTGGACACAAAGAACGGGAACGAGATTATGATGGTATTGGGAGAGCAGAACTATGTATTGGAGGCATTATCTTGCTTCCAATGGATGAGATTACAAGAACCTTGTCTTTTGGATGCAAAAAGCTATTCTATTATCTTCGATATTCTTCAAAAAACAGGAATGGCTGATCATGCACTTGCCTTGTTCCACAATCTTCCAAATTCTAGGGCATTTCATTCGCCCGACATTTACAACAATTTACTATCGTTATTGCTTATCCAAAACAGGTAACAAGTTTTAGCTTTTCAATTATGCCATTCCATATGCACTAGCTTATGTCTTATATAATTAACACTGATTTATCTCTTCCTACAGAAATGACGACATTAAATCACTGATGAAAGAAATGCATAATAAGGGGATAGAACCAAATTCCCATACCTGCACACTTCTAATAACTTCCAAGCGTAAAACTGGTTCTGGATTAAGAGATGTATGGAGTCTTTTCAAGTCCATGATTGAGAAAGGTACAAGACCTAATGTAACTGTGTTTGGTTCTCTTATCAAGGCATTCTGTGATCAGGG
Source organism: Isoetes taiwanensis (assembly GCA_021234155.1). Classification (NCBI taxonomy): domain Eukaryota; kingdom Viridiplantae; phylum Streptophyta; class Lycopodiopsida; order Isoetales; family Isoetaceae; genus Isoetes; species Isoetes taiwanensis. Next base: position 17,523,128 of record JAJEKV010000009.1, on the reverse strand, counting down.
GCTCAGGAAAGAAGCTCTTGTAATAGCATCTAAGACTAAAAGGATGGGTATGCCTCTCAACATTGTCATATATAATACACTCATGGATGCTTATGGAAAGGCAGGTGAGCTTGCAGAAGCTGAAGGGCTATTGCTTGAGATGAGAGAGAATGGGGTGCAGCCAAACGAAGTTACCTACAATGTTTTACTGAGTGCTTATGGAAAGAGAGGGCAGTGCAAAGCTATGGAAATGTTGTTTGTCGAGATGCAAGAATCAATGCTGAAGCCAGATGTTATCACATATTCAACATTAATCAGTGCCTATGGGAGACTAAAGATGGTCGAGAAAGCAGCAAATGCTTTTCTGTGCATGAGGAAACATGGAATATTACCCAACTCACATGCGTACACTGCCCTTATTCATGCATATTCCGAAGGTCGATGGCATGAGAAAGCAGCCATTACCTTTGAACACATGAAAAGGGAGGGGATAACTCCAACTGTGGAAACATATAGTGCCTTATTGAATGCTTATAGACTATCAGGGGAGGTTGCCAAAGTTCAAGAAGTCTGGAAGGAAATGAGAAATAATAAAATTGCGGGTACAAGAATTACAATGAACATTCTTATTGATGCATTTTCAAAACAAGGCTTATATGAAGAAGCAAGAAATATCATTTTTGAATTTGGCAAGCTTGGCGTTAAACCTAATTTGATGACATATAACATGTTGATCAATGCATATGCACGGGGTGGGCGCCATCAGTACACAACGCGCATTTTACAAGAAATGCGTGAGGCTGGATTTGAACCTGATACTTACACTTATTCTACTATCATTTATGCTTTCTTCCGGGTGCGCGATTATAAAATGGCTTTTAAGTATCACAAAGAGATGTGCATGACTGGTAAACAGCCAGATGAAGAGTCATATGCCAAAATGAAAGGACTTCTTGATCAGAAGCTTGCGAAGAAGGTTGTCAGTGACAGGAAAGCTGCACTTGGGCAAATTCAGAAATTAAAAGGAGGTAAAATAAAATCTGAGAAAGAGAAGAGGTTTTGGAAGAGAAAAAGAAGGCTTAAACTCTAAAGTTTGAAGGATGGTATGAATGTATTCTATTGTTTCCTGTTTAGGACCCAATCTTTTATACTGAATGACAACACAGGCAACTTATTCGTGAAATCTGACAGTCATGGGTTGGATAGATAGCTAGCATTGTGTCTGAGAAAAGTCTTGGAGCCTCTTGCATAATATCTATCACTTGGTGGGAGAGGACTGGCTTAACATTCATGTAGTAATCACACAGGAACAATTTGGGGACATGACATAAAAAGTGTGGCCTCTATTATGATTCTTTTACTTTACAACCGAAGATGCATCTGTTATTTAACCAAAGAATGCTGCCGGTGTATGCTCGATATAAGAGTTCGAGCTTGCTATATGATATTCAGCCCATATTTTACCAGAGCAGCACGACTACATAATCACTCGCCGCTTTGCTCGAAAGAATGTGCCAATAGACATATATTACTACTCTCTACCTTTGATGACGATTGCAAGCAGAAAACATTAGTGCAGCATTTGTCAGCGTACAAACATTGGTTTTAGGCAAATGAATCCCATCATGTAACGATAATTTCTGTTTCATGAGTTTGAAAATTAATTTGTAGGTGGTCTGCTCCTAATGGAACAACTATCAGTTATGCAATCATTCAGCCTTTGGCATATGTTGTTAGGTTCAGCTGTTCCTCTTCCCCAAATAAAAGAACAAAACCAACGGGAAGCAATTGGTTATAGTACATGCAACCTGCTAACTTATATCGTCAAGATTCAAAGGAGGCAGAAACCATTTAAATTTTCCACAAACTTACACACAGGCCATCAGCTCAAACAGATTCGGAACTCGAAGCATATGCAAGGTAGCTTAGACGGATTGAAGAATCCGGTCCAACAGGAAGTACAGCTGCTGCAATTACAAACCTAAGTGGCTAACTGCAATAAGCAAACGCAGGATGTTCTTGAAGAAATGGTACTTCCAAGATTGTTCCTCTGCCAAAAGAGAGAAGCAAGCTATTGTGGCCGCATGACTAAATATAAAGCTCACAGGACAATTTCTCAATTTTGCTAGGTTACAAGCATGTAGACTAACCTTTTGACTACCTTCCTGTGCCTCTTTTCATCAACTTGACAATAATTCCTGTGTTTCTATGCTACTGGGATACACTGCTTAAAAATATTTACTTAACAGTATTTGAGGCCACAATATCTTGCTCTAGACAATTCAACTAGGATTTTGGAAGTGTGTTGTATTTTTGTATACAAGAATGTCCTTTTAGGGGACATTCTGACGTGGGAGAATGGTTGACACGCCAGACAGTTCAACTAGGATTTTGGCAGTGTGTTGTATTTTTGAAGAATGTAACCACCGTCAATTGTAATGATAACCTTCCACGGCATTTTGTCCAACCTTTTATAACCTTCAACGGCATTTTGTCCAACCTTTCATCCAGGACATGTTCTAACTCCACCTGCGCTATTACGATGTTCATTTGACAAATTCGTATGTGAGTTGCATCGCACTGACCTAAGCAACTTGATTGAGGAAGAGTGAACTTCAAGTTGCTGGTACCAGCTTACTGGGAAACAGGGGTTTGCCTCTGGGCATCACAAAGGAATTAATTGGCTGGTGATATATCATTAAATTTCTTGCTCTTGCTTATTGTAGGCTACAATAGTAAACAGGGGGAGGAAGATAATTACTAACATAAACCCTGATATAGTTGGCTCACAATGCATGGCCTAATTCTACAAAAGCTTAAGTAAACTTTAACTTAAAAGCCATGAACTTGAGTTGTATATAAAGACAAATGTTACTGGCTATCAAAGTGATGAGCGTGAGGGTTTTGAAATTAACCACCATATACTTCCTTCCTTCCTTCCTTCCATCCATCCATCCATCTTTCTTGGGACACAGCCAAGTGCACATTCAAAATTGGTAACCATAACAAAATTAGACATTTGAAGCACCCAAATCAGCAGCATGCATAGAAACTTTATAAATAAATGAACTTGTAATTAAAAAATGCAGCAGGGAAAGGAGGACAATCCAACTCCAAATTTGAATCTGTATAACATATGGCAGATGCTATAACCCTTTAAAGTGTTAAACGCAAAGTCTATTGGTTCGTATGTCTGGATTGATCAAAGCCAGCAATATCCAGTAACCTGTTTTGTACATATGATATGGATTCAATTCCTGACTTGACCAGCCAACTTAAACCAACTTTAACCCTGTGCTTGTCTGTGGGCAGTCGGTACAGATAAACAAACTTTCTAGCTGCAGATCAACATAATAACCAGATAATAAATCTAAAAGATAAAAGTGCAGCCCCAATGAAAAAATATAATCCCACCTGTATGACCAACAAGTCCATCAATAGTAAGATTGTCAATAAACCCAACGCTAATTGCTCCTTCAGTTCTACCAAGTGTCAGCATCTCACCAAGATGCTGGTACCTGCAATGTAGTTAACGAATTAAAGTTGACAAGGTCAAAATGGTACCCACAATAAATATTAACCTGAAAGGTAAAAGGGGCCTGTTATTAATTGCAGCCCACAAATTCCATCCTGCATAGTCAGCTTGCTGGAGGGCAACCTGCACAGATGCATCAGTAAAGTATGTAAAAACTGATTTGCATCCAAACCTGCTTTACAAACCTGTGCTGTTGTAGCAAGTAGCCTGCCCTTACTATCCTTCACACCAGCTGAATCTCCAATTGCAAATACTCTGTTGTGACCTTTAACCTGCAATGTGTCATTGGTTTCTACCTGACCACGACCGTTTAGTGGTATTGAGGCAATACTCGAAATCCCGTCTCCTAAAGGTACCAAGGACCTAGTTCCAACAGTCCATAAGACTAAATCTGCTTCCAACGGACTAGATGCAGGAACTCTCTTTCGTGGACCTCTCCCTGCAGGTGTCAAAGCAAGGACATAGGGCTTAGGCTTACCAATACTATCATTTCCCTCATCCAAGCTTGTAGTCCCAATGCTAGTAACAAAAAATCCGAGATGCAGATCAACATTCCGGGCTGAAAGCACCTATGAAGAGCACTGACATATATCACAATACATCCAATCCCTATGTTAAGGATGGGTGATACTCATAGGAACCACCTGAACCCACCTTCTTAGCTGCTTCACGATTTCCAGCTGCTGCAGTGACACATATGTCTTCGTTTACATCCACAATATGAACCTTGCCTTTCATTTCAAGTCTCTCAGCTAATGTGGCAGCCAATTCAACTCCACAATACCCAGAACCCACAACGACTACATCCAAAGATCTTCTACGATGTGCAAAAATATCCCGTTCCAAATGTCTAAGCCGTTTATCCACTTCCTAAAGAGAAACAAACCATATCATTCCCTTTTTTCCAATCTTTTTCAATAACAATCAAATGTATGCTAACTGAAGGCATAAAAACTGGTATTTGAGGAACATTCAAGAGACCTTTAGTAAAATACATAGACTAACCAGAGCATTCTCCAGTGTCAAGAATGGCAAAGCATGCTCCAAGGCACCAGGAACGATGTCAAGCTTGCTTTCAGAACCTAGTGCAAGGACAAGCCTGACATCTCCATCGATCAATCATATGTGAAGCCTCAGTCAAATTTTCTTGGTTTACGAAAACACAATGCTTAATGTTAATATGCAAAATTACCAAGGTTCACGAATAAATTCCCACTTTATTGTTAACCACCATGTACCTCATGCTAATTGAAAGCATGCAATAATCATGTGGTGTATAACACAACAATAAACTCACCAGTCATATTGAACTCTAATTCCAGACTCCAAAAGTACTTCTCCACCAGCATCATCACCTGCTATTGATGTTACCTTTGCTGGAGATATTGCTTTCACTGTGTCCCTCATGAAATATATGCTTGTGCCTTTTAGCAACTCAGAAAATGTTGGAGCTATCTCCCAAGGATCCACTTCTGCAAATCATTCAATTACTAGACATGAGTCGCCTAATAAAATATGTACTTTTTATGGCATTTATCTGGAAAACACTGGGTACATAAGCAGCACGTCTACTTATTTGCACAAAAAACCAGCTTGTCCTAACAATGAAACTACGTTGTGTTTACAGTTTGAACAGCATAGTTCACCTTTAGACAAGATTTCATAAAGTAATGGTTTGAAGATAAAACGATCAGATTGGTCAACAAGCAAAATCTGGAAAGAAAAAAAAACAACATATTTGCCAGGTAAGAAATTGGTTGCACAATCAGAACATACAAGTTTACAACCAGAAAACAAATTGGTGTTACACTGCACCTGTGGCTTCTTGCCTGAAGGCCAAACTAAAGATTCAAGTCGAAGAGCAGTATATAATCCACCAAAGCCACCTCCTAGAATGCAAACCTTTGGTCTCTGAGACAAGAAAGAGCCGTCATTAGTTTGAACATACATCACAAAAACACATTATATCAATTTAGGAAAGTTTGTCCAATTATGTGCAAGAATTATCTTGCTTACATTATGCCATGTGATTTCCATGCTTCTGTGGTCTGAAGAAACTTTATTATCAATTATAAAAAACTTAGGAGTGTTCCTTTCCGTAAATTGGTCGACAATTACATAACAATGAAACATAAGTTAAGGAAACATGCATGTCTCCTTCCCTGCCAATGTCCAGAGTTGCCCCTTCACAGGTATCAGCCAACAAGACTATTCGATCTGTTACCTTGGCATCGGACCACTTGTATAAATTGGCTATATCATCTTCCACGGCAATGGGTTCTCCAGTATTTCCGGAACCATTTGAAAAACTCCTCACTCGAGTCCTTACCAAGAACCTGTTCCATCCCAATACTTCTCTTGCATTCCGAAAGAATACCACTTTCCCAAGTCGTTGCAGCTGTGTAGAGTAATTCGATCCAGCGTTCAAGAATAAACCTGCTGAAGCTACATTACAACCTAGGATTGGAAAAACATCAGCTGTGATCAAAATTTAGCAATATCGACGGAAAAGGATCAACAAACAACCGATTACTCTACCTAAGAAGGAAGCCGCTACTGCCATTCTGGGTTGTGGGGTTATTTGAGGCACGTAGACCACAACGGGCTCAGGATAGTCTTACCCTGGTTTCGGGGATCCCGGAGGTAAAAAAACCGTCCTCCGGTATCACCCTCAGGGCTCGACGGAATCCGTTTCAGGACCCCCCGTTTCACCGTACTGACACACGTGAGGGGTCCTGCATAAATCTGGGCCGTCCGCCCACGCGACACATCCGGGCCGTCCGTGGTGTTCCCCGCCTCCGGTATCACCAACGCCTGATCCCGCCCTCCGGGATCACCGACGCCTGATCCCGCCCTCCGGGATCCCCATGCCCTGGCCGATAACCGCGGCCCGATATCAGCCGTGGGGGTGATCCCCTCCTCCGGGATCGCCATCGTGTGGCCGATATCGGCCACCCGATATACGCCACCTGATCCTGGCCTCCGGGATCACCACCTTGGCCGACGTCGGTAGACGCCGGGACCGGAAGATCGCGCCCTCGGGATCACCGACATCGCCTTTGCCCGTCGTGATTCCTTCCTCCGGGATCACCCACCCAAGGGCGATATCCGGCGGGCCGATATCGTCCGCGTTATCCCCGCCTCCGGGATCACCAGCGTAGGGGGCGATATCGGCGATCCGATATCCGCCTCGTTATCCCATACTCGGGATCACCACCTCTGATTCGCGATACGCCTCAGGGATCCCCGCGCATTTATTTGCATGAAAATCGACCGGTGGCTAAGCGGGCGGGAATGATCGTCGCGGCGGTTTTGAACATGTCGGTAATGCGGACCAACCATCCCGTCACGGACACACGGGGCGTCGAAACCACCCTCAGGGATCCCACATTTGTCTTCCGAATTTCTGCAGCATTTGCTGCATAATACCTGAGACGGATGTTCGAAGCGGCCCCTTGCGACTATGGACATTTGGGGGTTGGAGGAGAGGATATACAGTATTTATCCGCTTAAGATTATTTTTTTAGGAGGTAAAAATGTATATCCGAGCTCCTTTTCGCCATTCCTCCAGTGCGTCTTTGAAATACATGTGGAGTCACCCCTAATGGCATTTTCGACCACGGCAACCTACACCTGGTTTCGAAGAGCACCAAGTTCATTCATGCGGGGAGGTGGAGAAATGCTTGTGTGGACCTGCTACCTCCCAACAAACCGGGTTGAAGACTTCATTCTTGGAGAGCAAAGAAATTGTGTGGCAGATGCGGCTTCTACCTAAGGAGTTCCAATCCCGAGAGGGTGCTAAAAGAGGCCAACCGAGGGGATTCTTATTTGACTATGAAAAGGTATGTATTTATTTAAAAACCCTATCCTCTAGTTTCTTGTTAGTAGAAAACATTGTAGCGAAGTATATTTAATTCTTAGATGTACATGCACTACTTTCATGCACTAATTTTGAACACTCAAAATAGGTATGCTGGTGCACATATGGTCCCCGGGACAAGACTTTGAACACTCAAGTGGTTCTTGATGGACCCGCGTCAACACACACCTGCGAAAAGAAAAGAGTTGAGAGGGGTGAGAGTGTGCGTGGGGGCTGCCAATGCCATTTTACCATTAGGCAACTCTACCTTCTCCCGAGAATGCTCTCAAGTTACTTATTATGGGTTTGAGCATAGAAATCTCCAAGGTGAGCCTTGCCATGGTAAATTTGTTGGCGTAGAAAAGGTGCTCGATTCAAGCTAGCACCGTGGATCTCCAGAATTGAGGGAATGGGTTAGAGAAAAGCTCGTGCATTGGCACACCCCACGTGTTATGAACATGCACGAGGAGAGGTGGAGATTTAAAGTAGATGTGCATGGCAAGGATAGTTTGTGTAGGGATGACATGCTGAAGATCCGGGATGTTTACAACATTGAGAAGAGTGTTGTTAGAAACACTTGGAAGCTACATGAAGACCTTCCCACTAGCATCAACATGTGGGTGCAACAACATCTAGAGTCGTGTTCTTGTATGAACATGGTGACATCGTTCCAATTGGGAGTGATGACTCCAATCCAAAGAGAGGCAATGTTGAAGTTTGGAAAGAATAGGGCCATTTGCATGGATGCAACCTTTAAAACTAATGACAAGAGGTACACTCTAAGAGTTCATTTCCATTCTAGATCCGGATTCATAGTCCATTTAAAATGGCTATAGCAGTTAGTTTCAATCATGCAATGACATCCATTGGTTTAAAATTCAAGATGCAATGACAGCTATTGGTTTCAATTATGCAGGTACTATCTTTTTACACTCATTGCCTTCGATGACCATTGCAATGGCATGCCATTGGCATATGTCATAACCAATTCTCAAAAAAGTAGGGCTATAACTAAGTGGTTGAAAGCACTAAAGGATTCACTATGCCAGGATGATCCCGACTGGCACCCTTCTTGCATCATAACCGACGATGCTGATCTTTGAATCAAGGCGGTAAAAAATGTAAGTGATGCCTTGCAATTTTCCCCCAAGTTATACTTTCTTGCATACTTTCTAACACTAACACTTGTAGGTATTCCCAAACATGCCTGTGCAAATATGCATTTGGCATGTGAGAAGAGCCTGGATTAAGTGGCTAAGCAAAAATGTAAGGAGTAAGGTGCATAGAAATGAAATGTTCAAGGAGCTAGGGAATATAATGTACAAGACAGAGGGTCCTATAGGGGACAATGAGTATGGTGAGGAGTACAGGGGAAAATTGGGAAAGAGGCTATCAAGAGATTGGAAGAGTTGGTGAGGAAGTATCCTCAATACCCTAAATTGTCTAGGCCTACATGAGTAAGGAGTGGACTAAGAACATCTGTGAATGGGTATTGGCTACAAGAATGTACATGCACTCCAATCAAGAGACCAATGCTGCCATAGAGGCATGGCATGCTGCCCTTAAGTTGCGCCTAGGCATATGTAAACGATGCACTTGGTAGGAGAATTGACTGGTTGCTCTACATTCTCACTAACAATGTGGAGACACACATGGCTTATATGAGGTAACATTTACATATCACTATTTACCTTGCAAATGATTGATATATAGCTATGTTCTAGGTCTATGAAGGAACATGGATTTGTAGTCAACACCTCACGGGAACAAATAGTAGAGTCTTAATTAGAGGCTCGGAGAATTGCCGACGAACAAGTCACAATTACCAACTTCGAGGAGGGCGGGCTGAAGTGCAAACCGAAGCACTCTTGGACGGGGCCCGTACTTTGTTCTTTGGAGCACACAAGAATTGGGCATGTTGTGATTGCCCTTGGGGAGCCAAGGGTAATCTATGTAAGCATCGGTGAAAGTTATGCAAATGCTTGGCAATTCACAGGGGATCAAGATCTCTTGCGGTGTTGGGTTCCCAATATGGGACAATAGGTGGGAGCATGGACCACACGAAGCAATACGGTGGTCGTGCAAGAGAGTTGTGGAGACCGAGGGGATCGGAGGTGCTTGAGGTAGTGCGCCTAGGGAAGAGTCTCCCTTGCAAACAAGCGGTCAAGTGGACTTGAACAAGACTCGGGCCTCCTTGGAGGCGGTGAATTGCTAGAGTGATGTCTAGGGCTCAAAAAGATCCTAACATTTTAGTTGCAACTAATTCTCTCATGAGGCAGCTTCGACTTTAGACTTGAGAAGATGGATGACATAGTTGGCACGAGCACTAACATATCAAGTCTACGAACTTACCTTGGAGGTGAATTGTGGTACTAGCTTGTCACGGTGGAAGCTGTTTATAGAACTTGGAAAACATAAGGTGAAGAAAGGAAGGAAGAGTTGGAAGGAACTTGAGATGGAGGCTTCATGCAAGGCACCATGATTCCCAAATTTTGGGACCTGAAACATGACTCTCATAATCAGAACATGACTTTTATTTCTCAATCTTTCAAATGTAATGTTTAAATGTTCTAAGGTAATGGTAAATGTTATGTAATGGTAAATGTTCCCCCCTAAGGTTCTAAGGTTATCATTTTAATCTCGTCCGCCTGCTGGTGATCCCGGAGGATGGGATCACGCACGGTGATCCCCACCTCCGGGATCACCCGGCACGAGGACAGTATTTTTAATTTTTTTTTTCCCCCTAAGGTACAATGGTTCTAAGGTTATAATTTTAATCCCGTCCGCCTGCTGGTGATCCCGGAGGATGGGATCACGTGTGGTGATCCCCACCTCCGGGATCACCAGGTGGGGACCACCATGGGTGATCCCCACCTCCGGGATCACCAGTAAGCGGGCGAATTTTTTATTTTTTTTTAAGAGTCTATGGTTCTTAGCTTCCGCAGTTTATTCCCGTCCGCGAGGTGGTGATCCCGGAGGTGGGGATCACCGTGGGTGATCCCCACCTCCGGGATCACCAGGTGGGGACCACCATGGGTGATCCCCACCTCCGGGATCACCAGTAAGCGGGCGAATTTTTTATTTTTTTTTAAGAGTCTATGGTTCTTAGCTTCTCCGAATTTATTCCGTCGGCTTCAGGTGGTGATCCGGGAGGTGGGGATCACAGGTGGGTGATCCCCCTCCTCGGGATCACCAGGTGGGGACCACGTTGGGTGATCCCCACCTCCGGGATCACCAGTGTGCGGCGAATTTTTTATTTTTTTTTAAGAGTCTATGGTTCTTAGCTTCTCGAAATTATTCCCGTCCGCGAGGTGGGGATCCCGGAGGTGGGGATCACAGGTGGATGATCCCCACCTCCACACCGGTGAGGACCACCATGGGTGATCCCCACCTCTGGGATCACCGATGGCGTGCGAATTTTTTTTTTTTTTAAGAGTCTATGGTTCTTGGCTTCCAGGGTTTATTCCCGTCCATGAGGTGGTGATCCCTGGGAGGTGGGGATCGCAGGTGGGTGATCCCCACCTCAGGGATCACCCGGTGGGGAACCACCATGGGTGATCCCCACCTCCCCCCGATGATGGCGGTGAATTTTTTTTTTTAGAGTCTATGGTTCTTAGCTTCTCCGAAATTATTCCCGTCCGTGGTGGTGATCCCGGAGGGGGGATCACCGGGGTGATCCCCACCTCCGGATCCACCCGATGGGCCGAATTTTTATTTTTTAAGAGTCTATGGTTCTTAGCTTCTCGAAATTATTCCCGTCCGCGAGGTGGGGATCCCGGAGGTGGGGATCACCGTGGATGATCCCCACCTCCGGGATCACCAGGTGGGGACCACCATGGGTGATCCCCACCTCCGGGATCACCGATGGCCGTGGCGAATTTTTTATTTTTTTTTTAGAGTCTATGGTTCTTAGCTTCCCATGCGGTTTATTCCCGTCAGGCGAGGTGGTGATCCCGAGGTGGGGATCAGGTGGGTGATCCCCCACCTCAGGGATCACCGGTGGGGACCACCATGGGTGATCCCCACCTCGGGATCACCATGCTTGGAATTTTTTTTTTTTTAGAGTCTATGGTTCTTAGCTTCTAAATTATTCCGTCCGGCGAGGTGGTGATCCGGAGGTGGGGATCACCGTGGGTGATCCCCACCTCCGGGATCACCAGGTGGGGACCACGTTGGGTGATCCCCACCTCCGGGATCACCAGATGTTGGGCGAATTTTTTATTTTTTTTTTAAGAGTCTATGGTTCTTAGCTTCTCGAATTTATTCCCGTCCGCGAGGTGGTGATCCCGGAGGTGGGGATCACCACCACTGGTTGTTTTCCATTTGTCATTTCCATTGGTTGTTTTAATATTTGCCTCCCTGGGGATCCCGGAGGTGTTCAAACTTCGGGATCCCAGAGCTATTCAAGTTTGGGGATCCCAGAGGTGTTCAAATTCCCAAACATCATGGACAACATCTCTGTTATGAATTGAGGGGATCACAGATTGATTAGCGATTCGAGTAAACCCGGATAAGGAAAAACAAAAGCTATCTCCCACATCAATTAACCATTCACAAACTGTCATATTTTACAATCATAGCCAAAAATTTACATGTTGAACAAGGATCAAAAGTTTTTTTCTGTTATGGACCATTCAGCATCAAACGGGTCACGGGCCGGTCGAATTGGTTGCTACCCTCGGGCAAGTAGAAGGTTGATTTTCTGCTTTTAGCAGATCACTTAACCTTCCAGCATGACCTTGAAGCTTGACCTCAAATTGTCCATGTCTTCCTTGGCAAACCAGTCCCGGTGGATCACCATCTGCACACAGTAGATTATAAATGGACACTAAATAAATTTGCTGATCAAGAATGACAGAAGATAAGACATAAACAACTCACATCTGTCTCCTTCATGTAGATTTCTCTGATGAATTTCTGCACACAACCAATAACATAGATGCCACAATCCTGGTTGTTGTCTTTGTGTGGAAACTTCCATCAAGATTACTGGTGCATTATGCAATGCTGATGCCTCGTGCCTCCACCTCTTAAATACATCACTTAAAAACCTGCAATTCAAGGCATTAGAAGATAGGCTATGAATTAATAGTTACCAAATTCTGCACGCACAAAGTGATGAACCCGCGTGTTGGAGCATGGAGGGGATCAAAGGAATCGAAGTGCAATATGCAAGGGCAAGGCTTCTTCAATTTCTGGCATGCCAAAGGATCAGCCACTAAAATGAACAGACTCCAGTGGCCACTGCATAGGACAAGATGCCATCAATTTAAACCAGAACTAAAAAGGAAATAAAAAATCCACTTCCCAAACCCAATTTACCTGGCATTGACCGGTATGTAGTAGAACTGTGCATACTGGATTTTCCACACGGCCTTGCCAAAGGGGGATCCCGGAATTAGCTTGACGAACTGCTCGTAGGCACCACAGAGGCCAGGTTTTGTGCCATTTAGAAATAGGCCAAAAGCAGCAGGGTGGAGGAAGACATGATGACAGCGTTTTTGGTGAGGAATTGAGTGTGCAAGAACCACCACGCCAAAGCTCGAAAGCATACCATGCAAGAAATAAAAACAAAGACAACACACATACAATAAATAGGCTCCTAGGCGGTCGGCATCGATCTCTGAATCTTCAATACCGAGGTCACACGGAATAGTCGAGAATTTTCGTTGCCTCGCCTTCCTCGAGATGTGGAATTCAACATCCGATGATTTCTTTGCCCACCTTCATCGAGGAGGACTTTGAACCACAATTGGATATTCGAGAGAAAATCTAAACGCCAAAGCTCCTTTCTAATCCCTCGTCATATAATTTTAGAGATTCAAAGAAGTGGGGGTCCGGCATATACAAATACCATAATTTTATCTTGCTTTCGGGTGGGAGCCAATTCATCTGCATTTTTCAGACTCCTCCTCCTCCTCCTCGATTCTTCATGCACAATATGGTTTGGAGCCATCGATCTGCATCCCTCCCGGGGCTGCACAAAAGTCCGCTTCCTTGGGGTCACACTGTAGACTTGGGCTATTCAACTTGGGGTTTTGGGAGGAGGTGAATTAAAATCAAAGCGTATCGCGACTTCAAACTCCGCACTCACATCGTCTTAGTCCAACCGGTGTTGTTCATGGCTCAAATCACCAAACAAATCCTTCTCATCCAAATTGCCATGCTTGCCCCTAATCCTTTCCTTGATTTCCCTTATCCGCTCTACCGCATTTCTAGTTACGTGGCCTCCTTTCTCCCTTTTGCAGGTTTATAAACTTCGGCTCGGGCGTGTCATCAAAAGTCCGAGGGCGATTTGCTCATCGCCATACGCCTGGCCGCTTCCCTTGCCCTCACGAGTTTTAGATCTCCGGTTGTGGCTAAATTTAAAGTCGGGGTCAAGAGATCTCTCCACACTTATCTTCCCATAATCTCTAACCCTCACCTCAGCCTTGTTCTTCGGAATTCGACCCCTCGGGGCATCTGGAAGCCTGTAATTTTGCCATAATTGATGCACCCTGAACCTATGATTCTCGATTCGATCTTCTGCTTTGTAGGATTTCTTTGCGATCCATCGACACAACAGCGCCATTTTTTCGACCGACCTGATCATACGTAGTCCTTCAAAATTTCTTGATGGTCGGTTCCTCGCTTGGATTAACGTTAAAACATTCAATATTACTTTTTCGGGCCTCATCCCCTCATGCGCATTTTTAGCATTCTTTAGATCATCGCTTTTTTCGTGGCATTGGCCATCAAGCTCAAGCCTCGCCCGGCTTTGGGGTATTCTTACGTGGTGAAGCCCTTAGCTCTTTATTCGCCACGAATCTCTTCTTGTTGAGGATTGAACCTCTTGGTCGGATTCAATCGAGCAATATCTTTGAGGCGGTCGGGCAATGGCCAAGCCGAGTTTCCTTCCATTTCCCCATTCCAGTTCTCGTTAATGGGCGTATTAAGGCTGATTTGAAGTTAATCGACTCCTCCATCATCATCGTAAAATAACATAACCTGTTAGAATAAGACTAAAATAGACTTTAACAATGGATCTGTCCATGGCGCTTACCTTTAAATACTTTCGGCGGATGCAATACGGCGGCGCGCCTCGGATTGGCGTGTCGGGCCCTTCTGTCGATTCGGTCGGAAAAGGGCAATCGTTCTTGGCGCCTGAGTTCGGACATAGCCATCGCACCATCATGCTCCCTTCCTCGGAATCCCCAACCGCACGTGGCGACTACCGCAATTGGGCCCGTCATTTAATAATCGGCGGTTTTTCCGCCCTCGGTTACCCATTAGTGCCCTACGTCACGACGATCGACTGGGGGCGTCGGGCATTGATTCAAACCAATGGCATCGATTGAACCCGTGGGCGGCCCCGGCTTTTCGTCAAGGCGTGGTGATCCCGGAGGAGGTTTTCACCGAGAAGGACTTTCGGGGATACGGAGGTCGGGAATAAGCACAGTATAATTGCATCCGATGCATCGGCGGGGGCATGGGGATCCCGAGGAGGGATCATCGCCACGAGATTCCTAAGTGATCCCTGAGGATGTAATCATGCCCGCGGGTGCTCTGGTGGATCCCGAGGAGGGATTCACCACTACCGATATCGACGCCAAGTATCGCCCAGAGTCCTTCCTCGATCCCTGAGGGTGGCATCTTCCCTGTCCTCGGATGTCTACCGACGCCGCCGAAGGTGGTGATCCCTTGGCCGTGATCGTGGCGATATTTTCGGTGGCCGAGTCGCCACGCTGATGGCTTATCCCCGGAGGAGGGATCACCCCCATCGGCCGATATCGGGTCAGCTAAGCATCGGCCAGGGCATGGGGATCCCGGAGGCTGATCAGCGCCTTGGATCCCCGAGGGCTGATCAGCGCTGGTGATAACGGAGGCGGAACACCACGACGGCTCCGATAAAATGCGGGCTTTTATCGCCCGTGATTTATGCAGACCCCACGCAGTCAAGATTTGGAAACGGGGTCCCGGAACGGATTCGGCCGAGAAATTGGGGTGATAACGAGGATCGGTTTTTACCTCCGGGATCCCCGAAACCAGGGTAAGACTATCCTGAGCCGACCACAACGCACTAACCAGTATATGCATTCAAATAAAGTCTCTGCCCACTTTTAAGGGCGAATACTTTATTAAAAGGGAAATTTATCAAATATGCGAAATTATGAAAATGCCTCTATTTTAACGAAACACAAAAAAAATGCGAACGGTTGGGTGAACTATTGAATAATAAAATAGAATAGAATAGAATAGGCTCATATCATCCACAAAGACCAATTGGTCTATGGGACAAAAAAGAAGGAGCGCAACAGATTTATTATCACTCCAGTTAAAAATCCCCGCCCTGAAACGTTCTTGAGGGAAAAACCATAGCAGTAATAAGAAGAAGTATACATATGAGACAAGACAGATTCAAGTCATGTGTATGTCCAGGAAGAGAGTTGGTCCCGCAGATCCAATACCTCCTGGAGGTATGATCCCAGCATCCGAACTGAAGCCGCACCGAGTATCATGTGTAGCAGCTGGCCAGGCCTGACCAACTCAGCATAGCGCGCACGGATTTGGTCATATGTCGGACATCCCTGTAAAGTATGACATTCATCTTCAAGGGACCCTCATTTGACAACATCTACAGAGCATGTCCTGCCGTGGTTCCCCAATTCATTTTCCTGTCTCAATGCAGAGACAATGTGCACCTGTGCGGACTGAGGCAATGAGTCTGTGTTTTTTCATAGGCAGATGGATAGGCAGGTAGCATTACGGACCCTCTCCAATAAGGGATCCATGTGGCACTGGTAATGTGTGTCTTGACCTGTTCAAAAAGTGCCGACGTCTCAAAGCTTGCTAAGGAAGCAGGCATCAAAGTACCATCTCAGGCTGTGGCGATCTGCCTCTATTTGCACCTGTGTGCACCTGTGCTCCTGCACATTCTCTGGCGAGCCACTGAGCTCGCTTTTCCTTCCAACAGGCCCTGAGGCATTATGGCCCCATTGCGACAGCATAAGCCAGGCTAGGGAGGCGAGCATCGTCCATAGTGACCACCTTTTGAAAGTGGACGATTTGCTGATCCAGGGTTGCCCTCTGAAGAGGTAAGAAACCTGTCTCCTATAGCAAGATCCTGATATGAAACCGTGGACTTCACTCCCAATGCTCGGGCCAAGAAGGCTTTCTGTACCTGCTCCAAATCATTTCAGGTAGCGAGGGACACCATGGGGCTCCAGACCTCGACCCTGTATAAAAGTGCAGGGCTACCAAGACCCTGAACAGGTGCGATGATGGGCCCAGTCATATAACTCTGCTCTATGACTATTATTCGGCATGGCATATAGCTTTCCAGCCTGCAGGCACCCGTAGAGGGATGGAAGCATCTCACTGCATACTAGAGGGGAACTCCACTCCCAAATACCTCTATAGGTGGATGCCACTTCCACATTTTGCTCCCGGTAACTTTAGGAGGGGACCCATGGCTGACATGAGGATGATATGAGTACCATCTTAGTCTTGGCCGGGTTGACTCGCATGGCAGTCACTTGGCAGAATATGTCCAGTGCATCGAGATAACACTGTCTGTCGGCGTGTAAGCAAGAAGGTCCACAACGTTGGCATATATGAGTTGCTTTACAATTTGGTGCAAGAGGTGATCTCCGTCACCCCCATTTTCAGCAAGCCAGCCCTCCAACTGGTCAATGTACAGTCCAAACAATGTCGGAGACACAGGGCATCCTTAGCGGACTCTGATACTATGTCGAATGGCTGGCTTGTCAGATGCAGATGGCCTGAACATCTCTCATACAACCCGTACAATGCATTCTGCAAATCTCAGAGACCCCCAGATCTTGCAATATTGCCCACTGCTTTTCCCAATGCACCGTGTCAAAAGCCTTTGCGAAGTCCACAAAGCAGCAATACAGGTCTCGCCATCGGTTCCTGCTGTCCTTAACCAGGTCCACAGTGTGAAGATGTAATCAATAGTTGAGTGTCGTGATAACCTTACCTGTGTGAGTTCTAGACGTCTGCTGATAGAAGGATATTTTAATAAGATATACCCTAGTTTCTGATGGTGTTGTTGACGAAAGTTCAACACTAATATAGGGATTGGCGTATATTTTATTAAGTATCCGTGAGTCTGTCATATAGTCAAGTGCAATATGTTCAGTTGAGTTTGCCAACCTCTATGAGGGAGTTTCCTCGTGGAGTCAGTAGTTGGGTCAGATCATAACTTAAACTTGTCGAAGAGAGTGAGAAAAATGCATTTCTAGGGTGCCTATAACTGTTGAACTTGAAACTTAGTAGTTTACTTGAATCTTAATGAATTATTTTACGGCTTACAAACTCACTAAAGTGGAGTTTTTTTTTTTTTTTTATTAATACCATTAGGTGACTATCCATTATGATTTGAGAATGGACACAATGGAAATATAGGAATATAAAGTTGAGCATTGACATCCATGTTAGACGTAACATTAGGTGACTATCTAATATGATTTGACGATAGTGGACACAAATCGAGATACAGGAATATAGAATTGGGCAATGAAGTATTGACATCCATATTTGTAGACGTCCATGACTTGAATTAGAGATTTGTCTAATTTGGGGTAAATCCATGACTTAGCATTTTGAACCATTGTGCATCTCCCCAATTTAGATTCATATTGACCTTTTGAGGCCATTGCAGTCCATTAAAATTAAGCCTTTTGCATGCATGTCTGTGCATGTGAGACATTTGGCATTAGCAAGCAAAAGGACTTGCATGCAAAGTCAACCAATGATGGCACCTCCTATAAGATGCTCATGCATAAAACTATATCACGACATTTGGCATCTAACAAAGGTAAAAAGGTTTTTTTTAGGGTCGCCATTAGGAAGCATTTATTACGTTAAAATACATTCTTTCTTGAATTGATGTTGGAAATGCATATTCTTAACTTCGTGGCAAAAAAAGACAAAGGAAAAGAAAGACTATGCTAGGTCAGAGCTAACCTTGCAGGACTAGCAAAAAACGACTGCGCCGTATGGCAGAGGTGTCTTCAGGGCTGTACAATTATGCTGATTGGCTGCTTACAATGACATTTCCTGCACTGGCCTCTTGTTCAAGGTTAGTAGTGCTATTCTAGGTTTTAGGAATGGAGTAAACTCCAAGATTTCTCCAAATCATACAAGTGTGTAGAAGATTTTAAGAATACAGGGCAGCGATCTGTACGGAAGAATTGAGCATACTTGGAATAAGAAAGCTTTCCAGCCTTATAGCTAAAAGGCAAAATGGATGAGCAGCATTTCGAATATGATACAGATGCATGGTTTTACAGTTCAGGACCATGATTGAGAAGCGCTCAACAATGAAATGTTAGATTTGGAATTCGAACTTGTGTGCTATGTCCAGATGCTATCTTCATTGATTTACAAACAGTAAGAGAGTGAGAGGATTATAAAATGAATCTTGGTGGGCAAAAGCTCTTCTTGAGCAAGAATGCTATTACTGATGGCTCTAAGATGGCTGCTGGTGCAAGGAGGAGTACATAAATAAAGCACAAGCAGAGGAGTTCTCTGCTTTAACCGTTTCAAGAATGCAAGCTGCTGAAGAAAATGGTTCTGACCATGAACAGGTAGCACAGGGGGTAAAATGAATGTGGATTGTGCACCGATATATTAGATATTCAAGAATGAGATGGAGTAAGCATAATTGCATATATTTTAAGAAATCGCAGACGTGTAGACTTTAAGATTCAATGAAGAATAATGGACATCAGTTAGAAATGAAGTTCTTAAACATCTCCTTGCTTTTTTCTATGGATACTAACTCATGGCAAAAGGATACAAAGGGTGAAGGGCTATAAGCCGTGAAAACCCAATGTACCTTTTGGCCCTTCATGTTTTACCATTAATATGCTAATTGATGATTGATTGGCTGCAGGTACGTGGTTTTCACCTCCCTTTGTATTCTATTTGCTAGTTTCTATGTGCTCTATGGAGAAAGGCTTTGGAATAGAAGAGTTGCTCTGGAATATATGCTGCAGCAGGAGCGGACTTTAGGATCCTTATGATACAATGAAAAAATGTGATGGCAATGTTTTGCGCACACATTGTTTCCATGGATAAATCAAGGTACGAAAAATGTGTTTTTCTTACACAAATAGGGAAACAAACGGAACAAAACAAATGGCAAAGATCTGGCAGATTGACAATCAAGTTCAAAGGTGCAATTAAAAAATACAGTTTGCTATATGTTTGTGAAATTTAAATTATGAAAAAATACTGGAGACGGGTTGTTTTGTTATGTAACTAAAACACGGCTCCCATAGTTTCAGTAATCTATGCTATCTGTACATTCTGCTTGACATTTTAAAGCAGTGAAAACAAGATATCTGATATAAAAGAATCTCTGATTTGGAATGTCACAAGCTGTATTGTTTATCTAATTTAATTAGCAATAAGATAAAACATTGTGGGAAAAAGAAATAGAAGTGAGATTTTACATGGAAAAGGCTGTGTAGATGTGAACATGCAGGTCTAAACTGTACTTGGTGACCAGAATGAGTTAATAGAAGCACATAGCAAATATGGAAAAGACAGCCTCAAAGCTTGAGAATAGTTTTGAGTTTCTGCATAAAGTCGCATGGCAAATACTAGAAAGGGTAAAATATGTGTACCCCATGTTAAAATGGCGAGATTCGTAGGCGAAAAATGTTAATGGTTATAACAGATATGTTGTTTTATCTTGTTGTGGTCTGTAAATGATGGAACATGATTCTTTAGACAGCAGGTACCATTCTCGTCATTGCATGATGAGTAATGGATTGATAATACAACTTAGGGATTGACCGAAGTTGATGTATGGGCTAGCTGGTTGGACTAGGCTAGGTCTGCTGGGTTTTTTTTAGATACTTCAATACATTGATATAACCAGTGTGACCTGCTTCTTGAGAATCATGTTCCTTACATCTACGTTCACTAAATAGATGGCAATATATTCGTGAGTACTTTCATGGACTTGATGATCTAACTTACATTTGATAATCTCATATATTACAGGAAGACAAGTATGACCAGAAAGATTTTGATAAGGAAACAGTACTGCCATGGTGGAATGCTCAAGAATTACTATGCTTCCAATCATGAAATGGCCAAGGAATTGGATAGTACTTATGTGGAACGCTTAAGTAAACCAAACACTATAGATGTGTCAGTTACTAAAATCAAAGATGATAGAGCAATGCTGAAGCTTGAAGCCGACGGGATTGCCAAAACACTCTTTTAATAATCGTAAGTCTTGATGTTTTGAACTACATTATACTTGTACATGTGTTGATATATTTGTAGATTGCAGTCTAAACCACTATTGCTCATATGTTTTATATAAAATGGCATAAAACACTACTGTTCAAAGTGCAGTTGCAAAAAAATTATGCCACTTGACGACACATTATGTGTCTTAAGTCACTTAAGGCTCTAAAGTACATAATAAGATGTAACTTGAAGCCAAGGATGCTATCATATTACAGCAGACCCTCGCAATCCTTCCATATGGTTCCAATAGTGCTCAGCTGATCCTGATTCTGTCAACCATGTGTTCGACCACTTTGGATTGTAAAGGAGAGTATCCAGATGCATCAACACAAGCAAGCTTCAGGCATCAAACTCAAGACTGCAATTTGCTACAAGAAGTTGCAGGATATTGCGAAAAGGTACTTCTTCTAACCAGTGACACAAATCGAGTGTTAATTCATAGAAGTATATTGGGCTTGCTTGTTATATTAGGTGGGGCATGACCTCTGTTGTATAATTAGGCAGGGCCCGTCTCCTCTGCCCTCCAGCGCCCCTCCAGCGCCCATCCAGGTACCGGCTTGGTAAGTGATTTGCTTTGATTCGCTTGTTTCTACAATCGGCTTGTCTTTGGATTTGCTCTGTCTTGCCTACAGCCCCTTGATTTGCCCCTTTGTGGCTTTCTCTCTCTAGGGTTTACAGTCTCTCTCTAGCCCCTCAACCCCCAAACCCCTAAAAGGTGCTCTGACCTACGTTTTTGGTCCCCAAATTGGATTCTGGGCGCAATTTTGATAGCCAGAGACCCCACTGTTCTCTCTCTAGGGTTTACACTCTCTCTTTAGGTGCTCTGACATACGTTTTTGGTTCCCAAATTGGATTCTGAATGCAATTTTGTATGCCAGAGACCCCACAGCCTTTGGAAGTCAGCGCACAGAATAATGTTGAGCTAGGCTCCAACATTTGCTTGACATTGCCATAGCCCAACCAACTGCCTCTTGGCCTTGCCTAGCCTGGCCACAGCCCTGCCATAGCCTGCCTAGTCCTACCAGACCTGACAAGCCCCTACCATATCCTACACCTTGCTTGACGTGCCATACCCCCAGTCATGGCCACAAAAGCAGCCCAGTGTCCGGACTCACCCCTAGCAGGTGAGCTTCCACAGACCACAGCACCCCACCTCGGGCAAACCCCAGCACAGCCTGCTGACCTCCCGCAGGCCGAGCCTGCCTGGGAAAACCAAGAAGGGCCATCAAGGAAGCGGCCCCGTGCAGGGCATAAAATTGATACTGGGTAGCAGAAATCACCGTCCGGACGTCGCTTAAAGTGCTTAAACGCAGCGATTTTTCAGCACATAATAAGCATTTAACGTGCGGTGCTTATTTAGACAAGCACCTGATGAAATATTTTTTGGTTGATTCACAATAATTCTTCACGAAAGTGACTCAAATTTGATCTCCTAATACGTTTTTGCATCTCCAATCTAATGGAAGAGACAGCATTAGATTTTATAAAGCCGTTTGTGAGATATAAGCTTTTCCCTTATAGATACCAGAAACCAGTTTTTAGCTTTTTTCACTATCAATCCTCTATGGAATGATCTGAAACTTGACCTCCAAAGACGTTTTTACATCAAGAATCCAATGGAATAGACGGCATCAAATTCTGTATTGTAGTTTCTAAGATATTAGGCTTTTACGGTAAAATATCAGAAATTGTTTTTTCGCCTCTTGCGGTGAAAATACTCAATGGATTTAACTGAAACTTGGTGTCCTAGGACGTTTTTGTACTATGAATCCATCAAAACTGACGGCAATCCATTTCGTCAAGTAGTTTATGAGATATTGGCTTCTACTCTATGGCAACCTTGATCGAATTTTTCATGATTGTGCTCAAAATATGCACAGGTAGAAGCTGCAATTTCATTAAGGATTCTTAGTTTTGGATGCCGATTCCAATGAGCCATAGCTTGCTGTATTTGGTGAAGTAGATCAAATGCCACAAATGGAGTGTCGCTGCTGTTACGAAGCATCGGGCTCATATCAAGAAATGTTAGCCGTTGATTGATTTTGACGGTCCTAATGGTCCAGGTCTTCTCATAGTGTCCATTTATTTACGTGCTTAATATGTGCTTCGCCAAAAATTGTACTCCACTAGCAATTTTGTACCCTGCAGACGCAGTGGGCAAGGGAGAGACATTCTCCATGAAGAAGGAGGCCCGGGCCAAGGCCCACCACGGCCGAGGCCAGGCTGGCCGAGAAAGTTGGTCTCCGAGGCCCACGGGGCCCCTGGATTGGCGAGCCTTGGGCCGCCATCCAAGTGGAGGTTGAGGCCAATAGTGCCCGCATTGCGGGAACTGGAGATGGAGGATGCGCAGCAGATCCCGCGTGTTGCCTGAGCGATTGGTGATAGCGAAACAACGATCATCGAGTTGGAGACCCGGCACACGGGCGGGCGACAACATCCGCTTTGGTGCACTTTCGGGAGGCGGCAAGACCCGGCGGTGCTTTCGCTCCGAACATGCGGAGGCTCGCATGGATACCTGGTGCCACACTCCGGTTGGCGAGCGGCGGGCGAGGGGACCGGGCGAGGCGCGAGACACTTTGTACAATCATCACGCATTTCCGCGTGAGGTTGATGAGGCCAATGCCATGGCCTCTTGTAATGTTACAAATACGCCACACTCCGGTTTAAAAAACGAGGAGGCTAAAAAATCTTTAAAAAATATTTCAAACGGTCATGTACGTTAAAAATCTTTTAAATCCTTTGAATGCCTTAAAAATCGACAAATCAAAAATCTTTAAAATCCTTTCGATTTTGTTTAAAATATATGATTTGGCTTATTTACCGAAATATGATATGATATTCTTATATTTCTTAATCTCTATAATTTAATGCCCAACTTTTCTTAAGGCAAGGGCCTCCAACTATGATATCGTATTGAACTTAATGTTTCTAGTAGCGACACAAATTTCTCGATTTACTTATTGCGCATACTCGTCTTGTAACTGGCAAAATGTGCAGACCATAGCAAATATATCCAAAAGAGTACAAAAATGTGCAATTTTATTTTATTTTTATTTTTTTTGAACGATAAAAACCTTTAAAAAACATGAGGATTTTTTATAAAAATGGGTACTTTAAAAATAAAACGGGTTTTTAACAACATTGCATGACACACCATTAGATGGCAAGACCCAAGAAGAACTCCGCAAGAACGTCAATCGCAGTCACACCAAGCCCGGTCAACTCGTCACGAGTCCGGCAACCCGGCCCGCCAGCCGCACCACCATCACGCTGCCGCTCACGGCCACGGGCGAGTGGACCCGGTGCCCTCACCACCGAAACGGCCCGAGCTCCATGGCGCCAGCGAGGGTTGCCAACAACGGTAGTTCGGGCCTGCCGGAAAAGAGGCTGGGAGAGAATCTCACCCGGAAGATACACACACCAGTCCTTGGGCGCATGACGTTTCCTGGTCCAGACCTGTTCGGGTTACTAGCGACCAGCCCAGTGTGGGGTCCAAATGCCCCAGGTCACAGCCGAAGTCGTGGTGTTCGCGGTTCGCGGATGCACGAGTTTTAGAGGCTATCTTGCGATAGGGCAGTTATTGAAGGCACATCTCGTATGTGAGCCAGGGATCTTTACTCTGGTAACAGAGGCGGCCGTTGAGGGAGTTAAGCTTAGGTCTAGGGACGGGCATGCTTGATCGACCAAATGCTGCAAATGCACCTACTTTCGATCAAATGCTCCTTTCTTGCCTAAGCTCGATCCTGCGCAATATGCCCCTACAGCTTCGTGCGCTCCCACCGCGACCAAATGCTCGCCTCGCCGCCTCCCGCTACCGCTTGTCCAAAGTCTGCCCGTATGATCTGCTCCCCTCTTGGTCCATCCGTGACACACACTACACAAACATCTCCGGCCAGCTCAATAGGAATTGTGCCTCGGGGTGGTGGTGCAGGCTGTCCGGGGTTTCCCTGGCGGAAGGGTGATAGCCTCAATTCGATGGCTGTGGACATGGACCTCATCTTCCTCATGGAACATGGGAACACCGGGCCACGGCTGCCCGATCTGCCGAGGTACCGGCATTTTTCGGTGTTCAATGGTTGTCCAGGGAGGCGTGGAGCGCGGTGGGGTTACTTTGCTACTGCAGGGTAGCCTTTGGCACATTTGGTTTCCCTCGGAGAAGGCCGACCGGGACATAACCGCTACTTGTGGATCCCTCGAGTGCACCACCACGGCGGAGATCCTCTCTTCCTAGCTGCTTGCTACTTTCCCCATCTTGAGAGTCCCTTCTATCCGCCACCCGGGAGGTGGGCGGGATGGACCCGTATGTCGTCTATATGATGACATCTGAAGCACAAGCGGATGGGCAGAGTCATGCTCCTTTGGAGACTTCAATGCTTGTTACGAGGGTGGAATAGGCCATGGGTTGGAGTCCCTCGCGGATGGCGTGTTGCAAAGTGTCCCGAAGGCGGCTTGCACACAACAGCTCCGTGATGACACGGTCACCTTGCGATTAATTGCTCTGATGTCGCGGTATCTTTGACTCGCTCATATGCAATGGCCTACCACAATGGCCCTCTTCCCACGGGTACACTTGAGCCAAGGACAATCACGCGGCGGAACTAGTGTCGTGGATTATGTCATAGTGGTCTGTGCAGATGTACACCCTTGTCGGCCGATTTTCACGCCGGCACGGGCGGTCGGACGAGGAGGCCGACTCGCATCACCTCCCACTCTATGTGAAGCTGGCATGGCCAGCCGCTCGCCCCTCATTAGCGGAAGGTACCCACGCCAACCCCACGGTTGCGCTTGGATTATGAGCAGGCGAGGAGGGTTACGTTGACATGCTTTTTCCAGAAGCCCTCCCGACATTCTCAAGGGCCCACCGCGACTGAGCAAAGAAACCGACCAGCTGGTTGAGCTCCCTAATCAGGCGCAGACGGGTGTTTTGGGGAGACCTCCCCGCCATAGATCGGAGGGCATAACCTTCCCGCGTAACACCATGGTTTGATGCCGAGTGTAAGGAACGCAAACGCCGCGACTCCGCCTCATCGTGGTCGAGGGACATGCGAAGCTTCGTGGGCCACCAGCCATTACCATGCCTTCCTCAAGGAAACAAAGGCAAGGTACCGGCAAGGCACCAAGGAGAAATGTTACGCTGTTGACACCCACCCGAGAACTTTCCGCCAG
Source organism: Isoetes taiwanensis (assembly GCA_021234155.1). NCBI lineage: Eukaryota > Viridiplantae > Streptophyta > Lycopodiopsida > Isoetales > Isoetaceae > Isoetes > Isoetes taiwanensis. The sequence continues at coordinate 17,497,317 of JAJEKV010000009.1, read as the reverse complement.
GGGTACTCTGGCAGAACCAAAGACAGCCCTCGGGGGGTATCACGGCGGTGTGCAATGGGAGCAGTTCCTCGAACAGCTTTTATGATCCCCCTGACCGCTGGACCAGATGTGCCCCCACAACATGGCCCACCCGGCCCGGTGATCCACGTAAGAAGATGTCAAAGAGGGGCTGCCTTGCGGCCAATGGGAAGGCAAATCGACTTGGACGGCTCGCAGTTTTAGTTGCTCAAGTGGGCGGATACCCATGGTGCCCGGCCCCTGCTGTGACCTTGCTCAGGGAGGCCAAGTAAGAGGGCTTTCCCCTGGCCATGAACCACAAGCGTGGTTGTTCCCGATCTACAAAGGCGGGGACCCACACCATCCGGCCAGCCACCAGAACCATCATGGTCAGCCGGTGTTTGCCAAATCCCCGGCGCGGGCATTCTCGAGCAATGAGCAGTAACCGATGGGATGTAGGTAGCCGTGAAGTCGGGGGCACTTACCTGTGGCAGGACTTCCGACCCCGAGATCTTCACGCCAGGGCCACGGTCGAGGACAGCAGGAACCGTCGGAGGACTTATGCTATTTGTTTTGTGGACTTTGCAAAAGCTTTTGACACGAATACCCGGGGAAAAGTTGTGGGCGAGGATTGCACCATCCGGGGCTCCAGTCAGGCCAGACTTTTACGAGAGTCGCAGTGCCGCATGCAACCGGAAGGACAGTCATTTGCCAAGAGGCATTGGAGTTAGGGCAAGCTTGTCCTCTCTCACCCACACTCTTTGGACTTTACATTGACCAGTTGAAGCCCGGCTTGCTGCCAATGGGGGGCGAAGTCTGACTCTTGCACCGTGTCATCCCAGCTCATCTATGAATGTGGACCTCTTGGCCCATACACCCGAGGGCATGCAGGCACACCTACATGCCCCGACACATTCTGCCCAAAGCGATGGACATGCGTGTCAACCCGCCAAGACTAAAGTGGTCCTCATATCCTCCTCACGCCATCATCCGACCTCCTCAGGCCACTTATCGAGCCGATGATAGAGGTCACACCCAACTACAAGTACACGGGGGTGGAATTTCCGTCCTCAATGTATTGTGATGCATCCATTCGCCTTCTGGTGACCCGCAGTTGGAAGGCCCAGGCGCAATGCAAAACCATAGTCCAGGCGTGTAGTGTATGGCCAGGGGTCACCAACACATTTGTTCCGAACCGGTGGAGCCATTCTTACGTATGGGGGTCGAGATGTGGGGCCCAGTGGTGTCTTTGGCGACTTGGAACGACTTAGAGCAGGTCCAAAAGGCATTTTGGACGCTGGCATTGGGGTCAAGCCCCGCCCATATCGGAGATCTTGTTGCGGAGGCCCGGATTCATGCCCTCGCGAAGATCGCGGCCCTCAATAGACACATTGTTTATTTCGTGGCGGTGGCCAGCATGGGGCGACACTTTCCCTGGCCCCGCACTTGGCTTACGCCGTGGCGAAGAGCCCGCAAATGGCTCGGGGGCTTGTTGGAAGGACAAGAGAGCCCGATGGTCGGCGCTGTCGAACGTGTAGGACTTTATAGGTGCGTCCAGTGCACAACGCCGCACGGGATAGGCCGAGGGGTACTTGACTCTTGTTTCCTAGGGAAGCTCGGGACCACCATGCTCGAACGGTAAAGTGGCACACTACAAACGACATAAACCCCACCCCTCGTTCGAGGCCTACAAATTTATCGAATCAGGCCCACCATCTTCGGCTTGAGATGGGCCTCCGTTTGAGAGCCGCCGCCAGACATGCTTTTGTCGTTGCCCACTGGGGTTGTTGAGGATGAAAGCCATGCCTTCCAGAGTCTGCCCAAAATTATAGTCGATTCGGCTCGCTACATTCTCTTGGTGCGACTGTCCGCCGCCTCGCACGAAGTTACTTCAAGACACCGGCCGGGCCGATCCCTTGGCTCCTACCCCATGAGGTTTTGATCTCGCCATTCACTTCTCTCGCCCACCGAGGTGCTCTGAATTCATGTGTATATGTATATTTGTACAAAATGCCAGCCAGTGCTTGTTGTCACACGCTTTTCCTCCTAAGGGGGTTTAATCCGCAGCAACGGGCTTGTCGCACTCAGTAATTTGTCCCATAGGCTTCATTGGCCTCCGCGGACGATAAAAGAACCTTCCTTCCTTCCTTCCTTCCTCCCTAATATTGCAGCAACATAAAAAGTGGTCGAAACTACCTAACGGTTGGAGGTAGGATTTTTTTTATTAATACCATTAGGTGACTATCCATTATGATTTGAGAATGGACACAAATGGAAATATAGGAATATAAAGTTGAGCATTGACATCATAACCCATGTTAGACGTAACATTAGGTGACTATCTAATATGATTTGACGATAGTGGACACAAATCGAGATACAGGAATATAGAATTGGGCAATGAAGTATTGACATCCATATTTGTAGACGTCCATGACTTGAATTAGAGATTTGTCTAATTTGGGGTAAATCCATGACTTAGCATTTTGAAACATTGTGCATCTCCCCAATTTAGATTCATATTGACCTTTTGAGGCCATTGCAGTCCATTAAAATTAAGCCTTTTGCATGCATGTTTGTGCATGTGAGACATTTGGTATTAGCAAGCAAAAGGACTTGCATGCAAAGTCAACCAATGATGGCACCTCCTATAAGATGCTCATGCATAAAACTATATCACGACATTTGGCATCTAACAAAGGTAAAAAGGTTTTTTTTAAAGGCTGGCAAGAATGATTAAAAAGGTTTTTTGATCAAAGGGCACTTTTTGCTTAATGCTTCAAAATATTTAGGTTCGCCATTAGGAAGCATTTATTACGTTAAAATACATTCTTTCTTGAATTGATGTTGGAAATTCTTCGTGGCAAAAAAGACAAAGGAAAAGAAAGACTATGCTAGGTCAGAGCTAACCTTGCAGAACTAGCCAAAAACGGCTGCGCCGTATGGCAGAGGTATCTTCAGGGCTGTACAATTATGATGATTGGCTGCTTACAATGACATTTCCTGCACAGGCCTCTTGTTCAAGGTTAGTAGTGCTATTCTAGGTTTTAGGAATGGAGTAAACTCCATCCAAATCATACAAGTGTGTAGAAGATTTTAAGGACACAGGGCATCGATCTGTGTACGGAAGAATTGAGCATACTTGAATTAAAAAACCTTTTCAGTCTTATAGCTAAAAGGCAAAATGGATGAGCAGCATTTCGAATATGATACAGATGCATGGTTTTACAGTTCAGGACCATGATTGAGAAGCGCTCAACAATGAAATGTTAGATTTGGAATTCGAACTTGTGTGCTATGTCCAGATGCTATCTTCGTTGATTTACAAACAGTAAGAGAGTGAGAGGATTATAAAATGAATCTTGGTGGGCAAAAGCTCTTCTTGAGCAAGAATGCTATTACTGATGGCTCTAAGATGGCTGCTGGTGCAAGGAGGAGTACATGAATAAAGCACAAGCAGAGGAGTTCTCTGCTTTAACCGTTTCAAGAATGCAAGCTGCTGAAGAAAATGGTTCTGACCATGAACAGGTAGCACAGGGGGGTAAAATGAATGTGGAATGTGAACCGATGAGATGGAGTAAGCATAATTGCATATATTTTAAGAAATCGCAGACGTGTAGACTTTAAGATTCAATGAAGAATAATGGACATCAGTTAGAAATGTTCTTAAATATCTCCTTGCTTTTTTCTATGGATACTAACTCATGGCAAAAGGATACAAAGGGTGAAGGGCTATAAGCCGTGAAAACCCAATGTACCTTTTGGCCCTTCATGTGTTTACCATTAATATGCTAATTGATGATTGATTGGTTGCAGGTACGTGGTTTTCACCTCCCTTTGTATTCTATTTGCTAGTTTCTATGTGCTCTATGGAGAAAGGCTTTGGAGTAGAAGAGTTGCTCTGGAATATATGCTGCAGCAGGAGCGGACTTTAGGATCCTTATGATACAATGAAAAAATGTGATGGCAATGTTTTGCGCACACATTGTTTCCATGGATAAATCAAGGTATGAAAAATGTGTTTTTCTTACACAAATAGGGAAACAAACGGAACAAAACAAATGGCAAAGATCTGGCAGATTGACAATCAAGTTCAAAGGTGCAATTAAAAAATACAGTTTGCTATATGTTTGTGAAATTTAAATTATGAAAAATACTGGAGACGGGTTGTTTTGTTATGTAACTAAAACACGGCTCCCATAGTTTCAGTAATCTATGCTATCTGTACATTCTGCTTGACATTTTAAAGCAGTGAAAACAAGATATCTGATATAAAAGAATCTCTGATTTGGAATGTCACAAGCTGTATTGTTTATCTAATTTAATTAGCAATAAGATAAACCATTGTGGGAAAAAGAAATAGAAGTGAGATTTTACATGGAAAAGGCTGTGTAGATGTGAACATGCAGGCCTAAACTGTACTTGGTGACCATAATGAGTTAATAGAAGCACATAGCAAATATGGAAAAGACAACCTCAAAGTTTTTGTTAGAGAACTTGAGAATAGTTTTGAGTTTCTACATAAAGTCGCATGGCAAATACTAGAAAGGGTAAAATATATATACCCCATGTTAAAATGGCGAGATTAGTAGGCAAAAAATGTTAATGGTTATAACAGATATGTTGTTTTATCTTGTTGTGGTCTGTAAATGATGGAACATGATTCTTTAGATAGCAGGGACCATTCTCGTCATTGCATGATGAGTAATGGATTGATAATACAACTTAGGGATTGACCGAAGTTGATGTATGGGCTAGCTGGTTGGACTAGGCTAGGTCTGCTGGGTTTTTTTAGATACTTCAGTACATTGATATAACCAGTGTGACCTGCTTCTTGAGAATCATGTTCCTCACATCTACGTTCACTAAATAGATGACAATATATTCGTACATTTGATAATCTCATATATTACAGGAAGACAAGTATGAACAGGAAGATTTTGATAAGGAAACAGTACTCCCATGGTGGAATGCTCAAGAATTACTATGCTTCCAGTCATGAAATGGCCAAGGAATTGGATAGTACTTATGTGGAACGCTTAAGTAAACCAAACACTATAGATGTGTCATAGCCATCAAATCAAAGATGATAGTAGCAAAGCTGAAGCTTGAAGCCGACGGGATTGCCAAAACACTCTTTTAATAATCGTAAGTTTTGATGTTTTGAACTGCATTATACTTGATGTTTTGAACTACATTATACTTGTACATGTGTTGATATATTCGTAGATTGCAGTCTAAACCACTATTGCTCATATGTTTTATATAAAATGGCATAAAACACTACTGTTCAAAGTGCAGTTGCAAAAAAATTATGCCACTTGGCGACACATTATATGTCTTAAGTCACTTAAGGCTTAAAGTACATACAAGATGTAACTTGAAGCCAAGAATGCTATCATATTACAGCAGACCCTCGCAATCCTTCTATATGGTTCCAATAGTGCTCAGCTGATCCTGATTCTGTCAACCATGTGTTCGACCACTTTGGATTGTAAAGAAGAGTATCCAGATGCATCAACACAAGCAAATTTCAGGCATCAAACTCAAGACTGCAATTTGCTACAAGAAGTTGCAGGATATTGCGAAAAGGTACTTCTTCTAACCAGTGACACAAATCGAGTGTTAATTCATAGAAGTATATTGCGCTTGCTTGTTATATTAGGTGGGGCATGACCTCTGTTGTATAATTAGGGGTCTGCCCTCCCTAATATTGCAGCAATATAAAAAGAGGTTAGAGGTATGATTTTTTTTATTAATACAATTAGGCGACTATCCATTATGATTTGAGAATGGACACAATGGAAATATAGGAATATAAAGCTAAGCATAACCCATGTTAGCCGTAACATTAGGTGACTATCTAATATGATTTGACGATAGTGGACACAAATCGAGATACAGGAATATAGAATTGGGCAATGAAGTATTGACATCCATATTTGTAGACGTCCATGACTTGAATTAGAGATTTGTCTAATTTGGGGTAAATTCATGACTTAGCATTTTGAAACATTGTGCATCTCCCCAATTTAGATTCATATTGACCTTTTGAGGCCATTGCAGTCCATTAAAATTAAGCCTTTTGCATGCATGTCTGTGCATGTGAGACATTTGGCATTAGCAAGCAAAAGGACTTGCATGCAAAGTCAACCAATGATGGCACCTCCTATAAGATGCTCATGCATAATATCACGACATTTGGCATCAAACAAAGGTAAAAAGGTTTTTTTTAAAGGTTGGCAAGAATGATTAAAAAGGTTTTTTTGGTCAAAGGGCACTTTTTACTTAACGCTTCAAAATATTGGAATGCATTTTTCTCTAGGGTCGCCATTAGGAAGCATTTATTACGTTAAAATACATTCTTTCTTTCTTGAATTGATGTTGGAAATGCATATTCTTAACTTCGTGGCAAAAAAGACAAAGGAAAAGAAAGACTATGCTAGGTCAGAGCTAGGACTAGCCAAAAAAGGCTGTGCCGTATGGCAGAGGTGTCTTCAGGGCTGTACAATTATGCTGAAAGGCTTTATGTGCTCTATGGAGAAAGGCTTTGGAGTAGAAGAGTTGCTCTGGAATATATGCTGCAGCAGGAGCGGACTTTAGGATCCTTATGATACAATGAAAAAATGTGATGGCAATGTTTTGCGCACACATTGTTTCCATGGATAAATCAAGGTATGAAAAATGTGTTTTTCTTACGCAAATAGGGAAACAAACGGAACAAAACAAATGGCAAAGATCTGGCAGATTGACAATCAAGTTCAAAGGTGCAATTAAAAAATACAATTTGCTATATATTTGTGAAATTTAAATTATGAAAAAAATACTGGAGACGGGTTGTTTTGTTATGTAACTAAAACTCGGCTCCAATAGTTTCAGTAATCTATGCTATCTGTACATTCTGCTTGACATTTTAAAGCAGTGAAAACAAGATATCTGATATAAAAGAATCTCTGATTTGGAATGTCACAAGCTGTATTATTTATCTAATTTAATTAGCAATAAGATAAACCATTGTGGGAAAAAGAAATAGAAGTGAGATTTTACATGGAAAAGACTGTGTAGATGTGAACATGCAGGTCTAAACTGTACTTGGTGACCAGAATGAGTTAATAGAAGCACATATCAGATATGGAAAAGACAGCCTCAAAGTTTTTGTTAGAGAACTTGAGAATAGTTTTGAGTTTCTACATAAAGTCGCATGGCAAATACTAGAAAGGGTAAAATATGTGTACCCCATGTTAAAATGGCGAGATTCGTAGGCGGAAAATGTTAATGGTTATAACATATATGTTGTTTTATCTTGTTGTGGTCTCAGAAATGATGGAACATGATTCTTTAGGAAAGAGTACCATTCTCGCCATTGCATGATGAGTAATGGATTGATAATACAACTTAGGGATTGACCCAAAGTTGATGTATGGGCTAGGCGGTTGGAATAGGCTAGGTCTGCTGTTTTTTTTTTTTTTTTTTGCCAGACTTTTAGGTATTGTTTGGCATATTGTTAGCTACACAGATTCCTCTAGAACTACCATGAATCCACAAGAGTTAGAAGGACTTAGGCTAGAAGCAGAGCCTCACATGAACCCAGAAGAAGGACTTAGGCTAGAAGCGGAGCCTCACATGAACCCAAAAGCCGAGTCCTCTACTCTGATGCAATGGAAAAGATCAGGACCACAACAGCCATGGTCTTCCTTAAGACCCTCTTTGATGAATTGGCTTTGTGAGCAAATTTGTGCTGCCACACCTTCTGAGTTAGAGTTCATTACTACCACAGATGAAGGATGGCTAGACTTCCACTCAGCTCTCATAAAAGACGCTGAGAGAGCTTCTGGGCCTTGAATGATAGAGCTAGAACCTGGAAAGGGTGATTCTGAGAGGTATGCCTGGATAGATGGTAATGTATCTCGAACAACTGGAAATATGATTCATGTGGTAGCAAATTTAACTAGTCCTCGCTTGAGAGAGGATCTAAAAGATAAGGCTGTTGCATGGAATACAGCTTGGATTAATCGAAAGCTTAGAAAGGAAACCCATCAAACCCCCCACCTGGTTAAGAAAGTGTTGGCACAAACTATTAGAGCCAAACGTCCTGGTGAGACTGATAAAGAGTAAGAAAAAAAGAAAAGGGGTAGATGCTAAGACTATCTGGTTTGCAATGGTAGATTCCTCTCAGATAATTAACAGGACTAGAATTGGTTCAGGAACATATGGAACGGTGTACAAATGCAATATCTTGGGTTCTAGTTTTCTTAAAGACGAACCTTATTGTGTAAAATTTCAGAATGATGATGTGCGATTAGGTACTGCAAGGCCCGATGTGATAGTAAAGGCCATGATGAAAAATATGAGGGAGTCATAAATGCAAAGTTAGACATGGATCTATTATATACGCTTCATTGGTCGTACAACTAGATTGGAAAGAACAGGGTTGATATTTCCTTATTGGAATGAGGGTTCTTGTGCATCTCTTTTTGTACATCATGGAGATGATGAGTATTGCAAGGCGTGCAATTAAAAGATTAGGATATAAGCTTAATGTGGAGGTCGATGTCTTTAAGCTTGAGCAACGGAGGAAGCAAGAGTTATATGTTGCTCAAAGAGTGGGTGATTTAACTATGTCATTTTTAAGCGGCTTGCTTAAGCTTCATAAAGAGCACCATTCACACATGGACTTGCACCCGGGCATATTTTGACTTTGGGAAAGAGAAAGGATGCACGGGCCCCCCAGGCTATTTATATTGGTATTTGTAATTGGGGAGAAGAAAGGCTAATAGATGAGCCAGTGGAAGTGAAGCGGTGGGCATACAAAGGCGTGGATGGTGCTGGCAAAAAGGCCATTGAGAATGAAAGACTTGCCTATCCGTACATGCATGATGATTTGTATTGGGGTCCCAAAAGAGATGGAACTAAGATGGTGGCTGCAGGGGTCGACGTCGATCGCTTAGGGGTAGCCTACTTTATCTATTACCTGGCTGATTTTGCACGTAAGCATTCTCTCTTGGAGGCTATGGGTACTACTGAACAAAGCCAGAGGTTCCGAAACATGTGTGATTATTTGAAGCACTGTGTCAAATTCCAAATAGGAGACAAGGCACGCAAGTTTGATCTAAACAAGCTACTGAACACCATGCGGAGCACTTGGAATTGCTCTCCAACACATTGCACAAGACCCCAATCAGATTGGATTCCTCCCGTTGGGTTAGGTGCGGACGATCACGATGCTGACCAAGCTGGACCAAGTCACGCTTAGCATGCATCTATGAGCTCTCTTATATGCTTTCTTAAAAGTCAAAAAAAATTATTGATTGAACAGTTGCTTTAGGCACACCATTCCTTGCCATTTTATGTATTTGTTTTCGTTGCACTTAATTTCTTTTGTAATTTATAAGTCATATTGAGTTGTTTTTATTTTGCGTAGTTACATAAAGCGTATACGCAAGAAATTGAACAAACAATCTACTTACAAATCATGCCAAGAAGTATGTCTCAACAACCGAGTACGTCTCATCAGCAAGAGACTATGTCTCGTCAGCAAAGAGAAGGGGCTGATGAAACTGGGCAAGGGTTTAACTTCTCCTTCCCGTCCTCTCTGAGAGAACTTCAGAGGGCTTTGTATTCCCTTCTCTACCTACATTATCAGAGGTTAGGGCACAACAGTTACATGGAGCAGAGGAACATGCTAGAACAAATGAAGCGCATGCAAAAGAGTTGGTGAGGCTAAGGGCAATGGCGGAAGTGGCCAGGAAAAAAGGTGTTACAATTACAGAGGTTCATGGAATTGCATGTGACATGGGCACAGGTTGTTGCCCGCAAGGGTGTTAGTCCTGTGCCTCCTGGTACAGGACTATTCATGCATACGACGGACCAGGTCAAGGCCAAGGATCCACAATCAGACGCGGGTCAGTCGTCAAAGACTCAGCAGAAGACCAAGCAGACCACGCAGACAAAGACCACGCCTGGCGTCAACAAGAGGCGGCGCTCAGACAAGTGACGGCCCGCCCGCGTCAGCATGTTGTGATTTCAGTGCTTTTCAAGAGGCACCGCCCCCCCCAATCGAGGCCTCCCGTGAGTCAGCAATCAAATCGGTCAGTGTCTATATTGGGCCCAAAGGCCATTGTACTATATATATGAGTAGAGCTAGCACATGAGTTTTTAGATGAGTTTTGAGTCTTGTCTCATTTCAGTTTTCTCTCGATTGCGAGAGCTCATGTATCTTCATTGACATCAAGGAAGCTTATTATTGTGATCTCATTGTTCTTGCTGTTCTCTTTTCTCTTTTTCTTGTTCTTTCTTGCAAATCCAGCGTGACATAGTTCCCGGATTCTCTGTTAGATCCAAGGGTCCTCCACAGGGTCGCCTCTTGCGGGGAGTTCCGAACCCAGACGCCAAACACTTTATGCCCCGGTACCGGTCTGATCTTTCTTTTCTTTCCATCATGTCTGCTCGAGGTTTCACTCCTGAAGAACTTCTTTGCCAAACGACGGCTCGACTGGAGCGCCATCAACGATGCGAGGCTGTTCGAGATATGTATGACATCTTATGACATTGAGGGAGGTCGTATACTCCCGTGCTTCGATCGGCACCTCCTACCCCTCGTGCTCATTCTCGACCAGGGTCTCCCCACTGTGTGTCGCCATTGCTCACAACCGCAGTCTCCGCAACATACCCCTGTTCAGCCCACGCCTCATTATTTTGGACTCACGGCACCTACATAAATATCCCTTCAGGTCACACCCCTCAGCCGTCCCAACCATCTTCTCCTCCTGCTGGAATGGGCTACCATCATGTCACCTTTGGCCCTTCCTATGTTCATGGCATTCCAACTTCTCCATCTTTTCAGCACGCTCTTCCTGTTTATCAAACCACAAATCTCAAGCCTCATGAGGACGGCTCTCAAGGCCCTTCCCCACCAGATGCTACTTTTTATGGCCCACCGGGTTTTTCAGTCCCACCCCCTTGCACTCAGTCTCAGGCAGTTCCACCGCTATATGCTTCTGCATATCCTCAATCACATCCACCTGTCTATGCTCAAGTTCCGCCTTCATCCCCCACTCAAAATTTGAAGCTGACTTATCCCACTTTTGGCAACACCAAAGACAAACCTCTGGATCAGAGTGCTTCGGCACACATGGAGGAATTTGAAGCCTTGGCCATTCTGAATGGTCATGCTCAGCCCCAACTTAAATTTCATATCTTTTCGACCACGCTCAGAGGCGCCCCTCATCAGTGGTTAATGGACAACAAAAGTCACTGGAAACAGAGTTGACAAGAAATGAAAACTGCCTTTCTGTCTCATTATGGCACCACGGATGATGATCAGTTACTTCTTAAGCAACTCAATGACCTTCAACAAGAGCCCACGGAGTCCGCCAGGGATTTTGCGGACCGTCTTCACATTCGTCGGCAAACTCCGGGGAGTACCCTCGCAAAGCCCGATCCTTGTGCGGTTTTTGCCTTCCTCCCGCCATTAAGCCTTATGATAGAATACACCGTCCAAAGTCTTTGGAGCAGGCCATTGAATTGGTCAATCATTCGGTCAATGTTTCCTCTCGAGGTGTTGCTCTCCAGGAACTCCCTTTCATGCCCCCCATCATGGTTCCTCAGAACTCTGTTCAACTTCAGCAAGCAAATCCACAACGCGCTCACATCTGGTGTACTATTTGTAAATATCAAGGTCATCTGGCAAATGAATGCAATGCCTCCAATGGACCTCCTCATTGTAAAAGATGCAATATGTGCAATCATGCCACGGAAGAATGCACGCGATCTCATCCTACACCTTTTCGTAATAAAATGGTCTTTCAAGTTCAGACCACCCCTCAACAACAGCCGTCCTATCTGCCTCAGCAATATCAAAATCAACAACCGCAGCAGTATCAACAAACACAGCAATCTCAGCAGCCACGAGGACAAGGCAATCGTCCTCCCTTTGATCCTTCAAAAGCTCAATGTTATCATTGCCATGAATTGGGTCACACCACCACGGCGTGTCCTCAGCTTCCTCAAGTTCAAGTTCAACTTCCGGGTTCCAATCAACTAGCTTCTGTCCGTCTCACGGCTTATCAACTCTGGGTGGCCAAGCGGTAAATAGGGCCCTTCCTTCTTTTGAGAAAGCCTCCTCGACCGCCTCAACAACAGCGACCTCAGCAAGCAGCGTCTACTTCCAATCCTATAGATCAACAAGCTCAGGAGGAGATTTATCGGGCTCTCAACCCTCCCATCCCAACAGTCCAATTGGGTTGGTCTTGTCTACAAGATCACCCTCGGGCTTCACCCCTTTGACCATCATTCCTCATGACACGCCAAGCTTTTTTTTTCTTTGTGGAAATTGTCCCTCATGAAGATGATAAAAAGTTCACTTCGCACCGATCTTGACAAACCGATGCCTCACGTCATGCCTAAAAAGTGAGACAAAGTATTCGCAACTCATGCGTGCGGAAGGTCGAACCTTGGCAAATGTTCACGCCACCACCCGGGCTCAAAATAGCGTGAGGCCCTTGCAGGCCATCATCCACCGGTGCAGCTCTCTCGGCCATATCCAAATATTGCCTGCTGAGGTCGAAACTTCTCAAAGAAGTCTCGCTTCCTTACCCGCGTCCCCGGCTCCATTGGACCCTGCCGGACCCCTTTTCACATGTTCCTTTGGAACTTGGGAAAGAACTTGCCAAGATCAAGATTCCTTTGAGCCACGCCACCATTTGGGAAACTACATCCGCTCTCAAAGATCGGTTACCTCTTCTCCGGTTCGGTTGGAGTCTGTTGCGCAACTTCAACACCCACGGTGCATGCCACGGTGGGCAATCATCATATCCATCATGTCCAAATTGATGGTGGTAGTGTTGCAATCAATCTCATTCTTGATAAACTCAGGAAGCAATTGGGCATCAAACAATTATCTCCGTGCCCCTTATGACATCAAGTTGGCCAATGGCCATATCAAGCGATCCTCAAGGCGTCACTCCTCTTCTCCATATCAGCATTGGTGATCTCAAATTCCCCTTGGAATTTGGTGTTTGAAAATTGGAGAAGACCACGGTGACTATGAAATCTTTGGTTGGGCGACCTTTTCTCCGACCGGGCCAAAAGTATTCATTCTTTGGGCCCGCGGACCAACTTGTTATCAGCGATGGCCATCTCAATGCCACCATGGATGCAGAAGCCGGCCAAGCCGATCTCCAGAATCTTGAACCTTCCATCTCGACGACTCGTGAAGCCCAAAATATTTATCGGTTCAAGCACCTCCGGTAGTCTCCCTCTCTCATCTTATCACGGTATGCTTGATCCTTGGGGTGACATGGCCTTTCGATCGAGGACCCGGTAGGGCCTCTTTTGGACCCTTACGGCTTCACCAATCGCATTCAACGACTTGATCATTTTTTGGACCCACTTTCTTCTTGAGGCGGTTGATGTACATGCCGTCATGAAGCAACCCTTGCTTGATGATGCTCGGCGACCTCTTTTCTTCCACAACACAAAAATGCTCCTCCTCGGTCATGCTTGACCTCACCTGCTCATCCGCGTTCGGGACCACGGGTTTGTTCCTCACATTCAAACTCGAAGTGGAAATAGTGGACATTGGAAACAATCAACCGATGCCTTGGTTTTGCTAAACTTCCACCAAGACCCTATAAGGCCTTGTGGCTGTGGCGTTGTTCAAAAATTCAAACATATTTTTGCTTGGAGCTACAAAGACCTTCGAGGTATCAAAACAGAATTGGGGGAACTCACCATTCCTACCAAATCTGATGCACTACCAATCTAGCAACGACAGTACAGGCTCAACCCAAATTACCGTGACCGCGTCAAGGCTGAAATCGACAAACTCTTAGCTGCTGGCCTGATTTATGAGGTCAAACATTCTGAATGGGTGAGCCCCATCGTCATTGCTCTCAAACACAATGGTAAGATCCGTGTTTGCGTGGATTACCGAAAACTCAATCAAGCCACGGAGCGTGATCACTTTCTGCTTCCCTTCACTGACCAGGTTCTTGAAGAGGTTGCTGGTCATGAGATGTACTCTTTCATGGATGGTTTTTCGGGGTACAATCAGATTTCTATCAAAAAAGCGGATCAACTCAAAACTACCTTCACCACCCCGTGGGGCACTTTTGCCTACAAGGTGGTCCCTTTTGGTTTGTCAAACTCTCCTTCAACCTTTCAGCGCATCATGCTCTCTGTCTTTCAAGACTTTATGAAGGATAAACCTTTTCTTCAGATCTTCCAAGATGATTTTTCTGCCTACAGCTCCCTGGATGATCATTTGGACAAATTGGAGATTGTCTTTAAAAAATGTGATGAATCTGGCATTAGTCTCAATCCTGAGAAGTGCACCTTCTGCGTCACCTCAGGCGTTCTGTTGGGTCATGTGGTCAGTAAAGAAGGCATCACCACGGATCCCGCTAAAATCAGTTGTGTCCTGAAAGCTCAAGCACCGTCTAATGTCAAAGAGACACGCTCTTTCCTGGGTAAGGTAAATTACTATTCCACCTTCATTCTGGACTTGCGGCTATATAGCTGACCCCATTCATAAACTCACGGGTGATGAATCCACTTGGGCTTGGAATCCCCAAAGTCGCTGCTTTTTGGAGGTTGAAGTCATTGCCTTACTCGGGCCGGTGCTTGTTCCTCCTAAATGGGACAAGCCCTTTCATGTTCATGTTGATGTCTCTTGCCTTTGCCATTGGTGTTTGTTCTCTCTCTCGGGCCTATGATGACACCACGGATAAACCAATCCACTATGCCAGCCGGAAACTCAATCCTGCTGAACGCAACTATTCTGCCACGGAACGGGAAGCCTTGGGCTTAGTCTTTTGTGTCCAACGTTTCCGACATTATTTGCTGGGAAGCGAGATCAAGTTCTTTGTTGATCATCAAGCTCTTCTTTATTTGATCAACAAAGCCACGCCCACGGGATGCATTGCTCATTTGCGGGTCCTTCTTCTGCAAGAGTTTGCTCCCTTCGAAATTGTTCATAAGGCAAGCAAATCTCATGTGGTGCCTGATTATCTTTCACGCATCCACACGGATGATCCATCCACGGGTGTTTTTGGCGCCTTTCCGGGCGGCTCAATTGTTCCCTGTCACGCCACGCCCCCATTGGTTTCACAACTTTCAAGCAATATCTTCTCATTGGTGCTCTACCTCCCGCCGATCCGACGCTCTCTCGGACAAGCCGCTCCCGCCACCGTCAGGTTTCGAGAAGTCCGTGACTATACCATGGTTGCGGGCCATTTTGTATAAACGAGGGGCAAAGACATGGTCCTCGTTGTTGTGTCCTTCCTCATGAGGTGCCGATATCGTTCGACAAAGCCCGATGGGCTTGGTGGTGGTCATTTTAGTGGTGGCGCCCGCGGCGCGCAAAATTCTTTTGGCGAGGATACTTCCGGCCCACGCTCTTCAAAGATGCCCATGCTTATGCTGCACGCGTGTGGCGTCATCGGCCGTGTGGGAAAGCCCACGCCCGTGGCGGCTCTTCCATTGACGCCGGTTAAGCCCGCGCACATCCCTTCAGCAAATGGGGAATGGATTTTGTGGGACCCATGGACCATGCCGTGGCGGCACACCCATGCCCGCTATATTCTGGTCATCACGGATTATGCTACCAAATGGGCAGAAGCTTGTGCACTTCCAGACAACACTGCTGCCAGCCAAGCCAAGGTCCTCTACACGCACATCATCACGCGTTTTGGTTGTCCCACGGAACTTGTTAGTGATGGTTGGCGTGCATTTTGTCAACCATACTATTAAGGAGCTGATGGATTATCTTCACATCCAACGGAAGAGTACACCCTATTATCCTCAAAGGAAATGGCTTGGCTGAAAGTACCAACAAAACACTCATCCACGTTCTCAAGAAAATTTGTGACGCTCATGAACCGATTAAGCGAGGACAAGTTGCCCTCTCATCGTCTTTGGGCTTACAACACTAGTTTCAAAATAGCTCTTTGGTCACACTCCTTTCAAACTAGTTTATGGTCAAGAAGCTCTCATGCCATTTGAATATATTCTTCCAACTCTCGTTTCCAACTTCGCTCTGAGCACATAATCCACCTGCACTCAAGGAAAGGGTTTATCGGTTAGACAGTTGGATGAACTTAGGCGTGATGCTTATATTAGTGTTCTTCATGGACAATGATTCGCGAGAAATCCTTTGCATGACAAAAGACTTAAGACAAAAACATTCAAAGAAGGAGATTTGGTTCTTCTTTATGATTCTAGTTACAAAAATTTTCCGGGCAAGTTAAAGTTCGGATGGCTTGGTCCTTATCAAATTGTTCAAGTGGGTACAACCCAAATTTCAAAGTTTGTGAACTTCGATGGCACTCCATTACCTACAGCGGTTAATGGCTTTTTTTTCTCAAACAATTTCATACAATGAGAGTCAAAATCATCCACAAGATGTTGTTCCGGAACCGCACACAATTAGTGACTAACACGGCATATTTATATTATAGAGGTGAAATTTTTACAAAATGTGGCGAGCCCATCTATTTCCGCTATGGGCGGCGCCCTATTTACAAAAAGCGGCTGAGAGCCCTATCTACTAAGTCCTGGAGAAAACCCTCTACTCGGGTTGGGAGAGCGGTGATCACCTTGGATGTGGTAGTAATTCTGCTCGGATCCCGGCGGGTGAATCACCACCTCCATCCCGGTTCGATGGGGGATGGGATGCTCAAGGCATCCCGAAGACACCACCCGTCCATGGCAATGCCGCGGTTGTGGCACCGCCGAGGTCCAACGGTCCATCTTGCAAGTAATCCACTCGAGCGGTTAGGCGGCATAGTGCACTTGTCGTGCGATCCGGCCGGCCCGATATACTGAAAGCCATCGGTGTCTCGGCTTCCACCACTTGTTAGCCTTATATAGCCAACCGAGGACCTCCACGGCGTGGACCAATCAGAAATTTCGCCAACGTGTTTGCAATGCAAAGGTTTGTTTCTAAATGGGGAATCTTTTTCTTCCGCCGCATATCTAGCCATGGTACCTTCCGACACCTTAGCTTTAATGATATCTCACCGAGTTACCCGGCATTAAATGACATTCCTTCTTTTCAGCCGGTCGAACATTAATGGCGTCCTTTTCGCCCGTTTGTCACATCCATCCATTCTCTTACGTCTCATCACCACCGTTTCCTTGCTTCTCCCTTTACTGTTTTGGGGACTTAGCCAAAATTTTGCCTCTCCGCCGCCTACTTTGCATCACGCCAGCCACGGCATCATCAGCGGTTGCGGTTCATCCTCCTCATGCCCCTTCGCCAAACACTTATAGCCCTAAAACCTTTTTGCCTATGCGTGTTTCGTCTTGCGCTCTCCCGCTCTCCGCCTTCTCAAGATCATCCCTTCGGTTCCTCTCCGACATTCTTACGCCATGGTTCCTGCACCCAAATTTTCGACCCTTCAAGCTTCTACTCCCGCGGGATCCGGCTCTTTTTCGAGTCTATGTCTTTCTTAGGCCCCCACCTTTCGGGGCCCTCGTTGGCCAGGTGTTGGAAGGATGGGCGCCACAAGCTTTATGAATTCTCACATGGACCTTAGGCGCAAATCGAGACCAATTAAAAGCGGTTTGTTGCTAATATCGTCAAGCCGCCCGGAAGGATAGGCTCTGCGTATTCGATGGCTTTCCACGATCTTGCCTTACTCGACCCGATTTACGAGGTATTCCATATTCCTTTGCAAACACCTTCTTTATCTTGGGCGCTTTACAGGGACATAGATGTCACTTGAGTTTAGCGCTGTTCAATATCAAGCGAACATGCATCGCTCCTCACAAATATCGCAAGGCCCCATGACACTTTTGTCAAGTTTCTATGGGCGCAAATTCCTTGGGTATTCTATCAAGAACACCCATACCAATAAACCATTCTACAATGTGGTTATAACGGCCGTCTGCTCCACTCACTTTCTTGATTGGCCACAAATGTTGTTCTCTGGACTCCTACAAAGAAGTCGACGCCTTCAGGCTACCCCCTCCCTCTTGTCTCAGTTTGATTGGGTGGCCATCTTCAAGCTCTCATTAGTCATTATCTTCTGTTCACCCGTGTCCCCTTCCATTTCTCATGCCTCCACTTCGGCCATCTCCTCGTTCCCTTCCTCAAAACCAACAGTGCACCTTCCACGCCCGATTTCTCTGGTCATGTTCCACAAAACCACACACATGTCACTTTGTTTCTCTTCCTCCTCTGAGCCACGCCCTCCAATTCTTATCATGTCTCGGGGCGTCCCAAACCACGGCCACAACAGGGGCCCTCCACCTCCACATCCTCGCCCGCTTACGTATCAATATCGGCCCGGGATGTTCCAAGCTGCTTTGCTCTCAAGTTGCAAGAATCACGGGGAAGCTCTCATGAATGGAGTTCAAAGCGTCCTGGAGGCCTTTTCGATGCGGTTCACCGAGACCTTCAAAGCTGCTACCCAAGTTCACACTCTGGAACCGCGGCTTCAAGAAAAGCGAGGGAACGCTTTACGGGCCCCGTGAGGATCTCCGGCCCCTTGTATCGAGCGACACGCTTGCTGGTCCCGGGCTCGGTTACAAACCACCATTCGAGGGAATTGTTGGAGGCGGGAGACAAGACAAAGGACACCCTCACGGGTGACAAGGAGAAAGACATTGCTAAGCTTGACACCTTGTATCTGAGCTTTCTCGGACTTACAGCACTCAAGTTCATGATCGTACCGGCGTGATGCTCGCCTCACCTCCTTAGAAGCTCGGCTTTCCACGGCTGACCATTCAATTGGCGTCTCTCCGTGGATCGACATGGAGGCTCAAGCAGAAAATTGTTGATGATGTCGAGATTGCCACGCCGCTGCCTCAATACTCCCGGCAATCCTCTTCACATGCCATGCTTCCTCCGGAAAGCAGTGCAGTGATGGATCCGTCTTGCGTTGAAAAGGACAACCCGGATCCAGCGATCTTGAAAATCGGCTCCGGTAAGGCTGTCCAAATCTGGCGAAGAGGCCCAAACCAAGCGGGAAGGCTACTTTTAATCTTGGTATCCCACCGCGTGCGTGGATTTTGCTATTCCTTCCGGTTACGGATTATGTGTTATTTGCCTGAAGCGCCACTACTTTCTTTTTCAAGTGCCGTAGATGGTCCCCTGGCGGTGAGGATTTTTCTCGGATCTCGCCGGACCTCTCAATAGCGGACAAAGGTTTGCTCTGTGCCCTTTTTGGTCTTCCGACCTCCTTCACTGTGAGGACCACGATCTAATCACTTTCCGAAGTTGTCCGGTAGATGGTGTACATCTTCCATGACTTCTATCTGGGCGATACCGGGACAAATTTGTGTGACGGGCCACATCGAGAACTTTTCGGGGTGACTCCACGGGTTTCAATGGTTGCTCTTGGATAACAACCCTATCGGCGGATTATGATGGGACTCACGCCCTTCATCGGGGAGTACATGCGAGCTTGCTCATCATTTACCTCTCTGGCGGCGGCTGAAGCGGCTGGAACAGTGCGAAAGAATCTTGGGCATCACGAGGATCTTCCCGTTTGCCCAAGTTTATATCGACATTTGGCGGGCTACCATCAATTGCGTGCCGTTCGGATAGCAAGCGGTACCCGCGGGATGGGATAGTCCTCTGTCTATACTCGGCTCTCTACTTAATGGGATCGATGGTGCAAAGCTCTTGATCCCGACCTTATGCGTGGTTGAGCGGGCTCGGCCGACGCCCACGGGCATGGCTCCTTCTCCATATGCTTCAGGTGCCCCTCCGCGCCCGGTTTCTTACCTCGGTAGCGTCTTCCCTTTTGGGCCGAAGGTCATGGATGGCCCGCGCCTGGGTGGACTCCTCCCCTGAATCTCGGCGGATCTGGTGGGATCTCGTTTTTGTCCGGCCTTTCACGAGTGGAAATGGTGCCACCTTGGAACAAAATACCAATTGGATCTATATTGCTAATGGCGTGGTTGGCAGCGGCACCGTGCTGCATGGCCTTGATACTTTTTCTTACGAATGCAGCCACCTCACGGATCCCGGATCCGCCGTCAAATTTTGGTTTTACGTGCTGCTCGAATGCATCCTCGTCGGCTCTTTAAATGCGGCGGCGTCAATTTTTTCTGCAGCCCGAATGCCGTGATTGCGCCGGTCTCAGTTCACGCCTTCTTATGGAGTGCCGGTTGTTCCTTGGGACGCACATCGCGCCACAAGAAAGACATGGTGCGCTCTCACTTCCTCATTGATGCCGATCCTGCCCTTCTTTAGCTCACCACTCTGACGCGCACTTCAAACACGCCCCGGGGACCTCATTGCCCATTACCATAATGGCGCCCGCCCTCATTCCCCGCGGAAGATCACTTTCGGGGGCTTGGTTTCCCCGCCCTCTGGAAGCACTTCCTCCTTTTCTTGGACCGGAAAGTGTCATTTGGTGGGGGCGGACCAGGTCAAACCAAGGATCCACAATCAGCGCTGGGTCGGTCGTCAAAGACTCAAAGAGAAGACCAAGCGTACCAGCGGAGACAAAGACCACGCCTGGCGTCAACAAGAGGCGGCGCCGTGACAAGTGATGACCCGTCCCGCCAGCGCCGGGCCGGGCGTGATTTCAGGCTTTTCAAGAGGCACCGCCAACATTCCTGCAAATTAGGCCTCCTTCCAGGAGTCGGCACCGAAATCAGTCAGAGTGTCTATATTGGGCCAAAGGCCATTGTACTATATATATGAGTAGAGCTAGCACATGAGTTTTTAGATGAGTTTTGAGTCTTGTCTCATTTCAGTTTTCTCTCGATTGCAAGAGCTCATGTATCTTCATTGACATCATATTATTGTGATCTCATTGTTCTTCCTGTTCTCTTTTCTCTTTTTCTTGTTCTTTCTTGCAAATCCCGCGTGACATAGTTCCCGGATTCTCCTGTTAGATCCAAGGGTCCTCACAGAGGGTCAGTCTTCGCGAGTTTCCCAACCTGCACCCCAAACAAAGGGGCTAATTACGAGGATGTGGAAGCTAATTTAGACATCAAACAGTTCAACCCGACCGCCAAGCAGGAGAAAAGCAAGTATAAAGCATACTACCTGCAAGGTCTCTAAAGTCCGAGCTCAAGCTTTGGAGAGATGGGTTCAAGTGAAAGGAACTATGCTAAAAAATCATGAATTCATCAAGATGTTTGCCAAGCAAGTGTATTATGAGATTGTAAAGGGTGAGCTTGTAAATTTCGCTAGCGTAAAAATAGAAGCACGGAAGTGGTAGTGGCTGCCACAATATTATGAACTAATCTCAGCCGCCACAATAAGTATAAACCGCTTCCTACTAAGAATGTTTTGGTACCGCAGAATCTATGATTGGGGTTCAATCCCATTCAAGAAAGTAAAACACACAAAGGGGGAAGGGGCAAAGCCACGACATTTCACTTGCCAGATGAAGTCCATGAGACATTGTTATCACAACTTCCAGCAATTGTAGATGACATGGACTAAGTCAGATCTGTGGTACTTTCCAGAAATATTGTAATACTTTGTTCATATAAAAGATAAGAACTGAACAAATTTTCATTGTACATGATATGGACTACTTCAGAAGTGCATTAGGTACATCAATGTACATAAGATGTACAACAGATGTACATCTTATGTACATCTGTTGTACATTCCAGAAATATTATAAAAATTTGTTAAGTGTAAGTTGATTAGAATTGAACATAAGAAAGTTGAATTGCATAAACATTAAAAATAGTTTCAGTCATGGCAAAGATAAGAAATGGACAGGTTTTCATGTACAAATGGTTGATATATTTATATTGTGGACATAAATACAACACACCTGAAAATGAGCATGGCTCATAATTCATGGCATAGCTCAAAATGTCAGTAGGAGCCTGATATCTTATGACTATTGCATCATGTCTTCCAGCCCGCCAAGAGGCTGAAGAGATATCCTCTAAAGCAGTAGTTCATGCGGTTTCTATAGCACGTGCCACTGGTACATTTCATGGTTGCTCGTTCCTCATAATTTTCAATATGGCCAACCTTTTCCCAAAGTCTAGGAACAGCAGTATAGAGGCGATAATCGGTCCCCAACCCTATGTACTTGCAGCTTGTGTTGGTTTGTATTACCTCTGGGTGCAGCAGAACTCTATCTCTTAGTTTCTTAATAGTCTTTTGTGTTTCAGTCCATTCATCTACAAAGCAAATATAGATCACTTAATTATGTATACACACTCATAATTGTACCAATAAGAAAGACAGTAAAAACAGAGTACTCAAGTGCAATGAACAAAAACTTTGATACATATATTCATAACATTTGAATTTGTACATCAGTCAAAGTTTGTACCAACAATGGGCCAGTCGAGAGGCCAATAACATGATGGCAGTTTCTCCATTCCTTGCTCCATATATTGACTAAATTTAGGCAGCAGAGCACCCAAGTTGCTGCCATAGTTTGTCAGCAAAATTTGTTCCACCTGCTCTGATATGCTATCTGCTGCATTAGTCATTGGATGCTCTTTCACATAAACTATACCATCTTCAGCCATTTTGAATCCATTAAGTCATGGAATGAGCTCCATGACAAGCAATCTATCGCCAGCTAATATCGGTGTCCAAGAGAAAGAACATATGTAGCTTCCTACAGGATTCAGAGTGGATTTGTATCTTTCGTCATCGATCAGAACTGTATTTCCATAGTACTCTGGGTACTCTTTCCATACCACAATTAATGGCTTCACAAACAACCCCTTTTGAGGTTCAGTAGGGTGTTTGTGTGGCAGAGTCCAACACTGCTCCTGGCTGTAAACAAACTTCAGCTTTATGGAAAAAGCATCACAAATATGATCCACAATTGGTTGAAGATTTTTAGAAGTTAGTGAAGACTAGATGGCAACATCAAACCCTTCTCTTACAAATGCTAACAGTGATGCTAACCCTGGCCTGCAGTAAAAAAACCTGTTTCCTAAATTGAATTGAAGCTTATCTTTCTGGATCTGTTTGGTATCTTGAGTTAATATTTTCATTCTTGTGCACACTCTTGCCCAACACAGAATTTAAGTCAAAGATAATGAGCTTTCTCCCTGACTTAGATGATTCACCTGTCAGCAACAAAACACTTGAGAGTCTATTCACAATTTATAATTACATTTCAGATTACACAATTGAGAAAACACATTAATAATTACACAATTGTTACTTGCACAGGTGTAAGTGAGAAAAAAAAATCATTTTTTCATTATTTATTGAGTACAAAGAAGCTCAAAGCATGACTCATACAAAACTGTAATTTACAAACAAGTCAAAGAGACTATCTACCCTGTGTAGGAACAACTGCTTGTATATTTATCTCGCCTTCTACAATTAATGCCTCCATTAGATGATCCCTCCGTGACTTGGCATAGGCATCAGTGAACCAACTGGGTGTCGTCTGCATGGTGCACAAGTATTAAAGGACTATACCAACAAATAACTAATAGAAAAATAACATGTTCTACTTACAAAAATGGAGCTTGGCTGTGCAGCAACCATGGTGCATGTAAGCCAATGTATATGCAAGGGTTGCTGGTACTAGTTTCTGGCACTTTAGGACAGAAGACAGGAGCATCAAAGTTCTTCCTACCATGGCTTAAGCTGTTGGATCCGAGCATCATGCTATTGATCACAAGCTTATGAAACCTGCAAAATTGCAATGTGAGAATAAACAAAGCATAAGAAATTGCAATATGAGAATAATCAAATCATAAAACAAAAAACGAAACTCATACTTACTTCGACCACTTTAGCATCGGGTACATAGCCTTTGATAGGAGAGAGGATCTCAGATACATGGGCTAGCTATAGATGGAAAAGAGCTTTTCAATGACCAGCAAAGCACAAGTATTGCCAATGCCACATTTGGGCCTTGCAGAATTGGAACAAATATGTATTGGCATCTTGCAATCAAAATGCCATCCAGCCCTTCCTTTATGTTCTTGTTCAGCATCCGCCCCTCCCCCCGTTCTTGAGGGAATTCACAAAATTCTGGAAGCTGTCCGGTCGTAACATAAAAAACTTGTGTTTCCAATCAGATGGAAGACAGCTACAAAGGTACCTGCACACAAATCCAGAATACATATTAATACATAAGATGAGTGACCCAGGGAATGAAATAACATAAATATGTTGAAATGCTAGCCTACATCCCATAGACATCTACCATCTTAGAGGTCAAGTCCAGCTTCCAGCAGAACTCGTCAACATCACTTTGAAAGACAGAGGGTGCAGGCTTAGGAGGACAGTCCCTATAAGGAGTGAATGGAACCAACCTTTTCAGTCGGTCCACTAAACTGTACAAGGAAACAACAGCATTAGCAAAAGAATATATCTATTGTAATCAATTGTATATTACTCACCTTGTTTTTTCATCACCTGCTTCAGCATCTTCTGTGGACTGCTGCACCTTGTTTGTTATCACATCAATATTTGCTTGTAGTTCCTTCTCTTCATCTTCCAGTTCCGACTCAGCAGGATCAGCTTCCTTCACGGCATGTGATCATGTCATATGTACAAAAAAATGTGGTTAATTATCATAAATCTGAGATGTTTAACAAAATTAGCTTATCTTGCACATACCTCTTTCTTGGTGGTGGTGGCACTTTTTTGCCTGGAAATTTTCTTTTCGGAGGACATTTTTTTTTTGTTGTCGGAGATTTTGCCTCGCTTTTTTTTGCCTCTTGGAGTTACATCACCAGCATTCTTTTGCCTCCTCTTTGGAGTGGACTCAACTTCCTCTTCCCTGGTATCTCCTGGGTTAAAATCTGGATTTGTGTCCATTGTAGCCATGTAATGTGCGAACCGCACCTGCAGATGATGCCGGACAGAAGTTTAATCTTTCTTAGGAGCTTCCAATTACTAATTTAGCACTTGATGATGAAAGTGTTTACATTGCAGCAGAGCCAAGAAGGCTTTGCACCGCAATCGCTTTAGCTTTCTCAACTGCCATCCTCTCTATTTCCTCAACTTCACTTTGCCATGTTCGAGGAGGCACTGTTGCAGATGGTTCTATTACCGGCACTGTAAATGTCATTAGTGATCTGGAGCTGGAAGGTTTCGGGTCTATAGATTCGGTCTGCTTATGCTCAATAAAATCTGTAAAGAGAGTCGATGCAGATCTCAAGAACATCAACCATTAAAGTTGCTTCTGGGATAGGAACAGCCTCATCTGCAAACAAACAAATGATCTAAATTTCAATAGACATAAAAGAACATGAAAACAGAACTTAAACAATGAGAAATATCTGGTACATTCTGCTTCAACATGTCCATTTCATGTACATAAAATGTACCAAATGTACATAACTACATTTAACTGTAGCCAAATGTACATGTACATGTACATGTACATGTGCCTCAATGTACATAGATGTACCTCAATGCACCCAGATGCACCCAGATGTACCCAGATGTACATCAGATGTACCCAGGTATCCAGTTAGGGAATGTAGATCTATACCCAAAAAAAGCACATATATGTAAAAAATGCACATACTTATGAATCCATCTACAAATGCTGTGACGTTCCAGCACAGTATACGGTCCCAGGACGTATACTGTACTGCCTCGTCATGCGTACACGCCATCCCGACTGACGTGTACGCCGACGTGTAGCCAAGTAGGTAGCGCCCTAGGGGGGGCAACTTGTAAGGTGTGTACATTTATTAATGTGCACATTTACCCATGTGCACATTTATCTATGTACACATTTTCCCATGTGGACACTTTATGCCACCTAGTTAATAAAGGCAAGTGGGCCATACCCAATTATCAGGGAAAAAATTAAGCATACTATATATTTTTTCATAAAAAATGGCTTGGCTATTTTTCAAAATTTTACAGTATTTTATGATATTAATTTGGCTAAAGTTATTATTATTATTACATTTATATATATTTAGCCTTGGCGAAACTTTTGAATTATGTACTATAAACTTTCACTTGGCTATTTTTTTAATTGGGAAAAGCAAAAAATGTAAATTAAATTCTGTAGCTTTAGATATGTTGTACTACAATTACAAATAATAATTAACAATCAAGGAACATACAATAATATTGAAAAACTTTTAACAGAAGCTCACAACATAGCTTATAACATCCATAGTCTAAACTACATTCAATGCAATGACATCTTGTAGATATGGCGATCAAATTGCACTTATCTCTAACCCTTGAAGGAAGATGTTATGCAACCAACTCGGGCATCTAGAAGGTCATTGGCCATCTCTTACAGTTCCTTTTTGAAGATGCATATGTGGCATATATAATAGAAATTCATGTTTTTGAAAAACTACTATCATTGATGATGTTAGGTGGGGATGTGTAAAAGTCTATAATAAGAATTCAATTTTATTTGGCTATTAATGATTTAATATATAAATATTATAATATAAAGAAAGGCTAATCCCCTTTTCTTTAAGGAAAAGGGGAAAAATAGTTTGGCTAATCATAAAAAAAATAATGGAGTACTTATTTTAACTATGGCTATTTTTTATTTTTTTAAAAGAAATCTCTCTTCATAAAATTCGCCGCAAAAATTGCCTAGACCCCCTAAAAAATCGCCATTTGGCTATATATAGCCACTAATTTTTTCCATGCCCAATTATCCCACATGCTTAAAGGGATAATTGGAAACCCTAACCCTAACCCCTTGTCTATTTAGGTAAAGGAAACCCTAACTTGCTATTTTGGTCCATAGCATTCTAGGTCTCTGTTTTGCTTGCTCCAGGAGCCAAACCCGCCTCCCAAACTCTGTCTGAGCGATCTAGCTCATTAGTTTCCCTTTCTAGCTCCATCTTCTAGCAGTTCAGCAGGATGGTCGAGTTCAGAACAGGAGGAGTGAGCCAAGGATCAGGTATTTTGTCAAGTTAATAGCCTAAACTGTCTCCCAATCATTGAATCAGTAGGTTTAGCCTATTAAATTGCCCATAGCAGCCATCTAGATCCCTAGATATCGAGCCCTAACTAAAGAATCTAACTCTGTGATTTAGATTAGATCTTGTTTTTTAGTTCTTCTGTGATATGTATGGATAATGTATCTCTGTGGACTCATTGTATTGGGAAGGGGGGTAGAGACCTTAAAGCCTGGTAGTGGATGCTCCTAGCTAGCCTCTTTAGCACACTGTAAATTCGGCCTGGGCCAGACTGGCTCATAAGGAGGTTCATGTTCTGACTCATGAACGATCCCTCTGGTGTGTAAAGTCTACCGGGGATCCCTGTGGACTAGGTCTAATGGCTTGCCACTGCGTGTGGGCAAGGCATGGGCTCGACAGATGCGTCACTCTCCATTGGGTTCAAGCCCTCTAGTCACCTTGAGTCAGCATGTAGATCTCTGGAGGGAGTGATCCCTACCTGCCCCATCGGAACTGGGGAGATGCAACCCAGGAGTAGCCCCTTTGGCTATGCATCCGGCGGGCTACAGTCAGGTCCCAACACTTTTCAACCCAATCTGCAAAGTGTGGACCATGCTCTTATGCCAGCCCAATTCATTGCCATGAATTCCACCTGCAATGACCTCTGGAGGCCCAAGCCGTCAGTCATTCCCCTGAGTCTGAACCTTGGGTAAGATTCCCCATGTGATGTGCTGATCTTTGTCTATGCAGATATGAGATGTGCCATCCTTCGAGATGGCTATGTGATATTGATGTTGTATACTGACATGTATGTTTACGCTTACGCGCCTAGGTAGGCCCCCGAGGGAGACAGGGGTAAAATGACCCTTCATTCTTCCCACCGGAACTCATCAAGGTTCCAAAGGATATGTAGAGGGCCCCGACGTTGTGGAGCTGGTATGGGGGATGAACTCCTGTTTGTATATGGTGAGAGCACCGTATATGAGGAGGGGACGTCACAGTGGTATCAGAGCAATGTTCTTGGTGACCAAGAGCAAAGCACTGACCATGTTCCCAGTAGTACTAACTTAGTAGGATTCACAAACCTCGAAAAAGTGGGAAATTTTTTTCTCATTTTTTGTATTCTAGAATGGGACTCGCATGAAACCAACAAACCGCCTTAGACTTGCTTCTCATTCATCTCAGCAGATTTTCTACAATGGTGGATAGTGGGTAGCCGCACACATGCGAACTACCCATAAAAAATAAAGGGAAAATCCAATTATATCATTTGGACCCCAACAAAATACAATGCTAATAGAGATCTGGGCTAGTGTACCAAAAAGCTTATCAACGGGATTAAAAAACCACCCTTTCGGGTTTTCGAGGAAAAACCCTAGTGATAAAGCCTCGGCAAGGGGCTTGACAAACATAAGGCATAAAAATCGCCCCAAAACCCACGAATGGAAAAAAGTCGAAACAGATGCCGCCGCGAACCCCACACGCACATCACCAACAAAACAACAAGACAAAACAAACCTCCCGAGTGGAGGGGGGTTGATTACGCCGCGTGCCACGCCGATAAAAAAACAATAACAAAGAAGGGGAGGGTGGGTTCAAAGAGAATAAGGTATCGCTGAGAGAGAAGAGGAAGCCGATGAGAAGTCGGGCGTAAACGCCGCCTAAAATAGCGAACTCCCAACTGAATCGGGCATGCGACGCCCGCATGCATGCAAAACATGCATGCTCGTCCCATTCTAGAATGGCGATCCGATGTCTCGGATCGATGGGATTCTAGAATGGGACTCTCATGAAACCAACAAACCGCCCGAATACCAAAGGACTTCCTTAACAAACTAGGATCGAGGACGAAGGTCACAGGATGAAGGCTAACGGCCGAGAAAGGACAAAGATGAAAGAAACGCCAAATTAGCCAAACCAGGCAGAAGAAGCCCTCCCTCGCCTCGAAACAATTCAAAGAGAATAAGGTACTGCCGAGAGAAGAGGGAAGCGCCGATGAGAAGTCGGGCGTAAACGCCCTAAAATAGCGAACTCCCAACCAGAACGGGCATGCGCCGCCCACAAGCATGCATAACATGCATGCTCGTCCCATTCTAGAATGGCGATCCGATGTCTCGGATCGATGGGAGTATATGCTAAGCTAGTAACAGTTAGAGGAATTGAAAACCAAGAAAAACTGAGAAGTTGAATGAATTTTGACCTAGAGTAGCAGAGGTCTCACGGTATGCG
Organism: Isoetes taiwanensis; assembly: GCA_021234155.1. NCBI lineage: Eukaryota > Viridiplantae > Streptophyta > Lycopodiopsida > Isoetales > Isoetaceae > Isoetes > Isoetes taiwanensis. Next base: position 17,468,286 of record JAJEKV010000009.1, on the reverse strand, counting down.
CCCAGGCCAAAAACCAAAATTTGGTTTTTGCTCCCAGCACACACCGTGAGACATGGCCATAATTACCTTGAAACATGATGAATTTTAACAAACTAACATGCTAAATCGAGTTTTAAGGTAAGAATTAGTCATATCTGTATGTTATACCCCTAAGAATATGCCTAGAAATCATAAAATTTAAGTCACAAATGCCAAATGTCTCACGGTATGCGCCCAGACCAAAAACCAATAATTGGTTTTGCTTCCTGGCGCACACCATGAGACCAATGGGTTAGAAAAGTCTGAAGTAAGCATATGTAATAGGTTAGTAGGTGCCTTGGCACATCTAACAGAGTAACTTAGAATTTGACCTAAAATTGCCCAACTATAAATAGACCTAGACCCCCCCCCCCTCATTTGTACGTTTCCTCTTTAGAAAATTGCTCCCGTTTTTTGAGGCGATTTTTGGGCGCCCGACCTCCGATCGACGAATCGTAAGATATGGCCAGAACCAAACAAACTGCTCGAGTTCCTCGTGGAGACGCAACGACCAGCGCCCAGATTCAACAGATGCTTCGGGAGCGTCTTCTTGCGAGAGGAGACCAGCCTTCATCGAGTGAGGGAACAGCTTCCGAGGAGCACAATAGGGAAGGATCCCAGCAGGGAGCACAGGTCCAGGAGGTAGACCAGCAGGTAGACCAAAAGGACGTGCACTCGAACGCCTCGACAGAAGTGCTCGAGGAAATAGAGGGCGATGACGACGAGATGCAGAGAGTACTCGAGGAGATCGAGAAAGAGAAGCAAGATAAGGCCGAGCGAGAGCAGGAGGCAAAGGCGGACGAAGACCAGAGGGAGCCGATTCCCGAGCCAAACCCCGAGCCGACCCTGGAAGAAGAACTCGCGGCATGGATTCGAAAGCACGAGACAAAGGAGCGGCGCCGAGAAAAGAAGAAGGCCGACAAGAAGAGGAAGCGGGAAGAAAGGGAGGCCGAGGAAAAGAAGAAGCTCAAGGGCAAGAAGGTGGAGGAACCCAAGAGAAGAATCAAGAAGACCCCCAACATCAAGGTCGTCATCACGGTACGGCCAGCCGACCAGCCTGTCTCCTCCGACGACTCGGATGACGAAGACTTCAACCCCAATCTTGAAGGTGGGAGTTCCTCCAAGCCCCGAGGGGACGATGAGGGAGATCAAGAGCAGGTGGACCCGATCGAGCAGGTGCAGATGCCCCCGCCATACCCAGGAAGAAAGCGCCGCGACCTGCCCGAGAATCTTACGTGATAGACCCTATCAGGGTCTACCAGAAGAAGCTGAGGGAGCACAACGAAATCATGAAGAAATGGGAGGCTTACAACTCCTACTATCAGGAGAACAAGGTAACCTTTGTTGAAGGTGGATGACCATCGAAGAAGCAGACACTCAAGCTACCTCCTGAGATGCCCAAGCCTCCAAAGAAGCCAGCAAAAAGGAGAGCCAGCAAAAAGGAGAGCCAGAAACGAGAATTACTGGAGATTAGGCATTTTCAGCGCAGCTTCGGCTTCCTTATTCCCCGTGCACCATTCGCCCGACTGGTGAGAGAAGTCATACAAGAGTACAACACCGGCATGAGGGTAACGGACGAGATGCTGCTGGTGTTACAGGAAGCGACCGAGCAGAAGCTGGTGCAGCACTTTGAAGATTCCACAGCCTGCACTGTACATGCTAAGAGGGTAACCTTAATGAAGAAGGATATGCAACTTGCTAGCTACATTAAGGGAGAACCCCAGTAAATTTTGTAAATAATAAAATTTTGTTTAATACAAAGTGTTTTGTTATAAGTTATAAGTGCATTATTAATGTTAATTAGGTCGAATTAGCAACATCTGCACTTTGTTTTAGTAAAATTGGACATTTGTAGGCCAAATTAGAGCCCAATGTCTCACGGTATGCGCCCAAACCAAAAACCAACTTCGCACACCGTGAGACCTTTATGCCCAAACTAGCCCAAAACGTCTCCAAGGCCAAGTAAGGGGTCAATCTTGAGTATCTCGATGATATTATCATGTTTTGACCCTTAGTTCACCTTGATTGGATAAGTCTAGATCAAATTAGGGCCAACGTATCACGGTATGCGCCCAGACCAAAAACCAACTTTTGGTTTTGCTTCCTGGCGCACACCGTGAGACCTCCTAGCATTTTCTCCACCATGCCATATTCAATTGACCTCTAGTTTGTTGCAATAGGTTCCTTAGATAGTTCCAGTCATGCTCAAACCCTCAAATCAGCCTTCCAATCCTCATTTGGACCTCAAGATAGGCCAGATTTGCTGAACCCCAAGAGTTTTCCAAGTCACCCAAAAATTAGGATTTTTCCCTTGTCTATAAATAGGCCCCCATTTCTCACTTAGCATCCTACAAGTTTGCTCCTGACCTTCCAGCTTCCTGAGGCACTTTTGCATCTGTTTGATAGCTCCATCTCCTCTAGATCCATGGCAACCGCTGACTTTAGGTGATGGTATAGCGCCAGCGCCCATGCAGCTGAGACCGATGTCAATGCCATATTCCAAATTTTCCGGAAAGAGATAGATGTCCAAGCCACTCTGCACGCAACCCCAGCCTATAGAGAAGTCATGACCGAGTTCCAAGCTAGGGTAGGGCCGTCCTTAGTGCAGCTCCCCCATTGTACAGGCTATTTTGTTCCTAGGCCATCCCTCCAAGCAGCCTTGGGTGATGTTCCCAACATTGCCAAGTATCTGACCAACAAGGCTCAGAGGTTGCCCGACTATATGGTCTTGACAGTTGACAGGACCAAGTATTTCTCCTACACTGCCGCCTTAGCAATCTTTCTTTCCCACCGTGCCGAAAACCCGATGGGAGAAACCTCTATTCCTCCCATGGATGTAGACCCCTTAGCCTCCTCAGTAGTAGATGTTAACCACCTAGTGGTTAACATTGTGCATACACATGTTAGGTGCATGCACATGTTAGGTGTCAGTGGTGGCAGACTGACACTTGGCATGATTAGGTTAACATAAGTGTAGGGATTAGATTAGTTAGATGTACGGCTCAGATTTGCGGTCTACACTATATTAGACCGGAGCCTCTTCATTTGTACTCAGGTTTATCTCATATTTGGAGAGCCTCATTTGGCCACGTTCCCCTTCATTCTTTGTACATATTTCTTTGTCTTGTTCTTGTTTTGTGATCATGAGCATGGCAGATTTGTAGCATCCGGCAGTCATGGACTGCTGTTGCAGGGTGTATGCCAAGAATCCAACATTAACACTGGCGCCGTTATGCCGGGTTCGCTCGTGATCACTTCTTCTGCCTTGCTGTTTTGCTGTTGTCTTTGCTGCTCTTATCCTTATCAGTTCTTGAATACTTCGTGTACATTATTCTCAACCCTTCAACCCCTTTTATTGGCCCAACCAGTTGTTGAAATGGTCCAGCTGGAGGCCCTTTTGTCAATCAATTCCTTAGCACTTAGTTTAGTTCTGCAAATCGTTTTCAAAAACTCTGTTTTTCATGCTGCAGCAAGCACAGTTTTATAGTAGGGAATTTCTGGAGTGGTGACAGCACTCCTCTCTGCAAGATCTTCAGAAAAATCAACAGTTTGATCCTCTTTTCTATTCTATTTGCTGACAAATTGTCAAAATATCATGATTTTTCCATTATCCTCTGTTTTTTATCTCAGTTTTCTCAAAAATCGTGCTTCTGCACAATAAAAAATATTTTGTTTCGAAGGCAAAGGCAGTACTTCAGAAGCTTTCTGTATGAAGCTTTCTTGTTCCGCTTATTTCAAGAGGGCCAGCACTGTGGCTAGCCCCCCAACTTTCGTACTCTCAAGGCACCTGCTTATCTTCAGTACAGTATCAAGATGCACTTCTTATTGAATTTTTCCAGAGAGCCAGCACTGTGGCTAGCCCCCATTCATTCGGCATACAGGCTGCAGAGCAGTATTTTAGCAAGCACATCTATACACAACGCATTAGGGCAGATTTCTTAAAGCTCTCTAGTCTCCATCATCTGCACACAAGCACCATTAGCACATCAAACATCCATATGAGGCATCTGCAAATAGAAAAGAAGTCAGCAATTTTGAACAATTTTGAAGCAGTGGGAGCAGAGTCAAGCACAGACATTCAGATATCTCTCTATTTCGACATTTTCCCAGCCAAATATTTGCATATTACACAGCAAGAAGCAGTCGGAGTTACTCCATCGGCCCTTGCCTTATCCGCCCTTTGTCCGCATCATCATCCGCCGCCAGCCACGCGTTCAAAGCATAGCAATCAAATTTGTGCCCTGCAGCCCAGATACGATCGCACTCTGCAGGAAAAACATCAAATTATCCTTCCCATTGAAATATCTTCATTCCAAACCGCATTTGCTTGCACCTCCGGTCGTCCATCCTACAGAAACATGCAAATATAGTAATTATTCTCTGCTATTCCAGTTCCAATCCCTTCCAGATTAAATTTCGGCACTATCTCAGGGCTCAGGTGGTATTTAGCAACTTTCTAAACCCCCGATCATTGAGCAGGTGGTAACCGAGCAGGTAGCGCCCGAGGAGGAGCAACCGGACAAAGTGCAGAAGCCCCCTCCTTATCCAAAGTGGGACAGGAAGAAGCAACCCCGGCCTGCCCGAGAGTCCTATGTCACGGACCCCGTAAAGATCTACGAGCGAAAGATGCGGGAGCACGAGGCATACATGAAGGAGTGGGAGGCTTATAACTCCTACTACCAGGAGAATAGAGTCAGAACCATCGAGGGTGGACACCCAACAAAGCAGCAGACCCTAAGGCCACCACCACCAAAGCCCAAGGTCCCCAAAAAAGCCAGCCAAGAAGAAGCTCACCAGAAGGAGGCCGAGCAAAGAGCACTACGGGAGATTCGGCATTTTCAGCGCCTTCTACGCCTCCTAATCCCCGTGCCCCCCTTGCCCGCCTAGTCGAGAAGTGATCACGGGACTTCAAGACCCGACATGAGGGTTACTGGATGAGATCTTCTGCCGGCATTGCGAGAAGCGGCGGAGCGTAAAATAGTGCAACATTTTGAAGACTTCGGCGGCTTGCCTTTTTCTTCATGCGTTTAGTGACAATCGATGAGGCAAGATATGCAACTTGCTACTCGCATCAAGGGAGAGCGACCTTGAACATTTTGTAAATAAGTCAAGAAAAAAATTTGTGATATAAATCAATTTTGAGTACTTTGTGTGTCTGAACTTGTTTAATTAGGACAAGTTAGCAGGTTTTAGTTTTTGTTTTAGTAAAATAGAACATTTGCAGACCAAAAAGTGTGATGTCTCACAGGTCGCGCCTGGTCAAGAAACTAAAGTTTAGTTTTTGGACGAGGCGCTAGCTGTGAGACCTCGCCCAAACTTCCCCAAAACAGCTCCAAATTGACCAAATAAGGGGTCAATTCTACCTGATTTGATGAGTCATCATCCTTACACCCTTATTTTACCTAAATTGGACAAGTTTTGATCAAAATGGGACTCATGTCTCACACGTCGCGCCTGGTCAAGAAACTAAAGTGTAGTTTTTGAACGAGGCGCTACATGTGAGACCTCCTACCATTTCTTCACCATAACTTGTCCACATGATCTTCAACCTGTTGTATTAGCATCTTTAGGTAATCCAAATATGCTCAAACCCTTAAATTAGTCTTCCAATTCCCATTTTACCCTCAACATAGGCTAGAACTGCACAACCCCAACAATTTTCCAAGTCACCCAAAAAAAAAATAGGGTTTTTCCCTTTTCTATAAATAGGTCCCTCATTTCCCACATAGCACTCTACAAGTTTGCTCCTGCCCCCTTAGCCAATTTTCCAGCTCCCTGAGGCGCTCTTGCAACCGTTTGCTAGTCTCTTCCTCGCTAAACTCATGGCAACCTCGATTTCAAATGATGGTAATAGCGCCAGGCGCTCATCTTCTTAGGTCGACATCGATGAAATTTTCCAGGTCTTCCCCAAGGGAAATAGATGTCAAGCAACCTTGCACGCAACCCCAAATATATAGCGAGTCTTGTCTGAATTTCAAGCTAGGGTAGAGCCATCATTAGTGCAGCTTCCACCTTGCGTAGGCTACTTTGTTCCTAGGCAATCCCTTCAAGCAGCCTTAGGCGATGTTCCAAACATTGCCAAGTATCTCACAAACAAGGCCCAGCGCACGCCCGAGCCAATGGTCCTGACTGTCAACAGGACCAAATACTTCTCTTTCAACACTGCCCTAGCAATTTTTCTTACCCACCGTGCCGAGAACCCCATGGGAGAAACCTCCATTCCCCCCATGGACGTGGACCCAATAGCCACAGCAGCAGCACAACAACTCCTTTCGCAGTACGAACAGGAGCAAGAAGGAAAGGGAGAAGACGAGGAGTCAGAAGAAGAAGATGAGGATTACGTCGAGCTCGACCCAGCGGAAGAGCAGCGGCTAGCAGAACAAGAGTTGCAGGAATTCGAAAGAAGCCGGCAAACTCTCAGGATTGCACCACCCCTTGGGCTAGGTATCACAAGCCTAGCCCCCATCATCCTCGAAGGTGAAGAATATTTGCTCCTAAGCGACATCCAAAACCTCCCGGAGTGGGGAAAGGGAGTATCGACGGACGAATTGCTGCACCAACTCGAGAATGACCTAGACGACTTCATCGCCCGAGGAACCTCCGACTTCCCACCCAAGTAAGGGAAGCCGACACTTACACGGAGAGTCCACCTCCGATATCCAAGCCTACAAAGAACATCGTGCAGATTATGGAGGTAGGGCAACTACAGACGAGGGAAGAGTTCCTTGCATTCACAGAATGATGGGGATCCGCCACGCACGACATCTTAACGCTAGTTCGACAACGCCCCCGAGCTAAGAGGCGAAGTTCGACCCAAGGAGAGCTTCAAAGAACAGCCGAGACTGGTGGAGCTCACACCACTATGGAAGTCGATGACTATGCCTAGACACGTAACCGAGGTCGGAGGGAGGCGGACCGCCGCTAACCATGTGTCCTTAGCGGCATTACCTTCCCCGCCGATGGATGGGAAGAATAGTGGTAATTCACCGCAAATTCACCCCCCCTGTGGGCGAAAGAAGGAGTATCGATGCTAATTGCGCCTCGTGTTGGTCAAGATGCTCTGGGCTAGCTCCCAACAATCCGAAAGCACGCCATCCTAGTGAAGAGAGCAGTAGCACTTGATACTTTTGACTTCACCATACCTTATAGACGGCATGGAAGACTCGCAGTCACCGCCACCTATACCTCCGAACGCAGAGTAGAAGATTTGGCCAGAGCCTTGCAGGGTGGATCTTCAGTCAACGTCCTTAGGAATTTGGACCATTCAGTGGGAACAACCCAAGTGAAGAAGTTCCTAGAGGACAACCCCTCCTACCGGCGATATCAAGAATAGTTAGGAATCTTGATCCCGGAAGCTTCTTTTTGTATTAACATATTATATAATATGAATATAACTTCTTTTGCCCTTTAAATGTTTTGTTGATATATTTTTGTTCCGCAACTATACCAACAACACATATAATGCAAGAGAACGAATAAAACTAACCGCACAACCATGACCAATTGTGTATGCAGATAGGGAACAACGAACGGTCGAGCAAAATAGAAGGCCCAACAGAGATGAAGAGACCCCTGACAGGCAACCCCTTCAAAGGAACATTTTCGAAGGATATGGTCCCATGACCCCAGAAGAAGAGATGTCGCAGATGCGAATGGAGCTGGACCAGATAAAGGCCCTACTAGCAGCCCAACCATCATCCCGCCAATAAAACACACCCCCAAAGCTCCGAAAAGACAAGAGGAGGAGAAGAGAAGGAGGTCCCCAGCACGTAGACCTCCGACTTCAAGCTCCCCCCCGGATTCGAGAGTCCGAGAAAGAGGGTGGTCGAGCAGCGCCGACCGTAGAGACGGCAGCGTATGACACTAAGGCCCCGGGATTACCGTAAGAAGGTGGACTCAAAGACCGGGCAATGTGTGGAAATCCCGAACTCCCATGTCAGCCTCCTCTGAAATGATCCCAGCTTAGAGGCGCAGGCATGGCTCGCATCTAAATGAGTGAGTATGGCAATGCCTGCGGCATGAAGGACAAAGACAAAGGCGGTGGTGGCAACCGCCAACTTGAAGGGAGCCGCACGAACCGTGGAAGGGCTATGCCAAGGCGCATGGCTTAAGCGTAGATCGTGCAAGTTTATTTAAGAAGTTCTCAAAAGCCTTCAAGAGCCACTATGTTCCTCGAGAACACAAGTCAAATATGATGCGCCAGTTCGATTGCAAAGAAGGCTACAAGACGGTCGCGTAGTACAATCAAGAGTTTATGAGACTAAAGTCGTGATATGTGCCGAAAGTGGAGAAACACGTGGTGGAAAGCTACATAGAAGGGGCTGAACGAGGAACTTCGGAAACCTCGTAAGGGCAATAGACCCCAAAAATTAATCCAAGCGGAGTCCAATGCAATTAGTTTGCAAGGATCGGGCCCTTAACAAAAGCCATTTAAGCGAAGCCTTACCACTACCCGGGATAGAGGCAAAGCAACGGGGAGTTACATTCCTAGGGCAGCCAGCCCAAGCCAAGCCCAAAGAAAAGTCCCCATATAATAGCAACCGGGGAAACAAAGGGAAAGAAAATGCAGGTGTCCTTCAAGGACAAGCAGAAGCATTAGAGGTAATTTGAGATCTCATTTTGTCCCATTAAAGGGATGCTTAAAAGCCACATCAGCTTTTAAAACCGGTCAATAAGAGAAGAGCTCCATTGTATTTTATTCCAAATATTATGTGGCGCATAATTAATGCGTTCTAACTAACTTTTGCGGTGTCATTTTTTTCTACTATAACTTTTGATCAAAAACTCTGATTCGAACACTATTTGTGGCAATGGATTCGTCTCCTCAAGATCTTTCTAATGACAACCCATTGTTATATCTTTTGGGATGTAAATATATAAGAAAAGAGCAAAAAACCATATTTTTTAAGGTTAACACATATGGCTTGTATTGAAATACATCATAACCATATATCACTTGAAAGATCTTTTCATTCTGCATCTAATGCAACAAACGCCGCAGCATTTTCATGAGTAGATCAAAAGTTATAGGGAAAAAACGACAGCAATGAAGTTGTTAATGCTGCATTAATTGCAGTTTGATGTAGAGTACTCATTCTATTGGAGGATTCTTATGGGGACAAAAGGAGATCTCAAATTACCTCTAATGGTTCCAACTACTCGAAAGCAGTACGGTCCTTCTTACAGGCGATGCCCAAGGAGAAAAGGCAGGAATGCATAGAGAAGCAGCTCTGCTTTAGATGTTTCCAGCCAGACCACCGAACGGCGAACGCCCATTTGTTATGAGCTCAGCGCTGGCAGAATTGGGCGCATGGGACACTCCGTCAGACGAGGACGACGAGGAGGCACGTGATTACATTCAGGGTGAGTGCCACATCTTCGCTGCTGAGCAGGCAGAGACCCAGTATAAGGTAATCTCCACAATAGGGAAGGCAAAGGCCAAGTCTTTCATAGTCTTGATAGACTCCGGAAGTAGCCATAACTTCGCATCCCCGAGGATGGTTGAAATGTTGAAATTGAAACCCCTAAAGTCCAAACCAAGACCCGTAATCTTGGCGGAAGATATAAGACATCTGTTGGAAAAAGGATCAACTTCGACATCAACTTGCCAGGGATTAATATCCAGATGGGGGCAGAAGTAATGGGCATTGGCAAATATGACTTGATCATTGGAATGGAGTACCTTGGACCCGCAGGGGCCATCATCGATTGTGGAAAGCGGAAGGTGACCTTTCCAGCGCCCGACGGCAAAGCCATTGAGATCATAGGTAAAGAAGTTACTCCCATCATGCAAGGTATGTGTTCATTAAGAAAAGCTGCTCAAGTCTATAAAGACCGAGCAGGTAGCATACATCTTCAAACTCGAGGTTGAGGAACCCGAGTCGGAGGGAAGCAAAGAAGACAAAGTGCTCAGCAAGTTGCCCAAGCAAATCGCCAACTTGATCACGGAGTTCCATGATCTCTTTCCAGATGAGATCGAGAAGCTTCCTCCTTACAGGGGAGTAGAGTGTGAGATAGCACTAGAACCAGGGACCAAGCCGACGAGCAAGGCCCCATATAGAATGACCACACATGAACTCACGGAGCTAAAGAAGCAGTTACAAGAATTGCTCGATCTAGGCTTCATCAGGCCTAGCGTCTCACCATTTGGGGCACCCATTCTCTTTGTCAAGAAGAAGGATGGAAGCTTGAGGATGTGCATAGATTACAGACAATTGAACAAACACACCATCAAGAACAAGTACGCACTCCCGGTCGGGGACTTGATGGATCGGCTCAAGGGGCAAAGGTCTTCTCAAGATCGACCTAAGGTCGGTTATCACCGGTCGAATAAAGGAAGAGGACATCCACAAAACGGCTTTCGGGAATCCGGTATGGGCATTACGAGTTCACTTAATGCCATTTGGGCTATCCAACGCCCCATTCGTTCATGAGACTCATGAACGATATCTTCGAAGAATACTTGGACACCTTTGTGATAGTATTCTTCGGCGATATTCTCGTGTCATAAATCCATCAAAGAGCATGTACAACACGTAAGAAAGGTGTTCCAGAAGTTAAGAAGGCATCAGTTGTACGCCAAGTTGTCGAAGTGCCACTTCGCAACAGAGAAGGTGGAATACCTTGGTCATGTGATTTCAGCAGAAGGAATCTCGACAGACCCCGCCAAGATTGAAGTAGTAATCCAATGGCCGGCACCAAAGAACGTCCATGAGGTCAGAAGTTTCCTTGGCCTAGCAGGGTATTACAGAAAGTTCGTGAAGAACTTTGCAAAGATAGCAGCCCCACTCACAGACTTGACAAAGGCAGAGAAAGTGAAAAATTGGGCAGACCATTGGCTTAAGAAAGCCTAGGCAGCATTTGAATTGTTAAAGGAAGCTTTAACAACCGCCCCCGTCTTAACCCTGCCAGACCCAGAAAAGGACAAGTTAGTGGCGACAGATGGAAGCAAGATAGCCACAGGTGCAGTGCTCATGCAAGAGGAGCGGGTAATAGCGTACGACTCAAGGAAGATGAACGACGCCGAAACGCGTTACCCGACGCATGACCAAAAGCTGCTAGCAGTTGTCAGGGCGTTGAGAATCTGGAGGCATTACCTCTTAGGGAGGAAGTTCCAGCTGGACACTGATCACCAGAGCCTCCAGTACGTATTCACGCAACCACATCTCAATCTGAGGCAGCGAAGGTGGATGGAGTTTCTTGAGGAGTACGACCTTGAGATAGTCTACAAGCCCGGGAAGCTTAATGTGGTAGCAGATGCGCTTTCAAGGCATCCACTGGCAACCAGGGTGCACTGCAACGCAATCTCGACGCTCTTCAGCGATTTCGGGAAAAAGATAGAAGAAAATTTGCCAACAAATGTCGACTTCAAGGAAGTATGGGCAAGCATGTGCAAGGAAGCGAGAACGGATAAGGAGAGGGAAACCTTCAAAAATTTTAAGAAGGAAGGTAACCTCCTATACCATAAGAACAAGTTGTGCGTGCCGGAATCATCTGGAGTAAGAAAGTTGATCCTCCACGACACCCACAACAGCCCAATAGCTGGCCACGCAGGATTCATGAAGACATACTTTAAAGTGCGTAGCAGCTACTATTGGCCGGGAATGAAGAAGCAGATAGCCCGCTACATCAAGGAATGTCAGCTATGTCAGCAAACAAAGGCAGAACAACTGCGAATACCAGGGGCATTGGAACCATTAGCGGTGCCTAACGCTAAGTGGGAGGTCGTCAGCATGGACTTTATAACAGGACTGCCAAGGACAGTAAGGGGCAAGGATGCCTTGATGGTCGTGGTCGACAAGTTGTCGAAGATGACCCACTTTGTGCCTTGCAGGACCACGAACACAGCTATGGATACGGCAAAGCTCTTCACCAAAGAGATCTTCAGACTCCATGGCATGCCCAGAGAAATTATCTCCGACCGAGATCCGAAGTTCATGAGTGCCTTCTGGCAGGATCTCTTCACAACGATTGGAACGAAGCTATCCATGAGCATGGCCTATCATCCACAGACGGATGGGCAAACGGAGCGTATCAACAGAATATTGGAGGACATGCTCCGAAACTATGTCTGGAACAAGCAAGGTATGTGGGAGGAATTTATTCACTTGGTGGAATTTGCATACAATAGCACCAAGCAGGAATCATCCCAAATGTCGTCGTTCATGATCAACTACGGCTACCAATGCCTAACTCCAGACACTTGGCACAATCCCGTGTCAAAAGTGGAAGTCTCGCAACAAATGTTGAGCGATATGCAGCAGCTCGTAGAAGAAGTGCGAGGATATCTCCTAGCAGCAAGGAGTCGTCAGAAGAGCATCGCCGACAAGCATCGAACAGTCAGGGAGTTCAAAGTTGGCGACAATGTGTGGCTCAAGATCAAGGTGAAGCAGGCGAAGCTCCGCATCGGGAATTGCAAGAAGCTTGCTCCAAGGTGGGCTAGACCCTTCAAAATAGTCAAGAGAGTGGGTAACCAATCCTACAGGTTAGACTTGCCAGCACACTTAAAGATCCACAAAGTCTTCCACGTGAGTCTGCTGAAGAAGCATACTCCCAATCCAGAAGACGTTTTGGACACTCCAACAATGTTGGAAATGACAGAAGAGCAGTTGGAAATAGTTCCAGAGCTAATTCTTGATAAAGCATTCAAGAAAACAAGGAGATCGGAGTTTCTCCAATACTTGGTCAAGTGGAAACACTTGCCGGTGGAAGACGCGACATGGGTACTTAAAAGAGATCTGGAAAAACAGTACCCACAGTTTATGGAGCAATGGGACGGCAAGGTCATCTCCGAAGAAATCGGCTCAGGCATGTCGATTTGTGTAGATTAATAGCTTGCCTAGTTAAGTATAATCTACGCATGCAACCTATGAGGTAAGGGTTGCATGCGTTGTTACCGATGATGAGGTCACTACGGCGATCTCTAGGACGTGGTGTAATGTCAATGTAGGCATGACCGCGGTTCCGCTTGGAAAGTCTACTTCTGTCCCACGGAAGTAGACAACCTCGAGAGAAAGGAGGACATTGAGGAATGCATTGATAGGAAAAGCACCTCTAGCCCCATATATGCTTTGATACGAGGAATCTGGCCTTCATGCCCCATATACGGGAAGGACCTATCCTCCACGCTGGGCAACTAAAGGTGTAGGCATGAGCGCCATATAGGCATTATAGGCGCTGTCTCCTCAGCCACGATGGAGGAATCATCCTCTTCCTACGCCGGGAGATTAGCCATGCATTCATGTAGATAGGTGGGGTGGTCACCATATAACCAAAATTTTATTTAATATTAATGGTACTAACGTAGTGTTGACCTGCAGGCCAATAGAGCACTCCGGAGGGCCAGGAGGTCGAACTACGAAGACTTGCAACACAATTTTGTTGTAATGTGTTGCAAGGAATAAAGAGTACCTCGAAAAATAATTGTACATATAATAATAAAACCGAAACATTAGGAGTTATTGTTATAATGACAAGTGATAACTATTGGATTGAATAATAATATGATAATGTTCTATAAATATTACCTTGAGGTAATTCTATTAAATGTATAACTATAGTAATAAGTAGGTTGATTGCAGGGTAAGAAGATCCCAAGGTGGGGAGACCTACGATGCTGCGGACAGCATCAATTCAAGGTGGGGAGAATGTGACGCCCAAAGACGATATACCGGTCTCAAGACGATATACCGCATCGCGGTCGCCACGCTGATATTATCGCCGCCGACGGTAATGCCAACGCGTGTACCCCAAGCAAGGACGCCCTAGGGGGGTCTTGCAATGGTGCGCATTACCTAGCAATGCGCCAGCACCTTTTAGACCTTTAACCCATTAAAGGTAGACCAAGGGTCATGGAAACCCTAAACCTAACCGATAGCCTTCATAAGGCACCAAACCCTAACATTCCCTTTTTTTTCGCCTACGCACCTTCCGGAAGCCGATTTCAGCTACCGAGGAGTCAATTCTAACTCCCACGATCCGCCTGCGCTGCCTTAAAATGTCGATCATCCTTCCGACCGCATCCCGGGCGTAAACGTAGACATGGACGCCTTCGATCGAGAGGAGTGAACTGTGGATCAGTATTTGTCGATTGAATAGCCTAAACCTTATTCCAGCCTTCGAGCCAGAGGTTTAGCCTATTAAATCACCCTTAGTAGCCAAGATCCCGAGATTGACTCTAACTAAAGAACCTAACTCTATGTATTAGATTAGTTCTTATTACTTATGTTCATATGATGGACGGATGTATTCTCAGGACTCATTATATTGGGAAGGGGGTAGAGACTTAAAAGCTTAGTAGATGATGCTCCTAGCTAGTCCCTCTTAGTGCATTACTAGAATTCTAGCTTAGAATGAGGTTCGTGTTCCTCCACCCTCGGCCGATCCCTCCGGTGTGTAAGGCCTCACAGGGATCGAGTGACTAGGTCTAATGGCTTGCCGAGGTGTGGGTAAGGCATGGGCTCGACACCCGTGGGGTGGTGTTCACCTTCCAGTGGGTTAAGTCGAATAAGGGCAGTGGCCCTCTAGTCACCTTGGGTCAGCATGTAGATCTCTGGAGGGAGCAATCCCTACCTGCCCCATCGGGACTGGGGAGATGTAACCCAGGAATAGCCCCTTTGGCTATGCACCCGGCGGGCTACAGTCAGGTCCCAACACTTTTCAACCTACTCTGCAAAGTGTACACAGGAGGGGCGGATGGAGTGGACAACCCTAAGCCATGTTCTTATGCCAGCCCCATCCACTGTCATGATTCTGTCTGCACTGAACTCTGGAGACCCAAGCTAGTCAGTCCTTCCCTGGAGTCTGAGCCTTGGGTAGGAGCTTCCTTTGTATTGTGCTGATCTTTGTCTATGCAGATGTTGATGTGCCACCCTTCGAGGTGGATATATGATGTTATGTTACTGACGTGTATGTTTACGCTTCCGCAGCTAGGTAGGCCCCGAGGAAGACGGGGTAAAATGACCCCTTCACTCTTCCCACTGTGGATTCTAGATGGTCACGGTGATATGTAGAGGGCCCTGTATCAGTGTGGAGCTGGTGCGGGGGATGAACTCCTGTTTGTATACGGTGTGGGCATCATATACGAGTAGGGGACGTCACAGCTGATGGACGGAATGATAGCGGTCATACACCGCAAGTTCAGCCCAAGGGGCGAAGAAGGAGTGTTCATGCTCATCGCACTCTCCGGCTTTGGCAGGCACGCTCGACTGCTCACAACAGTTGACCACATCCTAGTCAAGAGAGCGATGGCACTTGACATCTTCGACTTCGCCATACCCTACCGACGGCAAGGAAGACTAGCAGTGACCGCGGCCTACACGTCCGACTGCAGGGTAGAAGACTTGGTGCAAGCCTTGCAGGGCGGGACATCAACCAACATCCTCAGGAACTTGGGACGCTCCGTAGGAACGACCCAAGTTAAGAAGTTTCTTCAGGATAATCCATCCTACCGGTGATTTCAAGAATAGTTAGACTCTTGATCCCGGAGACATTGTATCAAGATACTATATATACATAAATACATTATCTTTTGCACTTTAAATGTTTTGTTGATGTATTTTGTTCCACAACTATACCAACAAATACATATAATGCAATAGAACAAAGAAAGCTAACCGTAAGGCCATGATCTACTTGTGTATGCAGCTAGAGGCCCAGGATCAGCAGAACAACAACGGCGAGACCGTAGGGAAGAACAGACTCCGCCTAGGCCGCACCCGGCAAAGAACCTGTATGAAGCATTCGGCCCAATGACTCCTGAGGAAGAAATGTCGCAGATGAGAACGGACCTCGAGCAAATAAAGGCTTTCTTGGCAGCACAAGGAGGAGTTGACCCAAACGACAATGTCCAACTGCCGGAAGCACCACCTCAGAAGAAGAGTAAGGACAAGAAGAGGAGCAAGAGAAGGAGGTCCCCCAGCACGGAATCCTCCGACACAAGCTCAGATTCGGACTCCGACTCCGAGGAAGAGGAAGAGCAGGTGCAGGACCGTAGAGACGGCAGACACAGGGACTCAAAGGCCTCAGATTACCAGAAGAAGGTTGACTCAGCACTCAGCAATGTATGAAAAGCCAGAAAATTGGAACAGTTCTCGGGAGATAACAGGTCCGGGATGGAAGCAGAGGCATGGTTAGATGAGATGAGCGAGTATGGCAATGCCTATACCATGAAGGACAAGGACAAAGGCAGAGTCGCAACAGCCAACCTTAAGGGGGCGGCACGCATTTGGTGGAAGGGCTATGCCAGGGCACATGGCTTAAGCAGGGATAGTTGCAGGTTCAAAAAGTTTGCTAAGGCATTCAAGCGACATTATGTCCCAAGGGAACACAAGTCCAACATGATGCAGCAGTTCTACAGGTTGCAGCAAGGCAACAAATCAGTCCAGAAATATATAGAGGAATTCATGAGGCTAAGGCTTTATGTGCTGAAGTTGAGTGAAAAGCACGCAGTAGAGAGCTATATTGAAGGATTGAATGAGGAGATCCGTAAGATTGTAAGCCAAGACGGTGTCAGAAGCAGAATCCAAGGCAATAAGCTTGCAAGGAACGGGGCCTCAGAACAGCGGACAGAGGCAGCAGTATTACCAGGATAAAGGCAAGGCAACAGGGGGTTATAGCCCTAGAGCAGCCAGCCCAGGTCCAGCTAAAGCCCCATATAGTGGCAACCATGGGAAGCAGCAGGAGAATAAGCAGGTGTCCTTCAAGGACAAGCAGGAAGGGTCAAACTACTCCAAAGCAGTGATGTCCTTCTTGCAAGCAATGCCCAAGGAGAAGAGACAAGAGTGCATAGAGAAGCAGCTTTGCTTCAGGTGCTTCCAGCCGGGCCACAGGACAGCGAACTGCCCCTTCGTCATGAGCGCAGCGCTAGCGGAGTTGGGTGGATGGGACACTCCGTCTGACGACGACGGCGAGGCAGCACGCGACTATATTCAGGGTGAGTGTCACATTTTTGCTGCCATAGATACAGAACAAGCAGAGAATCAGTACAAGGTAATTTCCACAGTAGGGAAGGCCAAGGCCAAGTCTTTCATAGTCCTGATAGACTCGGGAAGTAGCCACAACTTTGCATCCCCAAGAATGGTTGAGATGTTGAAGTTGAAACCATTGAAGTCAAAGCCGAGGCCCGTAGTCTTAGCAAGTGGAGCAGTAAGACAAATAGCAGACAAGAGGATAAACTTCAACATCGACTTTCCAGAATTAACATCCAGATGGGGGCAGAAGTAATGGGTATGGGGAAGTATGACTTAATCATAGGAATGGAGTATCTTGGACCAGCAGGGGCCATCATTGATTGTGGGAAGCGAAAGGTGACCCTCACAACGCCCGATGGCAAAATCATTGAGATCACAGATAAAGAAGTTGTTCCCATCATGCAGTGTATGTCTAGTAAACGGCTGCTCAAGTGTATAAAGAGTGAGCAGGTAGCATATATCTTCAAGCTTGAGATCGAAGAGCCCGAGTCAGAAGAGAGCAAGGAAGATAAGGTGCTCAGTAGATTGCCAAAGCAGATTGCTAAGTTGATTACGGAGTTCCATGATCTCTTCCCAGACGAGATCAAACAGCTTCCTCCTTACAGGGGAGTCGAGTGTGAGATAGCACTCGAACCAGGAACGAAGCCGACGAGCAAAGCTCCATACAGAATGACGACACAGGAGCTGACGGAGCTAAAGAAGCAGTTGCAGGAGTTGCTTGACCTAGGCTTCATTAGACCTAGCGTCTCACCATTTGGGGCACTCATTCTTTTTGTGAAGAAGAAGGATGGCAGTTTGAGGATGTGCATAGATTACAGGCAGTTGAACAAGCACAATATTAAGAATAAGTATGCCTTGCCTAGGTCAGATGACCTAATGGATCAATTGCAAGGAGCGAAGATCTTCTCCAAAATAGATCTCAGATTAGGGTATCATCAGATTAGGATCAAAGAGGAAGACATTCACAAGACAGCGTTCAGAACAAGATATGGGCACTACGAGTTCACAGTCACGCCCTTTGGATTGTCTAATGCGCCAGCAACATTCATGAGATTGATGAACGACGTCTTCCGCGAGTTCCTAGACTCCTTCATCATAGTCTTCTTCGATGATATCTTGGTTTATAGCAAATCTATGCAAGAACATGCCCAACATTTAAAGAAGGTGCTTGAAAAGCTAAGAAGGCATCAACTCTTTGCGAAGTTATCAAAGTGCCACTTTCGCAATCCGGAAGAGTGGAGTATTTAGGGCATGTGATCACAGCAGAAGGCATTTCGACGAATCCTGCCAAGATTGAAGCAGTGATATAGTGGCCGGCACCAAAGAATGTCCACGAGGTCAGAAGCTTTCTTGGCCTAGCAGGGTACTACAGGAAGTTTGTGAAGAACTTTGCAAAGATAGCGGCCCCGCTAACAGATTTGACGAGGGCGGAAAAAGTGAAAGATTGGGCAGATCATTGGCACAAAGAAAGCCTGCTGTGGTTTGAATTGTTGAAGGAAGCCTTGACAACAGTCCCGTCTTGACCTTGCCAGACCCAGAAAAGGACAAACTTGTAGTGACAGACACAAGTAAGATTGCCACAGGTGCAGTGCTCATGCAGGAAGAGCGGGTAGTAGCTTACGATTCCAGAAAGATGAACGACGCAGAAAACGCGCTACCCGACGCACGATCAAGAATTGCTTGGTAGGTTGTCGTAGCTTAAGAATTTGGAGGCACTACCTGTTAGGGAGGAAGTTCCAGTTGGACACAGATCATCAGAGTCTCCAATATGTCTTCACGCAACCACATCTCAACCTGAGATAGCGAAGGTGGATGGAGTTCCTCGAAGAATATGACTTTGATATAGTCTATAAGCCGGGGAAGCTCAATGTGGTAGCAGATGCGCTTTCAAGGCATCCTTTGACAACTAGAGTGCATTGCAATGCAATTTCGACGCTCTCCAGTGACTTTGGCAGGAAGATTGAAGAAATCTTGCCAACAGATGAAGACTTCAAGGAAGTATGGGCAAGCTTGTGCAAGGAGGCAAGAACAGATAAGGAGAGAGAAACCTTCAAGAATTTTAAGAAGGAAGGTAACCTTTTGTACCATAAAAACAAGTTGTGTGTGCCTGAATCATCAGGGGTGAGGAAGTTGATTCTCCACGACACCCACAACAGTCCAATAGCTGGCCATGCAAGATTTATGAAGACATATTTCAAAGTGCGCAGCAGCTATTATTGGCCAGGAATAAAGAAGCAGGTAACTCGCTACATCAAAGAGTGTCAGCTATGTCAGCAGACGAAGGCAGAGCAGCTTCGAATTCCAGGGGCATTGGAACCATTAGCGGTGCCGAACGCTAAATGGGAGGTCATCAGCATGGACTTCATAACAGGGCTTCCAAGGACAGTAAGAGGGAAGGATGCCTTGATGGTCGTGGTCGACAAGTTGTCGAAGATGGCACATTTTGTGCCTTGCAGGACCACCGACACAGCCATGGATACAGCGAAGCTCTTCACCAAGGAAATCTTCAGGCTCCATGGCATGCCAAGAAAGATCATCTCCGACAGAGACCCGAAGTTCATGAGCGCCTTTTGGCAAGACCTCTTTGCGACGATTCAGACGAAGCTGTCCATGAGCACGGCCTATCATCCTCAGACGGATGGGCAAACAGAGCAGACCAACAGAATTTTGGAAGATATGACTATGTCTGAAACAAGCAAGGTATGTGGGAAGAGTTTATTCACTTGGTGGAGTTCGCTTATAATAGCACCAAGCAGGAATCAACCCAAATGTCGCCGTTTATGATCAACTACGGCTACCAATGTCTAACTCCAGACACTTGGCACAATCCCGTGCCAAAAGTAGAAGTTTCGCAGCAAATGTTGGCCGACATGCAGCAGCTAGTGGAAGAGGTTCGAGGATATCTTCTTGCGGCAAGGAGTCGACAAAAGAGCATCGCCGACAAGCATCGGACAGTCAGAGAGTTCCAAGTTGGAGACGATGTGTGGCTCAAGATCAAAATGAAGCAGGCGAAGCTCCGCATCGAAAATTGTAAGAAGCTTGCTCCAAGGTGGGCTGGACCCTTCAAAATAGTCCAGAGAGTAGGTAATCAATCCTACAAGTTGGACCTACCAGCACACCTAAAGATTCATAAAGTCTTCCACGTGAGTTTGTTGAAGAAACATACTCCAAATCCAGATGAAGTCTTGGACACTCCAACGTTGTTGGAAATGACAGAAGAGCAGCTGGAAATAGTTCCAGAATTGATTCTTGATAAAGCCTTCAAGAAAACAAGGAGATCAAGATTTCTCCAATATTTGGTCAAGTGGAAACACTTGCCGGTGGAAGACACGACATGGGTACTTAAGAAAGATCTAATAAAGCAGTACCCACAGTTTATGGAGCAATGGGACGGCAAGGTCATCTCTGAAGAAATCGGCTCAGGCATGTCGATTTGTGTAGATTAATTTCATGTGTAGTTAAGATTAATCTACGCATGCAACCTATGCAAGGTATGGGTTGCATGCGTTGTTACCGATGATGAGACCACTACGGTGATCTAATGTCAATGTAGGCATGACCGCGGTTCCACTTGGATGAGTTGGAAGGTAGATTAAAAAGTCTACTTCTGTCCCACAGAAGTAGACGACCTCGAGAGATAAGAGGTCATTCAGGAATGCATTGATAGGAAAAGCACCTCTAGTCAATGCCGATGGGGAGGGCCCTATCCTTCACGCCCTATATACGGGAAGGACCCTATCCTCCACGCTTGGGCAACTAAAGGTGTAGGCATGAGCGCCATATAGGCATTATAGGGCGCTGTCTCCACGGCCACGATGGAAGAAGCATCCTAATGTAGTGTCGATCTGCAGGCCAATAGAGCGCTCCGGAGGGCAAGGAGGTTGAGCTACGAAGACTTGCAACACAAATTTTGTTGGAATGTGTTGCAAGGAATGAAGAGTACCTCGAAGGATAATTGTATATGAAACTGTAAAATTTTGATAAACTAAATGTTGTGATAAGTGAGACTAATAAGTACTAGTTATGAATTGATAAGTTATTTGATAATGTAATGCCGTAATAATGTTTCAAAAATGTCACCTTAAGGTAATCCTAGTAATTGTATAAGCATAATAGTAATATATTATATGCATCAAGTTGATTGCAGGTTAAGAAGATCCCAATGTGGGGAGACCCACGATGTTGCGGACAACATCATTTCAAGGTGGGGAGAATGTGACGTTCCAGCACAGTATACGGTCCCAGGACGTATATTGTACTGCTCGTCACGCGTACACGCCATCCCGACTGACGTGTACGCCGACGTGTAGCCAAGTAGGTAGCGCCCTAGGGGGGCAACTTGTAAGGTGTGTACATTTATTAATGTGCACATTTACCCATGTGCACATTTATCTATGTACACATTTTCCCATGTGGACACTTTATGCCACCTAGTTAATAAAGGCAAGTGGACCATACCCAATTATCCCACATGCTTAAAGGGATAATTGGAAACCCTAGCCCTAACCCCTTGTCTATTTAGGTAAAGGAAACCCTAACTTGCTATTTTGGTCCATAGCATTCTAGGTCTCTGTTTTGCTTGCTCCAGGAGCCAAACCCGCCTCTCAAACTCTGTCTGAGCGATCTAGTTCATTAGTTTCCCTTTCTAGCTCCATCTTCTAGCAGTTCAGCAGGGTGGTCAAGTTCAGAACAGGAGGAGCAAGCCAAGGATCAGGTATTTTGTCAATTTAATAGCCTAAACCGTCTCCCAATTATTGAATCAGTAGGTTTAGCCTATAAATTGCCCATAGCGGCCATCTAGATCCCTAGATATCGAGCCCTAACTAAAGAACCTAACTCTGTGATTTAGATTAGATCTTGTTCTTTAGTTCTTCTGTGATATGTATGGATGATGTATCTCTGTGGACTCATTGTATTGGGAAGGGGGGTAGAGACCGTAAAGCCTGGTAGTGGATGCTCCTAGCTAGCCTCTTTAGCACACTGTAAATTCGGCCTGTGTACAAGAGCCACACCGGGTTGTGGGTGAAGGGGCCAGACTGGCTCATAAGGAGGTTCATGTTCTGACTCATGAACGATCCCTCTGGTGTGTAAAGTCTACCGGGGATCCCTGTGGACTAGGTCTAATGGCTTGCCACTACGTGTGGGCAAGACATGGGCTCGACACCCGTGGAGTGATGCGTCACTCTCCATTGGGTTCAAGTCGAATAAGGGCAGTGGCCCTCTAGTCACCTTGAGTCAGCATGTAGATCTCTGGAGGGAGTGATCCCTACCTGCCCCATCGAAACTGGGGAGATGCAACCCAGGAGTAGCCCCTTTGGCTATGCATCCAGCGGGCTACAGTCAGGTCCCAACACTTTTCAACCCAATCTGCAAAGTGTGCACAGGAGGGGCGGATGGAGTGGACTACCCTCGACCATGCTCTTATGCCAGCCCAATTCATTGCCATGAATTCTGTCTGCAATGACCTCTGGAGGCCCAAGCCGTCAGTCATTCCCCTGAGCCTGAATCTTGGGTAAGATTCCCCATGTGATGTGCTGATCTTTGTCTATGCAGACATGAGATGTGCCATCCTTCGAGATGGCTATGTGATATTGATGTTGTATACTGACATGTATATTTACGCTTCCGCAGCTAGGTAGGCCCTGAGGGAGACAAGGTAAAATGACCCCTTCATTCTTCCCACTGGAACTCATCAAGGTTGCAGTGATATGTGGAGGGCCCTCTATCAGTGTGGAGTTGGTATGGGGGATGAACTCCGGTTTGTATACAGTGAGAGCACCGTATATGAGGAGGGGACGTCACAGATGCACTCTAAAAATAAATGCATGTACATCTATTTGCAGATGTAGACTCCATTAGATACATGTACAACTGATACATCTGCAGTCCAAGCTCAAAAATAAAAGCATCAATAAACAAGCAAATATATGCCTATGTACCTCACTTCTGATGTACACTAAAAGTTATACATGTACAAGGAATAGCAATGCACTGAAAGCTATACATGTAGAACTGTGCCGATTACAATAACAAATATGAATTAAGAGAAATATAAGTTTAAATTAGTTGAGAGCAATGCATACCTTTCACAGCAAGGAAACCAAGCTGAATTCGAATGCCCTCATCCCAGATGCAACCTTTTATGCAATTCTGTCTTTCATGGACCAGATAACACAAGCAGAAGAGGCAATAAGCATCTCTGCATGGAGCTAGCAGCAACAAACCAGTTTTGCCAAAGCCTTTGCCACAACAGGTACATGAACTGAATGTGATGAACTGCTCTATAGAAGTAGCTCCTACAGGGTAGGGCCTCGGGTGCAGGACAATAGGTCCTGCTCTCCCCATGAAATCCAAAATCTGTGAATGCCTTTGCTGAACCAATTCAATGCAATTAAGTTTTTCCTTTGCTTGCTCAATTGAGATTTCATGCCTTTCAATTTCTTTAGTTGCTTCCTGCAAATCAATTTCTAGCTTAGAAGAGTGCTGCTCTTTCTCATGTCTACTCATAACCAAGTCTTCCAACTACTTCAACACTCCGAAGCTAACTTGATTTCCAGCAGGATTCTGGGACAATTTGTCAAATTCCAATTTTGTCTCATCTATTTTCTTTATAATCTGCTGCAGATCTTCAAATAGCATATCCTTTCTACCCTCAATCCGGCTGATGACCTTCAATGCATCCCTCGTTTTTTCTTCCAGTGCTTCTACTTCATTCAATAGGTTAGTTTTCTACTCCGACCCATGCTTAAGTAACTGCTTTATTGTGTCAACATCTGATCTAGAATAACCCAGGGCTCTAATATTCTGCTGCAATACGATGTCCTGTTTGATATTTGAGGATTTACCTGTTGTAGAGTCCTCAATTTCTGAAGTTTTGGCAAGATCTTTGGCGGTCCTAGCCACGTCCATCCAATCAACAAGCCGTCTCTTCAAGTGAAGAGCAAATGCTCTGGCAAAATAGGTAGAAATATAATGCCACGGTTCTATTGCGTTAGCAATAGAACCGACATTCCTTGGATGGGACGCCTTTCCTCGCCTCTCCTATTTATACTGCTTCATTCTTCTTTTCTAGTCATCGGCGTTCTCTTGAGCTCCTTTCCATTATTTCTTTTTTGCCTCCACAAGTTTCTTCTCCTGCTTGCTTGCTTGCTAAGTTATTTGCCTACGAACGGGTTTGCTAATGTCGATGGCATCGTTGTGAGGTTGCGGTATTGTTTTTGTAGCTTTCTTCTAGTGGATGTGATCGACTGGTTTTCTGTTTGTGGTTCTTCCGGATCTAGGCATCTACAGTAGCTTTGGGTTTAGTTTTATGTGTGGTTCTTCCAGGCTTTGGGTTTATTTTTATGTGTGGTTCTTCCGATCTGGACGCCTGCAGTAGCTTTGGGTCTGCCTATTTTTTTGTGGTTATTGGACTGTTTGAGAATGTTTATGCTCCATGATTAACCGGTTTGCTCCAGGTTTTCTGATTTGGGAGTTAGTTCCCCTTTTCCGTTGAGCTTTAGGATAAACACAGGCTTCTGGATATTTCTTCTGCCCCTTCATTACTTATGTGCTTTTCTCAAGGGATTTACAGGAAGTTTTGGAATGGATTTGTTTGTAGTATGAGGCTTCGGACTCGCTCTCCTGATCTTAATGACCAGATTTTGGGGCGAATTGGTGGCTTCCTTTACCCAATCGGGTTCTTTTATTAGTTTATCTTAGACGATTCTCTGGCTTACAAACCATCCTCCAAAACTCTCTATTTTCGATTTGCTATTCTTGTTCTTATCTTCATTGCTCCTTCATGTTACAGAACCGACTGGCACTCATCGCTCTTAGTGATTAGATGCGGGAGTGGCCGAGGCGCTTTTAATCTCCCTACGATTTCCTCTGATGACGATCCGGCTGGGTCGATGGCGCTTTCTTTGGTCGGCGCCGCTTCTGCAAGACAAACTTGTTAAGTTGCTTTTGGGGCTATAACGTGATCAAGTAAGATTGTGCAATTTATTTAAATATAACTTGTCTTTTGGTTAGTTGGATAAATCATTGATGTAGCATTCTGAAGTCTTGGGTTCAAGCCCGGCTAGTATCAATTTTTTGATGCCATCGTATTTTTCTTGGATGTTTGCCTCTCTCCCCAAATCTTGCACGTTCCATGTACCATTTGTCTTCTTGCTCTTGGTGTGGCTTGTCTCAATCTTTTGAGGCCATTTTATTTTTCTTGGATGTTTGCCTTCTCTCCCCAAATATTGCACTTTCCCCACACCATAATAATTTACTTGTTGTGACTTGTTCCTTCTCCGCATGTTGATATTTTCTTGATGTGGCTTGCATTTATATTTTGACACTACTTTATTTTTTGTTAGATGTTTGCCTTCCCTCCCAAGAGTCTTGCGCTATCCCCTTACCATGCTATTGCTTTCCCCTTATTGTGCTATTTCCCTTGCGGTGACTAGACCTTTCTCCTTCCTATATTTTTGTTGGTATGGTGACTTACAACATTTTGATTTTGTAGTTGCCGATCTTAATGCATGATATATTTTTGCTCCATATTTTGCTTCATTGACTCATGATCATTTATAGGGTCCATGCGCATGATGTATGGGCCATGTCCCTTTATCCATTTCCCATGGTTTGGACAGTTGTAGGGCACTATGGAGGATATCCATACTTCGGTTTGGCTATGCCTTATTTTCTCGTGGTTTGACTTATGGTATGTAGATTGTATTTTTCAATTTTGCTAACTCGATTACATGGCTAGTTACTTCGTTAGTTAATTAGCCTAGTTAAATGGTTATCTTGTAATTCTTGTTTGTTGCTCGCCTTCACTGTGTGGGTTGTTGGTCCTATGTTCATTTATTTCCATCTTTTCCATGCTTCTATGTCATTCTTTGCCACTTATAAGTTGCTCTTAGTTCACTTTGCCCTAACTAGTCCTAGATTAAATGTGATTCTCGTCAAAGTGCTCTTTTCGTTCATTTGGTTTTACTTGTTTTATAGCTTTATCTGCCATGCGCATACCACCTATTCCTTTAGTTCTTTATCCTTTAGTTTGATTTTTTGTTTCTTTTGGGTGGTTTTCCCTTTGCAATTTGTGCAGACTATTGTTTGGCTTATTTAATATATGTCAGTCATCCCATGGGTGTGTTTGTCATTTTTTTGGGTATTTTTGCATGTTCATTGTACCATAGGACCCATTCTAGGTACGTGTATTATCTAAATTGCACTATTGCCATTCATGGGTACTGTTTATTGCATCATTCACCCTTGGTTTTGGCTGTCCCTAAAAGTGTTGTTATGGTGTGGGTATTTTTAAGTCGCATTTTTTTTCAAGCTTTATTACTGTTGATTTCATTATTCACCTTTGGCTCTGGTTGTCTCTTCTAGTGGTAGTATTCTTTTTGCTTCCATCTGTTCTATTAGCCTAACTTTTTTGGGTTCTTGCTCTTGCAAACACTAATAAGCTTGCCATAATTTCAATTCCCCTTTGTCTCATACCAACATTTAATCCCTAGGCATTTTTCCTCATATGGGCGACGTGTCTTTCCCGGGATCCTTTACCATTAACCGGTGATGTTCATTTGATGGTTTTGGCGGGGATGCGGCCCGGCGGGCCAAGCATTCACCAATGAAGTATCGGGTCCCAAGGGGTTGCCCCTCTCGCCAACACTTTTGGCCTCTACATTGATCGGTTAGAGCCCCGGCTTCATCGAGCATGGGGGGATGGCATACGACTTTTGCACTGTGTCATCCGCCACTCATCTATCGCGGACGATGTTGGCCTCGCTGGCCCACACCCTAGAAGTTATGCGCCTCACCCGATGCCCTAGACACATTTTGTCGCTACGCATATGCGCTAATCCACCAAGACCGTGGTGGTTCTCATATCCTCTTTCACGCCACCCCATGCCTCCCGTGACTCACATATCGGGGGGCCTGTGGACGCCACGCCACCTACAAGTACCCTAGGGGTGGAGTTCCCCTCCTCGCCTCGGGCTGGAGGCGCTTTATCCGCTATGGGTGATGAAGGCAGGAAAAAGCGCTTTTATGCCATGCGTAACAAATACCGTGCGTAGCTATATGATTGGGGCCATCAGTACATCTGTTCGCACCGGTCGAAATTCGCCCTTTCCAGACGGGTCGAGGTTTGGGGGTCCTGGCCGTCTCTTTGGCGACTGAATGACTTGGAGCAGTGCATAAGGCATTTTGGCACGGGCACTTGGGTGAAACCTTCACCCCTATCGATTCTCGCTGCAGAAATCGATTCTTAGTTGCCGGGCGGCGCCCTTTGATAGACACATCGTCTATTTTCGGAAAGTGGTTACTATGGGTGATGCTCGCGGCTCCACGACCGCTTACACCGTGGCCATGAGTCCGCAGCCGCTTAGGGCCCGCTGGAGGGGTAAGAGAGATCGGTGGTTCGCCAGATGGAACGTCTGCGGCACGCATGCGCATACCGGGCGCAGCGGCCGACGATCGCGGCAGCCTGCGGGAGTACCTAGATGCTTGTTTCCTTGGCAAGCTCACGGGACCCCATTGCTCTAGAGCAGTCAAAATGGCCCATTACAAGGAGCACATCAACCCCCGTGTTAGCCCGGGCCCACGACTCCCTCGCGTTCCCGGTACCCCTGAAAAAGCGCGGACTCATTGCCTCCATTCGCATGGTGCCCACCATCTTCGCGCTCGAGACGGCGGGCGGTGGATTAGGGGAGCCCCGCCAGACGGGGGCTCTGTCGGCTTTGTCAAACGGGTGCCATTGAGGATGAGTCTCACACTTTCCGAGTTGCCCGGGCCGTTCAGCCCGATCCGGGCGATACGCCCCTTAGTAAATGCCGGACGGACGTGCCCTTTGCATTTGCTTGATGAACACACCGTCGATCGACGTGCCCCGGGGTCATACATCCGGAGGGTAATCGGACCTGCGAGAAACACCTTTGCCCCACTTTGGTCAGTCCACCGACTAGGCACTTCACGGGTGGTGCATGATCAGATATATTGGGATGTTTTACGCATTTTATATGATTAGCACAGGTTTGTCGGCCGGTGATTGCCCGCGGTTTTCCCTCGAAAACCCTTCGGGGCAGGGGTTTTTTAATCCGGGCAGTAATCCGCTTGCTGCGTTTTTGTATTGGGTCCCATAGACCGATTGGTCTCCGTGGACGATAAAAGTACCTTCCTTCCTTCCTTCCTTCCTTCCTTTGATGGATGGGTAGTTCGAGCATTTTATATAACATAGGACCCTTTGTCATTAGTTGATCAAGTTCGATGATTCCACACGGCCTCCTTTATGGATCCTTTAATCTCATGGGGTTTCTAGGATTGGTTTCTCTCTTCATTTTTCCTTATGCATATGCGCACTATTGCATCTATTTTTGTGTTGGGTTCGGATTACATATAATTCTTCTTTTCTTTCATATAGTCAATCCATATTTCGTGTTTTAAATATCGATGCGTTTACATTGTTGCTCGAGGTTGTTCAGGTATCGTTATTCAATTTAACATTCCTGGGCTGTAATTCAGCATCTTTGGGCATTTCTGGGCTTCATTAATCCTGTTGATTTGTAGACTATTTGGGTGTAGATGAGTTTGTGCTTTTCATTGCTCTTTCGTTCATCGCGTACACTTGGCCATCTATGCACTCTTGTTTGTTTCAATTGGATGATTTTTGGTTTATAGTGAAGCTGAGTTTTCATCAATCTTCTAATCTTGTGCGGTTTCATAGATTTATTATCATTAGTATCATTCTTAACTCTAGTTTGGTTCTTTGTATCATCTTAGGATCTATGTGCTGCTTTCGTATTCTTTCCTTAGTTACCCATTGGTGCCTTTGTGCCTTTGCCTCTAGTTGCCTCATTGGTGCCTTTTTACTTCATTAATTCAATTGGGCCTTTTCGTGTTCTCTGCTATCACTTCTGTTTTCTTCTCTTTTGTTCCATGCCTCACATCATTTGCTTATTATTTCTTTTCATCAATTCTGATGTTTGTGTGCCTTATATGGTTACGTTTGTTATGCAAATTTTTAGTGTCGGCTCTTGGTTTCGACCTTGTTACTTGATGTTTCTTATATCTGCTTTCGTGTCCCCTTTTTATTGGAGCATTCACATCGGGTCAAACGATTTGATTGTGGAATCATCTTGCTTGTCACTTTCATGTGTTTTATTAGCTTGTGCATTAGGTTTCTTTTTTCTGGGTTATGGTTCCCTTTACCTGGTTTATTCTTTTTTTTTTTTTTTTTTGCTATGGTCCCAGTCCTTATTTTCATATTGGTCTACCTTGTACGGGTTTCTTGTGATAATCGCTTTCATGGTTCCATTTATTCTTTTATAGTTGATTGATGCATATGTGATAATCGATTTGATGATCCTAAGCTTGCCTCATAGTTGGTTTTGTATAGAGATCCTCATTTGCGTTGCCTTATTTCGGTACACTCTCAGGATTGCATACACTTGCTCATTTTGTAGCCTCTGCATGATTTGATGCATTTGATCTATAATTATACATCGTTGCTCGTGTGGCTATTTAGCTCATTTTGTTTGCATCCATCTCCCCATTGCTTCATTATTTTTGTTGTATATGTTGGACAGAGCTTGTTCATCCAGAGGTCCTTAGCTATTTTTTGTATCTTTGGACCCGCTTCGTTGGCACACATGGCAGTCTATAGGTTGTTACGACAGGACTGGAATGTTTTATTTATTCTTCCTTTGTCATTTTTGCTTGTTTTTTTTTAGATATTTGGTTTTGCCTTGCTTTTGAGTCTGGTTGTGTCTATGTGTAGTTGCTTCAATTTTGGTTGCGCTGGTTCTTTTTTAGTAGTTCATTATCGATGGTTTGAGTTGCTCTTCATGCCTAGCATGTCATGTTCCCTTGCTAAGATTTCATTCATCCCACTTTGCCTCAGTTTTGCACCTTTTATAGGGGTTTCTCGTTGTTTCTCGCGATTGCTATTTGAGGGCATATACACATTCTTTTGTCATATATTCGTAGTTTTTCATCAATATCTTTGAGGGCCGATTGGACATGTGCATCCCTTTCCTCCAAACATTTCATTCTAATTCATGTTCGTCTCTTTTTTGCCCTAGGTTTTATTCCTTTACTTTCTTTTTCCACGGTGGGCTTTCCTCATTATTCTAGCATATTATCTCTTGAAGCGTCTTAGTTCTTTATTATTTCTGGCATACTATCTCTTGAAACGTCTTAGCTCTCCTTGCTTTCATAGCTTTCCTGTTCTCTTCTTCAAATTCACTGTCCCATATAGCTTCTTTTCTCTCAGTTGCACCCATAGTCCATCTACCTTTTTTGCATCCATTTTATTCTTCTTGGTTCTTTTTTATCCATTGATACTTTGATCTTTGCATTCTCTCCCGATAACCGGTAACTCGCTCTTTGCTTTTTACACTAGAAGTTTCATTTTTTGCTAAGTGCATCCTTTTGAGCATCTCATAACCTTCAGTTTGATGTCTCATTTATTGGTTGGCGATTCTATGCAATCCTATCTTTGCATTCTCTCTTTGAGCTTATTGTAACTTCCATTTGATGCCTCGTTTGTTGCTTAGCGATTCTGTGCAATTCTATCTTTGCATTCTCTATGGTAGCATCATTTGGACCTCAGATCTTCGGTCTTGGAATCACACATTTGTTTGGTTTCTTTTATGCCCGGTTGGTAAGTTCGTTCTTTGTTGGTTGTTTCTCGCTATGAATACTCTTTTGGCATATAGTATTTCCATAGTTGGATGTCTAGTTGATTGCTTTGCTCTTTCATAATATTTCTATCTTTCCATTCTCTTCGACCAGTTTCATATGCCAGGTTTCTCCTGGTCAATTATTTTAGTGTTTGTGTTTCTATCTTCTAGAGGTAGTTTCTCTTGTCCATTTCATTATGGTTGGTTTTTTATCATGTTTATTCAATTTCGTAGCATGCCAGAGTTGAAGTTCAAATTTGCTCTTTCTAGTAGCTTGCTTGCATTACTAATTCTGGAGGCTTTTGCCTCGTCTCTTTCTTTTGGTCATCTCACCTCATAATTTTTCTTAATTCTGTTTGCCCCATATTTTATATTCTTTCCCTCGAGTTCCATTTTTGCTCTTTGTCCTTTGTTGACCTCTTGCATTGCCTTAGGCTCATCTTTCTGTGTACCCATTCTCCAGTTCCCTTTTTGTCATTCTCGTCATTTGACCTCTTCATTCGTCTTAGTTTTCTTTTTCTTGTCTGGCCTCTTCGTTTCTCCTCTTGATTCGCCTTGGTTCTTCTTGCTCTATTGGTGTCCATATGTCTTGCTTTTGTCCATGATCTCTTTTTATCCTTGGTTCTCCATCAGCCTTGCTTAACCGTTTCTTCCTTGTTGTCTCTTTCACTTAATCGATTATGGTCATCATGTTTTATTCATTTTGTTGTTGGCTTTTGTCCTTTTTTCATCCTGGTTTGCTCTATTTTTCTAGGGTAGATTCCTCTTCTATCGGCCACTTGTTGGTATCATAGGACCCATCCTAGGAATGCCACGGTTCTATTGCGTTAGCAATAGAACCGACATTCCTTGGATGGGGATGCCTTTCCTCGCCTCTCCTATTTATACTGCTTCATTCTTCTTTTCTAGTCATCGGCGTTCTCTTGAGCTCCTTTCCATTATTTCTTTTTTGCCTCCACAAGTTTCCCACCCACCTCTCCCTCTCTCATATTCTGGGCTTGTGCGTTGTATCTGCAGTTTTCGGTATCTAGTGTTTTTGTTATGATTCATTTTTATGTTGTGGTTTCGTGGCCTCCCATTTTTTTGTGCGTAGTCTCTTTTCTCGACGTGGCTCTGTAGCCTTCGGGGCAATATTTAGTGGTTTACTCTTTCTCGGCATGGCACTAGTTTTTTATTTATTCATTCATGTTTTATCTCAGTGTGGCATTGTAGCCTCTGAGTCAATGTTTATTATTCATGTTTTCTCTCGGCGTGGCGCATATTTATTGTTTTTTCTCGGCGTGGCGCTGTAGCCTCCGAGGCAGCACTAATCGGTTGTTTTTTTCCCGCGATGGTCATTCCGCGGACGATTCCCGATTGGTCGGCTGTTATTTCTTTCTCGGCGTGGCCCTGGGGCCGCCGCGTTTTTCTTGCCTATGGCATCTAACTCATTGACGGGTTATTTTTCTTTCAGCCTTGATTCTGCAGGATTGTTTAAGGTCTTGTGGTTATAACGTGATCAAGTAAGATTGTGCAATTTATTTAAATATAACTTGTCTTTTGGTTAGTTGGATAAATCATTGATGTAGCATTCTGAAGTCTTGGGTTCAAGCCCGGCTAGTATCAATTTTTTGATGCCATCGTATTTTTCTTGGATGTTTGCCTCTCTCCCCAAATCTTGCACGTTCCATGTACCATTTGTTTTCTTGCTCTTGGTGTGGCTTGTCTCAATCTTTTGAGGCCATTTTATTTTTCTTGGATGTTTGCCTTCTCTCCCCAAATATTGCACTTTCCCCACACCATAATAATTTACTTGTTGTGACTTGTTCCTTCTCCGCATGTTGATATTTTCTTGATGTGGCTTGCATTTATATTTTGACACTACTTTATTTTTTGTTAGACGTTTGCCTTCCCTCCCAAGAGTCTTGCGCTATCCCCTTACCATGCTATTGCTTTCCCCTTATTGTGCTATTTCCCTTGCGGTGACTAGACCTTTCTCCTTCCTATATTTTTGTTGGTATGGTGACTTACAACATTTTGATTTTGTAGTTGCCGATCTTAATGCATGATATATTTTTGCTCCATATTTTGCTTCATTGACTCATGATCATTTATAGGGTCCATGCGCATGATGTATGGGCCATGTCCCTTTATCCATTTCCCATGGTTTGGACAGTTGTAGGGCACTATGGAGGATATCCATACTTCGGTTTGGCTATGCCTTATTTTCTCGTGGTTTGACTTATGGTATGTAGATTGTATTTTTCAATTTTGCTAACTCGATTACATGGCTAGTTACTTCGTTAGTTAATTAGCCTAGTTAAATGGTTATCTTGTAATTCTTGTTTGTTGCTCGCCTTCACTGTGTGGGTTGTTGGTCCTATGTTCATTTATTTCCATCTTTTCCATGCTTCTATGTCATTCTTTGCCACTTATAAGTTGCTCTTAGTTCACTTTGCCCTAACTAGTCCTAGATTAAATGTGATTCTCGTCAAAGTGCTCTTTTCGTTCATTTGGTTTTACTTGTTTTATAGCTTTATCTGCCATGCGCATACCACCTATTCCTTTAGTTCTTTATCCTTTAGTTTGATTTTTTGTTTCTTTTGGGTGGTTTTCCCTTTGCAATTTGTGCAGACTATTGTTTGGCTTATTTAATATACGTCAGTCATCCCATGGGTGTGTTTGTCATTTTTTTGGGTATTTTTGCATGTTCATTGTACCATAGGACCCATTCTAGGTACGTGTATTATCTAAATTGCACTATTGCCATTCATGGGTACTGTTTATTGCATCATTCACCCTTGGTTTTGGCTGTCCCTAAAAGTGTTGTTATGGTGTGGGTATTTTTAAGTCGCATTTTTTTTTCAAGCTTTATTACTGTTGATTTCATTATTCACCTTTGGCTCTGGTTGTCTCTTCTAGTGGTAGTATTCTTTTTGCTTCCATCTGTTCTATTAGCCTAACTTTTTTGGGTTCTTGCTCTTGCAAACACTAATAAGCTTGCCATAATTTCAATTCCCCTTTGTCTCATACCAACATTTAATCCCTAGGCATTTTTCCTCATATGGCTGACGTGTCTTTCCTGAGATCCTTTACCATTAACCGGTGATGTTCATTTGATGGTTTTGTGTGCTCCCTTTGATGGATGGGTAGTTCGAG
The DNA here is from genome assembly GCA_021234155.1 of Isoetes taiwanensis. Taxonomy (NCBI): domain Eukaryota; kingdom Viridiplantae; phylum Streptophyta; class Lycopodiopsida; order Isoetales; family Isoetaceae; genus Isoetes; species Isoetes taiwanensis. The sequence goes on along the minus strand of JAJEKV010000009.1, from coordinate 17,434,502 downwards.
CGTTTTATATAACATAGGACCCTTTGTCATTAGTTGATCAAGTTCGATGATTCCACACGGCCTCCTTTATGGATCCTTTAATCTCATGGGGTTTCTAGGATTGGTTTCTCTCTTCATTTTTCCTTATGCATATGCGCACTATTGCATCTATTTTTGTGTTGGGTTCGGATTACATATAATTCTTCTTTTCTTTCATATAGTCAATCCATATTTCGTGTTTTAAATATCGATGCGTTTACATTGTTGCTCGAGGTTGTTCAAGTATCGTTATTCAATTTAACATTCTTGGGCTGTAATTCAGCATCTTTGGGCATTTCTGGGCTTCATTAATCCTGTTGATTTGTAGACTATTTGGGTGTAGATGAGTTTGTGCTTTTCATTGCTCTTTCGTTCATCGCGTACACTTGGCCATCTATGCACTCTTGTTTGTTTCAATTGGATGATTTTTGGTTTATAGTGAAGCTGAGTTTTCATCAATCTTCTAATCTTGTGCGGTTTCATAGATTTATTATCATTAGTATCATTCTTAACTCTAGTTTGGTTCTTTGTATCATCTTAGGATCTATGTGCTGCTTTCGTATTCTTTCCTTAGTTAACCCATTGGTGCCTTTGTGCCTTTGCCTCTAGTTGCCTCATTGGTGCCTTTTTACTTCATTAATTCAATTGGGCCTTTTCGTGTTCTCTGCTATCACTTCTGTTTTCTTCTCTTTTGTTCCATGCCTCACATCATTTGCTTATTATTTCTTTTCATCAATTCTGATGTTTGTGTGCCTTATATGGTTACGTTTGTTATGCAAATTTTTAGTGTCGGCTCTTGGTTTCGACCTTGTTACTTGATGTTTCTTATATCTGTTTTCGTGTCCCCTTTTTATTGGAGCATTCACATCGGGTCAAACGATTTGATTGTGGAATCATCTTGCTTGTCACTTTCATGTGTTTTATTAGCTTGTGCATTAGGTTTCTTTTTTTTTGGTTATGGTTCCCTTTACCTGGTTTATTCTTTTTTTTTTTTTTTTGCTATGGTCCCAGTCCTTATTTTCATATTGGTCTACCTTGTACGGGTTTCTTGTGATAATCGCTTTCATGGTTCCATTTATTCTTTTATAGTTGATTGATGCATATGTGATAATCGATTTGATGATCCTAAGCTCGCCTCATAGTTGGTTTTGTATAGAGATCCTCATCTGCGTTGCCTTATTTCGGTACACTCTCAGGATTGCATACACTTGCTCATTTTGTAGCCTCTGCATGATTTGATGCATTTGATCTATAATTATACATCGTTGCTCATGTGGCTATTTAGCTCATTTTGTTTGCATCCATCTCCCCATTGCTTCATTATTTTTGTTGTATATGTTGGACAGAGCTTGTTCATCCAGAGGTCCTTAGCTATTTTTTGTATCTTTGGACCCGCTTCGTTGGCACACATGGCAGTCTATAGGTTATTACGACAGGACTGGAATGTTTTATTTATTCTTCCTTTGTCATTTTTGCTTGTTTCGGTTTCGTATTTGGTTTTGCCTTGCTTTTGAGTCTGGTTGTATCTATGTGTAGTTGCTTCAATTTTGGTTGCGCTGGTTCTTTTTTAGTAGTTCATTGTCGATGGTTTGGGTTGCTCTTCATGCCTAGCATGTCATGTTCCCTTGCTAAGATTTCATTCATCCCACTTTGCCTCAGTTTTGCACCTTTTATAGGGGTTTCTCGTTGTTTCTCGCGATTGCTATTTGAGGGCATATACACATTCTTTTGTCATATATTCGTAGTTTTTCATCAATATCTTTGAGGGCCGATTGGACATGTGCATCCCTTTCCTCCAAACATTTCATTGTAATTCATGTTCGTCTCTTTTTTGCCCTAGGTTTTATTCCTTTACTTTCTTTTTCCACGGTGGGCTTTCCTCATTATTCTAGCATATTATCTCTTGAAGCGTCTTAGTTCTTTATTATTTCTGGCATACTATCTCTTGAAACGTCTTAGCTCTCCTTGCTTTCATAGCTTTCCTGTTCTCTTCTTCAAATTCACTGTCCCATATAGCTTCTTTTCTCTCAGTTGCACCCATAGTCCATCTACCTTTTTTGCATCCATTTTATTCTTCTTGGTTCTTTTTTATCCATTGATACTTTGATCTTTGCATTCTCTCCCGATAACCGGTAACTCGCTCTTTGCTTTTTACACTAGAAGTTTCATTTTTTGCTAAGTGCATCCTTTTGAGCATCTCATAACCTTCAGTTTGATGTCTCATTTATTGGTTGGCAATTCTATGCAATCCTATCTTTGCATTCTCTCTTTGAGCTTATTGTAACTTCCATTTGATGCCTCGTTTGTTGCTTAGCGATTCTGTGCAATTCTATCTTTGCATTCTCTATGGTAGCATCATTTGGACCTCAGATCTTCGGTCTTGGAATCACACATTTGTTTGGTTTCTTTTATGCCCGGTTGGTAAGTTCGTTCTTTGTTGGTTGTTTCTCGCTATGAATACTCTTTTGGCATATAGTATTTCCATAGTTGGATGTCTAGTTGATTGCTTTGCTCTTTCATAATATTTCTATCTTTCCATTCTCTTCGACCAGTTTCATATGCCAGGTTTCTCCTGGTCAATTATTTTAGTGTTTGTGTTAGGGTGTCTCTTTTCTATCTTCTAGAGGTAGTTTCTCTTGTCCATTTCATTATGGTTGGTTTTTTATCGTGTTTATTCAATTTCGCAGCATGCCAGAGTTGAAGTTCAAATTTGCTCTTTCTAGTAGCTTGCTTGCATTACTAATTCTGGAGGCTTTTGCCTCCTCTCTTTCTTTTGGTCATCTCACCTCATAATTTTTCTTAATTCTGTTTGCCCCATATTTTATATTCTTTCCCTCGAGTTCCATTTTTGCTCTTTGTCCTTTGTTAACCTCTTGCATTGCCTTAGGCTCATCTTTCTGTATACCCATTCTCCAGTTCCCTTTTTGTCATTCTCGTCATTTGACCTCTTCATTCGTCTTAGTTTTCTTTTTCTTGTCTGGCCTCTTCGTTTCTCCTCTTGATTCGCCTTGGTTCTTCTTGCTCTATTGGTGTCCATATGTCTTGCTTTTGTCCATGATCTCTTTTTATCCTTGGTTCTCCATCAGCCTTGCTTAACTGTTTCTTCCTTGTTGTCTCTTTCACTTAATCGATTATGGTCATCATGTTTTACTCATTTTGTTGTTGGCTTTTGTCTTTTTTTCATCCTGGTTTGCTCTATTTTTCTAGGGTAGATTCCTCTTCTATCGGCCACTTGTTGGTATCATAGGACCCATCCTAGGAATGCCACGGTTCTATTGCGTTAGCAATAGAACCGACATTCCTTGGATGGGGACGCCTTTCCTCGCCTCTCCTATTTATACTGCTTCATTCTTCTTTTCTAGTCATCGGCGTTCTCTTGAGCTCCTTTCCATTATTTCTTTTTTGCCTCCACAAGTTTCCCACCCACCTCTCCCTCTCTCATATTCTGGGCTTGTGCGTTGTATCTGCAGTTTTCGGTATCTAGTGTTTTTGTTATGATTCATTTTTATGTTGTGGTTCCGTGGCCTCCCATTTTTTGTGCGTAGTCTCTTTTCTCGACGTGGCTCTGTAGCCTTCGGGGCAACATTTAGTGGTTTACTCTTTCTCGGCATGGCACTAGTTTTTTATTCATTCATTCATGTTTTATCTCGGTGTGGCATTGTAGCCTCTGAGTCAATGTTTATTATTCATGTTTTCTCTCGGCGTGGCGTTGTTGCCTCCGAGATCATATTTATTGTTTTTTCTCGGCGTGGCGCTGTAGCCTCCGAGGCAGCACTAATCGGTTGTTTTTTCCCGCGATGGTCATTCCGCGGACGGTTCCCGATTGGTCGGCTGTTATTTCTTTCTCGGCGTGCCCCTGGGGCCTCCGAGTTTTTCTTGCCTATGGCATCTAACTCATTGACGGGTTATTTTTCTTTCAGCCTTGATTCTGCAGGATTGTTTAAGGTCTTGTGGTTGCCATAGTGTGGGGTCGTGCTTCAACTATTTGCTTGGGTTTCCTCAAAAACCTAAGAAGGCGTGGTTCTTCTTCCCGATGAGGAGCAGTCACCGGGTCTTCTCACCTTTGCATCAATCGAGTGGCGGATAAAACCATCTTTTATGTTGTATTCTTCAGTTTCATCATGCTCTCGATGATTGTCTAGTTTCGGAGCATTTAAAGTTCATATTTCCAAATTTATCTATCCCTAATGAGGGATCCATTTGTACTCAAGGTTTTACAAAGCTCAATGAGAACACCACTTCACTTCGGCCACTTGTTGGTATCATAGGACCCATCCTAGGAATGGTTTGTAACCTGTTTCTTGCCATAAACCAATTCATAATATTTAAAAAAATCACCTTTCCATGCGTTCTGGATTCTCCCTTCCTTGAATCCTCGTCTATTTTTTGGAGCTTCACCCCATACCTCGTTCATAACCATCTCTAGGTTGGGTATGTGGGCCTCTGCATGTTTATCACGGAGGTCTTTGGCTTGGATCACATCAGAACCCAAACGTAAACTCCTCGGAGGTAAGATTCCATTGCCGGAAGCGCTGGCTTCTTGCTTGGGCAGTGGTGATGAGCAAGCACTGATCTGGGGGCGTTTTGGGGCCATAGCTAGATGAAGAATTCGTGATCGGAATTCAAGCAGAAAAGGCAGGGGCGGGATAGTGAACGAGAGGCAAACCAAGAAAGAATTTGGTAAAGAATTTTAAAATCCAAAAATTGTGCGGTTTCAGAGTGGTGGATAGCCATTAATCATGGCAGTTACTAGCGGGTCATGATGACAGTTATTCCAAAAATGTGCATTCGGTACATATGTATATGTACAAAAAGGGCTACATTTATAGACACCCTTTCATGCTTTTACCCCTATACACGTTTGCTAGAAAGAAAGACAAAAGTTTTTGCCCCATAGGGAAGATGTTGATGTAGAAGGACCTAAGTCTTTTGATTAAGTAGGAACATGTCTGTGGTCATACGTTTGTGGGAGGTGAATGTGTCTCTTATCGGAGTCATGTATAATGGGTATGTAACTTTTTGAATATGATTATCTATCTATCTATCTATCTATCTATCTATCTATATATATCTATCTATCTATATCTATCTATATATAATAATAAAGGAGTTTTATGATAGTCTGTGCGCAATCTTGGGCATTCAATTTTTTTAGGGTTTTGTTGGTCGTTGATTATCTCCACGTTAGAATAGAAACCGTTATTTTTTTCATGAAACTGTGCGAAGCTGATTATAGCGATGTCTCCTCGGGCACAATGACGATGGGGAGGTCTTCTATTTCTACAAATCGGCTGTAGCACAGAGGCGTGGAAGTGTTTTATTTGAATATCTTGGCTTGCGAAATTCCCAGGGACCCTCTACGTCTAGCATCATTCAGCTTTTGGTTGAGTATCTTGGTCTGCGAAATTGCGAAATTTCCAGGGAACTCTATGTCTAGCATCAGTCAGGTTTTGGTGCAGTCCAGACAGTTTGTTTCCGAACAGGTTTCACAGATTGCAAAAATTTGGGCAGTTTTATGCCACAAAGCGGGAGAGAACAATATCGTTTCTATGGAGGGAAGATTCCAAGGCATGAAGATTCTGAACATAGCTGTGCATTTCGAAATGCTTAAGTAGGCTAGAATCTTGGTCTTGAACCTGAGCCATAAGTTTTGTTGGATATTGGGAAGAGCAACAACTGGCATGCATAACATTCTTAGTACTATCTACATTTTGTAGTATATTAATCAGAAAGATTCAAGGATTTTGCTTTTTAAATCAGAAAAGTCTGCAAAATGGCTTTAATGGCTTTGAGATCAAGAGGGCCATTGCTTCTATCGCTGAGAAATATCTATGGCATTCTTATCTATGGCGGATCCATGTATGCAAGAACATGCTTATTTGCCCTATCCTAAATTTCATCGAAATGACAATTCCTTTTCTCAAAGCAGATTCAAGAGATGATAAGAATCTTTCTTGTTAATTCAAAGGGGGATTTATTACAAGCATATGATCTATGATGAACAGTGATTCTTCCATTTATTTGGAAGGAATAACGGAACCCCGGCTTTCGTCTTGTCATTTTATGTTGGAAGGCTTTTCGTCTTTCCTTTCTCAGGCAGGATCAGCAGCAACACAACTTATCTGGCTTATTTGCTTGTTGCCTAACAAGATTTCAGAATTCGAAGGCAAACTCGACCTTCACTACTTTGCAGAAGATACAATTGCATCGGTGCATGCTTGAACAAATTCGCAATGTTCAAATCTCAGAGTCAACCATTGTGTTTGTTCGAGGGGCATTACATGAGGACACAAAGTGGTAGCTTGTTTGGGCACTTTGCACTATCATTTCTCAAAATGCTTTTACGCAATCTTTGGGAGAACAAGTAAATATGCTTGCAGAATCTTGAACCATCTGTTGATCTTCCACCTGATAGTGAATATTTATGGATTCCTCCAGGTTATAATGCACCTCAACAGGTGAGGAAACAATTGTTTTATTATGCTCGCATCACTTGATATTTTGAATAGGATTAAATGTTGACATTTTCGGTGTGTCTCTCACACAAGGAAACTATGAAGGCGACTCAGTTATTGTGTCATGGGTTATTACTGCCAAGGCTGGAAGTAGCGAGGTCTATTATGGATAAGTGCAAGGCCAACAAGATTTTGTCTCAAATGGCTCAGTCATAACCTACAATTTTTATAATTATACATCAGGGTTCCTTCACCATTGCTTAATTCATGATCTTAAGGCATGTTGTTCATCTGCTGCTTTCATGTAGATGTTCTTTTTTATGCACCCATGTAATTTTTAACAGTTTCTGCTTTCTTTGTGTCTTTGCGTTTTCGAAGTACTATTCCTGTTATTTGAATTTTTTTCTGCGTGTGCCTCTGGGATGAATTTCAAGTACTTAAATATCCTTCAACAGAGCCTTCTTTGAAAGCTCGTGAATCTAATCTGAACTTAATTTCTTTGCAGTATGAGACAAAATATTATTACAAGCTTAGCTCTGGGGAATATGCTCGTGAGTTTTGGATTTTTACTCCACCAAGAGTAGGCCCAGATTCTGCATATATATTTGGCATCATTGGTAAGAACATTTGCCACCTGTTTGGATCAAGCTATTTCTAGAAAATGCATTCATGATGTCTTGATATACAAACTATATATGGAATGGATAAAAAATTGATCTGATGCAGGAGACCACGGGCAAACATATGACTCAGTGAAAATATTACAGCATTATCTGAGGAGCAATGGTCAGGTGTGCTATTTGTTGGTGACCTATCCTATGCAGACCATTATCCATTTGACAACAATGAAAGATTGGACACATGGGGACGATTTATTGAATCAAGTGCAGCTTATCAATCTTGGTTGTGGACTACTGGTAATTACGAACTTGATTATCGGCTTGATATTGTAAGTAGATATTTGAGGTACCTTCTCAGAGACATGTTTGATGTGTCCATTCAATCAAGTAGAAACAATTCCATTCAAACCATATATGCACTGCGACGAGTCGCTGCCATCTTTGGGATCCTAATCCCTATGTACACTTGTCCAAAGTAAATGCATGCTGCCTGATAGCCAATGAAACTATCTTGTTAAAGCTTGAATTCTGTCTAGGATGTGAGAATTCTGCAAGCTTCTGGCTTGGACGATTCTGTCTTCGATGTGGCATTTTGGAAAGAAAAGGATCTTAAGAGTACCCTGACAAGAGAAGGGGCGTCCAAATTAGGGCGGGCTGACACCTCTTTTGCTTTCTGTATATTTTGTGTGCAATGCAAGATAATGTATTGTTTGGAAATCTAGATAGCAGTAATTGTGATGACCTTGTCTCTTGTGTTTTACAAAGCTTTTTGCTTTTGCAGTGGACTAATGCATGAGGCACAAAAAGAATCATGGCTGGTATGAATTGGGCCATGGCATATGGCATCATGGCAGCTGGAAATTGCTATCATGGGGTTTTGTCTATGATTGCATTAATTTGCAAATGCAAACAGATTCAGAACAACAGGTGGAAAATCATCATGTTTTATCTCTGAACATTCTCTTTATTATGAGAAAATCCTAGATTGAGGTGGAAAATCATCATGTTTTATCTCTGAACATTCTCTTTATTATGAGAAAACAACGTTGTCTTGCAACATTAGGATGGATATAGCAAGCACTTCAGGGACAGCCGAAGCTCCTCCAGCATCCTCCTCTCTAAAGAAGAATGAGCCAAAATGTATATCCGTATTTTCTTGTTTAACTATGTATTTGTTCTTCCTTTAGGTTTCAACATCCTCATCTATTTCCATCATCAAGGTTTACACAACAGGAGCTTCCTGCTTGCAAGCCATTATTGACACCAAAATGGGTGAGAAAATTTTCAACTCTCTGTTGATCACATATGGAATATGCCTTATGTGAGTTGTGTTTTAGCAATGTAGGTTCTTGCTATTTTTATGTCAATTGGAATTGTTTTTATCCTGCCAGAGATGTAAGTATAGCAGCGTTTTTCCTCTTACTAACATGTATGTTTAGAGGGATTCAAACTTTCATTTTCCTGCATTCTGAAGGTTGTTGAAATGAAAGATCGTTATGATAAGGTCTGTAACCCACTTGCAACAAGACAGCAGCAAGTAGCACATATACAAAGCATCTATATGTAGATAATTAGCACTTCAATCTATAACTCCCCAAAAGCAGACAAAGAAAAATTTTACGGTTGAAGATCTTGAGAGCTTGGTTGACCATCGACTCAAAGGTGTCTATGATAGGAACCAACTAGAAAAGATGATATTAACAGCTGCTCTTTGCACCCGTAATTCTGCTATTTGGCGCTCTTGCATGAATCAAGTAAGTTGCCTATTAAATGTGCGATGCTAAGCTTTGATTGTATAGTTTGTTTGTTTGGGTCAATGGAATGCTTGTCTTTCTGGTGTTGTTGAGATTGCTTACGGAAGAAGTTCTTGTCTGAAATTGCTTGAAAGTTGGCTTTGGCATTCAAGGGGACTTGGATCACGATTGGCGATGTCTATAACGACAAAGAGTATCAAAATGACATCAACCGATCCGAGCCCTTGCACTTGAATGTGTAAAGTAGGAATCGCCAAGGTGTTCTTTTGTAACATCCTACATATCTGGGTGTTTATATACCTCAGATAAGTTGTAAAGCTATGTGTTATAGCCAGTTGTAATGTTCTGTTATAGTCTTCATCAGATGTAAATTTCTTCTTGAGTACATGCATTTCGAAGGAGGAAAAAATGCCGCTAATCTTTGTGAATAACTGAGTAAAACAAGGTGCTGCCGCACAAATGGTTGCCCGTATGAATGAGCAAAAAAGAAAAAAAGAAAGAAAACAAGGAAGAAAGAAACCGATTCTGGATGCATCAGTGAAGCGAAATCAAAGAAACATAGCCTACATGTGTAAATCTGCAGTTGGAATATCCAGGGCTGAGCTGTGGGGAGCTTTTCGATTAATCTGAATCACCATGGCACCATTTGTATTTTGTCCTTTCTTTCTTCTAGCAACAGATAGCAAATATTGTCATTGCAGACTGATAATTCCTTTTAATTAGTAACGATGCAACTATTTTAAATGTGCTCCTTTTGTTTGAAGAACATTACATGGATAACTTAGGAATGAAGGAAAGGCTCACTCTCCTATATGATTCAAAACACGAGTCTACTAAAAAAAGAAGAGAAAATCAATTGGAAGAATAATAGATAGATGATGCTTTTTTTAACTGCCACATCTCCTGCTTAAAATAACTAAATTATTCCTATCGGCTATGCTTGAACTGTTCTAAGGATGTATTTGTGATTATGTAGGTTTCTAAGAAAATGAAGAGCCCAATATATGTATATTATGAGTTAGACAATTTCTACCAGAATCATCGTAGGTATTACACATGTTAATAGTAGGTATTGCACATATTAATAATAACGTGAGCTCCATAGACAAGAAAATAATAGCTTCAAGTATCAGATGTACAATATATGAGCCATATTACTCGATACACAAGGGTAGGTTTCTCTTAGCGTGTTCTCTAATGTTCCTTGTTTTGTTACGTTGGTACGGAAGATATGTGAAGAGCCGAAGCGATCTGCAACTGCTCGAAGGAACTGCATCGCCAAAAAGCCTTGCAAACTGCGATCCAGCAAAGACACTAAATGGGCTTGCAAACTGCGATCCAGCAAAGACACTAAATGGGCAACTAATCGTGCCTTGTATGTTTAATTAAAAGCTTACCTCATATGTTGTATTCCTTAAACTCAATAAAACAATTACTGTATAAGGAGAAAATGATCATATGTGTCAATTAACATTCTTAACCATATCTTTATTAACTTTGGAATTTAATCCCAAAGAAAAGCCCAGCAATGCTGGGCACTTTTTCTAGTTTATTATAGAATGGAACATGGAAATAGGTTCGACACAAATGAAGCATTGAACAAATTTGACATAAAATGGGGCATGGATCGTTTGTTTTGAACATGATTATTTATTGTGGACTGGAATATGGAAATCGGATTCGAGACAAATGGGGCAATGATAAAGCATAAGTTAGGGCATGGATCGTTTGTTTTGTACATATGTAGAAGCACCTGCTAGTTATCCTCATCGATTTCAAGTAAGTGCCCAACAATTCAACTTGAACCATGTCCCATACGAATTTTCTACCATGCATGTATATCAAGGGTGCTAACTTATAACATTTTTGTTATGTGCTCAACAAATTATATGCAACGAAAGCTATATATAGCAAAATGATTTAGACATTAGGAGCCATTGCTAAATTCTGTCATGCAAAATGGAATGCAATTATTAATTAGTTGCAGTTCTTAGAAATATGCTTGTTACTTTCCAGTAGGACCAAGTTGGCAGGAGACTATTCGGTATTACCCTCTATTCTACAGAAAGCAATGTGGGGTGCTACAATGCCTAGTTCATATAATGAGAACAATTATAGTAAACTGTCATGGTTTGAGAATTTCAACAAAACAGATCATTTTGAGCTAAAAAAAGCACTACTTAGTGGACATGCATATACATGAGCAATTGCAAAATTCTGACTTGCAGAATGTTTCATTAGCTCCAATCAATAGAGATATGCTATTTCCATCAAGTTGAACCAAATTGGTAGAAGAATATTAGGGATTGCCCTCTATTCTAACAAAAGCAATACGGGGTGCTACTATTTTGAGCTAAAAAAGAACCATCCAGTGGACAAAGAACCATCCTGGGCCTTGTTCTATTGCTAAAGAAGGACATGCATCTACCTGACTTGCAGGCTTCCACATGTTAGCATATCCGTAATACTATTATAGATAAAAGATCTTGATTGAGATAAAGAGAAATCAGTTTAGCTCCTAGTGCCTCTATAAAATAGTAAGCAAGACATTGCATTCCTCATCTAGAAGGAAACACCTTTCCAAGAGAAAATGCAAGGTTTCCATTCTATTTGCATTAACAAAATCATTTCTCATCACAGCATGAGCACATGCAATGAATAAAGTGATCAAATCTTTAAATATGACCCTAAAGAATTGCTTCCTTTGACCATGGCCATGGCTTTCTCCTTTAGGAGCCTGGATAATTTAAAGCGGAGGGTTTAGTATGTCATAGACCTCCCCACAGGTAAGAACTCTCCTTCTAATCCTAGCCTAGCCATGTAGATACAACAAAGCAAGAGACTAATGACTAATCAGATATCCTATATGGACAGAAGTTCCAATAAATACTAGAAAGGTGTGAGGCGGCATTCCGGAGGGTGTGAGGTGGTTAATAAATTCAAGCGAAAAATCTCTTATGTTCTCTTCATCTTCCATGTTGAGAGTATCGATGCCGATGTATGGATGCAAATCTCCATGCAACCTTTGCAAGGTTTTGTCGCTGAGTTTTAGTGTATCCTCATGATTTGGAGATAGTATGGATTTTTCAAATAGGTGTTCCATGTTTGCTGAGTTGATGCTTGTTCCAAATACCTCATCGATAATGTTGTTCTGCACAATGCATGTGCTTGGCAGTTGATGAACAACATCTGCAGGGAGTGTAGGCTCGTCGTTCATCCGTTTTCCATCTCCAAGTTTTAGTAGGTAGTCAAATTATTCTTTTCCGTCTTTATGAAGACGCATGTTTGTTATCAATCTGAATGTCTTAAAATATTTCCACAGAGGGTTGCTTTTGACACATTTTGAGAGGATCTTCATCTTTTTGGCTCGTTTGATTAGAGGTAGTTGCCAGAATGTGTCATGCTCAATTCATCCCACACCAAAAGCGATGCTTTTCTTATTTTGTCTGCCTGTTCACTCGAGGGCCACATGTCGGAGGTTGATTCAGGTGTTAGCTTTAGGGGGAGCTTGAATGTGGAGTGGATTGTTTGGGCTCCTTTGAGCAGAAGGCTCGCTATACCCGTCCATGCGACTACAATAACACCTAGCTCTCTTCCTCTCAACATGCTAATAACGGTATTAAAGACGTATGTTTTTCCAGAGCCCTCTGGCCCATCCACGTTTATGCATGAACGTCATGGCTGAGCTCCATCAAGTGCAAGGAGAATGGCATCAGCTATTTCTGTTTGGTCTAGAGTTAATTTCACATAGCATTCATCTCCTCTAGCCTTTTCAAAGAACACATTAAAGGTCTGGATGATTGTTGCGTCATAGCATTGGTTTCACCTAGGTTGTGGAAGCTAATACGATTGACAATTTGTTCGTTCACAAGGAAGATTTCATTTATGGATAATAATGCTGCGTTGTATGTGTCTTCTTATGACATGTCACGGACATAATCCGCCGCTAAATGATATTTGAACTTACCCCATAGTTCGTGTGGATCCGAGGGAGGCCCATAGATGCAAATGAAGGCAAATGTTTGTCGCAATTGGGCAGACATCAGAAAAGCAACTGCATCCTCGAGCGTTCTCTCCCATTCTGCGTCATCCGTTAATAGTCCAAGTTCTTTTGTCGCCTCATGAAATGTGGTGCACTATCTTCCATTGACATTTTTGATGTCTTCGAAGCTAGTGGCTCCTTTTCTGTGTAGAAGCAATAGGCGCAAGTGATATCTTTCCATGTCCTTTGGGCTGACATTATACATTCTTGAAATCAGTTTATATTTGCCCTCCCTTATTTTCCACGTGCCCTGGCTTTTTATAAAAGTATAATGATGTGGAATTTCTGGATATGTATATTGTCGAGCTGGGGGATCAATTTTATTTAGCTCGAACCAGGCAGTGAGCATCGTGTGTTTTGTTGCAGCACGTTTCAAGGCAGCCCTTTCTTGACCTTCTTCATAATATATTGTCTGTTTATTAGGTAAATGAATAGCTAACCTAGATATATTGTGAGAGTTAGTAATGCAGTAAAATGAATGCACTTTGAGTTAAAAAACAACAACCTATGCACAACGTGAAACGTGTGATGCATTTTGTAACCATATGTCCTCCACATTGCTTCTGGAGGAGGGGTTACCACTTGGTGGAAAAAGTTATAAGGATCCTCTTGAGTTTCTTGTAGTCTGTAGTCTCCAAGGGTGCACAGTGAGAATGAAGTGCTATTTTCATTGACCATTTTGCAAGCTCACCTTCCATCAAGTCTCGAACTTTTCTGATTGGATGTTCTTTTGTACAGTAAATCAATAGAAGATAGTTAGGAAATAGAAAGTTGTGGAGCAAACAATGCTCAAAGTTTATATTATTTACTCTCAACAATGAGTTGCACAATCTAAAAAGACTGATCTGCACCAAGACTTTCATCTTCATTCACTCTAGCAAAATATATGTCAGCAAAATATTAATATTTGGCTGTCAATGAAGGATTTAACATAGTTTAATCAATATAATGAAGCATGTTATCCAGTAACAGATAATCCAGGCAAGCTTGTTAAGCTATATAATTGTTTTAGTATAGTTGAAAAAAAAAATTATCTCGCACATGAGAGCAGGAGAACCGGAGAGTAGAAAAGGAGGCAAGGCATGATGCATGTGGAGTTGCACAGAATGGTTTTAAGATGTTATGGTTCAAAGCTTTACAAATGGACCCAGAATAATCACCAACCTGAAGAAGAATCATAAAGAGGCAAGTTATAAACTCTTTTAGGCACATTAACGAATATAGAGCAGAAATTTAGAAGAATGGAAGTTGCAGCTATAAAAGCTACAATGCTTAGACCGTTGTGGTAAAAATGGCAATAGATATTTGCTTCAGCACCAACTCCATGCAATTAAATTGTCTTGAGGGCTTGCCAACAATAATGGTTTACATGACAAACTTCATGAGCTAGATGCACAGTCCATCATGTTTAATGCAGAAGATTCCATTAACTTTGTGCAATCTCATGAGATTCAATGATAGCACATCGTGGCCTCCATGCGGCAATTCATGTTGCGAAGATCCTCATCAAACTAGGATTTTCCACAAACCTTGCATGTATTCAAGCAATGGGAGGGTGCACATCTTCCAAATAAGCACATAAGGCTAACATTTCAGAAATATATTCTACGTGACACTGGAACATAAGCATTGGAACAAATGCTTTTCAAAAAACGTGCAAGGTGGTTATAAAACGTCTGTGCGTAATCTTGTACAAGATCGAAGGTAACATCAGACTCACAAGAAAATTACAAAAAGATTCTCATATGGACTTACTTGCATTTAACTGATAAAAACACCAGAGATTGTCACTGTACAGATAAACCCCCATGCAAACCTAAGAAGGCGTCTTAATGAAAATCACTTTTTTTTATATATCTAGTCTAATCCATGGTCATCAGGTGCCAAATTAAAGCCTATATAGAGCCAAATGACAAATAACAACTAGATCTCGAAAGCCACGCTCCACTATATCTGGAGAAGAAATCAAAAACTATGATAATAGATCCTCTGGAAAAATCAAATTTGCATCTAAAAGCAGGGATTGGGGTTACTGATACAAACACTCTGATAGATCGATTCCAAAGTCTTCAAGTTTTTCCTCCTCGTGGCGTGCATGCCGACATGGATTCCTCGAGTTCAAAGGCGGCACTACCGATTTAGGAATTTCTATCCGCGAGAACTCAAATCCCAAATCATGCAAGAATTTTTTTTTCCCAATTTTTGGATCATCGGAAATTTTTCCTGGCAGCTAATATCTCTAAAACTTAGGAAATGTACCTTAAAAAAAAAAACCAAAAACTTTTCCACCAAACCTGGAAATCCAAATTTAAACAATAGATAGATACTGCCACGTCACTAGTACATGTCAACCCCAACGACATGTATACAGCAACCATATAGGGTTGTACCCTGGAATATGACCATTGGAAACATGTAAATATAACCCATTGCTACGTGGCATAGCCCTAAGCGACCTTTTAGGTGCCAACCCAAAAAATGTCATGATAAAAGGAGCTTGGAGCTCTAAAAGCATCCCTTTCAGATTCCAACCTCCAGGTCTCACATTGCACCAGCGACAGATCCATTTCGACTTGCCAGCACCCGTGGAGCTCGCTTTCCCAAGTAGATTGCCAAGACTCGATCATCCCGAGCCATCCTGACAGCATCGGGGAGTTAGGTCTAATAGTTTGCCACTGAATGTGGACAAGGTATGGGCTCCACGCCTCCTAGGTGTTGCATCGCCTCAGTGGGATCCAAGTCGTAGATGAACGGTGGCTCTCTAGCTCGTCTATAGTTGGCATAGACCTTCTGGAGAGGAGTGATCCCCTCCTGCCTCTTCTGGACTGGGGAGCTGCAACCCAAGAGTACTCCCTCTGACTATGCTTCCGGCAAACTACGGTCACATCCCCAATACTTTTCAGCCTATCTGCAAAGTATGCACAGGAGGGGCGGATGGAGTGAACTAGCCAATAGCCATGTTCTTATGCCAGCCAAGTCCATTCGCCATGAATTATGTCTGCATTGGCTTCCGGAAACCCAAACTGTCAATCAATCTCCACGAGTCTAAGCCTTGAGTAGGATTTTCCTTCTTTGTTGATGTTACTGATATTTGTTGTTCAGATGTTATGTTTGGTGAGCCACCCTTCGAGGTGGATATGTATGTTATGTCATGCCATGTGCTTATATTTTATGCATTTTCGGAGCTAGGTAGATCCCGAGGGAGATGGGACGAATGACACGTCGATTCTTCCCTGTCGGATTCTTGCTCACTATCAAGAACCCGATGATAAGTAGATGGCCTCATGTTAATGGATATGCGCCGACAGGGGATGAACTTCAGCTTTATATGTGCGAGGCACCGAACACGAGCAGGGGACATTACAATGGTATCAGAGCCATGACCTTGCTTGACCAAGATCGAGTACATGCCATTTTCCAAGTAGCACTAATAGTCTAGATCTTCAGTCTTGAAGTTAAAATCCCAAGCATGAACCTTGAATAATGGGGAAATGGTATTCTCAAAACCATTGCCACATAGATTTTGAGTTAGTTAGGGTTTCCTTTATACACCCTTCTTCTCGCCATTTTTCCTTCATCAACTCATCTGCATCTCCTTGAGCATTGGTTTTAGCCTTGATCTTCCCACGTTTAGCAGTCAGACTTTCCCAAATCCACCCTTCCTGTGTTCCTTTTGAGTTTTCCTGTTTGCTTTGCCATTCTAGCCCATCTCGTATTATTTTTTTTGCCCATCGTGTTTTTGCCTAAATAGGTTTCCTCTTGCTTCTATCGGCTTTGCCCCATATCAGCTTGCCTGTATTCTGATTTTGCTTCACAGTTCTGGCCTCGTTTCCAGTCTGTTTTCTAGCATTCCGACCTTCTCCTGTGGCGTTTTGGATTTTTCGCTACTAGGTGGTTTCGGATTTTCTGTGACTGGGCTGTCGTGGAACCCTAACACGTGCTCTGCTGTGGAATTCGGCTCAACAAAGGGCTGCCGGATGCTTTCTGCTAGATCTCACTTCTGTTTTATTTTTAGGTACAAACTTTCAGGGATGTGGCTGCATCATATTTAGAACGGTTTTGTGCAGAAGTTCTCTTGAGATGCCATCCAAGCAATCTTGCTCTGTCGGTTTCTTCTGAGATTTGGAGCAGACAGAAGAAAAGCGACCTTGCTCTGTCGTTTTCTTCTGAGTTTTGGAGCAGACACAAAGAAAAGCAAAGATTGTAGACTAGGCTCTTATTTGTTACGGCTTTCACAGTACAAATTGCTGAGAATGACTTACCATGAATGGTGTCCATATTATGTAATTTCGTTGAAGAAGAAGTAGGTGCTAAGCTAGCAGCTGTCAAGGTCTTTGGCGAAGATTAGATACCGTAATGCTATCTTAGACAGTCAGGAAGAGCAGTGGAATCATAGATAGGAATGGGCTATACAGTATGAGAAACACTGGATGGAGTTGATGTGTTGGCTGGATCTTTTATTTAGACAGTTCCTGTGCTCGCCTCGATACCAAAGGCCTTCCTGGATAAGTTTCCTTTCTTCTTTCATTTTGATAAACTTTTGTTTAGTTCCAATCAAATAAACCTTCTTCCAGTTTATGCTTTGAGTATTTTCTCTTTCCCTTGCTCTATGTATTTGGCTTCATTTACTACTGTATTGATGTGCTCTATCCTCTATTTATTTCCGAATAGTTCTGGAATTTATAGAAAACACGAGAATTTGTGAGCAGGTGATTGCGACATGTTGCTTTGTTTACATAACTTTATCCTTGGGCTAGCGGTTGTGGAAATATTTGCACTATTATCTTGGCTCTCTATTTTGTAATTATAGATAGTTTTGGTATTTATAGATCACGTTATATAGCAGAGATTTTTACAGATTGAGGCTTAGGTACATTTCCTCAAGGGGACATTCCCTCAAACAACTTCCTATAGCCAGCTTCCTATGACTGAAGTATGCAACAATCACCAAACAACTTCCTATAGCCAGCTTCCTATGATTGAATTATGCAACAATCAGATTGTGTCTAGATTTTTGGCATTTCCAAGAAATACAAATTGTGTATAGCCCAATTTATGATCAAATTTTCAATAATGTACTTGGACTTAAACCTTTTATGTACTATGCTACCTCTCCAAATTTGTGTAAGACAGCTACCTCCTATAACTTCCGAATTATTACTTCATTCCATGTAGTCACTCAAATTTTACAATGTTCATCACATCAAATTAATCTTTATTCATGTTGTTCTACATAATTGGTCTTGGCACCCTTTTCATAATCCTACTTATGATTCATACTTATGATTCATGTGGACTGATGGATATAATTCGAAAAGTTTTCTTTTGCTATACGCAGATGTATTGTCTTGGAATATTCAAATGGTTTTGGATGGTAATGTTGAGGCTAGGTTTTGGACAGATGTTTGCATCAGCTTTTAGCATCTGATGATGCTAAGGACAATATGTTGAGGTCTTCCCAATAGCAAAACTTTTGCTTATAAAGGCAGTTGGCAGTAGAATTTTCTTCCCATTTATTTTCCACCATTTGTTCCTTTGGCCTTTTTCCTCTTACTGCATCCTTGGCCTTGCCTGAGTGGTAGAAGGAAATTGTCCAATCCTATAATTGGCAGGCCTTTTACAAAGAGTTGTTGCTTTATTCATATTGCCTTTGATTTGGCGGACCATGATGGGTATGGCCTTTTGTTTCTTTCGAAGCTTTGCCAGTTTGTCACTTTTTCGCCTCTTAGCCCTCGATTATATGTTATCGATCGACAAGAGAATTTGTGAACTATTGCTTGAGACATGTTGCGTTGTTTCGTTGCCTATGTTACTCCATAGGTCTGTAACTTTATTCTTGGCGTTTGATAATATGTTGAAGATGATTTGTTGAGGTCTTACCAATAGCAGAATTTGTGCTTGTAAAAGGCAATTTGACTCTATTGTCTCCTTCCACACTTTTTCCCATTTATTGTTTCCACCATTTGTTCTTTTGTCGTTCACCCTCTTATTGCATCCTTGGCCTTAATTGAGTTGTAGCTGGAAATTGCCCGACCCTATAATTGGAATGAAGCAGGCTGTATGCAAAGAGTTGTTGCTTGGGTTGTTTGACGTGTCCTAGAAGGAGATCTAAGCTTCTCGTGCTTTGGACCATGCTAGACTCTTATTTCAAGCCTCAGACTAATTGATGTTGGGCCTCAGTTGTCCACCTTATTCGTTCTTGTTCATCTTTCTTGGAGAGGTTGTTGCAAAATCCTTCGTACAGTGAGCTTCCTTCGCCATTACGTGCCCACAGTCTTTGCTGCCTCTGTTTGTCAGCATTTGATGTACTCTATTGTTGTTTAGTGGAGATGCCCAGATGTGGCTTATCTTTCAGCTCTCTCTTCAGTTAGTTGCTCGCTGGTTTTGAGAATTAAATTTATCTTCGTATCATGATAAGAAGATAAATGGTATTCTCAAAACCATTGCCACATAGATTTTGAGTTAGTTAGGGTTTCATCCCTTTATACACCCTTCTTCTCGCCATTTTTCCTTCATCAGCTCATCTGCATCTCCTTGAGCATTGGTTTTAGCCTTGATCTTCCCACCCACCCGCCCACCCATCATTGTTGTTTTGTCCTTTGGTTTGGATGACCCTTGAGTTGTTTATCTTTTATTTGTGACCTATGCCAGTATGGGTGTGTGGTGAAAGAGTCTAGTTTTAAAAGTCTCTCATATCCTTTTTGTCGTTGCATCCTTGTTTATATAAATAGAATAGAATAGAATAGAATATACATTAACGTCCCTCAGGCCGTGAGGCCCCCGGACTTATGTAGCATCCTGCGAGCTCCCATAGGGTGCTGCCAGCAAACAGACGCATAGGTTTTATGTAGCCATCTAGCGGGCTTCACTTGTTCTTTATATATTACCCGCATCGTGCTTATAGCTGGCTTCTTGGCCATACACAAATGCATCGTTATAAACAGTTTTGAACTGTACTTTGTGGGCTTCTCTGATCCGCCTCATCCGTGCTTTTCAGATTATTAGCCCTCTCTTTGTGCACCCCCCGGTGTCTTATTATCATTTCTTTTATAGCTTTCGCTATATCTGTGAGTGTCTCTTCTTTGTCCATCAGTGCTGGGAGTGGGAGATCCCACCTGACCTTGTTAAATTTGGACCTTATGTCGTTGTAAACCGGGCACTCCTTTACCATGTGCTCTTCGTCTTTTATTTTTTCCTGAGTCACATACTCGGCATATTCGCTCTGCTCTATCTATTTTAAGTCGTATTTAATTAAAGTGGGACAAATCTTGAATTTTGGGACTCGGACTGAAAATGGGACTCATATTGACATCAAAATTTCACATCATATAACAAGGAATGGTTCATAATATTTTCTTACAGAATTTCCAAATAAATAGTTGAGAAAGTTGAGTGAGGTGAGATCGAAAGGGGGAGGGGAAGGGGGAAGACGGGAGTGAGAGAGAGGGGGAGAAGAGGGGGCAAGGGAGAAGAGGGGCAAGGGAGAAGAAGGGGCAAGGGGAAAAGGGGCAAGGGAGAAGAAGGGGCAAAGGGGAAGGGGAAGGGGAAGGGGGGAGGGGAAAGGGAGAAGAAGGGGAAAAGGGGAAGGGGGCAAGGAAGGGGCAAGGGGGAAGGGGCAAGGGGAAGGGGCAAGGGAGAAGAAGGGGCAAGGGGAGAGTGGGGAAGGGGGGAGGGGAAAGCCAAAATAATATAATTAATAATTAATTTAATTAATTATAAATAATTTAATTAATTTAATTAAATAAATAACCAATAAAAAAAATATGAACCATCCTCCTCTTCTCGACTAGTGAGTCGAGAATTGGAAAACATAAATCCCGGAGGATAATACACAGAAAATAGGAAAAAAAAGAGAGGCTCGGTTCAGGCTGCAGCCGACAGTTCTGATGTCCCAATTGCTCTTCCAGATATGACCTCTGTTTTTATCTATTCAGGGAGCTCTATCACAACAAGCTGATAGGCAGCATACCGGCCTCAATAGCGATGGTTTCCTCATCCTCGGCACCCACTTTGCCGGCGGTGTTTTCCTCTGCACCGCTCTTTTGCATTTTCTTGGCGATTCTAATAGCAGTTTCCAAGAGCTTACTTTATCCCTTTGCATTTATGCTCTGTGCTTTTGGATATCTGTTGACGTACTTGGCAGATGTGGTAATTGCCTCAGTCTACAATCGTCATGAAGCTTCCGCCCCTGCTATTGGCAAAGGTATTACTCTTTTGAATTCAAATCTATTCTATTCTATAGAACATTAAGATTACTGTTCCCTGTTTTGCTCAGCGGCGCCCCTATGCACACATCCCTTGCTATTACATTTTCTGGAGACTTGATTTCTTAACGGCACGATTCCGTCCTCCATAGCCAATCTCAGCAGTCTGCAAGAGCTTTCCTTGGCCACCAACAGTCTTACAGGTGCAATTCCACTCCAAATTGGATCGCTGAAGAATCTTGGCTCCATTCCAACCAGCTTTCTGGCCCTGTCCCTCAATCCCTTTCTGATCTAACAAGCCTCTCAGAGCTTATGCTGTCTTGCAATTCATTCTCAGAAAATATTTCCTTCCTTCAACCCTTGCCCTCGCTGCAGCGCCTCAGACTCAACCGTTTGCAAGGATTCCTGCGGAAAAAAGCGCAAGAAAGCGCAAGCGAAAAGCAGCGCAAGCGAAAACCTGTTGGATCTGTTGCTATTTTCGGGTAGCAGAATGGCGGAGTGCCAAGAAAACGCTGAAGAATCCGAAAACGATGAATAATCCATGGCAAGGTACATACCCAAATCGCTATATATGCTTGAGCTTCCAGTATCGATGCTCCATTTTTGTGCTTTCACATCTAAGCAAGTGGAAATGATGACGGAAGAGGGCTGCGCTTCCAGGCAAGATGAAGGCTTCTCCACGGTGATGGATCTGCTTGTGAAGTCAAGATGAAGGCTTCTCCACGGTGATGGATCTGCTTGTGAAATCGTAAATCCATTTGTGGTGATGGATCGGAGGTGGAGTAAAAGCCGGTGGGAGCTATGGCGTTGGGAGCTTCTTCCAAGCGGTACAAATGAACTGTCTCAAAGGTATGTACCAAAGTTTAAAATTCAAGCATGGGCGGGAAAAAAAGGGCGGGGTTAGAAAAAAAGGGGTAAAATAATACGTTGAAAATGAAAGTGTAAAATAAATGATTTTAAAATTCAAGCATGGGCGGGAAAAAAGGCGGAGTATTAGAAAAAAAGGTTAAAATAATACATTGAAAAAGAAAGTTTAAAATAAATGCTAATAATATAGGATTATATTTTGACGTGTGCTACTATGTTCACACGTTAAACATTATGTTCCCATGGTGCACGTTTTCTAGGCATATATTCTTATTCTAAGGTAAAAATTTAACTTTGCATAGATCATGATATAAATTACACCTTGTTTAACCCATTTTGAAGGTTCTAGACACAAAATGGGGACAAGTACATATTAGTAGGTCTAATGCATATTAATAGATTTAATGCATAGGTCTAATGTGCTCTCATAGGTTATAAAGTTGCTATTTACATGTGCATTAGGCATTACTCTTTACATAGCTATATATGAGCCCAATAGTCCCCTCTTCATATAGCTATATGGTATGGTCCATTAGAAAGGGGGAGGGTCCATTGGATATGTGTCCATTAGATAATACATGGGGAGGGTCTATTTTTCATGGAAAATACGTAGGAAATTTATGGGGAGGGTATTTTTTCATAGAAAATACATAGGATGTTTGAAGGTTATTCATTTTCGACCTTCTCGGACTCTGAGCTTTGAAATTGCCCCTTTTTACTCGAAGTCGTCTTTTTCGACTCTCGAAGTCGAAAGGCCCTCAAACTTGCATTTTTTAAGCTTTGAGTTGCCTTTCTCGACTTCGAGTCGAGAAAGGCGACTCAAAAAAAATGGGTTTTTTAGGGTCGAAGGCCTTTCTCGACTCAAACCCCATTTTTTAAAGCTTTGAGTTGCCTTTCTCGACTCCTTGAAGTCGAGAAAGGCCTTCAATCCCATAAAACCCCTGCGTTTTTAAGCTTTTGAGCTGCCTTTCTCGACTCATGCGACGTCGAAAGGCCTCTCACCCCCTAAAACTTGCATTTTTCGCGAGGCCTTTCTCGACTTCGCGAGTCGAGAAAGGCCTTCTGACCCATAAAACCTGCGTTTCTCGCTTTGAGCTGCCTTTCTCGACTTCGCGAGCGGTCGAAAAGGCCTTCTCACTCATAAAACCTGCGTTTTTAAACTTTTGAGTTTCCCTCGACTCGCGAGTCGAGAAAGGCCTTCCTCGACCCCTAAAACTTGCATTTTTTAAACTTTGAGTACGCCTTTCTCGACTTCATGAGTCGAGAAAGGCCTTCTGACCCATAAAACCTGCGTTTCTGGCTTTGAGCTGCCTTTCTCATGCCTGTATTTTTCAAAAATGGCCCTAAGAACTATGTTTTATTTTATTTTTTTTGCATGTAGCATCACTTGACTAATTTGATTTTGTCTCTTGCAGTCCTTATCTCGACCAACTAGTACATGCTTGGGGGCAATGAAAAGATCATTTCATTAAAGAAAGGTGCCGAGAAGAGGGTGGTGACATCAGTTGGACATACAAGCACGTGGCCCATAAAGGAACTCCTCATACAAATTTCTATCGTCTGTAAGTTGCTCCATGACTAGGAGAGAGCTCCACGCGCCCTTTGCACTAGGTGGTTCATGTGTGAAGAGGGTGTAATGATTGTGCCCATACGACCACTATGGTCTCTTCACCCACTGTAATATATATTGTAATGAGCCCATTTATAAATATAAGGTATCTCAAAACTAGTATTTTTGGGTGATTAAGTAAACGATTTGCATAATTTTTGTTGGAATTTGTGATCTATTGTCTACCCACCTAAGAAAATAGAGCTAAAATGTTCAACTAAGAATCTTTTTCAATTAGAACTTGATAGGTCTAATGCATGTTTGCGTTGCATTGTTCTTGTTCTCAACACGCTATCCAAGAAAACTGGAAGAAAAGCTTGGATGCACACTAATAGACAAAAATTCCAATTATGGCCAGTTTTCGGGTCGGGGTGCTTATTTTTGTGTAAATTAACAGAGTTCCAAAAAAAAATGGGAATGGAATGAGTCCCACTTTAATTAAATACGACTTTTTTCCTCCATCTATCTTTCTCAATTCGGAGGTCGTGGCTTCCCATCCTGAATCTGGCCAGCATTCCCCTGTTACTCTTATTCAACATGCTGCTTTTGTATGTGATATGCCCTATCTGTCCCCCTGGATTGAAGGTTTCCAATAGCCAGTCTGCCTTGGGCCCTGTGTGCCGTGCCAGCCAGTTTCTCATTGCTCTGCCTGTCCATTCTTCGTCCCATCCGTCTCAAATATTGCTCTGCCTGTCCATTGTAAATATGCCTCTCAAACCATTGCTAGAATTGATTCTGTCTTTTGGTTTCTTAGTACTTAGCCTTGCTAAACGGTCCTTGTGTGCCATTATAATGTTTGAGAAAGACCATCAGTTGCTAGCGTACTAGATGTTGCTATGTCTTGTATTTTTCATCAGCTTAAGCCGATGTTTCCTTGTCATATCCTTTTATTCTTCTCTGTTTAAGAATGTCTTTAAATTGTATTCCGTTTCACATTTCTTCCCTCCCATCTACTTAACTATGTTTTCCTAGTTATGTTGGAATGGCATTTGTGCCAAGCTTGGATGAGATTTTTTACCCGAGTGCCAGCATTAGTATATTGTGGAAGACCCTCATGTCTTGTACCCTTGTGTTGTGTTGCTTATATTGAGTCCCTTTGGCTTCTTTTGTTTTGCTAGGTTGATTTATCTTTGCAAATTTGTTTCTCTACGTCCACCAGTTTTCACTTGGAGTATGGCTTGGATTTATAGAGGGAAGTCAGTGGAGCATTGTGGCTCAAGCAGCATTAGCATTGTGGCTAATGTGTGGATATTGTTGTGTATGACAGTGGAGATTGTGACTTCTTGACCTTTGTGCCAGTGCTTGGTTGTGATATTGGAGGCCCTCGTACCTAGTTCAGTTGGTTGTGAGTTTAGTGCCCTTGAGTTAGTGGATGATTGGAGATATTGTGAGCCTTGAGTTGGGCAGCATTAGCATGGTGGCTAATGTGTGGCCTTTTGTGGCATGATGGCCTTGAGTTGAGCAGCATTAGCATGATGGCTAATGTGTGGCTCTTTGTGTGGCCTTGTGGGGCTATTATTGTGGCATTATGGCTCTTGAGCTTGAGCATTGTGACTTTTGTTGTGGCCTAGTGCCTAGTTGGAGGTCTAGTGCCTGGTTGGGGCCGTTGTGCCTGGTTGAGGCCTGTGTGCCTGGTTGAGGCTTTTGTGCCTGATTGGAGGCCTTCGTGCCTGGATGGCCTTGGTGGCTTTTGGTTCGTCTTTCTTGTGTATGCAGGGTTTAGCGTGGCTGTTTGGAAGAGAGCTTTGGATTCGAAGCACAAGATGAAGATCTATGGAGAAGACAATTCAAACATTTTTTGCCTTTGGCAACTTCATTGCTGTAATGTATTTTCACCCAATAAGGCTAGTCAGCATGAGGGTACAAGATCTATTATGTTTTTGGACCTGGCATTGGTTAGTGATCCCATTATTGTCAGGGTTTTTCCTCGAAAACCCGAAAGGGCGAGGTTTTTTAATCCCGGCCATAATGGTTTCACTAGCTTGCTATCAGTAGCATTTAGCCAGCATTGTGACTCTTGTTGGTTTTAGTGGAGATGCCATCAGCATTTGATCAGCATTTGATGTACTCTATCGTTATTTAGTGGAGATGCCCAGATGTGGCTTATCAGCATTTGATGTACTCTATTGTTGTTTAGTGGAGATGCCCAGATGTGGCTTATCTTTCAGCTCTCTCTTCAGTTAGTTGCTCGCTGGTTTTGAGAATTAAATTTATCTTCGTATCATGATAAGAAGATAAAATAAATTTCCATTGTAGTACAGGAAGTTAGATAAGATTATATAGAAATAATATGTTGTGAGTATAGTAAACTTTAATAAATTTTTGCCAATAGGAACCTGACCACTCACGTCGTGTGCCTGAGACCATACTAAGAATTTTAGTCAGCCTTCTGGCGCACGTTGTAAGTACTTGACCATAGTTGACCAAGAATAATGAGTTTAATAGGTAATTTAGCAGAGTAAATCAGCTCAAAATCAAAATCTAAGCAAACAGAAAAGATAAATTAAGGGGGAATACTCATGTCATGTGCCCAACACACAATTAGGAATCTCAGTCGAGCCTCTAGCGTTCACTGTGAGTAGTTGGAGTAAAGTATCCTAAGGGAATCAGAGATTCTAAGCCACTAAACACTAATGACCTAAATAGTTAGATAACATAATCCCCTAGTGGAAACCCTAAAATTTCCAATCTTATAAATAGACCCCTAGGGTTCGCCACTTACATCCTTCCTTCTTAAGTTATCTAGCCCCGGCCTGCAAGCCGATTTTAGGGCATCAATGAGGCGATCGAGGCGATATCAAACACGGCCCGCGCCAAAAAAAATAGCAAGGGTGGTAATAGAAGATGGATTGACCAGCGTCCAAGTCCTCGCTGCAGAACAAAAGGCATGAGAGGCCAAGGAAAAAAGGAGAAACGAAGATCCACAAAATTCCACTAACGGTCAAGAGGAGAAACAAATATAGGAGGATCGGGAACAGAATCTCGAGACATCGACCAGCGTCTAAGTCCTTGCTGCTAAACAAAAGGGTGAGAGGCCAAGAAACGGAGGAGAAACAAAGATCCACAAAACTCCACCAACGGTGAAAAGGAGCAACAAACACAGGAGGATCGGGTTCAGAATCCCGAGACACCGAAACAAAGTGATCACGCGGAGGAGGACCAGGACGAGGGACCATCAGAAAAGGAGGCTCGTCGTCTTCGAAGAATCAAAAGGAGGAGGAGGGAAGAGAAGGATCGCAGAAAGGGAAGAACTAGCACGCCAGGGAAAAAAGAAAGGCAAAGACCCACTCCCAGAGAATCCAACCAAAAGGAAGATCAAGAAAACACCCAGCAAATGGGTAAAGTCACTGAGCGGGAGTCAGATCAACCACCATCATCATCAGACACGGAGCCGAATGATGCTTGGGAGCTGCCTAACCAGCAAGGGCAAGACAGAATGGGAGAAGGATCTTCGGCACAGAGAAGAGAAGTGGCAGGCACGGAAGAGCCTGGCCTGCGTACATGAAAATGTACGATGCGTATTCGAAGTATTACCACGAGCATAGGGTTACCTATATGGAAGGAGGAAGGCCAATGAAGGAGAATACCCTCCCCCCCTCCCCCAGAAACCCCAACCGCCCAAGAAGCCTATAAAATGGAACATGGATTCAGGCCAATTTGACTCGTGAGATCCTACACGACTTTGACAAGACCAAGCGAGTGACAAACGATATGCTCCTCGCCCTACAAGAAGCTGCGGAGCAAAAGATCGTCCAGAACTTCGAGGATTTCTTGGCATATGCACTTCACGCTAAAAGAGTCATATACATGCCCAAGGACATGCGTTTGGCAAAATTTATTACGAAAGAGGACTGTTAGAACCTCTACAAAAAAATTTTGTAATATAAATTTTGAGTAATATAAGTACAAAAGTGTTATCTGAGTCTTAAGTAAGTAGTATTACCAGAGCGCATTTTTTTTGTTTTATTTAATTTGAGTAAATTATAACAAATGAGTCTCCAGTACTCACGTCGTGTGCCAGGAGCACAACTAAGAATCTTACTCAGGCCTATGGCGCACTACGTGAGTAGTCGACACTAATCTACCCCAAAATGAGCCCAAATTGAGCAAACAAGGATGTTTTTGAGTTCTACTCATCGAGTAGAGCAAGAAAATTTCCTCAACTCATCAGTTTGGCTACATCTAGAACCCAAACAGGCTGTCAGTACTCACCCCATGTGCCAAGAGCACAATTGAGATTCTCACTCGGGTTTGTGGCACACGCAGTGAGCAGTCACCTTCTGCATATCTATAACTTGATCAAGACACCTTCAACTTACATGAAATAAGCTGCAATAGGACCATTAGACAGTTTTCTCCATGCTTATCACTTCTAATTATCCCAGAAACACCCAAACCCTAGAAATTCCCGCTTAAAATCTGTCTATAAATACCAGAGTACCCTCATTAGTAATATACGACTTTGTGCCTCGCCCAAGCTAATCTTCTAGCTTCCTGAGCACTAATACATCAGTTTGATATTTCTATCTTCATCAGAATCATGGCTACTGCATCATTCAGGCGATGGTACAGTGCCACTTCCCATGTAGCAGAAGCAGATGTTAACTTTGTCTTCACAGTTTTTCAACACAAATTTACTTGTCAGCCACAACAGCTACATCATTCTACCAGGAATTCATGAAGAATTCCAAGCAAAGAATAAGAATAAGAAGCAAAAGTAGGTCCTACATTAAAAGAACTACCTTCCTGCATAGGATTCTTTGTACCCAAGGCATCTCTCCAGGCAGCCCTAAGCCATGTCCCAAACATGGCTAAGTACCTGGACAACAAAGCAGTTCGCATGCCAGATTACATGACTATGACTATGAACAGGAGAAGGTACACTTCTCCTACACAGCTGCCTTAGCCATGTTCTTGTTCCACAAAGCTCAGACATAATTAGAGGAACTTCCATTCAGCCTTTGAGCATAGGACCCCTTATCTCCATAGGAGAAGACCATCTACTCCTTGGATATGAAGGCTCAGATGAAGAAGACGAAGAAGATGAAGAGGATGATGACCTCGAGGACACAATCGAAGTGGATCCTACCGAAGGGGAACGTCAAGCGGAAGAAGAAATCCACAGATTTGATGCAGACTTGCAGACATCCCAGATCGCCCCACCAATCGGGCTAAGCATCAGAAGCCTGACCCCTATCATCATGGAAGGCAAAGAATACCTCCTCCACGACATCAAGAACCTGCCAGAATGTAGAGACCGAGTGTACAGAGTAGACGAGCTTCTATAGTAGTAATCAGACCTCGACAACCTCGTCGATTGAGAAACACAGGATTTTTCGATTGATGTATGCGAGTCGATGTCATACATAGGCCAATCCACTACAGATCTATAGGGTAGGACTCAGACACATGATGATCCAATAAGAGCTACCATCAGAGGAAGTATTTATAGCGATCCAAGAACGAATGGGCATCAGAGGGAAGACAATAAGTGCACTTCAACTGAGCTCATCCTCGACAGTACCCAACCCCAGCTACAGGGCAGGAGCAGTCAACCTGACTCATCTCAAAACTCAATTTAAAGACCATAGGGAACTGGTCACAGTCCCAGTAGATGAGTACGTGGGTAGACACATGTCAAGTAGGGAGATGGAAACAGAAGCCCGGCAAGGAGGATAGTATAGAGCCCTAAGATACTATCTGCTACTTTTCACTGATGGCAAAGTAGCAGTCATCCACCGGTAGTTCAGCCTGCGCGGGGAAGAAGTTATATTCATGCTACTTTCACTCTCTGGCTTTGGTAGACATACAAGACTTCAAGTGTCGACCATGTCATAGTAGTCAAGAGATCGATAGCATTAAGCACCTTTGACTTCGTAGTCCCGTACCACCAATCTCGCAGGCTAGCAGTCATCGTTGCCTATACCTCAGACAGGAGAGTCGAAGAGCTCGTAGAGGTTATGCGAAGGAAGGGCTACAAACATTCCAAGGAACTTGGGATGCACAGTTGGTACAATCCAAGTAAAGAAATTTTTAGAAGATCATCTAGACTATCGGTGATCATACCACTGTTATTATAATTTTTTTTTGCATTACGATAATATATCAGATATTAATAAAATATAAGATCTTTCGTCATGCATTTTAAGTACTCTTTTGATATATTTTGTCCGAACAATTATATCATTAAACAATGAATGCAATCACAAAAGATACTCATATTAAGAGTTCTAATTCAATGTGTGCAGCTAGAACACCCTGGACCGCTGGACAATACCGTCAATGTATGGACGAGGAAACACCGGCCTGACAATTTCAGCCTCGCAACTCTTCGAGGAGTATGAGATGCCAATCTCGAAAGAGGAATTACCTTAAATAAAGTCAGACATACAGGAAATAAGAGCATTGCTAGCAGAGAGGGATCGAACACATTGGACCAGAATGTCCAGTTGCCTCAGGCACCATCGCAGGCCAAGGATAAATGGAAGAAGGAGATCGCTCAGTACAGACTCGTCAGATAGCAGCTCTGACTCAGACTCAGAATCAGATGAGGAAGTGGATGCTCAGTACGACCATCGAGGAGGTCAGAGCAGAGACAGACCAGGGAGAGGGGCCGACTATCAAAAGAAAGTAGATTCAGCCTTGAGCAATGTGTGGAAAGCTAAAAAATTGGAGCAATTTTCGGGCAACAATAGATCAGGAATCGAAGCCGAGGCATGGCTCGATGAAATGAGAGAGTACGGCAATGCCTATGGGATGAAAGATAAGGACAAGGGCAGAGTGGCCAGTGCAAACCTCACAAGAGCTGCTCAGAATATGGTGGAAAGGTTATGCTAAAGCGCACGGGTTAAGCAGGGATAGCTGCTGATTCAAAAAGTTCACGAAGGCATTCAAACGACATTGTGTAGCTAGAGAACACAAGTATCACATGATGCAGCAGTTTTATAGGTTGGAACAGGGTAATAAGTCGGTGTAGAAATACACCGTTAAAGAGTTCATGAGATTGAGGCTCTATGTGCCGAAAGGCTACATTGAGGGACTTAACGATGGAATCAGAGAATTTGTCCGAGCAGTCAATCCACGATAGTAGCAGAAGCAGAGTCCAAAGCAATAAGCTTGCAAGGGACAGGTCCCCAAGATAGTGACCAGAAACAATATGCGTATGATAAGGGGAAGAATTCGGGAGCCTATAGCCCGAGGGCAACAAGCCTGGCACCTGATAGACCATCGTGCAATGCAAACAACGGGAAGCAAGATAAGAAATAGGTCAGTTTCAAAGACAAGGGGCAATTGGGAGGATCCAACTACTCTAAAGCAGTCAGCAGTGCTTGGAGTCCATCCCAAAGCAATTGTGATTCAGATGTTTCTAACTGGGACATCGGATGCACACTTGCCCATTCGTGATGAACGCAGCGCTAACAGAGCTAGGAGGATGGGAAACACCCCCGGAAGATGATAACGAAGAAGCTTGCAATTACAAGGGTGAGTGCCATATCCATGCAATCATTGACACAGAGAATGTCAAAAGTCAGTACCAAGTCATCTCGACAATAGGGAAAGTAAAAGAAATTCCTTCATAGTACTGATAGACACAGGAAGCACTCACAATTTTGCCTTCCCAAGAATGGTAGAAATATTGAAGTTGAAAGCTCTAAAGTCAAAGCCCAGGCCAGTAGTATTGGCAAGTGGAGCAATCAGGCATACAACAGGGAAAAGAATTAATTTTAATATAGACTTGCCAGGTGTTAATATTGAAATGAGAGAGGTCATGAACATGGCAAGTATGACCTAATCATAAGCATAGAATATCTTGGTCCAACTAGCGCCATAATTTGATTGCGGGAAGCGAAAAGTAACACTAACAGTACCCAATGCCAAGACAATAGAGATAACAAGTAAGGAAGTCACCCCAATCATGCAATGCATGTCTAGTAAGAAATTAAGAGCATAAAGAGTGAGCAGGTAGCCTACATCTTCAAGCTTGAAATTAAAGACCCAGGCACATAGGAGGAAAAAGAGGGCAAACCATTAAACAAGTTGCCTAAGCAGGTGGCCAAGCTAGTGAAAGACTTCCATGATCTTTTTCTTCAAGATCAAAGAACTTCCGCATTACAAGGGAGTCGAGTGTGAAATAGCACTTGAACCAGATACAAAACCAACAAGTAAGGCGCCCTACAGAATGACATCTCAGGAGTTGGCAGAATTGAAGAAGCAATTGCAAGAGATGTTAGACGTAAGATTCATAAGACCTAGTGTCTCTCCATTCGGAGCACCCACTCTATTCGTTAAGAAGAAAGATGGGAGCTTGAGGATGTGCATCGACTATCGGCAATTAAATAAGCACACCATCAAAAATAAGTACACCTTACTGAGATTAGATGATTTGATAGATCAGCTCCAAGGTGCCAAAGTCTTCTCCAAAATAGTTGAGATCGGGCTATCATCAGATCAGGATTAAGAAATAAGACATCCATAAAACTGTCTTCGGAAAAAGATATGGCCAATATGAATTCACAGTAATGCCATTTGGACTGTCCAATGCCCCAACAACCTTCATAAAGCTCATAAACATCTTTCATGAGTTTCCGGATACATTTTTCATCGTTTCTTTGATGCATCTTAGTGTACAGCAAGTCCCTAGAGGAGCATGTGCAACAATTAAAAAAGGTATTTGAGAAGCTGAGGAGGCAACTCTACGCAAAGTTTTCCAAATGTCACTTCGCTATCGCAAGGGTAGAGTATTTGGGACATAATATCCAAGGAGAGCATCTCTACTGATCCTGCAAAGATTCAGGCAGTAATTGAATGGCCACAACCAAAGAACATTCATGAGGCGAGAAGCTTCTTGGGCTTAGCAAGATACTATAGGAAATTTGTCAAAAACTTTGCCAAGATAGCAAACCCATTGACAGACCTCACCAAAGCAGAAAAGACAAAAGACTGGGTGGATCATTAGCATAAGAAAGCGCAAGCAGGATTTGAAAAGTTGAAAGGAGTATTGAAACTACTTCAATCTTAACAAAGCCAGTTCCAGACAAAGATAAGTTGGTCGCAACTGACGTTAGCAAATTGCAACAGGAGCGGTCCTAATGCAGGAAGAAAGGCCTTGGCATATGACGCTAGGAAGATGAATGATGCTGGGACACATTTCCCAACCTATGATCAAGAAATGCTAGCAATTGTAAGAGCCTTAAAGATTTGGAGACACTATTTGTTGGGAAGGAAGTTTCAGCTTGAAACAGACCACCAAAGTCTCCAATACGTCTTTACTCAACCACATCTCAATCTAAGGCAGAGGAGATGGATGGAATTCCTGGAAGAGTATGAGTTTGAAATAGTGTACAAACCAGGGAAGCTTAACGTGGTTGCCGACACTCTCTCAAGACATACCACTTGACAACGAGAATCCATTGTAATGCCATATCAACACTCACTAGCGAGTTTGGCAAAAAGATAGAGGAAACATTGCCAATAGACAAGGACTTCGGAGAAGTATGGGAAAGCCTTTCAAAAGAGGCAAGAACAGACAAGGTAAGAGAAACCTTCAAACACTTCAAGAAAGAAGGTAAACTCCTGTACCATAAGAATAAATTGTGCGTTCCAGAGTCATCTGGAGTTAAGAAGTTGATATTCCACAACATGCACAATAGCCCAATAGCCGGCTATGCAGGGTTCATGAAAACCTAAAGCTAAAGCTTATTGTTTCCATGCAGGAGCATCTGATATACTCTTCTTCATGTCTCAAATCCATTCACATACTACTCTCCCATTCCACTCATACCATCATAAAATGCTGCTGCCATCCCTACCATAACAGCAGCATGATTTGATAATTTATATCATGTCACATGCAGTAACATCCTTTGACACCTTCTCCACATTATGATCTGCTCAAGAGTTGTCCACAATCTATATAAACCCCTCCTACTACATCATTCCTACCTATATCCATCAGGTTGCTTTCACATTTCCATATAGCAACCTAATTTTACTGACCATAGATTCATCTGTCATGCAGGTTCATCATATTTGCACCTACATTATCATCTGAGTCACACATAACCTGCCTTCCATGCAACCTTGCATCTATTCATCATGAAGCACCCATATTGCCAACCATCCCTCCACATTGGCAATCATTGTTGAGCTCAAAATCCATTTGTTGAGCTTGAGAGGCTGGAAGACCAGTCTATCTTTTCTGTTTGGCATGATGCTACCATGCTATGGCAGCATAGAAGAGCATTGCACACAATGACATATTTAAGCCTGCATATTGACTTGAGCATTTGAATGTAAGGACTACAGGTTTGAAGACTCTCATCCTTGAAGATCACAAGTAGACACTTGCTTGAAGAGCCAAAGAGAGGACATTCATTGAAGATCACACAAGCAAAGCAAGGAAGTAAGATTCAAGTGAAACAAGCTAGAATTTGAAGATTGGAAGACCCCTCAAGTTGACTTGGTATGTGGCTAGTTTTTGAGTTCTTGGCATAAGCAATATTTCACAGGGTTCACTTCTAGAGTTCATCACCTTGTTCCTATTCAAAAACACTCCACTTGCCGCATATTAAATGTCTCACCTTCATATCCCTTAGCAAATTTGGCAAATAGCCTTTTCTCTAGTCAAAACATATCATTCATGCACCATTCTTACATCACACACTCATTATGCAACCACCATATTGAAAAAGCAAAACATTCCACTCAATTTGGCCTCTCCCATGATCTGAGATCGTATTTGCTCTCTAAAGAAGAAGAAGAAGAAGAGATTTTAAATTAGAGAGAGAAAGTGCACAAATTCCCAAGAAAAGCATGAAAAAGACAAACAATCAAGTTGTTACACAAAAGTTGTAAGCTTATGTGCACTAGTGCCAAATTGATCCATGTTACCATCCAAAATTGCCAGATCTCCATCCACATCACCACCAAGACTTGCCATGTCATCACATACATGTCACCCTTCATGAAAATTTATTCTTGCAAAAATTTGGCCTAAGTAAAGTCATTTTGACACTTAGGGGGACATGTCATCACTACATTGTGCCACATCATCGCCAATGCCTCCACAACATCTCACACGTGTCACACACATCATTTCCACCTCGCCAAAAAGTTTTGACTAGAAAAAAAACATTTTGCCAACTTGTTTGACACATCATCATGCCATGCTGCCATATCATCCTCCATTTGCCAACCCACCAGACCAACTTGCCACTTCATCATATTTTGCCCCATTACGAGTTAAAAAAAGAAAAAAAAAAGAAAAAAAGAAAAGCCAAATGTTCCTTTTGCAAAGAATATTCGTCCAGTCATAGAGCATCAAAAAGATTCCATGTGCAAAAAAGGATTTTAAAAAAAGACCTTGTTTTGACCTTCATTTTTGAGTTCTCCCCACACCCCCACCTAGAGTCTCCCCCATCCAAGCTCCCCCTGCCACATGGTACACCCGGGCGTGTGGGGCGGTAACGGATGGAATCCCACGTGGGCATAGCACATCTGAATTAATATAAAAGGATTTTTTAGTCCTTATATACCTTGTCATCTTTTTTGCTAAATGCCTGTGGGATATATTGGTCAAGATTTCTCAAGAACCCTAAAATCTGATTGATGCCAAGATCCGGCCTTTTCTCTTGAATTAACCACCTAATCATGGCAAAATACTACCTGTTCTAAGCCAAGAACTCCTAAATGAAACAAAAAGACAAAGTTATGAGCCGGATTTGCCAAGAACTGAATGAAACAGAGCATTATGAAAAGGGGAATTGTTCATAGAAAGTTTTTGAGGGCTTTGGACGCATGAATTGATCGAGATCTCTCACTATGAGACCAGTTTGAATGGCTATTGCTTGAATTTTGCCTTCCTTGCCTCAGAATCCATGGATTACCTGATGCAACCAGATTATTTGTTATTTTGAAGATGATTTTGATCCTGTGCCCAAGACCATAGAGCTTGGGAATCTATTTAATGACTATGTGATATTGATGTGAATGAAAATTTGACCCTTGGTGTAACAACTGAGTTCATTTTGCAATCAACTTTCCAAACAAGATAAAACAAAGTGGTGAAAATATCTTTGAAGGTAATTTGTTTATCAGAAACACATTGCAGATTATATTTACATCCTATCTTATCCTGTTGATCTAATTCCCAAAACATATCTAGATTAAGTTACATTTTAAATCAATTAGTTTAAGCATATAAGAGTTTTTGTGACTGCAAATAGATCACGCATGCATAAAAGACAGAGAGTCATTCATTAAAAAAAGAGAAAAGCATAAAAAGTTTGAAAAGACATGAAAAGAGCAATTTGAATTTGCCTATTCTTGTTTCTGCTGCATATTATTGCATTTCACAAACAAGAAGATTCCACCCTGAAGATTCCTTTTGCCTGCAATTTGAACCCAAAAAGTAGTTTTCCCTTGTTTGCAAACCACTAGGAGTTGAAAAATATCTTGAGAGCCCAGAGAGGACCAGCAAAAAATCAATTTGCAAAAGATTGCTTGCTGTTTTCTCACTCTAACAGTCTGATTGCAAATATCTTGAATTTACAGGCTTTCTCACATTTGCTTTTGTAAAAAGAGTGTATGATCCTTGTGCGCAGACATCCCAGAGGGAGAATCAGGTGTCAAAACCTCAAGAAAGATTCATATCCTTCGATCTGTAAAAGATTGCTCACTGCCAGGGATATTTGACTCATTTTTGACCCAGTCAGAACTGAATTTTGAGTGATCTCTCCAAATCTTTTGGCATCTGGCTTTTGGCCCTACATTCCTTAAGACATTAAGCAGCTTTAACATTTGAAATCATGATCAAATCTCTCTTGGCTTACAAATGGCATCATTCTTTCTGAGACAGTCTTTTTTCTCAATTGGGAAAGCAGTGCTAAACTTGTGTTCAGGCTCTGTTCTTGGAATTTTCTCACATAGAGTGGTTGCCTTAAGCAACCTAGAGGTTCTAAACCATTGAGGTTGAAGGTTTTGCCAGGAACACCTTCAACAGCTAGTACATAAAATAACATGGTACATACATTTTGAAGGACCTCAGCACTGAAATCCATCTCTACAATACTTGAATTCTCTTGTGAACTACAGACATAGAATGCATGCATCTAACAGAAATAACACTATGTAACAATAGAAAAATTCAATAATTGCGACGTGTATGAATAAAAAAGGGACGATAGTCTAGCAAAATGCTGCCATCATGTTAATTCTTTATATTTCCTTTGCCTCCATGATAAGCTACTTGGTCCAAATATTAGAAATGTTGTGTTGTTATAATTTTAAGGCACATAAAGACACTCATTGTTATATACAAACATCCTTTGCAGCTATCACATCAACTTTCAAATGCATTAGTCAAATGTCATCTCATATCACTAGAATACTCAAATAACTGAAGTTGGGCAGAGTTATGTGATCTCAATAAACCTATATAAATAGAAGATGCATGAGGTCTAGCAAAACTTACTCATTGATGCATTAAAGAAGGATAATGTACCTGACTAAGATCCCTTCAAATCAGCTTTTAAATCAACATAAAGGCATGTTCTATGCAAAGACGGCAAGCATCAACAGATATCAATTTGCATAATATAAAAAATGAGCAATAAACACATATGACAACACTATTACCTGCACCAAATAAAACTTGCATAACATAAGCATAACACTAGTTGCATGCACTTCAGCTTATGCTTCATCTATACCAAATCTAATGGTCTTCTCTGTGCACAATTCTGCTTCATGGCATCTACCAACGTTTTTCAAAAAATACAACTCAAAATACCACTGCAGAAGTCATAACCGAAGCATGCAATGCAAATGAAGATGTTGTTTTGCTTGCTCTTTTTTTCTCGCTTGCACTGGCCAGAAAGCCTAAACCGAGCTATCAACTCCTGGCACCACCGCCTTATATTATCCATATAGCAATATCTTCACTGACTGTTTAAAGGAGAGGTTAGTCAAAAAACCAATGTATTGCCAAGAATGCAAGAACACTACTGCAAGAACCAGAAGCGAAATGCACAAACTGTTTAGATAAGTAGATAACATGGGGTGTTATATTAAGTTTTAATTTTAATTCTCACAAATCAAATTGACTGTATAGGTTAAGCATATGCATATGCATATGCTGTCGTTAATGCAGCATTGACAAGCAGCGGTTTCCTTCCTATGACAACAAAACAAACCATCACATATGAAGATAATTCATTAACGTAGCGTAGGTAACCATTTGGAGCCATACTAAATCCATTGCATTAACAAGGACTGTAGCGTTAGCAACTAGATTCAAAAATCAATGTTCATCTGATATAGTTCATTGGTTGCTTCTGTTCTCTAGCAATTTACACATTCAAATTGATAGTATCAAAGATACAACTTTCGTTCATGCCTAGTAGCATGAAAGTTTAATAATGAGTAAAATGTGGTGGTAATGAAAACTGCATCCAAGTATGAAAACCACTGACCCTAAAAGCCAATACACATGCATGGTCTGTGGCTTTCAACTACTTCAATTGGATTACAGATTTATCATAATCTCCTTCTTGAGCCACGTGCAACCAGCAGGTCATCCCCAGCTATATGTTTCCCTTGTAGTGCTCACATTTCTATTGTTCACATGCATCTTGAGGTTGTACTCACGTTGTACACTAGCATCAGGATGCAAAAGAACTTAAAGATCAAAATGGTACAGACAAGGTTTGTCATGTGGCCCATGGAAATTTTCACTTTAATACGGTTGGAAAGGATTTGCTGCCCCTGCAAGAGGATTAAACCACATGGTAAGCATTTTCTTGTTATTAACTGAAGAATTTACCAGCCAGCGAACAACATATAAGAGACACAAGACTCAAAATTCTTAATCCCATACAATTGTCTTGTTTCAAGAAAGATTTCCATAGAATTTTTTTTCACGAACTTGTAGAGTACAAAGTAATAAAATTTGTGCATTCACATTGTCTGTTAAGTTGACACCACAAGTAACGCATCGTTCACATTTGATGACAGATAATAAGGTTTATGTAACATGGAATTGACAAATATATTCCTTGACTTGAGCAAGGATTGTAGAAGGCTGCTATTTAAGAAGCTCACTTCCTTCAACAACAACTTGCAAGAATATCTACAAGAAGGAATGGGAATCAACAAGAAAAATATATTTATGGTCTCGATGTTCTTTGCATAAATATCTTTAGACCAAAAATGAATTTTATTTTTCTGAAGGAGAAGAAAGATTCAAATATAAGAGCATGTGAACGCCTAAACTTTGAACTTGTTTCGATGTAGAATAGAATAATAATGGCAATACTTACCTTCTTTGATCTGAATATCTTCCCTTTGCTATTTGTTCATAGCTTTAGTGTTTATGTATTCGATCTGCAAGTACTGCGCAAATGTCAAATAAGCATATTAAACCAAATTGCACACTCTCAAGATAAGATAGTGTATACAAAAAAATAGCCCTACATTATTTGGCAGCAACAATGTTGCCACAAATTAAAAACCTTTCTCTTACCCTTCTCCACTTCAGACCTCATTCTTGTGCAAAAAGAAAAGAGCCCATCGTATGGCCATCTTTACTTCAAACATTACACAAATCTTGAATAACATGTCATTTACGAATTGCCAATTACATAGAAGGAAACTCTGTACCTCTGGGCAGCTTTATCTTGCAAAAACCTATGAACTGCCACAAATGATTGACAGTGTATGCTAATTTGTGGACAAGATTCCCAGATCCTATACGGTTATCTCTGGACTTAACTTTATATGCTATTCAAATAGGGCATTTATCTATCTTGGGAATCTTCATTGGAGCAAAGATACCTAGCATATATTTATCAGAATAACAATACAGAAAAGACAGGAAGGCATTCAGCTAGAGAACTCTAGAGGGTACATCAAAGTTTAGACTTGGCTCCATAATGGTTGAAAGGAATCTACAATGAAAAAGAAATAAGTATAAATAGATTACCATAGTGTCTCTTACGCTTCTTCATGGTCATCGTAACTCATAAGCTCCACTCAAACCCATGTTTGAAATCTCCATCCTCTAGATAAGCTGGCCCAAGAGAAAATAAGCTGGCTGTATTGTCCTCTTGTGTAAGAAGAGCTCGCTTCTCCATTCATCGAGAATAAAAGCTTTTCTCCCATGTTAGTGTTGGAGTCCCAAGCCAAAGGCCTATGCCGATGTAGGATGTCCAAGAAAGATACAGTCGAAGAAGAAAAGGAGGCAAGCATCCGCACAAAAAAAAAAAAACGTATGCGTGGCATACACATAGGATACATGTGGCGTACACGTGTATAGTTCGTGCACCTCGGGTTAGGCAACCCTGCTAAAAAAAAAAAACTTCGATAAAGCGAAAGGAACCCGATTGCACAACCACAGAACTTTCTTT
Organism: Isoetes taiwanensis; assembly: GCA_021234155.1. Lineage (NCBI taxonomy): Eukaryota > Viridiplantae > Streptophyta > Lycopodiopsida > Isoetales > Isoetaceae > Isoetes > Isoetes taiwanensis. The sequence goes on along the minus strand of JAJEKV010000009.1, from coordinate 17,394,530 downwards.
GACAAAATCCGACTTTAGTCATCAACTTTAAAACAAAGAAGAAAATTTCTGGTTGAAAATAACAAATTTTCTTGGTATTTCTGGAGGAATCGAGGTCCTCTATTGGAGCTTGCCAGGTTACGTTTAGAGTAGTAAAAAAGGTGTCTGTTGAGGCTGAACAATTTTCCGAACCAAAGCGTAACCTACTAAAGCCCTTTTTCCATAGCAGTCTTTTTATGGGTGTCACATTCTTATAAGACATCCTTTTGGGCTCCATGTCATACATAAAGACATGTCTTAAGAAAATTAGTTTTCCATTACTTTAATATAAGACATGTCTTATTGATATAAGATGTGTCTTATATTTATAGTTTTCCACTACACGAAAATAGATATATCTTATGAGTGATAAATGCAATATCATAAGCAGCAAAAACATAAACTCCTTAAAAACAACATTTTTATTTTTATTGTGTTCTTAAAATGACCTCCCTTCTACAAGGAGCTTTAGATTGCAAGTATCTTCTATAAATTGCAAGTCACAAAATTGAGAAAATAGATAATTACAATTTGCAAAGATTACTAAGAAGATGAGAAGAAGAAGATGCAAGGAAATTGAAAGATTCTTTATATTGATTGAAAAAAATGCCAACAGAAATTTCAAATAGATTGGAATTGGAAACAAAATGCCTTCAACATCAAACATGCGATCCTGACCATGCTGGTACTCTTAATGTCGGCATAGATTTTCAAGGATGCTAAGATTTCTAGGATGCCGAAATTTTCATGGATTTTTACCTGGCCTACTGAGTGCAGCTCACAATTCTGCCTGCTTCAATTTCGACCATAGCAAAACGTGCCTGCAGCAAATCTCCCATATTAAGAATCCACTTGCAGCAACAAAATTGAGCTCAATAAAAATGAGCAGCAACAAAATGGAGCTCAAGAAAATCGACCTGCAAATTTCGTTTTGTGGCAATCAATTCTGACGTGCAGCAATGAAGGCATAATCAGATGCTTCAATTCCATTCCAGTGATGACACAATGAACGAAATGAAGCAACCATGCCGTTCCATGCTTCAAAGCAACCATGCCATTCCAGCAAATGCTTCGATTCATTCCAGCGATTGCAGTTTCGGGCATTGCAGATTCCAGCGATTCCAAGTCCGGATCCCTTTTTTTTTTACGACACCCTAAATTTTAAGAAACGCTGTGATTGGATAGGTTTGCTTGTCTTATTTTATAGCAGGGGGTTACCCCTGAAAGAAAATAAGACTCCAGATCTATACTGCCGCCCTTTAAGACATGTCTTGAAAGTTCCAATGGAAAAACTAATGTCTTATATGCTTAGGTGGCCCAATGATATGTTGTATAAGGGTAAGACAACTGGGAAGTGATTCCCGGATTGGCAGCGACCGGCGTTAGCCGGGAGCTGCAAGCCGGTGAATCACTGACCGGTTTTCTTACCCTTACAATATCATGGTTGGGGAGTGATTTTGAGCTCACGGCTGATGGCTATGGTGCTATGATTTTAATCCCTATTTGGTTTTGATCTCTGTTTCCCTTTCATATCCGTTCTTCAGCTGCTGTACAAGGTCAGAATAAGAAGCAAAACAACAAATAGTTGTTCTTCAGCTCCTGTACACGGTCGGACGGAACAAGCAGCAACACAAATTCCTGTTTCTGTAACCGGATCAACAGGTAATCCGGAATCTTCATACCCGATTAGCATTCCTGGATATTGGCTGTGCCACATGGCATCAGGGAAATACACCACCGGAAGAAATCACGACCCAACCATGATATTGATAAATATAAGACATCAGTATTGTGGAAAAAAGGCTAAGAATCTCAAACATGTGGATAACAGCGCCACATTAAATTCTTTCGCACAAATTCAGAAAAGTGTGCTGCCACCTGGGCAATGACGTGGAGAGAATGAGTTGGCGCCATGAAAGAAAAGGGTCTTCCAGAAGATATCTTGTCTTGCAACTAAAGCAATCAAAACTACGTGACAGAATCTGGCCCATCCAATCTGTCCTTTCCACACGATCCGGGCCGCCCATAACTTATGCACGCGTGCTGTAGAATCGGATTTGACAACTCTAATTCAATCCAGTTCAGCTGTTCCTTCACCATACCATTCCTTTGCTTTGCTTGCCGGGGCTACAGCTATGCCGATCCAAACCATGCCGGAACAGCCTCGTGTTCTACGATCCAAGCTTATCCGACCATTTTCCATGCCCTTCCGCTCTAAGAAGAGGAAAAATGAGAGCTGGAATGTGGGCAGCGATGCTTCAGTATAATGTTTTAATCTTGGTTTGAGTAATGGCACGGAAGAAATAACATCCTGCATTGTTTCCAAAGATTATTAGCTCCAAATATTTATTGTTGGGTTATCTTTGATGATGTATTTTACAGTGTATCCAAATGCAAGGCATTGATCAGTTTGTTTGATAGCCAAAAGGTATTGTTTCTAGTTTTTCAGCGGATGGACGTGCAGAGGTTTTTTATGGAACCGGCATTTTATCCTAAATAATTTCTTGAAGCAAAATCGGGTGTAGTCTCCTTAGACAGAGCATTCTTTTGGAAGTAGTCAGAATGAGAAATTTTCTGGCGTTCGTGATTCTCATTTTCTCGCAGTTATGGTTATTGGGCTACTCACAGACCGATCTTGGAGACATGGAAGTCTTAAGATCATTCGAGAAAGGATTAACAAACTCTGCTCTCCTAAAATGGACCGGAAATGATGCATGTGGTGGGCAGTGGCAACATATTCAATGTCATGGGACCTCTGTCACAGGCATAGATGTCTCCTCTTTGGGTCTCAAAGGGACCGTAACTCCGGATCTTGGCAAGCTTTCCAACCTTGAATATCTTGGCTTACAGCAGAACTTCTTTTCAGGGCCCCTGCCTTCTTTGAACGGACTTCATAAGCTTTCTACTGCGTATTTTTTCAACAACAACTTCGACACTATCCCTTCAAATTTCTTCGATGGATTGAAGAGCCTCACCGCTATTTACTTGGATAACAATCTTCTAAATGGTACCAAAGGATGGTTTCTACCAGCAGGTATCAAGGAGTCCACGAAGTTGTTAAATCTTTCTCTGACTAATACTGGTCTGGCGGGAACAATACCAGATTTCTTAGCTGATATGCCAATGTTGAGGGTTCTTAATCTTGCATATAACAAGCTTGGTGGTGGGATACCTTCATCTTTTAAAAATTCCAATCTGATGCAACTGCAGGCAAACAATATGCTGGGCCCTGTGCTTACGGGTCCGATAGATGCGGTGGGAAGCATGACCTCGCTCACACAGTTGTGGCTCCAAGTGAATGAAATAACAGGTCCAATCCCTGCTGGTTTACGCAATGCTGTTACTCTGGAAGATCTCAGGCTGAACGACAATCAATTAACTGGTACTATTCCCCCTGGCTTGTCAAATTTGCCTCTCAAAGTATTTACAGTGGACGATAATAGTTTAATAGGCCCCATTCCAGTTTTTGACCCTTCTGTAAACTTCAAATATGCCCACAATAGTTTTTGCGATTCTGTTCCTGGACGTAGCTGCAGCCCAGATGTTATGGCCTTGTTGTCATTCATTGGGGCTGTGGGCTTTCCGTCCATGATCATGTCATCCTGGAATGGTAATGACCCATGTAGCCAATGGACAGGTATTGCCTGTGATCCTAGAGGAAGAGTCTCGGTTATTAACTTCCCAAATAGTCACCTGAAGGGAACCCTATCTCCTGCTCTTGCTAATTTAACAGCTCTTATCAGTTTGAAGCTTAACGACAACAACCTTACTGGTCCAATACCTAAGGAGATTGCTCAAATGCCATCACTTCAGCTTCTTGATCTTCGAGATAACAATTTGTCAGGTCCTCCACCAAGTTTTCTTCCTAAGGTCCGAGTTCGTCTTCAAGGAAATCCATTTATTTATCAGTCTACAGTTCCTAGTGAAGCTCCTTCGTCTGCTCCCAACTCTAGTATCACACATACTCCAGTAAATGCTCCACAGATCCAGTCTATTCCTAATGAACATCCAGATAGCCCATCTTCCAATTCTCAGACGTATCCAAATGGTCCTTCAGCCTCTATTGTTATAGGAGGGAAAGAGAACAGGAAATCTATCTCAGCTGCTGTGGTGGTTGTGCCTGTTGTTGGAGCTGTCTCAATTGTACTTGTTGTCTCTGTGATGTTGTTCTTCATATGCAAGAAGAAACAGCAGAAGTTTTCACGTGTACAAAGTCCTAATGCAGTGCTAGTGCATCCTCAGGACTCTGGATCTGATCCTGAAACTTTAAAGATTGTCATTCCGGGGAATAATGCAGGAAGCAGCACAGCATATAGCATGACTAGTGGGCAGAACGGTGGTCCTAGTGATGTACAAGTTGTTGAAGCTGGAAACCTTGTAATTTCAATACAAGTGTTGCGAAATGCCACAAGGAATTTCAATGAGCAAAGGGCCTTGGGTAGGGGAGGTTTTGGTGTTGTGTATAGAGGCATCTTAGATGATGGAACTAATATTGCAGTAAAAAGGATGGATTCTGCAGCGGTGAGCAACAAAGCTTCAAGTGAGTTCCAGGCAGAAATTGCTGTCTTAAGTAAGGTGAGGCACAGGCACTTGGTTGCATTACTGGGATACTGTATTGATGGTTGTGAGAGGCTCCTTGTCTATGAATACTTGCCTAAAGGTGCGCTCAGTCACCATCTCTTTGAGTATAAGAAGTTGGGATTAGCATATTTGAATTGGAAGCGAAGACTTAGTATTGCTCTTGACGTCGCTCGCGCAATGGAATACCTACATGGATTGGCCCACAAGAGTTTTATCCACAGGGACTTAAAACCTTCAAACATCTTGTTGGATGATGACTTAAGGGCAAAAGTGTCAGATTTCGGCCTGGTGAAGCTTGCCCCAGAAGGCAAGCATTCTCTTGAAACTAAATTGGCTGGAACCTTTGGATATCTGGCACCTGAATATGCTGGTAAGTTTCTTGATTCAGTTTCTCAAGTATTCGAATTGTGGATGAGAAAAAATTATTCTCGAGCTACATATCATACTGACTATAATATTTTATTTCAATATAGTTGGTGATTATCACACTGCATTTATTCATACGTCTTAATTTTTCATGTTTCTCACTTCTTATTTTTGCATGCACAGTAACTGGAAGGGTCACAACCAAGTCGGATGTGTTCAGCTTTGGTGTAGTCCTCATGGAACTTATTAGTGGAAGGCGTGCTTTAGATGAAACACAATCAGAAGAGAACATGCACTTGGTGACATGGTTTAGACGTGCCAGCGGGAATAAGGAAGCTATCAAAAGTCTCATTGACCCTGTGGTTGAGTTTACAGATGAAGAATTTCAAACAATCTGCACTGTGGCTGAGCTTGCTGGACATTGCACTGCAAGAGAACCTTATCAAAGACCAGACATGGGGCATGCCGTAAATGTTCTGTCCCCATTAGTAGAAAGATGGAAACCGTCTAGTCTAGATGGGGAAGAAAGTGCAGGCATAGATCTAAACATTACACTTCCACAGGCACTCAAGAAATGGCAAGCTGATGAAGATTACACAATGAGTTGCCTAGATGATAGTCAGGCAAGCCTTCCTACACGACCAACAGGATTCGCGGAGGCATTAACTTCAGCTGATGGCCGTTAACGTTGTCTGGGATCCAGAAAGAGAACATGAGCTTCATATTGCCATTACAAACCACATTTAGTGCTTAGATCGAAGATATAGGTTGGAGTAGCAACTAGTTTTGATTTGGACCCCGCCCAAAAGAAGGATGGGAGCAGAAAGAATATTGGTTGCACTACGTTGAGGACTTTGGCAGTCTCGCAGGAACAAGATAGAATTTATCCAAGTTTCAGAGTTGCTATGGGTATATATTCTAGCTCCATACTCGGGATATTGCTGTTTGACGTAAACAGAGGCAAAGCAGTTCCTTAACTGATGTATGTAGCGCGGGTGCATGTTCCTGCACAGCTTGGCCAATAAAAACAGGGTTTCCTGGCACCGCGCAGTTCCTTCTCAAGAAATGGCTATGGCAAAATGAAGAGTACTTATATACCAGCTTCACGGAACATGTAGAGGTAGTAGAAGTGCAAGTAGGATGCTATAAGATAAAATGTCTATGGAAGGCAAGTTCTGTATATGGAGTACGTTTGCTTAGTACGTTTGCTTTCCCTTTACGAGTTTGAACTTACAAGGCATTATGCCTTGTAGTATCATGTGACTAGAAGTTGGACCACGATGTGGGATCAACATATATAAATATGCTTTAACTCTGACAGCTTGTCCCCTGCATTTCTGTGTACATGAATATGAATATGACGTTTGAATTTGAAGAGAAAAGTGGCATATGCATTGCAAGCATTGGTAAGTACACCAGTAGGTAATAGGACCTGTTTTGTTAAAGTCTGGGTAAGGTTTTGAAGTTTAACAAATTTGTAAGAATGCGTCCACAAAAATTTGACCTTTAAAAGTCCATTTTTATTATTCCTTGCCTGTGCTTATGTAGAATTTATGAAGCAATTCTTTTACCTGCGCTCATGTTACAGTTAGAAAGCCAAGGTACTATCTCATTCACTCATTCCTTGCCGTTACTTAAGTAAGCAAAAACAAAATCAATGCATAACCTGCCTTTTTATAGACCATAGTGCCCTGTGAAGACAGACTTAACATTAATTATGTTGAAGAAGAGTTGTATTTTAATTCTCAAATGCATTGTTTTACATCAACACATTAACTTAAATGATGAAGATTTACTTATATTAACAAGAGCTTAATTTGCAAGAGGAGACCAGATTCTTCCACACATTCCCACCTCCTATTCGTAACAGTAATTTTCAGGGCAGTTACCAGGTCATTTTGTTCTCGCTATGAGCTCTAGCACGCACTTCTTAGTCAGACGCTGTTATTCTAATACTCATTTCTCCACGTTTTAAAGATCCAAAAACAATACTTCAATACATTATGGCCTTCTTGTAAACCAAGGAAACTATATAATTCCCTGTGGAAACAGAATTATCATTAATTATGTTGATTCTAACATGGCGTATAATTTCAAATGCTGAAGAAAGATAATCTCTAGATTCTAAACAAGTTCTTAATTAAAAGAACTCTGACTCTGTTGTACACTAGTATAGTCTTGGTATGCAAATGGACACCAGATTCTTCAGAACAGCCTTGAAGGCGTATGAAGAAGCAGGAAAAGTTCCAGACTGGTGAGGAGACTGTAAGATAAGGTTAGATTATATGTTGGCACATGCAGGGGGGCCAATAGGAAAAGCAAAGAATGGCAGGGGTTGTCTGTGGAAAGGTATGATGGTTCCATTCGTCTTGTAGTTTGTGGGGCAGGCCTTTTCATAAACGCAATGCAGATCTGAGCTGAGTAGCTGGCCCAACCCTTTTGCAGCACTAATCATCTCCTCGATGGCCCCCTCCTCACGTGAACTGACACATATCACCAAAACACAGGCATCCCAGGACCCTCTATCAACCATACCATATAGCTCATACTATATAGGGACAATATTTAAAACTATCCATGGCAGATCTACTTGTGGCTGATAACAGAGCGCAAAACATACACCACATTTTTTTATTAGGCTACGGATGTCGTTTTCTTGACATTGGCCAATATTTACACCGCTCCGGATAGAGCGCTAGAGTCTTCCTATTTGCAACACATCCAAATTTCATGACCCTATACCCCCATCCTCTTGGCCATTTGCTCTTGTTGCTTTGGCTTGGCGTGTGGCTTGCTCTCATATCTTCTCACATGCTTTCTTTCCATGATATGGATGCGCTCATTTTAACTCACTTTTTACATGCCCAATCTATATGTTTGGATGCTACTAGGTGTCTTATTAATTTTCATGTCATGGAGTTCTTTTTGGTTTGGTGAAGGGCACACTCTTGTTTTATTTGTTGGGTTAAATATTTTAAAATATTTTGCAAATATCCATAGAATGATTCCTTTTATACAAGTCCCTGTCCAAGTCTTGGGCGTTAACATTTTTGGGAGATGGGGCAAACCCTCGTGTATCTTGTTCGATCTTGTTTTTCAGTTTTGTACACACATGTTTTCACTTGTTCAAGCTTTTGGTTTCACCTCTGTTCTTGATTTAGTGAGTGGCGATAATGGGGAGTGTGCTTACCTCGTCAAATGTAATCTTGCTATGGAAACGTTTCTAACAGGGGTTCGACATTCTTGACCTTTCTAACAAGGGGAAGGATCATGGCATTTGATAAAAATAGATGCATCGTTGTGCAAGAGATTCTAGAGAGATAATGCGTTTGTCCTAGTTCAAAGCTTCACGAGAAGAAGCTCGAGTGCTGCTGCTTCTTGAAGCCAGCAAGTTTCTCCTCAAGTATTTCCTTTGAGATTTGCAGGAAGAAAGAAACTGCCATATGTGCAAAAGCCAATCTATTATATTTCGCTCAATTCCATCAACGGAGGTAACAATCTTACATGCTTTGCTTATAGAAGTTCCCGCTTTCAATTTCATTATCCAAAAACATTTAGATTTGGTCTCTTGGACAAATTCGTTTCCACGAAAGAGACTTGGAGTGCCCCTTGAAGCAAAGCATTTGAGGCCATGTAATTTTTCTTCAAGTTTTATCCCTGTCAAGCTCTAATTCTTATTGATGCAAAGTTCAAGGTATTTGCAACTCTTTAGTTGTAGACTTGCTTTGTCATTCCAGTTGTTGCATAAATGTTTGAAAATAGTCAGCAAGAAAGTTACCAGGATCCAATTCAAGAACATTCTTGTGGCAAGTTCAGTCAACTTCAAATTTCCATGTATCTTGCAAGCATACTGCAGTACTAAGTGGAAAAGGTATTCCAGAAACGAGATACAATGTTAGAGTTAGACGACCTGTCCTATCACGCAAGTCAATTATACAAGCACAATGGTCATCTATTGGTAAAACTTCTCGTCATGATATCGAAGTAAAGCTTACCTTCTTTCATAAGACTGCCACTGCTACATGTTGAAAGGTATTAGTAAAAATCACCTCATTTGGTTGCATACTTGTTGCTTGCATTTGTTTAAAGAAGCGAAGAACTGCTTTGTCATCATTATACCATGTTGAGAAAATCCATCAGTAGCCATCTTGAGAAATGGTGGCCTTTTTTTTTCTTCAAGCTTCTATCTTCCATCATTTTTCCTCACGTCATTTTGTCATCCCATCCTCCAGCTGCTAGTTTTTTTTCATGCCTCTAGAATGGCTTAAAATTATTGCAGGCTAATGCAGATAAGGTCTGCGAAATCTTCAACTCATTATCAACACCCAAAAGTTCCAAACTTTAATGTGTTCATGTTTGATGTAAAATAGTTGCTCTTTTTGCATAAGGAGTTCTTAGCTGCTAAATGGTGCTCGTCAACTTGATCTGAATCTAATGTCGCCTGATAGTTTGATTATTATACAAATGTTAAAGGAAAACTGAAATTTCTAGGGAAACAGATCCTTGCAATTTCTGGCCTTTTTAGTGCGTCTCCACTACCAAGTAGATTCAATTGTATTAACCAGTGAGCGACAAATTCGGAGAAACCCTTGTAGCCTACCTATTGAAATCAAGAATTTTCGATGTAGAAAAATTCTCAGGAAGTTTTCCAGTAAAAACCATGAATTTTTTACACATTTTCTGGCTGAAAACTAGTTTTTTTTACTTAACACTAGAGTTGTCCCAGGATCATTTCTAACCATACCCCCTGCCACTTAAACCCATACATCTCACAAGAGAAATTTTAATTTTAAAATATAACACCAATATTTGAGTCCACTTGATTCTTAACGACTTGTAAGAACTTCATGACCACTGGATTCACCTTTATATTGGTATGATTGTTCAAAGTTTTTACAGCACTCTAGAACTGCGTTCTTCAATTTTCTAGCATAAAAGTGTCTAAAACTTGCTAAATATGAAAGTAATTGTTTGTATGTTTCCATGTTTGGCCGCTATCATTTGATCAATTGAAGTCGCCAAACCCTATTTCGCTTAAAAATGCTGCATGTGGTTCAAGAATTATTTCTCTCTTATTATTACAAGCTTCGACTTAATTTTTGTGACAATGAGTCCTTAACAAGATGTTTATATGTTATACTAGTATCGTTATACTAAGCTTCTAGGCATTCCAGTTGGTATACACCTCTCATCTGGAGATGCGTGGGATGTCATTATTAAGGGGTTGGAAAGGCATTTGTTCTGGTGGTCCACGGCTAAGTTATCCATGGTTGGTCGTGTAACTGTGGCAAAGTCAGTTCTGAGTGGTACACATGTCTACATGGCATCCATCTTGCTGGCACCACAGACAAAGATGCAGCTCATTGTTCGTATTGTCAGGAACTTCATCTGGGGTGGCACTGAAGAAGGAGCTGATGTTAAAGTTAGTTGGGCGAAGTGCATTATGCCTAAACTTTGTGGGGGGGGGGGATGATTCACTTTCTTCTCCGTGAGCAAGGTGTCTTTGATCTCTAAGTTCATATGGCGATTCTCAATAATGCCGATAATTCTCCAGGTCTGCGTCTCATTCACCAGTCTTTGCAGAGGTGCATTTCCTTTGGCTCTCCATCCATTAAGCCTCTCCTCCCATGGGCATTATTCTATCCACTTTCTCCATATCCTAATGCATCTCCTTTCCTCAAGGAGTTGCTAGCAATTTGCTGGGAGATCATGGCGCACTTTGTTTTGATTCCATCCAATGGCCCACATAGATCCTACTGACCGGTTGTTGGTGGATCCCTTTGGGTGATGGTCAAGCGGTGTCCCCGGTCTCTTCTCGTCCATCCATTGATGCAACGTCGGTGGCGGCAGCGGTGTGTGCTCACCGGTATCGCATGGTATAATGAGACAAGATTGTTGGCGTGGAATGAGTTCAAATTGAAGTTCCTTCTCCTTCGTTGGGGCCGGGGCATTTGGGAAAAAGTAGGCGCTATACTTCCTCCACACCCACAAGGCGTGGCTCCCCGGCTGGGTGGTGGTTCATGGCGGTGTTAAGGAGGAGCACCCGGTGCACTTTCGATGTATGTGGTCTGCTTCATCCCGAGGTGTTGCCTCCATCGCCAAAGTGGCCTTTAGTTATCCCCAGCCTCATCGTAAAAGCGATGCAGCGATGGGTATGGGATAAATTACTTCATCCTAAGCTATCCATTTTATGGTGGCGGATCACTCATAGGTGTGTCTTGGGTAAACACTATTGTTCATCGATTTCGTCCCGTCCAGTCTACGTGATCGCCCTCTCGCATGCGAGAGGGATGAGACAATTGAGCCTTTGCTTTTTCTTGTGTCACCATGTTCACCACGCTTGGCGGTGGCTTCGAGTCTTTTCCATTGTGACTTAAATAGTCACAGTCCTATTGTCGGGTCTATCCTAGTTCTTGGGACAAGTTGGCAAAGGGGCTTTCCACTTAGCATCTGCTTTGGATCATCGATCCATCTGGAAGAGACGAAATCTCCTCATCTTCAAGGGACAGACTCTTTTCGGATCGCAAGTGCTTAGCGATGCCCGTAGTCGCATTGTGAAGGCGTACAAGTGTTCTTCCTTAAAAGATGACATCAAAAGTGTCATTTGGGAGCAATATCTTCAGTTTCACACCTACTCATAGCAAACGGTGGTGCTCATGGTGATCTGTGTTCTCTGCTTTTCTATGTTAGGTATGTGGTGGGTAGTGTTGCTCTAGTGGATATCTTCTCCACTGGGTTTTGAGTCCCCCATGTACTCTTTGTATTCTTTTGTGTAATAAAGGTCCACGTTCATCAAAAAAAAAAAAAAAAAAAAATACTAGTATCGTTATCAACTAAAGAAATTATTATACAAAATTCAAAATAAAAATATAGGTTAAAGTGCTCCAATAAACCCCATCTATAAGTCTCTATAAATATAGTATAACTAGGGTATAACCATGCATTATCTAGATCTAAACAAGATCTAATATAACATGATGAACACAAAGAAAGGTTCCAAAGTGTGTTTATTGTACCCTTATGGGTCTAAGACTCAACAATGATGTAGGTAGTGATGATTATTGATGAATGGAGGATAATATCACGAAATTTAGCCATGATTATAAATAAATAGATCAAAAGACTTTCCGTACCTGTTTTCCTAGTTCATCTAAAATATTAGCTTATTGCACTACATTTCTCCCATAAGTGTTTTAAATGGCACAATATATGATAAAAAGGGATATTGAGGTCCTTGGTGTGGTCCTATTAGAAGAAACAATGAAGAAATCTACTTACTTTCCACTATTATAAAGTTAGTCAATGTGTGGCTGCTCCACAGTGTTGTAGTCTAAGTAGGACCATAGTACATGTAGATCAACTTTTATGATAGGCTACAATTTTTGTAAATTTGAACCTTTGTTGGCAATGTATATCTCAAATTTCATGTTAGAATAATATATTACAAGAATTTGTTGCGGCGGTCTTCGCCACCACTGTGTTTGTGCTTTCTAGTTTATATTCTTCAGAAGTTAATAACATAAAAAAAAGGAAAGGAAAGATATGACTTACTTTTTTGAATAAATTGAAGATGTTGATCTCAAAAAAAGATGGCATATATATAATAATATAGGATTACTTATATCTTTGAAGTTTACATAGAATTACTTACATCTTTTAAATCTACATAGAATAAGAAGCTTGAAATATAGGCCTTTAAAGTGAATTGCTAGCTGCCGATAAGAGCTAGAAATATAGGTTTTATAGATCTGATTAAAGCGAATTGGTAGCTGCCAATTCTTACCTAGTTGATTACATGTTGGTTTACATGCCAAGCAAAAGAAGTCTTATTCTTACCTAGTTAATTACATATTGGTTTACATGCCAAGTACAACAATGAATGAATACCCAATTAGAGGAATAGAAGTAGCTTTCTGTCTCAAAACTCATTCACATTTGCAAAACTTTATGCAAATGACACCAACTCAATTTATCTTAGAGTTTATGTAGTCAGAGATAAATTGGACAAAATATAACGACGTGTGGATTAATGTTTTTAAATTGAAAAGCATATTATTAAATTTTTTTTTATCTCGAAAATCATGCATTTCACGTAATAAAAATGTAAATGAAGAGTAATAACGTATGTAGGAGCTCGATGAAGCAGCTGAAGCGGTTGCAAGCATCTGCTAGCATAATGGTATTAAAGATCATTTTTTTTTACCTTGTTATAGAGTATAAAGCCAGCTATTTCATATGGAGGCTTAAAAGCAGTTCTACACGGCATATAAATGCCATTGCAATTTGGCCAAATATCTCATGGGATACAATCTTTGATTAGCTTCCATATGAAGCCAGCTATTTCATGCCCCAAGTTTGAAAAGCTGTTATCCATGGCATATACTCCATAATGAGCCAGCTATTTCATGTGGAGGCTTGTTGAAAGCAGTCCTACATTGGCATATATATGGCATTGCAATTTTGAGGTTTGAAAGCTGTCTTACATGACATATATATGGCATTGCAATTTAGCCAAATACCTCATGGAATACAATCTTTGACTAACTTCCACAATACAGCATCTGTGAGAGAATGTATAAAAGTTATCGCATTTGAATAACAGTCAATACTGCAGAGCTGAGTATTTCCTCTATAGGAAATATAAACGAAGAGTAAATAACGTATGTAACAGCTCCATGTTTCAGTTGGAAGTTGTCCGCAACTATCTACTCGCACAATATAATGTTATATAGTAAAGATCACTTGCTTATGTACTTGACTAACAATCATAAAACTACACAATTTAACAAAAAAGGGAATAGAATGGAATGGAATAGAATAGAATAGAATAGAATAGAATAGAATAGAATAGAATAGAATAGAATAGAATAGAATAGAACGGGTAACACTGTTATTAGAGGTAAGTCATTTGGCGAGACTCCTCGATTATAGAAAGTTTTGCATGTTCAATATCTATTGGCCAGAAACTGACATGCTGAAAATGCAAACTAAGAGAAGGAACTAAATACCAAGAACTTAGCCCCATTAAATCCCATTCTCATATTGGTTTCATGCCTACGAACGAATGGAAAAATGGGAGGGGATGCATCAGGGACATCGCTATAATCTAGTACAAAAAATAGATAACACTTGGAACAGATTTAAGATCAAGAAAGCCTCACTGGATATGAAATAGCAAAATGCCAAAAATCAATGCAATTAAATCAAATGTCTTGCCTATCATTACTTCAAAAAATAGAAAACATGTGATTCAATTAGCATAGATGTATTCTTTTCAAGTAGGAACCAAGAGCCTAAAGCACAGATATACCTTTTCAAGTAGGAACCAAGAGCCTAAATGGATGCTGCAAGACCTTTTATAGAAAACATGTGATTCAACCATCATTGATGTCCTTTTTCAAGTAGGAACCAAGAGCCTAAATGGATGTTGTAAGACCTTTTAATCACCACAAAATGAAGAATCCAAGTGCACGTATATATAAGCAGCAAAAATATGTATTCCATAATAAAGCAGTATCCAAACATACCTTTAATTCTTACCAATTTCCTTTTTTGCTTCAATGCTACGTTTGATATATATATAAAGGCCCATGCAACAAAAGTGGTCTACTGCAAAGATTCAGAAATCCAGGATATGCCAAAATTTTCCAGCCCTTGCAATGTGTTGTAAACAAAATCTAGCTCCAAAAACCCTAATATAATTCAACAGATGCTCTCTACTTCGAAAAGGCAAAATCCATCTCCAGATCGATCTCCAACAGTTTCGCATTTGTAAAAATCATCCCAATATACCTGAGGAAAGGCACATTTCAAATGCAAAAAGTGCTCTGCTTCTACGTTTTCTCAACACGACCATGTGTCGCTTCTAGGCTTAAGACAAGAAACAGCTAAAACCAGTGCAAAGATCCAACAAAAAATGTTGCAGCATAAATGCATCTGCCTATGCCGTGCAAATTGATCTAGAAATTTGAGTCAGATGCTCCATGAATCTTAAAAAATTTCCAACCACAAATACAACTGAACACTACAGAGCCATCCCTTCCTCTTTTATTTGCTTGCCAGAAAAATTGGGAACCTACCAGAACATAGTTGAGCTTCCTCTTTATCTCACTGCTACAGTTCATCCCCTGATAGGAGGTGCCATTAGGGATTTTTTGAGATCATAAAAGGGCCTTCTAAGAACTGCTGATTAAGCTATATGAACTACCAATCAGAAAACAGAACTGGTAATCCAGTCAGCAAAACAGTTATAACTAACTCACTGGATCACATTTTCTAGCATAAGTGTTGATAGGAAAGTCCAAATGAGCTCTTGTTTGGTGCAATAGATAGATCTCATTAAGATCTTTCCAATCTTGGGTCTCTTTTAGCCCCGTAGGATAGTAAAAAATGGTAAAAACCATATTTTTTGGAGTTTTGGCAATCATAAATGGTTAAAATATGTGCAAAGCACCTAAGGTTGGAAAGATCTCAACGAGATCTATCTATTGCGCTAAACGAGAGCTCATTTGGACTTTTCTATCAATAGTTATGCTAAAAATGTGATCAAATGAGTTAGTTATAACAGTTTTTTTTGACCGGACTCGTCGAGCTCGAAGTTACGATTGGTAGTTCATTTATCTTCATTTGGCTTAGTTAATCTCAAAAAAACCCTAATGCTCTATATGTCGCCATAACATCCCAAAATCCCACCAGTAATTCTCCTATGTTGTGCTCCTTCTCCTCTATTCTCATGCTCCTTCTAACCTATCAGACAAATTAAGGCTTAATTGAGACTTTGGGTCGATGCATGCCTACTTCTTTCTTTTTATATCAACGAAAAGGATGGACCATAACTCTCGACACTGATCCAAAATTTTTTAGAAGCAATGAAACACGCGAATGGAGCTTTTAAGAAGAGATGTACTGTTCCTAAGATTTTTGCCACTTACATGTGATCATCTCCTGCTTTTTCCAGCCTCAATTTCGTCGCCAAGATTGAAAATCCACACAGAACTCTTCTTAGTTTTTTAACCTTCTGCAGCTTCAAATCTGTTCTACGGCACTAGAGTCCAATCGAGACAGAAAACCAAGCTTCAATTTAATGCTGAAACCCCAATATAGCTCTCACAGTACCATCACTCTGTACAAACTTTGTCTCTTAGACCTCCGACGGCTAGCACACAGAAAGTACAGAGCTCTCTGTGGTTGATCTTGGAGGTTTACGGATTAGAAAACAGGGTCCAGAATTAATGATTGATATGGATTCGCTGCCCATAGAAATTCCGGATTGATCACTTGGATCCCGAATCAACACGAAACCCTTTCCTCACAAATATCTCAACACCCATCTATTTTTGCCGATCTGAATTTGAACTTTTCGCCTCTCCCTCTTTTATACGATACTGGATAATCCAGGAGCTTCTAGAACAGCAGGCCTAACACCTTCTGGAACCTAAACGAAGCTTCAACTCTGAGCTTTCAAGAAACTTCTGGAGGTACTATTAGGCTTAGGTGTCAACTTCTTAAAGGTTTAATTCGTCCCCAATATTTTAGAGGCTTACACGTGTGCAACTTAAGCAAAAATATCAGCTTTCCATAACAATAGCAAGTACCTCCAAGCTGCCCCCTTATCCTCCATATTACAATTATATATTAGAGATATACAAGATTTGAATAAATAAGCATTGACTATTTATAGATCCAGGATTACAACTGGATTGAGAAAATTTCTCTATTTATTTGCACGAGCTCTATTCATTTTGTCCCCCTACAATGATATTATGATTTCTCATCGTCTATAAGATAATCTTTGAAAGGTGTAAGTGGACTTCCTCATACATTCAAAGTAGTCCTTAACTACTTAATTTTCGTGTTTTGATATCACCATTTAGATAGACAATCCTCTCTAACCAACTAATGTTATTATATATAACTAGAAAAAGTGCCCAGCGTTGCTGGGCTTTCGTCAGGCACAAGTTAAAAAGCTAATAAAAATAAATTTTATTCTTTTAGAGATGTAAAAGATAGAATTATGCTTTAAGAGAAAGTGCCCAGCATTGATGGTCTTTTCTATAGGCATAAGTTCAAAAATAATAATACATGAAGTATATTTTACAAAGATCATGTTTTGGCGATGTAGGGTAGGATACATATGTTATTCACATAGAATATGTACACAACAGGATGAGGAATTGAAAATCAAGTATTGAGAATAAACTATAGAAAAATGTTGTCGTTATACATGTCCACATTCAAGTTAATTTTGAAAAGCATTTCATGTACAAATGTGTGCATTTGATGCATGGAGTTATGGGTACCTCTTTGAGTAGTTAAGCTTCGTTGTTTATGTTAAAAATAATTGGTCAAATTCACGAGGATTTAGAATAACCAACATATAGCAAAAATGACGCATGACATTGCCCCCCTTAATGGTATAGGTTCAATTGTTATGGGTTATGTTGACAACGTTGCTTTTTTGTGAAACCTTTAGTTTTGCCTTAGCAATATCTCTATTCCACATTATAATGAAAGTGTTATTTAGGAAAACCTCCCAAACACAAATCATTCAATATATGATCTTGTAAATTGTTCCTTTGTGCATTTGAATAAATAGTGCCAAAACAAAGAAGTGCATGCCAAATTCCTTACTTGTGGGTATACGAACGTCTTAATTCCTACTATATGAATTTGTTTGTCTCACTTTTGGTGTAACGTGCTTATAAGGCTATCCAAGCAAGTTTCCATCTCCATTCTGGATAATCGGCTTTTCAAATATCCTCCAACCTTGCAGCTAAATAGCTCTCTTGCAAAGAGTCAATACATCTCGAAATATTCAGTGGAGCAGAAGTTATACAAGGCATTGCAATCTTTCTAGTCTTTGTTTGCATCATTGAGCAATGGTGGATGTTTGCATCTACCATGCTTCCAAGTGAGACTTTAAAAATTATTTCATTCTCACTATTTATTTATATAATTTTGGGGTTGTGGTTCATTTGGCTCATAAAGAGGGCGCATATACATTTGATATTAAAGTAAAGCCAGCTATATTTTATAAATCCAAACTTGAGATCTCTGTTATAGCATGTTCTGCTAATTCTTTATTACTCCGACTGATGCAGGCACCAAGAAATGCCCTCCAAACTGCTGAATCTGGTGGCAGTCGCATCGAGCCTGTGCAGTCTCTTACTTCCAGCAAGCATCCTGCGATCAATGGTACATGCATAATGATCCTCTAACATATTAGTTCTGCCATGTTCATGCATACAAACGAAATGATGGTGACCTTCGTCTACTAAACCCATGTGACTATAAGCATTTAAAATTGCAATATGTGTAATCTGGTCTGGCGTTGAGCCCTGCAGTTGCATTTCAGACAAAAGCTTCAAAGCTTCTCGATGACCATGGTCAGCATATGTTGAGATAATGGCGTTCCAGGAAATAGAATCTCTTGTGAACATGTGATCAAAAACTTGTTGAGCACATTCCATGCTGCCACAATGGCCATACATGACAATCAAGTTATTTCCCATAAAGATATCTGACTCCAGTTCAGTTTTTAGTAGCTGAGAATGGACATGCTTTGCCCATGCTAGGGCTCCTACATTTGCAAAGGCAAATGTAATGCGAGTGAGATAGGTAACTTTGTTTGGCTTTAAACCATCTTGTTTGCATATGCCCGAAGCATATAATAGCCTCCCCTGTATAGGCCATGTCGAGCATGCCCCTGAAATCATCGTAGTCCATGAAACTATGTTCCGCAAGGGCATCATACCAAACAATTCGTGAGGCACTTACAATACTTTCACATTCAAAATACATGTCAATGAGAGAAGTTCCAACAAAATATCGAGTCGAATTCTACGATTGAGAATGTGGACATGAATGACTTTGCCAAAAGCTAGAGAAACAAAGATTACAACATGCATCTAAGACATCTAAATATGTTACCTTGTTCGGTTTGAAACCAAGTCGCCGCATTTGACAAAATAGTTTCATGGATTCCAAGGCCCCAACTTTGGCATAATGCAGCCAACCCGGCACTACCATTATTTGTCTCTCCAAAGCGTAGAATTTGCTTTGAAAAAAAACATAGATTCGCGCCACCGCGCCTATATCCTCCAAATTCTGTCAAATAAAGCTCTAAATTTCTCAAAATGAGTAGATTCTCGAGATTCTATGCATTGTGTCACGATATAGAAGATAGATGACTAATTGCACCTGCTTCATTTGTATAACACGAAAATGGGCGTAATTGACATCCATGTAAAATAGATTGCGGTAACTCCACTTCATTCCATCCACAATAGAGTAGACCAGGTGAGATAATCCATACATCGGGTTCCCTCAAAGATATTCAATTTAAATCCAGATTCGGACGGTGGCCAATTTGATGGTGCACTTCTTGCAATCAATTTAGCTTCATCCACAACATTTAATATGCATGGTTAAAAAGATCTATGTACATTTGGGGCACTTTGCCAATGACCTCTTTGCCGTAAGTAACTTTAGAGATGATTGCGGGTACTCGAGACTAAATCTTGAATATGAAAAGCATGTACATCCGGGTCATTGATTGTGCCATATAAGCTAGCCGTTTAAGGGCATCAACCAAAAAGCTATCACTGAAAAATGCCTTTATTATGCTATCAAGAATTGAGAAACCTGACCAGGCACTCATCTTAAGGCTACCCTGATTAGACATGTCCAACATGTTTGATATGGCTTGCTTGTTAGGAAAGGATTGCAGAGACATGATTACAAGAGAGGCCTGTGTTCTATTTAAAATGGCATCAACCAGAGCCCGCAACTTAAGAGCCCGCAACTTAATGCACTCTTCATGCATGGATACTTCTTCCCCAAGGACAAAAAGAATTGCACTCGCCCCAAGAAAGGTGACATTTGACCTCAACATGCCATTCAGAATTTTGCTTTTTTCACAACATAACAAGGGCATACATCTGCATCGCCCACTTGAAGCTGGACTTTCTTAATAAACGTCTTCTGCAGTTGCATGGATGCATTATCTGTCTTCTGCAGTTGCATGGATGCATTATCTTTCTCGCCATCGATTTGGCCTGCATGAAGAAGCATTGCCCTGAACCCTTGGCCTGCCAAGGTGCCTAGATAAGAAACATTCCTTTAGATTGTGCATAAGAAGGACAAACAAATCAGAAGCTTTCTGTTATTGCATCCATGATAGATCCAAACTATTCAAATATTCAAAAACTTTCCCATACCATCGTTTGTGCTCCTCACATTTTTAAACCAGCCATTGTCCAGGAGCCAAAGTATGAAGATCTTGGCATCACAGGTTAGGCTGCACATTTAAATGCTTAGAAAAAACCATAGCCAAAGGAGCATTGAGCTTGCTTCTGTTTGTATATAATAGAATCTCTAAAGCATGCCATCGAAAGTATATAGTGAAAGAAAAAGTGAGCTTCAAGTAGATTACCTCATCAATTTGTTGCTTTTCCATTTCTTCTTTGCCGAAATTGTTGCTTAGAGATGAATACGTCTCTATCTTCCTTCGTTTACCTGATTCATTCATGAATTGGGTCACCAAGAGTGAAAAAAGATGTGGATATAGCAGGAGAAAGAAACACAATACGTTGTTGGTTTACAGAAATAATTCTCGAAGACCAAAAAGTGTTTTCAACAGAGGTGTCCTATTCATCTCTGACTCTTTTCACAAGACCCAATCGAGTAAATTAGCTACCTTATTCATTTTTCCTCATTTGGCGGACTTGGTCTGGTCTGTTGGTGCTTTTCTTTCTCCTTCCTATTCCCGGGTTCCATTTCTGGTCTCGTTTCTTGTGCTCTAAAAGACCAGACAACAATATTTAGACAAAAACGGCTACAAGGCAACACCACATTGTCGGATTTAAGAATCAATCTTCCTTTTCTTTTGTGAACACACATCGATAATTCATAACCTACGGAAAAATAGTATACAGAGTCCACATATCTACCATATTTTTTAGACGAAGAAGATGCAGCGACAGCTTCATGCGCCTAAGCCTGCTTTTGCAATAACCATAGTGTGCACAATCCTATAGATTTATAGCAGATCCCTTTGATAGAGAAGGCAGAGCTTTCCCTTTGAATCCAAGCACTGGAGCTATCGATCTAAGATCCTATCTGAAAACCGGCAAAATATTATTCAGCGCACACAATTTATTTTCAAGAAAATACTCTCAGTCGCAATAGGGCAAAATCGTTCAGGTCATTTCTCCTATGCATTGATCGAGCAATGAAAGGATAAATAATAACTACTTACTATAAACGGCCCCAAATGAACGCTGCAAAAACAACAAAATTAACGGCCGAGATGCTCTGCACACACTACATTTTCATTTTGCTTTTATTACTATATATAGATAGATGTGGTATAAACTATATTCTAAAGAATTGATTAAGATGATGATGTCCTTGACTTTTAAATGAGAGGTCATGTGGACCAATAATTGGCATCGACATAGCAGTCTATCTTGATCTTCTTTACTCATACCTTTTTATACTTTTTATATTTTCCTTGGTTCATTATGGATTGCTTTCTTAACTTTAGGAAGCTTTGAAACATGGCGTTTGAAGTTCATCCTCAAGGCATAAATCTAGAGATCAAACATGGAAAACATTTGATGATAACTTGAAACTAATACTAAAAGTTTAGCCAAAACCTAGCAATAGATATTTTTTTTATAGAGGAGCTCATGAAATACCAATATCCTAAAATTTAGCTTGAGATTGACACAGGATTGTGCCAAGTGTCTGGAGTTAGGCATTGATAACCGTAATTGATCATAAACGGCGACATTTGGGATGATTCTTGCTTGGTGCTATTGTATGCAAACTCCACCAAGTGAATAAATTCTTCCCACATACCTTGTTTATTCCAGACATAGTTTCGTAGCATGTCCTCCAAAATTCTGTTGGTCCGCTCCGTTTGGCCATCCGTCTGAGGATGATATGCCGTGCTCATGGATAACTTCGTCTGAATGGTCGCAAAGAGGTCTTGCCAAAAGGCGCTCATGAATTTCAGATCCCTGTCGGAGATGATCTCCCTTGGCATGCCATGAAGCCTAAAGATCTCTTTGGTGAAGAGCTTTCTTTGTATCCATAGTCAGTCAGCAGTCCCGCAAGGCACGAAATGTGCCATCTTCGACAACTTGTCGACTACTACCATCAAAGCATCCTTCCCTCTTACTGTCCTTGGAAGCCCTGTGATGAAATCCATGCTGATGACCTCCCACTTAGCGTTTGGCACCGCTAAGGGCTCCAAAACTCCCGAATTGAAGCTGTTTACGCCTTCGTTTGGCAAAAGCGACATTCCTTGATGTAGCGAGCTACACCTTCTTCATTCTGGCCAATAATAGGCTGCTGCGTACTTTGAAATATGTTTTCATGAACCCCGCATGGCCAGCTATTGGACTGTTGTGTGTGTCATGGAGGATCAACTTCCTTACTCCTGAAGATTCTGGCACACACAACTTGTTCTTATGATATAATAGGTTACCTTCCTTCTTAAAATGTTTGAAGGCTTCCCGTTCCTTATCTGTTCTTGCTTCCCTGCATAAGCTTGCCCATACTTCCTTGAAGTCGACATCTGTTGGCAAGAATTCTTCGATCTTCTTCCCGAAGTCGCTGGAAAGCGTCGAAATTGCATTGCAATGCACTCTAGTTGTCAGGGGATGCCTTGAAAGCGCATCCGCTACCACATTGAGCTTCCCTGGCTTGTAGACTATATCAAAGTCATACTCTTCAAGGAACTCCATCCACCTTCTCTGCCTCAGGTTGAGATGTGGTTATGTAAAAATACATCTTGGAGGCTCTGATGATCCGTATCCAATTGGAACTTTCTTCCCAAAAGGTAATGCCTCCAAATTCTTAATGCCCTGACAACCGCAAGCAGCTCTTGATCATGCGTGGGGTAGCGCGTTTTAGCGTCGTTCATCTTCCTGGAGTCATACGCTACGACACGCTCTTCTTGCATGAGCACTGCACCTGTAGCTATCTTACTCGCATCTGTTGCTACAAGCTTATCTTTCTCTGGGTCTGGCAGGGTTAGGACGGGGGCGGTTGTTAAGGCTTTCTTCAACAATTCAAACCCCTTTTGGGCTTTCTTGTGCCAATGATCTACCCAATCTTTCACTTTTTCCGCCCTCGTCACGTCTGTTAGCGGGGCCGCTATCTTAGCAAAGTTCTTCACGAACTTCCTGTAGTACCCTGCTAGGCCGAGAAAACTTCTGGCCTCATGCACATTCTTCGGTGCCGGCCACTGAATGACGGCTTCAATCTTGGAAGGGTCCGTCGAAATTCCTTCTGCCGAGATCACGTGACCAAGATATTCCACCTTTTCCGTTCGGCGACGCCGACAACTTGGCGAACAACTGGTGCCTCTTCAACTTTTCCAGCACCTTCCTTAAGTGTTGTACGTGCTCTTCAAGGGATCTGTTATACACCAAAATGTCGTCAAAGAACACTATCACAAAGGTGTCTAAGAACTCCCTAAAGATATCGTTCATGAGCCTCATGAACGTTGCTGGAGCGTTCGATAAGCCGAAAGGCATTACCGTGAACTCATAATGTCCATACCGCGTCCTGAAAGCGGTCTTATGAATATCTTCTTCCTTTATCCGGATCTGATGATATCCTGACCTTAAGTCAATTTTGGAGAAGACCTTTGCTCCTTGAAGCTGATCCATCAAGTCATCCGACCTGGGAAGCGCATACTTGTTTTTGATGGTGTGCTTGTTCAACTGCCTATAGTCTATGCACATCCTCAAACTGCCATCCTTCTTCTTGACAAAAAGAATGGGCACTCCAAATGGCGAGACGCTAGGTCTAATAAAGCCTAGGTCGAGCAACTCCTGCAATTGCTTCTTTAGCTCTGTCAATTCCTGCGTCGTCATTCTGTATGGAGCCTTACTTGTCGGCTTCGTTCCCGGTTCGAGTGCTATCTCACACTCGACTCCCCTGTAAGGAGGGAGATGCTCCATCTCATCAGGAAAGAGATCATGGAATTCCGTGATCAAGTTAGCTATCTGCTTCGGCAACTTACTGAGCACCTTGTCTTCTTTGCTTTCTTCGGACTCCGGCTCTTCGATCTCAAGCTTGAAGATGTATGCTACCTGCTCGCTCTTGATTGACTTGAACAGCCGTTTAGAAGACATGCACTGCATGATGGGAACAACTTCCTTACCTGTGATCTCAATAATCTTGCCGTCGGACGTTGGGAAGGTCACTTTCCGCTTTCCACAATCAATGATGGCCCCCGCCGGTCCAAGGTACTCCATTCCTATGATTAAATCATACTTGCCAATGCCCATTACTTCGCCCCATCACGGATGGTTATACAGCGGTCGATGTCGAAGTTGATCCTCTTGCCTGCTGTCTGCCTTACTGCCCCACTTGCTAGAATAACGGGTCTCGGGTTTGACTTCAGCGGTCTCAACTTCAACATTTGCACCATTCTTGGGGACGCAAAATTGTGGCTACTTCCTGAATCTATCAGGACTATAAAAGACTTGGCTTTGGCCTTCCCTACTGTGGAAATTACCTTATATTGACTCTCTGCTTGCTCTGTATCTATTGCGGCAAAGATATGACACTCACCCTGGATGTAGTCACGGGCTGCTTCGCCGTCGTCGTCATCAGACAGGATGTCCCAATCTCCCAATTCTGCTAGTGCTGCACTCATAACATAGGGGCAGTTCGCTGTTCTATGGCCTGGCTGGAAGCATCTGAAGCAAAGCTGTTTCTCCATGCACTCTTGCCTCTTCTCCTTGGGCATAGCCTGTAAAAAGGATCGTACTGCTTTGGAGTAGTTTGAGCCCTCTTGCTTGTCCTTGAAGGACACCTGCTTCTTCTGGATTACGCTTCCCTTGATTGCCACCATATGGGGCTCTAGCTGGACTGGGCTTCTTTGCTCTAGGGCTATAGCTCCCTCGATGCTTTGCCTTTCTCCCGGAAATCTTGCTGCCTCGCCCACTATTCGATGTCCGTTCCTTGCAAGCTTATAGCCTTGCATTAAAACCCGATCTTGTCTTAGGGTTTATTGCCCTCACCGGTTCTGAATCTCATCATTCACCCCTCAATATAGCTTTCCACTTTGCATGCTTCTCTCCTAACTTGGGCACATCTGACCTTAGCCTCATGAATTCCCTCTGTATATACGGACTAATTTGTTTCCCACATGTTGCAACCTATAGAACTGCCGCATCATCTTTGGACTTGTGCTCTCTTGGGACGTGAGTGGCGCTTGAAGGCTTTAGCAAACTTCTTGAACACCGCAAGCATCCTGCTCAATCCATGGGCCTTTGCATACCCCTTCCACCAAATGCGTCTTTGCTCCTTTCAGGTTGGCTGTTGCTACTCGGCCTTTATCCTTGTCCTTCATACCATAAGCATTGCCGTATTCACTCATTTCATCAAGCCAAGCCTCGGCCTCCATTCCTGACCTGTTCTCGCCCGAGAATTGCTCGAGTTTTCTGGCTTTCCAAACATTTCCTAAAGCAGAGTCTACCTTCTTCTGGTAGTCAGAGACTCTTGTGTCCCTTTGTTGTCCCTCTGGGGTGTTCCTCTGTCTTCCATCTTCAGTGTTCCTTTGCCTTCCATCTGGTCGGTCCCGGGCCTGCTCTTCTTCTTCCTCGGTCGAATCGAGTGCGAGCTTGAGTCGGAGGAATCTGAGCTGGGGGATCTCCTTCTCTTGCTCCTCCTCTTGTCCCTTCCTGTTTTTCGAGCTGCTGCTTGTGGCAATTGAGCGTTGCCCACTGAACCTGTTCCTGCTTGTGCGGCTAGTAGAGCCTTTATCTGCTCAAGGTCCATCCTCATCTGGGATATCTCCTCCTCTGGGGTCATGGGTTCCATTTCTTCAAATAGGTTCCTTGCCGGAGGTGGTCTGGGCGGGGTCTGTTCTTTCATGATGTCTCGGCGTTGTTGTTCTCCTGAGCCGAGGCCTCTAGCTGCATACACAAGTAATTCATGGCTATATGGTTAGATTTACTTGTTCTCTTGCATTGTTTATGTTTGTTGGTATAGTTGTGGGGCAAAGCATATCAACAAAACATTTTAAAGTGCAAGAGAAGTTATATTTATATTATATAGTAGTTCAGTACAAAAAGTCTCCGGGATCAAGAGTCTAACTAATCTTGAAATCACCGGTAAGACGGGTTGTCCTCAAGGAACTTCTTAACTTGGGCCGTTCCTACCGAATGACCCAAGTTCCTGATGACGCTTGCTGACGAGCATACGCAAGGCTCTCACCAGGCTCTTCCCCCCTGGTCCGATGTGAGGGCTGCGGTGACCGTAATCTCGCTGGCGTCGATGGGGGTATGGCGAAGTCGAAGAGGTCAAGCGCCATTGCTCTCTTGACCAGGGGCGGCATAGTCGACATTTGGCTATGCGAGCATGCCTACCCGAAGCTTTGAGAGTGCAATCGGTATATGAAGACTCCTTCTTCACCTCTGGGGCTGAACTTGCGGTGGATTACCGCTATTCTCCCATCTAGTAGCAGCGGCAGGTAGTACCTCAGGGACCTGTCATTGTGCGTCGCTGAAGCTTCTCCGCTGGATTGGCCTCCTGCTCTATGCCGTCCCGCGTATTAAATGGACCCTATCTCGGTGAGCTCCACAGTAGTCTTCGATTATGGTATCGATTAAATGCGAGGTCGATTCCTTCTCCTCTTGATGGAGGTGGTGTCGAAGGCCTCGGAATTAAAATGCTCGTGGTTTTCCCACGGATCCCCATCTGTTCTTGGAGGGCGAGGAACTCTTCCTCCGTTGGCAGCTCTTGCTCCTCCATCATTTGCCTGATACTGCTGTAGGCCTGTATGTCTGAAGTCGACTCTCCTGTGTAGGTGTCGGCTTCCCTCACTAGGCCGGAAGGTCCGAGGCTCCCCGGCGATGAAGTCGTCCAAGTCGGCTTGTCGTGGCCGGGTGGAGTAATTCATCCAATCGAGCTCCCTCTCCACACTTTTCGGGAAGGTTAGGATGTCGTTGAGGAGCAAATACTCCTCTCCGTTGATGATGATTGGGGCTAGGCTTGTGATGCCTAGCCCGAGTGGGGGAGCAACTCTGATGTTACTCGGCTCTCGCTTTCGAAGTTCATCATCTCTGATTACGCTTGTTGTCGTTCCTCCTCTCGAGTCGAGCTCCAGTATACTTATCGTTGTCGGGACTCCTCTTCTTCTTAGATCTTCTCGTTCTGCTCTTCTTTGATGCGCAAAAACATCGCTCTTACCTTTGCCTTTGCTATGGGGTCCACCTCCATCGGAGGGATAGAGGTTGCCCCCATTGGGTTTTCGCGCGGTGGGATAAAAAAATGGCTAAAGGCGTGATTGTAGGAGAAGTACTTGGTCTGTTAGGCTGTCGGGGACCATGTAGTCGGGTAGCCTCTGCGCTTTGTTGGTTAAGTACTTGGCGATGTTGGGGACATCACCCAAAGCTGCTTGAAGGGATTGGTGGGGAACAAAGTATCCTCTGCGGGGGAACTGGACAAGGGAAGGTTCTACCCTAGCTTGGAACTCTGCTAGTACTTGCCTATATCTTTGGGGTTGCATTCAGCGTAGCTTGGATATCAATTTCCTTCTTGAAGGCGGAAGATGTCATCGATATCTGCTTCGCCGAGATGGGCACTTGGGCGCTGTACCATCGCTGAAGTCGGCGTGATGCCATTGATCTAGCAAGGAAGGGAGTATCAAGCGAATGCGAGCGCCTCGGGGAGCGGGAAGATCGCCTAAGCGTGGAGAGCAAAAACTTGCGGGGTACTAGATGAAAAAATGATGGGCCTATTTATAGAAAAGGGAAAAACCCTAATTTACGGATGACCTAGAATTTGCTTTGAGTCGGGCGATTCGACCTATTAGGAGGTGCAATTGAGGGTTTGAAGGCGATTTTTGGTTTAAAGCATGCTAAGATAACTAATGAACCTATTGCAAACAACCGGAGGTCATTTGGTGAAGCAAATGGTGCGAGGTCTCACACGTTGCGCCCAGACCGATTTTGAGAATGTTATTTTCTGTCCTGGCGCGACGTGTGAGACATGGGTCCTAATTGGGCCAGGCTTAATCAATTTGGGTAATCTAAGGCTGTAATTCCACTAAACTTCGTCGAGTTAGGCGTGAATTGACCCCTTATTTGGTCGATTTGGAGCTGTTTTGGGCACTTTTGGGCATGGTCTCACACGTTGCGCCCAGCCCGATTTTGAGAATCTCAAAATCTGTCTTGGCGCGACGTGTGAGACATCGTCTCAATTTTGCTTAAAAACTCCAATTTTATCAAAACAAAAGCTAGAATTCTATAACTTGACTTAATTAAGCTAGATTAGACACATTATTTATCCACAAAATTCTTTATATTAACAAAATTTCTGTTATTTACAAAAAGTCTCAAAGGCGTTCTCCTTGATGTGCACGGCAAGATACATATCACGCCTCATGAGGGTAACCCTCTTCGCGTGTCTTGTCGGGGCCGTCGAATCTTCAAAATGCTTGCACTATTTTAGCCCTCCGGCTGCCTCTGTAAGCCGCAGCAGCATCTCGTCGGTTACTCGCGTAATCCGGTGTTGTACTCTGCATGACTTCACGGACCAAAGCGTTGGAAACGATGCAGAGGATCGAGTCCGTAACTCTTACGGAAGTGCGGTTTTCCTTGAGCTCTCGTCCTCGACTTCTTCTTCTTGCTTAACTTCTTCCACGGTGCTCTAGGAGGCTTGGGCACGGGTGGTGGCGGCTTCAATGTTTGGCTTCTTGTGGGATGTCCGCCTTCGATTGTTCTCACCACATTGCTCGATAATAGGCATTGTAGGCCTCCCACTTCGCCATGTAAGCGTTGTGCTCCTTGATCCTCTTCTGATAGACCTTTACGGGGTCTATCACATAAGCTTCCCGTTGCGGCCGCGGGGCTTTGACTCTGTCCCACGTCGGGAATGGTGGGGGCTTCTGCATTTGTCGGTAGCTGCCCCATCGGCGCCACCTGCTTTCGGGTACCTCCTTCTGCTGCGGCCGGGGTTCTCGAAGAGCTTGCCCCTACGTGTTGGGGACATAATGCGTCGTCCAGAATGGCGTCGGTCGGCGGGGTCTCTTCACCTGACGGCTCATTGATGACGGGGCCCTCCGCTCGCTTACCAACCTTGACGACTCTTCTGCGGCCCGCGTTGATGGCCTTGGCCTTCCTCTTCTTCTTCGGCCCGCCGGCTATGGTTGGACCGTCTTCCCGGTTCTTCGTCCTCTCCCCGTGGCTCCTTGTCTTCATACTTTGCGATGAAGCGTGCAAAGGTCTGCTTCCTCGGCGGGGTAAGCTTCGGCCGCTCTTTGCTCTGTCTCTCCTCCTCCTCTTACTTGACGGGCCCAAGCTTATTTGTTGTTCGACGGTCGGCTTGTCCCCTCTGCTCCGTTCTTCCCTGCTTCTTCTTTCCTCCTCGTGATCTCTTCAAGGATTTCTTTGCATGATGTCCGGCGCTCCTCCCCTATGATCTCCGTCGATTGCTCGGGTCCGAAGTCGTCCCTCGCTTGATGAAGATTCTCCGTGATTGAGAAGGCGTTCGCGGCGTGCCCTTTGAATCGGGCCCGGGGTCCTTTGGCTGGAGGATGTGCTTCGGCGAGGCTTTCTAGCGGTTTGTTTCGTCCGGGCCATGTTCGACGGTTCACCGTCGGAGATTCTGGCGCCAAAAGATCGCCTTGGCAAGGAAGCCTTGATTTTCTAAAGCGGTACGCGAAATGGGGGTCGAGGTCTATTTATAGGGGTAATTTTTTTTTTTAGGTCAAACTTGAAACTACCTTTTTGGTTATCTAAAGCACCTAAAACACCTTAATCTAAGCAAAGGTCTCACATTGCTATGCCAGGACCGATTTTGAGAATCTCATTTTACGTCTGGCCGGCGTGTGAGACATGGTGGGGTCCACTATCAAATTTGCTACTTTTTAGTTATGTAACTTGCTAATTCTACTGTTTCTTCGCTCTAATTTAGAATTATCAAGCTATTTTATTGTAATTCATAACTTTTTGATGGGTTCAAGCTGAATGTCTCACCGCGTTATTGACGGCCGATTTTGAGAATCTCAAAATCGTCTCCGGCCGACGTGTGAGACCCTATATTTTTTGAAGGTTGGCTCACCAATTCTTACTCCTTTTTATGTTTTCATATATTTTAACTGTTACTAGCTTAGCAATACTACAAAAATGAGAAAAAAATTTCCCATTTTTCGAGGTTTAAGGATCCTACTAAGTTAGTACTACTGGGAACATGGTCAGTGCTTTGCTCTTGGTCACCAAGAACATTGCTCACGATACCAATTTGTGGCGTCCCCTACTCGTATCTGATTGCACCCACCGGTATACAAACATGAGTTCTCCCCTATACCAGCTCCATGCCGATCTGGGGGCCCTCCACATAACACCGCCACCGTGTAGCGGGCTCCAGTGGGAAGAGTGAAGGGGTCATTTCACCCCGTTTCCCTCGAGGCGTAAACATACATGTCAGTATATAAGAGCAACACATATATCCACCCCTACGGGTGGTACATCACATCTGCATAGACAATGATCAGCACAATGCATTTAGGGAATCCTACCCAAGGCTCAGACACAGGGATGGGCTGACAAGCTTGGGTCTCCAGAGTTCATTGCGCATGCAATTCATGACAATGGATTTGGGCGGCATAAGAACTTGGCAATGGGTAGTCCACTCCATCCGCCCCTCTGTGCACACTTTGCGAGTAGGTTGAAAAGTGTTGGGGCCCTGAATCAGAGCCCGGGATGCATAGCCAAAGGGCTATTCTGGGTTACATCTCCCGGGTCCGATGGGGCGGGCGGGGATCACTCCCTCCGAGAGATCTACATGCTTGACTCAAGGAGACTAGAGAGCCACTGCTCTTATTCGACTTGAACCCAATGGAAAGTGAACCCCACTTCACGGGTGTCGAGCCCATGCCCTGCCCACACTCAGTGGCAAGCCATTAGACCTAGTCTCAATGATCCCCGGTAGACTTTACACGCCAGAGGGATCGTTCAAGAGTCAGGACAGGAACCTCCTTATGAGCCAGTCTAGCCCCTTCACCCACAACCCGGTGTGGCTCTTGTACACAGGCCGAATCTATATGGTGCTAGAGAGGCTAATCTAGGAGCATCCACTACCAAGCTTTAGGTCTCTACCCCCCTTCCCAATACAAGGAGTTCATAGAGAAACCTCATCCACATACATCATAAGAGAACTAAAGAACAAGATCTAATCTATATCATAGAGTTAGGTTCTTTAGTTAGAGTCTAGTATCTAGAGATCTAGGAGGCTGCTATGAGCAATTTAATAGGCTAAACCCTCTTGATTTTATGACTAAAAGGGGTTTAAGCTATTAAATTGCCTAAATACCCATCCTTGAGGGACTCCTCTCTGACTGAGCTCGACCATCCCCTCTTTGGCTTTTCGAATCAAGGGAAAATAAGGGTATAGTTCACTTTCGAGGCCCAGTGCGGGATGCGGTTTTGGCTCTTGAGGCAACCAAAACGAGTTCTAAAGCCCTAGAAACGAAATTGGGCAAGTTAGGGTTTCCCCTCCTAAATAGACATGGGGGTTGGTTAGGGTTTCCAATTATCCCCTTTTGGCATGTGGGATAATTGGGAATGGGCCCACTTGCCATTAATGGCTAGGTGGCAAAATGTGCCCACATGGAAATGTGTGCACATTAATGAAGGTGCACATTGGAAAATGTGCACATTAATTGCACCTATGGGTATGGCCCACTTGGCATAAGGTGTCCATATGGAAATGTGTGCCCACATTAATGTGTACATTGGTAAATGTGCACATTAATGCCAATGCACATTTCTAGCAAGTTGCCCCCTAGGGCTACCCACTTGGCTATATGTCGGCGTACACGTCAGTCGGGATGGCGTGTCGCGGCGTGGCAAGAGCGATCGATATATGTCACGGGACCGTATATCTTGTCTTTGGAACGTCACATTCTCCCCTTGAAATGATCTTTGTCCGCGACATCGTGGGGTCTCCCCACCTTGGGATCTTCCTAACCTGCAATCACCCTGATACATATAATATACTCCTATCACATTTACACATTTATTAACATTACCTTAAGGTAATATTTTTTTTTTTTAGAACATTATTACGCGATTATATTATGAAATAACTTATCAATTCACAACATCATTAAAACAGGTTACTCAATACTTCACTTATCATGGCAAATTAAGTTTATCAAAATTCAAATTAACGTCCGAGGTACTCTTCATTCCTTGCAACACATTCCAACAAAATTTGTGTTGCAAGTCTTCGTAGCTCGACCTCCTTGCCCTCCGGAGCCGACACTACGTTAGTACCATTTAATTATTAATAAAATTTTGGTTATATGGTGACCACCCCACCTATCTACATGGATGCATGGCTAATCTCCCGGCGTAGGAAGAGGATGAATCTTCCATAATGGCCGAGGAGACAGCGCCTATATGCCTCTCATGCCTACACTCTAGTTGCCCAGCGTGGAGGATAGGTCCTTCCCGTATGGGGGAGTGAAGGCCAGATTCCTCCTATCAAAGCATATATGGGGCTAGAGGTGCTTTTCCTATGAATGCATCCTTCCATGACCTCCTTTCTCTCGAGGTCGTCTACTTCCGTGGAACAGAAGTAGACTTTCTAATCTACCTTCCACTCTTCCAAGCGGAAACGCGGTCATGCCTACATCGACATTACACCACGCCCTAGAGATCACCGTAGCGGTCTCATCATCGGTTACAACGCATGCAACCCATACCTAGCATAGGTTGCATGCGTAGATTAATCTTAACTACACATAGAATTAATCTACACAAATCGACATGCCTGAGCCGATTTCTTCGGAGATGACTTTGCCGTCCCATTGCTCCATGAACTGTGGATACTTCTTTACTAGGTCTTTCTCAAGTACCCACGTGGCGTCTTCCACTGGCAAGTGTTTCCACTTGACCAAATACTGAAGGAACTCTGATCTCCTTGTTTTCTTGAAAGCTTTATCAAGAATCAATTCTGGAACTATTTCCAGCTCCTCCTCCGTCATTTCCAACAATGTTGGAGTGTCCAAGACTTCGTCTGGGTTTGGAGTGTGCTTCTTCAGTAAACTCACGTGGAAGACCTTATGAATCTTTAGGTCTTGGCGGCAATTCTAGCTTGTAGGATTGGTTACCTACTCTACGGACTATTTTGAAAGGTCCGCCCACCTTGGCGCAAAGCTTCTTACAATTTCCGATCGCGGGCTTCGCACCCTTCACCTTGATCTTGAGCCACACATTGTCGCCAACCCGAATTCTCGGTATTCGATGCTTGTCGGCGATGCTCTTCTACCGACTCTTTGCTTTGCTGGGATACCCTCGCACCTCTTCCACGAGCTGCTGCATATCGGCCAACATCTGCTGGGAGACTTCTACTTTTGACACAGGATTGTGCCAAGTGTCTGGAGTTAGGCATTGATAACCGTAATTGATCATAAACGGCGACATTTGGGATGATTCTTGCTTGGTGCTATTGTATGCAAACTCCACCAAGTGAATAAATTCTTCCCACATACCTTGTTTATTCCAGACATAGTTTCATAGCATGTCCTCCAAAATTCTGTTGGTCCGCTCCGTTTGGCCATCCGTCTAAGGATGATAACTTCGTCTGAATGGTCGCAAAGAGGTCTTGCCAAAAGGCTCATGAACCCGGATCCCAGTCCGGAGATGATCTCCCTTGGCATGCCATGAAGCCTAAAGATCTCTTTGGTGAAGAGCTTTCTTTGTATCCATAGGCTGTATCTGTAGTCACGCAAGGCCGAAATGTGCCATCTTCGACAACTTGTCGACTACTACCATCAAAGCATCCTTCCCTCTTACTGTCGCTTGGAAGCCACTGTGATGAAATCCATCTTGATGACCTCCCACTTAGCGTTTGGCACGCTAAGGGCTCCAAAGCTCACGGAATTGAAGGCTGTTACGCCTTCGTTTGGCGACAAAGCGACATTCCTTGATGTAGCGAGCTACACTGCTTCTTCATTCTGGCCAATAATAGGCTGCTGCGTACTTTGAAATATGTTTTCATGAACCCCGCATGGGCCAGCTATTGGACTTGTTATTGTGTGTCATGGAGGATCAACTTCCTTACTCACGAAGATTACGGCACACACAACTTGTTCTTATGATATAATAGGTTACCTTCCTTCTTAAAATGTTTGAAGGCTTCCCGTTCCTTATCTGTTCTTGCTTCCCTGCATAAGCTTGCCCATACTTCCTTGAAGTCGACATCTGTTGGCAAGAATTCTTGATCTTCTTCCCCGTCGCCGAAAGCGTCGAAATTGCATTGCAATGCACTCTAGTTGTCAGGGGATGCCTTGAAAGCGCATCCGCTACCACATTGAGCTTCCCTGGCTTGTAGACTATATCAAAGTCATACTCTTCAAGGAACTCCATCCACCTTCTACTTTTCGGGTTGAGATGTGGTTGCGTAAATACATCTTTGGAGGCTCGATGATCCGTATCCAATTGGAACTTTCTTCCCAAAAGGTAATGCCTCCAAATTCTTAATGCCGACAACCGCAAGCGGCTCTTGATCATGCGTGGGGGTAGCGCGTTTTAAGCGTCGTTCATCTTCACGGAGTCATGCGCTTCGACACGCTCTTCTTGCATGAAACCTTTGCACAAGCTATCTTACTGCATCTGTTGCTACAAGCTTATCTTTCTCTCGGATCCGGCGGTTAGGGGCCAGGGGATTTGTTAAGGCTTCCTTCAACAATTCAAACCCCTTTTGGGCTTTCTTGTGCCAATGATCTACCCAATCTTTCACTTTTTCCGCCCTCGTCCGTGCATTAGCGGGGCGCTATCTTAACAAAGTTCTTCCACGAACTTCCCCGTAGTACCACTAGGCGAGAAAACTTCGGCCTCATGCACATTCTTGATTGCCGGCCCTTTGAATGGCGGCTTCAATCTTGGAAGGGTCCGTCGAAATTCCTTCCGCCCGAGATCACGTGACCAAGATATTCCACCTTTTCCGTTCGCGGTGACACCGACAACTTAGCCGAACAAGCGGTGCCTCTTCAACTTTTCCGGCACCTTCCTTAAGTGTTGTGCGTGCTCTTCAAAGGGATCTGTTATACACCAAAATGTCGTCAAAGAACACTATCACAAAGGTGTCTAAGAACTCCCTAAAGATATATCGTTCATGAGCCTCATGAGCGTTCTTTGGAAGCGTTCGATAAGCCGAAGGCATTACCGTGAACTCATAATGTCCATCTGGCGTCAAAGCGGTCTTATGAATATCTTCTTCCTTTATCCGGATCTGATGATATCCCGACCTTAAGTCAATTTTGGAAGACCTTTGCTCCTTGAAGCTGATCCATCAAGTCATCCGGCACAGGAAGCGCATACTTGTTTTTGATGGTGTGCTTGTTCAAGCGCCTATAGTCTATGCACATCCTCAAACCGCCATCCTTCTTCTTGACAAAAGAATGGGCACTCCAAATGGCGAGGCAGCTAGGTCTAATAAAGCCTAGGTCGAGCAACTCCTGCAATTGCTTCTTTAGCTCTGTCAATTCTGCGTCGTCATTACGTATGGAGCCTTACTTGTGGAAACCGTTCGGTTCGAGTGCTATCTCACACTCGACTCCCTGTGGGAGGAGATGCTCCATCTCATCGGGAAAGAGATCATGGAATTCCGTGATCAAGTTAGCTATCTCGCTTCGACAACTTCTTGAGCACCTTGTCTTCTTTGCTTTCTTGGGACTCGGCTCTTGATCTCAAGCTTGAAGATGTATGCTACACTGCTAAGCTCTTGATTGACTTGAGCGGTAGTTTAGAAGACATGCCTTTGCATGATGGGAACAACTTCCTTACACTGTGATCTCAATAATCTTGCCGTCGGACGTTGGGAAGGTCACTTTCCGCTTTCCACAATCAATGATGGCCCCCGCCGGTCCAAGGTACTCCATTCCTATGATTAAATCATACTTGCCAATGCCCATTACTTCTGCCCCCATCTGGATGGTTATACAGCGGTCGATGTCGAGTTGATCCTCTTGCTGTATGCGCGCCTTCTGCCCCACTTGCTAGAATAACGGGTCTCGGGTTTGACTTCAGCGGTCTCAACTTCAACATTTGCACCATTCTTGGGGACGCAAAATTATGGCTACTTCCTGAATCTATCAGGACTATAAAAGACTTGGCTTTGGCCTTCCCTACTGTGGAAATTACCTTATATTGACTCTCTGCTTGCTCTCTGTATCTATTGCGGCAAAGATATGACACTCACCACGGATGTAGTCACGGGCTGCCCAGCGTCGTCGTCATCGGACGGGGATGTCCCAATCTCCCAATTACGCTAGTCTTTGCACTCATAACATAGGGGCGATTCATTTTGTTCTATGGCTTTGGCTGGAAGCATCTGAAAACAAAATTTGTTTCTCCATGCACTCTTGCCTCTTCTCCTTGGGCATAGCACATAAAAAGGATCGTCTTTGCTTTGGAGTAGTTTGAGCCCTCTTGCTTGTCCTTGAAGGACACACCTTCTTCTCGTTACGCTTCCCTTGATTGCCACCATATGGGGCTCTAGCTGGACACGGGCTTGCTTGCTCTAGGGCTATAGCTCCACGATGCTTTGCCTTTCTCCTGGAAATCTGCTGCCTCTGCCCACTATTACGATGTCCCGTTCCTTGCAAGCTTATAGCCTTGCATTCCGCTTCGATCTTTGTCTTAGGGTTTATTGCCCTCACCGGTTCTGAATCTCATCATTCAGCCCCTCAATTTAGCTTTCCACTTTGCATGCTTCTCTCCCTAACTTGGGCACATCTGACCTTAGCCTCATGAATTCCTCTGTATATACGGACTGATTTGTTTCCCTATTGCAACCTATAGAACCTGGCGCATCATCTTTGGACTTGTGCTCTCTTGGGGCGTAGTGGCGCTTGAAGGCTTTAGCAAACTTCTTGAACACGCAAGCATCCTGCTCAATCCATGGGCCTTTGCATACCCCTTCCACCAAATGCGTCTTTGCTCCTTTCGGGTTGGCTGTTGCTACTTTCGGCCTTTATCCTTGTCCTTCATACCATAAAGCGTTGCCGTATTCACTCATTTCATCAAGCCAAGCCTCGGCCTCCATTCGACTGTTCTCGCCTTGAGAATTGCTTTCGAGTTTTCTGGTTTTCAAACATTTCCCAAAGCGAGTCTACCTTCTTCGGTAGTCGAGACTCTTGTGTCCCTTTGTTGTCCCTACAGGGTGTTCCTCATCTTCCATCTTGATGTTCCTTTGCCTTCCATCACAGTGGGTCCGGGCTGCTCTTCTTCTTCCTCAGTCGGAATCTAAGTCGAGCTTGAGTCGAAGGAATCGAGCTGGGGATCTCCTTCTCTTGCTCCTCCTCTTGTCCCTTCTTGTTTTCCGAGCTGCTGCTTGTGGCAATTGAGCGTTGCCCATGAACTGTTCACAGCTTGTGCGGCTAGTAGAGCCTTTATCTCGCTCAAAGTCCGTCCTCATCACGGGATATCTCCTCCTCTGGGG
Organism: Isoetes taiwanensis; assembly: GCA_021234155.1. Lineage (NCBI taxonomy): Eukaryota > Viridiplantae > Streptophyta > Lycopodiopsida > Isoetales > Isoetaceae > Isoetes > Isoetes taiwanensis. The sequence goes on along the minus strand of JAJEKV010000009.1, from coordinate 17,357,084 downwards.
TCATGGGTTCCATTTCTTCAAATAGGTTCCTTGGGAGGTGGTGCAGGCGGTCTGTTCTTCCATGATGTCTCGGCGTTGTTGTTCTCCTGAGCCGAGGCCTCTAGCTGCATACACAAGTAATTCATGGCTATATGGTTAGATTTACTTGTTCTCTTGCATTGTTTATGTTTGTTGGTATAGTTGTGGGGCAAAGCATATCAACAAAACATTCTAAAGTGCAAGAGAAATTATATTTATATTATATAGTAGTTCAGTACAAAAAGTCTCCGGGATCAAGAGTCTAACTAATCTTGAAATCACCGGTAAGACGGGTTGTCCTCAAGGAACTTCTTAACTTGGGCCGTTCCTACCGAATGACCCAAGTTCCTGATGACGCTTTGGCGACGAGCATACACCCAAGGCTCTCACCAGCTCTTGACCCTACGATGCGATGTGAGGGGCTGCGGTGGCCTTAATCTCGCTGGCGTCGATGGGGTATGGCGAAATTCGAAGGTCAAAGCGCCATTGCTCTCTTGACCAGGACAACATAGTCGACATTTGGCGCTATGCGAGCATGCCTGCCAAAGCCTGAGAGTGCAATCAGCATGAACACTCCTTCTTCACCTCTGGGGCTGAACTTGCGGTGGATTACCGCTATTCTCCCATCTAGTAGCAGCGGCAGGTAGTACCTCAGGGACCTGTCATTGTGCGTCGCTGAAGCTTCTCCGCTGGATTGGCCTCCTGCTCTATGCCGTCCCGCGTATTCGTCGACCCCTATCTCGGTGAGCTCCCTGTAGTCTTCGATTATGGTGTCGATTAAATGCAGTCGATTCCTTCTCCTCTTGATGGAGGTGGTGTCGAAGGCCTCGGCATTAAAATGCTCGTGGTTTTCCCACGGATCCCCATCTGTTCTTGGAGGCGAGAACTCTTCCTCCCTTGGCGACTCTTGCTCCTCCATCATTTGCCCGATCTGCTTTGTAGGCTGTATATCTGAAGTCGACTCTCACATGTAGGTGTCGGCTTCCCTCACTGGAGCGGAGTCCAGGCTCCTCGGACGATGAAGTCGCCCAAGTCATTTGTCGTGGGCTGGTGGAGTAATTCATCCAATCACGAGCTCCCTCTCCACACTTTTCGGGAAGGTTACGATGTCGCCGAGGAGCAAATACTCCTCTCCGATTGATGATGATTGGGGCTAGGCTTGTGATGCCTAGCCCGAGTGGGGAACAACTTCGATGTTACGCGGCTCTGCTTTCGAAGTTCATCATCTCTGTTACGCTTGTTGCCGTTCCTCCTCCGAAGTCGAGCTCCAGATACTTATCGTTGTCGGACTCCTCTTCTTCTTCGTCTTCGTTCACTGCTCTTCTTGCCTGGTGCCAAAAAGCATCTGCTCTTACGCTTAGCACCTTTATGGGGTCCACCTCCATCCGGAGGATAGAGGTTGTCCCCATTGGATTTTCGACGCGGTGGGATAAGAAAATGGCTAAAGGCGTGGTGTAGGAGAAGTACTTGGTCTGTTATAGCTGTCGGGACCATGTAGTCGAGTAGCCTCTGCGCTTTGTTGGTTAAGTACTTGGCGATGTTGGGGACATCACCCAAGGCTGCTTGAAAGGATTGGCGGGGAAACAAAGTATCCCTCACGCAGGGGGAACCTGGACAAGGGAAGGTTCTACCCTAGCTTGGAACTCTGCTAGTACTTGCCTATATCTTTTGGGGTTGCATTCGGTATTAGCTTGGATATCAATTTCCTTCTTGAAGACGCGGAAGATGTCATCGAGATCTGCCCCGGCCGACATGGGCCTTGGCGGCGTACCATCGCTGAAGTCGGCGAGTGGCCATTGATCTAGCAAGGAAGGGAGTATCAAGCGAATCTGAAGCGCCTCGAGGGGCTGGAAGATCGCCTAAGCATGTGGAGAGCAAACTTGCGGGGTACTAGATGAAAAAATGATGGGCCTATTTATAGAAAAGGGGGAAAACCCTAATTTCTGGATGACCTAGAATTTGCTGGAGTCGGGCGATTCTGACCTATTAGGAGGTGCAATTGAGGGTTTGAAGGCCGATTTTTGGTTTAAAGCATGCTAAGATAACTAATGAACCTATTGCAGCAAACGGGAGGTCATTTGGTGAAGCAAATGGTCGCAGGTCTCACACGTTGCGCCCAGACCGATTTTGAGAATGTTATTTTACGTCTGGCGCGGCGTGTGAGATATGGGTCCTAATTGGGCCAGGCTTAATCAATTTGGGTAATCTAAGGCTGTAATTCCACTAAACTCATCGAGTTAGGCAGAATTGACCCCTTATTTGGTCGATTTGGAGCTGTTTTGGGCACTTTTGGGCATGGTCTCACACGTTGCGCCCAGCCCGATTTTGAGAATCTCAAAATCTGTCCTGGCGCGACGTGTGAGACATCGTCTCAATTTTGCTTAAAAACTCCAATTTTATCAAAACAAAAGCTAGAATTCTATAACTTGACTTAATTAAGCTAGATTAGACATATTATTTATCCACAAAATTCTTTATATTAACAAAATTTACATTATTTACAAAAGTCTCAAGGCGTTCTCCCTTGATGTGCACAGCAAGATACATATCCTGCCTCATGAGGGTAACCCTCTTAGCGTGTCTTGTGCAGGCCGTCCGAATCTTCAAAATGCTTTGCACTATTTTAAGCCTCCATTTTGCCTCCTCCAGCAGCCGGCGACATCTCTTCGTCGTTTTTCTTCGCATGTCCGTGTTGTACTCTGCATGACTTCACGGACCAAGCGTTGGAACGGTGCCGAGGGATCAGGAGTCCGTAACTCTTACGGAAGTGCGGTTTTCCTTGAGAGCTCTGTTCTCGACTTCTTCTTCTTGCTTCGCTTCTTCCACGGTGCTCTGGAGGCTTGGGCTGGGTGGTGGCGGCTTCAATGTTTGGCTTCTTGTCGGATGTCCGCCGATTGTTCTCACCACATTGCTCCTGGTAATAGGCATTGTAGCCTCCCCCCCGCCATGTAGCGTTGTGCTCCTTGATCCTCTTCTCGATGGACCTTTGCGGGTCTATCACATAAGCTTCCCGTTCGCCGGCGGGGCTTTGACTACGTCCCCACGTCGGGAATGGTGGGGGCTTGGCGGCTATCGGTAGCTCTTTGCCCATCGGCGCCACCGCTTTCGGGTACCTCCTTCTCTGCGGCCAGGGGTTCTCGAAGAGCTTGCCCCTCTGTTGGGGACATAATCGTCGTCCGAAGCCGTCGGTCGGCGGGTCTCTCTTCACTGACGGCTCATTGATGGCGGGGGGCCCTCGCCACGCTTACCAACCTTGGCGAAATCTGCGAACGCTTTTCTTTCTCACTATGGGACCACGGATGATGATCGGCTTCATCTCAAGCAACTCAATGACCTTCAACAAGAGCCCGCAGTGCGCGGGGGGATTTTGCGGATCGACTTCACGTTACGCTCGGCAAGCTCAAGGAGTACCCCACCGCGCCGGATCTTGGTGCGGTTTCTCCAGGACTTCCTCCAGCTATCCGACTCATGGTGAATACCTAGCCGAAGACCTTGGGCGGGCTATCGATCTTGTCAATCACTTTCGGTCAATGTTTCCTCATGGCGTGGCTCTTGGGGAGCTCCCTTTCATTCCACCCGTCATGGTTCCCCGGGCATGTTCAACCTCAACACGCCAATCCTTGGTAGCGATCCGATCTGGTGCCATATCTGCAAATATCAAGGCCACTTGGCGAATGAGTGCAACTCCACCAATGGCCCGCCTCATTGTAAAAGATGCAACATGTGCAATCATGCCCGCGGAAGAGTGCACTCGCATCCATCCTACACCTTTCCATTAACAAGATGGTTTATCAAGTGCAAACCACACCTCGGCACCAATCGCAATATCGGCGGATCACCACTTTGCGCCAACCCAATCAACTCTATCGAACGGGGAGCAACAGGAGGACCCAACACCGTCCTCCTTTTGATCCTTCCAGCTCGATGTTATCAACATCACGAATGGGGTCATACCACCGCGGCGTGTCCTCAACTTCCACAAGTTCGGTGCAACTTCACGGCACAAATCGGACCACATCAGTCCGCCTCCGCGGCCTACCAACTCTGGATTGCTAATGGCAAACAAGGCGGCCCCTGTTCTTGGGAGGAAGCCACCTCGCGCCTCGGCAATCACGCTATCAACCAGCTCCTGCCCATCAACCTCGGATGGATCAACAAGCCGCGGGAAGAAATTTTTCAGGCTCTTAATCCTCCAGTCCAGCCATCAAATTGGGTTGGTTTGGTTTCACGCCAGACCAGGGCGTCACGTCCCGTACCCATTATTCCTAATGTTACGCAACCTGCCTTTGCTGTCGACACCATACCTCATGAAGAAGAAAAAAAGGTTCACTTTGCACCTGACTTGGAGAAACTCATGCCGCATGTCATGGCTAAAGTTCGCCAAAGCATTCTGAACCTCATGCAAGCTGCTGAAGGCCGCACGTTGGCTAATGTTCATGCCACTACTCGAGCTCAACAAAGACAAGAAGCCCCTTCCATGTCTCAACCTCCACGCTCTCAGACATATCCAAATATAGCTGCCGAGGTTGACCTACTCAAAGAAGTTGCTGCTTCATTACCACGCACTCCGGCACACGTGGATCCAAAGGATCCTTTTTCTCATGTGCCTCTGGAACTCCAAGAGGAACTAGCAAAAATCAAAATTCCTTTAAGTTTGGCCACAATTTTGAAACTCTGTCCTGCTCTCAAGGACCAGTTACCACTCCCGACTGTTTTGGTTGGGGCTGTTGCTACCTCTACTCCCACGGTACATGCCACGATGGGCAATCAACAAGTCAATCATGTTCAAATTGACGGAGGTAGCGCGGTCAATCTCATCAGGGATAAACTCCACAAACAAATGGGCATCAAACAACTCTATCGTGCCCCATATGACATCAAATTGGCTAATGGCCATATCCATTACTGGGCCACGGATCAGTTAGTCATCACAGATGGTCACCTCAATGCCACCATGAACTTGGAAACAGGCAAAATCATTTCCGTCGACAATGCTGAACCCTCTCTCTCCGACACCGATTCTGAGGACGCCCAAAATATCTATCAAGTTCAGGCTCCACCTGCGAGTCTGCCTCTGTCATCCTACCCCCAGATATCTTTGATCCTTGGGGAGAAATGACCCTTGATCAGGACCAGGCTGTGGCTGCTTTGCTTGACCCTTACCTGGCTCCTTGCAATCGAATTCAACGGGTTGATCACTTTTCCGATGTGGAATCTTCTACAGCTCCTGTAGATGTCCACGCTGTCATGAAGCAACCTCTGTTTGATGAAACTCAGCAACCTCTCTTTTTCACCCGCGAGTGCCACGCATCTGTTATGCTTCAACCTCCCCCGCACACATTGTCGGGACAGTGATACCCCATATTCGGACTCACGAGTCGAGATCGTGGGCGTAGGCAACAATCGCCTGTCCGCCTTGCTGCCAATCTTCCAACCCCCTATCGTAACAGGGCCGTCACGCTTTTCAAAAAGTTCAAACACATTTTCGCCTGGAGCTACAGAGATCTTTGGGGAATCAACAAAGCCTTGGGGGAACTCACCATTCCTACCAAATCGGATGCACGCCCGGTATAGCAACGACAAGATGCGCTCAACCCCAATTACCGTGATCGCGTCAAGGCGGAAATTGACAAACTCCTTGCTGCAGGTTTGATCTATGACGTCAAACATTCTGAATGGGTGAGCCCCATCGTCATTGCACTCAAACACAATGGTAAGATCCGCGTTTGCGTGGACTACCAAAAACTCAATCGAGCCCCGCGGGCGTGATCATTTTCCACTTCCCTTCACGCACCCGGGTTCGGAAGAGGTCGCCGGACATGAGATGTACTCCTTCATGGATGGTTTTTTCCGCTACAATCGGATCTCAATCAAAGAATCTGATCAACTCAAGACTACTTTCACCACCCCCGCGGGGTCATTTTTGCCTACAAGGTGGTTCCTTTTGGCTTATCAAACTCTCCATCCACGTTTCAACGCATCATGCTCTCGGTTTTCATGATTTTATGAAGGAAAATCCTTCTTACAAATTTTTCAAGATGACTTCTCGCCTCTGAGTTCCATGGCTGACCATTTGGATAAATTGGAACTCGTCTTTCAAAAATGTGATGAGTCCCAAGATTAGTCTCAATCCGGAGAAATGCACCTTTTGTGTCACCTCGTGTGTTCTTAGGACACGTTGTCGATGGCGGCTATCACCACGAGATCCTGCCAAAATCGGTTGTGTGCTCAAAGCTCAAGCACCGGCCAATATCAAGGAGACACGCGCTCTTTCCCGGGTAAGGTCAATTATTACTCCACCTTCATTCTGGACTAGCGACCATTGCAGATCCCATTCATAAACTCACGGGTGATGAATCCACCGGGCTTGGAATTCCCAGCGGATCTTTGCTTTCTAACGATTGAAGCTTTTGCTTACTCAGGCCCGGTTCTTGTTCCTCCTCAATGGGACAAGCCCTTTCATGTTCATGTCGATGTCTCGGCGTTTGCTATTGAGCTTTCTTTCTCAAGAATATGATCGCTGCAATCGACAAACCAAAACCGATCGCCCGGTAGAAAACTCAATTCTCACTGAAGCGCAACTATTCCCCCACAGGCGTGAAGCTTTGGGTCTCATTTTACGTGTCCAACGCCGTCACTACCTTTTGGGCGGTCGGATCAAATTCTTTTTGACCACCAAGCACTCCTTTATTTGATCAACAAATCCACGCCCACGGGCCGCATTGCTCGTTGGGTCCTTCTTCTCAAGAATTTGCCCTTTTGAAATTGTTCACAAGGCCTGCAAATCTCATGTTGTCCCCATTATCTTTCACGCATCCACCGATGATCCCTCCACCGGAGTCTCGGGCGCCTTTCCCGGCGCTCAACTCTTTTTAGTCACGGCAACACCACATTGGTTCCATGACTTTCAGCAGTACCTCCTCACAGGCGCTCTTCCACCAGAGGACATGACGCTCTCTCATGCCAAACGACAATCCCGTCGTCATCAATTTCTCCACGACGTCCGTGACTACACCATGGTTGCAGGACATCTTTACAAAAAGGGTAAGGATACCATCCTTCGACGCTGTGTTCTACCTCATGAAGTTCCAGATATTGTCCGAGAAGCTCATCAAGGGCTAGGTGGTGGTCATTTTCATGGTGACACCACGGCACGCAAAATCCTTCTAAGCAGAGTTTCATTAAAGTTGGAATTCTGAAGACAAGTTGGAATAATTTTTATATAGTATACCTTGGAGGGTTATGTATACCTCAATACTTATAGTATGGTTATGTGTATTACAAAAGGTTATGTATACCTGTTGCATACTATGGTTATGTGTATTACAAAAGGTTATGTATACCTGATAACAATAAGATTACAATAAGATAACAATAAGAGTACAACCAGATTACAATAAGATAACAAGTACTATTATTTTACTATTACTTATATTAACGGTTATGTGTATTACAAAAGGTTATGTGTACCTGTTGTATACTAACACAACCAGATTACAATAAGATAACAAGTAATATTATTCTTCTACTATTACTCAAATGATCGAAACTAGCGAAAAATATGAGATCCTTTTCGATCATGAACATTTGATACTCCTATTCCACGGAGATGGATGATAACATCGGCGGGATCGGGATAATGGCGAGGATTGAGAGCAACGATGGTGAGCCCAGGTCTTCAAGCGGTATATCTCGCCAAGCACCGCTTTTGAAGTCCTCATGATTCATCTTGCAAGTGATAGAATCACGTTCAAGACCGGAATAAGTCATAGCTAGACGGAGGCCAATGTTCTTTGCACTTCGGCAATTTGATGTATATTTATACCCACCAAAATTATTGATGGTATACCCACCAAAATTATTGATGGTATATACTCACCAAAATTATTGATAGTATATACATAGAAATTATTGAATCATATACATGTATGGTACTCGTATAAAGGCAATGAACACCAATAATTCACATCAATAATTTTACTTCACTATAAAAGCAGCTCCATCCGGTGGTAGAGCTCATTCATCTCCCATGGCTTCCTTGCCTGATCGTCCAGAGAACATCCAATCCTTCAGGTGCTACCTTAGCTATAATGATCTGTGTGAATGCTTTCGAAAATGGTATCAAACTTGATCCATGGCTGCAGTCCAAAGCAGATGGTCCTGCGAGTGCTTGCAGGAAGCTCACTCGTGTTAAGGTCCACCTTTATTGGCTTCCTGATCAGGAGATCTTTGAGCTGAATAGCATCACGTGCTTTGATGTTGATGATGAGTGAATCTGTATCTGCTAAGGATATAATAATGACATGAGTACCTATGAACTATGCAAGCTGTCTTTTATTTTCAATCACACCTATATTAGTCAAGCAAAGAATGACGAAAGTGAATCATCTATGATATGTATACACATTAAGGATATAATAATATAAGCACTTATGATTTGTGTATCATTAAGGATATATATAATATAAGCATAGTGAATATTAGTTGATGTATAGAATCCGAGTACATGATAGAATCATACACATGCAGTACATGATACTTGTATACGCTCAATGATGGCGCTAACATCCACCCCAATAATTCACATCAATAATTTTACTTCACTATAAAAACAGCTCCATTCGGGGCTAGAGGTCATTCGTCTCCCATGGATTATTTTCCTTCTTCTATTCACCACATCGAGGCGATCAAGTGCTCAATGAGCCACTCTGATCTTGTTGGTTGCCTAGATAGGCATCTTCTTCTTGATCCCTACCTGCGAAGAAAAGCTTTGGGCGCCGAGAGATTCATTGCCACTGCGTCAATTCGTGTTATGATCCATCCGATATGGCTTCCCGAAGCGCATGAGCTATGAGATATCAGGGATCACTACTACAGATCCTGAAGATGATTGAATCACCTGTTCAACATATAAGCACTTCTGACCATCTTATCTATGAATCATGTATGCATTTATATATTAAAGATGTAAGCAGTTATATATGATCACAAATATAGTAATGTTATGTATTAAGATGAAAGATATGTATTACAAGTACAAGATCTCATGTATTAAGATGAACAATGTGCTATGTCTTTCCACATGTCTATAATATATTTCGGAATTTGGATTGTTTTCGGCCTCTTGCCATTGGCATCCCAAGCATAATGAATGGCATCTAAATTTTCGTACCTTGAAGGATCGGAAGGATTAGGCCGCCAACGCTTAGTCAAGCAGTCTTTGTAGTCCCCTCCAGTAGGCTTCCACCACGATACAAAAATATGTCCAAAATATGTAGATTCTGGATCAAGAACAGCATTCTCCTCTGCATATCCTAACCAAGTGGCAGTGTTATCATCTCCAGGTCTGACTAGAACAAACATACCCTTTGTCACATGTACGTGAGGATCAAACTCTTCAAGAGGCAACACTGGACGGCCATCTGACGGGCCACAATAAGATGGTAAAGGTCGTGTGACCAATGCAGATACGTCGACCTCTGGAACAAATGCTGTTTGTTCTAGAGGAACTTGTCTTGTTTGTGGCCAAAATGCATCATTTTGAGGACGTCCTGGAGCAACATCCTCCAAAGAGATAAGAAGCTGGCTCCAATACTCAACACTTGCCGTGTATTGCCTTGCAAACAAGCTAGTTTCTTGATTCTTACATATGTCCTTCCATAGGGAGATGTATTTGTTGATGCTATCCTTCAACCCTGGAAGATCTTTCAATGTTGGTCTAGGAGGAATATTTTGTGGCACACCACTTGGTATCATTGGCTGACCATGTTCATCCTCTTTCCACATTCTAACTCCTGGAGAATCTGCTGGAAGCCACTCTTTATGTGTAGGACGCATTTTGTATTGCATAACAGGCCAATCTCCTGCCATCTTAAATTTGAAGAGCAATGGTTCAGTATGCCCAACCAGGCGTTGGCCCTTATCAGGGATGAATCCCTTCACAAAATCCTTCCAATTTGGAACTTCATCAATAAAGTATGGAATTGGGGATTTTGCATTGCATTTGCTAAACAAGTAAAGTAGCTCTGGTAGTGTCAAAGCATCCGACGAACTCATCAAGGTTGAAAATTTTCCAAATAAAGCATCAATATCATCATGGGTGTGGCCGACCATCATAAAACCCACTTGGATCTCATCAAAGACCTTAAGCCAAGTCAAATAAGATAAGTATGAAAAGACATACCTATTTTTGTTTTGCCCTGATGCATTATCAAGTTGCAAATAGAGATTTCGGGGGAGAGGGTTGAACACCTCAGATTCGTTGTAGTTGAAGCATTTGGCAATACTTACGCCATAGAAGCAAGTTTGTTCTTCAAAGGATTGGTATCCTTGATTGCTTGCATCCATTTGCAATCTAGCGGGCTTACTTCCACATAAGTCACCTATCTTGTCCTCTTGTACCAATTCCAAGTTATGCAATATTCTAGAAAGTGAACCAATGTGGAAGTTTGAATCATCTTTCCATAAATCAAGTGAGAAATGACCATATGCACGACCACCATGCCCATGAGTTAAAGCTCCTGTCAAACTGCTCTTCAAGCGATCACCTCTCCATACAGATTTTGCTAGATGATGACTTCTAGGCACTAAAGTCTTAACCTGATCCATCTTATCATGTATTATACATAGATGATTTTCAGGAGACCGCTGTGACAATGCTCTCCAATGCCAATATTGACTTCTGCAAGAGCGTTGCTCTAGCATATGAGACCGACGTTGAATTGCAAGATTTCGTCTCTCTTGTATCTTTTGTTTTTTCAGCTTACGCTTAATTCGACCTTGAGATGTTGCATTTAGAGAAGGCTGTATTTTTGCAATGCTAACATCACGGAAATTCTCTTTTCCATATACTATAGAAAGAGTTCAAGGCTACAGTTGTTCCTGTAAGCTCTTCAACGACTGCACCAACTTCTTTATGTATAAGCTTCTTATTAAGAATGGAAGGAAGCTTCCGTACATTTTCTCTTACATCATCTCTACCTCTTTTTTGCTCTATGGGGAATACTTTCGACATTCTCTGAATGAATCATCTAGCACACATTCGGTGGCGGTGTAGAAGATCTAGGCTTCTTAGAGCCAGTATTGCCATGTTCAGCTATCTTTGCACCTGCTTCAAATCTGTTTCTCCAATTGTAAAATGTTGACTGACTGATACCTAAAGCCATGCGCCACCCAGCCAGACAGAATTCCATCCCCTTGAGCACTATCCTGTCCTCTCCTTCTCCTGTGTAAGTCACACTCAGCACGTCAAAAAAATACGTAACCCTTGCATTGTATGGTTGAGATAAAAATTCTTTTCTTAATTCACATACTTGATGCTTGGTAAGTTTCTTGTTGCAAGTATTTTTGCAGCAGCTAGACTTCATGAACTTATTGATTGAAGTTGTGGAGCATAGCCTTTCCTCTTTGCTCTTTCCCTTGGGCTGTCTTGGAATCCTATGTGTGTAAGTATACTTCCTTTTTCGTTTGAATTGAGCCTGAATGTTGTCCTCAAATGATTCTATTTCCATATCCTCATTTTCTTTAGCTTCTCGAGCTTGCAGATGTTGTGAGACAGTCCTTCCATCCTGCAGCATCACATCGCTATTTTCCCATTGTACAAGTGCATTTTCTGCTGGCCTTTCTGCACAAGCATGACATTTGAGATCCTCTGTAATTAGTGCAGGAAGGATCTTTCCCACACAGAGCCCCACCTTTGAGTCTCCTAAAAATTCATCGTCAACAGCATCCTGGGGATCACTGAAGACAATTATGGCCTCTGCATATTTACTTCGGTCACATGCATGAAGAATGTGGCAATGCTTATCCAAGAGATCGGTTCTTGAGAAACTAGGTGGTGGTTCATCATCATCTGATGCTATCCTGCGAGGAAAACGTGTATGTAGATCCAATTGTAGGATCAATTTCTTCATCTCGCATCGACAACGCCTCTCTGATTCTACATTCGAGGTCGATGATGGAGTAGCTAAATCAATGGCATGATATCTTATATCCTGCCGAGGCCATTCGATAAACGTGCCCACAGCCTCTTTAATGTTGTCAGCGCCATCACATGGAATCGGAAGGATGTGTGTAGGCACCACAGCCTCGGTAACTTGCACTGCTACGTTGTGTGCGTCAACATTCTTCCCATGGATGCAAGTTCTATTCACCAAGACACCCTTACCAACCACAGTATTATTACTGACAAGGTTCACCATATTCTCTGTCTTCTTCTTTGTTTGTAGGGAGCGGGCGATCGACAATCGAGTCTGATGATGTTGTGGAGGTACTACTAGGCAAGTTGGGGTAATCGACGTCGGGCGTTTCGATGACATAGTTGGGGCTCCTTCACAGTACTTCACTTGATTTCGAGGCCATTCGATGAATGTCCCCACGGCTTCAGCAATGTTATCTGCTCCCTCACACGGAATGGGAAGCACATGGGTGGGCACTATGGCTTCAGTGACCTCCACGACCACATTGCTCCATGGAATGTTCCTGCCATGCAGATGGCCTCTATGCAATTCATGTCCCCGGCAACTACCACATCCCCATCGACAAAGGTTACGGGGCCTTTTCTGTGAGAATCAATACACATATATATATATACTTGTTAAGGACATGCAACCCTCGATGACATATAATGTAGTAAAAATAGCGAAAATCACGAAAAGAAATTATACGACATGAGACAAATGGCGCAAATTTGCTCCATTTATTTAAATGGCGCGATCAGCCGCTCATTTACCTTTAAATGGCGTAGCGCGCCATTTACCGCCAATGGGCCATTTTCGTTGAAATGGAGCGGTAGCGTCATTTTCATTGAAATGGAGCGGCTGCGCCATTTTCCTTGAAATGGAGCATTGGCACATTTCCTTTTAAATGGCGACCCAAGGCCATCTAAAGGGAAAATGGCGCATTTGCTCCATTTCAGGAAAATGGCGCAAGCCTGCTCCATTTCAAGGAAAATGCCCCATTGACGGTAAATGGCATCTTCAATCTAAATGCTATATCTAATAGCTAGAGTTATGGATTCCTATTACTACAAGATTCAGCAAGACATCAATTGTTGAGAACTTATCTACTGAACAAGATAGAGAAGATCTACTCTTAAACATATTAAAACATTTAACATCCTACATCCTACATTAAACATACTAAAACATTTAACATACTAGAACCTAATAGCAACTAACACGAAGTCATTGACGTTTTCGGATCGCCATATCGTAGAATCTTTGAAGAATTTGGACAAGCGCCTGAATAATCTGGACAAGTCTGGACAAGCGCCTGGAGAATCTAGACAAGCGCCTGAAAAATGAAGACGAGCGCCACTAGAATGAAGCCAAGCGCTGAAGAATGAAGCCAAGCCTAAGAGCAACGGGCGGCCAAAAGAATGAAGACAAGGGCTAAGCGGCTGCAAAAGAAAGACAAGCGGCCAAGCTGGCAACTGCTGCTATCGACTAAGGAACCTCCTGACAGCAGACAGCGAAAGGCGCCCATTATACGGGCGGGCAAATTCAAATTTCAAATTTGAGCAGGCGGGCGGCGGTACACGGGCGGGATGACTCAAAATTTATAATGGCGAACGGGCGGGAGAAACGGACGGGCGGGAAAATTCAAATTTTTTAAAATTTGTAGAGACGGACTGGCGGGCGGGAAAAATCGAAATTTTAAAAATTTCCAGAAACGGACGGGCGCGCAAATTTGAAGAGACGGGCGGGCGGGTTTTCCCCCGACTTTTCTTTCCCCCGACTTTTCTTTTCTTTTCTTTCCGTCCAATTTTTATTTTCAATTTCATTGTTCTTTTCTCCCGCCTCCTTCCTTTGGCGCTTGGCCGGTTTTAAGCGCCTTGCACACTCTCTCTCCTATTCAAGCATCTTCTCTCTCTAGCGCCTGTTGATCCGGGAGCGCTCGGAAAAAAAGTGGAGTAGGATTTATACGGTCCTGTACATTTATACTTTTATACAATGGCGCAATCTTCGATCAAAATCCAGGAGCCAGGCTCAGGTTAGTAACTGTTGTTTCTATTCTTATCGATTTGTAGTGTCTTAGGTAACTGAAATGGCGCGGCCGCGCCATTTCATTATGAGAGGGTGGGCTTGTAGCAGCCTTTCTCTTTCAGTGTATGAAATGGCGCAGGTGCGCCATTTCCATAATGTATGTTCATGTTCTTGTAGAAGCGGACCCATAGAAGAGCAAATGGCGCAGGTGCGCCATTTAATCTAAATGGCGCATCTGTGCCATTTGCTTTTCGAAGGGACCCATAATAGACTAAATGGCGCAGCTGCGCCATTTAGTCTAAATGGCGCACCTGCGCCATTTGTTCTATTATGTAAAAGCTAAATGGCGCACCTGCGCCATTTAGCTTTTACATAATAGAGCAAATGGCGCAGGTGCGCCATTTAGCTTTACATAGAACAAATGGCGCACCTGCGCCATTTAGTCTAAATGTCGTTTGCTGTATTAACTTTCTAGCACATGGCCATTTGTCTCACCATGCTTACCATGCAGCGGCTAGTGCGCCGAAGAAATGGAACGTGGTGACATCGAGGACCATAGTCCTCACTGGAAGGTCTTGGTGTATGGAGATCGTTAGAGCCATACCCTTGGTCAAGGCGTAGACCCAACCAAGGGAGACAAGAGGCGAGAACTTTGCCTCCTTGTCAAATCAGGTGCAAGTGAAGAAGGAGCCTCAGCCGTGGCCCAGATGGGCATCATTGTCAACATGAGGGAAGTCAAGAAACAAGGAAGACTTGACTTTCTTGGTTGCACAGTGGAAGATCCGGTCGGCCGGCACCATTGATCTCTATTGCATGGATTGGCGATTGCTATGAGCACCGCAATGATGGAGTCCAAAGATGAAGGACCAAGCACCGCCGGCCAAGAAAAAGGTTGGCAGCCCATCTTATGAGTCCGTGAGAGCAAGCGACATATCAAAGGCACGGTAGAGATCCTCAAAGGATTCTCGGTACCGCGGCGGCAATGGACATGTCCAAAACTCCCGTGTCCTACATTGTAAGAGCAAAGATCTCAAGCAACATGCCGTGAGGTAATGGATAGCGGATGGGCTGGCGGGAGAGATCTGAGAGAAAATGTGTAAAAACTAAACAAGCCACCAAAGCTGGCAAAGGAACAAAAACAGGTGGAGGTGGTGAAGTACAAAGGGAGACAGAACAAGAAGAAGGACGAGACGTTGAGAAAGGGGAGGACCATAAGGATGAGAAGATGGATGAGGCTGATGCTCACAAACATGATTCTCCGCGTGAAGTCCAATCGAGAAGCTCCGCCGATGTGAAGCTCACCGATAGTGACCGCACTATTAGTGACAATAAGGAGGCTACAAAGCACGTAAGAAATGTAGCATCCACAGCAGATAGCACTCCAGCAAAGAGAAAGCCAGAAACCAAAGCACAGATAAGGGCCAGGAAATTACAGAAGATTGCAGATCTTCAAGTGCCCGAGGAACTAAAGATGGACCGTGATGAAGAAGAAGAAATGGCAGAGGAAACTCTAAAGAAAATACAAAAGCACGGCCATATGTTCCCCCTTGGAGTCACATACACCAGAAGAATATCTATCTGGGATCTAGAAGAGGCCCCACCTAACATGACCGCCGGGGTTATTAACCCCAACATGTTAGGAGGCTCTAAAAATCATTTGTTTGAGGATCCACATCCCGTATTCACTCCAAAATAGATGTAGTGCCCTTTGATCCGGGATACAAAGGAGTTCTTTGGTAGTCACGTGAATCTGATCCGATTCGGAAAAGATTTTATATTATCAATGGTAATCATTGATCATTTCTTTGCTTTCGGCTAGGTGTGCGATAAGTTGGGGACAGAGGGATGCTAGAGCCGAGCTCGGCAAGATCTATGTCTATAGAATATGCAGAGTTCTTCGGGGAGAGATCGGTGACTGACCTTCTTCACCGAGTGTGGATGTGAATGATATAGTAGCAAAGACCGTCTTCAAGGAACCATATGTGGATCGGATCCACCATCTTCGCAAAGCGATTACCGAGAATGCGGAAGACCAGCCCTGGCGGTAAAGGGACGATCAAGAAGTGACGAGTACAAAGGTACGCGTTTCGTCTCCTTACCCATACATTTATCGAAATGGCGCAAAAATGGCGCAAATGCGCCATTTGAGTTGAAATGGCCATTTGAGTTGAAATGGTGCGGTTTGCCATTTGATGTAAATAGCGCAGCTGCGCCATTTGATATAAATAGCGCAGCTGCGCCATTAGATGTAAATAGCAACATTTGGAATTCTAAAATCGCCAGTTCTCTTGCAGCACTACCTTGAAATGGCAGACAAGATTCTGAGGGGCAAACACACGAAGGATGTCAATCGGTTTGTCTTCATGCCAGATGATGTCTATGCACTCTTCCGCCAGATGTGGAACAAATGGAGGAAGGGAGAACTTAAGGATAACGAGGGGGTCAAGCTATAGTAATCAATTTTGCCAAAGACAAAGATTACTTCAGTGACAACTACCTTAGATGCATGAGGGGCTTGGACTATGATGATTGTAGAAAGGTCCTCGAAGAAGCATTAAGCGGGGATATATACGTCAAAGTCACCTCAGATTACAAAGGCGATAATTTCTTCAAGACGAGGGCGCAGAACTTAAGAGTACTTGCTTACATGAAGAAGGAGATATTGTACTTCATTGCATTGCGATCAAATTGGCACTAAGTACAAGAAATTGAGGGACCTACTGAGAAAGCCACAGACCACTTCTCAGATAAAGCACTTCTGGCTTGGGGGGTATGCCACCATAAGTGGGTGCAGGAAGGAATACTCAAAGAGGGAGTTCATGGTAACATGCCATTCTCCTTGTCCAGGTCCATTCGAAAAATCCTTGACTGAAAACGTAAAAGGACACCGCCAAGATGGTTTGTGGAGCATGTCATCGCTGGGGGATTCGAGCGAGCGTCAGATTCTACCCGCCAAAGATGATATGTTTAGATGCAAGGCAGCTTACTCCAATTTGGAAAAAGTGAGATCAGAATCACAAGCGTTCTTGATAATGTCTCAAAGATGACAGATGTAGAGACATCTTGGGATTCTATGTTTCGTCAGGCCGGAGCATAACTTACTGTTTGCCAGTGCACTTGAAAGACTAGAATCCAGGTCAAGAGTGTTTGTAGGAATCTATGAAGAGGAGACTGGAGCTACAGGTGGTTCAGGAATCAAAGAGCCACAAGCTCTTCTATTTGCTACGAGGATTTCGGCACAGACGGGAGAGCCTGACGAAGACCTGGACCTCAGGCTATTTGGCGACCATCCTAGAAAGCTCCCGCAAATTCCTCCTATTCCTAAGGAAGCCATCGGAAGTGAGGGCGATGTTATGGCTAAAAAACTCATGCAAGACAGGTTTAAGTGGAGTTGGCAGGGTATGGAAGGAGAATATCTGGTGCATAAACAGATTGGTCCTGCAACTGCGTTCTACCTTGTTGATAAGCTCTGCCCTCAAGGTAACATCGTACTAGATTTCTTCTCTGGTGGAGCCTTCTCTAGGGCATCCCTTCATGTAGGAAGAATCAGTGTGACATACGAGCATGAGTTAGGAAAGATGAAATGCGTAGCGGGCATTCTGGGTAGGGTCGAGAACGTCATGTACCCCTGCTTGACCCCAAAGGCCATTGACCAACGCCAACGGGAAGTCTTGACTTTGCAAGATGTTGAATCTCGGAAGGGGCAGACGAAGAAGCTTCTCATCCGCAGAGAAAGGTGAGGCGTCGGGCACGCGTGGAGCGAAAGGGGATCAAATTGACCGCAGTAAAATTAACCTGGATGATTATGAGAAACTCTCTGATGAACACTTCGCCAATGATTATTAAAAAAAAATCTGTATTTTGAAAAATTGTATCTTATATTTCTATTTATATATATCTACATGGCCTTCTGAAAATATGTGTTATCTATAGCAAAATGGCGCGAGAGCACTATTTGCTTGGTCTTCACGTTCACGCAAATAGCGCGCCTGCACTATTTGCTCGTTCTACACCTTGAAGTAAATAAGCGGCGCTTTGCACTATTTGCTTGCTTTCACGTTCAAGCAAATAGCGGCGCCTGCACCATTTGCTTCCTTTCACGTTAAAGCAAATAAATAGCGTTTGCTATTTGCTTTGTGGTTATTCTAAGTTAAAGGGCGGCGGCCGCGCCATTTTGTTTGCTTGCTAGGCACTTTTGGCAATTCAATAACCGCTTTTGTGGTTCTCGGGCGCTTTTCCTCATACTTTCCAAGTAAATGGCGCCATACTTCTCTTCACGACAACTAAAACCGCTACTTTTTATATTAAATGTAGCGGTTTTTGCATGATAACTGGTTTCTTTTTAAGCAAATAGTGCCATATCTAGCCAGAAATGTGTGATAAAACAGGGAAGAAACTGATTTCATGAGAAATTGGAATCACGAAATTTCCAACTTTAATGAAACTCTGCTTTTCTAGCTGGGTATTTTTGGCCCACGCTCTTCAAAGACGCTCACGCCCACGCCCGCACGTGTGATGCTTGCCAGCGTGTGGGACGGCCCACGGCCCGTGACGCTCTTCCCTTGACGCCGGTCGCCACGCCACTTCCCTTCAGGCTGCCCCACGGAGCTGGTCAGTGATCGTGGTGTCAATTTTATCAATCACTAGTGACGGTGCCCAGCGTTGCTGGGCATAAGTTGGAAGTCTGCAAATTTTTTGACCGCCATGAGAAAAACATGCAGTAATAATCCAATTTTTATAACCTTTTATTATAACACAAAATCCAAAGACTTAACAATGTGTAAAAGAAACTTAGCTGCTCATTCACGTTAGATAGTGTTGCATCGGTATATCTGAGAGCTTTTAATAGAACAACATTGTGCTTGTTCATAGGAAACCTGAGTGGAAGTAGAGTGTTAAACTGAGTAGGTTTTGAGGTGATGCTATAGCCAAGGTCTATTGTTATTTGTGAGGCTGGGCATAAGGTCAGACATTGTAAATGATGAACTTAATTCATCATCCTCAGTATAGATAAAGATCATAGGTACATGCTCAAAATGTTGAGGTGAAACACTAATATCAAAATATAATTTGTGAATATTTTGGCCAATATTGGTCCGAATTTTTCTAGCCTTCATTTGGATATTATGAACTACGTAATCGACGGGAGGGGGTCAGTATAGATAAAGATCATAGGTACATGCTCAAAAGGTTGGGATGAAACACTAAAATCAAAATATAATATCTGAATAGTGTTGGCCAATATATGGTCCAAACTTTCCTAGCCTTCATTTGGATATTATCTTCTACAATTGTGAAGTGGGGAAAGTATTACATATGGTTTTGCATGGTTTAGGGGGTATTCATATCCTAGATCGTATTTTGGTGATGTCACTAAATGGGTTTTGGGTTTTATAATGTGTTTCAATTTTCTTCTTTTCAATAGGTCTTTCTTTCCTTGGAAACTATAGCGGTGTAGCCATTGCGACGTTCTTCTGCCAAAGTTCTTGGCCGACTCCCTGCCATGGTGGAGTTCATCCGGCAGAGTCGATGGCCGACTCCCTGGCCATGGCAGAGTTCTTCTAGCAGAGCCCTTTCAGTTTCAAAGTTTATGTCTAGAAGCCTTTTTTCCTGTGCTAATATGCTTAGGGAAGGAGGTCAGGGGCAGAGGTTTTTCTGGCACAGGTTTGGCTGCATACAGACGTGAGGAGTGCTGGCTGCATACAGACGTGAGGAGTGCAGCAAGTTCTGGGAGAGGAGTGTGATAAAAAAAACCCCTCCATTTTTTTCATCGTTTTATAAAGAGCTTGATGATAACTTATGTCTTTCTTAGTTTGCCACAATAGTGATAATTTGAGAAAGACATGGCAGGACATTGGTACTGCCAGTCTCATGGCAGGGGGTTCAAATCCCCAATTGTTTTGATGAATCTGCATGAGCTTGGCATGTGGGTAACTGCCTTGCTATCTATTGTTTCCTTAACAGCCCCACCATTTATGCAGAATGTATTCCTTAACATCCATTCAATAGAATTTCTTGCCTACATGACTGCATGAATTTCATTTCGAAGGCATAAAGAGTAAATAGTGGCTGCATGAGTATAGTTTGATGTTGAAAACTTGCTTCTCTACCTTGTCCATGCTGGGCACATCCTATTATCACAGCACTCCATGATATGCCATTATGGGCAAGTATTAAATTGCACCAATGGCAAGCATCTTGTATGTTTCCACATCTACAATACATATAGAATCTATATAGGCACATGTTACAATATGCCAACATCCAATATTTCACATAACCATTCTAAGATTGTCAATGGATTGCCCCATTCTTGGGTTTTAAAAAAGAGAGCATTTTATGCTTACAATTGTATTTAGCAATGGTAAGGACAAATGCAAAATGCTAAAAAATTATCAAAAGCTTCTTTACATAAACTAATATTTAAACTATAGTACCTGATGAACACGGAGCTTGTGGTATAATTCTTAACAGGGACAACGAATGTCAAACACATTGCACACTATTTCTAAATCTCCACATCTCGCATACATATCAATTAACATTTTAAAACACCAACCTGGCTGGTCTGATGTTTTCATGATGCACGTCGTCATAAACTGGAATATATCTTGAAACATACTTCAAACACCTCATCATAATCCCAGACTTTCCATAGATGTCAATGACTGTCTTCCACTATGTCATCTTGCACAAAGTTGCAGACGATCTCCTCATGATCAATTGTTGAAGACAGCTTTAACCTCCTCTCAACGACTGTAATTTCCTTCATGATGCTTTAAGAAAACATCAAACAGTCATTTTCCATAAAAACACAAACAAAGAACTTGATAATAGAAAGAAAGGAGAGGAAAAAAAACATTCTACAATTTGCGCTCCATGCATTTAAACCTGGCCTTCATCTAGAACTGTAAACACCGAGCAACAACAACAGGGTCTTGAACTATATTACTTTGTAAGTTTGGCATTAAGAGGTGCATTAACTATCAACAACACCTCGCAGAGAAAAATCAGTTGGTATGTGACAGAAGCTTCTCGCTAGAAACATTAAAAAGCTACTTATGGCTGTCATTTAGAAATAAGAGGGACTTTGCAGTTTAGGTTTGAGCCAGCATTTTAGACCATGTAAAGTGGCCTTACCGCTTATAATCATCCGTCTTACCTATTCAGAAATAGCTATTCAAAATAATGAACACAATGGCAAAGAAGTAGCAGGAGAAAGGAGCTTTAAGAAACAAAACAGTTTATTATACCACAGATAGATCTGGAAACAAAATTTATGCAGACCGGACGCATTTCTGGGCAGTACATATGGGCAAATTGATGAATCGACCAACCAGGGAAACAACTATCCCAAGATCCAGAATCCAACATTTATGCCGCATCCACATAGCCTACCATAGCTCAAAAGTAGTTCGCTTGCTGCAAAGCTATAGGAGGCCATGCTCAGTCGTATTTAGCAACATGCTAGCACATGCTAACTCAGAACCCTGCTAGGCTGGTCGGATAGAGTGAGACTTCAACAATATTTACGGCAGTAAGAAAGATGCAATTAAAAGCTGCTGGCATGGGATGGCAACACTTTAATTGATGACTTATAGATGGTCTTAGTGAGAAATTGCTTGAGGTAAACATTAACAACCAAAAAAACTTGAAAACAATAATAAAGGGAAGAAATATACTCACAACTTTCTCAAATGCCCTTCCTTTGCCTCCATCCGACCGAAGTTGAGGCACATATATTCTTCAAACCGATCTGCATTTTGGGGTGTTAATATGCACGTGTGCCATAAAGAGGTTTTCCCCGTCACATTCAATTCGAAATTTTAGCTTATATGCCGGACTAATCCATAACACTGAACTTAATCATCCGTCTTACATATTCGGAAATAGCTATTCAAATAAGAACACAATGGCAAAGAAGTAGCGGGAGAAACCATAAGAGACTTATCCATCCGGTCTCATGGTGCACAATCGTAAGCATAATCTGAGCTTCGAGAAGGAGATCCTGCTATAATAGCGCTTTGGAGCTTTGGGAAACAAAACAATTTACTATGGGGAACCCATGTTCGATATTCTAGTGTTCATATATCTAGGTTTGATCTTAAAAACCTCGATAAATCTCAATCTTGAACCAACTTAAACAGAATATAAAATATACAGGTACAGGGGAATATAAAAATAGAAGAATCGAACCGGCCGTCCATAGCTTTTCCCTGTAGAAACCACCCATACCCTGCTTTGCTTGGTGTGCACTGAATCTGCATAGTCACCATAGTCTGCAGCCTCTCCCATTGCTCTAAGCCGACTGATTTAGGGATGTGCATTGCGAGAAGGAAGAATGGGTGCGTTCAGCACAAAATGAATGGAAGGGCAAGATGATGCCACGTGGCCAGATTGAATCTCACCGTCCGATCTAGGGCGAGATTCAAGACAGACATACACTATAATTTTATTATATAGGATACCATCAAGGAGCTGACGGATTATCTCCTGATACATCATCACAAGAGCACACCTTACTATCCTCAAGGCAATGGTTTGGCAGAAAGCACCAACAAAACTCTGGTCACAATTCTCAAGAAAATTTGTGACGCTTCTCGCACTGACTGGCAAAACAAGCTTCCTACTGTTCTTTGGGCTTACAATACTTGTTTCAAAATAGCTACAGGTCACACTCCCTTCAAATTGGTTTATGGTCAAGAAGCTCTCATGCCATTTGAATACATCCTTCCAACACTCCGTTTTCAACTGGCTACTGCCCATAATCCGCCTGCTGCACTCAAAGAAAGGGTCTATCAATTGGAACAGTTGGATGAACTTCGAAGGGATGCTTATATTCGTGTTCTTCATGGACAACGGTTGCAAAAATCTCTACATGACAAACGTCTGAAGACAAAAACATTCAAAGAAGGAGATTTGGTTCTTCTTTATGATTCTCGGTACAAAAATTTCTGGGTAAGCTTAAGTTTCGATGGCTTGGCCCTTATCAAATTGTTCAAGTGGTTCAACCCAGCGTTTTCCAGCTGGCTGAGTTAGATGGAACTCCATTACCTACACTGGTTAATGGCTTTCGCCTCAAAACATTTCATACCACAGAAAGTGAAAATCAACCAACAGAAGCTGTTCCAGACGCAAACACAACAGATAGTGACTAAACCAGCGGCATATTTATATTATAGGTGGAAATTTTTTACAAAATGTGGGCACAGCCCAGCTATTTCCGCTATGGGCACTGCCCTATATACAAAAACGGGCTCAGAGCCCTATCTACTAAGTCCTAAGAAGAAAAACCCTCTACTCCGGGTTCGGAGCAGAGGTGATGCGCAGGATGTGGTAGAGGTTATGCTCCGGGTCCCAGCGAAGGTGCAGAATCACCTCCATCCCGTTGGTCTTAGGATCGGGATGTTCAGCCATCCCGGCACACCAGCCATCCATTCTCAGGCCACGATTGTGGCAGCGCCAGAGGTCCAGACAATCCATCTTGCAGGTAATCCACTCCTGACAGTTAGTGGGCATAGTGCAGTTCTCGTTCAAACCAGCAGCAGCCATGCTGAGCGCCATCGGATGTCTTCGCTTCACTCCCAGTTCGTCTTATATAGCCAACCGAGGAACTCCTTGTCGACGTGGACCAATAAAAAAACTCGCCAACGTGTTTGCAATGCAAGGCTGTTTCTAAACTGAGAATCTTTTCTCCCGCCGCATATCTCGCCATGGTACCCTCTGACACATTCGTTTTAATGATATCCCACTTCGAGTTGCCAGCATTAAATGTCATTGCTTCTTTTCATACCCGTCAAACATTAATATGTGTCCTTTGGCCACCTGTCACATCCGATCATTCTCTCACGTCTCATCTCCACCGTTCATTGCTTCTCCCTTTGTTGTTTGGGGCTTAGCCAAAATTTTTGCCTCTCCATCGCCTCCTTGGCATCTTTTCGACATCGGCACCATCCATGGTATTTGTTTTAACCCTCATCATACCCCTTAAGCCTCCATTTTAGCGCGCCCTAAACCTTTTCGACCCTCTGCGCCTTAGTTCTCCGTTCTTTGCCTTAGTCCTCCGCCTTTGAATCAACTTGTTCTTTTCGCCAAATCTTTGCCATGGCTGCACCAAAATTTTCTACACTTCAAACTCTTTGCTCCCGGGGAACCGGCTCTTTTTCGAAGTCACG
Source organism: Isoetes taiwanensis (assembly GCA_021234155.1). Classification (NCBI taxonomy): domain Eukaryota; kingdom Viridiplantae; phylum Streptophyta; class Lycopodiopsida; order Isoetales; family Isoetaceae; genus Isoetes; species Isoetes taiwanensis. The sequence goes on along the minus strand of JAJEKV010000009.1, from coordinate 17,332,906 downwards.
TATCTTTCTTGGCGCCCACTTTACGTGAAGCCCTTGTTGGCCCAGAATCGTGAAGTCGCGAGCGCCCGAAAACTTTATGAATTCTCTCAAATGGAACTTCCGGCTCCAAATCGACCGGTTAGGCGGTTCATCGCTAACATCGTCAACGACCCGCATGGATACACCCGCGATGGTCGATGGCACCACCATTTCGCCTGACTCAACACCTGATTTCAGAGGTATTCCATATTCCTTTGCAAACCCCTTGTTTATCTTGGTGCGCCATACAGGATCTAGATGTCACTGAGTTTGGTGCACCTCCTTATCACGCCAATGTGCATCGCCTGACAAATATAGACAAACTCCATGAAACTTTTGTTAAGTTTCTGTGGCGAAAGTTCCTTGGGTATTCTATCAAGAACACCCATATCAATAAGCCTTTCTATAATATTGTGCTCATCTTTCGCCTCCAACCACCACATTGATTGGCCCCAATTCTTTGTTCTCACCGTCTTCTCCAAGAAGTGGACCGTCTTCGGGCTGCCACTTCTATTTCTGAAGTTTCTGTGGGAGGCCACCTTCAAGCCATTATCCGTCATTACTTTCCTCCCACACCTCCTCATTCTCATGATTCCACTCAGCGGTCCCTTCCTCAGACTCACGAAGTTGGCACTTCACGCCCTTCTTCCTCTGGTCATGTCAAAATTCCGCACTCCCATGTCCTTTGTCTCCTCCTCCGCTCTGAGAATCCAAGCATTCCGGTTCACACCATGTCTCACAAACATCGCAAAACCGGGCAACCTTGGCGGGCTCCACCACCACAAACACCCTCGTCGGTTTGTTGTATCGATATCGGCCAGGATGCTCAAAGGCTGCTTTGTTCTAAAGTTACAAGAATCCCAAGAAGCTCTTACGAATGGGGTTCACCGCGCCCCAACGGCCTCGGAATCGCGGTTCACCGTGATCTTCAAAATTGCAAGCGCACAAGTTCAAACTTTGGAAGCCCAACTTCAAGAAAAGCACGGGCTCTCTTACGGGGCCGCATAGATCTCAAAAGTGCACAGGATCAGACCAGCCTACTTGCAGATCAACAGGCTCAGCTTCAATCCGAAATTCAGGACTTATTGGAGCAAAACAAGTCCAAAGACACCCTCCTGGGTGACAAGGAGAAAGATATTGCTAAGCTCGACGCCTTGTACTCCGAGCTTTGTGACAATTACAGCACTCAAGTTCAACACCTTACAGAGCGTATCCACAGTTGTTTTTTAGTTGTACGGAAGTGTTGTTTTATGCCAAAAACAACACCAAAATGGCCCCAAAAGTCCACGTGGCCCGTTTATCCGGATTTGCACAAAGAGACAGTGGTTTTTTGGCGGAAATTTTTTCCACGGTGGTCTTTTGGCAGAAAAATCCACGCGTAGAAAAAATTGACATGGTTTTTGTGTTTTTTTATCAACGTGTGTTTTTTTTTTCATTCACTGTTGTTTTTAATAGAACCATGCGTTGTTTATCTTCAGAATTACATACGTAGGTCTCGATATTACCACATGTGGAAAGCTAAATTACAACATGAAAGTAAGATTGTTTTTAAAAATAGTTACATGTTATTTAACAAAGTACCACATGTGTTTTTGAAATCTTGTTGTTGTTTTTTATGCTATTAAGTATTGTTTTTCTGAATTAAGGACATGTAAAAAATTATTATAATAACATATAGAAAAAACAAGGTGTTGTTTTCAATTGCTTTTAGCTAATGAAATATTGACACGTGGCATATTTTATAAATAATAAAATGGTATTTTAACTAATCAAGTATCGACACGTGGCTTACTTTTTTCAAATAAAAACATTATTAGCACATATAGAAAAAACAAGAAGGTGTTGTTTCTAATATAACTTCTAACTAATCATATATTGGCACGTGGCATACATTCAATACCACAATTAAAAAACAATAGGATCACATTGTAGTTTATTGTCGTTTGGTATTGTAGTTTATTGTCGTTTGGTTTGGATCATTAATTGTAAGTGCTTCCCTATCAAAGTTATTTTATTTTATCTTTTGTTTTATCTTTTGATTGATAGATCATTGTCAGCATACAAATGTGTCATTACAACCATGAGATCATGAGATTGGATGGAAAAGATGAACACACAAAATTTAGACAATAAACCATAAACTGTACAGCTGAAGTTGAAGAAATGAATGATTTTATTTTGTACAAGGCAATCATATCATAGCTTAACCTGCCAGATCTCAGCAAAATAAGATTCGTAAGATGCCATAAACTGGAAATAAGATGCCTATACAAATAGTGAAGGTTTTGAGGGAAGAAAAACTACTGCTCTTCAAACCCGAAGCTGCTGGTAGGAAAGCAGCATATCATCAAGTCAAGGCAAAACGAACTATGAAAGAAACCAGTACACGAGCACCAGCAGCAATTTCTATCTGAAGAAAAATCAAAGAAATGAGTCATGCTGTGATTTATCTGGAAAAAAAATCAAAGAAGATGAAAAGCTTGAGTGGACCTCATGTGTTCTTTGCAGGCTGATCAGCTCTCTCATCAATGCCGTGCCTGCCCTAGCCCGAAACCCTAACTCCGCTGATAATAGAACGGCCCCTAAAGGAGAAAATCTGGGAAAGCAAAAAATGAAGAAAAAGGAGAAATCTGAGAAACAAAATAGCAGCTTTCATTTCACCGAAGTAGAAAGCAAAAGCAGCGAATAGAGTACAAAAAAAAGCAGACCTGATTATTTCTCCCTTGCTTTGCATGTAACCTACAAAAGTGCCTTCATGTGCATAGGATCTGGCCGAGATGTTCTTTTGGCGGCAGAACATCATAACCTCTGCTCCTCCTCACCATAACAAGCCATAACCGGAAGCCATAACCGGAAGCTGCAAGCCATAACCGGAAGGAGCGCCTCCATCACCATAGCAAAGAAGCTCCGGCATCGTCATAGCTAAGGGAGGGAATGAAAGAAATACAGGGCACAAAGAAGCTCCGCCATCGCCATAATGGAGGGAAATGAAAAAATGCAGGGCCATTAATCTCCGAGCTGCTAGAGCCAATGAAAGGAGAGGACCCGGATCAATATCCTGGCCGTTGATATCATCGTGAATCACAGCCATCATTCTAAGGGCCAATAATATAGCAGGATGGGGATCAAGATCTTAGTCGTCCATTCGGTTATATGAAATATTTTTTTTGTTGGAGTTGAATATGTCTAGACAAATTGTCTCAGACATGAAGATATAATCTTTGTAGATAATATTGGACCTAATGTTGAAGTTACAGAGCTTACACTTGAGCTTATATCTGCAGTATGAAGTATTGATTGCATAATGGTGATTGTCTAAGGGACAATGGTAAATCGAAGGGTAGCTTATTAACCTAAGGTTGCATGGTGAAGAGCATAAGGTTAATGGTCGATTATATTAAGGAGAGCAAAGCTCAATGCTAAGTTAAACCATTAAATATTGGGGCGAAGGTTAATGGTTAATATTACCAAAGTTATAATGATATGGTGAACGGGGAAATTGGAGGCAACCGAAAATAAAAAAGGAAACTACTGAGATAAGCCCGGACCGATCTGCCAAATTCACTGCTAAACCGTTGAACACAGAGATAAGATGGAGTCTTTGAAAGACGAGAGAGGGGGCGAGGAGGCGGGGAACTGGTCTAGGGAAATTGGAGTTCATTGAACGATCCAAATAAGTTCTTTTTGTTACAGTGATTGAATCCGATGTGATTATTTCTTGAATATATTCACATTGTCTCATATGGATATTAAGCTTTAATTTGAAGAATAGATAATGTAAAAGTTGACCATTGCATAATTCTATGGTTTTATCTATCTAAGTGTGGCAATTGTGCTCTAATATTAACATTTTTAATGGTTTAATTCATATGTTCATTTTTATGGTTCAAACGTTGTGCCCCTAGAATCCATCATGCCCTTGGTTCGGGAAACTTTTCCCTCCTAAAAGGATTATTTTCGTTGGATTGTAGAGGCGAACCCGTTAAGAATCTTTCCCCGCCTCTGTGTTCCTACAAAATCGAAATGATCCGTGAAGATATGAGCTCGGCCAATTTAAATCAAGACTGGTGCTTCCAAAACACTCTTAGCTGTAGATCTTGGAAATAGCCACAGATTTTTAAGCATCTTTAGCCGTAGGTCTTGGAAATTGCCGCAGGTCTTGGAAATAGCCCAGAGATATTGAGAGTTTGTAACTCTGATCTAAATCCTCTGTACTACAAATTTATGCCTTCTACCCTAAAAATGACGAATAAGAGCCTTTCCATACTACAAATTACACTTCTAGCCTATAAACCGTGAAGCAGAGCCTCGTAGAAGATCCAGCAACTTTAAATCTTCCTACCTACTTCCGAAAATATGAAAGTTTCAGACTCCAAGTGATCCGGCAGAAATTAATACGAGGTGTTAAATTTTGTTTTCAAGCGGTAGGTTATGCTTAAACCGCGGAATTTTCCGAACGGAGAGGCTCCAGCATGTCACGCGGGCTCTAACATGCCATGCAGGATCTAACATGCCATGCGGGCTCCAACATGCCAAGGTGGTTCGCGCATGCCACATGGGCTCTACCATGCCACCTAGGCTCCACATGCCAAGGTGGCTGAAACATGCCACCTAGGCTCCAACATGCCAAGGTGGCTCAAACATGCCACCTAGGCTCCAAAATGCCACGCGGGCTCCAACATGCCACCTAGGCTCCATCATTCCAAGGTGGCTCAAACATGCCAACTAGGCTCCAACATGCCAAGGTGGCTCAAACATGCCACATAGGCTCCAACATGCCAAGGTGGCTCAAACATCCACTTAGTTGGCTCAAACAGGGCCAAGGTGTCTCAAACATGCCACCTAGGGTCCAACATGCCAAGGTGGATCAAACATGCCACCTAGGCTCAAGCATACCAAAGGTGTCTCAAACATGCCACGTGGGCTCCAACATGCCTAGGTGGCTCAAACATTCCACATGGGCTCCAACATGCCACCTAGTTGGCTCAAACATGCCACGTGGGCTCAAACATGCCAAGGTGTCTCAAACATGCCACATGGGCTCCAACATGCCACCTGGACTCCAACATGCCACCTTTTAAACATGCCACGTAAGCTCCAACATGCCACCTATGCTCCAACATGCCAAGGTGGCTCATGGTTCAAACATGCCAAGTTGGCTCCAACATGCCACCTGGACACCAACATGCCACCTAGGCTCCAACATGCCACCTAGGCTCCAAGATGCCAAAGTGGCTCAAACATGCCACGTGGACTCCAACATGCTAAGGTGGCTCAAACATGCCACGCGGGCTCCAACATCACGGGCTCCAACATGCCACCTAGGCTCCAACATGCCAAGGTGGTTCAGGCATGCCACCTAGGCACTCCAAGTGGTGACATGGCATGTCAAGTAAGCAAGGCCAAGTTTTGACTAGGCCAAAAATAAAAAGATGTCCATCTTTGGTCTTTTCATTGGGTGATGTTGGCAAATTTTGGGTGACATGGCTAGATGGTGGTGACGTGGACATGATGACTAGGACTTTATGCAAGAAATATGATAACCTTTGGAATTTTTGGTAGAGGAGCTTGGCAAGGGATAGAATAGAGGGATCTTGAAGAACTTAAAGCGCTGATGCCCTTCCCCAATATCAAACCAGGCTAGGACTTTGCACGGCTTCCTCACCAGAGGGGAGAGGCCGGACCCCAGAGCCGGACCTCAAAAAGGTTGGCAAGCGTTTCTGCCATCGCGCTCCCGGGCGGGCAAATGCCAATGCCCCTCCCTCTTTAAAAAGCTCGGGTTTCCCAATCCGGCCGTTGAATCTGCCGTGCAAGTAACATGCTTGAGAGGTTCAAAAAATTTAAAGATCGGTCCAGGAAGAACTTATCAAACCCGCCAGCGTCCCATGATGCGACCATGTAGAAACCAAAGTGTTTTGTCGTTCGGGCGTTACAAAGGCCGGAATGGAGATTCGACTTCACCATGTGCGTCGGAATGGAAAAATTACCTTCACGGACCAAGTTACCACGGTCATTTTGGCAACAAAGAAACCACGAACCCTCTATATGGCGGTGTTCACCATCTCTTAGTCCAATTGACTCACGAACTATTGTACATGAGGTGATTCTTGGAAAGGGTCATCTTCTGCACATGAAACTTGGTCGAGGGGTAATGTCTCGGCATTTTGAAGGCCATTGGCGGTCGGTTCCACCGTTCGGTGGGAGAATTGCCCGTCCATGGCGGGGCCTTCGGGGAGGACCTTTGGGGACGGCTGCTTCCGAAAGGTTTTAAGGGTCCATCTTACGGCACTAACACCCTCCCTCTACATTGATGATATTATGCAAGATCACAGTCGAATCGACTAGGATATGGCATCAAAACATAAACCACAGTATTGTTTGCTAGGTTATTGAAGGGTTTATGTTATGGAATTCGAGAGTTTTAGTCGGTTGCACTTGGGACATGGTCGAAGTTGCGGTAAAAAATCTTGAAAGCAATAGGCCCGGCGGAATCGGCTTTGAATTTATCCTCCTCCCGATTGTGGCAATTAGAAGTCAAAGCGCCTTTTGCGGTAGCAAAATTGTTTGGGATCATTCAGGATGGCCAATAGATTCAAACTCTGTTGTTTCAGTTGCCATGGCTCTGTATGCATGTTTAGAAAATGTGCACCTAGTTATCTAAGAAAACGGCCGCAGTTTGGCCTCCCAAACGTAAAACCCCGTGTGTTGCTAGATTATTGTAGGGGTTTACATTTCAAAGCCAAAACGTGGTCGCTTTTCTTGATAGCTAGATGTACCTTTTCTAATTATGCATGCGGAGCCATGGCAATCGAATAACCGAAGTTTGGATCTATTGGCCACCTCGAATGATCCCAAACAATTTTGCTACACGCAAAAGGCTCTTTTGACTTCTAATTGCTACACTCGGAGGAGGATAAATCCAAAACCCATTCACAATTCCTATTGCCGTTTTCAACTGCGGCTTCGACCATGTCCTAAGTGCAACCGACTAAAACTCGACCTCCATAATGTAAACCCTTCAATAACCTAGCAACACACATAGTTTACGTTTTGGATGCCATATCCTAGTCAGATTCGACCAGGATCTTGCACAATATCATCACGTAGAGGGAGGGTGTTGATGGCGGAAGAGCGGACCCTTTAAAACCTTCCTAAGCAATTCGGCCCCAAAGGTCTCTCCTCCGGGCCCCGGCCACGCGGATGGGCAACTCTCCCACTCCAAAACCGGTGAACCCGACTAGGAAATGGACTCAAAATGTCGACTTTTACCCCGGGGACCAAGTTTCGAAAGGCGTAAGACCACCCTTCTCCAAGAAGCACCAAAGTAGCTCATGTCCAACACGCTCAGAGTCAATTGGCCTAGGAGGTGGTCGCGAATACCGCCATGTAGAGGGTTCGTGTTTCTTTTCTTTGCCAAAATTGACCATGTAACTTGGTCCCTGGGGTAATTTCACCATTTGGAACGACATGGCGAAGTCGAATCTCCATTCCAGAGCCTTTGTGTCACCTTGGCAACGACAAACACTTGGTTTCTATTGCGGTCAACTGGCGGGAATGCTTCGTGGTTTGATAAGTTCTCCTCGACGGATCTTGATTCTTTTTGAGCCTCGCCGAAGGTTTACTTGAATGATGGATTCAACGGCATGATAGGAAAATTGAGCCTCCGTTAGGGAGGGGATGGCATTTGCCCTCCGGAGGAGATGGCGATAGGAAAGGTCGCCGACAACCTTTCGACACCTTGGCATGTTTGAGCCTAGGTGGCATGTTGGAGCCCATGGGCATGTTTGAGCCACCTTGGCATGTTTGAGCCTAGGTGGCATGTTTGGGAGACCACGTGGCATGTTTGAGCCCACCTTGGCATGTTTGAGCCTAGGTGGCATGTTGGAGCCTAGGTGGCATGTTGGAGCCTAGGTGGCATGTTTGAGCCTAGGTGGCATGTTTGAGCCACCTAGGAATGTTGGACCTAGGTGGCATGTTGGAGCCCATTGGCATGTTTGAACCACCTTGGCAAGTTGGAGCATAGGTGGCATGTTGGAGCCCACCGTGGCATGTTTGAGCATGTTGGACCTAGGTGGCATGTTTGAGCCACCTTGGCATGTTTGAGCCTAGGTGGCACGTTAGGAGTCACCTTGGCATGTGGGACCACCTTGGCATGTTGGAACCACATGGCATGTTGGAGCCTATGTGGCATGTTGGAGCCCACGTGGCATGTTTGAGCCACCTCGGCATGTTTGAGCCTGCGTTGGAGCCTGGGTGGCATGTTTGAGCCACCTTGGCATGTTGGAGCCTAGGTGGCATGTTGAAGCCCATGTGGCATGTTTGAGCCACCTTGTCATGTTGGAGCCTAGGTGGCATGTTTGAGCCACCTTGGCATGTTGGAGCATAGGTGGCATGTTGGAGCCAGCGTAGCATGGTTGAGCACGTTGGAGCCCTAGGTGGCATGTTTGAGCCTTTTGTCACGTTGGTTCCCAGGGTGGAGCCCAAGTGGCATGTTAGAGCCCACGTGGCATGTTTGAGCCACCTTGGCATGTTGGAGACTAGGTGGCATGTTGAAGCCCATGTGGCATGTTTGAGCCACCTTGTCATGTTGGAGCCTAGGTGGCATGTTTGAGCCACCTTGGCATGTTGGAGCCTAGGTGGCATGTTGGAACCCATGGCATGTTTGAGCCACCTTGGCATGTTTGAGCCTAGGTGGCATGTTTGAGCCACGGTGGCATGTTGGAGCCTAGGTGGCATGTTTGAGCCAACTTGGCATATTTAAGCCTAGGTGGCATGTTGTGAGCCACCTTGGCATGTTGGAGCCTAGGTGGCATGGTGGAGCCCACGTGGCATGTTTGAGCCACCTTGGCATGTTGGAGCCTAGGTGGCATGTTGGAGCCTAGGGGGCATGTTTGAGCCCACCTTGGCATGTTTGAGCCACCTGGCATGTTTGAGCCTGGGTGGCATGTTGGAGCCTAGATGGCATGTTTGAGCCACCTTGGCATGTTTGAGCCTAGGTGGCATGTTGGAGCCACCTTGGCATGTTGGAGCCTAAGTGAGCCCCATGGCATGTTTGAGCCTATGTGGCATGTTTGAGCCACCTAGGAATGTTGGAACCTAGGTGGCATGTTGGAGCCCATGGCATATTTGAGCCACCTTGGCAAGTTGGAGCATAGGTGGCATGTTGGAGCTGCGTGGCATGTTTGAGCACGCGTTGGAGCCTAGGTGGCATGTTTGAGCCATTTTGTCATGTTGGAGCCTAGGTGGCATTTTGGAGCCACCTTGGCATGTTTGAGCCTAGGTGGCATGTTAGAGCCACCTTGGCATGTTGGACCCACGTGGCATGTTTGAGCCACCTTGGCATGTTGGAGCCCTACGTGGCATGTTGAAGCCCATGCGGCATGTTTGAGCCACCTTGTCATGTTGGAGCCTAGGTGGCATGTTGGAGCCCACGTGGCATGTTTGAGCCTAGGTGGCATGTTAGAGCCACGGTGGCATGTTGGAGCCTAGGTGGCATGTTTGAGCCAACTTGGCATATTTTTAAGCCTAGGTGGCATGTTGTGAGCCACCTTGGCATGTTGGAGCCTAGGTGGCATGGTGGAGCCCACGTGGCATGTTTGAGCCACCTTGGCATGTTGGAACCTAGGTGGCATGTTGGAGCCTAGGTGTCATGTTTGAGCCCACCTTGGCATGTTTGAGCCACACGGCATGTTTGAGCCTAGGTGGCATGTTGGAGCCTAGGTGGCATGTTTGAGCCACCTTGGCGCGTTTGGGCCTAGGTGGCATGTTGGAGCCACCTTGGCATGTTGGAGCCTAAGTGAGCACATGGCATGTTTGAGCTTATGTGGCATGTTTGAGCCACCTAGGAATGTTGGAGCCTAGGTGGCATGTTGGAGCCCACGTGGCATTTGAGCCACCTTGGCAAGTTGGAGCATAGGTGGCATCTTTGGAGCTGCCCGTGGCATGTTTGAGCACGTTGGAGCCTAGGTGGCATGTTTGAGCCATTTTGCATGTTGGAGCCTAAGTGGCATGTTGGAGCCACCTTGGCATGTTTGAGCCTATATATAGGTGGCATGTTAGAGCCACCTTGGCATATTGGAGCCCACGTGGCATGTTGGAGCCCACGTGGCATGTTTGAGCCACCTTGGCATGTTGGAGCCTAGGTGGCATGTTGAAGCCCATGTGGCATGTTTGAGCCACCTTGTCATGTTTGGAGCCTAGGTGGCATGTTTGAGCCACCTTGGCATGTTGGAGCCTAGGTGGCATGTTGGAGCCCACGGGCATGTTTGAGCCACTTTGGCATGTTTGAGCCTAGGTGGCATGTTCGAGCTACGGTGGCATGCTGGAGCCTAGGTGGCATGTTTGAGCCAACTTGGCATATTTAAGCCTAGGTGACATGTTGTGAGCCACCTTGGCATGTTAGAGCCTAGGTGGCATGGTGGAGCCCACGTGTTATGTTTGTGCCACGTTGGGCATATTGGAGCCTTGCAATGGCATGTTAGAGCCCAAGTGGCATGTTGGAGCCATCTTGGCATGTTGGAGCCACCTTTGTGGCATGTTTGAGCCCACCTTGTGTATGTTTGAGCCACCTTGATGGCATGTTTGAGCCACCTTGGCATGCTTTGAGCTGATTGGGACCTGAGATCATGTGCATATGCTAAAAAAATGGATTTGAGGCATAAAAAGCAAAACTCTCTCTCTCTCTCTCTCTCTCTCTCTCTCTCTCTCTCTCTCTCTCTCTCTCTCTCTCTCTCTCTCTCTCTCTCTCTCTCTCTCTCTCTCTCTCACACACACACACACACACACACACACACACACACACACACACACACACACCTGAGGATCCGATAGACTTGTTGGTTCCCATGGATGTTAAAGTTAAATTCAGTTCAATTCAATTTTGGGATCTTCATAATGCCTTTGCATTCGGGTAAAGGGACAATAGATGAGATATTGCATTTTTGCACCAGTCTTAATCAAATTCTTGATGGTTTTGTTATGCAAAAATAGGTGTTAAGTAATTGAAGTAGTTGAAGTAACTTGTCTTACATGGAATACTAGTATAGGGACATGTGATTGTGCACGTGCATCACATGTAGCAAATCAAGTACTCATCCCCTACCACTATAAAGACCAGGTGATATGGAAGGATAGGACATGTAGAGAATCAAGTATTCTTTCCTACTTCTATAAAGACATGTGACAATAGAAGTATTACACATGTCGTAATTCATGTATTCTTTCCTACAATGCCTTAGCAAATAAAGTACTCTATCCTACTACTATAAAGACATGTGACATGGAAGCATATGACATGTAGAGAATCAAGTATTCTTTTCTACTTCTATAAAGACATGTGACAATAGAAGTATTACACATGTCGTAATTCATGTATTCTTTCCTACAATGCCTTAGCAAATAAAGTACTCTTCATGTATTCTTTCCTACAATGCCTTAGCAAATAAAGTACTCTGTCCTACTACTATAAAGACATGTGAATGGAAGTATAGGACATGTAGAGAATCAAATATTCTTTCCTACATCTATAAAGACATGTGACAATAGAATTATTAGACATGTAGAAATTCAAGTATTCTTTCCTACAGTGGATTGTATTATAAAATGACATGTCACAATAGAAGAAACTACAAAACAATAGTGGATATTTTAGTCCACTGAAAAAAGAACACCATTATCGAACAAAACCATACCTCCACAAATCCACATGTAGGATTCTTTGAAAATAGGACATGTAGACCTACCAAAACTGATGTTTTCAACAGTGGACCAAAAACCGGGGTGAGTGTGAAATTGCCTCTTTGATGGCTCAGCTCCCTCCAAGATCAGCTTACGGAGGTTCAGAAACAGAAACTTCTTGATGACGCGGAGATTGCCGTGCTTCGACTCATTGCTCCTGGGCAATCCTCCTCACAGGTTAACACTTCTCAGAAACGGGTCCGTGACCAGTCATGCCTTCTGTTAGAAAAGGACCACAGGATCCGTGACCTCGAACAACAGCTACAACACGCTATTCAGTCTGCTGACGAGGCTCAGACCAAACTGGACGGCTATATCACCATCATTAGCAACCTGCCTGTTGATTTCCCAGTTCCTTCCTGCTATCTGGATTATGTGGTTGCCCGCCGCCACCTCTTTCTTCGAAGTGGCATGGGGCTGATGGTCCCGTGGATATTCCATCACATACTGCAGATTTTCTTGGTTTGGCCAGAACTCTCTATTGAAGACAAAGGTGTCTGCTGTGTGCCCTTTTAGTCTTTGATCTCATTCATCTGCGAAGATCCGGTTTCATCACCTTCGAGTTGTTCAGCCCCCATGGCTTACATTTTTCATGATTTCTATTTGAGTGATACACAGGAGAGATTTCGGGATGGGCCACCACAGAACTATCAGGGTGACCCCACCCTTCAATGGTTGCTTGGGGATAACAACCCCTACCTGGCTGATCATGCTCGAACACACGCTCTTCATCAAGAGTACATGCCCGAAGCTTGCACATCATTTATGCAACACCTCGCCGGTTACAATCAATTACGTGCTCTTACGGATAGCAAGACCGGTCCCCACAGTTGGGATAGCCCTCCTCCAACTCTCAACTCTCGCCTGCAATGCGGGATCGTTGGTGTAAAGCTCTTGATCCGCCCCTTGTCGGTGAATTCGGGCAGAGCTTTCAGCAACCCACGCCCACCGGCATGGTTCCCTCTCCCTATGCTTCCCTCGGTGTTCCTCCGCCCCGGGTTCCCCGACTTCTGATTGGCGTCTCCCCTTTTGGACAAAGGTCATGGATGGCCATGCTGGATGGACTCCACCTCAGATCTCGACGGATCTCCGGTGGGATCCCCGTTTTGTTCGCCGCTCCCATTGGGAGGAGGGTGCCACTCTTGATAACACCACGAATTGGATCTATATTGCTAATGAGCGTGGTTGGCAACGCCCTGCTGATGCGCTACATGGTCTTGACACCTTCTTGCGAGAATCCGCCACCTCACGGATCCTTGATCCACCTTCAAGCGGGTTTTGTGCTGCTCTAAAATGCATCTTGCTCAGCTCCTTAAATCGGCGTCCATTTTTTTTTGCAATCCGAATGCCGGTCGGTGCCTTCGCCTCGGACACCCTTTGCTCATGGAATGTCAGTTTGTTTCTTCCGACGCCCATGCTGCCCTTGAAGACATGGTGCGATCTCGTTTTCTCATTGATGCAGATCCTGCCCTTGGCCTCAACACTCCTCCTGCTCTTCAAACACGCCAGGATCTCATTGGCCAGTACCATAATGGTGCCCGTCCTCATTCCCGTGAGGATCACTTTCGGGCCGATGGCTTTCCCTCGCCTCGAAACACTTCCTCCTTTTCTTTACTCGAAAATGTCGTTTGGTGGGGAGGTTAGTCCCAGGCTCTCCCGGCACAGACTATTCATGCATCTGACGGACCAGATCAAGCTCAAGGATCCACGGCGTGCGCGGTCGGGTCGTCCAAGGCCCGCCAGAAGACCAAGCCGCGGACCACGCCATCAAAGCTTCGTCCCGTCAACAAGAGGCACCGCTCGGACAAGTGACGGCGTCACCGCCGCAAGGCCGGTCCGCGTGATTCTAGGCACTTCAAGAGGCACCGCCAACATTCCTCAGAATCAGGCCTCCTTCCGTGAGTCGGCACGAGATCAGTCAGAGTGTCTATATTGGGCCAAAGGCCATTGTACTATATATATGAGTAGAGCTAGCACATGAGTTTTAGATGAGTTTTTGAGTCTTGTCTCTCTTCAGTCTTCTCTCCATTGCGAGAGCTCATGTATGTTCATCATTGATATCAAGGAAGCTTATCATTCTCCTCTCATTGTTCTCTTCTGTTCTGTTTTCTTCTTCTTGTTCTCTTCTTGCAAATCCCGCGTGACATAGTCCCCCGGATTCTCCTGTTAGATCCAAGGGTCCTCACAGAGGGCTGTCTTGCAGGAGTTCCCGAACCCAGACCCCAAACATTCCTGACATGTTTATTCTATCGGATAAGGTCAGCAAGGCATTCTTCATCCCTATATCATTGAAATCAGAAGTTGGAGAATTGCAAGTGTTGGCGCAACTTGATTGTGGTGCAAATGGTTGCTTTATGGATATTGTGTTCGCCAATAAGCACGCCATTCCTAGAAGCAAGGTTGAGCATCCTGCTTCTGTCGAAGTGATTGATGGACGGGAGATCTCACCGGGTGCGATCCACCCGAATATCTGCGCCCCTTAGGAGGTTTTGTCAGGGGAGTTTCTTTCCTTCAATCTCATTGCTAGCCCTCATGTGCCAATAGTCCTGGGTCTGCCCTGGCTCGAGCTACATAACCCGCAGATTGATTGGCGTACTAGATCATTTCGATTTGCTGGTCCTAGCTCTAGTTCCAGTTCATCTGCAGATCAGGTCTCTACACCAACATCGACTTCGATCCGTGCAGTATCATGGGCCCCTGATTCCGTCCTTGCTGTTCCTGTTTCTGTTCCATGTTCTGATTCAACTCTTGCCTCTGCTCCAGTTCATGCCCCAAATTCTGACCATATTCTTGATGATGTCCCAGCTCTAGCTCCAGCTCCAGTTTCTGCTCCTGCTCCAGTTTCTGTTCCTGCTCTTGCTCCAGTTCTTGCCTCAGTCTTTGCTCCTGCTCCAGTTCTTGCTCCAGTCCATGTTCCTGCTCCAGTTCTTGATCCAGTTCATGCTCCAGTTCATGTTCCAATTGCTTCTGCTCACGTTCCTGTTCCTGCTCCTGCTTTTGTAGAGGCTTCTTCATGCTCTCAGTTTCGTATCTCGAAGATTTCTCTTCGTGAGTTCAATAAATCTAGAAGGCAAGATCCAAGTTCAGTGTTTGCAATCCAGGTTCACCCGTCGGCTAGCTCAATACCAAGGAAGTCTGCTTCAATGCTCCCAGATAAATATGGTGACTTCTTTGATGTTTTTGACAAAGTCAAGGCCAGCAAACTCCCAGAGCATCGTCCATATAATGATTGTCCTATTGATTTGCAGCCGAGGACCACGCCACCGTATGGTCTGATATATGGTCTATCTCCCGCTGAGTTGAAGGTTTTGCGGGATTATATTGAAGAGAATCAAGCCACTGGCTTCATTCGACATTCTCAGTCCCCTGCTGGAGCGCCTATCTTCTTCGTAAAAAAGAAGGATGATTTGCTGCGTCTGGTCATTGATTATCGTGGTCTCAATAAAATCACAGTGCCGAATCGGTATCCGCTTCCTCTGATCCCAGAGTTGTTGAAACGACTACAAGGTGCACATTATTTTACAAAGATTGATCTTCGGGGTGCCTACAACCTTATTCAGATCCGGGAGGGTGATGAGTGGAAAACAGCCTTTCGTACTCGGTATGGCCATTTTGAGTACACAGTATGCCGTTTGGACTTACCAATGCTCCGGCAGTATTCCAGCATATGGCCAATGTTGTTTTTCGAGAGTTATTAGACACTTTTGTTATCATCTATTTGGATGATATCCTTATTTATTCTAAGACTCTCGAAGAACATGAGAGGCATGTTCGGCAGGTCCTTCAGAAGCTTCGTGAGCATGGGTTATATCCCAAACTTGAGAAGTGTCAGTTCGAGCAGGATAACGTGGAGTTCCTTGGCTATCGCATCACTCCGCATAGAGTCTCTATGGACCCTGAAAAGGTCAGCACTGTTCTAGAGTGGCAAACACCTTCATCCGTTCGAGATGTTCAGCGTTTTCTTGGGTTTGCCAATTTCTATCGGCGTTTCATTCGGGATTATTCAGAGGTTGCCCTTCCTTTGACACGCCTCATGGTCAAGGACGTGCCATTTGAATGGACTGTGGAAGTGGAATCTGCCTTTGTTACCCTGAAGCATGCGTTCACCACGGCGCCAGTTCTTGCACATGTAGATCCTTTGCGCCCATATGTTGTCGAAGCAGATGCTTCTGATTTTGCGCTTGATGGGATCCTGTCACAGAAGGGGGATGACCATGAATTGCATCCAATTGCCTATCACTCACGAAAATTTCAGGCTGCTGAAATCAACTATCCCATTTATGACAAGGAGTTGTTGGTGATAGTGGATTCTTTCGAGGAGTGGAGACGTTTCCTGGAGGGATCTCCTTATAAGGTCACAGTCTACACAGATCATCGAAATCTAGAATATTTTCAGTCTGCTCGAGTGCTCAACCGTCGCCAGGCCCAGTGGCATACTCAAGTACTATCCCGGATTGATTTCGTGATCAAGTACCGTCCTGGATCCCTCCAAGGAAAGCCTGATGCCTTGTCTCGACGCTCCTACCTTGAGCCCAAACTAGGTGATCCTGCATTTGATCAGCAATCACAGGGGGCCTGATCGATTCCAGCTTATGGCTCTCACTTTATTCGAGAGGCCTCATGATACAACCTTGTTGCAGTCTGTTCGAGCATCTCTACCCTCCGAACCATTGGCTCAAGATGTATTCTCACACATTGGCGCTGCATCATCTTCTCAGCACATAGGATCAGACTATGATCGTTTTGAGGTTCGAGATGGACTCCTGCTCCGTGATGGGCTTCTATATGTGCCAGATGGTGCTTCTAGGCTTCGGGTTCTTCAGGCTTGCCATGATTCACCTATGGCCGGACACTTTGGAGTAGCCAAGATCTTGAACTTATTAGAGAGTATTGGTGGCCTGGACTTCGTCGCTCTGTCAAAGCTTTTATTCGATCCTGTGACATCTGTTGTCGACCGAAGGTTCTAAGGCATCTTTCTCATGGCTTTCTTCAGCCATTACCGGTACCAGATGGACCTTGGAAGAGCATTTCTATAGACTTTATTCCGGAGCTGCCACTCTCTCGGGATTATGATGCCATCATGGTTGTTGTTGATCGTTTCTCTAAGATGGCTCATTTTATTCCCTGCAACATCACCATCACCAGTGAGGGAACAACGGATCTTCTTCTTCGTGAAGTAGTCAGACTTCATGGCTTGCCCAATACTATCGTCAGCGATCGTGGACCGCAGTTCGTCGCAGGTTTTTGGAAGCGGCTTTTGGAGTTATTGTATATCGACTGCTCACTGACATCTGGTCATCATCCAGAAAGTAATGGGCAGGCAGAGTGCACTAATCAGACTCTGGAGCAATATTTAAGGTGCTTCATCAGTTACCATCAGGATGATTGGGTCGATTATCTTCCATTAGCTGAGTTTGCCTATAATAACTCAGTACATGCCTCCATTGGCCAGACCCCGTTCTTTTTGAACTTTGGTCAGCATCCTCGTTGGTTCCTTAATGTCGCTGGCGGTGACTCTGTCAATCCTAGTGCCGAGTCTTGACTTGAGAAACTCCAGGCTCTTCAAGCATCATCTTCACCGAGCACAGGAATGTTATCGGCATTATGCGGATTTGCATCGTCAGGAAGCTCCTAAATTTCATGTTGGTGACCTTGTCTGGCTTCTTCGTAGGGACCTTCCTACCTCACGTCCCTGCAACAAGCTTGACTATCGTCGCCTTGGTCCTCATCAGATCACGGCTCAAATCAGCAATGTGGCATTCTGGTTCGAGCTCCCTCCAGCTGTTCGGCTCCACCCAGTATTTCACATTTCACTATTGGAGCCCTACATAGTTAACACTTTCCCGGATCGCGTTCCTCCGCCGCCACCACCGGTAGAAATTGATGATCATGCGGAGTTTGAGGTTCGAGAGATTCTGGACTCCAAGTTTGTTCGTCGACGATTGTATTACTTTGTCGATCGGAAAGGTTACTCGCCAAGTGATAGAACCTGGGAGCCTGCCGAGAATCTGACTAATGCGCCTGACAAAATTGCGGAGTTTCACCGACGTTACCCAAACAAGCCAAGTTTGAGTACTCCGGCTCCAGCTCCGAGAACTCGTCGCCGTCGTAGGAGGGGGATGTTGTGACGACCATATAGATATTCGTATCATACGAACATTATACTCGTATATACAAAAGATGGTCGTCACACGGATGCAAAAGGGTAGTTGCACAAGACAGGGTTTGAAATTGCAAACTTCCAATTGCAAGTCATACACCCTTGCCAAGTGCACTACCAATATTTGTTGAAAACATTCCGTCACATCTTCCTCATATGTGGTACTATCTCCACGGAGGTTCTGGAATATTCTAGACCTAAATGCATGCGTAGGTTCATGACACCATCTAACAAGCAAGGGTTAGTTCCTATCTAGAATCTCAAGCTAACTAAGCCTACTAACCGGTATCTGAGCTAGATCTCCCATCTCTTAGGTCCTCCATGCCCTGTTGGTTGAATAAGCTCCTCCTCCAACTGCCCCTAAATCGAATTGGGGCAAATTGGGGGTGGAAACCCCAATTTGGGTGTCCCAAGTTAGTAGGCCTGCCTTGCCCAATCAACTTGGGCCAGGTGGCAACTCTAGGTTGGTTAATATTAACTAGTTTAATATTTTAAACCCTTTTAATATTAGGTTAAGCCCTAAATTCGAATTAGGGTTTAGGGTTAGGTTTCCACCTTAATAATTAATGATTAACATAGCTACCCTTAGCTTATGAATAATTAATGCACCATTAGTTATTCACAGTGACGTGTCATGTATTTATACCCAAAAGGCATATAAATACGTGGTACATCACATGAATAAACCAAAAGATTCCAAAACAAAAGACTGCTTGAATAAGACAGAGATGCTGCTTCTATCAAAACCAAAGACTGCTTCAACATTCTTGGGCACAAATAGAAGTTAAAAAATACATGGATTTAGAAGTTGAAGTTCACCTTACATTGAAGTAGAGCGTGGCTTTAGAACTCCCCACACTTACATCAAATGAGAGCACCGAGATGGAATGGGAAGAAATCGAAAATATGATTGAACATCTTATATAGTGAAGTACTCTGGTTCCTATAAATAGGAATGAAAGCAAAAAACTGCAGCAAAAATACATCTAACAACAAAACTTTTCTAAAGATTTTACATAGCAAAGATTATCTTGTTAAACATTTTTTATAGCAAAGAATATGTACAAGGAAAATAGAAAATATTTGCAAATAGAAAATATTCTCATGAAGTCACACGAGGCCCTCTACATGGGAGACATTTCTAACACTTGTATGGCCTGGTACATGCAATTTATATAGGTAATTTCTTGCAGCAATTTTGGCATAAGCATTCAAGGCATCATTTATATGCTAACAATGCTTTCAAGTTTTAGGCCAACAATACTTTGAAGTTTCTATTTAGAAAGGTCCCCATAAATGCATCTATTTCTTTCAACGCTAACTTTTCAACCAAATTAACATTCAAGAGATAAGGCATCAGATAGGCAAGCAGTAATTTTAACATTGTACGACAAAAGACTATATCAAATACTGGATATTCTGATATCAAGATGGCTTTCCACAAAACTTAGGTAACTCGGGTTAATGATGCAAACCCTAGCAAAACAATGCTTATAAGCTCCAAGTCTAGCAAATATATTTGCTTAGGTACAGAAATACTTATACAAATTTAAATATTAATTTGAATCTAATAAAAAATATACAAATCTCATGAAGATAAGGTAAAAATCTTTCTGATGTGGACATGAATCTTCCTTATGAACTGCTAAATATTCATGCATCATATCTTGATCATTTGCTAGGGACTGGCTATAGGGTTTTGAAACTTCTCAATGGAGATCCAACATGACTTCTAGGGGCATACCTTCACCGTAAATCCCAGTGACTATAAATCTAGCAACGGCTCAGTTCGTACCTCATATGTCCTCTCATTTTTCTAATCTAGTAAAAATCTGAATCCAGTCTCCCTGTAAAGTCTCTTACTTAATTCAAATAATGCTAAACTAATTACGACATCCAAACTCTATGCAGACCATTAAAATATGTGCCAAATTTAGGATCACCAGAGGTCTAGCAGCCTACACAACTAATAATTACCATCGCATTAAAATGAACGGCAAGAATTGTTGCCGTAGGATTCCCTCTTAATTATGCCACATCCTCTAAAATAGATGGCAGGAACTGTTGCCTAATTGGATGCCCTTTCAATTATGAGACATCACAGACACTTCGTTATTTAACTCAAGCGTCAAAGTAACCAGTATTTCTGCAACGTGGCACGATCAATGGCATGATCTAGGCCATCTACTCAATTAAGGGAATACCATCTGGCTTGCTTGGGTCGATAACGTTGTGGTGGTGGACCAAAAATTGATAGGAGATGAGTCATATGGAAGAGTACACAACTGGCGAGCTCTATGTTCTCACTTTCTTGGGGATTAGACGTATGTTATTAAGTTCATGCGTGATGATGATGGCACCTTGGAAGCATTTTGCTCGTGCCAAGAAGCTAGACAAGAAGCTGAGCATGCAAGTCAAGCATGGGGCAACTATATGTTGCATCGGTACGATGATTGGCAATAAGAAAGTGTTAGCGAGGCTGCCTATTCTTAGGCAGCGTGCCTTTATAAAAAGGCAACGTAGCTACTTTTAGCTTTCACCTTTTTCCATAGAAAATACCTTTTATGGTATATATATTGTAACGTGATTCATTCAATACATGTGTCTTCTTTTGTGGTGCATACCTCTCTCACTTGTGTTTTCTTAGTAAACTAGCAAGTTCAACATGGTATCAGAGCTTGCATCTGGTTCTGGAGTGGTTGTGAATTTTCGAGGGCTCACTGGGGCCAAAACTTTGTATGTTTTTTCTGGAGCTGGAGATCCAGCCTGGAAGATCAAGATGGAGCTCGTCTTGCAAAGCAAAAAGCTATTTGGAATTGTGACCGGAAATAATCTTCCTCCGGTGCAGCCGGTTGATGCAATTACCGGTAATCTTGTTCAGAACGGTGTTGCATACGATGCTTGGGTTAAGGATGTAGATGACTGGAATGAAAAAGATCAAACAGCTCGAGCATTGATTCTGTATGCACTCAAAGAATCTATTTTAATGGATGCTAAGGATTTTTGTTACTTCTAGTGAAGTATAGAAGAATTTGGAAAAAACTTATATGAAGAAGACTATGCATGAAGTGCTTAGTCTCCGCAAGGATCTTACATCATTGCAGTATCGTTTGAATGATTCGTTTGACGAACATGTGGATAAATTTAAAGCGCTTCTAGAAGCATTGTCCGCAGCTAGTACTAGTATTCCGCATGATCAACGTGTTGTTCATTTTTTGGAATCCACGCCGGAAGAGCTTCAGACTCTTACGATAGTTCTAGCCAACAAAAAATCTATGACCTTAGATCAGGCTTGTGAATCTTTAAAAGATGGAGTACGAAAATTACAAAGGCAATCTATGCAAGATGATCAAGCTTTAGTTGTTGATAATAAGAAATGAGGTCGAGAAGATGAAAAGGCTCTTGTTACTGATACTAGGCGGAGTTGTGGTCGTGGCCGCAGTCGAGGCCGTGGTGGTGGTAATTAGCAGTTGGCTAGACTTGAGCAACCTAAATCAGAGACTATTTGTGCCTATTGTAAAAAGCCTGGAAAGCGGGTGTTATTACAAATGTTTTGTGAATGAGCATAAAGCTTTACTTCAGGCAATTCGAGATGGACCTCCTATTCGAGATGAACATGCTAGTATTGCATGTGATGAAGCTTCTGAAGCTGCTTTCTCTACAGGAACTGTTGTTTCCATGACTGTTGATTCAGGTGCCACACAACATATGACATTTTATAAGCACTGGTTAAAGAATTATCGCCCACTTTCAGTTCAAAAACTTGTATTTCTTGGTGATAACACAAGTCATGAGGTCAAAGGCATTGGAGATCTTCATATTGATACTCCTAATGGGATACAAATCTTGCGTGGTATTTTACATGTTCCTGGTTTGCGCCGCAATCTTGTTTCAGTCTCTAGACTTGCAGATCTTGGCTTGATCATTCAGTTTGATAGGCGATGGTGTAAATTTATTCAAGATGGATGTGTACTTGGAGTTGCCCCGCGAGAAGGTCATCTCTATGATTTTAGGTTGACCGATGGTTTTGTGAATCTTATGACTGCCAGTGGAGATGAATCGAGTACATTGTGGCATCGTCATTTTGCACATGTGAACTTCCAATATTTATTGGATATGGCCTCTGATGAATCGTGGATGGTCTATCATTGAGTAGCACTGCATCTATGGGTGTATGTGAGGCATGTGCTGTTGGAAAGCAACATCGCCGTCCTTTCAATGTGAAAGACAAACGTGCAACACAGCTTTTGAAGCTTGTGCATGCTGATATATGTGGCCCACTACCTTATGTTGTTGCACATATACGAGGCAAAGACCAAGGTCTACCTCTATATATGTGACTAGATGAATGCTGCTGGATTAGCGAGTTTATGAAAGTGGGGCAAAATTATGCTGGTGGGGTACAAAAAAATGCGACCCCAGCACTTAGATCAGCACCTTGCACCTACTATTCTATCATAGTATTCCACTTGTCATTCATTGGAGCTTTTACATATTTCTATTGATTACCTAATTACCATATGCTAGTACCAGTAACACCCTAAACAAGCTGTCATACGGGGTGCTATATGAGTGCTGTCAGCATGTGTCTGGACGCCTGCTTTTGTACCCCACCAGCATACTTTTGCTCGTGCACAAACGGAAATACAGGAACATGGATGACCCAGCTGAATGCCAGATTGAAGATTAAAGATTGAAATGGATTTGGATGTGGCTCAAATCATCAACAAGAACCTCGTTCATACAGCTCATCACACGTTACGCTCGCAGACATGGCCGACCAAGAAAAACCTACCAATATCGTTGCTCCATGCCAAATGACTTTCTCGATCTCGAAGAGGCATTGGTGAGCATAGTGGAGGGTAGGACTTCCCCCATTGAGGCATACACTTGCAGGATTAAAGATAGGACACAAGAGATCAAAAGACTACACGAGATCTTAAACACAACTGAGAAGGCTGGAGCAAAGATAATTGATCCCCAGAAGGCTGGACTTGTGAGACGCCCAAGATTTATGTAGGGGATGATGATTTCGATTACACGAATTATGTCATCTCTGAGGAGGGTATTGCGAGGATTAGTTGGTCACTGCTAGAAATCAGTATACAAGCGGTCATCGCTAGAAATCGGTACAAGGCATCCAGTTGCATAGTTGGAGATACCACTCGTCGGGCAATCCCTGTATACCGAAGAATTTTGAGATACCGAACATATTTTACAAGCAATTTTATCACGAGATCGACAATCAGAGGCGACAGTTGAGATTAAATCTGTTGAAAACTCATCTTAATCTGCAAAAGTATCTGTTAGCATCCTCTAAAACATCACAAAAACCATCGAGTCTGAGACCGAAGCTTGGACTAAAACCTGAAGTTTTCCCTGCAAAAAAGCTCGGGTGATGGTTATGGCTACCTTACAGAAAAGCTGTAGTTGTTGAAATGTCTATTATTGAGTTGCAGCTCTTGAGTATTGCTGCCATGCAGAAAAGCTCGGCCGATGGCTATGGCTGCCGGAATGGAGCCGTTTGAGTTGCTTGGCAGATCTTGGCTATGCCGAAGTTGGTGGGGCAGACAGATCAATGTATTGAGGGTTCTAAATTGAGTTAAGAGCTACTTATATACAGATTATCTTTAATAAAAGTGCCCAAGAGAGTTGAAATTATTGGCCTTGACTTGCAAAATCTGATCATATGGCTTGTCATCCTCTTTCATGCCCATTGAATCATTTTGGGATATGCGTATACAAGGTGACATTTCTCATGTATATTAGTTCATACACATGCTTTGATATGGATATGGTGTGTTAGAACCTCCAAATTGCTTAATGCAGCCAAATCTTTGTGCAAAATAAAGAAAAAAGGCATCAATTACATTAGGACCCCTAAAGCAAAATGAGGTAGTTGCACTCAGATCTAAATATCTCGAGCTGTGCTGACCTTTTTCAAATGATTTTTGGAGAAGCAACCAGACAAAGTTGTAATGAGATGTTGGAAAAACTCTAGCTCAATTTGGATCTATGGTGTCTGAGAAAGCCGGATTCAAACTTGGAAGAAATTTTGGCCAGTACTCTTCCCTGACACAAAAAAAAGGATCTGCACACTCAAATGATAATATCTTGAGTCTTACTGAATAGTTTTGGATGGTTTTTAAAATTAATATCAGAGAAAAGTTGTAAGAACATGTGGAAAGGAACTTGGCCTGATTTGGAACTGGGATTATGGAGCAAAACGAGTTCAAAGTGGATGGAAATTCTGTCAGTGAACTGTCACAGAAAACCAGCAAGCACGTTTTTGGATATCAAGCATTATAGGTGATTTTTTGCATGATTTCTACTAGTACAGGTCAGATTAAGCCTAAGATCGTGTGTAGAATATAAAATTGTAGTTTGGATTACGAGAAGCGTCTCTGTAATAAGTTATCGTGAGCAGTATCCTCGTTATTACAGAGACACTCATGATCCTACAATTTTATATTCTGCACATGATCATAAGTCCTACTCAGACTCTGTGGCAGTGGAATTCATGCAAAAAACCCTTATAAAGCTCAAGATTCAAAAAATTGCTTGTTGGTTTTCTATGATAGTTCACTGACAGAATATTCATCCACTTTCAACTTGTTTTTCTCCTATCATTCCAGTTCCAAATCAGGCCAAGTGTTTTTTCTACATGTTCTTATATTTTTCTCTGATAGTAATTTCAAAAATCATCCAAAAATATTCAGTAACACTCGAGATATTACCATTTGTGTGTCCATACTTTTTTTGTCTCAGAGAAGTGCACTGGCTAAATTTTCTTCTAAATAGTTAATTGCTCAGTAGTAGCAATGAGTAAATAAAAGGCAATGGGACATCCCTGCCTTACACCTCTAGCAAGAGGAAAGAAGATATTAGATGTGCCATTTATCAAGACAGTAGATTGAGACCTCGAGTTAAGTCCAGGATCAAATGAAAGATCTTATCAATGAAGTCAATCTTCTTAAGGGCATAGGCTAGTAAATCCCACCTAACAGTGCCAAAGACTTGGGAAAATGAAGTCTAACCAACATATAATTTTCATTGGAGATCCTACTCCAATGTAAACCTTCCTTAGCTACAATATAATTGTCAAGGATGTACTTGTTCGGCAAGAAAGCAGATTGATTCAAGCTAATATTGTTTTGCAAGAAAGCTTGAATCTATTGATAAAATTAGCACAAATCTTGTAGATGGTATTGGTTTATTGGTCCAGGAATAGGTGCCTCCAATGAGAGAATGATTCTGGATTGTCTACATTTGGAGTTTGATTAATCATTCTAGAAGAAATAGCAGAGCCATGGATCATTGAATGAAATCAGACAACAATATTTCAAAATTTGAAGTGGAACTCTAGGGCGGCTTTTGTGATTTGCCATGCATTTAATTGTAATTTCCCTTCCATAGACAATTGCTACCTGCCATCGCCTTGTCCTCTGCTCTCTAGCACCTTTAGCCCTTCTATCTCGAGCACCCTCCTCCCTCTCTCTCTAGTGCCTTCCTTCCTTCTCTCTCCAAGGTTAGGGTTTTGCCAACTCTCTCTCACTAGAGTTTTGCCTCCACACCCCCATCCTTCCAGCTCTCTAAATCAAATATTTGCATCATTTTCGAGCCCCTGTTTGGATTCCAAGCATCAAAAATGCGCTTCGAGCAACTTCTCTACTCGACCCTAAATTTTTGTCCTAATTCCTATCTGCGTTAAAGTTGTGCGAAGGACGTTTTCGAGTCCTTTTTGGGATTCTAAACATCCAAAAATGCATTTTCAGCAACCTCTTTGCTTTGCTCCAAATTTCTATGTGAATTCATGTTTGCCCTAAAAAATGTTTTCGAGTTTCCATTCCAAGCATTCAAAATACCATTCGAGCAACTTCTCTGCCCTGCCCTAATTTTTGTATCTCCAAACGTCCCAAACAGCCATGGCAACTCTTGTGGTCCCCTTTGAGATCCCTTCCTCCATACCCACAGACATGCATGTGAATGGTGATGACTCCTAGCCACACCCACCAAGGGCACACATAGCAGCCAACTTGATCTGGGCATATTTCCTCCGTATTTCTTGCATATTTTCCACATATTTTCCTTGTTTTCATGTAGGTTCACAACAGTTTGAACCGGAATTCCTTACTGGTTCTTGCCTGATGTGATCCTGAGCATTCCTTTATCCATATTTGGTGGTTATTGCCTCTATGGAGGAGATTTTGCCCTTATTTACAGAGCAGCTTGTTCAAGTATGCCAGCAGTTGCAGTCAGACAAAAAGAGCTCAGAGAACGGGTTGCTCTGGATTGAGGCCATCAGAGCCTAAAATTAGTTTGCTCGAGAAATTTGACGGCACTCAGTCCAAGTTTCATAGTTTTTTGAATCAGATCAGGCTTGTGATCCAGCTCCATCCTCATAGATATCCCACGGCCCAAGAACAAGTTGGTTTGATTGATTCTCTCCTCACAGGGCCAATTCTAAGCTAGTTTGCTCCTTTATTGGAGAAAAGAGCTCCAGAATAAAGGGATTTTGCTGCCTTCAAGGCAGAACTCGAGGCATGTCGTCAATGCACAGCAGTCACAAAACTTTGCAATCTCAGGCAAGGCACTCGTTCAATTTCGGTATATGCATCAGAATTTCATCAAATTGCTATAGATACAACCTGGGATGGTGTTGCACTTTGAGATTGTTTTTGAAGGTGCTTATATGAGGATGTCAAAGATATGTTGTTGTCTATGGAGCACCCTCAAGCTTTGGAAGAAGCCATCAGATTTGTAGTTTGCTGTGATAATCGGCCCTTCGAAGTTAGGCAAGAGAGATATAGTCAGGTTTTTCCAATCACACAAGCGCCTGTAGCAACGCCTGCCCTGGTCTCATCTGTAGAATCTAGCAGGTCTGGACCTGAGCCCATGCAGATTGATCGTACGGTTCGAGGGTCTTTGTCCGCTCCCGAGAAACAGGGTCTTTGCCTCTATTGTGGAGAAGCTGGTCATATTGCTCGTGGTTGCCCTGTGAAGCGTCCAAATCAGTCAAAAAACTCTAGGGGCTGGTCTTAGTCATAGGAGTCTCTCATCGGCTGGCCGCCATTTCTCAGACTCCTTGCACACTTCATCACAGATTTATCCCATCGGATAAGGTCAGCAAGGAATTTTTGAAATCAGAGGTTGGGAGGTTGGAAGTGTTGGCACAACTTATTATGGCAAATGCTTGCTTTATAGATAGTGCATTCGCCAGTAAGCATGCCATCCCTAAAAGCAAGGTTGAGCATTCCACTTCTGTATGTGTGATTGATGGACATGAGATCTTCTCGGGTGCAGTTACAGAATATACTACACCCCTTCAGGTTTTGTTCGAGGGAGCTTCTTGTAGGATTTCATTCAATCTCATCGCTAGCCCACATGCACCAGTAGTCTTGGGTCTGCCCTGGCTCGAGCTGCATAACCTACAGATTGATTGGCGTAGTACATCTTTTCGTTTGCTGGTTCTAGCTCTAGCTCCAGTTCATCTGCAGTTTAGGCCCCTACATTAACATCTACTTCAGTCCATGCAGTATCGTGGGCTCCTGATTTCGCCCTTCTTATTTTTGTTTTTGTTCCATGTCCTGATTTAGCTCCAGTTCTTGCTCCAGTTCATGTTCCAGTTGCTCCTGTTCCTGCTCTTGCTCATGCTCCTGCTTCTGTAGAGGCTTCTTCATGCCCTCAGTTTCGTATCTCGAAGATTTTACTTCACGAGTTTATTAAATCTGGAAGACAAGATCCAAGTTCAGTATTTGCAATCCAGGTTCATTTATTGGCTAGCTTTGCACCGGCGAATCTGCTCTAATGCTTCCAGATAAATATAGTGCTTTCTCTGATGTTTTTGACAAAGTCAAGGCCAGCAAGCTTCCAGAGCATCGTCCATATGATTGTCCTATTGACTTGCACCCCGAGACAATGCCGCCGTATAGTCCGATATGTGGTCTATCTCCCGCTGAGTTGAAGGTTTTATGGGATTATATAGAAGAGAATCTAGCCACTGGCTTCATTGGATATTCTCAGTCCCATGCTGGAGCGTCTATCTTCGTCAAAAAAGAAGGACGATTCTTTGCATCTGGTCGTTGATTATTGTGGCCTCAATAAAATCACAGTGCCAAATCGGTATCCGCTCCCGCTCATTCCAGAGTCGTTGAAGCGACTCCAAGGTGCACGCTATTTTACGAAGATTGATCTTCGAGGTGCCTATAATCGTATGATGAGCGGAAGACAACATTTCGTACTTGGTATGGCCATTAGTACACAGTTATGTCATTTGGTCTTAACAATGCTCCCGCAGTATTCCAGCATATGGCAAATGATGTTTTCTTGGAGCTCTTAGACATTTTTGTTATCATCTATTTGGATGATATTCTTATTTATTATAAGACTCTCGAAGAACATGAGAGGCATGTTCGACAGGTCTTTCAGAAGCTTTGTGATAATGGATTATATGTCAAACTTGAGAAGTGTCAGTTCGAGCAGGATACTGTGGAGTTTCTTGGCTATCATATCACTCCACATGGAGTCTCTATGGATCCTGAAAAAGTCAGCACTGTTCTGGAGTGGCAAACACCCTCTTTCGTTCGAGATATTCAGTGTTTGTTAGTATATCATGCCATATCTAATGGTTTGTTGATTTTTGCAAGTATGGATATATGTAATGGTTCAGTGGTTTGGTTTTTGCACGAATGGATTTAGGAAAACACATGTCAGCTTTGTGCAAGTCGGTGGAAGGAAAAAAGTAATAAAAGGTAATTTCTACTGGTTTTCTTGGGTTTTCCAATTTCTATCGGCGTTTCATTCGGGATTATTCAGAGATTGCCCTTCCTTTGACACGTCTCACAATTAAGGACGTGCCATTTGAATGGAGTATGGAAGCAGAATCTTCTTTCGTTACCCTGAAGCATGCTTTTACCATGGCACACCAGTTCTTGCTCATGCAGATCCTTTGCATCTATATGTTTTTGAAGCAGATGCTTCTGATTTTGCTCTTGACAGTATCCTGTCACAGGCAGGAGATGACCATGAATTGCATCTGATTGCCTATCACTCGCGGAAGTTTCAAGCTGTCAAAATCAACTATCCAATTTATGATAAGGAGTTGTTGGTGATAGTTGATTCTTTCGAGGAGTGGAGGCGTTTCCTGGAGGGATATCTTCATAAGATGACAGTCTATATAGATCATCGAAATCTGGAATATTTTCAGTCTGCTCGAGTGCTCAACTGTCGTCAGGCCCGATGGCATACTCAAGTATTATCCCGTATTGATTTCGTGATCAAGTACCGTCTTGGACCCCTCCAAGAGAATCCTGATGCCTTGCCTCGACGCTCCTACCTTGAGCCTAAGCCAGGTGATCTTGCATTTAATTAACAGTCACAGGTTATTCTAGGGCCAGATTAGTTCCAGCTTATGGCCCTCACTTTGTTCGAGAGGCCTCATGATACAGCCTTGTTGAAGTCTGTTCGGGCATCTCTGCCCTCCGATCCTGTGGCTCAAGATGTATTCTCACACTTTGGCTCCGCATCATCTTCCTAGCAAATGCAATTGTTTTGAGGTTCGAGATGGACTCCTGTTCCATGATGGACTTCTGTGCTTCTAGGCTTCGGGTTCTCCAGGCTTGCCATGATTTACATATGGCCGGACACTTTGGAGTAGTCAAGACATTTGAACTTATTAGTCGAGAGTATTGGTGGTCTGGGCTTCATCGCTCTGTCGAAGCTGTCGAGCGAAGGTTCCAAGACATCTTTCTCATGGCCTTCTTCAGCCACTGTCGGTTTCAGATGGACCTTGGAAGAGTATTTCTGTAGACTTTATTCTGGAACTGCCACACTCTCGGGGTTATGATGCCAACATAGTTATTGTTGATCGTTTCTCTAAGATGACTCATTTTATTCCCTGCAATGTCACCATCACCAGTGAAGGAACAACTAATCTTCTTCTTCGTGAAGTAGTCAGACTGCATGGATTGTCAGATACTATTGTCAGTGATCGTAGACCTCAATTCGCCGCAGGTTTTTGAAAGCGGACTTCCCCAAGTTCAAGTCCAGCTTCCTGGTACCAACTAGACCGCTTCAGTCTGACTCACAAGTTATCAACTTTGGGTGGCTAGTGGCAAACAGGGCCTACAACCTATGCTTAAAAAACCACCATGCGTTCCTCAGCAACAACAACAACCTACACAAACTACTCCTCAGTTTACCCTGGAACAACAGGCTCAGAAGAGATGTATCAAGCTTTGAAGCCTCCAGTTCAACAATCAAATTGGGTTGACTTGGTCACGCCAAGCCCACGGTACGCGTCCCTATAATCTAAGACCTCAGAACACACGGCCTACCCTTGTGGTTACTACTATATCTCAGAACTCTACCACCAAAATGGTTCATTTTGAGTCGGATCTAGAATGCATGATGCCTCACGTCATGCCTAAAGTTTGCCAGAGTATCCTTCGCCTCATGCAAGTAGATGAAGGTTGCACGCTAGCCAATGTTCATGCCACCACCTGCACTTAACAATGAGCGGCTGAACCCTCTGCCTCTACACCAACTCCACGCACTCAGACGTATCCAAACATTGCTGCTAAAGTTGAGCTGTTAAAAGAAGCATCTTGTTTCTTATCCACAGATCCTGCACCTTTTTATACACCTAGTGCAGGGACACATGGTCCATTGGAGCTACAAGAGGAACTTGCGAAAATTAAAATTCCTCTTAGTCTATCCACGATCTTTAGTTGGTCTTCAGCTGCAAGTCTCCTCTATGGTGCTTTACCTTCTCGTTACTCATACTCAAAGGAAGATCAAATAATTCTGGTGCATTGTTGACGAGAAGGATAATAAAATTCAGAACCTGTCAAATCAACTTCATCAGCAGAGCAATCTACTGAAAAGTGTCAACAACACACGAAATGCTATACTATTTTGACGGCCCAAAACCGTCAGGATTATTCTCAACTGACTGTTAGTCCTGTGCCTCCTGGTACAGGACTATTCATGCATACGACGGACCAAGTCAAGTCCAAGGATCCACAATCAGGCGCGGGTCAGTCGTCAAAGGCTCAGCAGAAGACCAAGCAGACCACGCAGACTAAGACCACGCCTGGCGTCAACAAGAGGCGGCGCTCAGACAAGTGACGGCCCGTCACCGCCAGCGTCAGCGTCAGCGTGATTTCAGGCTTTTCAAGAGGCACCGCCAACATTCCTGCAAATCAGGCCTCCTTCTAGGAGTCGGCACCGAAATCGGTCAGAGTGTCTATATTGAGCCAAAGGCCATTGTACTATATATATGAGTAGAGCTAGCACATGAGTTTTAGATGAGTTTTGAGTATTGTCTCACTTCAGTTTTCTCTCGGTTGCGAGAGCTCATGTATCATCATCATTGATATCAAGGAAGCTTATTATTGTTGTCTCATTGTTCTTTGTTTTCTTTTCCCTTTCCTTTGTTTTCTTGCAAATCCCGCGTGACATAGTCCCCGGATTCTCCTGTTAGATCCAAGGGTCCTCACAGAGGGCTGTCTTGCAGGAGTTTCCAAACCCAGACCCCAAACACTGGCGCCGTTGCCGGGTCTGATTCGATTTTCCTTTCTTCTGTCGCAATGTCTGCCCGAAACTTCACGCCAGAAGAACTCCTTTCCCAGGCGGCGTCTCGCTTGGAGCGTCATCACCGAAGGGAAGCTGTTCGCAACATGTATGGATCTGCTTATGACATTGAGGGAGGCCACATTCGGTCTAGGGCTTAGTCGGCGCCACCCACCCCTCGTGTCCTGTCTCGTCCCAGTTCCCCGCCTCAAGCGTGCAAACATTGCTCACAGCCTCAATCACCTCATCACTATCCGGAGCCCTATCAGGCTCAACCTTCTCAACCTTACTTTCATACCCCAGAACATGCCTACATCCATCATTCTTCTGGCCATACGCCTCTGCCTTCACAGCCATAATCTCCTCCGGGCGGACAGGGATATCTCTTTTGCTCCTCCCCAGGAATTTCCCTTCCCTACATTTTCCATCGCTCTTCCTGTTTACAACCTTACCGACCTCAAAACCAATGATCAAGCACCTCCAGTACCTCCCCCTCAGTCACCCCTTCATCAGGGTCTTTCAGGCACCATGCCACCTCCAACTCCACCTCAATATAATCCCTATCCAGTTCCTGTCCAGCCAAGCACTTTCACCTCTACCTTTCAGACCCTTAAGTTGACTTATCCCACCTTTGGCAACACGAAAGGCAAACCATTAGACCAAAGTGCTCAGGCCCACATGGAAGAATTTGAGGCTCTGGCTGTCCTAAATGGTCATGCACAACCTCAACTGAAATTCCATATCTTTTCCACGACACTGCGTGGCTCTCCTCATCAATGGCTTATGTCCAACAAAAGCCACTGGAAACAAGATTGGTCAGAAATGAAAACTGCTTTTCTTTCTCACTATGGAACCACGGATGATGATCAACTTCATCTCAAGCAACTCAATGACCTTCAACAAGAGCCCACGGAGTCCGCCAGGGATTTTATGGATCAACTTCACATCCCGCTTCGCCAAAACTCAAGGAGTACCCGACACGAGCGGATCTTGGTCCGGGTTTCTCCAAGTACTTCCTCCAAATATCCGACTCATGATCAATACACTGCCCCAAAGACCTTGGAACAGGCTATCGACCTTGTCAATCACTCCGTCAATGTTTCCTCCCGTGGCGTGGCTCTTCAGGAGCTCCCTTTCATACCACCAGTCATGGTTCCACAGACTACTGTCCAACCTCAACACGCCAATCCGCAGCGCAGTCAGATCTGGTGCCATATCTGCAAACATCAAGGCCACTTGGCAAATGAGTGCAACTCCACCAATGGCCCGCCTCATTGTAAAAGATGCAACATGTGCAATCATGCAATGGAAGAGTGCACTCGCACTCATCCTACACCTTTCCGCAACAAACTGGTTTATCAAGTGCAAACAACAACTCAGCAACAATCGCAATATCAGCCGCAACCACTGCAGGCTCAAACCAATCAACTCTATCAGCAACCGGAGCAACAACGGGGACCCAACACCGCCCCCAGATCCTTCTAAAGCTCCGATGTTATCACTGCACGAATGGGGTCATACCACCACCGCATGTCCTCAACTTCCACAAGTTCGGTTTTGTGCGACTTCGGCACCAATCGTCAAAAACCCCACCTCGGTCCGGTGTGGAAATGGGTCACGGCTTACCAACTTTGGATTGCCAATGGCAAACAAGGCCCGCGGCCCTCGGTTCTTCGACCCGGAAGCCACCTCGCAAGCCACGTCTGCCTCAGCAATCACGCTATCAACCAGCTCCTGCCAATCAACCTCAGATGGATCAACAAGCACAGGAAGAAATTTTTCAGGCTCTTAATCCTCCAGTCTAGCCGTCAAATTGGGTTGGTTTGGTTTCACGCCAGACCAGGGCGTCACGTCCCTTAACCATTATTCCTAATGGCACGCAACCTGCCTTTACAGTTGACACAATCCCTCATGACGAGGAAAAAAAGGTTCACTTTGCACCTGACTTGGAAAAACTCATGCCTCATGTCATGCCTAAAGTACGCCAAAGCATTCTGAACCTCATGCAAGCTGCTGAAGGCCGCACGTTGGCAAATGTTCATGCCACCACCAGAGCTCAGCAAAGACAAGATGCACCTTCCACATCTCAACCTCCACGCTCTCAGACATATCCGAATATTGCTGCAGAGGTCGACCTACTAAAAGAAGTTGCTGCTTCATTACCACGCACTCCAGCACCCGTGGATCCAGCAGATCCTTTTTCTCATGTGCCTCTGGAACTCCAAGAGGAGCTGGCAAAAATCAAAATTCCCTTAAGTCTGGCAACAATTTTGAAATTATGTCCTGCTCTCAAGGACCAGTTACCACTCCTGACCATTTTGGTTGGGGCTGTCGCTACCTCTACACCCAGGTCCATGCCACGGTGGGCAATCAACAAGTCAATCATGTTCAAATTGACGGAGGTGGCGCTGTCAATCTCATCACGGATAAACTCCGCAAACAAATGGGCATTAAACAACTCTATCGTGCCCCATATGACATCAAATTGGCTAATGGCCATATCACGAGACCTCAAGGCGTCACACCTCTTCTTCACATCAACATTGGTGATCTCCGATTCCCCTTAGAATTTGGTGTTTGGAAGGCAGGAGAGGATCCTGGTGATTATGAAATGTTGGTCGGCAGACAAGAGTATCCATTATTGGGCCACGGATCAGTTAGTCATCACAGATGGTCACCTCAATGCCACTATGGACTTGGAAACCGGTAAGATCATTTCGGTTGATAATGCTGAACCCTCTCTCTCCGACACTGATTCTGAGGATGCCCAGAATATCTATCAAGTTCAGGCTCCACCTGCGAGTCTGCCTCTGTCATCCTACCCCGAATATCCGATCCTTGGGAGAAAATGACGCAATCGGGACGGTGGCTGTGGCTGCCTTGCTTGACCCCTACCTGGCTCCTTGCAATCGCATCCAACGTGTTGATCACTTTTCCGATGCCGAACTTCCTCCTGATCCTGTTGATGTACACGCTGTCATGAAGCAACCTTTGCTTGATGAAAATCAGCAACCTCTTTTTTTCACCACGCAGCCTGTCATGCTTCAACCTCCTGCTCATATTGTCAAAGACACGGAAGTTATCCCACATATTCAGACTCCAGAAGTCGAGATTGTGGACGTGGGCAACAATCAGCCTGTCCGCATTGCTGCCAATCTTCCAACACCATATCGTCACAGGGCAGTCACGCTCTTCAAAAAGTTCAAACACATTTTCGCCTGGAGCTACAGAGACCTTCGGGGGATCAACAAAACCTTGGGGAACTCACCATTCCTACCAAATCCGATGCACGCCCAAGATAGCAACGCGGCGATCGGCTCAACCCCAATTACCGTGATCGCGTCAAAGGCGAAATTGACAAACTCCTTGCTGCGGGTTTGATCTATGAGGTCAAACATTACGAATGGGTGAGCCCCATTGTCATTGCACTCAAACACAATGGAAAGATCCGTGTTTGCGTGGACTCACCTGAAACTAAATCGGCCATGGGCGTGATCATTTTCCACTTCCCTTCACGCACCGTGTTCTAGAAGAGGTCATTGGACATGAGATGTACTCCTTCATGGATGGTTTTTCGGCTACAATCGGATCTCAATCAAAGAATCGATCAACTCAAGACTACTTTCACCACCCCTGGTAAGTGCTTTTTGCCTACAAGGTGGTTCCTTTTGGATTATCCAACTCTCCATCAACATTTCAACGATAATGCTCTCGGTTTTCATGATTTTATGAAGGAAAATCCCTTCTTGCAAATTTTTTCAAGATGACTTCTCGCCTCTGTTCCATGGCTGACCATTTGGATAAATTGGAACTTCGTCTTTTAGAAATGCGATGAGTCCCATTAGTCTCAATCCCGAAAATGCACCTTTTGCGTCCACTTCAGGTGTTCTATTAGGACACGTTGTCGACCAAAGCGGTATCACCACGGATCCCGCCAAAATCGGTTGTGTGCTCAAGGCTCAAGCACCAGCCAATATGAAGGAGACACGCTCTTTCTGGGGTAAGGTTAATTATTACTCCACCTTCATTCCCCGGACTTGCAGCCCATTGCAGATCCCATTCATAAACTCACGGGTGATGAATCCACAGGCTTGGAATTCCCAGTGGATCTTTGCTTTCAGCCAGATTGAAGCTTTTGCTTACTCAGGCCCCTACTTGTTCCTCCTCAATGGGACAAGCCCTTTCATGTCCATGTAGATGTCCGGCGTTAGCTATTGGAGCCGTTCTTTCTCAAGAATATGATCGCACACTTACAAACCAAACCGATATGCCGTGAAAACTCAATCCTGGCTGGCGTAACTACTCGCCCGCAGGCGTGAAGCCTTGGGTTTAATTTTACGTGGTCCAACGCTTCCGTCACTATCTTTTTAGGCGGTCGATCAAATTCTTTGTTGACCACCAAGCACTCCTTTATTTTATCAACAAATCCACGCCCACGGGCCGCATTGCTCGTTGGGTTCTCCTTTTGCAAGAATTTGCACCTTTTGAAATTGTTCACAAAGCGAGGCAAATCATGTTGTCCCGGATTATCTTTCACGATCCACACGGATGATCCTCCCACGGGAGTCTCGGGCGCCTTTCCCCGGCGCTCAACTCTTTACGGTCACGGCAGCGCCACATTGGTTCCACAACTTTCAGCGGTATCTCCTCACAGCGCTCTTCCACCCGGAGGGCGCCACGCTCTCTCCATAGCGTCAATCCCGTCCGACACCGGTTTCTCACGAGGTCCCGTGACTACACCATGGTTGCAGGCCATCTTTACAAAAAGGGCAAGGATACCATCCTTCGACGCTGTGTTCTCCCTCATGAGGTCCCAGATATTGTCCGAGAAGCCCATGAAGGGCTTGGTGGTGGTCATTTTCATGGTGACACCACGGCACGCAAAATCCTTCTTGCAGGTTATTTTTGGCCCACGCTTTTCAAAGACGCTCACGCCCACGCCCGCACGTGTGATGCTTGTCAGCGTGTGGGAAGGCCCACGGCCCGTGACGCTCTTCCATTGACGCCGGTCACCACGCCACTTCCTTTCAGCAAATGGGGAATGGATTTTGTGGGACCCATTGATCCTCCTGCGCGGCACACCCGTGCCCGCTACATTCTGGTTCTCACTGACTACGCTACCAAATGGGCGGAAGTTTGCGCACTTCCAGACAACACTGCGGCAAGCACAGCCAAGGTCATCTATCAGCAAATCATCACGCGTTTTGGCTGCCCCACGGAGCTGGTCAGTGATCGAGGTGTCCATTTTATCAATCATACCATCAAGGAGCTGACGGATTACCTACTGATACATCATCACAAGAGCACACCTTACTATCCTCAAGGGAACGGTTTGGCTGAAAGCACCAACAAAACTCTGGTCACAATTCTCAAGAAAATTTGTGACGCTTCTCGCACTGATTGGCAAAACAAGCTTCCTACTGTTCTTTGGGCTTACAATACTTGTTTCAAAATAGCTACTTGTCACACTCCTTTCAAATTGGTTTATGGCCAAGAAGCTCTCATGCCTTTTGAATACATTCTTCCAACTCTCCGTTTTCAACTGGCTACAGCCCATAATCCGCCTGCTGCACTCAA
This sequence comes from Isoetes taiwanensis, assembly GCA_021234155.1. Classification (NCBI taxonomy): domain Eukaryota; kingdom Viridiplantae; phylum Streptophyta; class Lycopodiopsida; order Isoetales; family Isoetaceae; genus Isoetes; species Isoetes taiwanensis. The sequence goes on along the minus strand of JAJEKV010000009.1, from coordinate 17,295,843 downwards.
AGAAAGGGTTTATCAATTGGAACAGTTGGATGAACTTCGGCGTGATGCTTACGTTCGTGTTCTTCATGGACAACAGTTGAAAAAATCTTTACATGACAAACGTATTAAGACAAAGACATTCAAAGAAGGAGATTTGGTTCTTCTTTATGATTCTCGTTACAAACATTTTCCGGGCAAGTTAAAGTTTCGATGGCTTGGCCCTTATCAAATTGTTCAAGTGGTGCAACCCAGTGTTTTCAAGCTGGCTGAATTAGATGGAACTCCATTACCTACACCAGTTAATGGCTTTCGCCTCAAACAATTTCATACCACAGAAAGTGACGATCATACAACAGATGCTGTTCACGACAAAGACACAACAGATAGTGACTAAGCGGCATATTTATATTATATAGGTGGAATTTTTACAAAATGTGGGCAGAGCCCATCTATTTCCGCTATGGGCAGCGCCGGCTCAGGGCCCTATCCACTAAGTCCTAAGAAGAAAAACCCTCTACTCGGGTTCTGGGCGAGCAGGTGATCACGCAGATGTGGTACCGGTTGTGCTTTCGGGTCCGAAAGCGCAGTGCGAAAATCACCTCCATCCCGTTGGTATGGGGATCGGCATGCTCAGCCATGCCGGCACACCACCCGTCCATGGCAATGCCACGATTGTGGCACCGCCAGAGGTCCAGGCAGTCCATTTTACAAGTGATCCACTCTAGACAGTTAGACGGCATAGTGCACTTGTCGTGCAATCCAGCAAATGCATCATCTTGAAGCCATCGGTGTCTCCGCTTAACTCCATTGTTTCGCCTTATATAGCCAACCGAGGACCTCCCCGTTGGCGTGGACCAATCAAACAATTAAGCCAGCGTGGTTGCAATGCAAGGTTTTGTTTCTAAATAGAGAATCTTTTCTCCGTAGCATATCTAGCCATGGTACCTTCCGACACCTTCGTTTTAATGATATCCCACCCGAGTTGCTAGCATTAAATGACATTCCTTCTTTTTCACGCCCGTCGAACATTAATGTCGTCCTTTTGCCACATCACATCGGATCATTCCCTTTTACGTCTCATCGCCACCGTTCGGTTAGCTTCTCCCTTTCTTGTTTGGGGACTTAGCCAAAATTTTGCCTCTCAATTACCTACTTCACATCACATTAGCCACTGGCATCATCAGCGGTTCTTGTAGGTTTGCCCTCATCATGCCCCTTCACCTACACTTACACTTGCGCCCTAAAACGTTTTCGTCTATCTGCGCCTTCGTCTTCGTTCTCTTTACGCTCTCCGCCTTCTCGAGCCGGTTCCTTAGGTTCCGGCAGCTCTTACATGTGGCTGCCCCAAACTTCCTACGCTTCGGACTTACGCTCCCGGGGATCGACTCCTTTTTCGAGTGCATGTCTTTCTCGGCGCCTACCTTTTCGCGAGGCCCTTCTTGGTCGTCGGGTTGGGAATGCGGGCGCCACAAGCTTCACGAATTCTCGCAAATGGAGCTCCGGCCCCAAATCCGAACGGTTGAGGCGGTTCATCGCTCACATCGTCAACAGCCGAAGGATTTGCTCACGGTGGTCGATGGCACCACCATTTTACTTACTCGACCTTTGATTTACGAGGGTATTCCATATTCCTTTGCAAAACCTTTTGTCTCTTGGGCTGCTTTACGGGGACATGGGCGTCCACTTTCGATTCGGTGCTCACCTTATCAAGCTAACCAGCATCGCCTCACAAATATTGCAAATTCACATGACACTTTTGTGAAGCTTCTGTGGCGCAAATTGCTTGGGTATTCCATCAAGAACACCCATATTAATAAGCCATTCTATAATATGGTCATCACTGCCATCCACTCCAATCTCCATATTGATTGGCCACAGCTGTTGTTCTACCGCCTTCTTCAAGAAGTAGACCGCATTCGGGCTACCCCCTCCTCTGTCTCTGAAGTTTCAGTGGGTGGCCATCTTCAGGCCCTCATCTGTCATTATCTTCCTATTCTTGAGAGCCCTTCCACTTCCCATTCTCTGCATTCCCAGCGTCAAACCCAACAGGCTGTACCTTCACGCCAGACTTCCCCTGGTCATGTTCAACACCAGACCACGCATGTCACCATCTCCTCTTCCTCCACTGAAGCCACGCCTTCCAATTCCCGTCATGCCTCTCAACACTCTCGGACCCGGGGCCTTAGCGGGGCCCCACACCTCCACATCCTTGGCGGCTCTGTACAAATTCCAGCCCGGGATGTTCAAGCGGCCATGCGGCTACAAGCATCACAGGAGGCTCTCATGAATGGTGTTCAGGCGTCCCTGGAGGCTTCCGATGCAGTTCAAAGAGACCTTCAAGCTACAACTGCACAAGTTCAAACTTTGGAGGCCCAACTTCAAGAAAAGCATGCGGCTCTATTACAGGCCCGTGTAGATCTCAAAAGTGCTTTCGAGGATCGAGACAAGCCTACTTGAAGATCGAAGGCTCGGCTCAAACCACAATTCGGGACTTGTTGGAGCAGAACAAGTCAAAAGATACCCTCTGGGTGACAAGGAGAAAGATATTGCTAAGCTAGACACCTTATATTTCGACTTTCTCACAATTACCGCACTCAAGTTCAAGACCTCCTTTGGCGTGGCCTTCGACTCACCTCCCTTGAAGCTTCGGCTTTCCCGCGGCCGACAAATCGGTTAACGTCCATCCGGACTCGGCTTTTTGGAGGCTCGAAGCGAAGGTCATTGATGGCGCCGAGTTGCCACGCCGACTCCAAACTCGGGGCAATCTTCTTCACATGCCACGCTTCCTATTAAACGGGTCCGTGATCGATCCGTCTTCTATTAGAAAAGGAGAATCGGATCCGTGACCTGGAACATCAGCTCCAGCAAGCAGTTCAATCTGCTGAAGAAGCCCAAAACAAACAGGAGGGCTATATTGATATTGCTACCAACATTCCTGTGGACTTCTCTACTCCTTCCAGCTATCTTGACTATGTGGTGGCCCGACGGCACCTTTTCCTTTTGAAGTGGTACGCGGCCAATGGCAATGTTCATCAACGACCACTTTCGAAAGTCGCGGACTTCCTTCGGATCTGGCCGGATCTTTCTATAGAAGACAAGGGTTTATTTTGTGCACTCTTAGTCTTTGATCAGATCAATTCTGAAGATCCCGAATTAGTCATTTTCCGTGTTGTTCAGCCAATGGCTTATGTTTTTCATGACTTCTACCTGGCAGATCTCCATGATAAATTCCGAGATGAGGCCCATTGTGTTTTTCGAGGCAACTCCAATGCTGCTTGGTTGTTATCATCAACCAACCAATATTTCAAGGATCCTGCTCAGTCTCAGACTTTTGAACAGGAGTACATGCCTGAACTTGCTCAGCACTTACCTCTGTGGCAGGCTGAAACATTGGAACAGGTAAACAAAAATTTGGCGCATCCTGACGATCTTGAGTTCGCCCAAATTTATATGCAGCACTTGGGCGGCTACAATCAACTCCAGGGCCTTCTAGAAAGCAAGACCATCCCCACGGGTTGGGTAAATCCTCCTGTTTATCAATTACTCTCTACTTCCGAGTGGGACCATTGGTGTCGTGCTCTTGATCAGAATCTAGTTCGCGCATTCAGGGACATGGCTCTGCAACCCACGCACACGGGCATGCTTCCCTCTCCATATGCTTCCTTAGGAGTCCCACCACACCCACGGTTCCTCTCTTCTGACTGGCGTCTTCCCTTTTGGACGAAGGTCATGGATGGCCACGCTGGGTCGACTCCACCTCAGATCTCGACGGATCTCCGGTGGGATCCCCGATTTGTCAGACGCTCCGATTGGGAAGATAATGCCACCCTGGACACTACTGAGAATTGGCTCTATATTGCTAATGAGCGTGGTTGGCAACGGCCTGCTGATGCTATTCATGGCCTTGATACCTTCTTGCAGAATGCCGCCACCTCACCCGACCCTTCCGTCCACCGTCAAGCTGGTTTCTGTGCTGCTCTCCGATGCATCCTGGTAAGCTCTTTAAATTGGCAGCGTCCTATCTTTTACTGCAACCCGAATGCCAGCGTCAGTGCCTTCGGTCTCCAGATCTGCCTTCTCATAGAGTGCCAGTTTGTTCCTTCGGACGCACATGCTGCCCTGGAAGACATGGTGCGCTCTCACTTCCTCATTGATGCCGATCCTGCTCTTGGGCTCAACACTCCTGACGCACTTCAAACACGCCAGGACCTCATTGGCAATTATCACAATGGTGCCTGCCCTCATTCCCGTGAGGATCACTTTCCGACTGTTGGTTTCCCGCCCTCGGAAGCACTTCCCCCTTTCCTTCAGACTGAGTGTCATTTGGTGGGGGGGAGTGTTAGTCCTGTGCCTCCTGGTACAGAACTATTCATGCATACGACGGACCAAGTCAAGTCCAAGGATCCACAATCAGGCGCGGGTCAGTCGTCAAAGGCTCAGCAGAAGACCAAGCAGACCACGCAGACTAAGACCACGCCTGGCGTCAACAAGAGGCGGCGCTCAGACAAGTGACGGCCCATCACCGCCAGCGTCAGCGTCAACGTGATTTCAGGCTTTTCAAGAGGCACCGCCAACATTCCTGCAAATCAGGCCTCCTTCTAGGAGTCGGCACCGAAATCGGTCAGAGTGTCTATATTGGTCAGAGTTTTGAGTTTTGTCTCACTTCAGTTTTCTCTCGGTTGCGAGAGCTCATGTATCATCATCATTGATATCAAGGAAGCTTATCATTGTTGTCTCATTGTTCTTTGTTTTCTTTTCCCTTTCCTTTGTTTTCTTGCAAATCCCGCGTGACATAGTCCCCGGATTCTCCTGTTAGATCCAAGGATCCTCACAGAGGGCTGTCTTGCAGGAGTTCCCGAACCCAGACCCCAAACACTGACGGACTACCTCGCGACTGGGTCAAGTCAAGGCATCATACTTTCCTCATCAAATGGGTGAGTCCATCTGGTTCTGTGGAAGGCCCGCTCACCATGAATGACTTTTTGCATCTATGGTCTTGCTTAATTTTCAATTACTGCCTTTTAAAGAATCCTAATTTCTTTATTCTCTTCATTGTTCAATCTATGCCCTATGTCTTGCATGATTTTTATCTCGCACACTCTCAAGGCAAATTTTTGGAAGGCCATCCTTCTACATTCAGTGGCAATGCGACACTCCAATAAGATGACAAATATCTTTCTGATTTCAAATGGGTTGCTGCTCTACAGAATGAATACATGCCTGAGCTCCTTTCACATCTGGCCCTTTGGGATCACGAAGCTCTTCATATCTTGAAAGTCGTGTAATATCATTTGACTGGGAACACTTTGATGTCTCCTCATGACTGGAAAACACTTTGCAAACAGTTGGATCCAGCCCTCATTGCGGATTTCCGGCCACAACCAAAGAAAGACAGATGTAGCCGTCGTCGTATCATGATAGCCTTTATGCTACCCCTGGTACACCTCCATGCCATGAGTATCTCACTTTGGACTAACGCTCCTCCTTCTGGACACACACCTTGGCAGCTCATGCAGAGTGTGACACACACGCACATTACTACAGATCTCTGCTGGAATCTATGCTTTGTTCGTCGTCGTGCTTGGAGTGCTACCGATACCTTGTATAACACCACCAATTGGATCTATATTCCCAATGACAAGTTTTGGAAGACCCCTACAAATGCTGTGGCTGGCTTGAGACAATTCTTGACAAAAGCTGCCACCTCCAAATCCTTCTGTCCATTGCCAAGTTGAATTTTGTGCGGCTCTTTGCTGCATTCTCACAAGTTCTGTAAATCGATGGCGACCTATTTTTCATTGCAATCCAAATGCCAGTGTTAGCACTTTTGGTCTTGAAACACTTCTTCTTGCTGAATGCCAATTTGTCCCAGCAGTTGCTCGTCAAGCCTTAGAAGAAATGGTTCAATCTGTGTTCCTTATTGATGCCACGTCAACTATTGGATAGGCCACACCTGAAGCTCTTCAACAACGACAGTAGCTAAATGCAGGTTATCATAATCAGGTCCGTCCTCATAGCCGCCAGGATGATGCTGATGAACTTGAGAATTTTCTTCCCCCGAAAAAAGTGCCTATTTTTCTTTCCTCTTAGTGTTCTTTGGTGGGGGGAGTGTTAGTCCCGTGTCCAAGGGCACAAGACTATTTCTAATGTACACAAAAGAGCCCAAAGGTAGGGGTTCTGCGTCCACATCAGGAGCCAAGTCACCAAAGAAGAAGAGGCCATGGGAACCCACGGTGTAAAGAACCAATGGCCACGAAGCATGGGCCTTAGAGCATGAGCCTCATGCAGCACGAATCACCGCAATCATGACTCCAGATGTTATGGCAGAATCCCCTGCGCTATTAGCAGAGATTTTGGGATTAGGTAACCAAAATATGAGACCACAGTCTTTTTTCTAGGTCGTTGTACTATATATATCAGAAGCTTAGACTTAGAAGCTTAGACAAGTCTTCTAGTTGTCTCATCTTCGTGTTCTGAAGACTTCATGTATCATTGTTATCATTTCAAGTGATTCTTATCTTGGCTAACTTTTTCTTTGTTTCTTGCTCTTGATTGTCGGTACTTAGTTCTTAGTTTCTCTTTTCTGCAACATCCAAACAGAATTCTTAGGTAAGTGTTCTGTAATTCTGTTATTCAACAGACCTTACGTATGAGTTCTGTAATTCTTAGGTATGTGTTTCAGTTATTTCAGTTGTTGAATGATTGGTTTCATAAAATAGGTGCTTCAAGTATAATTGCCTCTTAGATTGATGTGCATAACATGATGTCAAATTCTGCAAAAAGCAGAATTTATGCATCATGAGGTACCATTCTTAAAAAGAACATATGGCACAATTTTCCCTACATAGGATGGCGTGAAATGTCCCTTCCTATTCTTTCCTGCATGGCACGAAGAAAGGTATTGGTTAGGTGCTCTCCCCCCCGCCTTCGAGCTCGTCTTCAAGCTCGAGCTCCTCTTCATACTCTCTTCCGCCTTCGAGCTTGTCTTCAAGCTCAAGCTTGTCTTCCATTTCCATGGCTAGTGATGCGGATTCTTCCACCACAAATTGAAACTGAGGGAGTGTTGCCACTGGAGGTGAGAAGGCACCACCAAACCATATCCCAAAGGGTAGTCATGGGATATCACGAAATGGGGATAAGGATCGAGGAACAGCTATTACATTGGGCTGAAGCACCAGAACTGCGCCAAGTTATGCATCTGGAAGTTACCTTTCTGAAAAATGGGGATGCCTGATGCATGTACGAAGTGAGGAGCCCAACTTTTGCATGCAAGTTCTGCTGAGGAAGAATATGACTGGATTTTTTTAGTTCTGTTGTATTTCTTTTCGGCTGATATAAGTCTCGGCTAAGTTAATCTGCATACATAACCCTGTCGTAGGAAGATCTCGGCTAATATAAGTCTGCATGTAAACCAGTGCTTTTTTTAGCACAACTTTTGTACATTACCATATTTATTTGAATGAAAAGCTATTTTGTAAGATCGGCTGATGTTCTACTCATACTTTTATGTTTTACTAATAAATGCTTTTTGTTTCTCTGCACAGATTTGACAACAGGGTTGGAAGAATCATTGTTTTGAAATATTTTTAAGGTCTGTCAGCGATCTTTCAGGTTTGGCAATGTTTCTTTAGATTTGCCAGGTTCGGCATAGATTTCTGTTAAAGCAAGTAACAGAAATTCTGTTAACTGAACCTCTAAATGTACTTCTTCATTCAATTACTAAATGTGATTTGTTTACATGTTCAATCTGTGTGAATTAAGTGTAACCAGTCTAATGTCATGTGCAAGTTGGTTTCAATTCGACCATTTGTTCTTACAACTGTTCATAGTTAAACAATGAACAAAGATGCAGTATTCATAAAGTGACAGTATAAAAATAAATTCTGGATAATGCACAATGCTAAAGTTTTTAAGCAAATAATGCACTCCAACTGCAAACAACAATGACTATTATGGTATTACAATATACTAAGAGAAAACAAGAAAGAAATTTGAAAGAGAACCATTGAATTATGCTGTTCAAATACTAGTTGACATGAGTTTATCTATTTGCATAACAGAAGACAGCATAATGTACTCAAATATTAACAGTTATCCAGAAGAACTCAGTTTGCATTTACCAATTCCAAATTCAGGAATATAATATGTCGAATTTGATCCCCTTCTTTCTTCATCCTTTTGTGCATTACCTCGGTGTCGTAGTTTCTGGAACCTCTGGTAGTAATGGCAAGTAATCAAGATGAAGATCTTGCATGATATAAAAGTTCCACAACACACATGTAGCATGGATTATTTTGGCTGCTCTACCAACATGGATAGGCAATGCTCTCAGAATTCTGAGTTTTTCTTTTATAATACCAAATCCATTCTCTACACACATTATACCTCTACATATCCTTCTATTAAATCTGCCATAGGCTCCCTTTCCATCGGAGAAAAATTTGATCAGAAATCTTCGAGAGGGATATGTTAAATCCTCAAGCAGCATTGGTGGAATTGTAACTAAAACCTCCTGATCAGTCATTTGGCCCTGACTAATCTTTTTACCTGTCATCTGAACAATAGGTTCCTGCATTATCTGTTTGGCAGCCAACCTCTTGTATAACAAACTCTTCTTAAATTGATTTGCATCATGCACAAAACCAGTCCTATTTATACAGACATTAGGCAGGAATGTCTCTTGTGCCTGGAGTAATAGTCATCACCCTTGTCTTTGCTCCATGGTTTTCTATACAAATAGATATGAGATCCATCAACAGCTCCAAAGATATTTGGTATACCTGTAGCATCTTCAAAATCTTTGTTTATATCCAACAATCTTTGGCCTGTTGGTAAAGCAATGAACCTCTTGTAAAGCATAGTCTTGGATGCCAAAGCAAGAGTTATTTTTTTCGTGTATTTCTGCACAGTAGCTTTACCTACATAAAATCTTTGACCTACATGCAGGGGTTTTTCACCATGTACTAAGAAATAAAGCACCATGGCCACTGCTGTTCTGGGATGAACAGGGGTCTAACCTTGATTCCAAGTCTGATTAAGTAAGGGACAATAAGACCAACTAGTTTCTCAAATGCAGCCCTCTTCATCTGATAGAACTGGTGCCACATATCATCCTCAAAAGAGGGGGGGCAATTCCAGGCATGAGATCCCACTGTATTGTCTGCCTTGAACATACCCAAAATTTTCGGGAAGGCCTCCTTAATCTCGAAGAAGCTGCTAACAAGAGTGTCGATGCTGCACACATGTAATTGATATTATCTTCTACCTCTCCATTCTGCTCTAAAATGTCCATTGACCCTTCTCGTTCATTCTCCTATATCAAATGTAGACAGTAGCCTTGGAAAGCCAACTCAAGTTGAATAGCCCTCAAAAGCATGGCAATCATGCCCAAAATGACCGAATCCATCAAAATAATGCAAAGAGCTGGGATTGAATGCAAATGGCTTCCAAACACAAAGTATGGGACACTAGAAACTTTAAAACAAGATATGGGATATTTCGGAACTCACCAGGAGGTGAAACCTTGACTGTGGGTTAATTCGAGCTCGAATTGGCGCCAAGGAGGAGGCGGGAAGAAAAATCCCAGTGGATCTTCCTCCTTTCTGATCGAAGACTATCCTAAGGGGCCAATTAGAGGACGAGAGACATTTGTCTCTCATCCATCTCTCAACGCATACGGTATAATTTTTATCTCTCGCCAGAGCTAAAAACATTTGGAGCATGTGGCTAACGTAAGAGAGAGAGGGCTTGATTCGCTCAAGTGAATCCGATGGATTCACTCAAGTGAATCCTCCTGATGACTGACATCCACGTCTGCTCTAGGAGGATTCTCTTAAGCGAATCCTCAACCCTGGTTAAACTAAACCATTTGAAAAATCTCCAACATTTAATGTGTTGACTTCGCATGCTTGGGAGGATTCGCTTGAGGGAATCCTCCTTCATAAATTCAAAATGCTCACATGCTTGAAAAAATTCCCCATATTAATTATTGGGAGGATTCACTTGAGGAGGATTCGTTTGAGTGAATCCTTCCTTCCTCGTAAATTCAAAATGCTCACACGCCTGAAAAAACCACCTTTATTAATTATTGAAGATTGATTTATTCGCTTGCTTGAGGGGGGACTCATTTGGGTTAATCCCCCCATAAAGACACACTTGAAGGCCACTCCAGCGGGGGATTCAACTGAGTGAATCCCCCTGCTCATCAAGAAGCATCTTCTTCCCCTTGCTTGAAGTCTCTGTCAACATCTAGCAATAGTAGAACGCTTTGCTTAAGCGAACCGTTCTAGTAGGAGGGCAAGGCCAAAGATGTTATATATAGAAGTCCTTCGGCCTCTTCACATTCATATTCATTGTAGGATCTCGACTTTCAGGAAGCGCCTTGAACACAAAGGTGATCCGAGGAACTATAGAATGATTTTGGTCACTAGCTTATATGCTAAGCTATTTGCTACTATGCTGAACTGCAAATTGAGTGCTTGGTTGGAAGAGCATAATATCAAGGCCATTGGGCAAGCAGGCTTTAGGCCTAAAAAATCCACGGTGGATCATTTAGTTGCCTTGCGTGCTATGGTTGATTGTGTCAAAGAGAAGAAAAAACCGCTTTATGCTTGTTTTGTTGATTATGCTAAGGCATTTGACACGGTATCACGCCATTATCTATGGGAGAGAATGGAAACCCTAGAGGTGCCAATTGAGCTTAGACAAGCAGTAAAAGTACTCTATGAGAAGGTTTTAGTCCAATTATCTTTCCCCTATGTACAGGAGTGCACAGAAGTAGTGGAGAGCAATGCTGGAGTTAAGCAAGGGTGTCCTTTGTCACCCACTCTGTTTGGTTTGTTTATAGACCAACTAGAAGCTTGGATAGCAGAATATGGTGGGGATGGAACCCCTGGGGTTTTATTGCTCTTTATGATGATGATGTGGTTCTTTTTTCACGCTCTATTGTAGGCATGCAGAAGCACTTAGATGCTTTGGCCTACTTCTGTGAGCAGAAAGGTATGCGGGTGAATATGACAAAGACTAAGATGATGGTTTTTGGAGCTAATAAAGTGGAGCATCTTAAATTTTACTTTAAGGAGGAGTCTGTGGAGATTATAACCTCATATAAATATTTGGGGATACATGTGGACAAAGGGCCTAGTTAGAATCTTGTTGTTGAACATAGAGTAAATGGGGGGCTCAAAGCACTATACAACATGCAGCGTAAAAGTGGAAAAGCATAAATATGGGATTTCAATTTGAAACGGACTTTGTTTCGTGTCTTGGTACAACCAGTTCTATTATATGGATGTGAGATATGGGGTCCAGGTTTATCTGCAGATTCTTGAAAAAAAATTGAGAAGGTGCAAAAAACATTCTTTAGAACTGAACTGGGAACTAAGGCTCAAACCCCATATGACATGCTGCTTGTGGAATGTGGTGATGCCTATGGAGGCTGAAGCCTTATACAGGATGCTCACATATCTTTGTAGTTCTTAAGAGGCCAACTATCTTAAAGAAGGTGTATCTTTAAGAACGAGACACATGATAAGCAGGATGCGGCTTAGCTCACACAGATTGGGGGTTGAGGTAGGGCTCTAGAATGATATTCCGCATGAGTTGAGGTTGTGCAAGGTATGTGATATGCCAGAAGTTGAAGATGAAGCACATGTGATCATAAGATGTCCATCATACAATGGGGCTCGCCACAAGCATGACATACATTCAAACTCATTGCTGGAATTTTTTGACTTACCTGGAAAACAAGTTGGGAAGTATTTGAAAGAGGTATTAGCGCAGAGAGAACAATTATTACATGATAAAGAAGATAATGTTGTAATTGATGAGGGATGGGGAGAGTCTAATGCATTTATGTCAGAGGATGCATTAGAAGACATGTTTTTTGAGTGTCCATATTTGAACGTCTCATAGACCTGGTGGTCTGCAGGCATATTAAAATACAACATTTCATTTCATTTCATCTCTCTCTCTCTCTTCCTCCCTCCCTCACTCCCTCTCTCCCTCCCCCTCTCTCTCTCCCCCCTCCCCAAATGAAAGTTTCGTATTTGCAAACCTGAGCATGCCTCTCTATGATATTATTTATGGGTTTCTACCTTTATCTTTATATGATTTAGGTTTTTTATCATGCACTAAATGCAGTGCACTTTGATTCTTAAGGAAGGGTTGTTCTGTTTATTTCTTGCTTTAGGCTCCCCGTGTTTTACATTCATGGATACTTAAAGGTCTGACATCGATAACAAGTGGTTCTTTGCAACGACACCTGTAATACGGATTGCGAACTAACTTCGTTTGTTTGCTTTCTATGGATGCAGGTAACAGCAAAGACCTTGACCTTTGATGTATTGAACAACAGGAATTGCCTTCGTAGAAGGGAGTAAATTGTTCCGTTGCTCTGAATATTAATTTTTAGTTTATTTTATGTTACAGTCTTATTTTTAATACTATTTTACATTTATTCTGTTAAGATTTGGCTTCATTGGGTGTAGCTATTGCTAAGGTATTCTACACTCTCTCTCCCCCTCTCTCTCGTACTTTTATAGTACCACCACCTATATTCCTTGATTGGAATATTGCCCTATGAGTCTAGGTCTTAACATACTAAAATGTAGATAGTGAAAATTTTTTAGATTTATGACTTTGGAGCTGATGGATGGTTAAAAGATCTATCTAAGACTGAATTTGGCGATCCTCTTCCTGCATCCATCTCCATTATTCAACATCTGATGTGCTGCATGATAGACGAAAGGGATATTCTATTATTTGTTCTTGATGCTGATCTTAAAGCATATGAGGAATCTACTAATTCTGAGGAGATGCCATTGTGCTTGACTGACATCATGGATTTTAAAAACTGGATGCTGGTCTATTCAGAATGCATAAAAAATAATAAACAGAGTGCTATTGAGTTCCTAAGGAAGATTCATGAGGAATTGGTTGATGTGGTCCTAAATGATAGCCTGCAAGAGGAGAAATTTGTTGAGGTTATTCCTATTGCCTTCACCTTGTTTCAATCCCTTAAATCTGGACCATTTGCATCCAAGTTAGCCCTGCCTACACCTCAAAGTTCGCCTCATCCACTTTTGAGAAGTTCTAGTCCGTGTTACCGCAGGGCCCGTCTAGTAAAGTTTCTGCTTTTGAGTTCAATGTTGTGCATAAATCTAATATCCCATTGGTCACTAACTCAACCATATAGTCTAAGTCTGCTAGTAAAAATCACAAGTTATGGACGTTGCCATCACTGAACTTCAATGCCCCTATTTCCATGGACATGTGGGCCTTGCTGGGTAACCTGGGAGAAGATGAAATGGACTTCTGTCGCAGGAAAGCTAAAGAGGATTCACCAATTTGGGATGATTACATCACGTTTGATGGATCCTTGTCTATGTTTGAACCTAGAAGATGAAGCAGCAAGGTTTGTCAGGTGAGGTTAAAATCAGATTTTAAAACAGGCTATGATAGAGATGAAAACCATTGTGACAGATTCTGGAACGGAGAAGACCTTTTTTCAAGTGCAAGTGTTGTTCAAAAGATGGTAGTTCAATCATTTGGTTCGATCATATTGTGTGGTATATGCTGAACCATCTGGATAACTTTTTCTTTGAGTTGTCATATATACAAAATAGTTTGATGCATTTTTATTGTGGTTGCAACTCAAGGACGTAAAAACAGTAGTGCTTGGACAAGTAGCATTTTTGTTTATCAGAGAAATGATGGTGGATGCAGCTCAACATTTTTGCAAGGATAAAGATACGAAGCTTCTTGCTGATCAAGGAGACGCTCCAGCAGCCCGTCAAATTGAGCGCATGATTAAAGGTCCACAATTTACCGAACTATCAAGCAACAAGGTTAAACGGCAATTTTCTTCTTCTTCTGGTCCGAATGCTCTAGGAAGCCCTTTTGTTTATGGTTCTAGACCAAGGAAAAGGTCTTTTTCTAGTGATAATTCTAGGGAAACTAGAAAGTATATCCCTAATAAAATAGCTAGCCATACTTCGAATGATTTTATTGCTTCAGATTTGCCAAGGAAGAAGTTTAACTGGAAAAGGCACTGATCTTTCTCAAACTTGCAGGGTGTTACAAGGGTTCTTAGTGTTGGTTGTTGTGGCAGACTTCAACTTGATGCTGTGAGAGAGAATGGTAAGAGGTTCATTCATTTACACTATTGTAATAGGGCTTTTGAGTGGATTTCCCCTAAATATATCTATTATGAATTTTGCCTTGAATTTTTGAATTTGGATATTGATTTCACAAACATTGTTTTTGGATGGACGTATGATGAGCCTATTAAAACTACTAGTCTCTATAACCCCTTTGAGGTTTTTTGTGGAGGTGAAGCTCTCTGTAATGTTCTTAAACACAATAGATTCAAAAAATACATTCACCCTATTTTTGGTCATGTTCTTACCATGGATATTATAATGAATCGTAAGCTAAGAGCGGATGTCACTAAGGGACTACATTGTGTACAGGATAAGTTCATTGATGTGGCTGATAACCTTGCAAAGGGTTGGTATAAGTTAATCAACATAGTTCCTGAACTCGGTCACCTTACGCAACAGGTCAGATTTGAAACATTAAAGTTAACAAGGTTGCTTTAGACTTTCTGTTCAAATAAGACAGAAATAAACTAGGTTCAGATCTGAGGAATAAAGCCTATTAATGAGCTTAATTGGCTACTTAGTAGACTATATATTTCTGGTATATATGTTCCTTTATATGCAAAAATTTCATCTAAGAGAAAGCTAGGGAGAGATTAAATACATCTGACTTCTCAAAAATCTCATCTTCGGAGTTTGACTTGGATTTCTGATATCTTAAACTAAATGATGAGCTGGATAGTATATTCCCATATATCCCTGTCATATTTAAAGCACACAAGTGCAACTTCATATGGCTCACAAATGCAAGTGGTTGCCTTGTCTCAGACATAGGGCATACTTTAACCACGTTTTTTACTGAACTTAAGCCTATGCTAAAAAGGGAGTGTGCTAGGATGAAAAGGATTTATGCACAATTCTTTAATGTCAACGCATCCTCTTACTGGCCATGCAAATCCAATATGGAATTTCTTATAAATTTGCCTCCCAAAATTGAAAGCATCTTTTGTTTAGACATTGCTAAATGTTATGAGAATATTCCACTAGAGGGTGAAAATGGAATCATCAACATCATGAATAGAATGATTGACATGGCCTTCAATAACTTTATTCCTAGAGAACAATTACTTTTCAAAATATTTGGAAACAATATAAAATGCAAGGTTGCTAATCGTGTTTCTAATGGTTGGAGTTGCCTTGATAAGGAAACAATTAAGACATGGAATATGTGGCTTTTGAATTGTGGAATCATTAGGTGTGGCAATGACCTTTGGCAGCAACTAAGGGGAATACCCATGGGATTCCCTTGTGGTGCAATTGGTACTTGTCATTTTATGAAATTTATTTCTTTAAAAGATTAACAGCTTTAGCTAGGTATGATTTGATGAAGCAATTTCACACTCTTTTCGCTATATAGATGGCTTATGTATTATAAACAATCCCAATGCTTTGATTTTCTTTCAAACTTAGCAACCAAGGGTTGCTGATAACCTCTATTGGATCTATCCAAGTGAACACTTAAAATTTGAGCTCCAATCCAATGACCTGCATCGTGGCCATTTCCTTAGGACACAAATTGACTACTCTGACCCAGTTAATGTCCTAATTAATAAATACGATAAAAGAATGAGAATGATTTTTATGATTTTTAAATTGAGCTTTAAATTTGTACAATTCATTCACTTAAAGTCTAATAGGCCCATTGGAAAAGCATACAAGGTTATTCTTTCGCAAGTTTTTCCATGGGTATATTGTTGCAATTCGATGGAGGGTTTTATAAAGGAACTGAAAATCCTGATTGATGCATTCGTACTCAATGGTTTTCAAGAGCAAATATTACGATCACTAGTGCGCAAATATTTGAGAAAAAATTTATTCCCGGCATCTAAGTTCGACGTTAATATAGCAGCATCCTCAATACTATCAGAAATAAAACAATAGCAAGGTATTATTGTGCCGTTGTTTAAATTTAATTTGCCACTAAGTCTTTCTAGCTAAGTTATCTTGTTAGCGATAGTTCCTTGAACGCATGTATACTGGGAAGTATGTTTGTTCTCGGACTCCATGACAAAATAAGAGCTTGTTCTTGGTGCATCTATTACATGGTTTAAAAAGCTTTTTTGATACATAGTCTATTACAAAGTTTTTTTCTGATTATGCCTTTGTTTAAATATATAGCATTATAACAGGGGGTTTTTTTTGTGATTTTATACGCTTTTTGGCATGGTTTTCATATGATTTCATGGACGTATTGCACGAGGCATACTAATCAGTACATCTAGAGTGCACTAAGTTTTTGCATGCAATTTGTGCAATTTTTGTTTCATCCTCCTCAATGGTTAAGATCAGAGGGCTTTAAAAAAAAGCCCTCTATTAATTCTAAAAGATCCAAGGGCTTATAATGAAAGCCCTTTTCTTTCATGCATTTCTTCCCTTGGGAATCCAGGTAGGCTGCCGGATAAGCCAGATCAACCCAGCCGTGGATCACCAGCACCTCTTCTTGCATGGGCTTTTGCTTCTGGGCGACTATAGGAAAAGCGGGAGTCATTGCTAATGAAGCCAGATTAGGTGATAATGACAATGAAATCCATGATGGGGTTTTTCCTAGGGCACATGTGTCGCTAGGTCTTCCGAACCATCTCCATCCGCTGCGGGGCTGTGGGATGAAAGGTTACGATTAAGAAAAACCAAATTTTGATCTTAATCATGTTCATCCTCTTTGGTGGATACATGTTTAGAGGGGAATTGTTGCAAAGGACCCCGTGGCTTTGGAAAGGAAGGCCCGCCCACCACGCAAATAATCATACAAGATTTTGAAAATGGATCATTTTCTTGATGGGAGTGGAGCATCCGATTCCCCACCGCATGAAGGCCAAACTCTGAGCTGCAGAAAAGATTCTCATCTAGCTTGGAAGATGGGCAAACCCATTTTCCGAATGAGTATGTAGAAAGCACTTCCAAATTGGATGCGGGATAAAGAATCTGATACTGAAGAGAATATGAACCGGTATAAACGGGATGTGGAATGAACTTCTAGAAGTCGATTCTAGAAGAGTGTTTAGTCTAGATGAGTTTGAGAACTCACTTGGTCTATCTCCTCTTGTAGAGGACGTTAGAAGAAGGGAACAGGGCATCATCAAACAACGCATTGGAAGAAGAAAAAAAGATAGCGCCAGAGCTATGGTGAAACAAACAAAGAGAAGTTGGTTTATGGAATCAAAGCACTTTCAAAAGCAACAAAGACAAAGGAGGCGTAAAAGAGCCACAACACTTACAGGGATCAACATTTTAAAGGATTCGCACATTGGGGCTACCTATATTTCCAAGGTATTCATCCTTTGCAAAGACGCAGGGTTGCTATATGTTCACTTGTATTTTTACGAAACAAGAGTCCCTCATTCCAGCTTTTGCCCATTTAATTTCAGCTTTCAACCTTCTCTTATCGGTGGTATCATGCCCCACGAGTTGAAAGCACATCTGCCCCTTCTTAAATTTTACATCTACTTGCAAGACTAGTTCCTTTGTTGGTGCTTTTTTCTGTAATCTATCAAGATCATACCAGACGCTATTTGTTGCTTCAGGCCAGATGCTATTTGTTCTACCATAATGCCGGTGCTTGACTTGGGTTCAAAGCAAAAGTAAATGAAATGACTTGCTTACATTTTCTCCCCTTTCATTCATAAAATGGCCGGAATGTATAGTTGCAGAGTATGTATTCACAAGTACAATGCATTGGGAGCTTGTCAGGTGAGGGCTCAACATGTTTTTGTATGGTAAGTTCTTTTTGTTTTTCATCTCTTTCAAATAATGTCTTGCCATAGGATGTTGGACAAATTATTCAACTCAAATCAAATAGAAGCCCTAGAATAGAAGTCATGGAGCAGACGATACTAGTATGTCCAAAAGCGGTGGCTAGTGCATTTTGGCATAATGCTGCAAAAAGAAAAGATGTAGCATCTGGTTGTCATGTCCATATCCTTATGCTGCAGAATTGGACTAGATGCAACTCCTCTGGTGATCAGCTAATTAGCCTCTTTGCCGTAACCTCATCAGCGTCACATGCACCGCAATTATTCTCGGCTTCATACCGATCTCTGATATGTCGCCACCGCCCTCACGTAATATAAAGGAATGCACAGACAGGGATTGCACATCGAAGATCAGATTTTGAAGAATGGCCTTCTGGTTGAGGTTTCTGTGAGAAGCACCATTGTGGATATGCATGCCAAATATGGAAGGTTACATGGAATGCAATAAATAATGGTTACAGACAGCATGTCAAAGCTCTTCTTTGCACTAGAGTGCTTTGAGAGAATGCAAATCAAGGAAATAAAACTAGACGTAATAAGCTTTTGAGTCTTATGTGTGCCAAAGATTGGGAAAGTAGAGAGGGCCAGATGCATTCATGAACTAATTAATGAGAGGGGCCTCCAATCTGACATTTCTATGGGAAGTATGGTGTAGATATACATGCTATACATAAATGTGGAAGTGTAGAGTAAGCTCATAGTATCTTTAGCCAAATGCTAATCAAAACAAAGCATGATGGAATGCAATGATTATAGGGTATACTCAAAATGCTGAAGACCTCATTGCACTAGAATATTTTTGAAGCGTAATGATGTAAAGTCGACAAAGATTATGTTGTCAATATTTGTTTGTTCGTATTGTTCATCTAATGGTATCGTTAGCATTCGCAATGGTTCACCATCCGCTATCATTCACCATGTGTTATGGTGTTGTCAATATCATTGTTTCATGTTGTTTTACTATTGTGAATCCTTTATTGTTTTTGTCTTCATGGTATTGTGCTTTTTAGTAATAAACATTTAGGCCCATAAAGTTTACCTATGCTTGCTTTAGTTAGGGCCCGAAGGGCCCAATTTTTTTTTTTAATATAACAACCAACACACAACTACCATTAACATTATTAACACAAACCATTGCATTTAACACATTTAGATTCAAACCCCCCTTAAACCCCCTTTGGTTTGGGTGCATATTCACACGGGGGGTTACTCCGGGCAACGAGAGCTGTCGGATGGGCATATTTGCTCATTATTCCAAGATCTGGACCGTACATAGCAATCCTCGTTTGTGGGGTATGCATGTACAAGTTTTTATATACTATATATTAAGGTTTGCAAAATACTATAAGGTTTGAGCGAAAATTAAAAATGAGCCAAAATAAAAAAAAATTCTCTCTCTTCATCGATTAACGTTCTTGCATTTGATCAGGACAATTGACAGATGGAGCGACCGATTTCTAAACGCAAATCCGTCCTGATGCATTTCAGACACCAGGAGTTCATGCAAATATCTTGATTCCACATATGACACTTGTTGGCTGCCTGTCAGGGTAAGGATTTACGGATCTTGGTTCAAATACAGATGATAGATGGATTTTCAATTATGCAAAGCCAGAACTGCTGTTGTAATTGCTCTCAGGCGCTTTGTTTCATCCTCCTCTCGAAGTAATAGCAGCTAATAAACGGTTTTGTTTCCATTGGGTACTAGTTCATTATTCTCAAAAAATATGGCATCTGCGTTTTGGCTTGTTAATAAAGAGGGATCTTCAAATCAGGTCTGTTATATTAATGGCCTAATTAATTCTATTAATTTGTCTTCTATTAATTCTGGTTTTGGTAGACCAATTGGCAGTTGTAGACCATATTTCTTTAAACTTTTGCATCTTATAGTTGTACCAATTGTTTTTTCCATTTGAAGAGGAATGGTTTAAATCTATGAATTATCCGCAGGGTATTTGTTATTTATACATCATAGACTTTGTACCAATTGTTTTTTCCATTTTAAGAGGAATGGTTTAAATCCTAGTTGTCGGGCTAAGGGGATAGTTTATTCTATGAATTATCCGCAGGTTACTTGTAAACGATACATCCTAGGCTCAGTTCAAATTGCCATACTGGTTTTTTTTTGCCCCTACTTGGTGGGTGTAAATTGGCCTTCTTGCTGGTCTGATGCAACTAAACCCCTTGCCAATTAACATACTTGAACCACTGTTTACCTATTTCGCCACTTCCTATGTCTAAATATATTGCAACTAAACCCCTTGCCAATTAACATACTTGAACCACTGTTTACCTATTTTGCCACTTCCTATGTCTAAATATCTCCATACTTTGCATTGCTGTGTTGGTTGATTGCTGCAAATATATTGGAATGGTTACCATTTAATGCCAAATGAAAGTTTCGTATTTGCAGACCTGAGTATGCCCCTCTGATATTATTTATGGGTTTCTATCTTTATCTTTATATGATTTAGGTTTTTTATCATGCACTGAAGGTAATGCAGTGTTACTTTGATTCTTAAGGGTTGTTCTGTATACTTAAAAGGTCTGACATCGATAACAAGTGGTTCTTTGCGACGACACCTGTAATACGGATTGCGAACTAACTTCGTTTATTTGCTTTCTATGGATGTAGGTAACAGCAAAGTCCTTGACCTTTGATGTATTTGAACATGGGTGGGGTGGTGATGTACCATAACAAGCATATGTAGGCCACCCCTCTTACGTTATTTATTAGAAACGATATCTACAAAAACAAGAATCATTATTTGCAGAATGACCACCATGCGTGCGTGCTTGCTTGCATCTGGTGGTTTTGAGATAATGGAATGTGTGAATCGGATTCTCGAACAAGCTAATGCAGTTCTTTATTCTTTCTTTCTAGAGAAGCAAAAATGCATGCTAAAGCAACAATCCATCCTCCAATCCAGCCCCAGCAAGTCATTTTTTCTCCAAGTAACATATAGCCAAGTATGCTAGAAAAGAAAGGTTGCAATGAAAAGATGACCTGCAATTCATTAACAAACCTATAAATCCTATTTATTGATGTAAGACAACTTGAATGATAAAACTGAACCTGAGCTTCAGCTGCAGAGATAGATCTTTGCCCAATATTTTGTATAATGGATGCAAGCGTTCCTGGGAAAAATGCCGAAAATGCAACTGCTGCAAGGATATTCTCATTTTGCAGTATATTAAATGCTGCCAAAAGTTCGCCTGCTCCAGTTACAACAGAGATTTAAGTAAGAAATTTGGACACTAAGAGATTCAAGAAAGAAATTAACAGCACTAAAGTGCCGCAGACAACTGTAAGGTTATGAAGCTGACAGACTTTCAAAGTCCTCATTTCTCAGCTCCAAAACAGCCCATAGCGCAGAGAGAACTGTTGATGTTGCCATGATCCCTGCTGTTAGACGAATAGGCTGCACCCCCACGGAAGCTGAACTTAATCTAACTGTATATAGCGCATAGAATACAGATGCTACCAACATTTGAAAATCTCCAATGCTCGGACCGTCAAATAATCTGCTATACAGTACAGTGGAAAAAATAACAAAAACTAACTCATAAGTCCTTGGAAATTGGAATCATCTGGAATGCTTACTTGGATAAATTTTGAAGCATATTCACATCTTGTTGATCATTCCCAGATGCTATAATAAACCCCACTCCAAAAAGTGCTATAGTTGTAGCCAGCCATGTGGTTACAGACACTTCTCCTCCAAGCAATGTGCTTAGAAGAGGTACTATCACATTCGCTGTCTGCAGTATAAATGCTGATCTGGTTGCTGTTGTGGTTTCTAAGCCTGTGGCCTATTCACAAACATATATACAAACTAGATATCAACTATATGGACTAGAAATTTCAACACGCAAAAACATGAGTTCAGACCTGAAAGGCAGTGCCCAAAAATATCCAAAGGCCCAACTCCAAGGAGGCAATACATGCAGCTGGAATTTCACCATTTGTTGTTTCCTCCTTTGGAAAATTATCCAACGTTTTGATAAGTGAATTCTCCATGGGTAAAAAGACAAACAAAAATGCAATAGAAAGCACTGTAAGAGAAAGGCAAAATGCCTAAGAACATTTTTTCAAGAGGAAAATTGCTAAATTCTCCTAGCTACAAGTTGTTTTGTCTGTACCTTTACGAGCAAGTATCAGCACGCTGGGATGAAGAGCATTTGGCTGATTATAAATATACCGAAGAACTGGTCCATAAGTGCCCCATAAAGCAGGCACTAGCAGCAATAAAATTTTGACCCCAATGCCATCCTTTGAATTTCTTCTATTGCGATCATCTTCTACAGTAACGGAAGCCATTTGCCGGTCCTTTGATAAAGAAATAGACTTTGGGTTTTCTAGTGCGTTAAAAGACATACCTCGTTCCTCTTCTTTTTCTTCTCCTCCTTGATGATCTGAATCCATAGCTTTGGATGTAAAGCATGGCTTGCGAAGACATAACAGTGTAGGACATGCTGCTACTGGCAATCGAGTAAGGGCGGATATGGCCAAGTAATAAGAGCGCATTATCCACCTATCCTTAGGGTGAAATTTTTATCAAGACGTCCATTGGTGGATTGCCTATGTTATTTAAGGGGCAATTTTCTTTTGAGAATCTTGAGGCATATTCTAGCCACATCTAAAGATCTGAGTGGCTACAATTATTGGTTGTAGTTCCGACAGCGAAAATATTTTTGTATTTTTAGATATGAATATGGGGCTAAGGCTTTTGGTTTTTTTTCGACGCCAAGAAAACACCTTGGCCCATTGGAAAACTCATTTTTCCCTAATGAATTATGTTCTTAGTTGCCCATTATTCTAGTTGCATTAGTTTTTTGATTGCCCATTATTTCGATTCATTAGGGAAGATAATGAGTTTAGCTGTAGCAAGTGAAGATTGGAGCATGGTCTCCACTGTTGGATTGCATGGAGAGGGAAATCATGGATTGTTGGTCTTCTGGAAGGAGAAACCTTTCTATGTTTGTTATTTGTTGTTGTGAAGTGGGTCATGGGGGGCATAACTGTCTCCTTGCCTTGTTAATATGATTCCCACCCAGCAGTAGTGCATCTTTGACAAAGTGTTGAATTGTCTTTCTTTAACAGGCTTCTTTTTTTGTTCTTTGGCTGCAATCTGGGGCCCATTGATCTTTTTCCATCTTTTTTCAAATGAAATCCTTAAAAATTTCCAGATTCATTCCCTGATGATTCTGACATAGCTTGTGTAGATACTTCTTGTTCTTGTTCTTGTTCTTTTTCAACTCTTGTCAATGATGGTAGAGAGGCATTTTTTATTAATGTAATGCCTTATATATACAAGGCATCTGGCTATACCTTTGATAGCTTCAAGTATCTTGTTTCAACTACTATAAACCAGACTGCAAAGCCACTTCAAAAACTTCCCTTAGTGTTCCCATGCACTTGAACTCATCTTCAACTGCTATTCTGTCAAACTGCTCAGACTGCAAAGCCACTTCAAAAACTTCCCTTAGTGTTCCCATGCACTTGAACTCATCTTCTTTAAATTGGACATTGCATGCCTTGTCACAACATAAAGAAAGTTACACCACTATACTTTTCTCCATCTGTTGTTGTAAATACCACTGAGATCGTAAGTACTCAAAAATTTCTGGTTCAGTGGCCAATTGAGCTTTCTGCTAAGGATATGAAGGTTTTCTTAGTATAAGAGTCTTCCTTCTGATATATTTGATTTGTCTTGGCTGCAATCGAAGGAATTGACTGCTCAAGAAAAGAATATAATGGATTTTTGTAAAGACAGAACGTATTTTGGAATAGAGTTTAAGTAAATGAAGTCTAGAAATGGCTTTAAAGTGTAACGATCACTTTAGACTAGACAAGTAATTTTCTCGAAAATAGTGGATAAAGGGGTAAGTTAGAAGAAAAATAATGAAAAAGTATGTAAGTCCTGCTAAGAAACAACATCAACACAAGAATTTACCACAAAAATCTCATCAATCTTACACTGAATTGCAAATGTAGACAGTTTAGGAGCCATTCGGGAAGGAAAAGTTAATGAAATGCCAAAGCATATTCCAGAATACAATCCAGTATCCCTTGCTATTCTGAAATAGCAATATTGTATTCTAAAATACACTTTTGCTATAACATATACATTTGCTCTAGTTTGCTATTCCAGAATAGCAAAAGTGTATTCTAGAATACACATTTGGTATTTCAAAATAGCAAAGTGTGCTGGATTATATTTTGAAATGTATTTTTTGCTAAAAATAAACGTACTGTGTATGTTGTTGCCATACATCTCCATGGGGTTTTATATGGACGATGAACAACAGGTTTTCTAAAGTAATCGAAGATGGTGTAGCTGGTGACCTTAAGTGGCCGATCCGAATATAAAAATTGAGGCACCCAAATATTTATTTAAAGGTATAG
This sequence comes from Isoetes taiwanensis, assembly GCA_021234155.1. NCBI lineage: Eukaryota > Viridiplantae > Streptophyta > Lycopodiopsida > Isoetales > Isoetaceae > Isoetes > Isoetes taiwanensis. Next base: position 17,271,547 of record JAJEKV010000009.1, on the reverse strand, counting down.
AAATGGTTGTTGGACATTCTATATGAAATGGAATAAATTCAATGTGTAATTGCTTGCATTTGAATTCTAGAATAGTTTGCACAAAGGCATATTGTTATAAATAGTTTATTCTATTGTATTCTGAAATACAATCCTCTTATAAGTTTTGTATCCACGAATACACTCTGAGATTATAATCTTTAGCTTTAGTTTCTTCGATTATATTTCGCGTTATTAGTGACCAGATGGACTCTATTTTAAGAATTTATTTTAGCAGACTTTGAAGATAGTTAAGGATATTTTGAAAAATAGATTGCTTCCAGCCTTTGTGGTTGTAGTCTTACTATGGGTTTAGCTCATGAGAAAAATATTCTTCCTCCTGAATTTGTGGGATCCTCTACCCCTATATCCACAAGCTCATCAATTTTAGGGACTGTTAGCCTAAAACCTGGAATTTTAGTCTAACCTCAAGGAAGCTCAAACAAAATGGTTAGGACCTCCAGATCACTTAGGGTGATCAGTCCTGCAAAATGGCAACTCCAGCAGCCTTTTTAGTGATAGTTATGTAAACTTTAAATGGTAATGAAAGGTCTGGAGTTTTTAAAAGTGTAGAATGGCAAATAGCCTCTATGATCTGCAAAAAAGCTTTTTCACACTCATCAGTCCAAACAACAGGCCTATATTTACTTTCTCTTTTACTAACTTGGCCTACTCTAGTCAACTTAGAGATAGGACTAATAAGGTGAGAGAAATTAGGCACATACACTCTTAAGAAAGAGGTCATTCCCATAAATCCCTTGACTTCTTTAATTGTCATGGGTGTTTGAAGCTTTTTTAAAGCTATGATCTTCTCTTCAGCTACTTGAAGGCCTTTAGCAGAAACCTCATGGCCTAAGAGCTGGCCTTTGGATGCCAAAAAGATGCACTTCTTTGGGTTTAGATTAACTCCAGTTTGTCCGCACAATGTAAATATCCTTGTTAGCTCGAAATATGATCACTTGTACCAAAGTACCTAAGCATAAATCATCAAGATAAACTCTTGCTTGCTCAGAGTCATGTTTGCAAAGACAAGTATCCATAGCTCTCCTCGAAATGTAGCAGGGGCATTCATTAAGCCAAAAGGCATCCTTTTCATTGCATAAGTTCCCCATGGAGTAATGAAGGATGTCTTTGGTTGATCTTCCTTTTTGATGCTAATCCGATTAAAACCGGAGAAACCATCCAAAATGAGTACATAGACTTGCCACCAATTGCATAAAAGTATTTCTTCCAAAAAGGCAAAGGGTAACAATCTTTGACAAGAGCTTTATTTAGATCTCTATAATCCACACATATTCTTAGAGAACCATTCTTTTTAGAACTGAACAATACAAGAAACCCAAGAAGGGTTCACAATGTCAACTATCAAACCCGACTCCCTGCATTTTGAATAATTCCCTTGATAAGATCTAAAAGTGAGGAATTAATTCTTCTCAATCTCGCATGACAAGTTTAGTATCTTCACGAACTTTTATCTCAAACTCACAAATGCTCCTATCAACCCCTTTCAATTCTGAATATTCCCATGCAAAACATCCACCCAATCTTCAAAGTACTTAATCATTTTACCTTTGCAATCTTCATCATATAGATCTCCCATTTGCAAAGTCCTCGACATACCTCCTTTGTGCACTTCAAGTTCTTTGTGTGATTCCTCTTGTGCTAGGTTGATGGTCAAGATAGGATGAAACCGAGAGAGTTCATCTTCATCTAGGACATCTTCCTTGATAGCTCCCTCGAGAGAGATGCTCTAAGAGTGTTTTCCTCACAAAGAATCAGCCTCAAAGTTTTAGACCTTGGAATATGATAAATTTCCCAATGATCAAAAAAAAAAAAGTTAGCAATTCTCGAGCTTGTGTGTTCAGATCCTCCATATCTTGATGTTTTGTTTGGTATTCTCCCAAAATCTGCTTTTGCAAACAAGTTGTGAGTCTCCATAGATAACAATATGGGAAATATTCATGAACCTTGCTTCCTCAGAGGGCCCAAGAATGAGGGCCCTATATTCTCAACTGCATTAGAAGAAATATTAGGATGAATTCTCCCTATCTTAGTCATCAGCTTAAGATCTCGCATCCTTCGAATAGCGGCCAGAAGAAGCAATCCCTAATTTCTTAGACATACCTCCATCAAACCAAAGGTAGGCCTTGTTTTTCTTTTGGATCGGGAACTCTACATGAGCAAAGTTGATAACTTCTCGCATTTATATCAACATCTAGACCTAAACCGTAAACTCCTAACTCTTCTTCCCCGCAAGATATCCACATCTATGAATCTAATGTTAGCAGAAGGGTCAGTTTGGTTTACCAGTTTAATGGAAGTTGCTCCATTTGAAATAGTGCAAATACCTTCAGACCATATAGGCCTAGCATCTACTGTTTTCATCCACCTTCTTCCCAATAATAAATCATAAATGTTAGCATGATTAACATTCTCAAAGTCAACAACCACAAATGTAGCTAAGACAATGATTCCCCCAGATAATAACGCACACATTTCTCACCACTCCCTTTGGTACTACCTTAGCATTGGAAAAGGATTTTAGAACAATAGAAGTGTTGTCTTCTACTTTGAGATTCAGTGTTTTCATAACATGATAAGGCATGACATTTAGGGAGGAACCTCCATCCAACAAAACCTTATCTAAATGGGAGGTACCTATAGTAGCACTACAAATAAAAGCACCCGGATCTTCAGTGTGCTCAGGTAAGGCTACAGAAATGTTGTTGCAAGTTTCTGCAGCAATTTCTTCAACATTTTGGGTATTCTTGATGAGCTTTTCCCTGTATGATGGTGCAATCCTTAATAAAGTTAGTAAGTCTACAAGAACCTTGGAGTTTTTCATAAGCAATTCAAATTCATCAAGCTCGAGAATCTTTTTTGTTTATACCTTTGAACAGGGGAGGAGCTATATCCCGAGGGTTTGGCTGAAATGTTACCTTAGGAGCTACACTTGGTGGGACGTAACTTGCGGATGTACCCCAATGGAGCCTAGCACGTGTTTGCACAACCATAACATCTTGTTCTTCTTGTTCTTCCGCACAAGTCTCAATAAAACTAATATTGGACACTGTTTACCTTTTTCTTGCTTTGCAAGGTAATTCTTGACACCTGCGAACTTCTCTTCATGACCTATCTCTTTGCAAAAAGAACAAACAGACATTCTCTACCAAAATGGCCCCTTTTGTGGCATTTAGGACAAGATCTTGCAAAGCAATTTTCAGCCCTATGATAGGGTTTACCACCAGCTTTGTGCATTCGGTATGGCGAGCTAGAAGAAGGAGCATTATTACTATTTTTAACTCCATGAGTTGTTTGGTAACTTCTAAGAGAGCTTCAGATACCTTACTTATCTCGATTTCATTTCAAAACCCGAGGGTCTAGCTCTTCAAACTTTTGGCTTCTTCTTTTCCTTCCTGAACCGCATACACAGGGGCAAAGATTAGCATAGTGTGACTCGTGCTCGATCATGATGAGGAGGGTAGAATGGATCTCTGATTTCATCATCGGCGATAGCTTAGCATTTCTACTAAATCTACAGCCTTTACAAATGTCTTATGGATTGAATCTAGCTCACCAAACTTTTGAAGTTTTAATAACTTTCTATAAATCTTAGGCCCGACATCGACCTCCGATAAAGGAAGCAACCAGATGCAAAGTTGGGTGGGAAACATGGTTCCTATAACACACCACCAAATAAATAAGAGTTAAATCTTTCCACATAATCGTTTCACACTTTCACCGATTTAATAGAAAAGGAATTGAGCTCAAAAACAAGGTCCCGGGGTGAAGTAGTCTTACCAAACCTTGACGTAAAACCTTTGTTCCAATTCATCCCACTTAGTACCTATCGACAGTTCGAAATCCAACCAGGATCCGGCCTCATCACCTTTCATGCATTTGATAAACTCAAAGAAACTGGTACCTTTCTTCTTTCCATGCTCCTCATAATATTCTTCAAAATTCTTCAAGAAATGGTTAGCATTCATGGAAGAATCATAACAAGGGGAAGAAACAGGTATAGTGAGCTCAAATTGGTAAGGAGCTTGTGGAGGAAAAGGCAAAGCAGAAACATTTGTAACATTTGCTGTGGAACTGGTAGCCACTTTCATGCTTACCCCTACTAGATCTGGTTGACGTGTTACCTCAGGTTGCTCAGCAGGCTCAGCAGTCTTTCTTGGTGCCATGGAGTTCAACTTCCAGGTGAAAATCTCGGTAGGACCTCCAAAATGTTAGCCTAAAACCTGGAATTTTAGTCTAACCTCAAGGAAGCTCAAGCAAAATGGTTAGGACCTCCAGATCACTTAGGGTGATCAGTCCTGCAAAATGGCAACTCCATCAGCCTTTTTAGTGATAGTTATGTAAACTTTAAATGGTAATGAAAGGTCTGGAGTTTTTAAAAGTGTAGAATGGCAAATAGCCTCTATGATCTGCAAAAAAGCTTTTTCACACTCATCAGTCCAAACAACAGGCCTATATTTACTTTCTCTTTTACTAACTTGGCCTACTCTAGTCAACTTAGAGATAGGACTAATAAGGTGAGAGAAATTAGGCACATACACTCTTAAGAAAGAGGTCATTCCCATAAATCCCTTGACTTCTTTAATTGTCCTGGGTGTTTGAAGCTTTTTTAAAGCTATGATCTTCTCTTCAGCCTACTTGAAGGCCTTTAGCGTAAAACCTCATGGCCTAAGAGCTGGCCTTTGGATGCCAAAAAGATGCACTTCTTTGGGTTTAGATTAACTCCAGCTTTGTCTCCGCACAATGTAAATATCCTTGTTAGCTCAAATATGATCACTTGTACCAGTTCCTAAGCATAAATCATCAAGATAAACTCGAATTGCTCAGAGTCATGTTTGCAAAGACAAGATCCATAGCCTCTCTCGAATGTAGCAGGGGCATTCATTAAGCCAAAAGGCATCCTTTTCATTGCATAAGTTCCCCATGGAGTAATGAAGGATGTCTTTGGTTGATCTTCCTTTTTGATGCTAATCTGATTAAAACCAGAAAACCATCCAAAAATGAGTACATAGACTTGCCGACCAATCGCATAAAGTATTTCTTCCAAAAAGGCAAAGGGTAACAATCTTTGACAAGAGCTTTATTTAGATCTCTATAATCCACACATATTCTTAGAGAACCATTCTTTTTAGAACTGAACAATACAAGAAACCCAAGAAGGGTTCACAATGTCAACTATCAAACCCCGACTCCGATTTTGAATAATTCCCCGCTTGATAAGATCTAAAAGTGAGGAATTAATTCTTCTCAATCTCTGCATGACAGGTTTAGTATCTTCACGAACTTTTATCTCAAACTCACAAATGCTCCTATCAACCCCTTTCAATTCTGAATATTCCCATGCAAAACATCCACCCAATCTTCAAAGTACTTAATCATTTTACCTTTGCAATCTTCATCATATAGATCTCCCATTTGCAAAGTCCTGGACATACCTCCTTTGTGCACTTCAAGTTCTTTGTGTGATTCCTCTTGTGCTAGGTTGATGGTCAAGATAGGATGAAACTGAGAGAGTTCATCTTCATCTAGGACATCTTCCTTGATAGCTCCCTCAGAGAGATGCTCTAAGAGTGTTTTCCTGCACAAAGAATCAGCCTCAAAGTTTTTAGACCTTGGAATATGATAAATTTCCCAATGATCAAAAAAAGTTAGCAATTCTCGAGCTTGTGTGTTCAGATCCTCCATATCTTGATGTTTTGTTTGGTATTCTCCCAAAATCTGTTTGCAAACAAGTTGTGAGTCTCCATAGATAACAATATGGGAAATATTCATGAACCTTGCTTCCTCAGTGGGCCCTGCAATGAGGGCCCTATATTCTCACATTAGAAGAAATATTAGGATGAATTCTCCCTATCTTAGTCATCAGCTTAAGATCTGCATCCTTCAGAATAGCAGCAGAAGAAGCAATCCCTAATTTCTTAGACATACCTCCATCAAACCAAAGGTAGGCCTTGTTTTCTTTTGGATCAGGGAACTCTACATGAGCAAAGTTGATAACTTCTGCATTTATATCAACATCTAGACCTAAACTGTAAACTCCTAACTCTTCTTCCTGCAAGATATCCACATCTATGAATCTAATGTTAGCAGAAGGGTCAGTTTGGTTTACCAGTTTAATGGAAGTTGCTCCATTTGAAATAGTGCAAATACCTTCAGACCATATAGGCCTAGCATCTACTGTTTTCATCCACCTTCTTCCCAGTAATAAATCATAAATGTTAGCATGATTAACATTCTCAAAGTCAACAACCACAAATGTAGCTAAGACAATGATTCCCCCTGTATTAACAGACACATTTCTCACCACTCCCTTTGGTACTACCTTAGCATTGGAAAAGGATTTTAGAACAATAGAAGTGTTGTCTTCTACTTTGAGATTCAGTGTTTTCATAACATGATAAGGCATGACATCTCGGTAGGACCTCCAAAATGTTAGCCTAAAACCTGGAATTTTAGTCTAACCTCAAGGAAGCTCAAACAAAATGGTTAGGACCTCCAGATCACTTAGGGTGATCAATCCTTGACATATGAAGTGAGAAAAGTCATTTTGGAATATTGGTTTTTCCAAAATCACTAAAGTCCCTGAAACTGAAAAAACTGTCAGAGCAAAAAATGGCCTTGCAGACACACCTTGTGAGATTTTTGAGATGTGATTGGTGGTATAGATGATCAACAAGCAAAGGAAACTGGGGGTGGAGATTTGACTTGATTTGAATAGGGGAAGGTTGAGAAAATGTAGGTCAAAGTCGGGTCAAAACGTTGGCGTTGCCCTCGTGCGAGCCAAAATTTGCAGATGGAGTTTGATAAGGAATCTTGAGTTGGGATCTGTGCAGGCAACTTCAAAATAACCCCTAGATCATGTGCATAGGGTTTAAATAGCAAAAAAGAGTTTTAGTTTCTCTGTAAGTAGCCGAGGCCTCAGGAAAAGAACAAACTCTGTGACAGTTATGGAAAAAGGTCTTTTTATGTGTTTTCTTTGAATGTGTAGGTCTCTAAGGTTTTTATGAAGATGAAATGCAACTATCTGAAAAGAATATAGCTTGGAATAAATATTTTGGGTTTTTTTTTAGTTTTTAGCTTTAAAAGCACAATGCAGGATTACAAAAGATGAATATACAATGGTGACAACAACTTTCCAGGCAAAGACTATGCATTATAGAAATGTAACACAAGAAATTTGATAGTGTTAGCAAGGCATTACCAAATTCAAACATATAATAGTGTTTGAAAGTAAAATCCAGGTGCATGCGAGCCTTTGGTGAATCTTAGAACTACCAATGAAGCCGAATGAAATGATTTTTTGAGTTGTAGTTGAAGTGCCTCATTTGTCGAACAAGTCCCACGGACGGATCTTCAATCCGAGCGAGCAAAATTCCGAATAGAAGGAGCAAGATAATATCGAAATATCGAAATGCGCCAAGATCACGAAGGTCTATCTACGAGGGGCGTGTTGATTTGATCTGTTTTCTTGGCTTAAAACTGTTCTTCCCAAAAAGCTAGCTTCGGTTGAGTGATTTGAGGCCCAAATTGAGCAATTCCTATCGAATCCAAGTGCCACAAAGGATCCCCATGGTTTGGAAAAAAGGTTTAGGAGCTAATTTGAGGGCGAAAATTGGCGGGATTCAATCAAATTTAGGCAGGCTTGGCGGTTTGGCGAGCTCCCTAAATTTCTTAGGGTTCATAAAAATTCTTAATACAGGTGATATATCCCACAGGATATATGGTTAAGAATTTTCCATGAACCCTAAGAATATCGCGGGCCACTATTAAATTTGCCAATTGCCCCCTCAATTTTCCGCGTGGCGGCGGTTGAATCCGGTGTCCCCTACTGCGTTTTCGTGGGCCCCTCAAATTAGCTCCTAAAACCTTTTCCGAAACGGTCATGGGGATCCTTTGTGGCACTTGATTCGATAGGAATTGCAAACTGAAGCTAGCTTTTTGGGAAGAACAGTTTTAAGCCAAGAAAATGATCAAATCAAGACGCCCCTCGTGAGATAGACCTCTCGCGGATCTTGGCGCATTTTGATATTCTCGATATTATCTTGCTCGCTTATTCGAAATTTGCTCGCTCGCTTCGCCAGATTGAAGATCCGTTCCTGCAGTGACTTGTTCGACAAACCGAGGCACTTCAACTACAACTCAAAAAATCATTTCATTCTGCTTCATTGGTAGTTCCGAGATTCACTAAAGGCTCGACATGCACTGATTTTACTTTCAAACACTATTATATGTTTGAATTTGGTAATGCCTTGCTAACACTATCAAATTTCTTGTGTTACATTTCTATAATGCATAGTCTTTGCCCTCGAAAGTTGTTGTCACCATTGTATATTCATCTTTTGTAATCCCGCATTGTGCTTTTAAAGATAAAAACTAAAACAAAACCCAAAATATTTATTCCAAGCTATATTCTTTTCTCAGATAGTTGCATTTCATCTTCATAAAACCTTAGAGACCTACACATTCAAAGAAAACACATAAAAAGACCTTTTTCCATAACCACCACAGAAGTTTGTTCTTTTTCCCCGAGGCCTCTGGCTACTTACAGAGAAACTAAAACTCTTTTTTGCTATTTAAACCCTATGCACATGATCTAGGGGTTATTTTGAAGTTGCCCCACGTATCCCAACTCAAGATTCCTTTATCAAACTCCATCCGCAAATTTTGGCTCTGCTTTTGGCACCGCCAACTTTTTGACCCGACTTTGACCTACATTTTCTCAACCTTCCCCTATTCAAATCAAGTCAAATCTCCACCCCCAGTTTCCTTTGCTTGTTGATCATCTATACCACCAATCACATCTCAAAAATCTCACAAGGTGTGTCTGCAAGGCCATTTTTTGCTCTGACAGTTTTTTCAGTTTCAGGGACTTTAGTGATTTTGGAAAAACCAATATTCCAAAATGACTTTTCTCACTTCATATGTCAAGGATTGATCACCCTAAGTGATCTGGAGGTCCTAACCATTTTGTTTGAGCTTCCTTGAGGTTAGACTAAAATTCCAGGTTTTAGGCTAACAGGGACACTCTTAGTCTAGCACTCAATAGATTCTCTCCAGCTTTAATACGTTCTCCAAGCCCTGTCAGAAACTTATTGCCTCAATATTTTATTCCATCTCCATCTGTACATAACAGACAACCCCCACCTTTCCTTCCATGTCCCCAAACAATACGGGCTCCAATTGACGAGATGCCTACTCTGAAAAGACTGATTCCACCATATGTAGCTTCTCTTGCAGTCTTTGCCCAGACAAGGTATACATCATACTTAAGATCTTGTGACCTTCAGTACAACTTTTTTGAACATGTGTTTAGCTCTTTTACCTCTCCAAATTATGAAGTGTCACACTCACTGCCACTTCGAACACCTGCAACTATGAGGAATTTTAGTCTGCACTTAGGGATATGTTTGCAGGTACTTTCAGCCATCCATCATTTATCTTTAACTTTCATGATGTTTCAATTTAATCTTATGACTTTTCTATTGGCATGGCTTTTCTTTAATCATAGTTAGCAAAACATATCAATCTGCATGCATGACTCCAAGAAGAAATCATACCTTTCCATCTGGGACAATCACGTAGATAGTTTCATCATATTCAATAATCATATCATGCTTTAAATATGCAGTATTAAATATGCAGTATTAAGTAATGTGATAGGAATCTTCCAATAAAAAACCATCATCTATTAAACATATGAAACAAATTCAAGGCTTGCATGTTGCACCTCTAGTAATATAAATGGCACCATGGCAACAGGAGCCGAGTCAGAGGAACAACACAGGTTTTAAACTATAAATAAAACAAAGCATATCGCAGAGAATCATTCTTCCTTAAAAGTTTAAATAAAACAAAGCATATCACATAGAATCATTCTTTTTATTTCTAATGATTCTTTTGCAACAATAATCGTTCATTAAGAAGACATAGGTTATCATAAAAAAAAAACTGACTATTTAATGGGTGTAAATTCTATACTGGTGATCAAAAAACGCGACAAAGACCCAAAGACCTAAAGCACTTGGATCCCGGCGACCTTTGTGTCACGCAATTAATGCCGGTAGTTCCCTGCGTTATAACCGCACGCCATAGCCATAAGCCATAGCTTTTAGTCGAACTTTCTCGCCATAGCCATAGCTTTGTTAGTCCGGGAATTTCTCGCCATAGCCATACCGAAAGCCAAATGGAAAGCATCGTAATGGGCTAAGCAAAGGATGAAAGATTTTGTGGAAATGCATGGATTGTCTGGATGATGGACTAATTCCGGCTCTAAAATGAAATATTTGGAGAAAAAAAATCACCAAAGAAGATTGGCTATCGGTTTGAGAGAGGAGATAAATTCCGCATTACACGATAAAAAATCTCTACCGGTACAAAACTCATCCGAAAAAACAATTACAAACATTGATAAAAAAGCTTTATCGAAAGTGAGGGATTATGCAATAATGAGGTCGAAAACGATAGCCTATGCTTTTGCATGGGAAAATTGCATATCCGCACAAAAAAAATCAAAAGCACAAGGTAAATTGGGCTGCTGCTGGAGCTCAAATTATGAAATACAGGAGGTGTAGGAAGCCTGAATCATTGGAACCAAAAAATACAGAGAAGAAGACGGTAGAAGCTGAAGGGGAAAAGAAGTTGGCAGTGGAATCTTTTATTTTGAACACAAAAATTTTACAGAATGTAGAACTGATCGAGAATGAGATCACCAGAATTTCTAGTGAGAGAGAAGCTTGTGCATTGGAGTTGAATGACATCCTTGTCACATTGGCAGCAGAGGATCTCTCAAACCAGGCTTTAAGTGGCAATGTGGCAGAAGCAAACAATAATATTGAGCAAATGAAAAAAGAATTAGAACTCAAAAAATCTTTGCAGGTAACTCCAGAGTTAGAGAAAGACATTGCTGAGCTTGAAACAAGTATTATGCTTGAGACCTATGCAGCAAAAAAAATGGCAAGTTACAGGAAGGTCAATCCAAACACAGCATCAAGAAGGGATGAATTGCAAGGTGAACTTCACATGAAGGATGCTAACCTCTCAATACTGAGATCAAACCTCAAAAACTTGGAAGAACTGAAAGGTATGAAATTTTCACCAATTAGAGTCAATGCAGTTAGTAGAGACTTACCTGTGCTATTTGAGGACGCTTGTGCTGCATGTGGATTAGCATTCTCCAGCAATTACAGGTTATCAGTAAAACTAAAATGTGATCATGAGTATCACTTAATGTGCGCAGCTTTGTTGGCTAAAGGTAAATGCATTGTTTGCACTTCATCTATCAGTTCTGCTTTATTTTTAGAGCTTGGTATGACAGTGCCTGTGGACGAGACAGTGCTTGAAAATACAGGATCACCTTCCATTTACCAATGGATTCTAAATGACCAATTGAAATCCAATGACCAATTGAAAATACAGGATCACCGTTAGACAGGCTAGAAATGTCAAACCCAGCTCAAAATGACCAAAATTGCTCAAACCCTTGAATTGTTTTTCCAAACTGTGGTTTGTTTGTAAATAGAAGCATAACCCATTAGTACCTCACAAGTATTGCTCTCGGCTCAAAGCTGATGCCTTACTCCTAGATAGAAGTGCCCAAGAACACCCCTTTGTTATAGTCATCTAGACCTCAGCATAGCAACCCAAGTCCAACTGTTGGTACATCACCTCTGCTCATGCCAAAGGCATAAACCTTGACCTAATTTTGTGTCCTTCTAATAGAGTTTGACTTATACCAACCACATTGACACTCCCTATTGCCGGATACCTAGAAAGGAGCTAGAGTCTAGAGCTGCCCAAGTCACTCCATGTGTAGAGATTGGACTCCCCAAACCAACTTTGCTAGGACCTTAGAGTATGCCTCAAACATCATGGAGGTTTTGCAAAACAACCCTCATTTCATGCCATACCACACGCCCTAATGTCCGTAGACTTGGAGATTATAGATATGTCTCCAATGAATGCCGCCGAGCCAACTTGCTTGCTTATAGAGCCCAAAATATTGTAGGAGAGCCCGGCCAAGTGGACCCCTTAGACTCTAGAATATAATGAAGCTGCTTTCAAGGCACAGGGCGTGAGCCACGTAAAGAGCTAGAGGCGCAACTTTGAAGACATCAAGGTCCCACCATGTACGCATTGCATAAGGAGAGGAGACTCAAAAGGCAGACCCAAGAGAGGGAAGCACAACGACAAACACCTCAACTAACAAACGAGTAGAACAGGACACCACCGGCCTATCATCAATCTTCATCAAATGGGAAGAATATTTGGTAACCAACGGCATCAAGAATTTTCTAGATGTCAACCTCCCTACCACATCCACGCAGGTCACATCGAAAGAGGATCTCGACGACTTCACCAACCTCGACGCACATGAGTTTCAAAATGGAAGAATGCAAGGCAGCAAAATACAAAACAGTGCGCAGAAGACGTTAGACATCGATGCCACGCTGGCATCACGAGCTAAGGTCGAGGGCATAATCTTTCATCGAGGAGAGAAGTCATGGCTAATAATGAGCCGATAGAAACCGGAGGGAAGACAACCACCCACCTTGCAAACCCGCCAGCTCGCCGCTTAATGTAATGCAACGCCAACAAAAGGAGCAACTAAGCTAGGCAACCACAAAGCACCTAAGGCTGACCAGACGAAGCCAGCTCCCTTTGCACCAAATAGGAGAACTTTCATCGGTTCCAAAAGTAGGAGACCATGAGGGCCTATATCAGCATTAGGGGCAAGATCAAGGAGGAGAATATTCTGCTCAAACAAGAATTCGGGACCCGTAACACCCTAGAAACCAAAGGAAGGACGACTTTTACTACGCCAGCCAAGGAGAGGCGAGACTCAAATGGATAGGACCCAAAGGACGGAGGAGACGACCTAGCCAAGAGGGTACAAATCACGCAAAGGCAAACTGAAGGAGCTAGGGTAGGTGCAATGGAGATGACCACACTTCCGTGCATCGAGAGGCACCCCGAATGAAGCAAAGCCCAATCAATAGGGGCGACTCGTAAATTCAACCTACCACGGAGGAATGACAATGCCCCGCCTACCACCACACGATCTCGTGAGCCAAGACATTCAAGAACGCCTGACCGCAATAGCCGTGATCCTACTCAACCGATCAATGGTACCGCACATCGGCAACCTTGCAACGACACAATCGCATATAGGGACGCTTGAGCGTCACCGCATTCCTTACGACGGACATACACATTAAGGAGGAGCATCTTTTTCAAGGGATCACATCGACGAACACTCTTCGCAACTTGGGGTGACGAGATCGATCAGACATGAAGCTCAACAATAGTAGCAAAGATCTCAAGGAATCCCGAGTCAACCGTAACGAAGAAGATGCAAAAAAACCGGCGGATCAAACGCGATAGGAGGAGGGGAAACCCTAAAGGAGTATAAATATTTAAGTAGATCTTCGTAGTTGCTTTGAAAAAGTGGATGAATTAAAATCCCAATGTAAATGCGTATATGTCTATTGTATCATTAGGGCGGATTTGGGATCTCAAAATGGCCTCCTATCAGCCATTCCACGTCATATTTCCGCTCCTTTTTTCCCATGCCACCTAGGATACCAAAATCTCATCATTACAGATTTACTTGGAATATTCTCCCGGAATAAGGGGGATTGCGCATTCATGGCGCCATATGTATTTAATTCTGTTGGTTGTCAGACAGGCTGATGCAACATGTGGCGCTTCTAAAAAGCCACTTGCATTATAGCATACTGGCAACTCATGACGGTGTCTCTTGGTTTGTCAGATACCAAGCGTGCGTGTCACCGATTCTTGCACTATTTTCATTTAGAGGCCATGGCCATACAAGCTTCCCGCCTTCCAACATTTCAAAATTTGAATGTGTAGGTTGAAGCTTTGTATCAGACTTTCATTTCGAGAGGCCATGGGTCAGCTTCTTTATGGGTGGTTTACATGGAGAAGTTTAGGCCCTCCGCCGAAGTTCTCGGGCGAGTCGGCCCTTTGATTAAAAATTCAGCCCCCGTGATCAGCCTACGCAAGTTGATCTTGCAAGGGCTGATTTTCCAAAACGGGATGAATTTTTTGCCTCACCCCAAGTTCAAAGAGTTTTAAGTCGGGCCGCAGTTCAGTCCATGTGATCATGAACCCAACATTAACCGATCTTTATTTCATCCCAATACAAAGCTTCCCGCCCCTACAATTCGAAATTTGAATTTGCTTAATGTATAAAAAGCATGGATTGTAGGAGAATGGACTTTTCGATTTCCATATGCACGCTGCAAATTTCAAAAAGGAGGTTAGTACGGACGCTCGCTCACACGGCTTTAATTGTGCCGGGCATACAAATTGTACACCTTCATTTCGCAAGCGGCGATCCACGCAGTATGGAAGCTCCAAATGATGTGTGGATAAGGATCCAACCGACTCATGAATATGCTCCAGCCTTCAATCGCAAAAAGGAGGTCTAAAAATAAGAACTTAGACCTCGACATGTTGTGTCTTGCGTGCTCAAAAGTGTCGACATCCGGGCGATGGCGCTTTATATCCATTGATCCGCTCGCTGGGCAAGAAACCGCCATTTCGTGACGCTTCAAGTTTAGTCCAATTTTGTGGTGACGGTAACTCGCCTCCTAGGATATTGTGAGAGATTGAGAGAGGATGAAGGCATTCTGAATCGAATACGCCTCCTTGAGATGAGCCGCCCGATAAGGAAGGGAAATGTCCGTGAAGATGCTAATAAATGACATTATACTTTGCAATGCTAAGGGTTTATACATTCTTGAAGTACAAAGGTTATGGTGTTTGTGTTTAGATACCTCTAATACAAGAAGTCTTTGACTACTTTTAACAATAGATTTCTTTTTAAAAATCTATTGCTATTTAAATTATAGCAAAAATGAGTCTTGAAACTCTTTAAGTAGTAGAAAAACTCTTTGACTAGTTATCCATTTGATGACCATTTTTTAAGAAAATATGATATGTGACATTCTTATATGCAAACATTCATAAAATTTATGAACATTGAAGGTCAAAGCCATCCTTGTTTAAAGAGGATCATATGATGCTAAATCTTCATGCTAAGTAATTGCATATAAGAAATTACCGGTGTGATCCTTTATAAAAAGTAAATAGAAACACAAATATTGAACTTACAACAACTTAGTGAAACAAATAGTATTTTAATAAACCAACACTTTACATACTAACACTTTACACTTTAAATAAGATATTTCTTTCTTTCCTTTTACTTGAAAACTATTTTTTTTTTTTCAAGATGGATCACACCAAGCGAATAATACATATGCAAAAAAAGGGACACACTAAATTCGCATGGTGTGATCCACTTTCTTATTTGTTGTCAAATTAAAATTAAACACAAGTACTCATTCCTATTTGTATCTAAAATGCTTTACCACTCTTAAGTACATAAGTCATTATCCCTTTTCAAAGAGCATACTATTTTTCAAGAAGGATCATACCAAGTTTAATAGTACATATGCAACAAAAATGGAACACACTAAATTCGTGATCGTGGTGATCCACTTTCTTATTTGTTGTCAAATTAAAATTAAACACAAGTACCCCTTCTCATTTAATGCTTTACCACCCCAAGTGCATAAAGTTATTAGTCATTTTCAAAGAGCATATCTTTTTTTTAAGAAGGATCACATCAAGCATCCTATTTGCATCTAAAATACTTTACCAACTCTAGTAGTACATAAAGTTATTAGCCCTTTTCAAAAAGCAAACACTTTATCAATAAATGAGCACGTCACATATCCACACTTAACTTCAAATAAGACACATATATATTTCTTTTATTAAAAGATAATCAAAGTAATTTTACTATAGGAAGTCATCTTTTTCCAAAAAGATCACACCAAGCGAATTTTATATAAGCTAAAAGGTTGGAATATACTAAATTCGCATGGTGTGATCCACTTTCTTGTTTGTTGTCAATAGATAATAACACCAAGTCCCTCATCAATAGTCTCCCATTTGCATATAAAATATGTATCATTCCAAGTTATATTATGTTTTATGAACTAAACTTTTTCAAAGAGGGTCCCAAAGCAAAATACAAACACTTAATCAATAAGCCAACACTTTACCAACAACCAAAGCTTTATTAAATAAGATTTTCATGTTATTTTATCAAACCTAACAATGTTTCCATATGTGACACTTTGAGTTAACTGATCCAAAGGCTCATGAAAACGACATTTTATACAATCTTTGGAGCTTTTGTGTCGTGGCATTAGTAAACACCTCTAATGGAGCAAATATTTTGTAACTCATTTTTTCAACAACCCTGGATGCACGTCTTATCAAATATTTCTTCATTGCAAGGACACCATTCTCATAACTTTGAGGCTTGCACAATTCGCTTAAACGAGGTCATGGGACGACTTTCAAGCTCGGCTCCCACAACTTTACAACGTAAAACTAGATGCCCATTGCCCTGAATGTATATCTTGGAAAAGCATGTCTCTTATGTCCATATGTTAGACAACAACGATGCTAGTAATGCTTTTCCCTAGTCTCAAATCCCCGACATCTGATAAATATAGCCCAAAGAAAAATATTTGATTCAGTGAGTGAATATAAATCAAGAAGAGGGAAGAAAAAATATGCAAGGATCACATGACGCGAAATCTCACTACACATTTACAAAGTGCATATGCATTTTCGCATGGTGTGATCCATGTATTATTGAGGGTGCAAATTTGCAAATATCCTCCTCTTCAAATCCCTTCCCCCCTCCTTCCCTTTTTTTTTTTTTATACTATCCATAGCATTTATTTTGAACCCTATAGTTCTACCTATTCATTATGTATGAATGTCGCCCGGCGATGTAACTCCATAGTCGCCCTTCATTAAGGATAGCATTCTCACCCACGAGCCTATGGATAGATATGCTTCCACCGTCGGCGACGACGGTCGTTGAATTGTAAGAATGAATGGCAGTGGAGCAATACGATGAATGGAAAGAGCCGAAAAGTAGGAAAACTTCAGAATGAAAATTTGGGTAGTAAAACATGGCATGTAACGTGACGCTTGTTTGTCCGCACATCGCCGCCGTTGTTGCTTAACTCTATGCTCGCCCGCAAAAACGCATACACTATTGGAGACTTGGATTCCAAATGAAGAGCCGGCGGAGAGGATGCACGTGAAGGCGCTTAATATGAACAATGGAAATCTTGGTGCCAAAATTTGATAAGGTGGTTGGTGCATGTGGGCATGTGCACAGTAGGCGGGAAAAGTAGCCATTATTTTGGTCCGCGATACGATTTTCGAAAAATGGGGGCCATTAATGTGGTTGCAATGAATGCACAAACATGTCCTATGAAATTTCGCCATGTGGATGCCAAGTAAGCCTGCTCCTCTTTCTACTTGCCAACTAATACTGACTTTGGAAAAAAATGCGCAAACATCATTGGTCGCGAGAAACATGACGTGGAATTCTGGCATCCAAGATATGGGCCATTTTGAGACCCCAAATCCGCCCTAATGATCTCGGGTGCTCACAGATATAGTGGAGAAACATGAGTTTAAAGTCATGTTTTACGGATTTAGCGCTTAGATCAGGAAGCTCCTTCACTTCGACTACCAAATGAGGAAGCAAGGAAGCACAACTATAGCCCAAGATCAAAATGGAAGAGCAAGTACGAGGGAGAAACGACTAGAGCCCAAGCAAACCTTCGACTCCAAACACTTCGGGAAGTGCCCTCAAGTAGAAGACCACTCGTCCACCCAATGTCGAATAAGAGACAACACCGGCCATGTCAAGATCATCACACACTGACGGACATCGCCGTATGCACCACTACCTCTTGTGGCAGCGGCAACACTTGACTAACTTATGACACGAAAGTGGCCTCAACAATAGAAGGAGGAACGACCCGACATCAACGAGCCAACTAAGAAGGCAACATCTCGACAACCATAATTCCACCTTGTGGTAATATAAGGTGATGCGCTATGACACGCGTATTAGATGGAGATGCACTTACGAAAAGGCAATCTGCGACGAGGAGATATGCCTTCAACAACTAGGTGATGGCTTCGCCGTGTAATTCCTACCAAGAATTAGAAGAGAATAAGCCGATTATATCTCCGACATGTGGCACGCCAAACGCCCAAGGTAGAAGCATTCTACACCTTAACGACAAGGATAGTAATCGGGCACCTTCGCAAAAAGAGAGTTCAAGATAATAGCCGTGCTATTCAACGACAAGAGTATATCTAAGGCGTGTACTTCTTCAACTCAAGGGTCAAGCCGCCAGCAGATATAAGGATCTATCATCCCGACAATATAGCCGCCAGGAGGAGAGCCATGAAGCTTTACTTAACGAGAGACCGACATGCATAGAGGGACAAAGGTCGAAACCGAAAGTCGGAGAAGTGCTAGCAACCGACTTCTTCCACGAAGCCCCTAGAGGCAACAGGAGGATCAAAACCGATGAGCACAATCAAAACCACCGGAGGGTACCTCAAGACAAGAAGACGGGCATAGCTACCGAGGAACGGATAATGTCCAAGCCATGTGACCGAGGGATCAAACAAGGAAGATTGGAAGCTCGATGGAGAAGCAATTAGGTGAGGCGAGGCGAGCCGATAACTTGCACGCGGACTTGCACGCAACTTGATGAACCCAAGGATGGACGATTCAAAGAACAACTGCAGAAGAGAACAACCCGTAGGAGTATAGCCAAAGGAAGCGCCAAGACAGCCCTCAAGAGACGCCTCCAAATAGCTTCAAGTATCATGAAGGGGGGAACAATTACCGAGAACAGGATCGAAAAGCGACTGAAATGTCGGCAGCATCAACGACCAGCACACCTTTAGTTAGAATGTGATGCAAAGCGCAGTTGTGCCATAACCGACAAACATCGGAGGGCCCAAGTATATCAACAAGTTACCCCTGAGTACGAAATGACGCATAAATAGGAGGATATAGATTGTCAACACCATTGCACCGGGAGGAACACCGATGACATTACCAAGGAGTAGGTGTGCAACCTCGAAGGGAGGCACAAGGGGGACTTAATAGCTCTAGTAGTAATTGTAATTATGTAAGCTATATGCTTTGCATATATAGTTCCCTTTGTTATTCCTTCCTCCCATAGCGAACAAATCAAAGGAAGAGATGTCGCAATTTGCGTGGGTGAAGCAATCAACATCCTCAACACTCTTCAGTAACAAGAGGACTCGACGATGAGACGCCGATGGAGTCAAGAAACAATATCGGATACGAGTCGCCCTTTAGCCGCCAAGACAAAAGTTTAAGATGAAAGATCTTTTTCAATCCACGCCACCTTCAGGCTTTTGAAAAGCGCATGGAAGATTTCAAGTGATCAACTACACCATCAAGCCACCAAAGAATGAGAGGCTTCTAACCAAACAAAGTCAACCTCTACATCAAAGGGGAGCCACCGGCAAGGAGACCAAGCATCGAAGCGACTCGTAAGAACGCATCTTGCTACTTCAAGCAAAGTAACGAGTGGATGAGCTTCTAGCAAGCTCGTGGATCTAAGGCCATGGGGCCTAGTAGGTTAAAATGTACCGGACGACAACATCCATATTGGGATTAGAAGGCATTGCCGGATATTCTCGGCCGAAAGGATTGCCCCAATATTGAGCTAAGCGCCAAGGATTGGGAAGGAAACGATAGGAGTGACTAAAATTATACACGATTGTTAATAACATCCAACGTATTGAAACCACTTGGTGAGATTGATCTCCTCGCTAAGAAGGAATCATTACTAGGATAATTGTGACCATGTATAAATCTAGCACCCTCTAAAAGAATAATCCAACCTAAAGAAAAGAAGTAATCTAACAAGTCCCACCAACTTGTTACGATGGCATCAATTCGATTGGTAGGAATATTCCAAGAGTTTAAATAACTAAGAAAGGGGAATCTCTAGAATATAAAAGAATAATACATGTAAGGTACATCTAAAATAAGAATTATAGTAATCAAATAGTCTTTTGAGACAAAAAGGAATTGTCCTCATGACAAAACCTTTGTGGTTTAGAATCGCTCTAACTAAGTAGGTAACCCATAACTATATTGAAATAAATGATAACATAATATATGCATCCATCTTAGATGGTTATATATGTTAGCTAAGGCTAGTAAAGTAATGCGCTAAGTAAGAAGCGTATAACCTCTTAAGGGGAGAGAATAGATATGACGCTGTGTACAACGCCATTGACGGGTGCGACCATTTTTTTTCAAGAAAGTGGGAGGGCTCAATTTTTTTGATTGAACGCATTTTTGCATCGAATTGACCGACCAGAATAGAGTTCACTCCGCAATGGCCGGGCTTAATAGAGCGTAAAATAGATAGATACCTTAGTGCTCGTGAGGCCTTCAACGCGGCGAGACCGACGTAGTAGCTAACTACACCAATGAAGTGGAGCAAAACTATGGGAGCAATGCAACGACCAAGTCATCTCCAAAATTACCGACCGCTCAATGGGTGGATGCTTCTAGCCTTAGGTAAGGTGTGTGCATGCATTATAAGCTTTAATGTGTCTTATAGATAAGTTAAATATAGATCCTAATAACCGGATAGAAATTGTTGTAATGATATGTATCATAGGGAAATAAGTTAAATAACAACTGTAATGTGAGGTAGCATGTTAATTAATCCTTTGCAAGGATGCAATTCCTTCCAAGGATAGCTATATGACCTCGGTCCTTATAAATATAAATAGAAAATAGAATTCAGATATACTTAAGTGCATCTTAGGGATATACTTCCAAGGGTAATGCAGACCCAAGGAAGAGAATAAGAAGCACATCTAATTCTTGTGTATGATAATTAAAACCTTGTCTATGATACAATAGGTCTAAATCGGGTTATTGTTTAAATAATCACGATCTAAAAGTCGCTAAATATTGCAAAGCTTAGAGTAAATATAATTGTACCATCGGAAGTAATGTATCCGATACTATGATAATGTTAATTCATAAATATTACCTTTAGGGTAATTATGTTAATCACATGCATTAAAGGAGCCAAAAAAAAATCTACCCAGCATGTCGATTTGTGTTTAGATTAATTTCATGTGTAGTTAAGATTAATCCACGATGCAACCTATGCCGTGTATGGGTTGCATGCGATTTACCGATGATGGGACCACTACTACGATCTCTAGGACGGGTGTAATGTCAATGTAGGCATGACCGCGGTTCCACTTGGATGAGCTTTTAAGGTAGATTAAAAGTCTACTCCGTCCCATCGGAAGTAGACGACCTCGAGAGATAAGAGGTCATTCAGAATGCATTGATAGGAAAGCACCTCTAGTCAATGCCTACGGGGAGGACCCTATCCTTCACGCCCAAATACAGGAAGGACCCTATCCTCCACGTCTCAGACAACTAAAGGTGTAGGCATGAGCGGCATATAGGCATTATAGGGTGCTGTCTCCACGGCCACGATGGAAGAAGCATCCTCTTCCTACGCCGGGAGATTAGTCACGCATTCATGTAGATAGATGGGGTGGTTCCCTTATAACCAACCTTACATTAATATTCTAGCGTGGTGTGAATCCAGGAGGCCAATGAGAACAAAGAACCGGCGGGGAATCGCATCACGAGCACTTGCATAAATAGTTCTAGAGTAGTTGTGATTTCTACCATTGAAACTAATCGCTTAAATCTGGTGTAAGCTAGTAAATATGTAATTATAGATATTGTAAAATTAATGCAGGATTTCAAGGTGCAAAGACTTGCAACACGAACTTTGTTAAAACGTGTTGCAAGGGATGAAGAGTACCTTAGAAGTGTAAATTTTGTATGAAATTGATAAACTTTGATAAACTTAAATGTTGTATTAACACACTGACCCCAATTTTTGGTCCACAGTTGTTTTTTACTTGTACGGAAGTGTTGTTTTATGCCAAAACAACACCAAATGGCCCCAAAAGTCCACGCGGGTCTGCTTATCCGGATTTGCACAAAGAGACAAAGTGGTTTTTTGCGTAAAATTTCCACCGGGGTTTTTGGCACCCTTTTTTTTCAACGGTCCTTTTTCACTATTGTTTTTCGCAAAAATTTTGTCAACGCGGTGGTTTTTACGCGGATCGTGGTTTTTTCACGAGCCATACGTTGTTGTTCATCAAAATAACACGCGTTGGTTTAGATATTACTACATGTGTAAACTTAAATTACAACGTCAAAGTAAGATGGTTTTTTAAAAAAAATTACATGTTATTTAACCAAGTACCACCTGTTACTTAAATCTAGCTATTGTTTTTAATGCTACTAACTATTGTTTTTCTAAAATAAAGACATGTAAAAAAGCACTAATAGTACACATAGAAAAAGAAAGATGTTGTTTCCAATGTGTCTTTAGGCCAATGAAATATCGACACGTGTCATACTTTAAAAAAATATAACGAATATAATATTGACACGTGGCATAATTTATTAAAAATAAAAATATTTTTTCGACACATTATTACTTTTTAAATGTGATTTTTAACCAATGAAATATTAACACATGGCATACTTTTTTAAATGACAAAGCACTATTTTAACTAATGAAATGTGGACACGTGGTGCACAATTGAAAAAAAAAAATAGTATATACACAATTTAAAAGTCAATATATCTATGGATCCTTTATTAATTTTGTTTATTTTAAAATAAAGAAGCCTTTTGGGAATCGAACCCAAACAAACCCACACAGCATAATAATATTAGATTGTAATCCAAATTCTAAGATTCTAACACTAATTAATAAGGAAGGAAAGGTAATGGAGGTATCAACCATTAGATACAAATAATTTAAATGCCACTGAAAACGTTGAAATTCATGGAATTCATAATTTTGAAAGCAGAAAATGCATTACAATCCTTTAGATGGAATGATGTTCCACTTTTCCAATTCTAAACTGTTTTAGATGGAATGGTGTTCCATTTTTCCAATTTTAAACCCTTGTTAGTTGCAAAGATACTCCCACAACCAATTGTTGCTTAATTTTGATAAGAAAGGGGTCTTCTGCATCATTGGATCCATTACTTTCAAGACTGCTTCAGGATCTGAATAAGGAAAAAACAATCATGTTCAAAAATGCCTAGATCATACAAAAAAAGAACAAGTTCAATGATTTTTACCTGTTTTAAAATCTACACTGATGTTAAGCTTCATCTGCATACCTGTTGTTAGAGAACAACGATTATATACATAACTGCACTTAAAAAAAAGGGCAAATGCAAAAGAAAGAAAAGCATGCATGATACCGTTTTCGGTCGCTTTCTACTTGTTAGCAGATCAAGCATTCTTGATCAAACAAGAATGCGTGCATTATTGTGCGACATGATCCCGCCATGCTCATTTTTCACTGATCCAGCCATGTTCTTAGCACCAACACACCTTCAAACCTCGCCCGTGCCTTCAAACAAAGCACAAAAAATTCAAGTTTCGGGGCTCTATTGGGCAAGCGCAGCATAACCGCAATTCCTTTTCCACGGATCCAAAGCCATGTTCTTATGTTCTTGTCACCAACACACCTTCCCTGAATACTTGAGCAAGCCCAATACTAAGCAAAACACGTTGTTCCGCTCCAATCACAGAAAGCACATAAAAAAAAGATAAAGTAGAGCTTTACGGGGCATCATACACAATTTAGTTGTGGTAGAAGAGGACAGCGATGAATCTGCGAAAAAAAGGAGATCCGGAAAAGCAGTCAGGCAACAAAGTATGATCGAAGGGGAGCAGAGAAGAAGACCCACCATGATCGTAAGGCCGTAGAAAGGCTTAAATATCGATTCGAAAGCGTAAGAAATCCCGGACGAGAAAGGAAAGAAAAGAGAGCAAATCGCCCTGCTTTTCCCCCAAGAAGAGAGCGTAACCGCCAAAAAAATGTTCCAATCCCGCCCAAAGAAGCCCGCCGCCCACCGCCAAAAAGTTCAGTCCAATCAGATAGGAAGACGAAGATCGAGATCTTAGCCCTTGGTTTTATTTTTATCCGACGGCTATAATAGCAGACACATCAATCAATAGATAATGAATATAATATAGACATAGCAGATAATATTTCAATGGTCAATAGTTTAGGCTATTCAGATTCGCCAAAACAGTGTCAAAATGGGATTAATCCATTCTTTTTTTTTCTAAAGGCTAGAAAGATATATTATTTAAATATTGAGTTACAGAATTTAAAGGCCCCCAATGGGCTTGAGCTATTGCTCCCGTCTAGGGCTCACAACCCCCCTACTAGCCACAACTTAGAGTTACTCGTCATTTGGGGGGAGGAGCAAATTCTCCTGCACCTGACGCACAGGAACACTTAAAAAATATGTAGAAGCCCTCAAATGAGCCTAGTCTATCAAGGGACTTATCATAATCTCTTCGCCATTTTCTGCCATGTGAGATTGACATGAGGCAACACCATGGTTGAAGATGTTTTTCATCTTGACCGTTGATATTTCCTGGTCCCCTAGTGCTATAGCCACATGTGCTTCCATACCGCCCAAAGTGCAATGCAAGTAATGGTATACCCAAGCTTATCAGTTTGTGCTAGGAAAATCAGAGGCCATTGAACATATGCCATGTCCATATGCAAGATGGGGGCAACTCAAGCCCAAAAATCTCTCACTTTGTGGCAAAAGAACATCCTATATTATTTATAGCTCTTTTATATATATATATATATATATATATATATATATATATATATATATATATATATATATATATATATATATATATATATATATATATATATATATATTAGAATGGGGGGCTGGGGGGTTAATGACCAAGGTTCAAATCCCCCACACAATATAAAAATTTTAAAAGCCTTTCCTTAAAGGATGAGCATTCAACGTGGGCCGTAGGATCTTGGACCCGATCAAGGGCCGAGATCGTGCCATGTGGCAAAAATCTAAAGCAACATGAGCCGTAGGATCCTGTAGATCGAACGATCAAGATCAAGAACAACTGGGACCATAGGATATATTACATATAATTCCCAGGTATATATATATATACTCAGCATATAGGATATATATGTCCCAAAGCAATGGGGGATAATAGGACGCAAATATATATAAAAATTTTAAAATCAAAGTTATTTCAGGCCAGGTAGGATTGGACCCGATCAAGATATAGTCATACACAACATCATGAGCCATCCAACATAGTGCAACATATATACACCATATATATGGCCCATATATGTTTGTCCCTCCCAAATCCGAAACATAGATCCCAGATCCCACGGTACACGCGGGGTTGGGACGCATCCTATATTTGTCTCTAATGGCTTGGGGAGTTTTGTGTATAGACTATATGTGTTGGGCATCCTCACGGTCCCGAGCTGATTTGATCCCCATCGGCCGGTTTGAGATCCACAGGCTCACATTGCTTTGGGACACATCCTACGGTGCACATGGCTTTGGGAATTATATGTAATCGATCGATCTCGGCCCTTGATCGGGTCCAAGATCCTACGGCCCACGTTGAATGCTCATCCTCTAAGGAAAGGCTTTTAAAATTTTTATGTTGTATGGGGGAATTGAACCCTGGTGATTGACCCCCCAACCCCCCATTCTAACGACTAGACCAAGCATTAATTCTATGAATAATTTATGTTTCAAATATACTTAAGGGTAACAATCTAGTTAAGATAAAATGGAGTATAACATTCTAACTAGTTCAAAAGAGTTCTAGAATGTTCTAGAAGGTTCTAGAAAGTTCTAGCAACTTCTAGAAAGTTCCAAAATATTCTAGAAAATTCTAGAACATAATCTGGGGGGAATCTATGAAAATTCTTCCAGAAAGTTTCAAATTGTTCTAATAGGTTCTAGAATGTTCGAGAATGTAGGAATCCATGGAAAGGTAAGAGAATCTAGGGAAATACTTCCAGAAAGTTCTAGGATATTTTGAAAGTCTCAGAATGTTCCAGAAAGTCTTAGAATGTTCCAGAAAGCCTTAGAATGTTCTAAAAAGTTCTAGAATATAAAGGAATCCAGGAGAATCTAACGGAATCTAAGAAAATCTCATAAAATGTGAGAGAATCTAGGAAAATATTTACAAGCCTAAGGGAATCTCTTAAAATCTAGGGGATCTAAGGGAATCTTCATAAAATC
This sequence comes from Isoetes taiwanensis, assembly GCA_021234155.1. Lineage (NCBI taxonomy): Eukaryota > Viridiplantae > Streptophyta > Lycopodiopsida > Isoetales > Isoetaceae > Isoetes > Isoetes taiwanensis. The sequence continues at coordinate 17,245,413 of JAJEKV010000009.1, read as the reverse complement.
TAAGGCAATCTAGGAAAATGTTGATGAAATTTTAGAGTATCTAAGGGAATCTTTATAGAATCTCTTTGAATCTCATATAATGTAAGGGAACCTAAGGCAATCTCATAAAATCTAAAGGGATCTAAGGGAATCTAAGGGGATCGTCATAGAATCTTGGAGAATCTACGGAAATCTAATGGAATCTAGAGGGAATCTAGGAACCTCCACGAAACCTCCAAGAGAACCTTGGTAGAATCTTAGAGAATCTATGAATTTAGAGTATTCTCAAGACATTCTTTTAGAATGTAGGGCACGACAAGAACTTGCAGCATAGGAACATGCTAAAACTCGAACATGCACCGTAGGACGATATGTTCTTATGTTTCGCGCTTATCCGGCCGTCCGTTCGAGATCCGACGGCTCACGTGGGTTTGGGACGTATCCTACGGCCCAGATGGCATGGGAGTTTACATATGTAATATGCACCATGCTCCTACGGTCCAGATTGATCTGATCCTAATCGTTGGTCCGAGATCCGACGGCTCACGTGGCTTGGGGACACATCCTACGGTCCACGTGGCTTTGGGAATTATATGTAATAGATCCTACGGCTCATATTGCTTTTATATGGTGAGATCTTGATCGTTGATCGAGTCTAAGATCCTAAGGCTCATATTGAATGCTCGTTCCTTAAGGAAAGGCTTTTAAAATTTTTTATGTTATTGGGGGGATTCGAACCCTGGTCCTCAACCCCTCAAACCCCCCACTCTAACCACTAGACCAAGCATTAATTCTATTAATAATTTATATTTCATATATACTTAAGGGTAATGTTCTAATTAAGATAAAATAGACTATAATATTCTAGGATGTTCTTGAAAGTTTCAAAATGTTCCAGAAAGTTCTAAAATGTTCTAGAAATTTCTAGAATGTAAGGGAATCTAGGAGGATTAAAGGGAATATAGGGACATGCTAAAACTGGAACAATGCGGCCAGATGGCTTGGGAGTTTGTGTATAGACTATATGTAAGCGATCCTACGGTCCAGGTTGATTTGATCCTGATCGTCGATCCGAGATCCTACGGCTCACATTGCTTTAGGACACATCCTACGGTGCACATGGCTTTGGGAATTATATGTAATCGATCCTATGGTCCAGGTTGTTCTTGATCTTGATCGTCGATCTAGGATCCTACGGCTCATGTTGCTTTATATTTTTGCCACATGGCACGATCTCGGCCCTTGATCGGGTCCAAGATCCTACGGCCCACGTTGAATGCTCACCCTTTAAGAAAGGTTTTTAAAATTTTTATGTTGTGTGGGGGATTTGAACCCTGGTCATTGATCCCTCAGCCCTCCATTCTAACTACTAGACCAAGCATTAATTCTATGAAAAATTAATGTTTCAAATATACTTAAGAGTAACAATCTAGTTAAGATAAATGGAGTATAACATTCTAACTAGTTCAAAAGAGTTCTAGAATGGCTCTAGAAAGTTCTAGAATCTTCTAGAAAGTTCCAAAAGATTCTAGAAAATTCTAGAACATAATCTGGGGGGAATCTATGAAAATTCTTCCAGAAAGTTTCAAATTGTTCTAATAGGTTCTAGAATGTTCGAGAATGTAGGAATTCATGGGAAGGTAAGAGAATCTAGGGAAATACTTCCAGAAAGTTCTAGGATATTTTGAAAGTCTCAGAATGTTCCAGAAAGTCTTAGAATGTTCCAGAAAGCCTTAGAATGTTCTAAAAAGTTCTAGAATGTAAAGGAATCCAGGAGAATCTAACGGAATCTAAGAAAATCTCATAAAATGTGAGAGAATCTAGGAAAATATTTACAAGCCTAAGGGAATCTCTTAAAATCTAGGGGACCTAAGGGAATCTTCATAAAATCTAAGGCAATCTAGGAAAATGTTGATGAAATCTTAGAGTATCTAAGGGAATCTTTATAGAATCTCTTTGAATCTCATATAATGTAAGGGAACCTAAGGCAATCTCATAAAATCTAAAGGGATCTAAGGGAATCTAAGGGGATCGTCATAGAATCTTGGAGAATCTACGGAAATCTAATAGAATCTAGAGGGAATCCTATAAAATTTAGAGGAATCTCCACGAAACCTCCAAGAGAACCTTGGTAGAATCTTAGCGAATCTATGAATTTAGAGTATTCTCAAGACATCTTTTAGAATGTAGAGCACGACAAGAACTTGCAGCATAGGAACATGCTAAAACTCGAACATGCACCGTAGGATGCATTAAATTTCTTGTATATATATATATATATATATACAAGTGTTTGTACTATGAATGGCCGCATGAAGTCGACCCTGCAAAACATACCAGTTTGGACGGTTTTCTTAGATTTTTAGGATTCTACATATATTTATCTAGATTCCCAAATACTATTCCAAGATTTGCATAATATTCTATGTACATTCTTCTAGATTCATTCAGATTTAATATTCCCCTAGATTCCCCCATATTCTTTGAAGATTCCCTTGATTTCCACCAGATTCTCAAAGATTTTTTAGAGATTCCAATGGATTTTCTAAGATCCTTTAAAATTATCTTGAGATTCCCCTGGATTCTCAGAGATTGTCCCAAGATACACCTAAATTCTCCATGATTCTATGTAGGTGCTCTTGGATTCCCTTAGATTATACGAAGATTCCTTTAGGTTATCCAAGGTTTTATCAAGATTCCCCCAAATTCCTAATGATTTTTTGAAGATTCCTTTGGATTTTTTTAAATTTGAAGATCCCCTTATGTCTCCAAGATTCCATCAAGATTCCTCCATAATCTCAAAGATTCCACTGGGATTTCCATATTCTCAAAGGTTCTCTCATGATTCACATAGATTCTCCAAGATGATATGTAGATTCTCCTAGATTCTCTAAGATCCTATCAAGATTCCCTTAGGTTCTTAGATATTCTATGAAGATTCCCTAGATTAACTAAGATTTTCTTCAAAGATACATACAGGGGTGAAAACTTTGACATGACATATCTTGCTTGATTTTCTCTTTGCCAGATTTCCCTAGCTGTGATATTTCCCCGTAAAGTTGCGCTAGTTCTGCTATTTTTGTTGAAGGTGCTTATTTATAGCCCGCCAGAATATTATGGAATGCCCTAGAGCGTGTTGATATAGCTGGGTGAATTCAAAGTAGTTGTCAAAGCCTAGTCAATTATTTGGTTAGTCGCCGAGGCAAACTCTCGTTCAAGTCCTACTAAAACACCAAATGCATGATTTTCACCGTATTATGTGTCTGTCCAAACATAGATTTACCAAATGAAGTTGCTCTTTTACATTCATTTTGTTGTTGGGTATCACATAGATTACATTTAAAGCAAAGAGACGATGGCAATATTCCTGAAACACTGAAAGTTTGATAATTATACAACAATTGTGCCACGTAACAATAGCTATTCCTTTTTTGGGTTTTGGACTAATTCAAGGCAGATCAATAAAACAATCCATTGTAGCGACTCAAATTCGAGAGAAAATGCATTTTTGAGTCATTCTGTATTTGGCATTAGAATATTAACTCTAAGAACTCCTTGCTAGAGACATTTCTGTTGAAGCCAGTTATACAATGAAAATTTCAAATAAGTATGGATTGGAGACAATTTTGCAATGGGTGTCATAGTTGCAATTCAAGCATTGGGACAATGCATCATAGATATGTTAAGCATCAAATGTGTGTGCAGTATCGAAATTACCTGAACATGGTGAATTTATTGAGTTATTCCATGCATATAAACATCATAACAGGAACGTGACTTCATTGATGCCTTATTGAATATGGCATAATCTACACTTATTTACTACACAAAAACGAAGTAATTCCTTGGCAAGCTTTCTTGCATACACGTAATGATTGCCTCAAAAGTTTGAATTATTAATTTAACTCTTTGAGAAGAAAAAATAAATCAACTTAGAAATCCTTGAAGAAGATCCAGCCTGGTTTTGCCACAGATGGGCAACATTGTTTCGAACAAATTTGATCTTATAGACTATTGCATGTCTACTTATTTGTCAAGCTCCAAGGGGTGAAGCGCTTAGAGAAATTTGAAGAGCATATACCATTTGACTCAGAAAGAATCGTTTATGACCTACCGTATCAGTTAGAATATTGAGATTCCAATGAAAGGAACTTGCATATCGAATGCCATCATGGCTTCATGTTCCTATTTGCCAGACATGGATTCATACAGCCTCTATCCTTCAAGATTGTTAAAGCTTCGCCACAAGATGCACTTGTTAGAAGAAGAATTGATACAACCCCACATAAACAATACCAGGTTGTGCTCATCATGTCTTTCTAGAGAAACATATACCTTCGGTGTACCTAAGTACCTAAAATTAAATAAAGTTCACAGAATAAGAGACAAAAATACATGAGATTCAACAATGCAAACAGCCATCATGAATCAAGCAGCACTGCTAAGGTAGACGGAGCCTAAAATTCTGTATGTGCAAAGATGGTATGATAATAAATCTTCGTAGAATATGTGAATTGTAGCCAATTTCAATCCATAATCAAAAAACATGGGAAGCTAATGCATATATAACCTTGCAAAACTTCTTCCACGATCAGGGGCTTCAAAAGTGATGCAATCTGGCCATCCACGTCTGCAATCAAACAAATATGCAAGTAACCAATCAAGATTGAAGGAAAGAAATAAAAGCTAGACACCATTGTATGAACGATTTCCAACATATTTTGTGCCTGGCTTCAAGAGCCATACTTCAAAACTGACAGATCTTGACTATCACTGGTTTTTTCTATTGTTCAATATCTTCTAGGATACAAATAAATGCAAAATTTCCAAGATTCAAAACCCAGATTTGAAGATAAACATGAATGCCAAGAGATTTCAGAAATCTTACATTGCCATTTGAGAATGTCGTGATTCTTGCACAGAAGCATCTCCAGGAGCTAAGGCTCGAGCCCGAGCTTGGAAGAAAGAAACCTCCGCTGCAATAATGTGTCGCCTAAGCCAGACCCCTAGCAACCTCAATGGACCTGGATGAGATGGGTTTGCATGCAAAAAAAAGATATACCAAGAGATAAGCACAGAATAAGCAGATCCGCCACAATTACTGCAAAGGAGAATATCATTTAAAGAATCGAAATACAAAGGACATAAATTGGGGAATGAGGAAATCACCTGGATTATCTTTTAAAGGCAAGAGATATGTGGAGCTAGAGCAAGCATGATATGTGAAATCCACATGTTCCAAAGCGCAAAAGGAAATGCAGAATAAAAACTGTGTATGCCTTGCAACTCAGAATGAGAGGTTTGGTTGAGGGCATCTACCTGCAAAAGAAGAGTATCGAATAATGGCTGAAATCCTGTTGAGGGATCCTGTTTACCTTGAGCCGAATCAAACGCTTTTTGCCCATCAAATAATCTTAATCCAATCTGTGTGCAGTAAAAAATTCCAATGGAACAAACAACCTCCAGCACTAGCTTATCTTGTTCTCAAAACACGGGATTTTAACTTTAAGATCCAGCCCATAATAAGGAAAACATGCATACCAAGCGAGCAGTAGCTTGTTTGTGTATGTCCAACTTCGATAAACAATATCTGATGATCTTGATTATTTTTTCACTGATACTTTGACCACGCAATCAATCGTTGCAGGAGAAATGTATATCCAGATAAGTAACCCCCTGTCGTACTGGAGTTTAACCAGGGTCCTGCAGAGATGCTTCAAACTCAGTTTGCAAAAAAATAAACGCCTTCCAAATTTTGTCCCTGTAACAACCCTATCCAGAACAAAATGAAGCCAAATATTGAAAATGGAATGGCCCATCTGAATAGAACCAAATCCTGGAGTAGCTGAGAGCTCAAAATCCCGAGCAGATCCGACTATGAGGGACTGCACAAATTCGACCGGAAGCCAATGCAGAGTCATTCAATAAAGATTCTATAAGCATTTCCCTAGGCTCTTTATGAATCCTATGTAGTTCTATTGAATTCTCCAAGATTTGATGAAGATTCTCCTAGATTCCTTTAGATTATAGGAAAATTCTCCATGATTCTCCAAGATTCCATCATGATTTCACTAGATTCTCAAAGCTTTTAGAAAGATTCCTTTAGATTCCCAAAGATTCTCTTAAGATTCCTCTATTCTCTAAGATCCTATGAAGATTCCCTTAGACTTGACATGATTCCATCAAGATTCCTCTAGATTCTTAAAGATTCTATAAAGATTCCCTTGGATTCCCTTAAATTCTCAAAGATTCTCTCGTGATTCCTATAGATTCCCATTGATTTTCCAAAGATTCTCTTGAGATTCCCTTTGATTTCCAAGATTCTCTTGAGATTCCCAAAGATTCTTTTGAGATTCCCATAGATTCCCTAAGATTCTCTTGAGATTCCTTTAGATTCTCTAAGATTCTATGAAGATTCACCTAGATTCTCCAAGATTGCATCAGGATTCCTCTAGATTCTCCAACTATTTATGAAGATTCCTTTAGATTCTCTGAGATTCCTATGGATTCCCTTAGAGTTCGATCACATTGGCTCCAACTACAACGGAACTGTGCCAAACCACCACTCATTGGAAAGCTCTCGATGAGAGGAGTCCAATGGCGTGGGTCCCACCTTCATCCGACCCCTCTACTGCAAGCTATGTACCTTTGAATGCGATTAAACAGAAGGAAGCTTCATAGAAAGTCCACTCATAAATGCTTTGCCACCTCATTATCTTTTTTATTAATGAGGGTGACACCTCACCTCCTTTAAAAAAAAAATTAATTTAATATTAAAAAGTCAATGGCTAAGATTTATGCTCACCTTTTGATCTAAGGTTAAGATCTGCTACACCAAAGTCACTTTAAAGGACCTTCCTTGCACCTTCCTCATAAAAAACCAAGGGCTAGGATTTATCCTCCCCTTTTAATCCAACGGTCCGGGGATGTGGTGCATGCCCCCATGCATGACCCATGCATGCCTCCATGCATGCCCATAAGGAATGGATGGCTCTGATGCTGCCACCTCACTGGACCCACCTTAAACGGACGACATCCGGGCATGTAAGAATCAAACACATTATATAGAAAAGTTTATGATATACCTTTATATATATAACTGATATATATATATATATATACAAGTGGTTCTACTATGAGGGACTGCACAAATTCGACCGGAAGCCAATGCAGAGTCATTCAATGAAGATTCTATAAGCATTTCCCTAGGCTCTTTATAAATCCTATGTTAACAAAGATTCTTTTTAGAATCTCCTAGATTTCCAAAGATTATGCCAAGATTCTCCAAGATTCTATAGAGATTCCCCTAGATTCTATGAAGATTTCCCTAGATTTCCCAAGATTCTATCAAGATTCTTAAAGATTTTATGAACATTCCCTTAATTCCCCTAGGTTCCCAAAGATTCTCTTGATATTCGTCTAGATTCCCAAAGATTATCCCAAGACTCCTCTAGATTCCCCAAAATTCTATGTAGTTCTATTGAATTCTCCAAGATTTGATGAAGATTCTCCTAGATTCCTTTAGATTATAGGAAAATTCTCCATGATTCTCCAAGATTCCATCATGATTTCACTAGATTCTCAAAGCTTTTAGAAAGATTCCTTTAGATTCCCAAAGATTCTCTTAAGATTCCTCTATTCTCTAAGATCCTATGAAGATTCCCTTAGACTTGACATGATTCCATCAAGATTCCTCTAGATTCTTAAAGATTCTATAAAGATTCCCTTGGATTCCCTTAAATTCTCAAAGATTCTCTCGTGATTCCTATAGATTCCCGTTGATTTTCCAAAGATTCTCTTGAGATTCCCTTTGATTTCTAAGATTCTCTTGAGATTCCCATAGATTCCCAAAGATTCTCTTGAGATTCCCATAGATTCCCTAAGATTCTCTTGAGATTCCGTTAGATTCTCTAAGATTCTATGAAGATTCACCTAGATTCTCCAAGATTGCATCAGGATTCCTCTAGATTCTCCAAGTATTTATGAAGATTCCTTTAGATTCTCTGAGATTCCTATGGATTCCCTTAGAGTTCGATCACATTGGCTCCAACTACAAACGGGCCCGTGCCAAACCACCACTCATTGGAAAGCTCTCGATGAGAGGAGTCCAATGGCGGGGTCCCACCTTCATCCCAGAGCCCCTCTTCGCAAGCTATGTACCTTTGAATGCGATTAAAACGTAGGAAGCTTTCATAGAATGTCCACTCATAAATGCTTTGCCACCTCATTATCTTTTTTATTAATGAGGGTGACACCTCACCTCCTTTAAAAAAAAAATCAATTTAATATTAAAAAGTCAATGGCTAAGATTTATGCTCACCTTTTGATCTAACGGTTAAGATCTGCTACACCAAAGTCACTTTAGAGGACCTTCCTTGCACCTTCCTCATAAAAAACCAAGGGCTAGGATTTATCCTCCCCTTTTGATCCAACGGTCCGGGGATATGGTGCATGCCCCCATGCATGACCCATGCATGCCTCCATGCATGCCCATAAGGAATGGATGGCTCTGATGCTGCCACCTCACTGGACCCACCTTAAACGGACGACATCCGGGCATGTAAGAATCAAACACATTATATAGAAAAGTTTATGATATACCTTTATATATATAACTGATATATACAAGTTTTTGTACTATCAATGGGATAAAATAAAATGGGATGAAACGAAAATGTATAGATACTTTTGAATCATACCTGCACCTTTCTTTTTTCATAGCAAGCTCCTGAGATAAGATTACACTATGGCAATGAAAATCAAGCAAGAACTTAAAATCCACATACGAACTGATAATTTTGCATTTTCAAAGATCAAATTCGCAATAGAATCCCTTATCATGCCTATTATTCATGTTCTAATGGGCGGAAGAGCTTGTCCATATTTTAATCAAGCGTTTGTTAGAAAAGCTTTATATTTCGCGGGGAGAGCTCTGTTAACTAATAACAACTATAATAGTAGTTAAATGGCAGGTCTTTAACTCCTCAAGTGGAATCTAACTCTAAATATAACTGAGTGTGTAGAGTTTAGGATAAATTTCTTGTAATTCTAAGGCATTTGCCTTTCTCTTTCACCTCTAAATCTGCAAACCAAATTGCGCAAATCATAAGCACATGTTACCCCTGACTAATGATTCACATTAGGCAAGCCATGATTCACCTTAGAGATGGGGAAAGAACAGGAGAAAATCATCTACCAATGAAGTTGGCCACAATGGCTAACAACTAGTATATGTTGCACAAACTTCCAGATGGTATAAGAGCCAATGGAACAATACAATATACAGAAGGTGCAACAATATCAGCTAAGCCAATTCAACCATTGGGAGGTGCCACCAACATACTTACCTTTGTGAGTTATTTTGAAGCGCATTCTCTCAAGCTTACATCAAAAAAAGATAGAATCTCTCTAGCCTTTAGAACTCCATTTTTTTGTTTGATCTAGAAAATCCAGGAGAGATGTCGTTTCCTTACATTAAAACCCGATGCTATTGAGCCATGCCCTAAATTGCTCACTGAGTTGCATATGCTATTATCAATTGTACCAAGCACCATAATTGTCCCATGTATTATGTTAAATGTCAAATAACCAAATGTGGCATGTTAAACACGTTCCTCAGGAAAATACCTGGGCCAAAGAATTCTTTATTCTTGTTCTTATACAGTTCAATAAAAGCATGGTATCGAATAACCCAGAGAGTTCCTTGGTTGGGCATTCCATAAACATATACACACATGACCAAGTATGCATTGGGGTTTCTACATCCGTCTTGCATCTTGTTGTAACGTAAGCCAATATAATTACTAAATAGGCGCAGGATAGGATGGTTAAACGTGGAGAAGAGGTCTACCTCAGATCCAAAACCTCAAACTTTAGTCCTGGATTCATAAAGACATGGGAAGACTGGGATTTAACTAAATTTTCCAAGTTATTTTGTATCAATGCAGACTGTTGTGGCATGTGCCATGACAAACAAATACAAATCTAACTAGTAACAACCTAGCCCTATCTTGTCAAAAATTGGCTAATGGATGAGAATGATTCGGAAACAAAAGAAACTATCAATAAGCCTACGTTTTCCATGTTTGAGCATGCCTTATTTAAGCTTATTTCCCTTCTTGTCTTGTCAAATCCAGATTAGGTGTTGTGATTAGGTGTTGTGATGTTCTACTGGAACACTAGGAGACAGTGCAGTAGAAAACCAAGGAAATTAAATTAATGCTGAGGTACATGAACGTCAATATGCCTTCACGTTTGTTAACAAATTTGCATCCCTTAGCACAATAAAGACAATGGTCCAATTTAAATTCTTCTAGTATGAATATAGCGTATAGATTTTGTTGCCTTTGTAGACAAACCTTGCTTTTATGAGGTTCCTTGCTTCTATGTGTTATAACTTCACATGTACATCTTGGTGATCTAGCATATTTGATATTGGATGAGCTATGCCAGAGGCAAAAAGAACATCAACGGGGCTCATGGTCACATATCTGTTCTTATAATGCAATATTTTAACTGCCGCAGCTTCAAGATTTGACCTTGCTATTAAAGTTGAGACTGCGTATCCCACTGTAAAATTTCAAACAAGAACATCTGCAAGCCACTCACCTTTTCTTAGATTCATAAATTTCTTAAATTCTTAATTCATAAATCACTCCTGGATTTTCTATTAATTCAGCGCGATTCATAAATTCATTAATGCGATTACAACATAAGCACTTCTATCATCTAAGAAACTGAAGACATACCGCAGTTATCAAGGACTCCCATGAAATACTATTCTGATTGGCATTTTCAAGCATTTGCTTGATCAGTTTCAGCCTTTCCACAAGAATTTTGCAAGCTGCCATAGCTGCAGCACAGCTGCTTTCTGATGATGTACTCCCTGACGTTAACCCCCCATTAACTAAACTTATGCTATCAGCTTGCACCACACGTATGGTTAAAGTGTTGGCATTACCTTTCTCCTCCCAGATCTCATTCGATGCATATAATGTTGCCTGCCTCACTTTTGTCCAAAGGCCTTGCCCGAGTTCAATACCCCCAACCTCTACCACCACTGAAGCATCTTGCAAGATGCTGACTCTTGCTGGATCTGGAAACATTGAAACCTGGTAGACACATGGAACTATAAATATTCTCTTTTGGGCCATCTTCTACTTGAATTGTATGCCTTTACCAGATCTATTCGTCCCTCAAATCCGGCATTAGCTTTCAACCTTCGCCATATTTTTGGCAATGTGCAAGTTCCTTTCCATCACTATAGATGGTTCAGATTAAGAAAAGCGGCAACGTGATGCAGTATGGAGTCTGCAATAAAAGATCCCTGTGTCTCTCCTGGAGCCCGCATTGCTATCCTTCCTCTCTAGTGGTGATTTCAAGCCTGCAAAACAACGCTCAAATTAGTTCACATCTCTAGAAAACCTTTTTAATACTATGTGAAGGGCTGAAGAAAGAACAGCAACAAGGTAAAAACTAAAAGTCACAATATCACAGGTATTTATTCCTTTCATATAGAATCACCTCATATTTTCGTACCTAGCATGACATAAAGAGTTACAGTAACGAAAGTATCGAAGCAGAACCCCTTGATGGAAACACGAATTCATTCTTGCGGTTTCTCAGGCTCCCTATCAACTCGTAGGTAAAGAGTGCTGGGCACCCGCATCATCAACTGCTTCTGAAAATTTCAACCATAATGTGAGGAGACTTGCAAAAGCTTAGAAGCCCTATTTGTACCTAGCATGACATAAACAATTACAGTAGCAAAATATGACAAGTCCCTTGACGAAGATAAGATACCTTTCTGATTCGTCCTTGTAGTTTCTCAAGCTCCTTCCAACTGGAACATCTACAATAAAAACAGCTCCAAGTTCCAATAGCTTGCCACTAAGAAGCCAACAGTATGGTGCAAAAGCATACCTTTCAAAAACACTTTTCTTCATTGAGGAAATAACCGCACCCAAAACCAAAATGTACAGAAGAAAGATCAAAGACTCAAACTTGCTTAACATCTTAAATAACTAACTACGAAATATATCGTCAAAGTACGAAGATTGCAGAGTGCCCTCTAGGGAGTGCTATCAGACTGCCTTCCATTTGGCCGCTGTGACCAAAGGCCGACCATCACCAGCACAAAAACAGTAGTTCCTAATGTTCCCACTGCAAGATTGGGACGAGCATGAAGTTCTGCTTTAAAAATCCGAGAAAAATATGTTGCTTTCGTCCAGGAATCATAGCGCCCACGTCCGCCTTCCATAGCCACTCCTCTGCCTAAAGCACGTGAAAAACAAAAACCTATTGTGGTACACATGGACGCCTCTTTCCTGTAACAAATATAAGTGTATTATCGAAATTTCCGGCTGCAAACTGCCCCTCCTAGTCTGTCACGCGTGCAAATCTTGGCACAAAAACATTTGGAGTGAGAGTACATTGCATTGCAAATCTTGGCAGTAAACAAAAAATAAGTAAAAGATCTGTGGGTTGAGAGAGGCTCCAACTCTCGACCTCAGGATTTCACGTAGTTATGAGACCTCCCATTAAAGAAATGATCTTCCGTTTGTGTTCTAGAAGAAATGATGCATCCACTAAATCTGGCGCCTGGCAAAACCGGAGACCACAGGGTAAGGATCAACAACAAAAACCTTAAAAAAAACCCTTCATGCATCATATAATCGGATCTGCCTCACCACATACGATCGGATACGCGATCAAAGGACGGATCAAAAGGCCGAAAAATCCGATTGCAGAGCTCGACCATCGCCCAAAATGGTGGCAAGGCGGATCGGATTGCCGCTCGGATTGCCTTCCAAAATTTTCCTTTGCAATTTTTTTTTTAGAATCCTTAACATTCGGTCGACCTAGCATTTAATGTTAACCTACTTAATCGATGGCTTAAATCAAACCCCCAAAATCCAAATGCCCCAAGTATGGCACGTCATGGTTAAATATTAAAAAAAAATAATGGCATTTAATGCACTACCAGTAAGATCGTGCCACCTCGTTATATTGCATTAAATACGCACGTTCATCTAGGCCATTCATCCTGCACGTTCGACGGTCGAGATCAATCTCTATACCCAAATCTCTATGCACTTTCTTTAACCTGAATTGAATGGCCAAGATTTAACCTGCCCCATATCCGACGGCTCGGGGATGTGGTGCATGCCCTCATGCATGCCCCATGCATGCCCCCCATCACATTTCTATGCCCATGCATGACCTCTTTAAAGGACCTTCCTTGCACCTTCCTCATAAAAAACCAAGGGCTAGGATTTATCCTCCCCTTTTGATCCAACGGTCCAGGGATGTGGTGCATGCCCCCATGCATGACCCATGCATGCCTCCATGCATGCCCATCATATCTGAGGGCCACAATTGCGCCACCTCTTATTCCCCAAGGGTGAACGGCCGAGATGACAACTTTATATAAAATGTCCACGATGCCCATAGCATGTGATATACGTGTATATATATTAATGATATATATATATATATATATACAAGTGGTTCTACTATGAGGGACTGCACAAATTCGACCGGAAGCCAATGCAGAGTCATTCAATGAAGATTCTATAAGCATTTCCCTAGGCTCTTTATGAATCCTATGTTAACAAAGATTCTTTTTAGAATCTCCTAGATTTCCAAAGATTATGCCAAGATTCTCCAAGATTCTATAGAGATTCCCCTAGATTCTATGAAGATTTCCCTAGATTTCCCAAGATTCTATCAAGATTCTTAAAGATTTTATGAACATTCCCTTAATTCCCCTAGGTTCCCAAAGATTCTCTTGATATTCGTCTAGATTCCCAAAGATTATCCCAAGACTCCTCTAGATTCCCCAAAATTCTATGTAGTTCTATTGAATTCTCCAAGATTTGATGAAGATTCTCCTAGATTCCTTTAGATTATAGGAAAATTCTCCATGATTCTCCAAGATTCTATCATGATTTCACTAGATTCTCAAAGCTTTTAGAAAGATTCCCTTAGATTCCCAAAGATTCTCTTAACATTCATCTAGATTCTCTAAGATCCTATGAAGATTCCCTTAGACTTTACATGATTCCATCAAGATTCCTCTAGATTCTTAAAGGTTCTATGAAGATTCCCTTGGATTCCCTTAATTTTCTAAAGATCCTCTCGTGATTCCTATAGGTTCCCTTCGATTTTCCAAAGATTCTCTTGAGATTCCCTTTGATTCTCAAAGATTCTATTGAGATTCCCATAGATTCTATAAAGATTACTCTAGATTCTCCAAGATTGCATCAAGATTCCTCTAGATTCTCTACGTATTTATGAAGATTCCTTTAGATTCCCTCAGATTCCTATGGATTCCCTTTAGATTCCCTAAGATTCTCTTGGAATTCCTCTAGATTCTCTAAGATCTCTGACGATTCCCCAGATTCCTATAAATTACCATGAATTTCGTAAGATTCTAAGATTCCAAAAAGATTCTTAGTGTTCGATCACGTTGGCTGCAACTGCGACGAAATAGTGCCAAAGCACCACTCATTGGAAAGCTCTCGACGAGAGGAATCCAATGGCATAGGTCCCACCTTCATCCGACCCCTCTACCGCAAGCTACGTGCCTTTGAAGGTGATTAAACAAAAGGAAGCTTCCTAGAAAGTCTAATCATAAATGTTTTGCCACCTCATCACTTTTTTTATTAATGAGGGTGACACCTTTTTATTAATGAGGGTGACACCTCACCTCCTTTTAAAAAAAATCAATTTAATATTAAAAGTTAATGGCTAGGATTTATGCTCACCTTTTGATCTAACGGTTAAGATCTGCTACACCAAAGTTACTTTAAGGGACCTTCCTTGCACCTTCCTTACAAAAAATCAAGGGCTAGGATTTATCCTCCCCCTTTGATCAAACGGTCCGGGGATGTGGTGCATGCCCCCATGCATGACCCATGCATGCCTCCATGCATGCCCATCACAAATGGACGGCAAAGACGCTGCCACCTCACTGGCCTTATCTTAAATGGACGACATCCAGGCATGTATGAATCAAACACATTATATAGAAAAGTTTTATGATATACCTTTATATATATAACTGATATATATATATATATATATATATATATATATATATATATATATATATATATATATATATATATATATATATATATATATATATATACAAGTATTTGTACTATGAGGGGGTATATGAAGCCGACTGAAAGCTACAACAAAGAAACCAAAGCCGGAGTTCTACTCGCAAATGAATACACCTTTCAAGCTCAAGTCAACTGTTGGTTCCATTTTTGTCAAACCTCTAGTCAAACTCCTAATTAGAATGCCAATCAAAGTCTCATCAACTCTCCCTCAGAATTTGTCGTAGTTTCCTTCTAGATGTTATCATCAAGGATATTTTATTAACATTTATGAGACTTATGTTATAATAATTGCCTGTGTGGGAAACTTTATTTCATCCAAACCCTAGAAAGCCAATAATATATGGCCATTGGCTATTGACATATAAATCATATTTCAATAGATAGATAAACAATATAATGCAACTCTAGGTCATTTTGAACTCGAGACATTAGCTAGTGTGCACCATTAGACTGAAGGTTGGGACAAATGAGTCTTGGACCTAAGATCCACATGAAGATAATAAGCTTTCTTTGCTGTATGGCCATTTTGGCCAACAAATTGTTTGAAGAGGGGGTTCCTTGGAAAGGTCACTACCCAACCATATAACAAAAATTTGTAATAATTGTCCTAGCATGTAGTATGAGCGGTTGCACTATGAGAGACTGTACAAATCCAACTAGAAGCCAAATGCAGAGCTACCCAATTGTGGCATGTAGTATATTATAAACTAGAAAGCATCTATATTCGTCCAAATATAGATGCTTTCTAGTTTATAATATTGCTCAATATTGTCTAAATGTCTTCAACTACTATATTTGATTCATCCAAGCAATAATAAAACGTGCCAAATGCAACTTAGGAAATACGCTCTAGGATGGCAATCTGATCAATCTTGCAATCTGATCAATCTTAAAAACTGAAATGGAAAAAGGGCAATGCAATGCAATTCTATACGTGCACTCTCAAAACTTTTTGCTGAATGACATGATTGACGTGAATATTTGAATTTTAAAAAGTAAGGCATCTTGGTCCAAAAATATGTGAAATAAACATTTTTGCCTTTGTTGGAAAACTAGACATGTTGAGGTGGACACTAGTCTATTACACGAGATGACGCCAACATGTTTGATTTCTACAGCAACTTCTTTTGGCAAAAACACGGAATAAAATATGTGGATGCTTCTTTGCATTTGGTTGGTGTCTGACATATAGCAACTTCTTTTGGCAAAAACACGGAATAAAATATGTGGATGCTTACTGCATTTGGTTGGTCTTGTTGACATATGGACATGCTAGACTGGTTATGGTACAAAAATATTCTATTATCTTTGAAAGGAATCCATTAGAAAAGTATATGATGTCCAACACTATCAATCGCATGCGATCCGTCAAGTGCCAACAACCCCACGACCTCACTTTGCTCGATGCAAGAATGCCTACTCTAAAGCCTATTCTACTCCATTTTTCTTAGCCCCGATCCTTTTCAGAAATAGCATAACATTCTCATTAACATGGGCTATGGCTAAGATATTGGACGTTTGACATGTGCTTTCAAAAAACATAGCCCGATCCTTTTGAGAATTTGGTTAAAGTTCCCATTAACATGAGCAAACCCTCTCACGCCACTCTCTTGGGATATATTTGTGAATCCTCAGGTCCAAAACTCTAAGGGTAAGATATTGGACTTGTGATTTCACAAAACATAGCCTGATCCTCTTGAAAAGAAGCTTAAAGTTCCCATTAACATGGGCTAAGGCTAATATATTGGGCGGTGATTTTGCAAAACATAGCGATAAAAAGTTCCCATTAACATAAGCCAACCCTTCGCGCCTCTCCTCTTAAAACATGTACCACAAAATAACATATTCAAAAGCCTTTTAATTCATTTCAGTATGCTCAGGCGACCACATATTTCTGCAAACAGAATGACCTTAAAATGAGATATGAAACTGGAGTAACAACAACTTTAAAGAAATTATGATACCTTTGTCTCATACCTGCTAGAAACAAAAAAGAATGATTAAATCCTCCTAAAAATTGTAGACAAAGAAAACATTCAGCAAGCAGAAATCAAACGAAGCCTGAAAATATTGCAGATAGTGATACCGATACTGACATTCTTCAATAAGGTATGATAGTCTAGTACCAAGGGATTGACATAGATAAGAGAAATATGCTCAGACCAAAGAATCTATAAAGGAATATCAAGATAGCTCAATCCAAGTTGAATTTGAGTAAGGAAGCTTGTTTTTCTTACAGATCTGTGCTAAACCTTGAGAAGCTGGAAGGATATGGCCAGTTTTAGAGGGTTCTTGATGTTTATGGTCAGATTCAATGAATTTTATAGCTTACAATCTCTGCTAGTAGTATCGGTATCACTTGGTTACATATCCATCTTTAAGGACCGTTAGGCACTTTCACATTCTTTTTCTTCTTATTCGAAAGACATAATAAATGGCTTGAATACATTGATAAACTAGATATAAATTCTACTAGAATGCATTAAGATCAAGCTGCAGGGAATTGTAGAGGCATATTTATTAGATGGGCATACCTCCTTGGGAAATTACATTAATGAACTAGATAGAAATTCTGTTTGAGAGGATTAGATTTTGAGAGGATTTGATTCTTAGATATTGCTAGTATTATTATGCAGAATCTGCTAGAAGAGCATGCTCACTAGCATGCCTGAAAGCTCCAAAGTTATAGATCTGGTTGTAAAAAACGTCTACAATGTTAGCTCTGTCTTAAGCTTCCTAGACTTTATTTTTTGAAGTTCGTGAGTATATTCATGAGTAATATCTATATTTTCCTTTCCTCTTAGTTAATTGCTTGCATAAGTATCCATTGCCCCGGAGATCTTACAAAACAACAAATTGAAAACATATGTAGTTACAATTTACATGTGTCCTTTAGCTATATTTCATGTTCCCCGGATCACTAACTTTGGGTGGTGCCGGGATTGCGTGATATGTATTCCAAATCATGTTAAAGCCAAACAATGTTCTTATGCGCTCCATGCCTGTTTAAGTAGAACCAGCTTGGATATATGTGAAACATTTGTGGTGTTTTTTCACAAGAGGCCAGGTCATAGCATACTCGAGCAACATAGCTGTCGAAATGGATCCAACATTTTATAGTTTACACTTTTTGGGATGGGCTCGTACACATATATGACATATTCTAAGAGGATGAAGATGTGAAAAGCTACATGACATCATGCTTATCTCAGTTGCTAGACAAAACATTGGGCAAAAATCAATAGAACACAAGTTCTTAAGGATCTTTTCACAAACACTCATCATGCAAAGTGGCATAATTCAAATACATGTCACTAGCACCACCTAGATGTATTGGAAAACTATCAAGACGATCTTGAACAGCCCATTCACAAATCAATCGCCCCCACGATTTTGCCACTACAAATACATATAATATTGAGAGTGTAATGGGTACATCCGCATCACAACATACATGTGATTCCCCTTTTAATACAATGAGGTCGTCTTGGAAATGGAAGAGGCAACATGTATAACTCATGATCAATCCCATTCGTCCAATCACAAAATGAAGGGAGATGATCTCAAAGAGAATTTTTAAACATGGGAACACGAGGATAATTACTTGTTGCTAATGTGCATAATTTAAATAAATAATCAAGGAGTGTTGTAAAAAAACCGACGTTTTGTGAGGCTCCGCCTTCCCTTGAGAAATACAACCATTTTGCCATGCCGGGGTCTTACTCCATCCATGAGTAATGATCTCGTGGAATGTCAAACTTAAAACAAAAAGATCTAGACCCATAAGATATCAATGGTTCATGATTGCCTCTTTGATTAAGCCAAAATCTCCAACATTTGTGAGGTCGCAACTAAGCTAGATAGATAATGTGGTATCTTGAGGACACCGGGCAAGCAGCCATAGGGATTTGCGTAAGGTGCCAATGGCATTGATTGAAAAACATTGAAAGCCCCTTTCCAAATTGCCTTTAGCACATCTTTACCGCAATTCCCCTTCGAATTAGCCTTTTAGCACGGCCGCAATTTGTGGAAGTCCAAGAAATGATGTGTGAAAGTCCAAGAAATGACGTGATGAGAGGCTATGCTATAGAAGCAATTTCTTATGGCATTGCAAAATTACGGCAAACTCTTGCTAAAGATGCAAAGCGAATTGAGAAAAGCAACCCATTCTCATGTGTAGCTTTACCGCGACATCATTGATTTATAAAGCCACAATCCGGTACATGGTATCTAAATCAACCTAATAGTTTCTTCTTCTGGAGAAAGAACATCTATCTAGACAGTTAAGTGCCACCATTAATTCAACCGGTCAGCACCAAGGCGCCACATTTGGCTACAAATTCCCCAAGCAAGGAGATATATGTTTTGATTTATTTTATAAACCTGCTGCAAAGGTGTCCGAATCAAACCGACATCCGAGGGGGAAAACTCATTAACAAAACCCCCCTTTCGACAAAAATGTTGCACGGACTTGAATGCATGCCTTCCACCATCTTAGAGCTTAAGCAAGCTCCAAACCCGTGTAAAACAGCCGCTATCACGATTAGAAATGTCCGGACCACAAAGAACATAAGCCGAAACAAAAAAGGGGGAACGCGACCACACTTAAATGATGTAAAAAATAGAGAATGACTAGGAAATGGGCGTGGACTTTCTAGTTCACACCTTTGAATACCGAATAGCAACAACACGTTGCTCTCTACTCTACAATGTTAATTCGGAAAGAGAAATGAAAGTGTTAGATCATGCAAACAATGCAAGGCAAACAGGGCCGGATGCCAAAATTGTAATCGCCATGACAACTTCCCTACGCTTTTCCTACGCACATAATGTTTGAAGACCTCATCAATTCTAATATTATGTATAAAGTCGAAGATACCGGAGAATCTTCATTGCCTTGTATAGGGGAGGCAATCACACGCTTCCGGTTATTTTTTCTCGATTGTTCTGATAGTATCAAGACAACTCCGTCTTCGCAGAGATACATGCCAACCCGCTTCAATATAGCCTTACAAAATGTTGTAACATGTTGACTCGTGATTGCCCATTATCTATTTCCCCAGCTTCCTTCTTTTGCCATTCCAAATGTGGCTAGTCCAAAGAAATTCCTCTAGGGCGTTTGTTATCCGAGTTGCCTTTTCCAAAAGCTTCTTCAGTCGCTTTTGCTAGCTCAACGCTTTCTACAGCAGAAACCTCTTCAAAATGGAGTCTTTATGTTGAACTGCAAGATTGTAACATGCAATATTGTTATTTACCACCGTGAGAGAAATAAAGTTGTCAAAAGGGTGAGAGAGCACCTTAGCACCTCGACGAACACCTGATATCCGTGCCTTTGCTCATGGAAATAAAAATGCATCATCTATCTCACTCTCGGTAGATAACATTTCCCTTATTGGTTTTGAGAATGTTGTATTCAATTCCTCTTAAACCAACCCAAGTACATCAAAATAGGTTTCCACTAGACAAACCGTAGAAAAGTTTGCATAAATATCATCATAAGACTACCTTTCAATGTTTCCTCGGACCCACTTTTGGCAATTACATCCGGTCATGCAATTTAAGTACTCATCAACATCAACCCATGCAACTGTCCCCAAAACCTCCAACAAAATAAATGTCACGCATGAGTACGAATGGTTAAATGTTTGCGTAATGGACAGTCTCAATCGCTACAAAGCCCATCCATCAATATTGTAATATGTATAACCAAAATAAGCTATTGTGTACCTTATAAGTGGCATCCAATAGTACCGTAAGTTTTCCCATTGTTGGGCAGCTCCCTGCTGGTGCTTTTTTGTGTAATGCTTATGAGCCCACTCCTACAAATCACAATAGGAAAGGACTTCTTAGACTACATCAATCTCTAGGAATAAAGCGAGACTATGCTCTTTAACGATGATAGACAGTTGAAGGTCTTCAAGCCATAAGACATTTACTAAAAGGAGCAGAATGGGACCTAGTAATCACTCTCTCCAAGTCAAGTAGGTTGTGTTGGTGTTCTCTGCAATATGTCTACATGGTTATACAATTGGTGCAAAGCTCAGCTCATCAGCCGGCTACAACCTCTGTTGGACATTTTGTGTGATGAAGCGTCCAGATACGGGAGGGGAAATAAAAAGAAAAGTTGAGCAACCACCGTTTATCGGCCCGGTAGACGATGTACATCCCCAAATAAGGTCACACTAGCATTTCCAAGGCCACTCCATCCAGGTACCTGTGCCAAACAAGAACTCACATCAGCTTAGACATCAAGAGTTACAATCGAAATTAATATTTAGAAACTATCCCTTGAGGCTACTTATCTACTATAGTGTTCACTGTAAGACACGATTATGCGACTCAAAATGAATTTCCCTTATGAAACATTGGGTCACTTTCGGAAGTCAAAGGATTCATCATAAGATGCAACCAACTCGAGAGTTGCCATGGGAGGAAAGATGCAACAGAAGAAAAGATCTACTAAATAGGAACCCGGAATGACTATCATGCATTTCAACCCTCTAATTTATCGGGCCAAGTCTGATGATGGTGTAGGCGCAACTAAAATATTTCTTTAATGCAAGAAAATTGACTACAACACAACTTGCTTTCCAAGGTCAACTCTATACCAACATCTACACTTGCCAATGAAACAGCCGTCATGAAGGAGCTATAAAATTGACTACAAAGACAACTTGCTTTCCAAGGTCAACTCTATACCAACATCTACACTTGCCAATGAAACAAAGCCCGAGTGATGTAAGGAGCTATGAAAGATACCCATGGTAATGATGATGGCCATTCCTTAGCAAAAAAGTTCAAAGAACAAGATGGTTCTTCTCGGGTGATCATAGATCCATCACCAAGATTCTAAAAAAAACTAAGCAAGGTCACTCACCACACATTCCCATACAAAGCGAGATGCTTCACTCTATTAAAGACTCAAATGGATAAGCTTACAAATGTTCAATTTGCTTCCTAAACATTCGAGTCACCAAATAGAAGCTTTTCCATCACGTTCCAATTCTTAAACATTAGGTTTCATAAAAGACGGGTACTCTTTTCGTTCAAGAAGAAGACTCAAGTCAAGAGAAAGCAACCTCTTTTCACAAGGTATATTACATGAGGCAAATGCCAACCCAGATATATACTTACGGTCCTCAAGCGCCGTTTGTCGTCCAAAGTCGCCTAACTTCAACGAGAATGATTCTATAATGCATGAATAAATCTGATTGCCAAGGTCTCAATTACAAAATATGCTTGATCGACATCAGCAAAGCCTTCTAAACATTCGCCACTTATGTTATAAAAATGCTTTATCATTTGTTACCCAATGCCAAACCGACGCTATGACAATGCATTGTTGTTCTAAAAATGCTTTAGCTACCCAATGCCAAACTCACGCTAGATAATGCATTGTTAGCACGCATCAAACCTCTATTTCCAACTATTACGTGCTCGAAAATCTAGCAATTTCACAGACCACATAAATGCCGCAAGAACGTTTAGAAGGGCAAGATAACCTACCTGAACTACTAGTGTGCATCTTGGATCTGCCAAAAGATTTCTTGTATGTATTGCCAATGGTGACAGAAAATATAGGATCCACGTGCATCCGTCATTGAAAAATTAACAACACAGAGGAATCAAATGCCATCCCACCATTGAAATCATCACCTATGTCGAAAGTATATCTTTGCAAACTCCACAAGAGTTCCAAAAGAATATCCTCTGTGGCCAAAGATGATGCATTCAAGGTCTATTTTGTGTCCTTACAGAAGTAGCGGTGTTCGCCTTCCGGATTCACAACCAGAGTATTGCCATAATAACCTACAATTTTAAACAAACCATAGTTAATTAAGCAGAAAGTGAATCAAATAAAACTTCACAATCACACAAGTACTTTCACGATATGCCCCATCATCATAGCCATGAAACCGCAATATATCGGCATCCACATATTGTTTAACCCATTGGCCATTGCCATAGCCATGGAACCGCAAGAGATCTGCAGAGCAATCAAACCACGCACTGTATGAAGCATTCCGCGTCAAATAGAACATGAACAAAGCAAAGAGCACAAGATTTGCCTTTATCCCCTGTATAGTCACCATTTCCAAATGTGAATCGATCACGAATCTCGCCAATCGCCATGGTGTCCATCTTTGGGATCCTCGATATTAATGTAATCCAAGACATCAGATCT
This sequence comes from Isoetes taiwanensis, assembly GCA_021234155.1. Taxonomy (NCBI): domain Eukaryota; kingdom Viridiplantae; phylum Streptophyta; class Lycopodiopsida; order Isoetales; family Isoetaceae; genus Isoetes; species Isoetes taiwanensis. The sequence continues at coordinate 17,222,118 of JAJEKV010000009.1, read as the reverse complement.
TGTATGACATCCTAACAAAAATTCAAGGCAACTTTTATACAACTACTAAACTAAAAGCACTTCTACTTCTTCCAACTTACAAACCGAAAGCTACTATGCAAAGACATCTTGCCGCCAAGGCACTTGCACAAGTGACATCATTTGGTTTCTCGATCTTCTTTTTGCATTTGCCAAGAGAGTTTGAGCACATCTTTGCCTCTTGAATCTTGAAAATACTCCGCAATCGCTGCAATCCAAGAGAAAACATTTCGGCATCATCCCGTCAAAAAGCGCATAATTATTCTTAAGACATGAAATACATCTCCACAAGAGTGCTACCAACAAATGAGTCCGAATTAAACCCGGATTGAAATGCTTCAAATGTAATTAGTTTTCCATGTTTTACTGAGAACATGCACTAGGAATGGTCATAAAGCCTTGTTCCATTACCTAGAAAAGTTCAAGGGCTTGCTTAGAATCACATTATTTTGATTAATCACCATATCAAATGTTTTGCGTTGTTTGTGTAAATTAGCAAAAATAGAGCCAAATGTAACTAGCAAGTTTGGATATAGATAAAGGCCTCTCGCCATAAAACCTTACACCATAAAATAGAAATCCTCTTGTAGAACATAGAGCATCAACTTACCCACCATCATGAAACCGAAAACCAGCCAGAGCGAAAGAGCATTTTTGGACAACGATTTACCCACCCCTAAACTCCGATCTTATGCTTAGCATTTTGGCACAATGGCATGGAGTAGATCAATAAATAAGAGACAAATATCAATGTAATCGGTGCGATAGTCTCTCAACATCTTTTCAACTGGTATATTTCTTTTTTGTAGGCGTAATGCCATCCTAATGGACAAAGAGCAATGCATACCTTCGGCAAACTTCGTTGCCTCGAACTTGCCCTTCTCACATAGATCGGCCAAATTTTTATTTCAAGGTCCTTGATAAGCCTATAAAGTATCATTCATCCTCCAAGAGAAATAAAAGCTTAAGCAAGTTAAAGGATATGGTTTCAGCTTCATACCGGTAGAAAGATCGGCCATGGTACCCAAATGTAACCGACGATTTATCCGATGCAAAGGTTGGCAATCGGTTCTCGCATTTTCTTTTGAATCAATAAGCGACCATTCACGAAGACAAAAAATGCATGACAGAGTGTCTTACCTCTCCTTTGCTTTGCTACATGGCCGACAAATTCAGATCCGTGTGTGCTTTGCTTTGTAAGCATCTGGTTGGAATATGTCATGCATATTCAATCGAAAACCCTTGCACTTAATGGCCAAATAAAAAAATCTTAAATTCGGTGGCATACCTTATAAAACTTCCGCGTAAGCTTTGAAGATATCCCCGCATGTTCGACTTGCACTTCTTCTTGTGAACATCTGCAAAATGGAGAGGAACGGCAAATTGTTCATAGCTCGAAAGACCACCGTAAACATACACCAAAAATGGCCATAGCCCTTGCTTCCAACAAATACGACATTGAGATCAAAGTCAATGATAAATCCTCGAGAAAAAATAGAAGGCATAAAACCATATATCTTGAACCGGCAAAGCCCCCCACCTCAAATAAAGTAATGCAAACTAAAACATTGCTATAAAGAGCCAAAATGCAAAGGCTCATGAGACTTCCGATATATGAAATCACAAGGCACCAAGGATCGAAGCCAAACTTCGAGAACCCAACTCATCAAAATCACGAAATCTCTCATTAAAAAAGAACGACAAGTGGGGAAAAGGAAAAAGACGAGCCAAACACGGGGCTTTTCTCTCGATGCTCATTTGCTCCAAATTGAATGGAGCAACTCCTCCTCGATGATAACTCCTCCGATGATGTAGAGCACACCATGCCGTTTGCAAATGACAAGTATCGATCGTTTGCATGTAGAAATCATAGTAACAGAGATTATATTGTACTCAACATTGTCTACCCGATCCGTAATTGGCGAAAAATGGGCAAAACAGCATCGATCGGGAAAACATCCAATAAAAGGGCCCAAAGAATTCCCGCCAGAGTTTTCTTTACTCCCACGTTGCCGCTCTATCCAAATTGTTACTCCTTAGAAGAGGATAATCGCCCAGAACCCGCCTGGCCGGAGCTCACAGGAAAAAGAGATGTTTCTAGATTATTCTCAAAGCCCAACGTGATTAAATTTCGCCACCACAATTATGCCAACACTATTAAATTCGCTGCCACAATTATTTTTTCGTGCATTAAATTTTACTTTTTTATTATTTAAGCAAGCAATTCTAATGATCTGGATTAAAAGCCCCAATTCTATCACCTTCCCTGCAACTTCCTATCTAAAATTGACGGCCAAGATTTGACCTTCCCTTTTAATCCGACGGCCCATATGAAAAGCCCCAAATTTTTTTAATCGACGGTCTAGATAAAATGCCCTAATTTCAAGGGCCCAGATTAAAAGCCCCAAATAAGGGGGGATGCTTGGGGTGTTACGAGGTGGCACCGTCTGGGCCGTCCATCTCAGAGATGGACGGCCGAGATCAATCTCTACACCATGTTGGTAGACCTCCATATAATTGTATATATATAAGGATATATATATACAAGTATTTGTACCATGAGGGAGTGTATGAAGTCGAATGTACGCACATTAGAAAGTATAACCCAAGTTTTGCCAACATTCTATTAAGACTGTCCAATATTCTAAAAACATCCCTAGATCCCTGTGCATTTCTCGTAGATTCCCTAAAATTCTACAAAGTTTCTCTTGGATTTCCTAAGATCCTACAAAGATTCCACATTATTCTACAAGGATTCACATGAATTTGTTTAAGAATCCCTAGATTCCCTTAAGATTCCACTATATCCCCTTAGATTCCCTAAGGTTCCTTAAGAATACCCCAGGATTCTCATAAGATTCCCCTATGTTCCCAAAGATTCTCCCAAGGTTCCTTAGATTCGCTTAGACTCTATGAAGATTCCCCTAGTGCGAGAGTTTTAGCGGACGCTCATGGAGTCTTGGCTAGAACTTCAGTGAGAGAAGAAGGAGAGGAATAATTTTCCAAAGATTCTAGGCGCCCTTAGTTTAGAAAAAAAAAAGGTGTTGGAAGGAAAACCAAATAGGTTGCCACGTAGTTCACATGACATCAAGCTCGTCCTCATGGTTAAAGATCGAAAGAAAACATGAAAAGAAAGCAAAATATAGCTTTGCCACGTTCCACATTAAGGTTTTTCTATAATAAAAGGCAAAAAGTGTTGCCATGTAGTTACATCAAGCTCGTCCTCATGGTTAAAGTTTGAAAGAAAACTTGAAAAGAAAGCAAGATATGGCTTGCCACGTTTCACATTAAGATTTTTATATTCTATATTAAAAGGCAAAAAATGCATAAATTAATTACAATGCCACCTCAAAATCTATATATTAAATATAGATAAGATATGGTGGCAAATAAATGCACATGCCACCTCAACTAACACCTCATGATTACAATAAATGCTTGCATGCACATGTATGCCACCTAACCACATGCATAGGAACTTCTTGTCACCTTCCTCTCTTATAGTTTGAACGATCCAGTTTCACCTTCCCCATCTAGCGGCCCATGTGCATGGTGCATGGCCCATGCATGTATGTGCATATGTATGCATGTGCACATCGTGCCCATCCATGCATCACATGAGGTGGAATTATAACAACCCTTGATTTTGTCATTTGACGGCTAGGATCAATCTCTATGAATATGACCCATGGGATGACAAAATCACACATCGATCACGCTGGCTCCAAATGCGACAAAATAGTGCCAAAGCACCACTCCTTAGAAAGGTCTCGACGAGAGAAATCCAATGGCGTAGGCCCCACCTTCATCCGACCCCTCTACTGCAAGCTACGGGCCTTCGAAGACGATTAAACAGAAGGAAGCTTCCTAGAAAGTCCATTCATAAATACTTTGCCACCTCACTACCTTTTTTATTAACGAGGGTGCCTTTTTATTAATGAGGGTGCCACCTCACCTCCTTTAAAAGAAAAAAATCAATTTAATATTAAAAAGTTAATGGCTAGGATTTATGCTCACCTTTTAATCTAACGGTTGAGATCTGCTGCACCAACTTTTTTTTTTTTGGCACCTTCCTTGCACCTTCTTCACAAAAATCAAGGGCTAGGATTTATTCTCCCCTTTTGATCCAACGGTTTGGGGATGTGGTGCATGCCCCCATGCATGCCCATGCATGCCCATCATGGCCATCCATGCACCTCAATGAGGTGGCATTATCCTGGCCTTTCATTTCGTGATTGGACGGCTGGGATGAATCTCTATGAACATGGGCATGGGATGACAAAACACACATCTAATACGTGTATATATATTAGTGATATATATATATATATATATATATATATATATATATATATATATAATATATATAAATATAAGCTAAGTTTAGGGCCAATGTTTGTTATGTCTGAGAATTGAACTATTGTTAACTTAGGCTTTGGTTATGTCTGGTAGGCTTTTGTTATGCCTACGAATTGTGTATATTCTCTGCCTAAGCACGCTGATTTCCTGCAATGTTATGACATCGGGACTGTCCAAATAATCTTACTCATATTAGGATAGGACATGGAAAATCTATCCTTTTACTTACCCATTGTTCCTGGGACAGTGACCCCATGTAGCAGATAATGATTTGGGCAGCTATACCTTCTCACTGTAACATTCTAAATGAACTGTTACTTTTAGGCGTTTGATGATTCTAAGTGGTAATAATTATATTCCATACTATATGGTGGAAAGCTCCCATTTTCATTAAGATTATTTGGAACTTTGACTGTCAAAAGCTTTTGGCTAGTTCCACTATTTTAGGAACAAATTCTTCATAACATTTAAGTATGGGGTAATTCGACTTCGACCTAGTGGCATGCAAGTGTTAATGTTATTTCCACCAGCCTAAGTGTATTGCCAGTATAGATTTCTGCATAATTGCTGAGTTCTATAGTGAACCACAAAGCTGCCATACTATGGTTTATGCCCTTAATATACTATGGTTAACATTTAACCTGGGTACATAAAAATGCTGGGGTATGAAGTCAACAAATCCCTCAATAAGAGGGATCTTCAGTTGCAGATAATAAGATATTAGCTTATGGCTAGTCTATAGTCATTGACCCTTTGAGGGCATTATGGTTTCCAGGACGACACCCCATTACACTTGATCTAGCAACGTTACTATGGACATATAAATAGTTAACCTGTTTACTAGGTGGCAGGCTGATATTTTTGATCTTCCAGGTTCTAATTAATGTGGGTATTATTGCTTATGTGATATTAGGCATTGTAATGAGGATGGATCATGTTTATTCCATGAATAATAGTTTTAAACATGATATGTTCACAGTACTTACAGTTCAAATAGATATCCTTTATTTTCTGAGTTAACATATGGCTGCGTAATGGACAAGTCACATTGGAACCTTGAGATGGATATGTGGTTTTTTGAGAATAAGTAATAACCACCACAGTTTTGTAATGATATTCTTTTTAAATAACTTTGTAATAGTAGAATAGTTGAACATTTTCCAGGGGCAACTTCACAACCGTAACATATAGGAGTAATTTAGAATTTTAAAATGCTGACTGGGACCATGACTTGGATTATGGGCATGAATGACTGAGCATATGCTGTCGTCGTGACGAAACCCTAACGAAAGGGAAAAACCTAAACTGTTATATGAGTTCCGGCAGACGACGGCGCTGGCGCTGGATCATAGCTGGATCTTGAGCAAATGGCTCTAAAGATAATCATGATATCCGAACTGATTGCCTACGTGTTCATTGTGACAGGCCGATGCAGGTAACTAATCTCCAGGTATATCTTAATCAATCTTGTAATCTATACACTGAGTGGTGTTAAGCCTCTAAATAATGCAAAATAGCTACGGTGCAGTTAGGGCTTCGCCCAGTCTATAAATACTATGAGTTTTTGCCCTGTTACACATCATATGTTGCATCTGAAGAATGAGTAGAGCGGGCAGACCTGAGGGCGCTCAGAATAAGGGCCATACCAGGGCCATTTTGACAGAATTTCTTAGGAGAAATGGCTTGGAGCATGGGGCAACTCAGCCCACAAAAGCCCAATTGATTGAGCTGTGTAGGCAAAATGGATTGGATCCCAATAAGGTCAAGAACGACCCTGGCATCAAGAAGTTTATACCAGGACTTCAGACATGTAGCAAAATCTCAAAGGAAATGGTGGCATCTGCTAGCAACATTGACATGGTAGCCTTGTCCAATTCTGCTGAGGATGAAGATTCAGAGTGTGACATACAGCCAAATCAGGTTTCCATCAAATAGATCTCAGTGTTTACAATACTCCTTTATATTCATAATCTGTTTAGTACTTAGTTTTAGCTTTAACTGGTAAATGGCTGAGCATTGGTTTTCCTAGTAGCATTTAATTTAACTACTGTGATGCACTGGATGTGTTTACTTTGTGGTAGTTTTAGTCCATATCTGCTTAAGATCTTCTCTTTCTGTTTAACCAGTGTTGGTATACTCCTCTTTAATCATCGTTTGCTGTTTAACTTTGGACTTAATATGGTTTATTGTAGTACTGTGATAGCAATCTGAGATGGATCTCTATTTGGTCGGTTTGGTATTTATCTTTGTATTACTGTAATATTGCCCTCTCTTATAGTCATTGCAGCAGATTAGAATATTTCTGCCACTAGTATTGCTTATAGTACTTCTTTAGTGAAAGGGGTTTGGTCAACTTTGGTTCAAGTGCTCTATATCATTTGGCTTAGATCTGGCTGCATTATATATATTTTTTTTCTCTATTATTTAAGTAACCAGCTGCATTGGTTTTACTCTTGCATTATATTTTGAGTTCTGCTTATATGATATTAGTAGATCTACTCTTTCTGATCTGTAACCTATTAAATCCTGTTTCCATGAAACTCATAAGTCTTAAACAGGCCCGTAACTGGATGATTGCTTCACTGCCCTGTTAATAACCTGCTCATTTGCAAATTTGGTCTTCTGGAGTGTGACTCCTTTAGAGGTAGTTTTGAAGGTTTGTAGCAGGTTTTGCCCGGGGTGATAAATACTGTATGGGTCAGACTAACAAGCATGATTAATCTGAATATAATAGGAAACATGGATCTTACAGCTATAATCCTCTCCATCTTTGACATGAGCAGTCATATTTAGCATATAATATTCACTCTGTGTTTATTTTGGAAGCATTGTTAGGTTTCTCCTTATGTTTATGCTCGCCATCCTTTATTGGCTGCCCATAGCCTTGTTCTATCATTACTGTAGGCAGATTTTATTATTTTCTGCTGCCCTCATAGTATTTGGATCAGCTAGAGTTCGTATGCTAGTATAATGATTATGATTTATCTAAATTATTCTGCTGCTGATATTAATTTGTCTTGTTGTCCTTCGTGGCATTTCCATTAAATTCTTTTAATGTATGGGTAAAGGGCCGAGAGGCCAAGGTGGTTCATTGCTTACCTGTTAGCATATGCATTTTTACCCTTCTTAGGCTAACAAGTGCATTTTTGCTGCAGGTAACCGAACTACCTTCTCCCATGTTTGGTGATTTATTTTGGCATGAAGCTTTCATGTGGGCTTATGAACACACTTTTATGAAATTATTGTTTTAAACAATATATTGGGTAAGCATTTGTCCTATATTTTGTCTATAAGAATTGCACATAAGGGTATGTCCTTCTCCACATTTTTGCTTGACATATTTTTGCTTAAGCTGTATTGTGAGAAACATATTTGAACAGCACTGTTAAATGACAGTTTCTTAAGGAATTTTTTATCTATTGTATTTTCTCCATTTATTATCTATAAAATGCTGGCAGCTTTATTCACTCCACATCCCTTTAGTTTCCTCTTTTAGTTTCTTAATATTTTACCAGGCATTTATTAAGGGATATGTTGTTGGTCACTATTGTTTCCTTCTGCTAAGGCTGCTTAATAGATTTAATGTCTTAAGTTATGTAAGACACCCTTCTGCAATGGTTCAAATGTGTATTTGAGTTTTGTTTCCTACATTTGCATATCTGCATTTGGTTTAAACTTGGTTTTATTTTTTTAAAAAGCAACTCTAGGTTGTAAGCTTATTTATCTACTGTTATGGTGATACACTCTCGGTATCAATCAGGTCTTTTAATCTCTAAGGCCTCCCCTTTTGGGGTCCGATAAGTCCAAATTTGTTGCCTTTTAGTTAGTAAGGTAGGCTTGGATGTCTTAGCAAGTCAAGAGGATTTGTTCAGGCTAGTATATATACCCGATTTCGGATCACTGGTTTTACCGGTGTGGGCCTTAGAGATAATCTTCAAGTTTATTACTTCCATGAGGCGTAAAGTTGTATTGTACTATACTAACTCTTTTTATTTTATAGGAGGATGCTTCTACCAAATACATATGTTTCAACATTGCTAATGGCAGCCAATAGGCAAATTTTCAGAACACTTTCTGGATAACTGATCAAGAGCATACCTTTGAAATCTCTAAATTTGGATATAACGTTGCTGGGAATTCCACCTAACAAGGTTGGTCAAATTGCTTTATTATACATCAAGAACATGCTGGAATTACATTTCTTACCCATTTCCAAGTACTACACGCTGATGTAAGGTGAGACCTCTGCCATATTTTTCTGCATATTTTTCTGCATTTTTTTTATTCAATATAACTATAAAAGTATAAAATGATGATTATTATCATGTGCTGCTTAGCAGCACTGTACATACTTTTACTCTGGCCACAGTGCCAAATTTAATGGGTTCTTTCCCAAATATCTCTACTGGCCATAGTGCCAAATTTACTGGAATTGAATATTTTTTCAAAGGAGGATATGTAGCGAAAGTTCTCAAGATCCTTTATGATGAGATTTTCATTGAGCTCAAGTTTGAGGAAGAATTTCAAGCTTTACATACTCTGGTAATTTACTTTGCGTAATATTTGGTTTTGTTTAAATTCATCAATTGAATTAGTTGGCAGGGGGGTCCCTATGGCATAGGGACCCTCCCGTCCTTATGCGTTATATGGGACCTATCTCTGCCTTCCGGTAGGAGGCAGGTATATATAAATATAAGCTAAGTTTAGGGCCAATGTTTGTTATGTCTGAGAATTGAACTATTGTTAACTTAGGCTTTGGTTATGTCTGGTAGGCTTTTGTTATGCCTACGAATTGTGTATATTCTCTGCCTAAGCACGCTGATTTCCTGCAATGTTATGACATCGGGACTGTCCAAATAATCTTACTCATATTAGGATAGGACATGGAAAATCTATCCTTTTACTTACCCATTGTTCCTGGGACAGTGACCCCATGTAGCAGATAATGATTTGGGCAGCTATACCTTCTCACTGTAACATTCTAAATGAACTGTTACTTTTTATGCTTGATGATTCTAAGTGGTAATAATTATATTCCATACTATATGGTGGAAAGCTCCCATTTTCATTAAGATTATTTGGAACTTTGACTGTCAAAAGCTTTTGGCTAGTTCCACTATTTTAGGAACAAATTCTTCATAACATTTAAGTATGGGGTAATTCGACTTCGACCTAGTGGCATGCAAGTGTTAATGTTATTTCCACCAGCCTAAGTGTATTGCCGGTATAGATTTCGCATAATTGCCGAAGTTCTATAGTGAACCACAAAGCTGCCATACTATGGTTTATGCCCTTAATATACTATGGTTAACATTTAACCTGGGTACATAAAGATGCTGGGGTATGAAGTCAACAAATCCCTCAATAAGAGGGATCTTCAGTTGCAGATAATAAGATATTAGCTTATGGCTAGTCTATAGTCATTGACCCTTTGAGGGCATTATGGTTTCCAGGACGACACCCCATTACACTTGATCTAGCAACGTTACTATGGACATATAAATAGTTAACCTGTTTACTAGGTGGCAGGCTGATATTTTTTGATCTTCCAGGTTCTAATTAATGTGGGTATTATTGCTTATGTGATATTAGGCATTGTAATGAGGATGGATCATGTTTATTCCATGAATAATAGTTTTAAACATGATATGTTCACAGTACTTACAGTTCAAATAGATATCCTTTATTTTCTGAGTTAACATATGGCTGCGTAATGGACAAGTCACATGGGAACCTTGAGATGGATATGTGGTTTTTTGAGAATAAGTAATAACCACCACAGTTTTGTAATGATATTCTTTTTAAATAACTTTGTAATAGTAGAATAGTTGAACATTTTCCAGGGGCAACTTCACAACCGTAACATATAGGAGTAATTTAGAATTTTAAAATGCTGACTGGGACCATAACTTGGATTATGGGCATGAATGACTGAGCATATGCTGTCGTCGTGACGAAACCCTAACGAAAGGGAAAACCCTAAACTGTTATATGAGTTCCGGCAGACGACGGCGCTGGCGCTGGATCATAGCTGGATCTTGAGCAAATGGCTCTAAAGATAATCATGATATCCGAACTGATTGCCTACGTGTTCATTGTGACAGGCCGAGGCAGGTAACTAATCTCCAGGTATATCTTAATCAATCTTGTAATCTATACACTGAGTGGTGTTAAGCCTCTAAATAATGCAAAATAGCTACGGTGCAGTTAGGGCTTCGCCCAGTCTATAAATACTATGAGGTTTTGCCCTGTTACACATCATATGTTGCATCTGAAGAATGAGTAGAGCGGGCAGACCTGAGGGCGCTCAGAATAAGGGCCATACCAGGGCCATTTTGACAGAATTTCTTAGGAGAAATGGCTTGGAGCATGGGGCGACTCAGCCCACAAAAGCCCAATTGATTGAGCTGTGTAGGCAAAATGGATTGGATCCCAATAAGGTCAAGAACGACCCTGGCATCAAGAAGTTTATACCAGGACTTCAGACATGTAGCAAAATCTCAAAGGAAATGGTGGCATCTGCTAGCAACATTGACATGGTAACCTTGTCCAATTCTGCTGAGGATGAAGATTCAGAGTGTGACATACAGCCAAATCAGGTTTCCATCAAATAGATCTCAGTGTTTACAATACTCCTTTATATTCATAATCTGTTTAGTACTTAGTTTTAGCTTTAACTGGTAAATGGCTGAGCATTGGTTTTCCTAGTAGCATTTAATTTAACTACTGTGATGCACTGGATGTGTTTACTTTGTGGTAGATTTAGTCCATATCTGCTTAAGATCTTCTCTTTCTGTTTAACCAGTGTTGGTATACTCCTCTTTAATCATCGTTTGCTGTTTAACTTTGGACTTAATATGGTTTATTGTAGTACTGTGATAGCAATCTGAGATGGATCTCTATTTGGTCGGTTTGGTATTTATCTTTGTATTACTGTCATATTGCCCTCTCTTATAGTCATTGCAGCAGATTAGAATATTTCTGCCACTAGTATTGCTTATAGTACTTCTTTAGTGAAAGGGGTTTGGTCAACTTTGGTTCAAGTGCTCTATATCATTTGGCTTAGATCTGGCTGCATTATATTTATTTCTCTATTATTTAAGTAACCAGCTGCATTGGTTTTACTCTTGCATTATATTTTGAGTTCTGCTTATATGATATTAGTAGATCTACTCTTTCTGATCTGTAACCTATTAAATCCTGTTTCCATGAAACTCATAAAGTCTTAAACAGGCCCGTAACTGGATGATTGCTTCACTGCCCTGTTAATAACCTGCTCATTTGCAAATTTGGTCTTCTGGAGTGTGACTCCTTTAGAGGTAGTTTTGAAGGTTTGTAGCAGGTTTTGCCCGGGGTGATAAATACTGTATGGGTCAGACTAACAAGCATGATTAATCTGAATATAATAGGAAACATGGATCTTACAGCTATAATCCTCTCCATCTTTGACATGAGCAGTCATATTTAGCATATAATATTCACTCTGTGTTTATTTTGGAAGCATTGTTAGGTTTCTCCTTATGTTTATGCTCGCCATCCTTTATTGGCTGCCCATAGCCTTGTTCTATCATTACTGTAGGCAGATTTCATTATTTGGGGTTATTATTTTCTGCTGCCCTCATAGTATTTGGATCAGCTAAAATTCGTATGCTGGTATAATGATTATGATTTATCTAAATTATTCTGCTGCTGATATTAATTTGTCTTGTTGTCCTTCGTGGCATTTCCATTAAATTCTTTTAATGTATGGGTAAAGGGCCGAGAGGCCAAGGTGGTTCATTGCTTACCTGTTAGCATATGCATTTTTACCCTTCTTAGGCTAACAAGTGCATTTTTGTCGCAGGGTAACCTGGAACTACCTTCTCCCATGTTTGGTGATTTATTTTGGCATGAAGCTTTCATGTGGGCTTATGAACACACTTTTATGAAATTATTGTTTTAAACAATATATTGGGTAAGCATTTGTCCTATATTTTGTCTATAAGAATTGCACATAAGGGTATGTCCTTCTCCACATTTTTGCTTGACATATTTTTGCTTAAGCTGTATTGTGAGAAACATATTTGAACAGCACTGTTAAATGACAGTTTCTTAAGGAATTTTTTATCTATTGTATTTTCTCCATTTATTATCTATAAAATGCTGGCAGCTTTATTCACTCCACATCCCTTTAGTTTCCTCTTTTAGTTTCTTAATATTTTACCAGGCATTTATTAAGGGATATGTTGTTGGTCACTATTGTTTCCTTCTGCTAAGGCTGCTTAATAGATTTAATGTCTTAAGTTATGTAAGACACCCTTCTGCAATGGTTCAAATGTGTATTTGAGTTTTGTTTCCTACATTTGCATATCTGCATTTGGTTTAAACTTGGTTTTATTTTTTTAAAAAAAAGCAACTCTAGGTTGTAAGCTTATTTATCTACTGTTATGGTGATACACTCTGGTATCAATCAGTCTTTTAATCTCTAAGGCCTCCCCTTTTGGGGTCCGATAAGTCCAGTTTGCCTTTTAGTTAGTAAGGTAGGCTTGGATGTCTTAGCAAGTCAAGAGGATTTGTTCAGGCTAGTATATATACCCGATTTCGGATCACTGGTTTTACCGGTGTGGGCCTTAGAGATAATCTTCAAGTTTATTACTTCCATGAGGCGTAAAGTTGTATTGTACTATACTAACTCTTTTTATTTTATAGGAGGATGCTTCTACCAAATACATATGTTTCAACATTGCTAATGGCAGCCAACAGGCAAATTTTCAGAACACTTTCTGGATAACTGATCAAGAGCATACCTTTGAAATCTCTAAATTTGGATATAACGTTGCTGGGAATTCCACCTAACAAGGTTGGTCAAATGGCTTTATTATACATCAAGAACATGCTGGAATTACATTTCTTACCCATTTCCAAGTACTACACGCTGATGTAAGGTGAGACCTCTGCCATATTTTTCTGCATATTTTTCTGCATATTTTTCTGCATTTTTTTATTCAATATAACTATAAAAGTATAAAATGATGATTATTATCATGTGCTGCTTAGCAGCACTGTACATACTTTTACTCTGGCCACAGTGCCAAATTTAATGGGTTCTTTCCCAAATATCTCTACTGGCCATAGTGCCAAATTTACTGGAATTGAATATTTTTTCAAAGGAGGATATGTAGCGAAAGTTCTCAAGATCCTTTATGATGAGATTTTCATTGAGCTCAAGTTTGAGGAAGAATTTCAAGCTTTACATACTCTGGTAATTTACTTTGCGTAATATTTGGTTTTGTTTAAATTCATCAATTGAATTAGTTGGCAGGGGGGTCCCTATGGCATAGGGACCCTCCCGTCCTTATGCGTTATATGGGACCTATCTCTGCCTTCCGGTAGGAGGCAGGTATATATAAATATAAGCTAAGTTTAGGGCCAATGTTTGTTATGTCTGAGAATTGAACTATTGTTAACTTAGGCTTTGGTTATGTCTGGTAGGCTTTTGTTATGCCTACGAATTGTGTATATTCTCTGCCTAAGCACGCTGATTTCCTGCAATGTTATGACATCGGGACTGTCCAAATAATCTTACTCATATTAGGATAGGACATGGAAAATCTATCCTTTTACTTACCCATTGTTCCTGGGACAGTGACCCCATGTAGCAGATAATGATTTGGGCAGCTATACCTTCTCACTGTAACATTCTAAATGAACTGTTACTTTTAGGCGTTTGATGATTCTAAGTGGTAATAATTATATTCCATACTATATGGTGGAAAGCTCCCATTTTCATTAAGATTATTTGGAACTTTGACTGTCAAAAGCTTTTGGCTAGTTCCACTATTTTAGGAACAAATTCTTCATAACATTTAAGTATGGGGTAATTCGACTTCGACCTAGTGGCATGCAAGTGTTAATGTTATTTCCACCAGCCTAAGTGTATTGCCAGTATAGATTTCTGCATAATTGCTGAGTTCTATAGTGAACCACAAAGCTGCCATACTATGGTTTATGCCCTTAATATACTATGGTTAACATTTAACCTGGGTACATAAAAATGCTTGGTATATATATATATATATATATATATATATATATATATATATATATATATATATATATATATATATATATATATATATATATATATATATATATATATATATATATATATATATTGTAAAACTATAGTATGTGTCTTCAATGGAGCTCTAGATCGGATGGTCGAGAACCTGATCGACCAACAGTGGAGATGATGGCTTACCTGGCATGCCATGTCACCACTTGAGTGCCTAGATGGCATGCTTGAGCTTAGGTGGCATGCCTGAGCCACCTTGGCATGTTGGAGCCTAGGTGGCATGTTGGAGCCCAGCAACCGCTAAGATTCAATTGTTTGGAAGAAACAGATTTTGGAGCCTTATTCAGAAGAACTAAAAGCCCTTTTCAAAACTGTTCAAAAGCCCTGTTTGAAAGAAATCGTCGGCACTGCTTCAAAATATTGCCCTTAAGCCTGCTGCAAACTGCTCAAAGTTTTGCCCTTTCGAATAAATCATCAAGATTCTACATCAAAATAGGTGAAGATCACCGGATTGGAGCGAATATTCCACGCCAACAGCTGCTGGGTCTAGCCTCTTGGGTCTAGTCTCTCCCCTCTGGTGAGGAAGCCGCACAAAGTCCTGGCCTAGTTCGATTTGGGGAAGGGTGTCAGCGCAAGATCCCTCCATTCCATTCCTTGCCAAACTCCTCTACTAAAAATTCCAAAGGATATCATATTTCTTGCATAAAGTCCAAGTCATCATGTCCAGGTCACCATCATCTAGCCATGTCACCCAAAATTTGCCAACATTACCCAATGAAAAGACCAAAGATGGACATCTTTTCATTTTTAGCCTAGTCAAAACTTAGCCTTGTTTACTTGGCATGCCATGTCACCATGCCATGTTTGAGCCTAGGTGGCATGTTGGAGCCTAGGTGGCATGTTGGAGCCCACGTGGCATGTTTGAGCCACCTTGGCATGTTGGGGCCTAGGTGGCATGTTTGAGCCACCTTGGCATCTTTGAGCCTAGGTGGCATGTTGGAGCCACCTTGGCATGTTATTGGAGCCTAGGTGGCATGTTGTAGCCCACGTGGCATGTTTGAGCCACCTTGGCATGTGATGCCACCTAGGCTCCAACATGCCAAGGTGATGCCATCTAGGCACGAACATGCCACCTAGGCTCAAACATGCCAAGGAGGCTCCAACATGCCACCTAAGCTCCAACATGCCAAGGTGGCTCAAAAATGCCAAGGTGGCTCAAACATGCCATGTGGGCATGATGATAGGACTTCATGCAAGAAATATGATAACCTTTGGAATTTTTGGTAGAGGCGTTTTGTTGTTCGGGCAGTACAAGCGCTCCGGAATGGAGATTCGACTTCGCCATGCCATCCGGAACGACAAAATTACCCTAGAGACCAAGTTACACGGTGATTTTTTGCAACGAAAAAAACACGAACCCTCTACATGGCAATATTCTGCAGCCACCTCTTAGACCAATTGACTACGAACATGTTGGACATGAGCTACTTTGGTGCTTCTTGGAAAAGGGGTAGTCTTCTGCCCACGAAACTTGGTCTCCAGGGTAATGTCAATGTTTTGAATCCATTGGCAGAGTCAGTTCACAGTTCCGGAGTGGGAAAATTGCTCGTCCGTGGCCAGGGTTCTTTGGGAGAGGACCTTTGGGGCAAACTGCCTCCGGAAGGTTTTAAAGGTCCATCTTCTGGCGTCAACACCCTCCCTCTGCCAATGGACTCAAAATGTCGACTTTACCCTGGGGATCAAGTTTCGTGGGCAGAAGACCACTCCTTCTCCAAGAAGCACCAAAGTAGCTCATGTCCAACACGTTCGTAGTCAATTGGCCTAGGAGGTGGCTGTAGAATACTGCTATGTAGAGGGTTCGTATTTCTTTCGTTGCCAAAAATGACCATGTAACTTGGTCCCTAGGGTAATTTCGCCATTCTGGACGACATGGCGAAGTCGAATCTCCATTCCAGAGCCTTTGTATGGCCCGAAAGACAAAATACTTGTTTTCTATGCGGTCAACACGCAAGACGCTTCGTGGTTTGATAAGTTCTCCGGACCGGATCTTGATTTTTTGAGCCCCGCCGAAGCAAAAGTTACTTGAGTGATGGCTTCAACCACGGATTGGAAAATTGAGCTCCCCAGAGGGGGAATTGGCATTTGCCCTCCCGCAGGGAGCATCGATAGGAAAGGCTGCCTCGGCAACCTTCTCGGGTACATCTCCGGGTCCGTCCCTCTCCCCCTCCGGGTGAGAAAGCTACGCAAAGTCCTCGGCCTGATTTGATTTGGGGAGGGTGTCACGCTTTAAGTTCTCCAAGATCCCTCTACTCTATCCCTTGCCAAACTCCTCCACAAAAATTTCAAACGTTATCATATTTCTTGCATAAAGTCCTAGTCATCATATCCATGTCACCATCATCTAGCCATGTCACCTAAAATTTGCCAATATTACCCAATGAAAAGACCAAAGATGGACATCTTTTCATTTTTGGCCTAGTCAAAACTTGCCCTTGCTTGCTTGGCATGCCATGTCACCACTTGGGGTGCCTAGGTGGCATGCTTGAGCCTAGGTGGCATGCCTGAGCCACCTTGGCATGTTGGAGCCTAGATGGCATGTTAGAGCCTACGTGGCATGTTGGAGCCACCTTGGCATGTTTGAGCCTAGGTGGCATGTTTGAGCCACCTTGGCATGTTGGAGCCCACGTGGCATTATGGAGTCCATGTGGCATGTTTGAGCCACCTTGGCATGTTTGAGCCTAGGTGGCATGTTGGAGCCTAGGTGGCATGTTGGAGCCACCTTGGCATGTTGGAGCCTAAGTGAGCCTACATGGCATCTTTGAGCCTAGGTGGCATGTTTGAGCCACCTAGGAATGTTGGAGTCTAGGTGGCATGTTGGAGCCCATGTGGCATATTTGAGCCACCTTGGCAAGTTTGAGCATAGGTGGCATGTTGGAGCCCGCGTGGCATGTTTGAGCACGTTGGAGCCTAGGTGGCATGTTTGAGCCATTTTGTCATGTTGGAGCCTAGGTGGCATATTTGAGCCACCTTGGCATGTTTGAGCCTAGGTGGCATGTTGGAGCCACCTTGGCATGTGGGAGCCACCTTGGCATGTTTGAGCTTAGGTGGCATGTTTGAGCCACCTTGGCATGTTGGAGCCCACATGGCATGTTGGAGCCTATGTGGCATGTTGGAGCCCACGTGGCATGTTTGAGCCACCTTGGCATGTTTGAGCACGTTGGAGCCTAGGTGGCATGTTTGAGCCACCTTGGCATGTTGGAGCCACCTTGGCATGTTGGAGCCTAGGTGGCATATTGGAGACCACGTGGCATGTTTGAGCCATCTTGGCATGTTAGAGCCTAGGTGGCATGTTGGAGCCTGCGTGGCATGCTTGAGCCACCTTGGCATGTTGGACCCCACGTGGCATATTTGAGCCACCTTGGCAAGTTGGAGCATAGGTGGCATGCTAGAGCCCGCGTGGCATGTTTGAGCATGTTGAAGCCTAGTTGGCATGTTGGAGCCACCTTGGCATTTTTTAGCCTAGGTGGCATGTTTGAGCCACCTTGGCATGTTGGAGCCCACGTGGCATTATGTAGTCCACGTGGCATGTTTGAGCCTAGGTGGCATGTTGGAGCCTAGGTGGCATGTTTGAGCCCACCTTGGCATGTTTGAGCCACCTGGCATGTTTCAGCCTAGGTGGCATGTTGGAGCCTAGGTGGCATGTTGGAGCCACCTTGGCATGTTTGAGCCTAGGTGGCATGTTTGAGCCACCTAGGAATGTTGGAGCCTAGGTGGCATGTTGGAGCCCACGTGGCATATTTGAGCCACCTTGGCAAGTTGGAGCATAGGTGGCATGTTGGAGCCCGCGTGGCATGTTTGAGCCATTTTGTCATGTTGGGCCTAGGTGGCATGTTTGAGCCACCTTGGCATGTTTGAGCCTTAGGTGGCATGTTGGAGCCACCTTGGCATGTGGGAGCCACCTTGGCATGTTGGAGCCACCTTGGCATGTGGGAGCCACCTTGGCATGTTTGAGCCTAGGTGGCATGTTTGAGCCACCTTGGCATGTTGGAGCCCACATGGCATGTTGGAGCCTATGTGGCATGTTGGAGCTCACGTGGCATGTTTGAGCCACCTTGGCATGTTTGAGCACGTTGGAGCCTAGGTGGCATGTTGGAGCCACCTTGGCATGTTGGAGCCTAGGTGGCATGTTGGAGACCACGTGGCATGTTTGAGCCACCTTGGCATGTTAGAGCCTAGGTGGCATGTTGGAGCCTCAGGTGGCATGTTTGAGCCACCTTGGCATGTTGGAGCATAGGTGGCATGTTGGAGCCCGCGTGGCATGTTTGAGCAACGTTGGAGCCCTAGGTGGCATGTTTGAGCCATTTTGTCATGTTGGAGCCTAGGTGGTGCCCACGTGGCATGTTGGAGCAGCCACCTTGGCATGTTGGAGCCTAGGTGGCATGTTGTAGCCCATGTGGCATGTTTGAGCCACCTTGTCATGTTGGAGCCTAGGTGGCATGTTTGAGCCACCTTGGCATGTTGGAGCCTAGGTGGCATGTTGGAGCCCACGTGGCATGTTTGAGCCACCTTGGCATGTTTGAGCCTAGGTGGCATGTTAGAGCCACGATGGCATGTTGGAGC
Organism: Isoetes taiwanensis; assembly: GCA_021234155.1. Classification (NCBI taxonomy): domain Eukaryota; kingdom Viridiplantae; phylum Streptophyta; class Lycopodiopsida; order Isoetales; family Isoetaceae; genus Isoetes; species Isoetes taiwanensis. Next base: position 17,203,067 of record JAJEKV010000009.1, on the reverse strand, counting down.
CTAGGTGGCATGTTTGAGCCAACTTGGCATATTTAAGCCTAGGTGGCATGTTGTGAGCCACCTTGGCATGTTGGAGCCTAGGTGGCATGGTGGAGCCCACTTGGCATGTTTGAGCCACCTTGGCATGTTGGAGCCTAGGTGGCATGTTGGAGCCTAGGTGGCATGTTTGAGCCCACCTTGGCATGTTTGAGCCACCTGGCATGTTTGAGCCTAGGTGGCATGTTGGGAGCCTAGGTGGCATGTCTGAGCCACCTTGGCATGTTTGAGCCTAGGTGGCATGTTGGAGCCACCTTGGCATGTTGGAGTCTAAGTGAGCCTGCATGGCATGTTTGAGCCTATGTGGCATGTTTGAGCCACCTAGGAATGTTGGAGCCTAAGTGACATGTTGGAGCCCACGTAGCCACCTTGGCAAGTTGGAGCATAGGTGGCATGTTGGAGCCTGCGTGGCATGTTTGAGCACGTTGGAGCCTAGGTGGCATGTTTGAGCCATTTTGTCATGTTGGAGCCTAGGTGGCATGTTGGAGCCACCTTGGCATGTTTGAGCCTAGGTGGCATGTTAGAGCCACCTTGGCATGTTGGAGCCCACGTGGCATGTTTGAGCCACCTTGGCATGTTGGAGCCTAGGTGGCATGTTGAAGCCCATGTGGCATGTTTGAGCCACCTTGTCATGTTGGAGCCTAGGTGGCGTGTTTGAGCCACCTTGGCATGTTGGAGCCTAGGTGGCATGTTGGAGCCCACGTGGCATGTTTGAGCCACTTTGGCGTGTTTGAGCCTAGGTGGCATGTTAGAGCTACTTGGCATCTTTGGAGCCTAGGTGGCATGTTTGAGCCAACTTGGCATATTTAAGCCTAGGTGACATTGTGAGCCACCTTGGCATGTTGGAGCCTAGGTGGCATGGTGGAGCCCACGCAGATGTTTGAGCCACCTTGGCATGTTTGAGCCTAGGGTGGCATGTTAGAGCCACTTGGCATGTTGGAGCCTAGGTGGCATGTTGGAGCCTAGGTGGCATGTTTGAGCCACCTTTGTGGCATGTTTGAGCCACCTTGTGTATGTTTGAGGCACCTTGGTGGCATGTTTGAGCTGATTGGAACCTGAGATCATGTGCATATGCTCAAAAAATGGATTTGAGGCATAAAAAAGCAAAACTCTCTCACACACACACACACACACACACACACACACACACACACACACACACACACACACACACACACACACACACACACACACACACACACACACACACACACACACACACACACACACACACACACACACACACACACACACACACACACACACACACACACACACACACACACACACACACACAAATCTCACTCTCTCATACACACCCACGCTCTCTACACTATTACTAATACTGCAATGATTCTCTCTCTAGTGGCGAGATTGATTTGGTCTAATATTTCCTTTGCTTAAGTGTTTGTTTGGTATTAAATTTTTTTTATTTGTAGCCTTTTAAACAGGTTTTCTCTTTAACCTTCATGTAGATCCCTTTTGGTTTTCTGGCCTAGTTCTTATCCTTTTAAGCCTTGCTCCATTTTGAATTCTTTTTATTTATTTTCATGTCCCACCATTGTGGGCTATTAATATTTTTTCTTTTTTGGACGTGCCCTTCTTGAACTTTTCCTTCTTATGTGTTTGCTTGGCTAACCGCTCTCCTTTGTCGGGTGTGTTTTATTTAGTTTGTCCTCTTCTATCACCCTTGTTTATTATTAAAAAATGTGGTTCCTTTTTTTTGGAAGTCTGTTAGACGTGCTTATGGGTTCTTTGCCCTTTCATTCCCGCATATCTTTTAAACTGTGCCTTCTTGTTGTTTAATCCTGCCTCATTCTTTTGGGTGATCTCGTTTCGCCGTTTTGTTGGGCTCTGCGTTTCGTCTCCTTTCTCCATTCTTGGACGTCTATAAGGTAAGTGGGTGCTTCTGTTTTTTTTGTGACATGATTGAATAGGTTAATCTTCCTTTCCTTGTTGAAACATTTTACAGTGTATGTTTATAACTCTCCCTTTCCTCCGGCTTCTAATTTTCCCCGCTTTGTGTTTTTATATTTTTGCTACCTTGTTTTTGGGAATTTGGTCACGCCCGAGGTAATTGGATTGCGTGGAGCGTCTCATAATTTTTAGTGTTTGTGCAACATGCATTCTTGCTTGATCTTATTGTTGGCTCTTTCAATAATTGTCTGATCATGTTGCTTCTAGATCTAATTTCTTCTTGCCTTAATGTTGCTGAATTTTAACAATCTTTTGTGATGATTGCTTTCTTTGGGTATATTTCTTACCTTTGCATTTTCTTCCTTTGGTTTATTTTAGGATCAAGTTTTACTTGTCTCAAAACCGTTGTAGCGGGCTTCTTTTTGCAACTTTTTCACCTGTTCTATTGTTTCTTTTGCACCTTGCTTTTCATTTGTTGTGCTGACTTGTTTGGTGTTTGTCTGCCCTTTTATTCTTGCCTTTGCTGTGCTTGTGTCTAACAATTGTTCAGGCTTTTCCATACATAAGTCGTTTTTTTTTTAGCTCTATGTAGCCTACCTCTTCTTTCAGATAGTTTGCCAATCTTGTTGTTTGCTTTTTCTAGAGTTATCTTATTTCATTGATCTTGTTCCTCATATTCTAACCTCTCGATGTACTTGATTCTAACAATTTATTCAGGCCTTAGCATGCATAAGTAACCCGCTTCCCCGCCTCATGTCAGAACCTTGCTCCCCGCCTTTAATGCTAGACTCTGCCCTCTTTTTATTGCCTTTGCTGTGCTTGTATGTCTTACAATTGTTCAGGTTTTTGCATGCTTAAGTTGTGCCTTTCCCTCCTTGTTTTCTGAATTATGCCAATCGTGAGCAAAACAGTCTTTACTTCTAGATTAACCTGTTCCCTGCCATTAATGCAAGACTCTGCTGCAGCAGTTTGACCATTCATGGTTTCAGTGTGTTTTCATTTCATGTTGTTTACTCATCTTCCTCTCCTTTGTGTTTCCATTCTGCCATTCTATGCAGTGCTTACTCCTTGGTTTACACACACACACTCACTGGATCTGATAGACTTGTTGGTCCCCATGGATGTTAAAGTTAAATTCAGTTCAATTCAATTTTGGGATCTTCATAATGCCTTTGCATTCTAGTTTTCTATAAGCATGAGGGGTAGAGGGACAATAGATGAGATATTGCATTTTTACACATGGCATGTAATGACAACATATATGAATACTTTATGGGGTGTCATATATGGATGGAAGCAGTGCAATGATTGTATAATGATGCTTACAAAATTGGCTATAAAGAACCTTAAAATACCACACCCCTTTAGAGAACCATACATCCTTGGAAAAAAACCTCCTTACACTTACTTATAAACCGCACCTCCTTAGAAACATCACCACCTCAAAAGAAAAAACCACAGTTCCTTTACAAAAAACATACCTCCTTAAAAAACCACACGTCCTAAAAAACAAAGACCACAGCTCCTTAAAAAAAAACTACACTTACTTGTAAACCACACCTCCAAAAACTACACCTCCTTAAAAACACCACTACCTCAAAAGAAAAAACCACAGTTTTTTTAACAAAAAACATACCTCCTTAAAAAACTACACGTCCTAAAAAAACAAAAACCACAACTCCTTAAAAAAATAACAGTGGACGTTCCTTGTCCACTTAAAAAACAACACCGTTAGTTAGTAAAACCATACCTCCACAGATCTACATGTAGAAATCTCTGAATAAAGGACATGTGGACCTAAGAAAACTATACTTTTCAACAGTGGACCAAAACGCGGGGTGAGTGTGTAAGTAAGGTTAGTAATTACCTTGCGTTGATTAAGTTATGAAGTGATAAGTTAATTGGATAATGGAATAGTACAGTAATGTCTTAAACATTACCCTAGAATAATTCTAATAATTGTGTAAGTATAATAATAATAAATTGTATGCATCAAGTTGATTACAGGTTAAGAAGATCCCAAGGTGGTGAGACCCACGATGCTGCGGACGGCATCATTTCAAGGTAAGCAGAGTTTCATTAAAGTTGGAAATTTCGTGATTCCATTTTCGCTCGAAATGAAATTGTTCGTTGTTTTTTCACACATTCAGCAATCAAATCTGCGCTATTTACTTAAAAATGCACAAGGATTAGCCTGAAAACCGCTCTATTTGACATGAAATGGGGCTGAAATCGACGGGCGAAACAACCTGGTTGCGCCATTTGAATAAAAATTGTGGAAAAAAAGCAATAAAGTCGCTGCATTTGAAGTGAATCATAAGGACAATACACGGAAAAAAGCAAACAAATAGCGCGGCCGCGCAGTCTGTTGCAATATATTCATATTGCAAATGGAGCTGCTGCGCTATTTGCTTTACAAGTAAGATACACAAAAGGGGGCAAATACATTAAGATCGTATGTGTCATCAGTATTCAAAAGATTAATCAGTACAGTAATCATTAATACCACAGAGGTAAATCTTATATACAAGTATGATATGCAAATCAGTTTTCAATATTCCTGACCAAAAACATTATCATCTGCTTTATCAATATCATCCGGGTTAATCTTACTTCGGTCAATCTGCGTTTCGGGATTTTGTACCACCTGTGACCCCTCTCCTCCACCACTATGTGATGTCTCTCCTCCACCACCATGTGATGTCTCTCCTGGAGTAGGTCCAGTCAGTGTCAAAACCTTACGAGAGTCCATGGCTGCTGGATCAAGCAAGGGATTAATGACGTTGTCAATTCTTCCAAGAATCCCTAGCATACATTGGATCTTTTTTCCATCATGCTCATAGGCCACACTACTCCTTTTTAACTGCAATGATGCCCTAGTAAAAGCCCCACCAGAAAAAAAGTCCAGGAACAAAGTTACCTGGAGGGCAGAGCTTATCGACAAGGTATGCTGCTGTAGCAGGACCAACCTGCTTGTGAACCAAGTATTCCCCTTCCATACCTTGCCAACCGTATTTGAACCTGTCCCTCAGTAGCTTGTTAGCCAGATTCTCTGGCTCGGCACCAACTACATCTTTATGGGTCTTAGGAACTTCAAAAGCTTTCCCTGATGTTCACCATAAAACCCGAGATCCGTGTGTTCATCGGTCGTGCTTGGGCTGAGATCCCGGTGGCTAGAACCACAACCTGTGGCTCTTTTATGCCACCACCGGGTGCCCACCCACTTTCCTCTTCATACATGCCTAAGTAAACTCTAGATCACGGATTCTAGTCTCTCCGGGCGGTCGGTGAAGAGACTCTTATGTTCCTATTTAGCAAAACATATTATCCAAGATGTCTCAACATCCGTCATCTTAGAAGCGAAGATCAAAGAATTTGGCCGAGTGGCGGATCCCAAATCGAGTAATTTGCCTCGCATCCAAACAGATCATCATGCCGGCAGGCAACACGATCCGATCTGGACAATCCCACCACTAGAAACGCCTCCACAAAAAAAATCTTTTGAACTTCGTCCTCGCCCTCGGGCTTTAGAATCTTACGGATGGATCTGCCTAATGAGAAGGGCACATTACCATGGGCGCCTCTTTCAAGATTCCGCCCGAGACCCACTTATTATGCACCACACCCCACGATAGGAGGGTTGAGTCCGGGGAACCGGTCCGGACACCTTTCTCAAGTCCTCAAACTTTTTGTACTTGATTCCAAGTTCATCATGGATGTGGTTGAGAATCTCCTTCTTCATGTAGGCAAGAATCCTCAAGTTACGTGCTCGCCTTGAAAAAATTATCACCCTTATAATCCCGTCCCCTCCATGGCTTCCCGGAGGACAGCTTCACGCAATCTTCATAATCCAGGCCTCTCATGCATCTGGGGTAGTTCTCGCTAAAATAGTCCTTATCCTTTTGCCCAATTGATCATTATTTGTTGGCCCTTTGTTATCTTTCACTCACCCTTTTTCCATTTATTCCACATTTGGCGAAAGAGAGTGTAAATGTCATCTGGCATGAAAACCGAACTGTTGACATCCTTGGTATGCTTTCCCCTGAGAATCTTGTCAACCATTTCAAGGTAATGCTGAAAGGCAAACCAAATATGTTAGAGCTTGAATGCAAATAAGCGGTGTCAAATGGCCATTTGGCCATTTGGCATCAAATGGATGCCAAATAAGCAATGGCGCCATTTGCTTCATAATGATGGTACATACCTTGTATTCGTCGCTTCTTGATTGGCCTTTTCCTGGCGGTGCCGGTTTCCGCACTCGGTATTGCCTACGCCAGTGGTGTATCCGACCTGCAGTAGGGTTCCTTAAACACCGTCCTGGCTACGATGTCATTGACATCCACACTGAGCTGAAGAAGGTCCAAGTCACTCAGTGCTCCAGAAAGAACTCTACAGAATCTATAAGTATAAATCTTTCTGAGTTCTATTCTGGCATCTTCTCATCCCCAACCGGCTACACCGAGCCGAAAGGGGCGAGATGAAATGGTTGCCATTGATGATGTAGAACCTCATACCAGCCAGGTCAGATTCTTGTGACCATGGTACTAGCTACTTTGTATCTGGATCAAAGGGCACCACATCTGCCGGCGTGAAGACTGGATGGGGATCTTTAGCAAATGACTTGCAAAGTTTCCTAACATGTTCAGGATTTACAATCGTGCTTCATGTTAGGAGGTGCCTCTTCCATATCCCAGATGGATATTTTTCTGATATATGTCACACCTAGAGGAAACATGTGACCGTGCTGCTGTATTTTTTTTAGAGTTTCTTCTGCCAACTCCTCCTCGGCATCACGGTCCATCTTCAACTCCGAAGGCACCTCTAGTCTTTCCATTTTCCTCTGCTTTCTGACCCTCATCTCCTTCTTTGTTTCCCTCCTCCTTTTATGCGGAATGCTATCAGCTGTCGATGCAGTGCCTTTACCTCTCCGGTGTGGGAAGGATTTAGTATCACTAATGGTTCTCTCTGAATCCTGTTTATCCGGGGACTTGATAGGAGAACCGATTGGTGTCCTGATAGGAGGAGACTTGGGAGCTGACTTGGGAGGAGACTTGGGATTTTCCTCGTCTTTCTTTTGATTCTTTTCCTCATGCTCTGTCCCTTCTATAGTGAGTGTTCCTTTCTTTGGTCTGGCTTGCCTAACGTTTGGCTTTCTCTTCCCATCCTTCTTTGTAATCTCATGTTGAAGCCAGGTGCTGTCCATTATAGCAGGCATATTACAGGAGGTCTTGGCTCTGACAATATGTGACACTGAGTTCTTTGATGCGTCCATGGCTGAACGGAGAATGCCAAATCCTCTAAGTAGCTCGACCGTGCCATTAATAGCAGCTGCCTCTCTGCTTTCGTATGAAGGCAACGGCCAGCCTTTTCTTTTGGCAGAGACTGTCTGGTCCTTGATGCTGGATTCCATCATCTGTGGATCGTAAAACTGCCAGTCCATGCAGTACAGATCAATGGTGCAATTCACAGGATCCTCCACTGTGCAACCAAGGAAGTCTAATCTTCCCTGCTTTTTCACCTCCCGCATGTTGACAATGATGCCAAGCTGCATCACAACGTCCTGTTCACCACTTCTCGACTTTGTGAGGAGGCAAAGTTCTCTCCTCTTGTCCCCCTTTGTGGGGTCGACCCCTTCCTCCAAGGGAATTGCCCTGACAATTTCCATGCACCATGGCCTTCCAGCCATGACCACGGTCTTCTCCGTCACAACGTTTTGGGTCTTGGACAACGAAGCTTCACAAGAAAACAACTAATCAACATTCAAATCATGAAACCCCAACCCAACCCACTACGCCATTTACATGCAAATGGCGCCACTGCGCCATTTCTCGACTGGCGAATCGGGAATCCCTCAACCAGCCAACAATCCAGAGTGTACACTCCCTATTCTCGCCTCGCGAGTCGAGACATTCTCCACACGCGAGTCGATAATAAGGCCTGTACTTTCTAGATTGTTGGCAAGCTGAGGGAGAGGCGACTCGCCGATTGAAGAAAATGGCTAGATGCTTATTTTATTTAGAAATGGCGCAAATTTGCATGTAAAATGGCGCCACCGCTCATTTGCATTATACTACATCCGCTCTAAACAAACTACAAAACTAACATTATCCCAAAGAAATGGCGCTGTCTCATTTTCTTTAGACGACCACGTAAAACTCACTATCCTAGACACTGGACATTTGAAACAAATACTGCCAAGGCCATTTATATACCCATGACCCGTAAAAACCTAAAAACAAGCATTTAACTAACCCAACCCGAGGCCATCGAGATATGCGACCGCATTGTGGATCGTGACACGGATCGTGAAATTTACCCCAACTATTTTCGCAGCCCCTGGACGCTAGAGAGAGAAACACAAAGCGCCAGAGAGAGAAATCTAAGGCGCTAGAGAGAGAAGGCTAAGGCGCCGGGCATGAGGAGAAAGGCGAAGAGAAGGCGGATGAAATGAAATGAGAGAAATGAAATGAAGAGAGAAAATAAACCCAGCCAAAAAAACCTGCCGAACCTAATGGCGCCGAAAGGATTTGGCCCGCCACCAAATCCCGCAAGCCATTTGAATTTTTTTGTATCCGTCATTCCGCTCATTCCCGTCAACTTGAATTTTAAAATTTAAATTTGAATTTCCGCCCGTCCCGCTTGATTGAATTCTAAAATTTGAATTCTCGCCTGTCCACCACTTGAATTTTAAAATTTGAATTCCCCGCCACTTTTCGCAGATATATTGCGGTCCACCCCTCCTCAAAGCCATTATAAAATCTGCTGGCATATATGGTAAAAATGTATATTTAGATTCCCCGATTCGCAGTTGTGATTTTACGCCCCCGGATCCCGCTTCAACATTCGCAGGTACTTGCCCGAGGACTTGGCCGCCAAGGCGGCTTCGTCGACGCGTCTATTATGCCTTAGGCATTGGTTCCTCAGGAGAGTTATTTGAGTCAGAGTTCTTTGTCCAAATAGCGCTTCTTTGGGCGCTACCTTCAGTTGCAGGCGCTTTAGTTGGTTGCAAGCGCTTCACTTGGTTAGCAGGCGCTTCTTCATTTCATAGCAGGCGCCACTTCATTTGATAGCAAGCGCTTCTTCATTTGATAGCAGGCGCTTCCTCTATTTTGAAGGTGCTTACTTGATTCAAGGCTCTTCCCTTCTTTCAATGGCAGATTCTCGATCTACAATGACCCCAAGGTTAGTGACTGTTCTGTTTTAGTTTAAATGTCAGCAATTTCTCCTATAAGTGCAGAATAATGTTTCTACTCAGAGTAATCAGTAGTAACTGTAACAATCGGGGAAACAATCATGTCTGTGTAATCGTAACAATCTGTAATAATCTTGTAGTCTGTAGTAATCTCTACTAATGTAATCTTTAGTAATCTGTTGTAGCCTGTAGTTATATGTAGTAATCTGTAGTAATCTTTAGTAATCTGTAGTAATCTGTAATGTGTAATCTGCTTTCCTAAGTTTTCCTGTTTTGTTTCCTAAGGAAGCCAAATGGCTAGGTCGTACCATTAAGCCTCAAATAAGCGCCAACTTTGCCTCAAAATAGCGCACCGCGCCATTAAGGCAAATGGTGGCGGCGCTTATTTTGAGGCAAATAAAGCTGCCGCTATTTATTTAAATGGCGCTGCCCATTTGCCTGTTTTGTCAATATTTTCTGGTCATTTCCGCGGGGTTTCTAACAATGTGTGTGTCATTGTATGCTTGCAGGAAAAGGACCTTGCAGAACTTCCTCTGTGGTGACAAGGTTGTTGCCAGGGGGCATGAACTGCATAGAGGGCACCTGCATGGAAAGAACATTGACTACTTTAAGAACGTCGTCGTGGAGGTTACTGAAGCCATAATTCCATCCCATGTGCTTCCCATTCCATGTGCAGGCGCGGATAATGTTACTGAAGCCGTAGGCACATTTATCGAATGGCCTAGACGTGACATGAGAATCTGTCCAGTTGCTTCACCTGTATCATCATCTGATACGGAAACCCCCAACCTGCCTAGTAGTTCCTCTACATCGTCATCACCCGTTCTCCTTCATCTCGGCATGAGCAACACGGAGAACTTGGTGAACTTATGCAGTGACAATGTTGTTGTTGGCAGAGGTCATTGGCTGAATAGAAGTAGCATCCATGGGAAGGATGTGGATGCACAGAACGTGGTTGTGCAAGTTACCGAGGCTGTGGTGCCAACTCACGTGCTTCCGATTGCATGTGCGGGTGCAGATAATATTGCAGAGGCTGTGGGCACATTCATCGAATGGCCTCGAAGCGATATACGTTTTCATGGCAGTGATGCAGCCCATGATGAGACACCAAGATCAGACATGGGGACACCTACCTCACACAACTCTTACATAGAATCTGTGATGCAGATGAAGAGATTGATCCATCAGTGGATTTAGCTACTCGGCGGTTTGCTCGCAGAATACCATCAGATGATGATGAGCCACCACCTAGTTACTCAAGAACAGAACTCTTGGAAATGCAGTGCCACATTCTCCATTCTTGTACTAGAACTAAATATGCAGAAGCTATAATTCTATTCAGTGATCCACAGGATGCTGTTGATGATGAATTCTTAGGAGACACAAAGGTTGGCCTTTGTGTTGGAAAGGTGCTTCCTGAACTAATGAAAGAGGATCTGAGATGTCATGCTTGTGCAGAAAGGCCAAGTGAGAATGCACTTGTTCGGTGGGAAAATAGCGATGTGATGCTGCTGGATGGAAGGACTGTCTCACAACATCTGCAAGCTCGAGAAGCTAAAGAAAATGAGGATATAGAGCTAGAATCATTTGAGGACAACATTCAGGCTCAATTCAAACGAAAGAGGAAGTATACTTACACACATAGGATTCCAAGAGAGCCCAAGGGAAAAAGCAAAGAGGAAAGGCTATGCTCCACAACTTCAATCAATAAGTTCATGAAGTCAAGCTGCTGCAAAAATACTTGCAACAAGAAACTTACCAAGCATCAAGTACGTGAATTAAGAAAAGAATTTTTATCCCAACCATACAATGCAAGGGTTACGTTTTTTTTTTGACGTGCTGAGTGTGACTTACACAGGAGAAGGAGAGGACAGGATAGTGCTCAAGGGGATGGAATTCTGTCTGGCTGGGTGGCGCATGGCTTTAGGTATCAGTCAGTCAACATTTTACAATTGGAGAAACAGATTTGAAGCAGGTGCAAAGGTAGCTGAACATGGTAATACTGGCTCTAAGAAGCCTAGATCCACTACACTGGCCACCGAATGTGTGCTAGACAGATTCATTCAGGAGAATGCTGAAAGTATTCCCCATAGGAGCAAAAGAGGTAGAGATGATGTAAGAGAAAACGTACGCAAGCTTCCTTCCATTCTTAATAAGAAGCTTATACATAAAGAAGTTGGTGCAGTCGTTGAAGAGCTTACAGGAACAACTGTAGCCTTGAACTCTTTTTATAGTATATGGAAAAGGGAATTTCCAGATGTTAGCATTGCAAAAAATATAGCCTTCTCTAAATGCAACATCTGCGTGGTAATTAAGCAAAAGCTGGAAAAAACAAAAGATACAAGAGAGAGACGAAATCTTGCAATTCAACGTTGGGCTCATATGCTAGAGCAACGTTCTTGCAAAAGTCAATATTGGCATTGGAGAGCATTGTCACAGCGGTCTCTAGAAAATCATCTATGTATAATACATGATAAGATGGATCAGGTTAAGACTTTAGTGCCTAGAAGTCATCATCTAGCAAAATCTGTATAGAGAGGTGATCGCTTGAAGAGTAGTTTGACAGGAGCTCTGACTCATGGGCATGGTGGTCGTGCCTATGGTCATTTCTCACTTGATTTATGGAAAGATGATTCAAACTTCCACATTGGTTCACTTTCTAGGATATTGCATAACTTGGAATTGGTACAAGAGGACAAGATAGGTGACTTATGTGGAAGTAAGCCCGCAGATTGCAAATGGATGCAAGCAAATAAGGATACCAATCCTTTGAAGAACAAACTTGCTTCTATGGCGTAAGTATTGCCAAATGCTTCAACTACAAACGAATCTGAGGTGTTCAACCCTCTCCCCGAAATCTCTATTTGCAACTTGATAATGCATCAGGGCAAAACAAAAATAGGTATGTCTTCTCATACTTATCTTATTTGACTTGGCTTAAGGTCTTTGATGAGATCCAAATGGGCTTTATGATGGTCGGCCACACCCATGATGATATTGATGCTTTATTTGGAAATTTTTCAACCTTGATGAGTTCATCTGATGCTTTGACACTACCGTAGCTACTTTACTTGTTCAAAGTGCAATGCAAAATCTCCAATTCCATACTTTATTGATGAAGTTCCAAATTGGAAGGCTTTTGTGAAGGGATTCATCCCTGATAAGGGCCAACGCCTGGTTGGGCATATTGAACCATTGCTCTTCAAATTTAAGATGGCAGGAGATTGGCCTGTTATGCAATACAAGATGCGTCCTACACATAAAGAGTGGCTTCCAGCAGATTCTCCAGGAGTTAGAATGTGGAAAGAGGATGAACATGGTCAGCCAATGCTACCAAGTGGTGTGCCACAAAATATTCCTCCTAGACCAACATTGGAGGATCTTCCAGGGTTGAAGGATAGCATCAACAAATACATCTCCCTATGGAAGGACATATGTAAGAATCAAGAAAGTAGCTTGTTTGCAAGGAAATACACGGCAAGTGTTGAGTATTGGAGCCAGCTTCTTATCTCTTTGGAGGATGTTGCTCCAGGACGTCCTCAAAATGATGCATTTTGGCCACAAACAAGACAAGCTCCTCTAGAACAAACAACATTTGTTCCAGAGGTCGACGTATCTGCCTTGGACACACGACCTTTACCATTTTATTGTGGCCCGTCAGATGGCCGTCCAGTGTTGCCTCTTGAAGAGTTTGATCCTCACGTACATGTGACAAAGGGTATGTTTGTTCTAGTCAGACCTGGAGATGATAACACTGCCACTTGGTTAGGATATGCAGAGGAGAATGCTGTTCTTGATCCAGAATCTACATATTTTGGCCATATTTTTGTATCGTGGTGGAAGCCTACTGGAGGGGACTACAAAGACTGCTTGACTAAGCGTTGGCGGCCTAATCCTTCCGATCCTTCAAGGTATGAAAATTTAGATGCTATTCATTATGCCTGGGATGCCAATGGCAAGAGGCCGAAAACAGTCCAAATTCCGAAATATATTGTAGACATGTGGAAAGACATAGCACATTATTCATCTTAATACATGAGATCTTGTACTTGTAATACATATCTTTCATCTTAATACATAAGATCTTGTACATTACTATATTTGTGATCATATATAACTGCTTACATCTTTAATATATAAATGCATACATGATTCATAGATAAGATGGTCAGAAGTGCTTATATGTTGAACAAGTGATTCATTCATCTTCAGGATCTGTAGTAGTGATCCCTGATATCTCATAGCTCATGCGCTCAGGAAGCCAAATCAGATGGATCATAACACGAATTGACGCAGGGCAATGAATCTCAGCGCCCAAAGCTTTTCTTCGCAGGTAGGGATCAAGAAGAAGATGCCTGTCTAGGCAACCACCAAGATCAGAGTGGCTCATTGAGCACTTGATCGCCTCGATGTGGTGAACAGAAGAAGGCAAATAATCCATGGGAGATGAATGACCTCTAGCCCCGAATGGAGCTGTTTTTATAGTGAAGTAAAATTATTGATGTGAATTATTGGGGTAGACTGTAGCGCCATCATTGAGCGTATACAAGTATCATGTACTCGTACAGGTATGATTCTATCATGTACTCAGATTCTATACATCAACTAATATTCACTATGCTTATATTATTGTTGACCCGATTTTTGGCAAAATCGGGGTCAACATGGAAGAACACTATCAAGGTCTAAAGGGGGGGTGAAGATCAAGGGTCCAGATTCATTTGTGCTTGTTGTTAGAATCCAAGGGCCCATATTAAGTTGTGTTAGTTGTTAAACAAAAAGACAAATTTGGTTATGGAGAAGAAGAAGACAAAAAACAAAGGATTGATGAGGTGTAAAAAAGGAGTGCCAAGATCATGCCAAGTGGATGGCCAAGATTTATCAAAAAAGTTATAAATATCTTGAGGGGACTTGTTCTCCTCCTCTTGGGCTCTAGAATCTCACATGGAGCAAGGGTAGTGGCAGCCCTGGGAAGATGGTGTCAGAGACCTCTTCCCCCATGCAAGATGTCTGAAGCATTGTTTTGTATTACCTTCTTGAATAAAGTGGTGCACCCTCTTTTTATCTTCCACATATATTCCATTTTTCCATATTTCTACATTTTCTCCCACACTTCCTTTATCAAATTTTCATTACCAAATTTTCGTCCTTTTTTTTCCTTCAAAAAATGCCTTGCAGCAGCACTATTTGATCCCACGTTTGCCTTTGAAGGTCGATGATGAGGATGTGGGGAAATCCGTCATCATTATGGAGGTTCTACCGAGATCCTAATTTTCCCCGGGATCAAGTTTTGGTGCTGCTGTAATTGTCTCCATCATTCATTCTTGCCATATCTTAAATTTTCTTGCTCTCTTTTCCTGCCATCTTTTTCATATCCAGCTTCGTTCTTTGCTGCACCATTCCTAGTGCTTGCTGTAAAAAATGACAGTATGCCAAAAGAGACAGGCTTGAAGGTCTTTTTCTACACAAGTTGCTGGTTCTAAAAGTGTTGGTTTTGTCACAGTACCAGGGCATCTTGAGAGAGAAAGAATGACAAATCAAGAAGGATTGATGCTGCTTATGATTATTTCGGAGCGCCGACAAAAACGCCCCTCAATGCTATGAAATCATGCCTTGTGCCCTGCTCTTGCCCTGTGCTGTGCTGCATAGTTTGCCTTGTTTCTCTGTTGCTTCTTATTGCAAGGAAAACCATAGCCAAGCATGCAAAGGCCAAGAAGAAAAAGATCCTCTGCTCTTGCTTCAAGTTCTCCAAGCTCCAACAGAAAAACCATTTCCTCTTACTCGTTGCCTCTGCTCTCTACTCCATGCTCTGTGGGAGACAAAAGGATGAGCTAACAAAGACATTCGAAGTTTGCCCTAAGCTTGCTGCCGAACCTGCAAGAGAATGAGGAGAGAAGAGGAGGTAAGATCAAGAAGCCACAACCGCCCTGCCTATTGCCGAATCCATCTGTCGCCAGAAGCCCTGTCTCTGCCATCGCCATCTGCAAGTAAGAAATGGGAAGGGAAGGAGAGAAGAGGAAGAAGGAAGTCTGCCATAGCTGCCTCTGTTATCGCCATAACTCTGCTCCAACCACCTGTAAAGCAAGCCAAGAAAGATATTGGATCAAGAAAGAAGAGGAAGAGAAAGAATCAGATCAAGAGAGTAGTTGTTGCTCGTTGCCGCCACCGGAAGCAGGAAGAAGAAAAGCAACAAATTTTTTGCCCCTCCTTTACTTTTTGCCACGTCCTCCTTTTCCTATCATATTTTATTTTTGCCACCACTTTATTTTCCCACGTTTATCTTCCTTAGCCACACTATTTTTGAACCACTTTTGTCTCTTGCCCTTTATAGTAACACCATGCTTTCATTATTTTCCCCACTTATCACGTTGCCTTTTACCACTTATTATTTTTTATTTACCTTTTGTTATGCCTTGGCCATACCTTGCACACATTATTGCCCTTATTGCACCTTCACATATCTTATCTTGCCACTTCCTTATTGTGAAAAAAATTATTATCATTCACCTTGTTACACTTATTGTTGGACACTTTGGCTAGCAACTTACATCTTTTTGTTTGTGCGACTCTATCTTACCATCCCCAATATCTTTATGACATAGCCCCTTTGCATTTTTAAGCCCTACCCCAAGGCCAAATACTATCATCATTTTTTCAAAATCTCCTATGGCACAAGTTACATTTTGGTGTTGGAGTACACCTAAAAAACTCCAAAATATTATCTTTTTTAATAGGTTTGGAGGGTCCGTTAAAACCCCCATTTTCTTAATAGGTTTGGTGGGACCCGTAAAACCCCCAGTTAGCTCTTCTTTAAGCCAAAGAAGACTAACTTATTGTACTTAAATATGAAAAGTGTTGAAGTCGGTGGCCGAGGGGACCGGCCACATCTTTTTGTTTGTGCGAGATGTTGACCCGATTTTTGGCAAAATCGGGGTCAACATGGAAGAACACTATCAAGGTCTAAAGGGGGGGTGAAGATCAAGGGTCCAGATTCATTTGTGCTTGTTGTTAGAATCCAAGGGCCCATATTAAGTTGTGTTAGTTGTTAAACAAAAAGACAAATTTGGTTATGGAGAAGAAGAAGACAAAAAACAAAGGATTGATGAGGTGTAAAAAAGGAGTGCCAAGATCATGCCAAGTGGATGGCCAAGATTTATCAAAAAAATTATAAATATCTTGAGGGGACTTGTTCTCCTCCTCTTGGGCTCTAGAATCTCACATGGAGCAAGGGTAGTGGCAGCCCTGGGAAGATGGTGTCAGAGACCTCTTCCCCCATGCAAGATGTCTGAAGCATTGTTTTGTATTACCTTCTTGAATAAAGTGGTGCACCCTCTTTTTATCTTCCACATATATTCCATTTTTCCATATTTCTACATTTTCTCCCACACTTCCTTTATCAAATTTTCATTACCAAATTTTCGTCCTTTTTTTTCCTTCAAAAAATGCCTTGCAGCAGCACTATTTGATCCCACGTTTGCCTTTGAAGGTCGATGATGAGGATGTGGGGAAATCCGTCATCAATTATATATATCCTTAACAGATACACAAATCATAAGTGCTTATATTATTATATCCTTAACAGGTATACATATCATCGATGATTCACTCGTCATTGCTGCTTGACTAATATAGATGTGATTGAAATTAAAGACAGCTTGCATAGTTCATAGGTACTCATGTCATTATTATATCCTTAGCAGATACAGATTCACTCATCATCAACATCAAAGCACGTGATGCTATTCAGCTCATAGATCTCCTGATCAGGAAGCCAATAAAGGTGGACCTTAACACGAGTGAGCTTCTTGCAAGCACTCGCAGGACCATCTGCTTTGGACTACAGCCATGGATCAAGTTTGATACCATTTACGTAGCATTCACCGCATCATTATAGCTAAGGTAGCACCCGAAGGATCGGATGTTCTCACGGACGATCGTGCAAGGAAGCCATGGGAGATGAATGAGCTCTACCACCGGATGGAGCTGCTTTTATAGTGAAGTAAAATTATTGATGTGAATTATTGGTGTTCATTGCCATTATCACAGTACCATACAAGTATGTATATGATCCAATAATTTCTATGTATATACCATCAATAATTTTGGTGGGTATATACCATCAATAATTTTGGTGGGTATATACCATCAATAATTTTTGGTGGGTATAAATATACATCAAATTGCCGAGTCAAACAACATTGGCCTTCGTCTAGCTATGGCGTGTACGGTCTTGAGCGTTGATTCTATCACTTGCAAGATGAATCATGAGGACTTCAAAGCGGTGCCGCATGGCGAGATATACCGCTTGAAGACTCCTCACCATTTGCTCTCAATCCTCGCCATTATCCCGATCCCGTTGATGTTATCATCCATCTCCGTGGAATAGGGAGTATCAAATGTTCATGATCGAAAGGATCTCCTCGGAGGCGCTTATACGCTGGTTCTGATCATTCAGAGTAATAGTAGAAGAATAATAGTACTTGTTATCTTATTGTAATCTGGTTGTGTTAGTATACAACAGGTATACAAACCTTTTGTAATACACATAACCGTACTATAAGTATTGAGGTATACTAGTATACACATGTATACATAACCTTATGTAATACACATAACCATACTATAAGTATTGAGGTATATATAACCCTCCAAGGTATACTATATAAAAATTATTCCAACTTGTCTTCAGAATTCCAACTTTAATGAAACTCTGCTTAGGTGGGGAGAATGTGACGTTCCAGCACAGTATATGGTCCTAAGACGTATACTGTACTGCCTCGTCACGCGTACACGTCATTCCGACTGACGTGTACGCCAACGTGTAGCCGAGCAGGTAGCACCCTAGGGGGCAACTTGCAAGGTGTGTGCATTTAATTATGGGCACAATTGCCCATATGCACACTTATCCATGTGTGTGTCAATGTGTACACACTTATCCATGTGTACACATTTACCCATGTGGATATCCTAGGCCACTTATTTAATATAAGTGGGGCCACATCCAATTATCCCACATGCCTAAAGGGGATAATGGGAACCCTAGCCCTAACCCTTTGTCTATATAGGTTAAAGGTAAGATAGTTATAGCATGAGATTTTAATGGGCGCACGAGCTGCCAGCAAGCTAAAGTATTTGATGGTTTTGCAAACATATACTTAGATGAGATTGATGATCCAACATATAACAGAACCTCAGATGATAATATCTCAAATGAAATGGGTGAGAGGCTGCTTGCATTAAGCACAACATGCCAGCTGAAAATAATCAATGGAATGACATTTCTATAATCTAGGAAGCTCAAGTACCAAAATCATGCAGGTACCAGCACAATAGACTATCTCATTGCAAGAGATAAAGATTTAATAGAGGACTTCTACGTAAGCAATCAATTATCGGAGTCTAATCATGCACCATTGCACATGGTGTTTAAAATATAGGGAAACTCGGAGAAATCAATCTCACGGTTTCGTCCAAAGCTAAAAGTGAACTATGAGCATAATTTCGAATACAAAAGACATATAGAGGAGCTTCAGGCAGAGGCCACTTGGTCGGGACAGTTTGAAGAAGATGCAAAACAGTTCCAAAAACTTATATTTGCTGCTGCAAAAGATGTCTTCGGTCTCTCCAAGAAACATATGCCAGGTAGGCCTTCCAATTCATGGTGGAATTCAGAATGCCAAGAGGCTAGGAGCAAACTGCCACAAAACTACATCTGTAAACCAAAATGGTACAAGCAAATAATCAGGGAGAAAAAATGTGCATATTATGCACGTTGGTGGTTCAATCCTAGTTCCCCCTTGTTCGGATTATTGGCTAGTCCATTAGGTTAGCAACTAAGAGATCTTGTGTTCAAGTCTTATGGACGCTGCCAATATGGCATGACATGTCTCTATTGGAGAATGCACACGTCCGCACTGTGCGCCATTTTTCTTGAATCTTTTATCTTATTAGATTCAAACTATTTTCTTGATATGTTGTGCTAATCTGTGCTTCTATCTGAAGCAATTACTGGATTAAGATTGCCAGCCTTGTAGGGGCTAGCCTTTCTCATGATTCCCCATAATTTTCCCTACAGATGGATACCAGAATTTTTGCAATTATCAAGCATAATGCAAGATTAACCTGTGGCTTTTTGAAAGGATCTCCAGTGGCTCTCTGGAATTCTTTGGTCTCGGAACAGTATTTTCTAGAAGATCTTTTCGTTGCTGAATACTCGTTTGTGCCAAGCTCAGTGGAATTTGAGGTAGAAATTGTGGACTCTTGGCTTCAGGAATTCGTGGGGAAAAAAGAAATCTCTGCTACTGGAATCTTTCATGTGCATTGTGGGTGGAGTGATTCGAAAATTGTGGTTAAGGTGTATTCCGAGCAATGATTCATCCTTTAGTGTAGTTCCCCTTAGTTTTTGGCTTTGAGTGTGGCTTTCCACCTTCTGTAATTTTAATTCTGCTCGTCTCCCTGTTCTCTTTTTGCCCCTTGTTGTTCCCTCCTGCTATTTCGCACATGTTCAATCTGCTTTTGTAGTTTCCACCTGGTTCTTTCTAGATGGCTCTTAAAAACAAAAATTACCCTAAATTTCTTTCTATCCTTCACGCATTTGCCGAGCTTGAGCCCTCCGACCGCTCCGATCTTCTCAAGCAACTAAGGTCCTTTCAAGAAAACCCAAAAAATGTCATTTTCTTTGGTGATTTTGCTAACTCCTTAATTGAACAGTCTTCTATGGATCCTTTGTCTTCCAAAGTGCCATGCTGGGATAATTTATCCAAGGACCCGGACTATAGAGGCCAATTACTATGCATGGATCCGGCCCGACAAGTTCCTTTCCCCTATGGTGATAAACGGCCGGAACAGCAAAAATTCCCAGACAAATTCTTCACAAATGCTCTCGGAACAATTCGATCTTTCAATCCTGCTTTCAAAGCCATGAAAACAGTTACTTTTAAAGGTATTTCTTTGGACCTTCCTTCTGTTCATGCAAAGTTGATTTCTTTTCATGACTCGGCTGTTATTGTCAAAATCAATAAGCATGGTATTAAACTTGATAAACTCTGGGCCTTTTGCTTGAACCTTCACAAAGAAATTCTTATCAATGTTGTTTATTGGTTACAATCTCCATATGTTATGATTGAATGTGGTAACAAAAGATCTGCCAACCTTTTACTAAATCGAGGTCCTTTGACTCTGGAGTCCTTTCAACTCACCTTTCTAAAGTGGGATCCCAAATTTGAAGTTGCTAATCTGGATAGTCTTTGTGTAGCCTCTACCACGCTTCATGGTTTGAATCCTATCTACTGGAATGAGGACTGTCTCAAACTGCTCTTCGGTTCCATTGGATCTTATATATGCACTGAATTTTCGCCATATAGACCTCCCAAATCTTTTGTCCAAATTGATATATCCAAAGATGTCCCCCTCCAAATTCCTTTCCTTGATGTTTTTGGTCAAAAAGCCTCCCTTTCTCTTAGATGGGCTGGTCTGCCTCCTCATTGTCAAAACTGTAGGGCCAGGCACTTCTGGTATGATTCTTGCAAGGATAATTCACCTTCCACAGAAATGAATATGAATTGTGACATCAATCAGACTGAGGATATGGAAGTCAATCAGCAAGTCAAACAAAGAAGTCGGACAAACAAGTCAATCCCAAGGAAAAACAAAGAATGGGCATCAAGGGACAAAGCACAAAATGCAATTACCTTGTGCACCGGTTTCAAATTTTGACTCCACGAATAGGAATAGGGACACTGCCCTTCAAGCATCTTATCCAAAGACAAAGACTTTCAAAGGGACCAAAGTCAATGGTAGTTATAAAAGGATCCAGAGAAAGAAAAATCTGAAAGACTCCCAGTCTCAAAATGATATGACTGGGGATGTACCTCCTGTTAGAAATCAAGCTCAAGATGGAACTTCTGAAAAGGGGTTCCAGCAAGTAAAGGTGCTCTACAATGCTGGACCATCTGCTAATGGCATCAACAAGGTCAACAGTCTACATGATACTTTGAACAAAATCATTTCGGATGCCAAAAACCTAAACACCAACAATAAGAGTTCACAATTTTTGAACTCTAACAGGGGTAAGAGTAGTTCATTAATCAAGAAAGACAGTCATGGAAAGGTCTTAGAAAAGGTCTCTCTGACCAATGATCAGCTCCTTTGTGAGGTAATTGACCCTAAGGATACTTTGGTTGAAATGGTGCCTGCTCCAATTCCTGCTTCTGCAAGTGATAAAAATCATTCTAAATCAAAGGAGAGGACCATGGTCTTATGCAATACTGAAGACTCAAGGGACAGCATCAAAAATCTAAATGGTAACACCAATCATTTTCAGGTATTGGCTAACCTTAATTCTGAGGTGGATTTGGATGTACTATTGGGCAATTCTTACAATGATCCAAACAACCATTCCCAATCTCCCTTTATTGATCTCTCACCAGCCTCTGATCCCTTTCTCCCTCCACCATCCCTCATAGACAGTAATATTGCTGAGCAATTAGCTTCCTTGCAAGAGGGTCTTTGCTCTCAATCATGCCATGTTTTGGAGGAAGAGATTGTGCAAGATACTCCAGAAAGGGAGCTGGTGAATTATGAACATGATCAGGATAATTATGGAGAAATTCACAAGAAAGAGGACTTCTGCAAAATGGTTACTCATGAGGTGGCTGCTGAACTACCAGGTCAGGTTCTCTCTCCTCCTTCTCATAATCATTTGGAGACTTCTAATATTAATTGTGATCTTCCTGCTAGGGTTGAATTCATTCCTGGTGGGGCCTCTGATGTCAGTGATTTGGAAATTGATAAGGAAAATTGGGAGGGAGATAATTACCTAGCTGAGTGTTCTCATAAGGAAGATACTTCCAGACATACCCCTGCTCGAGAGGAAAAAATGGCTAAGGCCAAAAAGTATGATACTCCCCTGTCTGAACTCATAAATTTGCATAATACCCCTGCTGCCAACACTAGAAGTAAAGTTAGAAAAGGGAAAGGGAAAAAGAAAAGATATTAATCTTTATCCTTCCTTCTTTTCTTCTGTTCTTTTTAAGCTGACCATGAAGATCATCTCCTGGAATGTTAGGGGTATTAAAGGCCCAATCAAAAGGAGACGTGCCATCTCCCAACTTAGGAATTATAACTCTGATATAATTCTGCTGCAGGAAGTTAAGCTTCCCAAATTTGAAATCTCCAATCTTGGAGATTGGATTTACCCTGGAGCCTCTTCCACCTGGATTGAGGCCTCTGGTAGAAGTGGAGGTATTATCATGATATGGAAAAATCTGGAACATCTCTCTTTCCATAACTCCCCCTCTAAGATGTGGCAAGCTGTCATATTTCAGTTACAAGATTCCACATTTGGAGTTATAAATGTTTATGCCTCCACCAACCCAAAAGAAAGAGAAGTTCTTTGGTCTGAAATCAAAACTTGGATGCATGCTAATCCTATCTTGGACTGGATTATAGGGGGGGATTTTAATAACACTCCCTCCTGGAATATGAAACTAGGCAACCATCTCAATATGTCTACTTTAGAGAGATCTAATTGGGACTCTTTTATCTCTGACACTTCATTGGTTTATGTGTCTACTGCTTCTTTTACTTGGTCTAATAAGCAAAAAGGTGACAAAAGAGTCTATTGTACCTTGGACAGATTTTATGTGTGTAGTCCAACCTCATCCCTTTGGGATAATTGCTATGTCACTAGTGATGAAGGCAATATAATATCAGACCATCAGCCTCAATTTTTATGTACTAAGCAATTGACTCAAACACCTAGGGATGGTAATGTATCTTACAAATTTAACTGTGCTCTTCTAGAGAATGACTCCTTTGTTAGAGACTTCAAAGATTTCTATCTCAATATTCCTGATGAAGGTAATCAGCAGTCAATGAAAAGATTCTATGGCAAAATCAAGAAGGTCAAGAGTTGGATTAAAGGTTGGTCTAAAAGCAAACATTTGGCCAAAATCAATGAAAAAGAGCAATTGCTTGCCAAGATGAGGGATATTAGATCTCTCCTTCAAGAAGATCCTCACAATCTTAACCTTCATATTGGTGAGGAACTTCTAGAAAATTACCTAAAAAGTGTTGAGGAAATTGAGGCCAAAAAGTTTCCATCAAATGTAAGATCAAATTTAATAAGGACATGGACTATGGCAGCTCCAGTTTTTCTTTAAAATGGCTAAAGTCGACTGCTCAAGAAAATGCTATCACTCAAGTTCAGACTGACTCTGGAATTTCCCTGAATGACTCCAAGCTTATTAAGTCTTTCTTCCAAGAGAACTATGCCACTCTTTTTTCCAAAACTCCAGCTCAGCAAATTGACCTTGTCAAGGAAAGAAAATTTCTTGATTTGCTGGATGTGATCATTCCATCTTCTATGGATAATATGGATGATTCTATTGTGACTCCCCCTGGAGAAGATGAGATTTTCAAGGTTCTAAGATCCTTTGGCAGAGGCAAATCCCCTGGTCCTGATGGTCTTACTAGTGAATTCTATGTTCACTTCTGGGATATTCTTATAAAACATGATATCATTTCCATGGTTTCAGGTTTTTGGGAGGCCAATTTCTTACATCCTTCAATCTCTGCTGGCTTTATTTCCCTCATTCCTAAAGTGGACAACCCATCTACTTTCTCAGATTGGAGGCCGATCTCTTTAACCAATACCTCTTATAAGATCTGTGCCAAGATAATTGCAAATAGAATCAAAGTATTTCTGCAGAAGAACATATCTCTCTATCAGTCAGCCTTTCTTCCTAATAGATTTATCTTGGACAATTATATCACTGCTATGGAAGGTCTTCATTGGAATAGCATCTCCAATCAAAATTGTGTGCTCCTTAAACTGGATTTTAAGCGAGCCTTTGATACAGTGAGATGGGATTTTCTTGATCTTGCTCTCTCAAAATTTGGGTTTCATCCTAAATTAAGGCTGCTAATTCATGGTTTGAATACTTTCTCTCATTCTGCTGTCATTATTAATGGCTCCCCCTCCCAATTCTTTCCCTTATCTAGAGGAGTCAGACAAGGTTGCCCCCTAGCCCCCTATTTATTCTTGATAGTAGCTGAAATGCTTACAAAGGCTGTTCTTCACTTCAAGGAGCTTGGGATGATTAAAGGTCTTAATCTGCCAAATAGTGATGAGTCCCTAACTCTCTCTCAATATGCTGATGATACCTTTGCCTTTTTAGATGCTGATATATCTAACATTGATTTCTTTCTTGACATTATCAATCAATTCTCTGCTGCTTCTGGGGTCCACCTAAACTTGGCTAAATGTGTGATCATTGGTGATAATATCCAGCCAAACTTTGCTAATCTCAAGGTTGTTAATACTCATCATGCCTCCACTCTATTAGGTATGCCTTTGTCTCTTAATCCTAATCTTAAAGGCCTATGGCAGCCTATAATAGACAGAATAAGGAAAAAGCTAAATAATTTCAGAGGTGGATTGTCATTTGCTGGTAGATCTATTATTGCAAACTCTGTCCTGGCTAGCACTCACATCTGCCCCTAAGTCAATCTATTCCGATATTGAAAAGATTATCAGAAAGTTCATTTGGAAAGGCACTCATCTTGTTGGATGGAATTATGTGTCCAGGCCTAAAAAATATGGTGGTCTTGGCTGCAAGGATCTTTATCTACAAGCCTGTGCTCTGGCTGGCAAATACATATGGAAATCCTTCACGAATAATGCTGGTCCATCCTCTCATTTTATCAGATACTGGCTTTCCTGCTCTCACTTGGTTGGCCATCCTACAATTGAGCATATTTTACCTGATTCCTGTTTTAATGTTCTCCAGGCTGGTGCTAATACTTCCCCTCTTATGAGAAACTTCATTATGGCTTGGAATAAAGTGCAATCTGCCTATGTTTATGATGATCCTCAAGATCTCAACTTGCAAATGACTATTTTTTGGAATCCAATTCTGAAGAATCATCCTAGTAAGACTCTTGCCTTGAGACACCCAAGAATTTATAAGAAATGGTCTGATTTTGGCCTCATTTTCCTAGGTGACCTATACTTGAATAATAAGCTCATCTCTTGGACCAATCTGAAAAACTTAGTTCATGGCACTTCTAGTGACAAAAAGGTCTATCTGCACATTAAGTCGATCCTTCCTCGGACTTGGTTAAATAATATTGTCCCCAAGGCAACCAATTGGAGCATTGCAGGTAAGTGTTTATATAAGGTCAGTCAAATCTATTCTGCTATTAGCAATTCTGACAATCCTTCCAAAGCTGGTCTCAAATGGTCTATCACTATGGAGGAGGCCAAATCTCTATTTCATGATGTTTGGAACTCTTATTGCTTCCCCAAGGTCAACTTCTTTATTTGGTTGTTAGCTAATAAAAGCATTCCTAATTTACAACTTCTCTCCCTCAGGAATGACAACATATCTGCCTTGTGCCAGCTTCACTGCAGTCTGGAGGAAGATCTTGAGCACATCTTTATCTGCCCTAAGCTTAATTCTTTTTGGTCTTGGTTTGATGATAAGTTGGGTCAGTTTTTTCCTAACAGGATCTCTGGAAATTTGCTGTCTTATGTCCAAAATGGTTGCACTTTTGCTAACACTATCATGTTTATTGCTCTTTGGAATATCTGGAAGGCAAGAAATAGAGTAGTTTATGGCAAAAAAAAATTTCTCTATTTTTTGGATCAAATTGCATTTTCAACTTGATATTCAGTCTACTGCTACAGCACACAAAAGGAAGCAATCTGATAAATATGACAGAAAATGGGATTTGGTTGGTCATTTCAGGGGGTCTTTTGAGTTATTTGTAGCTAACTAACTTCAATGTTATCAATTCTAATTCTGCTTTTGGTGATGATGTTAGCCTACTTGAAGAAATGCAAGAAGAGCATGGGTGAAATGGATGACAATCTACTCAAAAGGGATGTTGATCTTGACCTAAAACTGTTCTTCAACAAACTCTCTGAAAATGAAGAAAATTTGGACACGAATATTGCAAGAATGTTCTGCAGAGAGGTGGTGCAAGTCTATACTATGTTTGATTTCCTCTCCATGTACCACAGATACATGACTGAGGAACAATTCTCAAGATTCAGAGAGCAGTACTATACTCACAGACTGTTGGCTGATTTGTTTGGTTCCTTGCTTTGTTTGACTGTATCTGACCTCTCTTGCGTGGATAGCATTGCCGAAAGCGGACATGGCGCTTACACCTTTGGATCTGCTGACTCTTTCTATGCCTTCTTCAACTCTAAGCTTGACTCCCTCTCACTTCAGACCCAGTAGCCCCATCTTTGTATCTGGCTTCCTATCCAACCCTGCTAAGACATTAATTGCTCAATGGTATTTCCTAATCTAGCAGAATTCTGGTTGATGTTATTTTCAGGTTTTAACAATAACTACTGGTTGGGGTCGTGATTTCTACACATTTTTGAAGACTATCTCAATTTTGGAAGATTATCTCTACTTATCAGCTATCCTTCATCCCAAGATCTGATTTCTTCTGCATATTTTTCAGATTGCACATCACAACATTTTGATGGACGTTTATGTATAAAGATCTTTGTTATGCTTTAATCTGCTGATCAAAGCAGAACTATGTACTGTGTTTCTTGATTAATGGAAAAATTCACTCTTACTCTCAAAAAAAAAAAAAAAAAAAAAAAAAAAAAAAATGGCATGACATAAAAATACTATTTATCTATCTATCTATATAAAAAGGAAGGAGCAGATTGCATGCCAATAATAGCTCCTAAGATAGAACTTTTCACTCAATCAGATGTCCAAGAATGCTTATCCAAAACAGCTAACAATAAGGCGCATGATGCAGATGGCCTTTGTGTGGAGCTACTTAAATGGAGTGGAGGAAAAAATTTATCTAGTCTAGCAAACTTGTTAAACAAAAGCCTCATGCTAGGGATACCAGCCAATTGGAGAATTAATCGTGTTCATCCTATTCACAAAGTAGGAGACAAAAAGGTAACTATAGAACAATATTAATAGGCAGTGTGTTTGCCAAACTTCCAGGCAGCCTTCTGGAAAGCAAACTGAACTCTTGGGCGGAATAGGCAAAAGTGTGTTCACCATGTCAAGCAGGTTTTAGAGGTAATCATAATACGTTGAATCGTGTGCTTACCCTCATAACTCTGATAGAAAATGCCAAAGCCCCGAATGCAGCATTGTATATGGCGTTTATAGACTTTATGAAAGCATTTGATACAGTTCCATGCAAAGAGCTAAGTGATAGAATGATATAGTTGGGAGTGCAAGAAATCAGAGAGGCAATTTCAGACTTATATGCAGAAGTCTTGATCGAAGTCCTGGGAAACTGACACACAACTCAGGAGCACCCTCGGGGTACGCCAAGGTTGTCCATTATCTCCGACCATGTTCGGGATTTTCATGGATGAATTAGACAATTGGTAGAGAGCTAGATCATTAGCAGGCATCAGATTGGGCGCATATGTTATCCAGCTTTTTCTATAAGTAGACGATGTGGTATTACTAGCAAACAAACCAAAAAATTTACATGACCATAAGTTTGGAGGATTTTTGTGAAACAAAAAGGATGAGTGTGAATCTGGCTAAGTCCAAGATCATGATATTTGGCACCACAGATAGGCCAGAGTTTACATACAAAGGGCAGGTTTTGGAAAATGTAGAAAGCTACAAATATCTTGGGATAGATATTGCTTCCAACTATAGTTGAAAAATTGTGTGAATAGAAGATCATCAGGAGGAAAAGCTGCTCTATGTAGCATACTGACAAAATGTAGTCATGCTTCTCTTACAGAATGGGGATTGAAAAGAATCATATTCAAAACTTTGGTTCAAACCGTGGCACTATATGGTGTCCCCATTTGGAGGCCAAGAATCTCACCTCACATGTAGAAGCAGATTGAGGCGGTTCAGAAAATGTTCTTAAAAGAAGAACTTGGGATTTGATCCCAGCTTCCATATGCTATCATGTTGGCAGAAGTGGGCATGTTCCCACTCGAACTAGAGGGCTTGTGTCAAGCAAGTAACTTCTTTAACAGAGTTAAGGAGCAACACCCAGGCCTTTTAAGCAGAGTTTCATTAAAGTTGGAATTCTGAAGACAAGTTGGAATAATGTTTATATAGTATACCTTGGAGGGTTATGTATACCTCAATACTTATAGTATGGTTATGTGTATTACATAAGGTTATGTATACATGTGTATACTAGTATACCTCAATACTTATAGTACGGTTATGTGTATTACAAAAGGTTATGTATACCTGTTGTATACTAACACAACCAGATTACAATAAGATAACAAGTACTATTATTCTTCTACTATTACTCTGAATGATCAGAACTAGCAGAAGGCGCTCCAGAGATCCTTTCGATCATGAACATTTGATACTCCCTATTCCACAGGAGATGGATGATAACATCAACGGGATCAGGATAATGGCGAGGATTGAGAGCAAAGCGATGGTGAACCGGTCTTCAAGCGGTATCTCGGCCAAGGCACCGCTTGAAGTCCTCATGATTCATCTTGCAAGTGATAGAATCACGTTCAAGACCAGAATACGTCATAGCTAGACGGAGGCCAATGTTGCTGCACTCGGCAATTTGATGTATATTTATACCCACCAAAATTATTGATGGTATATACCCACCAAAATTATTGATGGTATATACCCACCAAAATTATTGATGGTATATACATAGAAATTATTGGATCATATACATACTTGTATGGTACTCGTATAATGGCAATGAACACCAATAATTCACATCAATAATTTTACTTCACTATAAAAGCAGCTCCATCCGGTGGTAGAGCTCATTCATCTCCCATGGCTTCCTTGCCTGATCGTCCAGAGAACATCCGATCCTTCAGGTGCTACCTTAGCTATAATGATGCGTGAATGCTACAAAAATGGTATCAAACTTGATCCATGGTCTGCAATTCAAAAGCAGATGGTCCTCGCGAAAGTGCTTGCAAGAAGCTCACTCGTGTTAAGGTCCACCTTTATTGGCTTCCCCGATCGAGATCTATGAGCTGAATAGCATCACGTGCTTTGATGTTGATGATTAGTGAATCAGATTCGCTAAGGATATAATAATGACATGAGTACCTATGAACTATGCAAGTCGTCTTTAATTTCAATCACACCTATATTAGTCAAGCAAAGAATGACGAAAGTGAATCATCGATGATATGTATACCAAGTAAGGATATAATAATATAAGCACTTATGATTTGTGTATCCATTAAGGATATATATAATATAAGCATAGTGAATATTAGTTGATGTATAGAATCGAAAGTACATGATAGAATCATACCGCATGCGAAAGTACATGATACTTGTATACGCTCAATGATGGCGCCATCCACCCCAATAATTCACATCAATAATTTTACTTCACTATAAAAACAGCTCCATTCGGGGCTAGAGGTCATTCATCTCCCATGGATTATTTGCCTTCTTCCTCGTTCACCACATCGAGGCGATCAAGTGCTCAATGAGCCACTCGATCTTGTTGGTTGCCTAGACAGCATCTTCTTCTTGATCCCTACCGCCGAAAAAAGCTTTGGGCGCCGAGATTCATTGCCCCTCGTCAATTCGTGTTATGATCCATCTGATTTGGCTTCCTAAGCGCATGAGCTATGAGATATCGTGATCACTACTACGATCCTCAAGATGAATGAATCAATTGCTCAACATATAAGCACTTCGACCATCTTATCTATGAATCATGTATGCATTTATATATTAAAGATGTAAGCAGTTATATATGATCACAAATATAGTAATGTACAAGATCTTATGTATTAAGATGAAAGATATGTATTACAAGTACAAGATATCATGTATTAAGATGAATAATGTGCTATGTCTTTCCACATGTCTACAATATATTTCGGAATTTGGACTGTTTTCGGCCTCTTGCCATTGGCATCCCAGGCATAATGAATAGCATCTAAATTTTCATACCTTGAAGGATCGGAAGGATTAGGCCGCCAACGCTTAGTCAAGCAGTCTTTGTAGTCCCCTCCAGTAGGCTTCCACCAGATTCAAAAAATATGGCCAAAATATGTAGATTCCGGATCAAGAACAGCATTCTCCTCTCGCATATCCTAACCAAGTGGCGGTGTTATCATCTCCGTGTCCGACTAGAACAAACATACCCTTTGTCACATGTACGTGAGGATCAAACTCTTCAAGAGGCAACACCGACGGCCATCCGACGGGCCACAATAAGATGGTAAAGGTCGTGGTGACCAAGGCAGATATCGCCGACCTCCTCGAACAAATGCCGTTTGTTCTAGAGGAGCTTGTCTTGTTTGTGGCCAAAATGCATCATTTTGAGGACGCCCCGAGCAACATCCTCCAAAGAGATAAGAAGTCTGGCTCCAATACTCAACACTTGCCGTGTATTGCCTTGCAAACAAGCTACTTTCTTGATTCTTACATATGTCCTTCCATAGGAGATGTATTTGTTGATGATATCCTTCAACCCCGGAAGATCCTTCAATGTTGGTCTAGGAGGAATATTTTGTGGCACACCACTTGGTAGCATTGGCTGACCATGTTCATCCTCTTTCCACATTCTAACTCCCCGGAGAATCTGCTGGAAGCCACTCTTTATGTGTAGGACGCATTTTGTATTGCATAACAGGCCAATCTCCTGCCATCTTAAATTTGAAGAGCAATGGTTCAGTATGCCCAACCAGGCTTTGGCCCTTATCAGGGATGAATCCCTTCACAAAAGCCTTCCAATTTGGAACTTCATCAATAAAGTATGGAATTGGAGATTTTGCATTGCACTTGCTGAACAAGTAAAGTAGCTCTGGTAGTGTCAAAGCATCCGATGAACTCATCAAGGTTGAAAAATTTCCAAATAAAGCATCAATATCATCATGGGTGTGGCCGACCATCATAAAGCCCACTTGGATCTCATCAAAGACCTTAAGCCAAGTCAAATAAGATAAGTATGAGAAGACATACCTATTTTTGTTTTGCCCTGATGCATTATCAAGTTGCAAATAGAGATTTCGGGGGAGAGGGTTGAACACCTCAGGATTCGTTGTAGTTGAAGCATTTGGCAATACTTCTGCCATAGAAGCAAGTTTGTTCTTCAAAGGATTGATATCCTTGACTGCTTGCATCCATTTGCAATCTGCAGGCTTACTTCCACATAAGTCACCTATCTTGTCCTCTTGTACCAATTCCAAGTTATGCAATATCCTAGAAAGTGAACCAATGTGGAAGTTTGAATCATCTTTCCATAAATCAAGTGAGAAATGACCATAGGCACGACCACCATGCCCATGAGTCAGAGCTCCTGTCAAACTACTCTTCAAGCGATCACCTCTCCATACAGATTTTGCTAGATGATGACTTCTAGGCACTAAAGTCTTAACCTGATCCATCTTATCATGTATTATACATAGATGATTTTCTGGAGACCGCTGTGACAATGCTCTCCAATGCCAATATTGACTTCTCTCAAGAACGTTGCTCGCATATGAGCCCGACGGTGAATTGCAAGATTTCGCCTCTCTCTTGTATCTTTTGTTTTTCCAGCTTTTGCTTAATTACCACGCAGATGTTGCATTTAGAGAAGGTCGTATTTTTTTGCAATGCTAACATCCGGAAATTCCCTTTTCCATATACTATAAAAGAGTTCAAGGCTACAGCTTGTTCCCGTAAGCTCTTCAACAACCGCACCAACTTCTTTATGTATAAGCTTCTTATTAAGAATGGAAGGAAGCTTCATGTGACGTTTTCTCTTACATCATCTCTACCTCTTTTGTTCTATGGGGAATACTTTCAGCATTCTCCTGAATGAATCTGCCTAGCACACATTCGTGGGCGGTGTAGTGGATCTAGGCTTCTTAGAGCCAAGATACCATGTTCAGCTACCTTTGCACCCCGCTTCAAATCTGTTTCTCCAATTGTAAAATGTTGATCGACCGATACCTAAAGCCATATACCACCCAAAAGACGCATTGCATTCGGCCCCTTGAGCACTATCCCGTCCTCTCTCCTTCTCCTGTAAGTCACACTCAAAGACGTCAAAAAAAAAAAAACGAACCCTTGTATTGTATGGTTGGTATAAAAATTCTTTTTTTAATTCACGTGCGACTTGATGCTTGGTAAGTTTCTTGTTGCAAGTATTTTTTGCAGCAGCTTGACTTCATGAACTTATTGATTGAAGTTGTGGAGCATAGCCTTTCCTCTTTGCTTTTTCCCTTGGGCTCTCTTGAATCCTATGTGTGTAAGTATACTTCCTCTTTTCGCTTTGAATTGAGCCTGAATGTTGTCCTCAAATGATTCTAGCTCTATATCCTCATTTTCTTTAGCTTCTCGAGCTTGCGTGATGTTGTGAGACAGGTCCTTCCATCCAAAGAAGATCACATCGCTATTTTTCCACCGAACAAGTGCATTCTCACTTGGCCTTTCTGCACAAGCATGACATCTCAGATCCTCTTTCATTAGTTCAGGAAGCACCTTTCCAACACAAAGGCCAACCTTTGTGTCTCCTAAGAATTCATCATCAACAGCATCCTGTGGATCACTGAATAGAATTATAGCTTCTGCATATTTAGTTCTAGTACAAGAATGGAGAATGTGGCACTGCATTTCCAAGAGTTCTGTTCTTGAGTAACTAGGTGGTGGCTCATCATCATCTGATGGTATTCTGCGAGCAAACCGAGTAGCTAAATCCACTGATGGATCAATCTCTTCATCTGCATCTGATACTGCCTCCACAGATTCTATGTATGAGTTGTGTGAGGTAGGTGTCCCCATGTCTGATCTTGGTGTCTCATCATGGGCTGCATCACTGCCATGAAAACGTATATCGCTTCGAGGCCATTCGATGAATGTGCCCACCTCACCTCAAATATTATCCGCACCCGCATTACGCAATCGGAAGCACATGAGTTGGCACCACGTACCTCGATAACTTGCACAACCACGCTCGCGCATCCACATCCTTCCCATGGATGCTACTTATATTCAGCCAATGACCTCCGCCAACAACAACATTGTCATCAAAGATAATTCACCAAGTTCTCCGTGTTGCTCATTGGCTGAGATGAAGGAGAACTGGGTGATGACGATGTAGAGGAACTACTAGGCAGGTTGGGGGTTTCCGTGATGATGATGATACGTGAAGCATCCGACAGATTCTCACGCCACGCCTAGGCCATTCGATAAATGCGCCTACGGCTTCAAAGAACATTATCCGCTACCGCATGGAATGGGAAGCACATGGGATGGAATTATGGCTTCAAGAACCTCCACGACGACGCTCTTAAAGTAGTCAATGTTCTTTCCATGCAGTGCCCTCTATGCGCTTCATGCCCCCGGCAACAACCTTGTCACCACAGAGGAAGTTCTGCAAGGTCCTTTTCCCCGCAAGCATACAATGACACACACATTGTTAAAACCCCGCTGAAATGACCGTAAAATATTGACAAAATAGGCAAATGGCGCCGAAAAGCGCCATTTAGTTCAAATCAGCAGCGTGCCGCCATTTGTTTCAAAATAAGCAGCGCCGCCATTTGCCTTAATGGCGCCGGGCCGCTTATTTTGAGGCAAATGGCGCTGCGCTTATTTGGAGGCTTAATGGCGACCAGCCATTTGGCTTGCTTAGGAAACAAAACAGAAAACTTAGGAAAGCAGATTACACATTACATTACACACAGATTACTAAAGATTACTACGATTACTACATATAACTACAAAGCTACAAATGATTATTAAAGATTACATTAGTAGAGATTACTACGACTACAAGATTATTACAGATTGTTACAGACACTACGACACAAATGACTACGATTGTTTCCGGATTGTTACAGTTTACTACGATTACTACAGAGTAGAAACATTATTCTGCACTTATAGGAGAAATTGCTGACATTTAAACTAAAACAGAACAGTCACTAACCTTGGGGTCATTGTAGATCGAGAATCTGCCATTGAAAGAAGGGAAGAGCCTTGAATCAAGTAAGCCTTCAAAATAGAGGAAGCTACCGCTATCAAATGAAGAAGCCGCTATCAAAATGAAGAAGCACCGCTATGAAATGAAGAAGCCCGCTAACCAAGTGAAGCGCCTGCAACCAACTAAAGCGCCAGAATCGGTGTAGCCCCAAAGAAGTGCCTCACTGACAAAGAAACACAGCCAAATAACTCTCCCAGGAACCAATGCCTAAGGCGCAATAGACGCCCGACGAAGCCCGCCTTTGGCGCCAAGTCCTCTCAAAGCAAGTACCGCTAATGTTGAAGCGAGCGTAAAATCGCAACCTGCGAATACGAGGACGAAAGCGCCTTCTGTTTACCATATCTGTACCCGCAGATTTTATAAACGGCTTTGAGACAATATATGCGAAAAGTGGCGGGGAATTCAAATTTTAAAATTCAAGTGGCGGACGGGCGGGGAATTCAAATTTTAGAATTCAATTGGCGGACGGGCGGGAAATTCAAATTTAAATTTTAAAATTCAAGTGACGGACGGACGGACGCCGGGCGGACGCTGACGGATGTAAAGAAATTCAAATGGCGGGCGGACGGGCTGGCGGGCCAAATCCTTTCGCGCCATTAATTTCGACGGGTTTATTTTCGACAGGTTTATTTTCGACGGGTTTATTTTCGACGGGACAAGAGGAGAGAACTTTGCCTCCTCACAAAGTCGAGAAGTGGTGAACAGGACATTGTGATGCAGCTTGGCATCATTGTCAACATGCGGGAGGTGAAAAAGCAGGGAAGATTAGACTTCCTTGGTTGCACAGTGGAGGATCCTGTGAATTGCACCATTGATCTGTACTGCATGGACTGGCAGTTTTACGATCCACAGATGATGGAATCCAACATCAAGGACCAGACAGTCTCTGCCAAAAGAAAAGGCTGGCCGTTGCCTTCATACGAAAGCAGAGAGGCAGCTGCTATTAATGGCACGGTCGAGCTACTTAGAGGATTTGGCATTCTCCGTTCAGCCATGGACGCATCAAAGAACTCAGTGTCACATATTGTCAGAGCCAAGACCTCCTGTAATATGCCTGCTATAATGGACAGCACCTGGCTTCAACATGAGATTACAAAGAAGGATGGGAAGAGAAAGCCAAACGTTAGGCAAGCCAGAAAGGAACACTCACTATAGAAGGGACAGAGCATGAGGAAGAGAATCAAAAGAAAGACGAAGAAAATCCCAAGTCTCCTCCCAAGTCAGCTCCCAAGTCTCCTCCTATCAGGACGCCAATCGGTTCTCCTATCAAGTCCCCGGATAAACAGGATTCAGAGAGAACCATTAGTGATACTAAATCCTCCCCACACCGGAGAGGTAAAGGCGCTGCATCGACGGCTGATAGCATTCCACATAAAAGGAGGAGGGAAACAAAGAAGGAGATGAGGGTCAGAAAGCAGAGGAAAATGGAAAGTCTAAAGGTGCCTTCGGAGTTGAAGATGGACCGTGATGCCGAGGAGGAGTTGGCAGAAGAAACTCTAAAAAAAATACAGCAGCACGATCACATGTTTCCTCTAGGTGTGACATATATCGAAAAATATCCATCCGATATGGAAGAGGCACCTCCCTAACATGACAAAGACGAAGTTGTAAATCCCGAACATGTTAGGAAACTCAGGTAAGTCATTTGTCAAGATCCCCATCCAGTCTTCACGCCGGCAGATGTGGTGCCCTTTGATCCAGATACAAGGCAGCTAGTATCATGGTCACAAGAATCTGACCTGGCTGGTATGAGGTTCTACATCATCAATGGCAACCATTCGTCTCTCACCGCCGGCTTCGTGTGTCGGTTGGGGACGTAAGATGCCGTAATAGAACTCGTAAAGATTTACACTTATAGATTCCCGCAGAAGTTCTTTCGAGCACCGAAAGTGACTTGGACCTTCTTCACCGGTGTGGATGTCAATGACATCGTAGCCGTGATCGGTGTTTAAGGAACCCCACGCAGATCGATACACCACCGCGTAGACAATACCAGAGTGCGGGAAACCAGCACCGCCAGAAAAAGGCCAATCAAGAGCTTACGAATACGGTGTATGTACCATCGTATGAAGCAAATGGCGCCGCAAGGCATTTGATGCCAAATGGCGCAATGGGCGCCATTTGACAATCGCTTTGTCGCATTCAAGCTCTAACATATTTGGTTTGCCTTTTAGCATTACCTTGAAATGGTTGACAAGATTCTCGGGGAAAGCATACCAAGGATGTCAATAGGTTCGCTTTCATACCGTACGACATTTACGCCTCTTTCGCCAAATGTGGAATAAATGGAAAAAAGGGTGAGCCGAAAAGATAACAAGGGCCAACAAATAGCGATCCAATTGGGCAAAGGATAAGGACTATTTTAGCGAGAACTACCTCGATGCATGAGAGGCTTGGATTATGAAGATTGCGTAACCGCCCTCCGTGAAGCCATCGAGGGTACATTTATGTTAAGGTCACATCGGATTATAAGGGTGATAATTTTTTTTTCAAGACGAGAGCACGTAAACTTGAGGATTCTTGCCTACATGAAGAAGGAGATTCTCAACTACATCCATGATGAACTTGGAATCAAGTACGCAAAGTTCGAGGACTTGAGAAAGGTGTCCGACGGATTCCCGCACTCAACCCTCCTATCGTGGGGTGTGGTGCATAATAAGTGGGTCTCGACGAATACCGAAAGAGGGCGCCCATGGTAATGTGCCCTTCTCATTAAAGCGCAGATCCATCCGTAAGATTCTAAAGCCCGAGGTCAAGGACGAGTTCAAAAGATTTTTTGTGGAGGCGTTTCTAGTGGTGGGATTGTCCAGGGATCGGATCGTGTTGCCCGCCAAAGATGATCTGCTTTGGATGCGAGGCAAATTACTCCGATTTGGGATCCCGCCACCGCCAAATTCTTTGATGCTGCTTCTAAGATGACAGATGTTGAGACATACTGGATAATATGTTTTGCTAGGCCGGAACATACGAGTCTCTTCTGCACTGCCCTGGAGAGACTAGAATCCAGATCTAGAGTTTACTTAGGCATGCATGAAGAGGAAAGTGGGTGGGCACCAGGTGGTGGCATAAAAGAGCCAACAACGTGGTTCTAGCCACCGGGATCTCAGCCCAAGCACGGCGATGAACACCGATCTCGTGTTTTATGGTGAACATCCCCGGAAAGCACCTGAAGTTTCTAAGACCCATAAAGATGCAGTTGGTGCCGAGCCAGAGAATCTGGCTAACAAGCTACTGAGGGACAGGTTCAAATACGGCAAGGTATGGAAGGGGAATACTTGGTTCACAAGCAGGTTGGTCCTGCTACAGCAGCATACCTTGTCGATAAGCTCTGCCCTCCAGATAACTTTGTTCTGGACTTTTTTTCTGGTGGGGCTTTTACTAGGGCATCATTGCAGTTAAAAAGGAGTAGTGTGGCCTATGAGCATGATGGAAAAAAGAT
This sequence comes from Isoetes taiwanensis, assembly GCA_021234155.1. Classification (NCBI taxonomy): domain Eukaryota; kingdom Viridiplantae; phylum Streptophyta; class Lycopodiopsida; order Isoetales; family Isoetaceae; genus Isoetes; species Isoetes taiwanensis. The sequence continues at coordinate 17,165,526 of JAJEKV010000009.1, read as the reverse complement.
CCAATGTATGCTATTCTTGGAAGAATTGACAACGTCATTAATCCCTTGCTTGATCCAGCAGCCATGGACTCTCGTAAGGTTTTGACACTGACTGGACCTACTCCAGGAGAGACATCACATGGTGGTGGAGGAGAGACATCACATGGTGGTGGAGGAGAGGGGTCACAGGTGGTACAAGATCCCAAAACGCAGATTGACCGAAGTAAGATTAACCCGGATGATATTGATAAAGCAGATGATAATGTTTTTGGTCAGGAATATTGAAAACTGATTTGCATATCATACTTGTATATAAGATTTACCTCTGTGGTATTAATGATTACTGTACTGATTAATCTTTTGAATACTGATGACACATACGATCTTAATGTATTTGCCCCCTTTTGTATATCTTACTTGTAAAGCAAATACGCCATTTGCAATATGAATATATTGCAACAGACTGCGCGGCCGCGCTATTTGTTTGCTTTTTTCCGTGTATTGTCCTTATGATTTACTTCAAATGCAGCGACTTTATTGCTTTTTTTCCACAATTTTTATTCAAATGGCGCAACCAGGTTGTTTCGCCCGTCGATTTCCGCCCCATTTCGTGTCAAATAGAGCGGTTTTCAGGCTAATCCTTGTGCATTTTTAAGTAAATAGCGCAGATTTGATTGCTGAATGTGTGAAAAAACAACGAACAATTTCATTTCGAGCGAAAATGAAATCACGAAATTTCCAACTTTAATGAAACTCTGCTTTTTTGTCTCATCGGGCCATGGCAAACTCAGATACATGATGGAAGAAAAATCTGATGACACGGGCGAGTAGATGGCATTTGAATGAATCGAATTGGCCAATGTGACGACCATACGGGTATTCATATCATATGAGCATTATATTCGTATATGATTGTCACATGAATGCAAAGGAATAGTTGCACAAACCAAGATTTGAACTCGCAACCTTCTAGTTGGAAGTCAAGCACCTTTGCCAAGTGTGCTACCAATACTTATTGAAGATATTGGCTCACATCTTTCTCATATGAAGGACTATTCCCTGGAGGTTCTATGTTCTAGAACCTACATGCATGCATGACACTTGGTGTGATCTCATCTATTGGAGTGGTGCAAACCTGGCCGTCTGCCTAGATATATATAAGGAGGCACCTCCTTCTTGCCGAACCATTCCAGTTCAACGCCAGTCTTGAGCCTTTAAGGCATCTGTCTCGTGTTCCTGCTTGCCTTCAGGCCATTGTACCCTTAATTCCTATTCATATATCAGATTCTTTGCCGATCTTGCCATATTTCTTGCGTACTTTTCACGTATTTTCCTTGTTTTTGCGTAGGTTCATGGGTAAAAGCACGTTGTGATGTCCAATTCGGTTGTCCCTCCTGTCCCCCCAAAATGTGGCGTTGCATCCACCACTTTTGTGGTATGAAAGTATAATTATGGCACCGCTCAGCTGCCGTTATTTAAGAATAGAGTTCCAATTTGTAGGGGAAATTCTAATTTCAAAAACTAAAATTCAAATTCCTATTCTTTGGCCCCTTCCTGTTCTTTGCCTACGTCCTGTTCTTTGGCACCCTCCCTGCTGCAAGCTCCAATCCATTGTGGATATGGATGTCAATGAGGTAATCTGTCCACAAACCGGCATTTCAGACAGGAGAAAACGAAGAAGAACCAAGGAACAAGAAATGTTGAAGAAAAGACGCCAGATCAAGAAGTGCAAGCAGTAAACGCCGTATTGTCCTTAATTTGCTAACGTCTTTCCATAAACAGACCAAAAGAATGGAGGATAGCATGAAGAAAGAAATTTTACTTGAGTTTTTGAGGGATAAAACATTGGAAAAATTCATAGGTGAAGAATGAAAGGATTTGGAAGCCAAGAGCATCGTTATAAGGAGCCTCAAAACTCCATGCGGTATCCAAACTCTCTACCAGCAATGACCGCCTAGCAGCCAAGAATAGTCAGCTTTGCAATAATCAGACCACACGCCGTGCGCATTCAAACAAGTGACAAAATCAGCCACCGAGATCTTGGAAAGGTATTAGGTGTTCACCCAAGAAACCCGCAAAAGGCAAAGAAAAGAGGGAAGAGATCGATTACAATGGTGGGAAATGGGTTTCTTACAAGAGGGCTAAAAGATTCGATGCAATTTCAGATGAACATATAGAAAAGATTCAAAATTTTTGGATTGAGAACACCAGAGTGTCTCCTAACACAAAGGATGTTAGAACTAGAAGATTGGAGAGAAATGTAAGAGAAGAACATGCTCGCCCCACTATCCGGAGGAATCACATGTTAGTTTATTTCAAGTATTCATATTTTCTTAGTTATGGTGCTTAGTGTGGTGGTGCATGTGGTGGTTATTGTGTTGTACGCTGATTGTGGTGTAACATGACGAAGATGTGAATTGTGTGTAGTTGGCTCTAGTCTGAAATGCAATATTTAATGTTTGGAATATTAGAACATGACAGAATTAAGTACTCCTTTACTGGGTATGTGTACAGTCTAAAAATATTTGAGAATGATAGATAACTAACTGATCCTAACAAGTATAAATTTTTGTTGAATAAAGACAAATTTTTGTCAGATTCAAGCACAGCTCTGTTGGAAAGTATAATATATTAAAAAAAATATCTTACAAAATTTGGCTTTACAAAATTTGGCTTTCCATTGAAAGCTCTGTACCCGAGAACTAAATTTACATGCATTTCCTAAGCAGCAGGAAATGCTGGTATGACTGGCTCGAGAACTGATGCATCCAAAATTATTGTTTTATGCACTAAAGCATCTAAGTTTTCTGCAGTCATCCCAAAATTTAACAGGATGAGGTTTGCCAGTGCTTCCTGCATCCCCTGGTGGTAAGAACGCAACCCTGCCAGTAATTCCCGCTGTTGCAGACTCAGAGCGGGCAAGTGACAGAGAACAAATAAACCAGCTAACCTTGCAGCAGCATGTAACATAAGGTCATGGACCTTGTCTAAGAGCTCACTTCCTGTCAATCTGCCCCCAAGCATAGCCATTGAAGGCCCAGCATCCAGTCTGTTGTATGCCTTTAGGTTGGATTCGAAATCAGCAAAGAAGGTGGATTTACGCATTTTCACCTTCAGAGATTGGTCACAAGCCCTGTTTAACATATGCCAAATGCCCTCCTCGCTCACCCGAGGTAGGCCGTAGTGATCTCTGAACATCCCTACCATGTTGCCGGAATGAACTTGTTCGAATTGAGAAGAAACGCCAAAAATCAGACGCAGGAACAGGATTTAGGACCTAGATCCTTTTCTAATGATTAGAAGAGGAATGTAATTATTATCAAGGTGTACGAATTTCAGAAATGTTTATGAGAGGCTAGGCAGATTTTTTATGTCAGACGAAATAGGATAAAGTGATGTGATGTGATGTGTGGTGTGGTGTCGTGATGGTGCGGTGCGGTGCGGTGCGGTGTGGTGTGGGGTGCGTTATGTCCATGGTGTATGCGTCCATGGTGGGTGTGTGCATGTTAATGTATGATATGTGTGGATTCAATTTTATTTATTCTCCCCCCTCACCCCACCACACCGCATCATCTATCCCACCACCATAGACTACCACCACATCTTTGCGACCACCACATTACCACCATATGCACCACATTGTCACCACCACACTCCACCACACTCCACCATATCCCACACCACACCCCTCCACCACACTCCACCACCACCACCACACTCAACCATGTACCACACCATACCCCTCCACCACACTCCACCACCACCACCACACTCAACCATGTACCACACCATACCCCTCCACCACACTCCACCACCACCACCACACTCCACCACACCACATCACGCCCACAATCCACAACACCACACCACCACCACACCCCCACCACACTCCACCACACCACACCACCACCACCACCACACCCCACCACCACACCCACCACACCACATCATACCACCACACACCACTACACACACCACCACCACCACACCCCACCACCGCACTCCACCACACCACATCATACCACCACACACCACTACACACACCACCACCCCCCACCACCACACACCACACCACCACCCACCGGACGCCCCTACTCATATACAAGGCCCCGCACCAGATACAAACAGAGTTCATCCCCCATACCAGCTCCATACCGATGCACAGGTCTCCACGATCACGCAACCTTGATGAGTTCCATTGGGAAGAATGAAGGGGTCATTTACCCTGCCTTCCTCGGGGCCTACCTAGTCTGGAAGCGTAAAAACATACATGTCGAGTGTACAACATCAACATCACATGACCATCTCAAGGATGGCTCATCACATATCTGCATAGACAAAGATCAAGACATCACATGGGGAATCCTACCCAAGGCTCAGACTCAAGGGAATGACCCGGCGGCTTGGGTCTCCACATTCTTGCGGCGCATGCATTCATGGCAATGGATTTGGGCGGCATGAGAATATGGCTTAGGGTAATCCACTCCATCCGCCCCTCCCACAGTGCACACTGCGTGAGTAGGTTGAAGAGTGTTGGGACTGACAGTAGCCCACGGGATGCATAGCCAAAGGGCTATTCCCGGGTTACATCTCCCCAGTTCGATGGGGGGGTGTAGGGATCACTCCCTCCGAGATCTACATGTTGACTCAAGGTGACTAGAGAGCCACTGCCCTTATTCGACTTGAACACAATGGAGAGTGACGCATCACTCCACGGGTGTCGAGCCCATGCCTTGCCCACACTCAGTGGCAAGCCATTAGACCTAGTCCACAGTGATCCCCGGTAGGCCTTACACACTAGAGGGATCGTTCAAGAGTTAGAACACGAACCTCCTTATAAGCCAGTCTGGCCCCTTCACCCACAACCAGGTGTGGTTCTTGTACACAGGCCAAATTTACAGTGTGCTAAAGAGGCTAGCTAGGAGCATCAACTACCAGGCTTTAGGGTCTCTACCCCCCTTCCCAATACAATGAGTCCACAGAGATACATCATCATACATATCACAGAAGAACTAAAGAACAAGATCTAATCTATATCATAGAGTTAGGTTCTTTAGTTAGAGCTTGGTATCTAGAGATCTAGATGGCTGCTATGGGCAATTTAATAGGCTAAACCTACTGATTCGATGACTGGAAGACGGTTTAGGCTATTTTGACGAAATACCTGATCCCTGACTCGCTCCTCTTGCTCTGAACTCGACCATCCTGCTCTGCTGCTAGAAGATAAAGCTAGATTGGGAAACTAACGAGTTGGTTCGCTCAGACCGAGTATTCTAATATATCAAAATAGAGATTACCAAAAGGATTCTCTTTGTCTAATCCATGTCTATTGTATATGCTTGAGTTTTCTGGAGCAAACTAGCATACAACAAAAAACCACTACTGCATATTCCCTTTTATTTGCAACCAAATATATTGGTTGTTTGTATCATTTTTGAGGACTTGAACCTCATGTCCTGAATCAACTCTCTTATACACAACAACTCCTCCGAAGCCTCGCCCTGCTCCTGTTATTTTCTCGTTCCATACTTGGCCTAGTCGCACGAAACCAAGTATGTGGGGAGGAAGACGAAATTGGTGTGTTCAAGTTTCCGTAAAACATAATAAGTCCTGGTTTTCCCACATCTTAAGAGTGGCATTTACCTATGCTTGAGGTAGTCCATCTGCATTCCATAGCCTGACTCCCAAAGCCCTTGCTTCTTATTTGTATTTCTGTTTGTAACTATTGCCTTGCCTCCCTGAGTAAGCTACAAATCCCGATTCTCTTGCTTCCTTTACTTTGGCCCATTCTTTCTCCTACAGATATGGACCAGGATGCAGGACCTAGTTCCTGAGCATCACTTTTTTTGGGTCCCATTGTTCGGCCTTTGGCCATTCTTGCATGTAATACTCATACAGGCAATTTTGTACCGATTGATAAATAAAAACTATAGTCTTCTTGTATTCATTGTTTTTTTTCCCTTGCTAATCATTTATACATAATGTCTTCAATTATCAATTAAGTATTGCTACACCACCTGTTACAGGGATAGCTTTGCCACTACACTTCGCCAACGAGTGGGAAATTGTCATGTTACTTCAGGACAAGGCCGCCCGCAACTTACAATGCAAGATGCAAAGGGGTTGGGACTATTGGGAGACTACCAATGTGGATGCCTTCTATGATATTGACGATAATTTGTGGCAACTTTATGCAGCGATGAACGACCTGTTTAATCTCTTATTTATAAATCCCACTCTGATGTACCAAGACATCATCATCGAAGCGTGGCATAAATATAACTTAGTACGCTCGGTCAGGAAGGAAGGAAGGAAGGTTCTTTTATCGTCCGCGGAGGGAGGACTTTATTGATTATATACTGTATCCCTTTGGAGACCCAATGTATAATCGTCCAGCATAACTCTCTTTTATAAGATATAATTTCAATTCTGTTCGTCCTTTGGGACTTCTCTGAATGTAAATTTTCATCTTCTTTAATAAATCTTTTTCTCTACACTACGAGCAATGTATACATCTTGTGCTCATTTTCTTTTTATTGATATTTTAGACGGTGCACGTCCCCCTCTGTGGGTGGACGCTCGTGGAACCAGGCCGCCTAATGCCTGAGCAGGAACTGCTTATCATTAAGTGCCAGATGGCGCAACTTCAACAATACATTCTCCAAAGACCTATAGGCCCTGTTGCGGTCGAAGAAGGACCAGAACTGCCAGTCACCGAGGTGGCTCCACCCACGCCAACAGCCCTAAACGTCGCCACCATTCCTCTTCTTCGGACAGTAGTTCTGACTCCTCCAATTCTTATGATTCTTCGGACTCCGCCAGTTCTGAACATAGCCATGATAAGTCCAGAAAGAAAGATTACCAGAAGACAGTCGATTCCGCAATCACCAGCATCTGAAAGAACCGCAGACTTGCTCAGATCTCCGACACTATCCGTTCGGGTGTGGACGCAGAGTCCTGGCTCGACGAGATGCGTGAATTTGGTAAATCATATGGCATGATAGACAAAGATATTAGGAAAGTAGCCACCTCCAACCTCACTAAGTCTGCAAGAATGGTATGCACGCATGCACGGGCTTAATAGGGGACATTGCAAGTTCAAAATCTTTGCTAAGGCCTTCAAGTCCCATTATGTTCCTAAGGCACATCGCTGCAAAAAGATACATCATTTTATCGCTGCATGTCAGTACATTATATCTCTTTCCAGATGAGATTCGCAAGTTGACACCTTTTAGGGGGGTAGAGAGTGAAATTTCACTCCAACCAGGTACCAAGCCTACCAGTAAGGCTCTTTACCAGATGAGTATACCTGAATTAGCAGAACTCAATAACATGAACTTTTGAAGTTAGGCTTCATTCGACCCAGTGTCTCACCTTTTGGAGCCCCTATCTTGTTTGTTAAAAAGAAGGATGGGACTTCGCGGATGTGTATCGATTACCGTTAGCTCAATAAGCATACTATTAAAAATTGATATGCATTATCAAGGGCCAATGACCTTATGGATCAGTTACAAGGAGCTAAGTATTTTTCCAAGATAGATCTTCGCTCTGGCTATCATCAAATACGAATTAAGAAGGAGGACATTCATAAGTCCACACTCCGTACACGCTATGGATATTATGAGTTCACAGTTATGCCTTTTGGACTCACTAATGCACCAGCAACCTTCATGCGTCTCATGAACGATGTCTTCAGAGACTATTTAGACGAGTTTGTCATAATCTTCTTTTATGACATTCTCATCTACAGCAAGACCCTGCATGATCATGAAGGTCATCTTAAGTTAGCACTCCAGAAGTTGCGGTGCCACCAATTGTTTGCTAAGTTTTCCAAATGCAAATTTGCGACACTAGGTTCGACGATTTAGGACATAATTGTGTCTGCAGAGGGTATTGCTACGGATCCAGCAAAAATTGAGGTAGTCAAAGACTGGCCAGCACCTACCAATATCTCAGAGGTCAGAAGTTTTCTGGGGTTGGCAGGCTATTATCGTAAGTTCGTCAAGGACTTTGCTAAGATTGCAGCACCCCTTACTGACTTAACCAAGCATGAGAGAGTCAAGGATTGGGTGGTACATTGGAAAAGCAAGGTTCAATCAGGCTTCCAACAGTTGAAGGATGCCTTAACGTCGGCACCCGTCCTTACTTTACCTGATCCTCAGAAGGATAAGGCGGTTGCCACCGACGCCAGTAAGATAGCTACAAGAGCAGTTTTGATGCAAGAGGGAAGAGTCATAGCCTATGACAAGAAAATGAACGACCTTGAACAGAGATATCCCACTCATGACCAAGAATTGCTTGGGGTCGTTCGTGCCTTGCGCATCTGGCGACATTATCTTCTTGGACGGCGATTTCAACTAGATACAGATCATCAAAGTCTGCAGTATATCTTCACACAAGCTAATCTCAATCTTCGTCAACGGAGATGGATAGAATTTTTGAAAGAATATGACTTTGAAGTTCTATATAAACCTGGAAAACACAATGTTCTTGCAGATGCCTTATATCGGCATCCGTTGACCACACGTACCCATTGCAATGCTATTTCCACTCTTGCAAGTGAATTCGGGAATACTATTAAACAATCTCTTCCAACGGATCCTGAGTTCAGTGAAGTGTGGACCAGCCTTTCTAAAGAGGCCAGGATAGATAAGGAGAGGGACACATTTAGGCATTATAAGAAGGACCGTAATCTTTTATATTACAGTGATAAGTTATGTGTGCCCGACTCATGAGGAGTTAGACGGCTTATTCTCCATGACACGCATAACAGCCCTATTGCGGGTCACGCCAGATTCATGAAAATATATTTCAAGATAAGATCCAGTTACTTTTGGCCTGGTATGAAGAAACATAATGCGCGCTACATTAAACAGTACCAACTTTGCCAGCAGACAAAGGCAGAACAGCTAAGAACACCAGGTACACTGGAGCCTTTGGACGTCCCCAATGCGAAATGGGAAGTCATTACTATGGACTTCATTGTGGGCCTCCCACGCACCCTTCGTGGATTTGACGCCCTGATGGTGGTAGTTGACAAGCTCTCTAAGATGGCACATTTCTTGCCATGTCGTACCACCGGCACTGCCTTGGATACGACACTTTTATTCTCCAAGGAGATTTTTCAGTTCCATGGGATGCCACGCACCATTATTTCAGATCGTGATCCCAAATTTGTTAGTGCTTTCTGGAAAGACTTCTTTAGCACTATACAAACCAAGCGTGCCATGAGTACGGCCTATCACCCTCAGACAGATGGCAGTGGGAACGCACCAATAGAATTATTGAGGATATGCTACGAAATTATGTCTGGAATAAGCAATCTCAATGGGCAGACTACATTCACTTGGTCGAATTTGCCTATAATAGTACTAAACAGGAGTCCTCAAGGATGTCTCCCTTTATGGTTATCAATGCCTTACTCCAGATATGTGGCATAATCCACTTTCCAAAGTGGCAGTTTCACAGTAATTGCTTACAGATATGCAAGCTTTGGTTGAGGAGGTACGAGGATATCTCTTGGCTGCATGTACCCCACGGGAGTTTCAAGTTGGTGAATCAGTGTGGTTGAAGATTAAGGTTAAGCAGGCCAAGCTTACAATTGGGAATTGCAAGAAGCTGGCACCACGATGGGCAGGACCATTTCAAATCATGGAACGCATAGGTCCTCAGGCATATAAGTTAAACTTACCTGCTCATCTAAAGGTACACAATGTTTTCTACGTAAGCCTCCTGATACACCAACTCTTCTGAAGATGACAAACGAGCAATTGGAAATTGTTCCAGAGGCTCTCCTTAACAGAGCATACAAGCAAACAAGAAGAACCCGGATATTACAGTTTTTGGTTAAGTGGAAGCACTTACCTACGGAGGATGCTACCTGGGTCCTAAAACAAGACCTTGACAAGGCTTACCCTGACTTCATGCAACAATGTCAGGGGCGGACCATCCACGATGCTATCAACTCCGACTCCAATGGTATGTCATTGTGCCGTAGATCCGACAGGGGTCATGCAGGGAGGTTGGGGTAGACGCATCCTAGGATTGGGGGGGAATTGCATTTAAGCATCTTAGGTCGCAACCGTCTCCGGCTAAAATAGGAACAATGCCATTCCTTATGCCGCGACGACTTGCAAGCCCTAGGCATTATAGGATTCCCTTCATTTCAGTTCTCTTTAAAAAAAAAAAGATTTACTAAGGGGGTGCTCCCTTCAACCACAACTTTCTATAATTAATTTGACTACTCACGTACTGTCATTCTGCAGGTGTGTAGTGTGTGTAGTGTGCGCAGCAGCATCTGCAATCTGGATGAGTCACTTTCGGGATCATGATATGCTTTCTTTAGTTATTTATGTCTTTATGGTCCACTGAGGGTCTTGTTGTCATGCATAATTAGAGTGTTAAGTTATGGTGTGAAAGGACTCCGGTCCGCAACTTTAATCGTTTATGATCTTGTTGTAATCTCCTATATTTTATAATAAAGTATCTACTCTCCTTTTTTTTACTAATGACTCTTTCGTCCATCCTTAATGCTGAGGACAACATTATTCTAAGGGGGGTAGAATGTGACGTTCCATGTAAGTATACGGTATACGTATACCTAACTTGACACGTCACCAAGGTATTGGGAACATTGGGGGATTAACTTAAGGGGAATTATTGACATTAAACTAACCTAACTACACTAACTAATGGTATTAGTTAGCCAGGTAGGCTAGTTAGAATCTGCCACTTGACATCACCCAATTGGCCAAGGGCAGGTTGCCATCTTTGCGTGGCAAATTGAGCTCCCCATCCTAGTTCTGCCCAAATTCAAGTTTGGGAAGACCAGAGGAAGGAGGAAGCTGTTACAACCTAACACCTGCCCAGTTCTATGGATGTTCTTCGAGACAATGGGTCCAGCCAGGACACAGGTCAGTTTTTAGGTAGTTGTATGCTATTCTAACCCTTGTTTGAGGTGGATGAATGATTAGATTCTATGTTATGATCTATTTATGATGATTATGGATGTTGTATCAGATTCTGTTCTCTCTTTATGTTCCTCTTGTGATGTATGCGTCTAAGGGGGGTAGAGACCTGAAAGCTATTTAGATTTAGTGATGTTCCTAGCTAGAACCTCTTAAATCCCAGTAAATGTGGCATGTGCACAAGAGCCCACCTGGCTAGGGATGCTATGATGCGATTCAACACCCGATAACGAGTATGATAGTGAATCGGGGGTGGAGTCTCGCCTAGCGCGGCTACGGGACTCCTCTGATGCACTGTAATTTACCATTGTGGCAATATCATCGAATATGTGCGGCCGCTGGGACATGCCTCGCGGCTGCAATGAGGCAAACTTGCGGCTGCGGCAGTGGGGACGCAACAATTGCTAGATGTAACTGCATTGAAATCTGTCTCGCCTCGTCCTCGTTGTTTTGTGACTGCGCCATTCTAGAATTGGGCTTGCATGAAATCGATATAGCTCCCGGTAGATAGGCTTTTCATTCATCTCGATAGTTTTCTACAATGTTTTAGAGTGGGTACCTGCACATTTGCAAGCTACACACCAAAAAAATGAAAAAGACAGGGAATATCCGATTATATCACCTGGACTCCAAAAATAGAATTTCAGCAGAGGTTGGCTTTTGTACCTGTCAAGAGCTTTTATTGCCCATGGCGCATTAATATGGGGTCGAATCAGATCAAGTCATTTACTTGAAACTTCCAATAGATAGGCATCCACCTCCTTAGCAACAAAGGAACCTTATAGATTAAACCCTGTAGGAGCGAAATGTTAGCTGAACATAAGGCAGGAGTATAGCACTTGGTCGTTTCATATTGTAGGTCAAGTCATTTCTTCATTTCATATAGTAGTAAGTCAATTATTTTATCATAGATTATGATGTGTTAGAGCCTAAACTCTAACCTTGCAAGAAGGATGGAAAACCAATACTCCAAGCTTCAATTTACCAAATCTATGCAATGCACAACATCGTCTCCATAGCTAGAGCAAGCGTAGTGCACTACGAATTCTACATCAATGGATGTGTTTTGGCGATACGAATCCAAGGAGCTATGGTGCAGGTCAAACAGAGGTCTAGAACTCATGATATCAGCTTTCAAAGTTTGCCACAGTTACAGAGGCTCTGCTTCGTCACTGTCATTTTGGACCAATGTGTTTTATACTAAGCCATTTGGATTTGAGGAGGGTAATGTTCTTTTTAATCATACATGTAAATGTGTCATTTGAGGACATGTCCCAAGGACCATATTAGTATGTTTTGTTGTGGGTTCTCCGCCACGGAGTGGCACATTTTTCCACTATGGTTGCCACTGTTGGGGTGGTCACCACTCACCACTCACCACACTCACCACTATTGAGGTGGTATAGGAGATCATATATTGTATATGGAGTGATATATGCACATGCACGTGTGCAGGATATTTGCACGTATGCATTGTGGAAGTAGGAGGATCACTGTGTTATCGGAGCAGAGAGAGAAGAACAGAGGGACCGTGTATTGAGAGAGAGTATTTTGCTATGGAGATGATGTTGTGCATTGCATAGATTTGGTAAATCTTGGAGTATTGGTTTTCCATCCTTCTTGCAAGGTTAGAGTTTAGGCTCTAACAATCACTGTTGGGATGGTCATCACTCACCACACTCACCATTATTGAGGTGGTATGGGTCCTCGCATGCTACGGGTGGCATAAATGACACCATTTTTAGCCCTAAATAATAGCGCTAATTAAGGAGGTTTACCTGAATTTTTAAATTTTATTTTAGCACTAAATCCCGTCCATGGGATCCTAAACCGTCGAACCTTTCCTTCTTTCCTACTTTCTTAGAGTTTCTTGGATCGGATTCAGAAACATAGCTGCTCCCCATCGAGATCCCCGTACTCTGCTTGGTTAACTGGCCGGATCCAATTGCTGTGACTGTACTGCTCCTACAGCAGTAATTATCGAAATCCGTTATTTGTACCATTCTAAACAATTGCTAGTCATTAGATTCAACAAAATCCCCAATTGAGATCTCATTTCCCTGGTGGTTAACTGGCCAGAGTAAATTGCTGTGACTATGCTGCTTCCACAGCAGTAATTCTTGAATTCGGTTATTTTGTTGGAATATCTGGGTCGGCTAGAATCTCGGAGCTCCATCCCAACTCCTGTTATGATGGTCACCCATATCTAGAGATAGCCGTTGCATCTCCACCGACATGATCTTGCTATATATACAGGACACAAGACCATTTGGATCACTCGATCACAACAGTTCTTTCTGCGCCCTTCTTCTGCTTCTTAGCATGTTCATACTTCTTTCATGAAGAGTGTGGTCCCGAGCTCTTGATCGGGACATGACCATGATGTACTTCTGTTCTATGTTCAAGATTCTTACTCATCTATTATCCATTCGATGATCTACTTTGTTCATTCTTTTGTTTCTTCAACAATTTGTACCATTCTAAACAATTGATTGCCAGACAATCGAGATCCCATTACCCTGCTTTGTAAAGAGCTCGGATCAAATTGCTCATCTGAACAATTTCCCAAACTCAAGAAAAGTTGTTTTAGTGGTAAGCATCGAATCTTTGTTGACAAATCTTTGGGAATGGTAAATAATGTGGAAATGGTTTCATTCTATTATATTTCATGCTTCTATATTGAAAACAAAGGTTAATGTAGCAGGTGTGGAGGATTGCATTCCAGGTGTGGAGAATTTTTTGAGCTTGGTATCAGCGGAAAGTACAGCTTAGTAATATTTGGTCGTGCAAGTTCAGTAGTTGATGAGTTTAGCATTTGGTACTATGTTTGCAGACAATCAGTTAGCAAATTATGCTAACAGGTTATATTGGTAGTATGTTTCGCAGGCAGTACTTGCTAGTTAGTATGTTATGTGTACCCGAGTTACTTAGTGATTTCGTGCTATGTTTGCAGGCAACATTTGCTAAGTAGCAGGTTACATTAAGAACGCGAATTTTGTGCTACACTTGCAGGCTCAAATTATTATTAGCGGCGGTTGCTAAGAAGATGAAGTTCAGTGCTAAGTTAGAAAGAGTTAGCTGCTATTTAGCATGACATGCTAAGCATTTGCTATTTTGCAGACAATAGACCCAAGGTAATTGGTGTTCATGACAATTAGTAATTATTTGGAAAACGTAGCAGTTCATTGCTAAGCTCTTAGAGTTATTACTATTCAGGATACTTAGTGCTATGATTTGGATTGGTTTAGTTTTTTGCAGACACAATGAAAAACTTCCAGTGATATATAAAGCTGGTGCAGGGATAGAATGGCAACAAAGAAAACTCAACCTAAAGTGACCATAGACGAAGAGGAAGCAAGGAGGATGTTTGACACATCTGTGTTGCCTTCTGAGGGCATGACCTCTTCAGATGTAAGAAAGGCAGATGTGGCTGAAGTTGAGATAAAAATATTTGGCTGCGTAAAACTGGTGGGTACCAAGCAAATTTATAAGTCTAGTCGAATGAATCCAGTATTTGTGGATCAGTTTATGAACATCTACAGAAGATGTTACCAAAGAACTGATGTTTGTGTTGGAGAGATTGGGAAGTTTTTTGCACGGGCATTCACTTTGCATGTGAGAGGACAAAAGATTAACTGGCAATCATTTGTGGTTAAAATGAAGAAAAGTGTTACAGCTAAGGTTGCGAAAGAAGATGAGTATGAGTCCTCATTTCCTCATACAAACGTTGTTGGTTGTGTAGTGGACTATTCTGTCATCAACTCCTTGATTGCTGGCTTAGATAAGCAGAAGGATGACTTGAATGTTAGAGTTAAAAGTGCAGCCAGTGAAATGAAGAAAAAAAGGAAGTTGTGGAAGAAGTGCAGTTACGAGGTGGATGCTGCAAAACAGCAAATTGAAGCAGCAAAGGCCAGGTGTGAGCATTCCAGTGTCATTACATTCTTGTCTCAATGCTGGTTTTCAAGGAAAAGAAACTTTTGGAGGTGACATAACAGCATACAAGAGTATGGAGGAAATTCATAAAGGGGTAATTGCTAATGACCTTTGCAATTACATAGTGCTCAATAATTATTCTTTCTGCTTCATCATTCTTTTTATTTTTAAACAGGCAGAAGACGAAGAACATAGACTCCAACCAAGGCTGGAGAAGTTGAAAGAAATAGCTTCATCTCTAAATAAGATATCTGGACTGCAACTCAACCTTCCATTTTTGGAACATCCAAAATTCTCTACCGTAGCATTTGCAAAGTTACAAAGTTGTTCTTTCTGTACATATGCCTATGACCCACTTTGTGTCTCAGCCATTGTTGCACATTGCATGCACAGTTTTCATCCAATTTGCGCTTACATATATTTCTCAAAGAGATCAACTTGTCCCTCTTGTGAGAGCCAGATGCCTCATAATTGGTTCAGGTCTATTGGACTTCCATGTAGATCTGCACTGGAATCTGCTCCCAATTATAGTGCAGTGCAGTCCATTGAATGTACTCAAGATCCATCATTAAGCACACCTGCTGACTTGGAGGAGCCTGATATAATTATGCAATCCATTGAAGATTGCACTTTATTATCTTCCACAAGCCTAAACTTGAAAAGATACAATGCTGAACAAAGTAATAGTTGTAAAAGACTGAAAAGTAAGTTATTCTTGTGAAGTATAACTACTTTGGATTTTTCTTCTCTAAGTACTTATTTAGTTTGATAATTTGAATGATGCAGGCTCAAGTTTGGATATTTCAAACTCTATAGTTGACATTTCTAACAGAATTGAAGACAATGCTGTGCAAGTAATAGATGAAGAATGTGAAGCAGTGTTGAAGAATATAGATGGTTATGTTTCCAATTTGGACAAACGTGCTGATATTGTGGAGAAGACAATCACAGAGGAAGAAACTGATTTGGCATCAGTTAGAGAATTTCCTTTTAAGAATAATTCCAAGCAGGTTTCCTCCAGCAAATGAGCTCCATCCAAATCAATAACTAAGAAACTAAGGTGATTCTAGTGTGTTTCTTTCTGCCTGTTGTACTGATATAATTTCCCTAATAGTTGTCATTGCACAGTGTTAGTGTTGTTGGCAAGAAGCTTTTGGTTATTGAGCCAGAGGATTTCCTATACAAGGTTTTCGAAAAGGCTAAAGCAGTACCTGATGTGGTGGAAGGTGTCCAACTTCTTCCATCAAGAAAAGAGGTTCGTGCTGTCAGGCCAGGGGCAGTGCAGTTCATGCAATTCGTCACCGAACATTTTGCTGTTGGTATATGGTCTTCCAATCACTCAGTGATTAGCTGTCTGAGGTCTTTCATTCCTCAGTCCTTAGTGGATAAGTTTCTTTTCAAATGGATGGTGCATCCTTTGAAAATGGAAGGAGGAACTTCTTGCTACATCAAAAAACTCACAAAAGTTTATGAGAAATGTCCAGAATTTAGCATGAGGACAACTTTGTTGATTGATCCTTACAGGTACGTGAATTTTAAGAATAATGCAGATTCCTGCATCACACCAAGGTCCTTCGTGCCTGACATAAATGACGGTGATTACATGTTGAAGACTATGGTACCTTACTTGGAGAAGCTAATAACAGAAGTGAACGTAATTGCTTCAGAGTTCTGTGCATTTTCGAAATCAATATGATGAGAAAAGCACAAAAGTGTTGGAGGTACTAAAGACCATGGACTTGTCCTAAACTGTTGTATGTCTTTTAATATTAGATCCCTTTTTTATTGTAATTTGGTGTTTATCAACACCACAAACGTTTAAAGAACTTTATAATTCTCTGGTATGCAGTTCCCGTTATAATGGGCTCAAGTATCCGGCATGCTTTGGCCACAAAATATCGCCAAAACAGCAACCCCAAAATTAGCACAAACCTAACACAAAGTTAGCAATATCCCACATGCATATATCACAAAATTCGTGCGTATATATAAATAGTTTTTTGCTGCTTCATTGAAGAGTGTGGATAGAGATTAGATGATGAAAGAGCTATGACTCGCTGGCTTGTAATCTTCAGTTACAGGCCAGAGTGTCGTAACCTTTCAAAATGTAATCCTCATCCACCCTTTTTTTTAGTAATGGGCTCAAATATCCCACATGCATTCAATGTTCCACATGTTACCAAATCAACAATTGCCAAATCAACAAATGCCAAATGAATGGATTATGTTAAGGCATATTGTGTGCCTGTGCATATTGTGTTTGGTAAAGTGTGAGTCAACAATTTTCAAGTCAACAAGTGTGAATCACCCCCAAGCATTTGGTAAAGCATAAGTCAACAATTTTGACCTATGCTATTCTATGCATTATGTTAAGGCATAAATTGTGTAAGTCAACAACTTTCAAGTCAAGAAGTGTGAATCACCCCCAAGCAAATGTTTGACTTTTATTGACCATGGTAAAGCGTAAGTCAACAATTTTCAAGTCAACAAGTATGAATCACCCCTAAGCTAAAGTTTTACTTTCATTGACCAACATGTTTCGTAAAGCGTGAGTCAACAATTTTCAAGTCAACAAGTGTGAATCACCCCCAAGCATTTGGTAAAGCATGAGTCAACAATTTTGACCTATGCTATTCTATGCATTATGTTAAGGCATAAATTGTGTAAGTCAACAATTTTCAAGTCAACAAGTGTTAATCACCCCCAAGCATTTGGTAAAGCGTAAGTCAACAATTTTGACCTATTCTATTCTATGCATTATGTTATGGCATATTGTGTAAGACAACAATTTTCAAGTCAACAAGTGTGAATCACCCCCTTTGTTACATGTTTGACTTTCATTGACCAACATGTTTGGTGAAGCGTAAGTCAACAATATTGAAGTCAACAATCAATTTACACTAACTAATTATAATTACAATTACTAAACAAGTGCCAAGCCAACATAATATGATTGGTGTCCAAAAAAGAATGGCCATTTCAGGATAGATATATATATTTTTTTAATGTTTTAGAAAATAAAATTATGGTCATTTCGAGGTAATTATTCGTATCCTACTAAATCATTACGATTAAGATACTAATGGTACGAAATCCTAAAATCGTAGCCCTCTGAAAATTAATTTTACGCCGACCTTTATAGGCTATGGTCGTGAGGGAGAAGCGTCGTCCAATTCTCCCAAACACGTCAATGTCGGCCTTTGCCTCTCTCCCCCAGCTCTGCTTCCCCTTCCCCCTTCTTCCAAGCGGCGGGCCTTGCTTTCCATACCTTTGGCACAGGTCCTTGCCAGTTATGGCATAGGATCTTGGACAAATTTTCCTTCGCAGGAGCCCGATGTTTCTGTCCAGAATTCTTTTGAGAGCCCCGAGCCTGAAAGCTCCTCTTCTGAAAGCTCTGAAGACTCTCTTTCTGAGCTTTCAGAAGTCCTCCAATTTCGATTCCTCTGATGCAGATTCTTCCAAGGAGCAGATTGATTCAGAAGATAACAACTGGAGCGAACATGAGACCAGCGAAGAAGAAGACCCGGACGAAGAAGAAGAAGAAATATTTTTGGAATTCCAAAATTCAATTTTTGCTTTCTTTTATTACAGGCTTTCTAACTTTCTGAACTTTTCTTACAGATGAAGCTTGAAGTCCCGGGAGCTCAGGAAGCCACCTTTTTTTTTTTTTTTTTTTTTCGTTTGATCAAGTTCAAGCACAGGCCTTTTGTGCCTTTGTAATTTTTTGAAAAACCAGATGCTATAGGCCTTAGTGCCTTTCTTTGTAATGGCCTTAGTGCCTTTCTTTGATCTCACCCTTCTGTGAAACAGGCCTTAGTGCCTTTGAAATGTAATGGTGTGTTGGCCGACTCGTATCTGAGGGCCTTAGTGCCTTTTGTAATATATGATGGCCTTAGTGCCTTTTTTAATATATGATGGCCTTGTGCCTTTCTGAAGTATTCTGGTATTTTCTGTTATAATCAATTGGTTTTGTAATACCGTTTTATTATGCTTTCAATTTAATCCAGGCCTTGTGCCTTTTGTTTAATCCAGGCCTTAGTGCCTTTAATTGTAATGGCCTTGTGCCGACTGTAATGGCCTTAGTGCCTTCTTTAATGTGGATGATGGCCTTGTGCCTTTCTGTAAATTTGTGGTTTTGTTATACCTTGTGCCTTGTGTAAATTTGTGCCTTGTGTCTTTTTCTAATTCTGTTTTACCTTAGAATTCATTCAACATTCGAGTACAAAATTCTGTAACTGAAGCATAAAAAATGAGAATGCAAAATACAGAAACTTCTTTATATTCATAAAAGTACCTATACAGTACCCTTTACACAATTGCTCTTTCCACTATTCCAACAACGTGGGAAGCCTCTCTAGAATATCTTGTTCTTCTTTGCTTGAACCAACCTGACTTTGTTTTTTGCAACTTGAGTGGCATAAACAATTGCTTTATTTCCTCTACAAAACTTGTAGCTGGATTTACAATTCACCAACTTCTCATAGTATGTCCCTTCTATGACCTCATCCCCTTTCACAAACTTCTGCCCTTGCATATCTACAAAGTCTTCTAACACCAAGTACTTAGCTTTGGTACATAGGATAAGGTAGAATTTCACATTCTCGTGATTGTTATTTGGAGCCATCACTGCAAAGACATCACCTATACATACTTGCATGCTACATAAGTCAGCGCTGCCAATATATGCTTCTTCTCCTTCATCATGTACTTCTTCTTCAACAATAGCTTTGATGGGCTGTACCACAACTAGTTCAAACTTCTTAGTATATGATACATTGGGGCAAGATTCCCAATTCAAATCTAAACAATATGTGCAAAAGCAAAAGAGGTTTCTGACCTGTAAATGTGTCATGTGATTTGAACACCCATGGAAACAATGAAGGTTTCTAGATCCTTCAATAGGGGCGTGCTTCCCACTCGATTCTTTTCGTCCACTTGTCCTATTTCAACCTCCCAAAAAGTTCTACTTACAGTTTGAATCTTCTTTTTATATGTTGTTGGTGCTGCTGTTGACATGTACTGCTTTAGCCATTCTACCACCTCGTGTGCATTGGTCATCTTGCTGCCCTTCAACTGTGCTGCTCTCAAAGCCCTCTTTATTACTGCTCCTGCACCATCATGTTCTCCCTTCCCATGGCCGAGCACCAAAAGTTCCACATCATGTCTAAACACAAGTAAAGATTTGAATCTAGCATCAAAGTAAAATGATTTTTACCTTTGAATTGTGAGGTCGCACTATCCGGGAGAAGACATAATGCTTCTTCAAAGTGATTTCCTTCTCTTGCATCCAATGATTGTATAAGAGAAAGCAATGCTTTGCACAAACAAAGAATCATGTTTTCTCACATCGATATATAAAAATGTTCTTCCTTGATCATTTCTTATGTCTCAGGATCCCTTCTATATGTGAGGTGCACAAGAATAGTGATCTGCTCATTATGCCAATGCTTGGACTTGACTTCATTCTGCTCCTTGAAAGAGTAATTCTCTACAAAGTCAACCACTGATACAATAGTATCATCGAAGAACATGTTCAAGATGTTGTCTAAATATGGCTTGGCGCCATTTATACCTGAAATTATGTGTCACAAACTCCTTTGCTTTAGATCTGAAGGTTTCCATCAAAACATTGGGTGAAGTCTGTAAATATTGATGCTCAATTCTTTTTTTGGGTTTGCCATTTTTATCCTTACCAATTTCAATGTAGTCTATGTTCTCCCAAGTGATTTTTGAAGTACTGTCCATTGTTTCTTCTTTTGGACACCACATTTGCTGCAGGTTCCTGACAAGCATGCTTCATTGTGCCACTCCTCACCTTCAGGCTTTGGGCAAACCATGCTTCTCCACATGTCACTGTTAGACTGCCAAACATGTCTTGCTGCATTGCACCCTACTTGGCTTGCCGTGTGGTCATATATCTTGAAATCACAGGTGCAATCTGCACCGTGCACCATGGACTTTTTCCTCATGTTCTTCACCCCTTCCCTCAGCATTGACATCCTCTCATGATAGACGCAACAATAGGTATTGAATTCAGATAGCTTTACAACAAAGTAAGGCTTTAATTTCTCGAAGGCTCTCTACTTAATTTGAACATCTGGATTGTCTTGCTTGAAACTAGTGAAGAATTCTGTCTGCAGAATAAGAATAGAAAACTACTTAGTAAATGCTAATGCTAATACCACTAGAAAAAACAACTGCTAATGAATAGCAACTTAGAACTAATTACTGATTCCATTAGCATTACAACATAACCCTTAGCAAACCAAACCACTAACCAGTGTTAGGACATTGAGATGAAAGCATTGCTAATCTGTAGTGGTAGGTGGTGCTTCACTAACTACAGATTAAGTTTAGTGCTAACATTGACAAAATTACTAACAGTGGAACAACTAACGAAATTAGTAATACTAGCACTGTCATTTACAAAATCACTAACAATGGCACTAACATCAACACAATTACTAAACGTGGCACCAACATTATAAAGGTGAGAAACCTTAGCACTATATCAAAAAATGATCCATTATCAACCATCAATAGCACTAAGACTTGCTACCACGAGAAGAACGTGGTTAATTCCATTAGCAGATCATATTAGAATCAATACTTCAAAACTTATAAAAAATATTAGTATTAGTAAACGTGAAAAAAGACTTAGTAAAAAACTGATCTACAGATAGTATACCTGGCTCACATCAAGGTAATGTGCTGGATGCTTAGGATGTTTTCCTCTACCAGATCTGACGTCCTTGAAGTTAGGCGAAACTCTGGTGTAGTTTGTCCAATAATCCACAACTTTTTCAATCACTTCTTGGCTCAGGGAATCCTTTCTCTTCTTCCTTCCCCCAAGAGCCCACAATGCGTTTTTATTACTAATTGCAACACGGTGCTTCTTAGCTCTGGAACAATTCCTTGGATGAATTCCTAAAGCCTTAGCAGCTAATCTTTTGCTTCCATGCTTGACCTTCCCAAGTGCCATGAGTAATGCTGCTCTTTTTGCTGCTAATTTGTCATTGGACTCCACTCCTTTCACGTGTTGTATGGTTTCTTGGATGCTACCGGCAATTTCATTGTGAACAATCTTTTCCTTATCAGGCACTACAACCTGCATAACTTTGCTGTTCTCCACTAGATGCCATACTTCTTTCTTCTGATCTGTAGACATCGAACCTGTCAAATCCAAAAACGTTTTCGTGATTATGGAGGCTGCATGTTGCAATTGCTTTTTTGAGTGCTCAATACTCCAATCTAAATTTTCATTTGACAATTGTTGCCTCATCTTGCTTGCTCTGCTTCTGCAAACGCCATTTCCGCCTCCTGTCTTCGTCATTAGTCATTGGATCACAAGAAGCCTGAACAAAAAATGGATGGAAAGAAAGAAACGAGATCTCTCTCCCTCGAGAAAGGGGGAATCAACCACCCCCCGATATTCTCGTTAATTTTGAATTTCCCTCTTCCCATAATACTAAAAAATAGTGCTAATTTGGGTGGACAAAAGGACACTAAAAATGAGACACCGTAACATGTGAGGACCCGTATAGGAGATCGTATATTGTATATGGAGTGATATATGCACATGCACCCGTGCAGGATATTTGCACGTATGCATTGTGGAAGCATGAGGATCACTGTGTTATCGGAGCAGAGAGAGAAGAACAGAGGGACGGTGTATTGAGAGAGAGTATTTTGCGTGATCTAGCTATAGAAACGATGTTGTGCATTGCATAGATTTGGTAAATTGAAGCTTGGAGTATTGGTTTTCCATCCTTCTTGCAAGGTTAGATCCGTGTGGTCGCCAAATTGTTAGAGCCTAAACTCTAACCTTGCAAGAAGGATGGAAAACCAATAGTCCAAGCTTCAATTTACTAAATCTATGCAATGCACAACATCGTCTCCATAGCTAGATCAAGCAAAATACTCTCTCTCAATACACCGTCCCTCTGTTCTTCTCTCTCTGCTCCGATAACACAGTGATCCTCCTACTTCCTCAATGCATACGTGCAAATATAAGGTATTCATGTCTTGGATCGTTGAGAGTGCACCTAACAAGCAAGACCATGAAGCACACGAATGGATGGTTGGTAACATCCATCAAGTCATGATAAATATTATAGTAGAATCAAGTAATCTAAGAAATCTCTGATTGAAAGAGTTTGCATAGTATCTTAGCAAGGTGTGGAACTTGAGAAAGGCCAGGAAAAAGCACAATTTCATTATTTTTGGACAATACCTAAATTTATGGACCATTTTTTGGCCTTCTCGCATCAATGACTCTTTTCCATACACTAATTGACATCCCCTGCGAGTGCTGCATATGCCTCAGCAGCATGCACGTGTATCTTGATAGTATTGGGTATCTTATTCTTGTTCGACGGTTCCCAAGCATAGTCGACTAACAGACGTCCCCAGCGAGTGCTGCATATGCTTCATAAACTAGCTACCATCCCTGCATGGGTTGACAATAAATGTTACCTCTAGATAATGGGTTGACGATGAATGTTACCTCTAGATCATAGACGGTGTAATTTAGAGCCAATGCTAGACGTAAATAAAAATGAGTTACCACATGTTGGGGTCCCTACATGGGTCGATATTGGATGTTACCTCTAGATCATAGGTCGACGGTAACTAGGAGTTGTTGGCCTCCATCTCTTCTTCCAACATCAGTCGGCCAACATGTCATATACCAACATCATGTGTGACTTCACAGTGTGGATCAAATTAAATTGCAAGCCGCCATATCCATCATAATGCTCATAATGCCATGGTGATCAAACTGCACACCTACACAACCTCCATATTAGCATTGACGTGTACTAGTAGTTAGGATGCAACCTGTAATACTAGTTGGGATGCAACATAGAGATAGAAGAACATGTGTGATGGCATACATTTCAATGAGGTGATATTCATATTTGAAATGGCACCCAAAAAAAAAAAAAAACTAGGAACTTAGGGCAATAAAATAAATGTACATGACCTAACCCTAAATTCTAAAAGTAACAGGCTGCTATGGCGGAGTAGTCGCGTGCTTGGTGCCGTGCAAATGATGGGGAGCTAATGGCGGGCTAGTGTTCTTGGTATGGCCGCCAGAATGAGAGATGTCATCGACTCTCGAAGCTCGAAGCTTTTCGACGGGCTAGACCGCAATGCAGGCAACAGAGTTTTCGGATCGGGCTAGGTCGTGGCGAGGTCTCAAATGCGTATACATGATCCTGTTTTTCTTAATAACCTACAAGTGAATCCGAAAGTCGACCTGAATCATTGCCGCTTCTTCACTTGATTGTTCCATCCCGTCCGCTCATCATCCTGCTACTTATGGAGTAAAAGCGACCTTGCCTCGCTCCTTTTAGTCGCTAGAAGTCATTGGAGAAATAAAAGGGTCCAAAGCAGACCAAAGATGAAGCAAATAATCCGGAAATCAAGATGAAGTTAGATCCCGTAAGTTAAAATATGAATGTGATGTTAAAATATGAATGTGATGCCGTAAGTAAAGTTCTCAAAATTAGGCTTCAAATTTGGGGATTTCAATCTTATTAATGTTATTTGGCTTCATGCTTACGATCTGTAAATGCTTCTAGCAACAAGATATGTAAGTTTCTGGCGAAATCGCCCAATTTAAATAGTTTAGAAATGAGGATTCAAAAGCTATTTGAATCCTTTGAATCTTATGATCTGTAAACAAAGAGATGATAAGTGTTTCTAGCGAAAAATGGTTTAAAGTAAAGTGCTTTCTGGATATATTACTGCTGAAGGTGCATCTCAGGAACTCTTACAGGTGATATGACATGCATAATTACATACGACCGTAGGTAGGTAGGTATGTCTGTAAGCAGTCTGTCTATGAATGCGTGTAAAGAGTCCTATGTAAGCAGTCAGTCACAGCATTACATATTGGGCGACCGCCCAATTTAGGTGGAGTCACATCTGTCTATGAATGCGTGTAAAAAGTCCTATGTAAGCATTACATATTGGGCGACCGCCCAATTTAGGTGGAGTCACAGCATTACATATTGGGCGACCGCCCAATTTAGGTGGAGAAAAAGGAACCAATAACCAGTGTGACACAGCATTATCCTCTCCTTTATAGACATATATTGGGCGGCCGCCCAATTTATATAGATAGGAAAAGTGGACAGGCACTAAGTGATACGATAACATATTGGGTGGCCTACCTGGGTGGTCTAGGTAGGCAAATGCTTGAGTCGGTCTAGGTAAGCAAACATATTGGGTGGTCTAGGTAAGCAAATGCTTGAGTCGGTCTAAGTAAGCAAAGTGCATCTCATGAACTGTGCAGTGTGATATGACAACCTATATAGGTAAAGAAGGCTTTGGTGCTCAAAGAATAAGAATTTAGATGGGGCCACTAAAATAGCCAGATCACCCTTTTGAAGATTGAGATACTTTTTACTGAAGTATCACATTGGCCTCTTACGGAATTCAAGTTAACTGAACAAGATGGGCACATGATATTGGGAAGAAACATTAAACAAGAATGGATATAAAAATTATGTACTGGAGACAATACAAGTAACTCGTCTATTAGACACAAGATGACCAAAACATAGATTGGTAAAAGCTACATAATCAAAAAATATGTAAAAGAAACCATACCTCTATTTTAAACATAGTAGAGGCAAGACTAGAGTCATTGGCTACCATGATGCAAATAAAATGCTTAATGATGTTATCGAAGAAAGACGCAATAAGCCAAGTTAGTGATGGAGCCGATCGCCTCAGTAAAAATGCCCAATCATGCTTGCTGAACTGCATAGGTAGTCATGTAATATGGGGGCTGAAATTTGAATTTGAATCACGTGCGGAGGGCAACGGGGCCCACATTTAAAATTTGAATTTAAATCATGGGCGGGAGGGGAGATGGGGAACGCAACGGGCCCACATTCAAAATTTGAATTTGAATCGTGGGCGGGAGGGGAGATGGGGAACGCAACGGGCCCACATTCAAAATTTGAATTTGAATCGTGGGCGTTTGGTTGTGAGCGGGAGGGGAAAGGGGGGCCCTATTTCTTCCTTCTATCTCAGAAGAGCACCACGCCTAGCTTTTGGCACATCGCCCTCCATTCTTTGCTGATAACATCATTAAGCATCTTATTTGCATCAGTGGCGCCATACCTTATTGGTCGCTATCTTCATC
The DNA here is from genome assembly GCA_021234155.1 of Isoetes taiwanensis. NCBI lineage: Eukaryota > Viridiplantae > Streptophyta > Lycopodiopsida > Isoetales > Isoetaceae > Isoetes > Isoetes taiwanensis. The sequence goes on along the minus strand of JAJEKV010000009.1, from coordinate 17,139,489 downwards.
TACATCGATATAGCAGAGGGAGAATAATCACAGGTGCTTATTTTCAAGCTTGTTCTCTTCATCTGTCATAGATCTATGTTCTTCTTGCTCGTAGAGTATGGAGGCCTTTTTTCCTGTTAGCTTAATCCTTATTCTATATGTTTTATTCTTGTTTTCACCTTTTCATTTATCTTTTTTTTGCTATGCTAGTATGCTTTAGAAGCGCACATCCTTAGGATTATCTTGCTCTATAGGTAGAATTACTTAGATTCCATTATTCCATAGGTGCCCACGTGCATATCCCTAGGCCGAACTTTATCAAGGGACCCCACTTGTGTAAATAATATGTATAAAAAGCCCAATTTGGGTCCCCATCTATGTAAATAGTATGCTTGAAAGGCCCTTTGGACAAGCTTTCCAACGAGCTAAAAAGCCAAAACCGTAGTCCCAATACATGGGTTATGCCAAAAATCCTATACATTGCCACCACGGAGCCCCTCAAATTGGGCGGGCGCCCAATTTAGAGCCCCATTTGTGTAATTACTATGCTTGAAAGGTCCTCTGGAGAAGCTTTCCAACGAGATAAAAAACGCCAAAAACAGAGTCCGGATGCAAAAGTTATGCCAAAAAAAGTATTCTGACACCCCGTAGCCCCTCAAATTGGGCGCCCGCCCAATTTGAGCCATATTTGGATCCCATTTAGATAAAGCTTATGCTTGATTATTGTCTTTATCAAAGCCCTCTGAATAAGCATTCCAAGGAGCTAAAGAACGCCGAAAACGGAGTTCGAAACCAAAAGTTATGCCGAGAAACCTATACTGTCACCCTTGAGCCCCTAAAATTGGGCGCCCGCCCAATTTGAGCCCAATTTCAGGGTTTATTTCTATAAATAGTATGCTTGGTTTTTGCCATTATGAAAGCCCTCTGAACAAGCTTTCCAACGAGATAAAAAACGCCGAAAACGGAGTCCGGATGCAAAAGTTATGCCGAAAAAAGTATTCTGCCACCACGGTGTCCCGAAAACACCTTAAATTGGGCGCCCGCCCAATTTGAGCAAAATTTGGGGACCATTTGTTTGGCTTTTGGGGGAAAACATTTTGCCATGCCCTGGGGCAAATTGGGCGCCCGCCCAATTTGGCCCTTGGGGGAAAACATTTTGCCATGCAAGGCAACAACCCCTGGGGCAAATTGGGCGCCTCATTTTGGCCCTTGGGAGAAGTTTTCTTTTGTCTTAATATTAGGTATTTAAATGGCGTGTTTTTTTATTTGGCATAACCTTCTGTTCTAACCGAAGATTTATTGCTGTGCAGAATCAATGGCTAAGAGATTCTTGAGAGTCTTGACAGATTGAGAAGTCAACTCCACATGAGGTAGAAGAGGAGGGAAATAAGTCACGCTTCCAAGAATTCATGGAGAGGATGGAAAGTATGAAAGATGCTCCACAGCAAGCTCAAGCACACATTGAAGAACCTGAAAAAGGTCTGCCAGACGAAGAGCAACCTGATCCTTGAGAATTATTTGTTATCTATTCGACTATTTCGGCATAGAAGTAACTCGAAATTGGGCGCCCGCCCAATTTCAGGCTGCATTACTGTACATTTATTCATAATGTTATATGCTCCATATGTTTGTGAACAATATCTAATGAATGTCTCGCATTAAATGTTATTATATCCACTTATGTTGTGCTATGTTCGGACCATTCTGAGTGTCCCCGACTATGAATCTACACTATGCGGATTTGCGAAAGCTGGCTTCAGTAGCAAGACCACCTATAGTGAAGGCGCTTGGTCGAGACACAAACTTGGATGGCACTTCTTTGGCTTAATAGATACAGGGCCTGCCATCTCACCTACCTGCACGATTCCCGAAATTTTGCATCATTCTAACAAATAAAACCCCTATATTCTAAAAATTCGGGTCCATTTGGGAGTCATATGGACTCAGCCAAAGTCCACAATTAATGAAATTATGCTTGAAAGAGATACCCAAAAAAAATGTTATTAATAGGCTAGAAAGTTGCCCACCTTCATTGGGCATTCTATGTGTATCAATGACCATACATGACTTTATTAAAAAATTCCTTAAATTTTCATGCACTTTTCAAGTTATCCACCTACAAGGTAAACATGTATATAGAAGTTCATACGGCACCTAGGCATCCATGCACTTTGCAGCACTTAAGGATCAAGGGGGATTCACTCATGTATAAGGGGGATATGCCATCTGCGTACATGGGGTGGCAAAACCCCCCCCTGTATACGGATCTTTAAAAGCAAATTTTGACCCCTTTCGAATAAAAATTACCTAGGATAGTGCAAAAAATACCAGAAAAAGGACCCCCTGCCGACCGTATATGTACGAAAATGGGTCCAAAAAACCCCCTACCCTGCATGCAGATGGGTTATACGCCCAAAACTGTGAATCCCCCTTGTTAAGGATATGGGGATTCCCTAGAAACATCAATATAATTTTCATGGACTTGTGAATGTCTACCTGCAAACATGGCTTATTAATTGATATCTATTAGGTCTGCATATAGACTGCAGGCATCTGCTAAAATATTTAACAGGCTTCTTCCAACTTTTGACGCATTTCTTGTTTTATGTTTAAAAAGCTTGAGACATGGCACATAAGCTTATCTTTTCTTTATTTCATGTTTAGATCGTGCAGGCAACATGGGAAGGATATGAAAGAAAAGTTGGAGATCCATTTCTCAGACAGATGTGCTCGACACTACTTATACAAAGTGATTGAAAGCAAACTAGCAAGCCTACCTAAGTATATCTAAAGTATGTCTCACATTATATGGAATGGTCTTGGCGACTGCATTCCAGCATCATAGTAGTGACTGATAAAACAGGGACTTCCATTAGGGGCGACTGGTTTAGTTGGGAATTGTTGTGCATGCTAAAATTCTGGACTAAGGTCCATTCCACATCGTCATGGGCATTTCTTAAAGATCCATAGGAGAAGTGCCCTGAGCCAGTGGATTAAGATTGGCTGACCTCGTTTCCATTCTAAAGTGGTAAAGTGGCTACTCAATGTTTGAAAATACATTCCTAGCATTCATGGCATGTTAGTGGAACCCAACTTGTTCCATGGTGGTTCTAAACTAGTTAAAGGTTCTAATCTAAACCAATTGAACCTTAAGGTAGGATTCAAGGTGAGCGGTTTATATTTTTATAGAGTAGTTCACTTGTTTATCTCACATTATTGAAAAAACATGGTAATTTGGTAAAACTCTATGACCCTCTCCTTTTTCCATAGTTGGCTTTTCCAATTATTTTATTCCATGTCAAAACAGGAGGACAGATGGTAGCATTTAGAAAGAAAAAGGTGGAATGCACGAACTCTGGACAAGGACATCCCACTTGACATTATTTGTTTTATGGACTAACCGAACGAATGATCTTGTTGTCTGAATATTTTTGGAGGGAAGAGGAAGGACCTTCAAATAAAATATGAGGAGAGCTCAATAATGCCTCCCAATGGGCAAGGGCCCACAATTGGCCCCATTATAGAAACATGGCAGGGCTGGAAAAATATCCCTACAGAGTAATGAAAAATAAAACACTTGTCTATTTGCGCATAAATGCCCCGTTGATAAATCCGATGGTAAAAGGGACAAAAAAACAGGAGAAGCTTTTTTATTACCGCAGTAAAATACGCCAACGAGACAAGTACGTCTACGCAAGAGGGATGGGTAAGAACTAAAAACATTGGTTAGAGGATAATAGGGCGACGGAAGGGTGACGTCATGACTGGTACGTTGGCGAAGATCAGGCGGTGGAGATTCCGAGGGTTGTAAAATCGAGGAGAATGAAGGTTTAAGGTTTGTTGGATTAGGCTGGTAATACGAGGAGATCTGACAAGCAGAAACAACAAGACCCGGATTTAGGATAAAGCAAACCAAAAAAAAACACACAGCAAAGCAAGCTTATGGCTATGGCGGTCGTGATTCGGTGGAGTAAAAAATAGAGCAGCAGGGGTCTGCGTCACGGCCACCAACTGGATCTGCTGCTGCAGCATTTACTGTGGCCTCAGCAAGAAAGCAAGCAACAACGAGAGGGCTTTTGGACTTCCGCTCAAAAAAAAATTGAAAGGGGGCAGCGGGATGAAGAAATACAGTTACAGAGGAAGAAGTGGGGCCTGAGATAGAAGGACTCTCTCTATCTGCACCTCGTGATGATGATTCTTGCTTGCTGAATGGATCTGGTACGCGTTCAGAGTGCGGCCGCATCAGATTGTCGGAAGTGAGCAGCAGCGGCGGCATAATTTTAAATCAAAACGCTGTTCAGGAGACTGAAGTGGTGGGGTTCAGAGCGCACTGAAGGAAAGGGAAATGCGGAGAATTGCATGGGAAGCAAAAGGCAATGCGGAAGGATGGATCCGATGATCCGGCGATGAGTTAATATGCGAAGGATGAGGCATTGTTGTTACAGGGAAGCAACCGGATTGTGTAATGGGGATCCTCGGGGGCGTGTTAATTCTAGGTAAGAGGAAAGGCGAGGATTTGGATCAGGCTGTATTTGGGTTTGGATTTGGATTTGCGCGATGGAGAGCGGGCCTACAAAATCAGACTCCACAGAATCGGCTCAATACAAGGGCGGAGCGGGAGGTTCGTATCAGAGAAATGGAGCTGCTGCAGGCGCAGGCGGAGAAGGACCCACGGTTTTAGAAGGGACCCACGGATCAACAGCTATGGCGAGTGGTGGGGGCGAAGAAACTACACGAGATTTGGGATCCGAGGCCGCACCCAGCAAGAAGGCAGCCCCGAAGAGGTCCTCCACCAAGGATCGGCATACCAAGGTGGAGGGCAGAGGCCGCCGTATCCGAATGCCTGCCGTCTGCGCAGCAAGGATTTTCCAGCTTACCCGAGAACTGGGCCACAAATCAGACGGCGAGACAATTGAGTGGCTCCTCCAGCAGGCCGAGCCTTCGATCATCGCCGCCACCGGATCTGGCACCATTCCGGCCATCGCCGCTTCCCTTGCCGGATCCCTCCGAAGCTCAACCGCCGGCAGAAGCGCTTCCTTGCATAGCTCCATCGGCCTCGGCCCTTTGCTTCAGCACCAGATCCAAATCCAACAACAGGCTCAGGCTCAGGCTCAGGCTGACTCTGAGCTCCTTCGTAGCAGAGCCTGGGATTCCGTTTCCGACGACCGCCGGCGCCAATTGGACACCAGCTTGAACCACGAAGATCTGTCCGCTTTCCAACCCGAAGATCCATCCCTAGATCGCACCAACAAACGATCTAAAGGATTGCTTAGTAGCCTCAGAGACGACCCCTCAGATCCCAATATCACTCTTCGTCCCCCCGCCAGGCAGCAGGGCGGACCCGGATCCGGATCCGCAGCCATGGCCATGCCTGGCCCTATCTGGATGCTTCCTTCTTCTCAGATCCCAGCTCCCACCGATTCCATCTGGGCTTTTCCTTCTGGTCCTTCTAATCCAATGTATCGATCCGTTCATGCTTCTTCTTCTCCCGGATCTGTCATGCCTCTTCCTGGATCTATGCTGCAGAGCTTGATGCCCAGAATGAATGTTCCTGTCTCCGGCATGGGTCTGGATCTTCAAAGCGGCCACCACGGTATGTCCCTCACTTCGATGCTTCTCCAGCAGAGCCCCCCTCATGCTGCCGGATTGGGCCTTGCTTCCGATAGCCATAGCCATCTCGGAATGCTCGCAGCTCTCAATGCTGCTTATAGCCGTAGTGTCGACCCTGATCAACACCCCATTCCACAGAGCGACTCCACCCATTCTAGAGATGATTCTAACCGATCTAGATAATTTCGCACAGGTTTTAGATTACCCGACAATCAGAGTATGGAAATTGATTACAGATCTAACCACCGAATATGGAATTGATGATCCAAGTGCTTGTATGTGTACAATTCATGTTGCTCATATGAGAATCCACTACATTATGATAGATTCGAGCACGAGATTTGGATTCCACGAGCGGGTTGTGGTACAGCGGTAGCTTTAGACAGAGGCAGATCTATAGGCGAAAATTTATCTTCATAACAGGTATGTACCATCATTTCATAAACTTATCCTTGTAATTCTGGACTGCTACTGAATTTATTGTATTCTTCCTCTACTTTTCTGCAGGCAATGCTCATGGAATCCTCCGGCCAGCGTGCCTGCAGTAGGTTCGATCTTCTATACTTCAACAATCTGAAAATTCTAACAAGTATATTTGTTAAAAAAGGTACATAGTATATTCCTACTCGTTTTCCCATATTTGAAATCCATTCCCCCATCCCAGAGGTGTGCAGCTTAGTTACAAGATTATTATTGCTAGAAAATGCTAGGATTTCCTTCCTTGAACTCAGAGGCATTTTTACATCATCCCAATTGCCTTAAAGCTTTATGCTATGCAACTTGGAGAGGTAATTATAATGAGAATTTCTCTTATTTGAATAAGTTGGCCTTATTTGTTCTTCTCCTCCTTTATCTAATAGTAGTATCTCAATGTTGGGCTTTAGCACGATCTTGCGGTGATGATGTGTGAAAGTTGGTATGTATTAGCGTATGAACATAATGTGGTCCACATGACAAATGCCAAGACCACTAGATGTAGGTCTTTCTTGCTCAACAATCTCATTGAAATAAGAGGAAGTGCAAATAGATTGTGAATTACTAAGATTGTAGGCATCTCTTGCTTAACAAGATTGAAATTTGAGGACAATCACACACACGAATAGTTTTATGAATGTATGAAGAGTATAAAATAGATTAGCATAGTTAAGAATGTTTTGTTGGAGACCAGCTGGAGAGCAAGATGTCATTTTGGAGACTAACATGTCATTGGCTGGAGACCAACATGTCAATATACTAGCTGGAGACCAACATGTCAATAATGTGCCATACTACTTTATGTGTACTGTGTCAAAATGGCTCAAAACTTGAATTAAATAATTCCACATTATATTTGGTGCGGGTACTGGGCAATCAGGTTTTCGCATTTTTTTACCAAAATTAGTATTACTTGACATACTTGGCATCCACATGGTGGATACTCATAGGAGATGGATGAATGCGCATTTATTGCAAGCACATCAATTGCCCTCATTTTTTGAGAAATCATATCGCGGTTCAAAATAATGGCTTCTTTGTCAGCCTCTTGTGCATGTGGCTGTATGCACCACCCTTGTTATCAAATTTTGGTGTCAGGCTTTTCTATTGTTCACCCCCTTGTTATCAAATTTTGGTGTAGACTTTTCTATTGTTCACCTCGGTGTCGCTACGCTCATCCTCTCCTCCACTCTTCATTTTGAATCCATGTCATCTATATTGTCTGTGTTTTTGCCTTATTTACAAAACTCTCAAGGTCAGGATATGGGAGGTTATATCTCCATTGCATCATGGGTAATGCTACCATCAACAATGTGTGGGCATAGAGTTAAGCGACAACTACGATACGATGTGTGGACGTGTGGACGCATTGGATACAGAGAATGAAGGAGTTTGAATTGAATCCTAGTTGTCAAAAATTTGAAAGAATACCAATACGACATGCAAAGGTTTTTCCCTTGAAAACCTTTCGAGGCAGGGGTTTTTTAATCCTAGTAGTACTGATTGTACTAGCCCATTGTATGGGTCCCATGACCTATTTGTCTCCGTGGACGTTAAAAAATCTATTCTATTCTATTCTATTCCTTCGGATATGGAAAAAGAGCTAATTTCATCAAAAAAAACATTCCCAGAATTTCCCTCAAATGGTAACCATCTTAAGTGGAACACATGATGCGAAATTGAGTGTAGCTGTACAAATGGAAGATGGGAAGCCAATTTTCAACACACTAAAAAGAATACTACTGAAAATCGCGATAAACATAAGATAGGTTTATGTTTAAGTGTCCATCGGCAGGCACTAAACATGTATCATGTCATTTCTGTGCAAAAAATAATGCTATCTTTGGATTATGGATGGCGTCAGTGAATCCCAATTTGCAAGTGTTCTCAATGTAGACTTGGCCGATCTACGCGTGTATTGCTGTCAACTCTACTTTTGGAAACACTTGCAAACTATAGATAGCCATAAGGCGATAGGTACCTGAATACAATGAGCCGTGGAGGGGAAATATTTTGGTCTGGTGCTTAACGAGTGAGCAAATCCTTTCAATAATTCCCTGCCACAATCTAAAAGCTAATTATTCTCACAACATAAAAAGGGAATAGTTAGTTATGTTACTTGCGCAACCGAGCAGGCTCTAATAAATAGCGATGAAGGTCAATAACTAAAGCAAATTCTAGATTTCTTAAGTAAGGATCTAGTCCTGATTACCTGGTATTGTGTCACTCCAAATGTAAAGAAAATTCAAAAGCAAAGACACTTACTGCTTTAACTTGGGAATAAGTTTGAGCATCGATTTTCAAAGATATTTACTGCTTTAACTTGAAAATACGTTTGAGCACCAATTTTATGCTTCGTCCTCACGTGCCGCAAAGATTATTCCAAGATTGGTAGCAACAAGTTGACATAATCATTAACTTGAAAACAATCATCAGTTTTATGCTTTGTCTTCATTGGCAGCAAAAATTATTCTAAGGTTACCAGTAGCCATCCGCATGAACTGTGACGCTCCTTGAATGCATACAATGCTCCCATCGTATAAATACGGAAAATTCCCCTCCCATGGCAACTCCATCACCATGGAACGGCCCTTCGTATGACTTGGACCACTTGTCATGGCCAAGTGTCCGGGTGAATGACACGGAGGTGTCATTCGTCACACGCCTTCTATGGGAATCCTATATAGCGGAAGCGTACATACATGTTAGCACCTGGCAACAATGACTAAATAATAATATACCACCACGAAGGGTGGCCCATCATCATCAATATAACTAACAACAGAAAACCAATATAACAAAGGAAATGCACCATAAATGAGGCTTTTGGGTCGACTAACAGTCAAGGCCTCCAGATAACAGTAGACAGGAGTATAACATGGTGTTGGCTGGCATAGAACAATGGCTAGCGTAGTCCACTCCATCCGCCCCTCCTGTGCACACTTTGCAGATAAGCTGACATTTATCTATCTCCACACATGGATTTATATTCGCGCATCAAATCTGCCTCAACTATATCCTTCTTCTTTAGGCAAGTTTTTAGATACATCTTGTTTTAGTAATCCTTTACTCTTAGAGTGTGTAATTGATATCATACGATTTTAGATTGTGGAGGTTGTGGATTTTGAGACATGGCACATACAATTTGAGCAAGAACTTTATTAGTCGCGAGACGTTTATAGATGTACAACTTTCATGCCACTATGTCGTGCTGCTTGTAAAGTATTTCAGAGATAATTGTGATTACTTATCTATCACAATACTATCTATCTATCACTTCCACTAGATCATACTGGATCAGATGCATGTGAGAATTTTTTCTCGAAAGTTGGTGGAATGGTTAGAAATGAAAGATCATACGATGGCGCAGATTTGTTAGAAAGTGCAAGTGCATTAAACCGAGTGGCTGAATTTGAAGCTTTATCAAATTTGATTTTTCCTCCTACACATGCCAAGCAAGAAAATATATGGCTAAATTAGAGAGATGTGTTGGAGATGACGGGAAGGATATAAAATCTGATCTCTCAGACTATACTTTGGTCAAAACGGATGATCAAATTATTGTTGCACTGAAAGAAGGTTTTTTATATGCCAAAGAATTGTGTGCCATTGTAGGTGTGTTGAACTACATCATAGCATCCACAGCCCGCACAGGCCGCATTTACTGGGTTTTAAGGGTTCTAACTAGGAACATCTCTATTTCTAGATGGCCTTTAGATCTCTACCCCCTTTTTACCCATACAATACAGGAGGAACAGAAAGAGAGCATTCATATCTGATACATCCATCACAATCTCATCTACAACATAAATTAGAGAGACTAATCATCCATCTGTAACGACCATACAGATATTCGTATCATACGAACATTATACTCGTATATACAAAAGATGGTCGTCACACGGATGCAAAAAGGTAGTCGCACAAGACAGGGTTTGAACTCGCAAACTTCCAGTTGCAAGTCATACACCCTTGCCAAGTGCACTACCAATATTTGTTGAAGACATTCCGTCACGTCTTCCTCATATGTGGGATTATCTCCAGGAGGTTCTAGAATATTCTAGAACCTAGATACATGCGCGACACTTGGCGCGATCTTATCCATTGGAGTGGCGCGATCCTGACCGTTGGCCTAGATATATAAGGAGGCACCTCCTTCTTGTCGAACCATTCCGGTTCAATGCCAGTCTTGAGCCTTCTAGGCATTTGTCTCGTGTTCCTGCTTGCCTTCGGGCCATTGTATTCTTGTTTCCTGTTCATATATCAGATTCCTAACCGATCTTGGCGTATTTCTTCCGTATTTCTTGCGTATTCTCCACGTAGTTTCCTTGTTTTTGCGTAGGTTCATGACAGTTTGAACCGGAATCCCTTACCGGTTCTTGTCTGCTCTGATCCTAAGCATTTTTTTGCTCATATTTGCTGATTTTATATCTATGGAGGAGGTTTTGACTTTATTACAGTAGGTCGCAATTGGACAATAAAGAGCTTAAGGAACGTATTGCTTCACATGAATCTGCTTCTAGATCGGGATTGAGGCTATCAGAGCCTAAGATCAGCCTGCCAGAGAAGTTTGACGACACTCGGTCCAAGCTCAGCGGTTTTTTAAATCAGACCAGGCTTGTGATTCAGCTCCATCCTCATAGATATCCCACAGCCCAAGAACAAGTGGGGCTGATTGGTTCTCTTCTCACAGGGCCAGCTCTAAGTTGGTTTGCTCGTGGGTGCCCTGTGAAGCGTCCAAATCAGTCGAAAAACTTCAGGGGCCGGTCTGAGTAGTAGGAGTCTCTCGTCGGCTGGCCGCCTTTTCTCAGACTCCTTCCACATTTCCTTGTTAGTCCTTGCGGCCTCACAGTGGGACTATTCATGCATACTCTGACGGACCAGGTCAAGCTCAAGGATCCACAGACATTGCACGGGTCGGTCGTCCAAGGCCCAATGAAGACCAAGCATGGGACCACGCGGTCAAAGCCTGCGTCCCTCAAACAAGAGGCGCCCAGACAAGTGGCGGCCCGCCACCAGCACGTCAGCGTCAGTAGCGATTCTAGGCACTTCAAGAGGCACCGCCAACATTCCCTCAGAATCAGGCCTCCTTCGAGAGTCAAGACCCCAGATCAGTCGAGTGTCTATATTGGGCCAAAAGGCCATTGTACTATATATATGAGTAGAGCTAGCACATGAGTTTTAGATGAGTTTTTGAGTCTTGTCTCTCTTGGTCTTCTCTCCATTCGAGAGCTCATGTATGTTCATCATTGATATCAAGGAAGCTTATCATTCTCCTCTCATTGTTCTCTTACATTTACTTTTTTCTTCTTCTTGTTCTCTTCTTGCAAATCCCGTGACATAGTCCCCTGGATTCTCTGTTAGATCCAAGGGTCCTCACAGAGGGCTGTCTTTGCAGAGTTCCCAACCTGCACCCCAAACACCTGGCGCTGCCGGGTCTGATTTGATTTTCCTTTCTTTTGTCGCCATGTCTGTCCGAAACTTCACGCCAGAAGAACTTCTTTCCCAGACGGCGTCTCGCTTGGAGCGCCATCATCGAAGGGAAGCTGTTCGTGACATGTATGGATCTGCTTATGACATTGAGGGAGGCCACATTCGGTCTCGGGCTCAGTCGGCGCCACCCACCCCTCGTGTCATGTCTCGTCCAAATTCTCCGCCTCAAGCGTGCAGACATTGCTCACGCGACCTCGCCTCCTCATCACTATCGGGAGCCCTATCCGCTCAACTCGCTCAACCTTACTTTCATACCCCGAAACATGCCTTCATCCATCGGTCTTACGGCCCATTCGCCATGCCTTCACAACCATCATCTCCTACGGGTGGACAGGGATATCCACATGTCTCTTTTGTTCCTCCCCAGGAATTTCCCTTCCCTACATTTCCCACCACTCTTCCTGTTTACAACCTTACCGACCTCAAAACCAATGATCAGGCACCTCCAGTACCTCCACCTCAGCAACCCCTTCAGCAGGGTCTTTCCGGCACCAAAACCTAGATATGACAGAAAATCAGACTGATGTATTTCGCGTGATGTGAATAAATACAAATAAAATAAGTTTTATTAGGAATTTCGGAAGGACAATCTGTACATAAATAATTTTACCGATACAAGTTGGAAAATATATAACTTCCAATTTTTCAAGCTTCGTCGTCAATTTCATGCTCTTTCAATCCCCTGCCGCACTGATCCAACAAGGCAATGACTTCCATGTTATCGACCCCAGCTTCCAACCTTGGGTGAGTCAAGCCAGCAGCTAAGAAATTTAACATATTGCTCGCCCGCAGACTGGCTTGGTCGTCAAAATATTGTAGCACAACATCCCGCCGAATTGCTATCACCCTTTCAGTGTTTGATGCCAATTGGGAATGGTTCCCGAACATGCATAATGCACGGATGTAATAGACAAACTCTGCACCTTTTGGACTGAAAGTTCTGCTGAAGACGATTATCTCCCCATTAACGAATCTTGAGATATACCGTAACAATGTAGAGTCCTTCAATCTTTCCTATCCCCCGCGTGCATGTCGGCAAGAAAAATCATCTACTTCCCACAAATAAGAACCCTCAAGCTTATCTTCTTCACATTTCTCCTCATCTATGAGGCTTATGCTTGCCACATTGATCAAGGGCCCGCCAAACCTCAGATCCTGTTGGCGGCTTTGCACCCGAGACGCCGAATTCTTCTTCCGTTGGTAGATTCGCCTCCTCTTGAGCAAATCGAGACTCTAGCCTCTCATAGGCTTCTTTAAGCTTTATAGCATTGCCGGTATAATTAGACACTTCAAACATCTCTTTGTCCAAATCCTCTTCAAAAATCTAGGCCTAGGTTTACCCGCTTCGGCCAAAGGTAATTGATAAGCTCGTCTTCCCTAGCACACATTCAGAAACAAAGACGGGTTCCTCAGTATATCACTTAGCAATAGGTATTCTTTGCCTTCCACTAAAATTGGCGTTATGTCAGACAACTTCTTTTCATCCTCATCCCCATCCTCATCACCTTCAGAATCATCTCCCTCCTCTGGTTCACCCAAGGTCAGTGCGTCGAAGCTAAAACTCCTACATTCTTGCTCTTCTTCTTGTAGATCTATCTCCATTTCTACGTCATAGTTAGCATCATCACACATAACTGACCCCCCTTGGCTTAAAGATTTCATTGTTTCCAGTGTATCTTCGGTTTGGCTGAGCAGAATGCAATAACTAGCAAATGCAAACGGCAAAGAGAAATAAGATACCTTCTTAAGTACAAGGACGCAGCCAGGAGGAGCCCGTTGCACAGCATTCTTGAAAAACATCTTCGCTGTTTGCAAATGGGAAGCCGCCTCCTCTAGAGCTGGTTTTGGAATCCACGAGCCAGGGACATCTGCAAAGGACGTGCGCTGAGACCAAGCGGTCTGGGTGAAAGCTAAGGCAACCTCGCGATAGCATCCAAGCTCGCTACTGTTTGCCATGATGTCCAACTCCTTGCAATAGAACGGATAAATCGCAGTCGGCGCAACTTCCTCGTTGTCATGTGGGGCGGATGCATACCATTCCAGGAACTTCACATAACAATCCATGGCGAAGCAGACGACGAAAGCAAGAAGATGTTTAGGAGCGGTAAGGCGCTGTCACTTCTGAACTCAAGTAGCCGTTGTCGATTATGAAAGGGGACACAGCCGTTGTGGGGAGATTTGTCCGTATATTTTAGGGTTAGGGTTAGGGTTAGGGTTGGATCACACGACACGAAGACTACTATGTGCAACAAAAAAGCAAAATGCTTGCTGCGCGTCGTGTGATCCTCACGTATAAGAAAGAAATGGACTAAGAGATTAAGCTTATAAAGCCATTACATTAAAGAATATTGTACATATGAAAAAAACACAAAGGCACTTCACGGCCTTTTTTCTGGGGGGTCTTTCTTCTTGTTGTATTCAGCCATAAAATTTTGACCATAGTACTCGGGATCCCTTATGCGTAAGACGAGGCGTATGTCCTTGGGCATGACAGTCACCCGCTTGGCATGTATTGCTGCAAGCTGCGAGTCCTCGAACAGACCGACACCAACTGCTTCCGAAGCCATTTGAAGAGCATTTAAGGCAGTTGCTTGAATTCTGTAACTGATATGATGTATCGCACCACACTCTTGCAGAATCTCTTTCATGAGCATGGCAAATGGGAGACGCGGAATGACCATCTCAGTGCTCTTCTGATACTTCTTAATCTCGCTGCTTTTTTAATGCCAGGCTTAGGTTCCGCTTCCGGCCACTACCCTCACCCACCCCAAAGATTTGGAGCATGTTGCTCGGCCCGACTCTTCCGCCATCTCCTCACCCCAAATTTTGTAGGCTCGTTCCTACCGACTCTTCCTACCGCCTCCTCACATTTTACTGGTCGCCTTCCCTTTCGGGGCGTTGGGCCTCCTCCTTTGATTTGAAGGTTCTTGCCTCCCACAGGGGAGCAGGAGGCAAGAAGAGCAAGAAGAGGCGGCTGCCCAATAATTAATCCGGCGTCATATTCTGCTCGCCGGTCTCTCATATTTTCATCCTCCATCTCCAAACCGGAGTGCACGTCCCTACTTACTCCGGAGCTGCTTCTCCCGCCGTCTGTCATGCGGATTTCTTTTCCGGGTCTTCTGTTAGGCATGGTCGGAGGAGGAGAAGCTCTATCAGAGACTTCAGATTCAGATGAAGGAGGCGGACTAATGTAATCACCTGGCCTTACACCACCTGGATGGGTCCTTGCAGTTTGCTTAGGTCTTGCCATGGCTTCTCAACGGATGACGCTTTATACTACGAACACTGAAAAAAATAGACAACTGGCAAGAGACAAATAGTAAAAAACAAAAGTTAAAGTAAAATATGATGGTAACGTTTTTAAATAATTGTACGGAACCCTAAAAAAATATCGGACAAAATATGGAACCCTAAAAAAACATCGGACAAAAACACAAATAAAAAACCGAGATTCAAAGCGCTAGACGATAGACAATTTCTTGTTGATCGCGAACTCACTAAACTTTACATTTCCCTCTTGCCTGTAACCAACCATGCCATCAATGAAATAATGGAAGTCTTCAGCAATCTCCTCTGTCTCCATTAGCACTCTTAACTCTGATAATGGCCATTCGCTTTCCATGGTGGCTGTATAAATGACTTCCTCCCCTCTCCATACTCGAATATCCACCGCATCGGAGTGTCTGTTATGGTCCTCAAACGGCTTCCAAAAAGTTGTGCAGCCTCTCTTTTTCTGTTTCCTTTGTTCTAGTTGACAATTAACGTATAAATATTGTTTTTGGAAGAAAGTATCTGAACTTAAAGGAGGACTTAACTACGCGGACCTCTGTTAGTTGACCGGATGATTCATGGAATCGAACATCCCAGGTCGGAACCAAAAATAAGCCATCCACAAAATCGGCAGGGGGGAGAAAGCACGTATATGTCTTCGGAGCTTTTCGAACTTCCTGCGTCATCTGGAATATGTTAGCAAATACCTCAAACGGTGTGAAGATTTTGAAACTCATCCTCACGCCTCCGTTTCGGACATTCCCCGCTTGCACCTCGTCGACCATGCATTTCTTCATTGCAATTACATTGTTCTCATTAGTCTATGGCTTACAAAGTTCACTTAAAGGGGGGCAATTCAACCGCCTCAAGCTCGGTTTCCTGACCTTTACGTTATAATCATGTCCGGTAAAACCGGATGCCTATACCCCCGCAAGGTCACGGCATCCATACCTTGGAAAAGAACAATTCCGATGTCTATGTGATACCACGACAAGTACACTACTAATACTTTCGGCGGAATGACATCCACGTCGATAAACATAAACCTGCACAATAAATTTGTTTGTAAACACGTGTCAACGAAAGAAATGAAAAGATAAGGAGATCACTCGACGCGAAACTATCTCTACGCAGTTAAGTAGCTGATAGATAGCTTCGCGTCGTGTGATCCGATTAAAATTGGTTACCATTTGCGGGCAATTTTGGGAAGCCGCTTTTTTTGGTGGAGATTAGCTCTTTGGCCATATCGGGAAGGGGTATATGCATGTCGTATTGTTATACTTTCCACTTTCCGGCGCTAGAATTCAACTTGAACTCTTTTTATCCTACCTATCCAATGTGTCCACACGCCTGATCGCCTTTTGTCGCTAACTCTATGCTCGCCCCTCGTTGATGGCAAAGATACTCACCCACAAACCTATTGAGACAAAACCTCCCACTTCTTGACCTTGGGAGTTCTATAAATGGGGCAAGAACACAGAAATTACAGGAGACATGGATTGCAGATGAGGAGTGAAGGCGGAGAGGATGCACGTAGAGGCGCCGGAGTGACAGTACAGAAGTTTGGCGCCAAAATTTGACAAAGGAGTTGGTGACGCTGACAGTAGGCGGTCAAAGTCACCATTATTTTGGGCG
Source organism: Isoetes taiwanensis (assembly GCA_021234155.1). Lineage (NCBI taxonomy): Eukaryota > Viridiplantae > Streptophyta > Lycopodiopsida > Isoetales > Isoetaceae > Isoetes > Isoetes taiwanensis. The sequence goes on along the minus strand of JAJEKV010000009.1, from coordinate 17,123,028 downwards.
GCGAAGCGACTTCCGAAAAATACGGGCCATTAAAATGGTTGCAATAAAAGTGCAGGCATCCCCTATGAAAATACGCCATGTGGATGCCAAGTAAGCCTGCTCATCCTTCTACCTGCCAAGTAATACTGACTTTCGTAAAAAAGGCGCAAACCTGATTGGTCCTGGCGAATCTGACGTGGAAATCTTTAACCCAAGATATGGGCCATTTTCAGACCCCAAATCCGCCCTAATGGGTAGGATTTTTCCTTTTTGTTGATGCTACTGATGTTGTTGTTTCAGATGCTATGTCATGGTGAGCCACCCTTCAAGGTGGATATGCATTCTATGTGATGCCATGTGCTTATGTTTTATGCAAGTCACATTTAATTAAAGTGGGTCAAATCTCGAATTTTGGGACTCGGACTGAAAATGGGACTGAATGCTTGAATAGAATTACACATCACACACAAAGAACTGGGTAACTTGTTTTCCTCATAAATTTTACAAACCACTAGTTGAGAAAGTTTTCAAGCTTCTCAATATTATCTACTCTCATACAATGATATAGCATGGAGGTTGCTCATGGCTTTGTCCATCTCCCTTTTTGGGATCTTGTGTGTGTTGTCCTTTGCAATGTGAGAACTTGGATATGACCATACTACACACTCCACCAAGCCCTCCACTTCTTCTCCCAGCAGTCGGTGTATTGCTCCTTCAAGTTGCCCTTCTTGTGTCTTCCAATGGGCTCCCAATATTGAATTTGGAATCCAGGACGCAACTCCTCTCCATCAATCATAGTGGTGGTTACATCAGAGAGTGCCACCCCTAACCATATTGAACAATCCTCATCATCAGGCCTTACTAGCACAAAAGTATCCTTCCTTGATGTCCTCAAAGGGATCCCACTCAGAAAGATAACCACTTCGGCTTTGAGGCCTTACTTCCCACAAACCACTTGGAACCTTTGTTAGGACCCAAGTGAACATTCTTAGACATGCTTGCTCCTTGAGAACCCTCCCATCTGGACTCTGGCAAGAACCCTCTCCTCCCCCCCCCCCCCACATGGTTGTTCGGTTTCTAAGCATGTCACAACTTTCTCCCAGTAAATGATTAGGGAGTCCATGTGATTTTTCTTAAGAGTGGAGGTGTGCTTTCCATTTCGAACATCATCCCAGTGCGTTATATAATCCTTGATGCCCTTCACTAGTTGGCTAGAGTCTTTAACAGTCTTGAAGGGAGGTAGTGGTTTTGGCTGCCCTTTAGGAATAAGAACTTCACCTGTAGCACCCCGTTGCCACAACTCGATTCCTTGTACAGGCATCCACAACTTGTCACGTGGTCTCCACTTATATTGCATGATTGGTATTCCATCCCTAACCCAAAACTTGAACTGAAGTGGCTTTGTGTGTCCTGTCAACTGATCCTTACCATCTAGCAAGTATCCCTCGACAAATGATTTCCAATCTGCAACCTCATCCATCAAGAAAGCCATTGGGTTGGGGTCAATGCAGCTCTCAAACACATCCATTAGTTCAGGGAGACTAGTCATGTTTTCTCTCTTGAGCTTGGTGGAGAAAGTTCCAAAGAATGCATCTATATCATCATGCGTATGCCCAACCATCATGAACCCCACTTTCACAACTTTGAATACTCCCACTGCTGTCAAGTATGACATTGCCCTAAACATCCATCTATTCTTGTTTTCTTTCCAACAGTTGTCCAATTGAACACATAGCTCCTCTGGCAGTTGTTTCTCAAGTAAGAGGAAATCATCCCAAGTCTTCCTTGATTCACTGGACACCTTGGATGTGAGCTTTTTTATCTGCCTTTGGTAACAAAGCAGTTGATCATCCATCAAAGCCTCAAAAATGGGGGCTGATGGGGAATACCTCCTCCCTTCTATCGATCCTTTCTCTAGTGTACTCAAGCACTTGAAAATAGAGCTCACATGGAAGTTTGGATCATCCCTCCATAGATCAAGCACAAAATGACCATAGGTTCCAGTTCCATGCCCATGTGTTAAGACACCCGCCAGACTTATTTTCATCTGAAAAGCGTTTTGACAACGCTTGGGTAAAGGATCTAGCTTTGGCAAGGAAGTCTTGTGTTGGTCCATCTTATCATGAGTTATACACAAAAATCTGTCAGGCTGCATCTGAGAAAATGTTCTCCACTGCCAATACAACTGTCTACATGATATTTGGTCCCTTTGTGATCTGCAAATTGCTTCCTAATTGCCATTCTTTCTTTCTCTATTGCAGTTGATGCAAGCGTATCCTTGAGTTGAATGCAAGTGTTGCACTTTGAGAATGGCATGTGTTGCAGGACACTCACGTCTGAGAAGTGAGTGCTCCATAACTTGCTGAAATGTGATTGAGAAAGAGGCCTACCTTCAGTAGTTTCTAGGATGGAGTTGACCTCTTTAAGGCACTCTTTTTGGATATAATGTTGTGGCAACACCCTTTGCACCACTCGCACACCGTGCTCGTTCACCTTCGACTTGTGGGGCATAGATTGAGACATGTATCTCACAAAGCTCTCGAAGACTGCAATGGCCGTGAGAGTGTTTGCTCTAGGTTTCAAAGTGAGTGCATTGCCATGTTGGAACAACCTGTGCCCTTTTCTAACCTGTTCCCAGTATCTGTAGAATGAAGACTTGCTCACGCCAAGAATCCATCTCAATGCTCTCATACATACCTTAAGGCCCCTCAATTGATATAGTAACCTTCCTGTGTTTTCATCATAGCTGGAATTTCTACACAAGAAGTAGATGAAATTAATCCTATCTTTCTGAAGCTGTCCAATGTATTGGGACCTTATCTGCACGAGGTCATCCACACTGTACTGGACTGTGCAATCTAGGTTGCAACACTCTTGTCCCCTAATTGCCTCCAGGTTTTCTTTGGTTGGGGCCATACTTTCCATCCTTTCTAAATATTTGTCACTTCTAGGCCTCTTGGGCACCCTTGGCTGCCTTTTATGAAAAACATAGCGCCTCTTCCTTGTGACCAAAGGATGCTCATCCACCACCAAATCTTCCTCATGGCCTGGGGTGGGCCTTGGGGTATCTAGTTCAGTAGGGCCTTCCAAACTCTCACCATTCTTGTGTGTAATATATCTAATTGGCCATCTTAACTATGTTTGGGACTCCAACAACCCAGAGCACACAATGCAATCACTAGAGCTTCCTTGGGACATGATTGTATCAACTTGGATAAGAAGCTTCACAATGTCAACTCCAAGATGATCATCTCCCAGCCTTTCATCATTCACACTATCAAAAGGATCAACTGCAGTTATGATGCCCTCTGCAAATACCGTCTCGTTGCAAGGATGCAACAATAAGCACGCCATCTTCCTCCATTGGAGCCTAGGGCAATGTCCTGTGCTGGGCTTCCTTGGCTCCATTTTGCTCATCTCACATGCTCCCTGAATGAAAGAGCACACATTAAAACCATATACAACCAGTAAAACCATTAAATCCATTTAAACCACTAAAACCATTTAAACCATACAGAACCATTAAAAACATTACAACCATATAACCATTAAAAACATTAAAACCATATAACCATTAAAAACATTAAAACATTATAACCATATAACCATTACAACCATTAACCATTGGAACCATTAACCATTAAAAACATTATAACCATTAACCATTAAAAACATTATAACCATTAACCATTAACCATTAAAACCATTAAAAACATTTAAAACCATTAAAACATTGGAACCATTGAAAGCATTATTGTGCCAACGCGTGGCGCTGTCGTCGTGACATGGACATGGCATGGCCCAGTCGACAATCTGGACACCCAGGTCACGGATGGCATGGCCCACACGTGACAGGGTGTCATAATGGCAACTTTATTGAGGTTCGAGGGTGCAGCCAGAAATAACTGCACCCTCTTCCTCTTCCCCCGCGACCCATTCATCCTCCCCTATTCTTTCTCTGTTCTGTTTTTCTATTCCATCTCTGAAGCTCCCCCTTGGCGATCCTTCTATTCACTCAATTCCGACGTCTTCTTATGACAATGGCACGGTCGACGGATCGTGGCATCCAAATAGAGGTTTTCGCCAGCTTTGAGTGTTCGAGCGGGCATTACTGCCTAGAAGAAAGTGAGGTTCTTCTCTGTGAGTTTTTAGCTTCTTCCCCTGATACAATTTCCAGCCCGACAAATCCTTATTCTCGCTTTGCAAACGCCTGTTCAAACATGGAATCGAACACGGGAGCTTCCTCCTCATCCAACAAATCTCCCAGGTATGTTTTTTTAATATATGTTCTCTTTTGTCTCCACTGTTTCACTCTGTTTCACATGTTGTCACTGTTTTCTGTTTTGCTTTTGTTTTGTTTTCTGTTTTTGTTTTCTTTTTCTTAGTTATTGTTTAATTGAATACCTTGTACAGGCATAAGTGAGACTAGTGGTAAGACTAGTTGCAAGCAACCGAATTAGGAATCCTTAGAGACAGGTGATAGGAAGAAAAATATTGCAGAGCAGTAACAGAACATTACTATGAATGATTCACAACAGAAATTGCAAAACTGTCTATGAATGTTTCATAACAGAACATAACTATGAATGAATGTTTCTAACTATGAACTAAGAACAGGAATTGCTTTACAGAAATTGCAATTCTAACTCACAGCATATCCTCCCTTGCAGGAGAGGTGCAGAAGGGAACCCGGCTTTCTCGACTCGCGAGTCGAGAATGCCTCAGCTTGCCAACAATCCAGGAAGTACAAGCCTTCTTCTCGACTCGTGAGTCGAGAATTTCTCGACTCGCAAGGCAAGAACAGGGAGTGTACACTGTTGCCCCCAAAGGGCAACATACATACTAATCATTGGTTTATGTTTGAAGATTAGGTCAAAGTTTGGAAGACCTTGATAGGGGACATTGATGTTGAAGTCAAATTTGGGAAAAGAGAACTTATTTTGAAGTCAAACTATGCACTAGAAAACTCTGGGTTGACTAAAGATTGGAAGGCATTTTTTGAAGATTGGAAGTTCAAAGTTTGGAAGACCCCATGGTACTTGATCCCATTCCCTAGCCATTCTCACTCATTTTTATTCTTGCCCCTTGAAATTTTCTAGCCTTCTTTTTCCCTATATCTATACTCCCTTTTGTTCACTCTTGCATACCCTATCATATCTTGCCTAATTTTTCTTTCCCAATACATCTTTTTTACTATATTTGCCAAGGTGATCATCCTAAATATTTCTTTATCCACATTCTCCTTTCATTTCATTACCATTAAGATATTTCTCTATCATTACCCATGCACATCCTTTTGAGTTCCCACCATTCTATTCTTTCTTACTCCATACTCTCTTACTCTCTTGGATCCCATTTGTTTTCTTCTTCTTACCCCATGGTGACCATTGCTTAAGGTATTTGTGCCACTCATTATAGCCCCAAATGGACTTCAAACTTGAAAAATCACATGGCTATAGTTCCTCATGGTCCAAATTGCTAGATTTCCATATTATAATTGAATTATCCCTAAAAGACCTTGTCCGAAATTTCTAAAATGCCAAAATACGGGCATATTCGGGCATATACTCCTCAAAATACGCAAACCGTATCGTGAGTTTTGCCAAAAAATACGGTCTTCAACCCTAGGATTTGGAAATCTGCTTATATCCCGCCGGAATTGGATCCTACCGCTCTGTAACCTATCTATTCTTGGATTCCCGCTCATTATCTACCCAACAAGCCTAAATTTAAGACCTAATATTCTGGAACCGTTAATGCTAAGAATAAATACATGGGAAACATCTACAGAAGTTTCGAAGGCCCAGAAGTATTGAAGCGTCCATTACCATGGCAGTGCATGATTTCTTGATGATCTCCAAGCTATCTGAGCATTCCTTAGCCATTGGCAATGATTCATGGCTAATATTCTTCCATAAATTATTTTCCCAAGATTTTTAACTGAGTTTATTGCTTGAATAGCATGAACACAGTATTATTATGATTATTTGATTGATACATCAATGAAAATCCCCTGTCAAGTTTGAAAATTTGATCTTTCATTATTTCTGCAACTTTTTGCCACCAAAACATTGTTACAGAAGCAGTTTTCGTGATTCAAACTGCTATTTTATCTTTTGCACATGCTTTTAGGCTCTATTCAGACCTGTGACAATTGAAATCATGCAAAAATACCTTATAGAACTCAAGATACAAAAATTTGCTTGCTGTTTTTCTGTGACAGTTCACTGACATAATTTTTGATCGACTTTGAATCCTTTTTTCTCCCTCATACCAGTTCCAAATCAAGCCAAGGTTTTTTCCACATGTACCTACAACTGTTTTCTCATAGTCATTTCAAGAATCATATAAAAAGGATCAGTAAATCTCGAGATATCATCATTTGAGTGTGCAGACCTCATTTTATCTCAGGGAAGTGCACTGGCCAGATTTTCTGTCAACTTTGAACCCGATTTTCTCAGCCATTCCAGATCCAAATTGAGTCAAGTTTTTTTCCACATATCACCACAACTGTTTTCTGATTAATCCTTCAAAAATCATTTGAAAAGGATCAGTACATCTCGAGATATTCATATCTGAGTGCAACTGCCTTATTTTTCTTCAGGGATCCTAAAAGTAATTGATCTTTTCTTGCAAATTTTGCACCAAGATTGGTTGCCTTAAGCAACCTGGAGGTCCTAACCATGTAGGCTCCATTGAGGTTGGTCCAGGTGCCAGGTTTTGGATCAACATTTTGGAGGTCCTACCGAGATCTCTCCCCTGGTAGAGATTACTCGAATGGCTTTTCACAATCAAGGTCCACCTTTTCAGATTGAAGTATGTATTCCTATTCCTTTACCAATCTTTGATGGCTCAAAAGATCCAGAGAATTTTTTGGTACAATTTGAAAAATACTATGATGAGTATGGTTATAAGAAAGGGGAAAAATGTGTAGTCTTTGGAAGATGTATGGAAAGTGAAGCTGAAGGATGGTTCTTGTTTGAGCAGAATTATGGTTGTGGAACGACTGAGTGGTCAGTTTTGATCCATACTTTTGTCCAAAGATTTAGCACTGTTACAGATGAGATGTTGATTGAGCAACTATATACTTTGAGAATAGAAGACAAGGAAAGTGTACCCCATTATGTGGAGAGAGTGTGCTTATATATTCTTAGGTGCAAGAAGAGAAACTTGGAGCTACCAGCCAGCAGCCACCTAATCCATTTTTTTGTGCGAGGTCTCAAGCCATGTTTTCCAGTTTATAAGAAGATACGTAAGCTCCAAGCAAAAGGTACTTTTGATTCCATTTATGAAGCTTTTAAGAAGTCTGTTGAAGTATATTATCTCCTAAAGTATTTGGATGAGAGGTGTAGCATTCCAAAATATTTTCTTGATCATGCCAAATCCGAAAATAAAGTTCCAGCAGTAAGTTTGAAGTTTGAGAAGGTAAATTTGCATACTTCTACTATGCTTGAGGAATGTTGCCATGTTCTTGCATGTGAAAATGAGAAATTACAGCAGTTAGAGCATGTTAACTATCATAATAGTCCAAAACTTGAATGCTTTGATGATGGTTCACACGAAATCAGCCATGACAGTCCAAGATTTAAATGTTTTGGTTATGTAACACATGAGGCCAGCCATGAAACCTTGGAGTATGTACCTTTATCAGCAAGCTTGAAGTCCAATGAGGTAAATATAATCACATCCCATATGATTGAAGAGTGTGAGCAAGTTCTTTTATATGGAATTGATGAGTTTGAGCATTGTCATGAGAAAGAGAGTGATAGATGCATGATCAGCCCTGAGTTTGAGAGTTTTCATACATGTGAAGCATTTTTAGAAGATGGTGAACCATTATTATGTGAATTAGAAGTGGAAAGCATTGATACTTTAGCATTTGAGCACTCTAAAGTTATGTTACATGCTCTTGAATTTAGTGACAGTCATGACAGCAGCCCTCTTTATGAGAATTTCAGATTTGAGACATGTATACCAGCTGAAAATACAGGTGAGCATGATCTTTACATGCCTCAAAAGGAGAAATTTGTTTTCTTTGATGATCTGGCACCACATTGTGAGCTAGAATTGCTAATTTTTGATGATTTGATGAATGAAGTGTGCATAGAATGGTTCAGACCTAAGTTTCAGTGTTGTGACAGTCCAAAGAAGTCTAAGAATCAAAGAAAACTACTTCCTTGCATGTTTGAGCATGGAAGTGTAAAAGAGTTGAGTAAATTTGAGCATGACTATGTGATAGAAGATGGGATATTGGACATGAGCAGCACTTTATCTCAGTATAATGCAGCAGCCAAAGATGTTCTTACAGGTTTGTTTGCACCATTTGGGATCAATAAGTTAGGCTGGGATATGTCGGTTTTAGCAAGTTCTATTACATTACATCAGATTTGCCACATTGGTATGCTAGTGCAGTCATATTTGAGCAGCTTGTTGGATTGTGGCTTGTTCTTTGGTCACACTTTTTGCTGTTATTACATGCTTTGAGCATTCTCCTATTTGGAAGATGCTTACTTGATAGAATTGGAGTTGGTTGAAGCATGCATCCATCCAAAAATGTAGTCCAAGGCAAGGCATTGCTCCTTGACATTACATTAGCATGTTTATGGTTGAGAAGACCAGCCATTTTTCTTGTTTTGGCGAGTTCACATCACACTCACACACTTCTCACTTCATTTGCACACTCACATTCCATATCTTCCATCCCATACTTATCATGCACTTCACTTCTCCACTTACTCCATCATCCACATTTCGTTCACATTACATCTCCACCACACTCATACTCATTCCATCATACATACACTCCACCTTCATTTTCACACATCTCTTCTATCACATTTTCACTCAGAAGCATTGGTTTATGTTGAAGACCCCTCTGGATTGCTCATTTAGATATCCTATGGCTGAGGGGACCAGCCATTTTCTTGTTTTTGCGAGATGTGTTGCCCCCAAAGGGCAACATACATACTAATCATTGGTTTATGTTTGAAGATTAGGTCAAAGTTTGGAAGACCTTGATAGGGGACATTGATGTTGAAGTCAAATTTGGGAAAAGAGAACTTATTTTGAAGTCAAACTATGCACTAGAAAACTCTGGGTTGACTAAAGATTGGAAGGCATTTTTTGAAGATTGGAAGTTCAAAGTTTGGAAGACCCCATGGTACTTGATCCCATTCCCTAGCCATTCTCACTCATTTTTATTCTTGCCCCTTGAAATTTTCTAGCCTTCTTTTTCCCTATATCTATACTCCCTTTTGTTCACTCTTGCATACCCTATCATATCTTGCCTAATTTTTCTTTCCCAATACATCTTTTTTACTATATTTGCCAAGGTGATCATCCTAAATATTTCTTTATCCACATTCTCCTTTCATTTCATTACCATTAAGATATTTCTCTATCATTACCCATGCACATCCTTTTGAGTTCCCACCATTCTATTCTTTCTTACTCCATACTCTCTTACTCTCTTGGATCCCATTTGTTTTCTTCTTCTTACCCCATGGTGACCATTGCTTAAGGTATTTGTGCCACTCATTATAGCCCCAAATGGACTTCAAACTTGAAAAATCACATGGCTATAGTTCCTCATGGTCCAAATTGCTAGATTTCCATATTATAATTGAATTATCCCTAAAAGACCTTTGTCCCAAATTTCTAAAATGCCAAAATACGGGCATATTCGGGCATATACTCCTCAAAATACACAAACCGTATCGTGAGTTTTGCCAAAAAATACGGTCTTCAACCCTAGGATTTGGAAATCTGCTTATATCCCGCGGAATTGGATCCTACCGCTCAGAACCTATCTATTCTTGGATTCCCGCTCATTATCTACCCAACAAGCCTAAATTTAAGACCTAATATTCTGGAACCGTTAATGCTAAGAATAAATACATGGGAAACATCTACAGAAGTTTCGAAGGCCCAGAAGTATTGAAGCGTCCATTACCATGGCGGTGCATGATTTCTTGATGATCTCCAAGCTATCGAGCATTCCTTAGCCATTGGCAATGATTCATGGCTAATATTCTTCCATAAATTATTTTCCCAAGATTTTAACTGAGTTTATTGCTTGAATAGCATGAACATAGTGTGATTATGATATTTTGATTGATACACCAATGAAATTCCCTGTCAAGTTTGAAAATTTTCTTTCATTATTTTTGCAACTTTTTGCCATTAAAACATTGTTACAGAGATATTTTTTGTGATCCAAAGTGCTATTTTATCTTTTGCATATGATCTTAGGCTCTATTCAGACCCGTGCTAATTGAAATCATGAAAAAAAACCTTATAAAACTCAAGATACAAAAATTTGCTTGCTGTTTTTCTGTGACAGTTCATTGATCAGATTTTTTGATCTATTTTGAATCCAATTTTCTTCTCATCCCAGTTCCAAATCAAGCCAAGTTTTTTTCCACATGTACCTACAACTGTTTTCTCATAGTCATTTCAAGAATCATACAAAAAGGATCAGTAAATCTCGAGATATCATCATTTGAGTGTGCAGACCTCATTTTATCTCAGGGAAGTGCACTGGCCAGATTTTCTGTCAACTTTGAACCCGATTTTCTCAGCCATTCCAGATCCAAATTGAGTCAAGTTTTTTTCCACATATCACCACAACTTTTTTCTGATTTCTCCTTCAAAAATCATTTGAAAAGGATCAGTACATCTCGAGATATTCATGTCTGAGTGCAACTGCCTTATTTTTCTTCAGGGATCCTAAAAGTAATTGATCTTTTCTTGCAAATTTTGCACCAAGATTGGTTGCCTTAAGCAACCTGGAGGTCCTAACCATGTAGGCTCCACTGAGGTTGGTCCAGGTGCCAGGTTTTGGATCAACATACACCCTGGACTGTTAGCTGGTTGAGGAATTCTCGAATCGCGAGTCGAGAATGCAGACAGCTACCTTACGTCTTTCTAGTAAAGAAAGCCTGCTGCAGCCTTTGTGCATTCTCGACTCGCGAGTCGAGAATGTCATACCCAGCCAATGCCCCTATGTCCGGTCGCAGGTGCCTCCACCCAGTCTGAGCCACTCTCCTTCGAACCATCTTCGTCGAATATTGCGAAGGGGACTGGCTCCGACTGGGTGGAGGCCTCAGTGACTAACCACAGACGTGCTGGCTGCTTTCTTGACTCGTGAGTCGAGAAAACTTGCTAGTCTCACACACAGCAATACCAGGACCTTAAACCACATCTACCCTTGACCAAGCCAAGCTCTGGGGCATTCTTCTGTGTCTTGTCCGAGGTGCCTCTAGCCTGTCGAGAAGACCCGCTAGTCTCACACACAGCAATGCCGGCTTCTGTGCATTCTCCAGGTGCCTGCAGACAGTCTGAGCCACTCTCCTTCAAACTATCTTGCTCGAATATTGCGAAGGGAAGTGGCCCTGACTGTCTGCAGGCCTCTGGGTCTAACCACAGGGGAATTTATTTGAACAGCCTCGACATGTTTTCTCGTGCATTCTCGACTCGCAAGTTGAGAATCCCCTAGCCAGCCAATTCTCCTGTGTCTGGTCGCAGGTGCCTCTATCCAGTCAGAGCCACTCTCCTTCGAACCATCTTCCTCGAATATTGCGAAGGGGAGGGGCTCGGACTGGGTGGAGGCCTCTGCAACTAACCACAGGGAAACCACAGGCAATAGGTTGGCTTGCTGTCTGCATTCTCGACTCGCGAGTCGAGAATGCCTTAACCACAGGGAAATGCATCCCTTAAGGCCAGCATCCTCAAGGCGCTCTGGCTGTTTTCTCGACTCTTGAGTCGAGAAGATCCGCTAGTCTCATAAACAGCCCAAGGTTGAGTGCATTCTCCTGTTTTTAGTCCTAGGTGCCTCTAGCCTGTCTGAGCCACTCTCCTTTGAACCATCTTCCTCGAATATTGCGAAGGGGAGTGGCCCGGACTGGGTGGAGGCCTCTGCAACTAACCCCCATGCATTTGAACCGCATCTCTAAGGCCCTAGACCTAGCATGATCTATACACAACTAGCATGCCTAACAGATACTCGGACTGGATGGAACCCTTTGCTTCTAAACGGAAGGGAAGGCATTCCAAGCAAAAATACAGACACATGAAACTGTTCGCGAGTTGCTCTGATTTATAGTTCCCTTGCTGAGCATCTCTCAACCCAGAGATTATCTCGACGCTGAAATATGCTCAACAAGGAAACGATAAATTGGGCGAGCTGTCGAACAGTTCCATGAGCAAAACAGGGAGTTGTTTGCGTCTTATTCCGATCCATTGTTTCCGTGCCGGGCATCTCTCAACCCAGAGAGTATATTTCATCTCTCGACGCTGAAATATGTTGGACAAGGAAACAGTAAATCCGTCGAGCTTTCGAGCAGTTCCATGTTCTAAACACATCTGGCATGTTCTACACACATAATGAAACAGGCATCTCTGAAACTCACCTCTTCTCGCAAGAATTCCTTGGGCCATTGTATCACAGATCCCGCAGCCTCACCGAGAGTTTTCGCTTCTTCTGTTGGCCTCATCAACAATGCATCCGCATCAAATACTTGTATCAGAGCAATTCTCGTGTATCCCTCTTCCATGGCGCTGCAGTGAAGAGTTCCCGTATGTTGCAGCTCATCTCCGCTTGCTACCTTAGCCCCATGCACATCGATCAAATCAACTATTTGCAAAAAGACGCACAGTTAGAACTAGACATAATTACTGCTAGGAGCTTACACGCCTTACAGCGTCGTAGCGCCATCCGTGAACTCGCGCACAATCGATCTCCGCCTCCGGTCGCTGTGCGCCCCAAAGTCACCAATGCCGCAGTAGAACTAAGCGCCCGGAAATCTCCACTGCGGTCACTAAGTCCCTGGAAATGAATGAGTTTCGAATTGGTGCTTGGGCGGGCTAAAGTTGGCCGTGCTGTATCCTTAGCCCACTTTTTTGCCTTGAATGCTTGTATGTCCTTAATTTCAAATTTAAGAACACGCCCGACCTTTTTTACGTGCAGTCCTAAAACCTCCAAGGCGCAGAAGAGGCTCAATTTACAAGGGAATTCGAGCAACAAGAGGATGCGGGGGCATACATATATGACGACTCCATCGAAGAAACGAGCCGCCGGAGCGGATGCTGGTTCAAGCGGCACCAAGAAAAGAAAGACAGGGACTCCAGATGAGCTCTCAATTTTGTGTCCGGTCAGGATACCTTTTCTGATTCATCCTTGTGTCTTGCAGCATTCACTGCGGAGACGCTAGTGATCACTGGCAGAACTCCGTTCTTCGTTATCGAGGGATTGGAGACAGAGCTACTTGATACACCGGCAGATTCTTGGTGGTATGTCGAAGTTTCAACAAGTGGGAAGGAGAAAGATCTGTTCCTGTGGCAAAGGGATAAGAACATGGAATAAATTACTACTCCTATATTTTGGTGTAGCCAAAATAGGTTTGGCTAAAGTACCCTCAAATTAGAGCTTGAAGTTTTTAGCACTTGGCTAAACTCGATGATTTTTCTCTATCACTATTTCTTGGCTTTGGCTAAACTTTTAAAATATAAGGAGGCAACTATTAGCCATCACATTACACTAATTTTAAAAGGTCCAAGCTTTTGGACAGAGACATTGCATTCATTATTATTACAATGATTTTATATGGACAAAATAAACAACAATCAATACAGTGTGGCATATTTGATGGAATTACAGTCATTGTTATAACTTCCTTGATACAAAGAAGCAACAAAGACATAAAGATACATGAACATGTTCAAAATTAAAAAAAAAAAAAAAAAAAAAAAAAAAAAAAAAAGTACATTGTTCCTTCTAGATATGATCAGTGGATGCTTCAACTTCGTACCTAGGTTAAGGAAAAAAATAAAAACAAAAGAACAAAAAAATTGAAGCCTACTTGGTGGTTATCTTAAAGTCCCTACAAATCTTGCTGTCAGCTTGTAGGCTAATCCACCCATTTTTCCAAGCCCCCTCTTTCTTAGGTTTAGCTAATTGATGTTCTAGTGGGGTTGTCTAGAGGTGGAGGTTTGACTATTCAACCTAAAAGTTCACTTGGGTGGCAAAAAATTTGGGCTAAAATTTTATTTTTTTGGGCATTTTTTTCCATTTAGTTTAGCCATTTTTCCTGTAAAAAAAGCTACAAAATAGCCATTTGGCTAACCTTAGCCGTTATTTTATTCCACGGATAAGAAGAGCTCCAGCGACAAGTACAAGAATGTAACAAGCATGCCGAGTTGACCCTCATGGCAACTCGGGATCTTGTCTAAACTTGCAGTAATTCTAGGTTGAAAGTATTGGTGAAGAATTGAATCTTCTTACTCATAATAATCAGATATCAACCATAGTATATCCATTATCAAATACAATAATATCCAGAGAAAATACTATCATCAATTCATTCACGACATCTAGTTGAGCAATTTAACACAAGAGCTTCTCCTCTGGAACTCAACGACGATCCCCGGCTACACTACTGCCGCTAGCTTGACTATTGCTTGCTGATCCACTGCATAATGCACTCAAGGGATTAGTCCTCGTGACTAAGTGGGGATCCCATAGCTGCCTCTGCATACATGAAAACACTCTGGAATCTTGGATAACAAACATAAGAACTCAAAGACACGAGAACCTATGGTGCAACGCTAGACAATGACAACCAAGAAACAACATAAACATCAGGAGCAAAGAACATAATCAAAGTACGAAATCATCATAAACAAACTCCGGGACAGTGGGTAGCTCAACCCGAGCCTACATCTGGGCCCGATTAGCGAGATAACGCTTCAGCCGCCTTACATTCCAAGCCCTGTAGCGAGGTGGTGGGGTGAACCTCGTATGCGCATACCCTCTCAGCCCACGTCTGGCACTGGAGGACCTCCTACCATGGGAGTTCACAAGAGTTGACTGACGTAGCAATCCCGGCCAGGAGAAATAACGCCCGGTGTCACAGAGCACAAATACAAAGAACATAGAACATGATTCATGCTGGAGCAACTTAGGCCACCGAACCTAGAAGTCCGACCCCGGAGGATCCAAATACATAAATAAACATCAAGCATTGTGACATAATAGCTATGACAACAACATGTAATGTTCCTTAAAATATTTCCTAGACAAGTGTCTAAACCATACCCACCAAGGTTGCCCATACAACCTGCCTCATTGGTATAGTAATTTCGATGGATTTAAATCTTAACAAAACCCACTTGTCGATGCAAATAGTGCTCAATTAACTCGCTACAAATTCGATGCAGAACTAACTTCCCAACATTATTAATTTAAGACCCTTAGCTATGGTTTTTAGAATTTTAATATGAAAAGCCACTTCCTTAGCTAAGTAATTAATTGTACATCCAAACTGGAGTCTTTAAACTTACACTTCCCCAAAATTAAATCCGTAAGGACTCCTCGACCGTAAATCGCCTCGAAATTCTGTCAAACAATCCCTAGGCTAGCCCCATCTCCTGAACAAGCCCATATAATTATCGATATTCAAATTATTAATATGTTAATTTCAAACAACAAGTTTCTACATATTTTCTTACTTTGTATTTCCCCAATCTCTCCTAATCGCCTGGACTTACCTTGTGAATGCTCTCTGCCAATCCCAAAGACAATTCAAGCATGTCCACCTCATGTTTCCCCTTTTATCTTATTATATTCAGTATTTTTTTCATTAGTAACATTTCTTTAATATGCAACCAACAGAATATTAACATTCAATAAATTAATTAACAACACAAAACAGGAAACCAACGAGAACCTATTTCTGATCTGAAATTCGGACCCCTAGTTCAATTAAATCTATCTTGATTCCTTCATTTCGGCCCGCAAATTTAACAATAGCACAGCAGCATGTGCAAATCGAATCCGTTCCTGGCAGCCTATGCAATCTCATGGAATCCAATCTATTGGAACCAAACCCCACCTGATAAGAAAAAGATCTGATGCAGGTGAAAGCTCCAAGCTCTTGCCACCAATGGAATTCCTCCTCCGCGATCCCGTCTCCAAAATCTTTCTCAATTTGCCTCTCTAGATCATAAAGCTTTCTGCTTATTTATAGTTCTATCCTACATGCATGTGTCTATCTTGCATGCATGCCAAACTTGTATATACGTACATGAGTACATATACTGACCTATCAACTGGTCAGGATCGTTACAGTCTCACCTTCTAAAATTTAACCCATGTCCTCATGGGTCACTATGGATATACTGAAGCATTCTATGATTCAAATGTCAAATCTAGCACAACTTTAACTCAAATCAAAACTTCACCTTAGAAGTATAACTGCTATCCATCTTACTGAGCATACCATGAGAAGAACCCTTACCTCAACTTGATCTATGATCCACCATCTCAATAGCTAAGGATCCAACCTGTAATCTGTAAACAAATATCAACACCCAAAGATCCAACTTGGCTCTGATGCCAACTGTAACAAGCATGTCGGGTTGACCCTCATGGCAACTCGGGATCTTGTCTAAACTTGCAGTAATTCTAGGTTGAAAGTATTGGTGAAGAATTGAATCTTCTTACTCATAATAATCAGATATCAACCATAGTATATCCAAGATATGGCTCGGGGCAAGAAGGCAGACCTCATCGATCACGATGGGGACTCTGCAAGGTTGATCACGCTGGTAACGGAATTAAAAATCGAAATATCATCCTTGACATCAGAAGTGGCAGGAATCATGGGAACACTTGAAGAGTTAAAAGCTCTAAACAAAAACCAGACGGCGGAATTGGCTTCCAATATGCAGAAACCTGCTACCGATTTTAGGGCACAGATCACTGACCTTGAACATAAGCTAGCTTCTTTAGTGGCAGAAACAACCATGGACACGGTAAGACATTTCTTCTCAGATGTGATGCACTTGCCTGACCCTCTGTTTGTATCCTCACGAAGATTGGGGAAACCGGGATCATTTACCCGCCCAATCCTGGTAAAATTTGAATCTAAAGAAGCAAGAGATCGAGTACTCCATAACCGGAATGCTCTGAAAGGCGAAAAAATATGGCTGGACAAGGACTTAACCCCGGCCCAACTGGAAATTCGAAAACAGGAATGGGCAAAGGTTAAAGAAGCCAGGGATAAGGGGTTAGTGGCATACTTGGACCAGAATGGCAAGGGAATTATAACAAGCAGGAAGTTCAAATAGGAAGTAAGGGCTTTGGGAATTTGCCTATGGAACTCACATGGGCTAACCCAGGCAAAAATAAATGCAACAGTGGATATATGGAAAGAAGATTTACTGTGTTTCACCGAAACTTGGGCTCATCAGTCTCGTTCACTACCAGACATACCAGGGTACATCTTGCTGACTCAAATATGGAATGATAAAAAAATAGGAGCAGGCCATGGTTTCGGAGGAATAGCAATATATATGAAAGAGGATGCAGCCTTTGAATTTCAGATTATGAAACATGACCAGTATAAGCAGTATGTTTGGATCCAAATACGTGGGAGTGGGCAGCCAATCTTCTTGGCTGTATGCTATTTTGCACCGGAGAATTCTCACGTTTATAGGATGCTGGAGATAGACAAAGAGAATCCGTATGGTAACATTTATGCAGACATCCTGGAGCATTCACCTCTTGGGGAAATTTATGTCATGGGAGACTTCAATGGCCGCACAGGCAACCAGCAAGCAAAAACATATGAGGATCTTACAAATCTGCACTTAGACGAGCTAAGGGATCCCACTTATGACAGAAATTCAGAAGACACAACCTCAAACGAGATGGGCTTAAGGCTGATTGAACTTAGTACCGCATGCCAATTGCAAATCATCAACGGTATTGCATCTTTTCCCAGTTCTGGAAATCTGACATATAAAAATCATGTAGGCGGTAGCACAATAGACTACTTACTGGCAAGGAACAAAGAACATATTGCAGATTTTTATATTGGAGACTTTCTCCCTGAATCAGACCATGCTCCCTTACATCTTGCATTAAAGGCAAAAGCTCAAGGAGGCACTCCACCTCCCGTGTTTCATCCTAAACTAAAAGTGAGATACCAGCTACATCACAATTACAAAGTAAAAGTGGAAGACATGATGGCTGCCACTACATGGTCAGACTCTTTGGAAACAGATGCTGGCCGCTTTCAAGAGATATTGCTCTCAATGCAGGAAAAAGCGATTTTTTGGGCTGACCAAAAACAGACCCGAGGGAAGCCATGTAACTCATGGTGGGATGCAGAATGCACAAATGCAAGGAAAAAGCTGACACAATTCTGTATATGCAAACCAAAGTGGTACAAAAATTCCATAAGGAAAAAGAAGAGAAAATATTATGCTCGTAAGCAACACGAGCCGCCCCGAAGCAACTCACTAGGCACCCAAAAGCTTCGAATGCTCTGCGCAAGGCCCACAAAAAGGTCTCTTTGGATAATGGGATCAGATCCGCTAAACTTAGTGAAGGCTATATGAAAAGGAAGGCGCTTGCCCCGAGCCAAAAATAGCTCCTGTGATGGACCTTTTCACTGCTGCTGATGTTCAAAAATATCTCACCAAAAGTCCAACAACAAAGCAATAGATGCGATGGCTTATGCGTTGAGCTCCTCAAATGGGGAGGGGAAGAACTCGGCTTTTCCCCGATCTGCTAAATAGGAGTCTCACTCAAGGACTTCCAATCAACCGGAGGATCAATAGGGTCCAACCAATTCATAAGGGAGGAGACAAAAAGACATTGGAAATTACGTAACTATTTTGATAGGGTAGCGTGTTCTCCAAAATCCGGGAGGTCTTTTGGAAAACAAGATCGATACATGGGCGTAGCAAGCACAGGTTCGGTCCCAATATCAGGCTGGCTTTTAGAGTGAGCCACAAACCCTAGATCACGTGACTTACGCTCGGGACTCGATAGAAAAAGCCAAGACACCAAACTCCTCTCTACATGGCATTCATAGACTTCTTGAAAGCGTTTGACACTATCCCGCGTAAAGAACTCAGGCGAAAGGCTTGTCCAAATCGAGTCCCTCCTCAGATCCCAAAATATATGAAGAGGTTCTGATCAAAGTTTCTGATTGGGACACCAAGATCAAGAGCACAATCGGGCCCCGCCAAGGTTGTCCTTTATCCCCTACTTTGTTTGGGATTTTCATTGACGAGTTTGACGATTGGTTGAGAGCAAAATCACCGGCAGGGAACAAAAATGGGCACGATCTCATACAACTCCTCCTCTGCGAGATGATATGGTCCTACTTGGAAGCAAAAGGCCACACTTCAAAAACATTTAGACATTCGAATGCTTTTGTGAAGAAAAAAAAATGTCTCAGAACCTTACCAAATCCAAAATCATGGTGTTTGGAACGAGGGACCGCCCTGACTTCACCTACAATGGGCAGATTTTGGAGACAGAGCTCTTACAAATACCTTGGCATAGATTTAGCTTCAAACTATAACTGGAAGAATTGTCTTCAAAGAAGAGTTCTAGATGGGAAAGCAGCCCTGCTCAAAGATGCTAGCAAGATGCGAAAGGCCTCTCTCCCGATTGGCATTTGAAGAGTATGTTTGTTCAAGGCCCCGGTACAAACCGTGGTCCTTTATGGGGTTCCCATTTGGGGCCCGGATCTCTCATCTCGGATGTGGACACGGTAGAGAGCATCCAAAAATCTGTTCCTGAAAAATGAACTTGGGATCAAGTCCCAAATTCCTTATGCATTGATGCTCATGGAAACGGGCTGTTCCCACTTGAAGTGGAGGGTTTGTATCAGTAATCAACTTCCATAATAGAATTATGGCACAGGGGTCGATCGGGTCGCCTTATGAAGCCATGGCTAATTCCAATTGGCCCCAAAATCTGGGCGGCATGGGCCAACAGATAGGGGGCTCGATGTATCCACCGCCCAACCGATAAGGAAGAACTCGTAAACATCCTAGAGAAATTGGCGGTCGCGAAGGCTATGGGCAGTTCTGGAAAAACGAATGCAAATATACACAAATAGCAGTCAATCACATGGAAAGTTACACAAGCCAATCTTACCCGGGAGCAACTATATCCCCACTCAAAGAAGACCGATTGCCGATACGAACCGGTTCCCACAGGCTGGCTATAGAAACGGGTCGCTGGGCCAAGATTCCAATTGAAGAGCGAACATGCGCATTCTGTGATACAGGGTATGTGGAAGATGAAGATCATGTTTTCATAACATGTCCTGCATATGAAGATATCAGGGACAAGTTCGACATAAGGGCACAGGATTTTTATTCTCTACTATCTGTTGTACCAAAAAAATTAGCAGTGTATATAAGGGCGGTGGACTCACACCGTGCCCTGTTACAAAAGTTGTAACTAGTTTTGCTCATGTGCTCCATAGCCTTCCAAGGCTCAAAGGGAGCATTAGACATAATAATAATAATAATAATTATCAAATACAATAATATCCAGAGAAAATATTATCATCAATTCATTCACGACATCTAGTTGAGCAATTTAACACAAGAACTTCTCCTCTGGAACTCAACGACGATCCCCGGCTACACTACTGCCGCTAGCTTGACTTTTGCTTGCTGATCCACTGCATAATGCACTCAAGGGGTTAGTCCTCGTGACTAAGTGGGGATCCCATAGCTGCCTCTGCATACATGAAAACACTCTGGAATCTTGGATAACAAACATAAGAACTCAAAGATACGAGAACCTATGGTGCAACGCTAGACAATGACAACCAAGAAACAACATAAACATCAGGAGCAAAGAACATAATCAAAGTACTAAATCATCATAAACAAACTCCGGGACAGTGGGTAGCTCAGCTAGCCTACATACAAGCCCCGTTAGCAGGATAACGCTCAGCCAGCTTACATTCCAAGCCCTGTAGCGAGGTGGTGGGGTGAACCTCGTATGCGCATACCCTCTCAGCCCACGTCTGGCACTGGAGGACCTCCTACCATGGGAGTTCACAAGAGTTGACTGACGTAGCAATCCCGGCCAGGAGAACTAACGCCCGGTGTCACAGAGCACAAATACAAAGAACATAGAACATGATTCATGCCGGAGCAACTTAGGCCAGGATCCAAATACATAAATAAACATCAAGCATTGTGACATAATAGCTATGACAACAACATGTAATGTTCCTTAAAATATTTCCTAGGCAAGTGTCTAAACCATACCCCTGCCAAGGTTGCCCATACAACCTGCCCGTGTTGGGATAGTAATTTCAGTGACGAAATCTTAACAGCAACCCACTTGTCGATGCAGCGTGCTCAATTAACTGCTACAAATTCGATGCAGAACTAACTTCCCAACATTATTAATTTAAGACCCTTAGCTATGGTTTTTAGAATTTTAATATGAAAATCCACTTCCTTAGCTAAGTAATTAATTGTACATGCAAACTGGAGTCTTTAAACTTACACTTCCCAGCTTAAAATCCGTAAGGACTCCTGACTGCAACTGCCTGAAATTCCTGTCAAGCAATCCCTAGGCTAGCCCCATCTCCAGGAACAAGCCCATATAATTATCTGATATTCAAATTATTAATACGTTAATTTCAAACAACAAGTTTCTACATATTTTCTTACTTTGTATTTCCCCAATCTCCTGCAACTGCCTGGACTTACCTTGTGAATGCTCTCTGCTCAATCCCAGCACAATTCAAGCATGTCCACCTCATGTTTCCCCTTTTATCTTATTATATTCAGTATTTTTTTCATTAGTAACATTTCTTTAATATGCAACCAACAGAATATTAACATTCAATCAATTAATTAACAACACAAAACAGAAAACCAACGAGAACCTATTTCTAATCTGAAATCCGGACCCCTAGTTCAATTAAATCTATCTTGATTCCTTCATTTCGGCCCACAAATTTAACAATAGCATAGCAGCATGTGCAACCTATGCAATCTCAGGAATCCAATCTATTGGAACCAAACCCCACCTGATAATGAAAAGATCTGATGCAGGTGAAAGCTCCAAGCTCTTGCCACCAATGGAATTCCTCCTCCGCGATCCCGTCTCCAAAATCTTTCTCAATTTGCCTCTCTAGATCATAAAGCTTTCTGCTTATTTATAGTTCTATCCTACATGCATGTGTCTATCTTGCATGCATGCCAAACTTGTATATACGTACATGAGTACATATACTGACCCATCAACTGGCCAGGATCGTTACAAAGAAGGTCGCTGTTGTGCTCTCCGTCTCTGCGCCAGATTCGAAACATCTAACATTGTATGTGGAAGACTGCCTGAAGGGTAAGTTCTACCACACGAAGAAGTTATCAGTATCCAATTACTCTAACTCTTCAATGAGCAAGGCGAAGGGGACCGACAAAAGGCCGGCGCCTTTAAATTGTCAAAACCTTGGGTGGAAGGATCTAGAAGGGATGAAGGAGGCCAGAACCCTGACATCCAGGGAGCTTGGAATGGAGATTTCCAGGGTGAGGGAGAAGTTGTTCAACACCAGGAGCTTCACGTCCAGCGTGCTAAAGACTCTAAAGCACTCGGCAGGTACCAAGGATGTAGTTCAGAAAGAAAAAACACCGGACAGGACTGCAAGTCATGAAGCAGATGAGAGTACACGCGATTCGTAAGTCGTTCAACACCGTGAGCTTCACGCCCAAATGCTAAAGACTCTAAAGCACTCGGCAGTTACCAAGGATGTAGTTCAGAAAGAAAAAACACCGGACAGGACTGCAAGTCATGAAGCAGATGAGAGTACACGGGAGGATTCAGATGCTGAAGAAGAGGAAGATATGGTCGATTGCTAATTCTTGGATCCAGATGAGCAGATTAGGAAATCACAGAGAGGGGCCCAGAAGATGGAGCGGCTGGCTCAGTATTATCCATTAGGGATATCACACAAGTTGCTGCTTTGGACATCGTAGGCGCTGAAGGTTTGCAATCGGAGATGCCGCCTTGTTCAACCATTGGAATTTAATCCAAAGACACATGCTGGAGATTTTGAACTTGATGGTGCGACATCCTGTTGCAGATCCAATGCCTGCGGATGTCATACCATTCAGCAGATCGACTGGTGAGTTGTTCAGGTGGAAGTCCGAGGAAGACTGAAGGGAAAAGACGTCAGGTTTTGGGTTGTGGATGGTTTCAAAGAGTGCAAAGACAAGTATTGCGCACGGAAAATGAAGTGCCGCAAGGATCAAGGACATATATTCCAAACGAGTGCGAGTTCTTTCAAATGGACACGCCACCAACGGAGCTCGCCAAAGATTAGCCACCGCCGAAACACAATAGCAGCAAGTGCCAGCTACATAAGGTAAATTACTGTCTCTAATTTGGGGCTTTCTCGAGTCGAGAAAGCCCCCGCATCCTCTGATTTCCCGAGTTCCAATGGGGTTTCTCGACTCGCGAGTTGAGAAAGCCAGAGGAACACAGGAAAGCAGAGGATGGGGTTTCGACTCATGAGTCGAGAAACCCCAGAGAAGTAAAGAAAAATAAAGATTGAAGGGACTTTCTAGACTCGTGAGTCGAGAAAGCCAGAGACAAAATGGGAAGAAGAGTATGAAGGGGCTTTCTCGACTCGCGGGTCGAGAAAGTCCCTTCAATCTTCTCCTTTCCTCAGTGCTTTTAAAACTCTCGACTGCGGAGTCGAGATACCCTGTGGGCAATAGAGAGAACATTAGAGATTAATGGTTGACGAGTGAAAGCATCGAGCCTTCCCATCCTTTCTTCCCCCGCCTCTTCGGGCAATGTCGCTTAGTTTATATCCTAAGTTGCATCGTTTGAAGAGGCGGGGCAAGCAAGGATTTGGGAATGAGCGGTGCTTTCACTCTGGCCTTCACTCTCCTTCTATATTCTCTCCTCTCATGTGGGTATTCTCGACTCACGAGTCGAGAAAGTCCCTTGAATCTTCTCCTTTCCTGTGCTCGTCTGACTTTCCCGACTCACGAGTCGAGAAACTCCAGGGTAATAGAGAGAACATTAGAGATTAATGGTTGAAGAGTGAAAGCATCGAGCCTTTCCAATCTTTCTTTTCCCGCCTCTTCGGGCAATGTCGCTTAGTTTATATCCTAAGTTGCATCGTTCGAAGAGGCGTGAAAGCAAAGATTTGGGAATGCGCGATGCTTTCGCTCTGGCCTTGACTCTCCTTCTATGTTTTCTCCTCTCCTGTGGGTATTCTCGACTCGCGAGTCGAGAAAGTCCCTGCATCTTCCTTGTTTTCCTCGGGTTTTAGGATATACTTTCATGCTCTGACATTGTGACATTTACTGAATGCAGCCCGTATCCTGACCAGATCATACACGCTCGGCAACAGTGGAAAGCATTGGGTTGTCCTCAACGTCCTAAAGGAAACAGGGCTCCCTCGGATAAGTGGAAGACCTTCGAGAAACTCTGCAGATATGTTCTTCTGGAAGGCCAGAAAGATGATGAGGGAGAGGATGAAGACGAGAACACCAAGAAAGGGCAGGGAATCTCTATCAGACCAATATGATCTCATTCTTAGCACTGAGGCGGTCTGGGAGAAATGGACTGAGATATGGGCTCTATGGACAAGAGACAAGCTTAAGGACAGCAATGGAGAATTGCCAACCAGGCCGGACCCAAAGTTGTTTGACAAAAAATTCATGAAAAGGATACAGGGCCTGACGGACAAGGAAACGCTTGATCTACAGGGCAGAATCCTGGATGGAACAATCCTGCTAAGGAAAAGTAGAAGTTCAAAAATGCAGGACGCAAAGGATTACGCCACAATCCTAAAGAGACGGCGTGCGTTGGAAGAAGGCATCACAGAGTTTTGCAATGTTGCCTCCAATGCATGCCATGATTTTGATTATTATAAGGAGAAGGCTGCGCTTGATGAGGAAGACATGAAGGAGTTGAACCGTCTATGTCAACCCTACATCAACACCAAGCTAAAGCGTAACGTCAAAACCCTCCCCTTCCCTGAACGTGCTATGGCAATTCTGAAGAGGAAGCTTGGATTCGGGGTGGTCCCATTTAAGACCGATGATAGCTCCCCTCCATTCCTGGTAACCTTGGGACACAAGGGGTTTGGTGGTCTGGAACTGGCACCTGGCCCGTGGCACTTTGCCATGAATATGATCGAAGACCCCACCCTATTTTATGAAAAAACTGATATTGACCAGTGGTACAAGACGTGTCTGGACATGACCGAGTTGGATACTTTCAGTTTCCTTATCTTTTGCATGCCGGGCAATCAGACAACTGCTGTGTCACAATGGGCAGCTGATATTAACTTCACCAACAAGATCTTGTATTCCATATACGAACTGGAACATGAGTGTAGACTTGGCCTGCCGAAGGCACCAAGTTTTGCCAATATAGTTTTGGTTTTGGTTTCAAGATCGGCTGCAGACCTGGACAAGTGGTGGTCTAACAAACACCACTATCTCGACAAGTTCATGATTTCTCAAGAGCAGATGGAACCCTGGAAGGGCGGCAAATTTATGGAGGATGTGCCATGGACAAAGTCAGCACTGATGGTGCGACAGGTCCAATACATAGAATTCCTATCCGGCCAAGAGTTATCAAGTACTTCATAACCAGCTTGGTCGAGGAAGATCATATTGTATGCGAGTGGTACATGAATGGCCTGTTCTCTCAGGGGGCTATGCTGTATGGAATGAAACCAATATCCGTGGTTGGAAATAAGGACATGGTTGAAACCATTCGGTCATATCTGGACCTACTTCATGAGCATTTCAAAGGGAGGAAGACAGATGGAAGCAGTAAGGACGATGATGACGAAGACAAACCTGACAGCCAGGGAGAGAAAGATGACGGAGACGAGAATGTCCAAGGTTTAGACGAGGATGCTGCGGAACAAATTCTGGAGAATCTGAGATTGAGGTGAGTTCACTTTGCTCTCGGAGTGTTTCTCGACTCGCGAGTCGAGAAACCCTCCGAGTCTTTAACTTTTTCCTTTAGTCGAGAAAGTCATTTCCTATCTGACGTCTTTCATCATTCCAGGGACATCGACCGCAACAAATCCGGATCATTGACAATATCACAGGGATCTGCTGGCAGTTCACATCACGAGGAGGATACTACATCCAAAAAAGGCAGTCAAGAGCAAGACAGTGCAGGCAGCAAGAAAAGAGATGAAAAAATAGTGATCCCGCATATGGATCCCGATCAAGGGGAAATCTGGTCAGAGCCAAACTCTAACTGGGATCCAGCGGGTCCCACCAAGCTTGTAATATTTGACGTCAATGGAGTATTAGCTGCAGTATACCACGATAAAGACGTCCCTGAGCTTAACAGCTCGTAGATGCCGACAAAAATGGGGTCTAAAATCGTGTGTCCTCGGCCTAAAGCAAAGGAGATTATTGATTGGTGCCTGGAACGGGGATTCGAAGTGGCCATATGGTCTTGTATGGCAAAGAAAAATATTATCAATGTCCTTGGTGTTCTCGGCCTTTCAGTTTTGAAGTTCAAGTTTGTTTGGGGAAACGAAAGGGTCGAGCATGTGTCAGACCTCGATCCAGCCATCACAAATGGGAAGCCTATTATGGTGAAAAGGCTGGACATGGTTTATGAAACATACCAGGACTTTAACAAACACAACACGCTGATCATAGACGACTCCGCCTACAAGTGCTATCATAACTCGCACAATACAATCATTGCCAAGAGTTATCGACCAGAGGAGTATGAAACGGATAGGTGGTTGTCTTTCAATCTCGTTCCTGTGTTGGCGGAATCCCTGTTTGCCATACTTGTGGCCGATGTGATTAGACACTATCCAAACCTCAAGGAGGTCGATCCAGAGAGCAGCGCGATCATGAAAGCTATGGACGACAAATATTATGGTGATCAAGAAGAGTGACCTCTGCTTTCAGATAGTCGAGTTGTGTAAATCTTGTAAAGAAACGTGAAGAAATGTACTATATTTTGTACTGAATATACTTGTACATTGAGTTTTCGCTGGCTTTCTCGACTCGCGAGTCGAGAAAGGCATGCTTGTCCTATTGATGAAACCATTTGTATGTTTGTTTGTGTGACTGGATGCAGCCATATTCTATAATGATAATGGTTGTATATTGGGTTTCCTGGGCCTTTCTCGACTCGCGAGTCGAGAAAGGCACTGCTTGTCTCGTTGACGAGACCATTTGTATGCTTCCGTGTGTGATTGGATGCAGCCATATTCTAATGAGAATGGTTGTACTTTGACTTTTCCGGGCCTTTCTCGACTCGTGAGTCGAGAAATGCACTACTTGCCACGTGATTGGATGCAGTTATATGGAATGAATATTCTCCATTGTATTTTGAATTCACCATTCTTTTCTTCGTTTTGACTAATGGCACCGTAATTGTTAATCATAGACTCTCCTAGAGACCGCTCCAGCGGCACACGCATCCCCTCCAAGGCGGCAGAGATACCGCTCGGCACGTATCCCGCCCACGCTACACTCTTACCCGCCTTTGGGATAAGGTTGCTCGCGAATGCGTATGTTATGCACACGCCGATAAAGAAGAGGGGACGAAATTTGAGACAGTCCCGTAAAGCTCAAAGCATCTTGCAAGCATTGCATAACATCCACGGAGGTTGGGGAAGGAGCATATTCGATGAAAAGTCTGCGGAGGAGAGTGGAGAAGTCGAGTGGACAGGTCAGCCGGTGGCTCCCGAGGCACCTCCTCGTGAGGCATTCCACACTCTTCAGGTTGCCCCCAAGGCTTACAGATGGCATGAAAAAGCCCCGCAAGTTAATTCCCTAAGGTGGACCACCTACCACGATGATGTAATCAGAGTGAGCGCAAGACCGCCATGGTCTCTGCGTCCGGCCCGACGTAAAATACATTGTACCTATTCAATTTATTAATAAAAATTCTTTTCAACTAGAACTTTGGTTTCAATGCAGATGAATTTCCTTTGTTTGAGTTGTATTGTTCTTGTTCTCGACTCGCTATCCCAGAAAACGGGAGAAAGCTCGAACCCACACTAAGAGACAAATATTCAATTATGGACAGGTTTTAAATCGAGTTCTCCTTTTGTGTAAAATAACAGGGTTCCGAAAAAAAGTGGGAAGGGTAAAAGCATGCTAGGGTGTCATATATTAGTTCTAAATTCATGTACTATTTTGCACTAGAAACCCGCTTTTTTATGTAATTTTGAATGTATGGTAGGAGGCCACGTGCTTGTCGTTATATATTTAAAAAGGAATATATTTGATTGTTTGTCATCATGACATGAAGTGGCCGGCGGTTGTTGCGAAATTTTGGGCACAATCAATCGGATTCCTCCGATCCAAGCAAATTCCCTCCAATCCATCCGGCAAGCAAATTCCCTCCAATTTACTTGGTCTAAGAATCTAAAACAAAGAAAAGAATTTCAAATTCTTGCCGGATCTTTGCATGCATATCGGGCTTTCATAATAGTAGTAGTGGCATGGCACAAGAAAATCAAAGTATGAACAAATTACTCAGCCGATGTCCAAAATGAGGACGGTGATACCCCAAATCGACAAAGGGAAGCGAAAATGGTTGAACAAGATACTCTAAATGACATGCCGAATGAAGTGACAGAGAGTGATAATCACAACAAGTGAGAATGGCGATCATATTCCGTGTACTTCACCAAAAAATCGTGAAAAGAGTAGAAAAGGTTGTTGAATGCTTTAGAAATGAAGCCGCTTCTCTATCTCCCGGTGAAAGAGAGGTATTGGTTTCTAGGATCTTGCAAGATAACAGCTCTTGGGGTTGTTTAAACCCGTGATTGGGCTACCTTCAAAAGCAAGGTGAAACATTCATTGTTACAAAATCTCAAAGATGGATTAGAAGAGGTTAAATCTTCTAATAGTAGTGACAAGTTGGCAGCCAAGCACTCGCTTTATCCATGATTGTTGGAAAAAATGGGAATTGAAGCAAAAAGGAGTTGCTTCAAAAATGTTGAACCGCCATCCTCGAAATTTGTCATACGCAGCGTAAGAAAAGAGAATGAAAATTGCAGGTCCAAGTATATGGGCATTAGCAAAAGTGCAAAGAGAAGATCTGATTGTTTGGACGAAGACACAAAGCAATTAGTCATCCAATTTTGGTTAAACAACACCAAGGTTTCACCTAAATACAGGGATGTAAGAAAGAAAAGGCATCAGGCAATCCAGTTTCTTGATATACCACGTATTTCATTCTTTCTTGGTGAAATGCTTCGATCCCTCATGTATATGTTCATTTTATTGGAATTTATAGTATCTTCTTTGTTTTGATGTATGAATGCTTTCTAATGACTGATCTATTATTTATGTATTCACTTTTACTTACTTTTACATATGCAATCACCTTTCTTGGTTTGCTTACATTTATTGACCATGTATATTACACTAAATCTTCCTTTCTTATTTATGCAAAGGACTCCAAAATTCTTAAGCAATGTACGATTAGATATTTGCATAATATTGTATATTATACATGTCTATAGAGTACATATCTTGTACTCGGACTTTTCGAATAGTGCCTATGGACTTCAAGAATTTACTCTAGAACATTAATATGCTCTAGGGTACAAGAATGTACCCACAATAGCTACTTTTATCCTTACACACGATTTTTAATGTACATGTGTAATGTGTATTCTGTTGTCCTTATGTATATTGTAAGTACATTCCGAAAGTACATATGAGTGCATATGAGTACATATGAGTGCATATGAGTACATCCGAGTACATATGAGTACATCCGAAAGTACATATTAGTACATTATGAGTACATGTTAGTACATTTTTACTCGCGATGTACTCAATTGCACATAAAAAATCTTTTATTAACTATGATGATTTGAATGCACAGTCGAAATACACGAACTTTGTGGAGCAACACCCGAGGCAGACATTGGCATCGATTGTTCGAATACCTCAAACCCGATTGTGTAAGGAAGCTAAAGGAAAGAAACACATGTTGTTGTGTCAAGCATGAGCAAGCGAGAGAACTTCGGAAGGCATTTAATTCTATGAGGGCTAAGCTTCACATCAATTGTAGCTGCAATTGTGAAGTTTGTGCTGCTAACAAAAATGATGGAATTTGTCAGGCTCACAAGCATACATACTGTAATGTCAGCACTCTATGGAGGAGTATGGTTTGTCCAAAACAGGATAGTGACGAGTGGCACAAATTAAATTGTATTGCAAGTGATTGCAAGGACTGTGGTAAGCAGAACATTAGCTTGTGTCCAAAAGAAACTGAAAATGACATTGAAAGCAAAGTCAATTGGCAAATATACTCTTATGTGGATGAGAAGTCTAAAAAAGGAGTCTCAAGAAGGCTCAGATTGGTGGAGAAGACAACAAATGCACCTGTAATGCTGGATGCCATGTTTGGTCACATGAAGACATTTATCCATCACAACTTTGCAGCTCACTGGCAAAGCAAAGAATTCAGAATATATGTTCAAAACCTGAGAGACGATTCAGTGATATCAGTGGTTGACTTTGTAGAAAATTATACATTGAAGCCTTTCAAAGAGGTTCAGTCAGAACATTGGAATGCAGACCAAGTTACTATAATGGTACAGATTACCATGCTAAAGGTAAATGGCATCTTGAAGAAGACTGTTCATTTGTATATTTCTGATGACAGAAATCATGATACACATTTTGTACAACATGCATTTAAGCTTCATCTAAAATGGCTGAAAGAGAATGGTGGATCTCATGTACAGTATCATATTGTGTGGTCTGATGGTTGTGCTGCACAATACAAGTCCAGAAGAAATTCATATTTCATTACCAGGTACTATGTTGAATATGGCATTCGTTTACAATGGAACTACTTTGGTTCTGGGCATGGAAAAGGTGAACATGATGGAGAGTCAAGCAGGTACTTGCAGCCGAACAGTTACGAGAACATGGAACAGAGATTAGAGGTGCACATTATGCTTGTGTTGTCTTGAGGAGCAAGCAATCTAATGTTAACAGAGTATACTGGGAAGTGAAGGAGTCAGATATTGATAGAACCAATGCATTGGATGTGCAACCTCTTCCCCGGTATTCAAATTGCATGCTATAGCTTCTATAAGTCCAACTGACCCCACCTTAGTAATGGTGAGACCATTATCTTGCTTCTGCAATGCTTGCATTAACTTTGAATGGGATGCTTGTGAGTCCATTTCATTCTGTGGGAAGTGGCAATTAAAGAAGCTAGTACCCCGAGTAAGTACTCATTGTGAAGTAGAGAATGAGGAAACTGCTGCTTTTGCAAATGAAAATGAAGAGCTAGAAGATCTAGTACAGGTAGGTGATATGTTTGCTTCTTTTGCTGCACCAGGAAATGAAGAAAATATGCCATACTATATCCTTCTTTGCAAGAAAACAAAATTTGTTTTGCAGGAAAATGTTATTGACGATTACAAAAATTATCACCATACAGGTGAAACAGTCATATCCGCGTATTACTATCAAAAATTTCCTGGTTGTCATCACAAGTATAAGTTATTGGATGACAAAGAAGTTCTTGTACCTGCAGAGTCTGTTATTGGTGCTTCTGCAGCTTATGCATTGTCTACTGATGTGCATGAGATGCTACTGGGAAGTCTGCCTGAAATGCTACATGATCTGGAATAGCTTGAACAGATTATATGTTGGACAGATTATATGTTGGAGAGAAATCTGAAAAGAGAAAAGTGCAGGTGTAACATGATTTATATTACATTGTAATTGAGTACATCAACTTATTTCAAAACATGTTTCTTGTTATTGATAACTTTACAGAATATATCAACTTCTTTTATGCCTAACTATTACATCCTGTGGTGGCTAAAATCTCATAGGTATTGCATCCATTCTCCTAAGATTTCCGGAGCGCCATATAATGTTAGGACTAGTTGTGGCAGAGGCCACTGCTACTTCTCTTGCAATTGGAAGCCCACTCCAGCCCTCACGCAGCGCAGTTGACTCGTGCGCACTTGGCAACTGATTCCTTCCCCAAGGATCAGGATCATAGATCTTGTGAATTGCCCAAAGTATTGTTAGCATCTCATCCCTGGTGCTTATGTCTTCGATCTGTTCAACCTGTTCCCATAATCCAGGCATGCTTCATACATTAAGCCACAAGAGAATGGTACATCTGGAACATATATTTTTCAAATATATTTCATACGTCAGCAAGGCGCTCACGACGGCGCCCACGACGGCGCCGTTTTGCCGTATTGCGGTTTTCCCCTTTCTGATAGCAAATCCGACCAATTCCGATGGGACAAAAACAGCTGATGGAGAGATTCGAAGCCCTTTTCACCCAATTGCAGTCAAGATGGGAGGCAGAGGATGCTCGGTTAGCAGCTCAGGACATGGAAAAACTCCAACTGCATGAAAAGGTTAGTCAATTGCAAAGTGAAATTGGCAGTTTGAAACATGAAATTGGCATTATGAAACAGAACTTGTGTGCGCAAACACCGATTTAAAATCTGTGAAAGCAAGAGCCGATAGTGCAAATACTTGAATTAAAATCGGAAAGGAAAAGTTGGGATCGAGTGGGGAATTATGTAGAAGAGATTAAAATTGATCAGGAGAAGAGAGAAGTAGAAGGCAATGACAAAGTAGAAAAAATCGCTGAGCATGTAGAATCTTGTGTTAGCAATGTCATGAGAGAAGAGCAAGCCCGCGCTAATAAGCGAATGAATATTAAGTCGCCGCCTTCCCCAGAAGAAGAAGAGATGACACAAAAAAAAGTGAATGACTTTTTGAGAATACAATGCACCTACATGATCCCGGTTTTGTCGGGTTGTTTCGTGTGGGAAAAACAAATGGGTAAACCGAGGCCAATCATAATTAAGTTTCAAAGCTTGCAAGCTTCGGGAACGAGTCATGTTTAACAAGAGTGTGCTTTGAAAGGACGTAATCTTTGGTTAAACGATGATTTAACACAAGCAATGAAAGAAGAGGAATTTAAGGGTAAATTGCAAAAGATGCGAAATATAAAGAAGCGGAAAGCATGCATACATTCAAGGAGGCGGGTTGTGGATAAAAGAAAACTGAGGAGGGCAGCTAAGAGTGATGAATAGGAACTTCGGGACCCTCGAGTGCATGATATGGAATATTAATGGTTTGAGCGACGGAAACAAGTTCTGATTGCATCAATTTTAGAAACAAATGGATTTGTTTGTCATTGTAGAAACATGGGAACATGAGACTAGTAGATTGGGAAATCTACCAGGTTTTGCACTGATAGAATCAGTATGGAATATAAAAGGCACGGGAAGAGGCAGAGGCTTTGGTGGCATTGCTTTGTTATCTTGCGCCGCCAGTATGCCCAAATGATAAAAGTAGTCAAAACATGTGAATTTAAACAATACATGTGGCTAGAAATTAGAGGGCAAACTGTGGTTTATGTTGCAGTGGTATATTTTGCTCCTCCGTGATAGTTCTCAGATACAACCAATCGTATTATCGCCAAGATCCATTTATACATCTTGCACGTGACATTGCTGAATTTAAATTGAAAGGACCAGGTGTTTTTGGTGGGGATTTTAATGGTCGGATTGCTCAGCACCAAGCAGGTATCAAATTGGAAGGGATAAGAGATTTATGGTTGCGGGGAATTATCCGCTTATGAGATGAAATTAGCGTGTTGGCAAAGATTATCCGACGATACGGTGGAAAAATGATATGGGTAATCTTGTGCTTCAGCTTTCTATGCAGGCTTCGAAATGGTAATTCTGAATGGTATACCTAAATTTCCCTCCTCTTGCAAAGATGACTTGTGTTCGACCACAAGGGGCTAGTGTGGTGGATTATCTAGTGGGAGAACCTGCTTGGCTGAGGCTCGTAGATGATTTTAGAGTGGAGGCAGAACCTGAATCAGATCATGCTGCATTAAAATTCAATCTGTCTTTAAAGCTGAGCAAAGCAAGTATTAAAAGCGCCCCACAGGGTAAGGTAAAAGTCTGAGATGGAAAAAGGCGTGATTATGCAATAGAATTAGAGAAAGCTCTTCAAGATATTGACTGGTCAGGAGATTTGGTAGAAAAAAATACATTGCTTATGAATACAATGTATGCAGTGGCCTCTAGTGTTTTTGGAAAGACTAAAGGTGGTGTGCACCTAAGAAAATGCCAACCGTGGTGGGATGAAGAATGTGTAGAAGCCAGGCGTGCCTTCTATCAGTCATATGCAAAACTGGATGCTAGAAAGAAATTTAAGAAGATCACAAAAAGGAAAAAAAGGATATGGGAAAAGGAATGGCAAGAGAAGCTTGCACAAGAACTCCAGCATTTTCCTAGAGATTTTTGGGCTAAACTGAAACCGCCTGCATCAAATGCAGGAGATTTTAGTAGACATGAGTTACTAGATTATGCCCGTGAACTCTATACAGTACCAGGGGCGGCTCCTATGGATTTAGAGCCTGGAGACGTGCCAGATATATTTGATGCTGAGGATGTTAAGCTATCTTTGCAAAAGATGGCGAATGGAAAAGCGCATGATCCTGAAGGTTTTGCCGTTGAGATGCTTAAATGGGGAGGAGAAATTCTTCATGCTAAAGTGGCCGAGGTGTTTAACTTGGCGCTTAACAGGGGTTTTCCCAACCAATGGTGCTTGAGCAGGATTGTAACTATCCTGAAAGCTGGAGATCCAGCTTGTGTTCGGAATTATCGCACTATTATGATTAGTAGTGTGATGGCTAAGCTCTTTGGGGCTGTACTTGAGAAAAAAATTTCATGCTGGGCAGATATGCAGGGGGCGCGAGCCTTATGCCAAGCAGGTTTTCGCAGAGATCACTCCACTGTGGACCACTTAGTGACTTTGCGCATCATGGCAGAGGGAGCTAAGGGTGCAGGTAATGCATTATATTGCTGCTTTGTTGATTTTACGAAAGCATTTGATAGAGTGCCTCGTACACAATTGGGGGCACGACTGGAGAAATTGGGAGTGCCACTCTCACTACGAAAGGCAGTTGCTCGGCTGTATGAAAAAGTATTGGTGGAACTCACATTCCCATTAGATGGATTAGAGAAGGTGGAGAGCAATATAGGGGTGAAGCAGGGGTGTCCTTTATCACCTACACTTTTTGGCCTTTTTATCGATGAGCTTGAGGCATGGATGACAGGGCGGTCAGGAGTGGAGGTTGGGGATTATCTTCAGCTTCGCTTTCGCCCGATGATGTGGTACTGGTATCTAAGACAGAAATGGGTTTGCAACGTTTGTTATATGTGCTTGAGCAGTTCTGCGAAAAAACAGGTATGAAAGTGAATAAAAATAAAACCAAAGTTATGGTGGTTGGCTCTCGAGATTCAAGGGTGATGTATCCGGATGGGGAAATTTTGGAACAAGTAAAACAAAGATAAATATTTAGGGATCGAGTTTACTAATGATTACAAGTGGTCAATGGGAGCAGGGGAAACGAGTGTCTGGAGGTCTCCGTGCTTTGTATTACTCCCTCAGTTTATGGCGCCAGAGAAACATTTGGAGTTGGTCTCTTAGGAGGCTTATGTTCAAAGTGATGGTGCAAACAGTTGTACTTTATGGTTGTCTAGCTTGGGGGCCAGGTTTGGCCAGGGCAAAGTGGCTAGAGATTGAACAGGTGCAGAAGAGATTTCTGGTGGAGGAGCTGGGGGTAAAAGTGCAAACTCCCTATGAGATGCTACTAGCAGAGGCAGGATTATATCCTTTGGAGGTAGAAGCATTGTTTCAAACCCTAACCTATTACCCGGAGGATACAGTATGGATGACATTAGGATACCCGCATGAGCCTTTGCTAGAATCCCGCCTGGCGTCATGCAGTGGTATAGTCATCTTGTGGATTGGGTGACATTTTGGGGTATAGATCTCAATGATCTCCCGCATACGATGTGGGGTTACGTGCATTTGTGATTGGCGAGCATTACGAAGATGTGGCCACGTGGTGATCTTGGGGTTAAAAGAAATTTCTATAGGCAAGAAGTTAATGCGATGGTAATATCACGAGGAGCAAGGCTACTTAAAAGCGAGCTTAGCCTGGAAAAAGCGTCAGGTAATTGCTAAACTTAGGCTCGGGCCTCACTCTTTACTGATTGAAAAAGGGCTAGAGCAAAAGATTCCAAGAGAGTTGCTTTTTGTCAATGTTGTTTTGAAGCACAAGTGGAGGATGAAGAACATGCATTGATTAGATGTTCGGCTTTCGATCATATTCGAGAAAGTCACAATATTACATGTGGCTCTTTTTCAAATCTGTTAGATTTACCCCCATTCGAACTTGGAGCTTACCTATATGAATACTTGAAATCGAGAGATGAGCTATTAGCATTATATAAAATGGCTGAAAATTTGCTCACCTAACGGTGAGCCCTTGTTGACTGAATATTGCTGTACTTTTTCGCTGATAGACCTGAGGGTCTGAAGGCGTGACAATAATAATAATAATAATAATATTCTGCTTCAGTCCCTAAAGTAGAAGGTGGTTCATCTGGTTCAACCTCTGCTCCATGTACATGTACAAGTTCATTTTGTTCTGGTTCAACCTCTGCTCCATGTATAAATTCCTCTTCAATTTCATTTTCCTCAACTTCTAATCCAATAACAAAAGTTAAAAATTATTAGCATTTATAAAGTATTAAATCTAAAACTTCCTCAACCTTAAATATTAATAATAGATATAATTTAACAAGTACTCAAAAGAGTTATGAAAGCAAATCAACATCAAGAAAAGTTACAGTAAAACAGATTCAGTTTATCAAAGGCATTGTACATAGGGCCTTTATTCTGTTCATATCTTCGCCGTATTCATCCACTATAGTCTTGATGATAATGTCACCATATATGTCCCAAGAGTCATCCAACTTATGCTCCTTTATGTAATTGGTAAAATCTGGTGCATATTTCAACCCTACCAACCAATCAAATAAGAAGGACAGATGGTTGTCGCGTTCTATCAAAGGTGTCCATAGTGGCACACAAACATAATTTTCTTTGTTGAAAAGAGCTTTGTGCTTAGACTCAAACACACCACAGAGTCGACCATTGTATTTAGGATATTCAATGACAATACTATCCATAGGTACTACTTGAGGGGTTACACCAACTGAATTTGTGTAAGGAAGTCCCCAACATCTCTCTTTTCCATAAACATGTTTAAATTTTGGGATGCCATCTTCATAGAGCTTGTCCAAAATTGATGTTATGATATCTAAGGTAAGAGTTGACCATATGGCCAAATCCCATTGAAAGGAGGCATATTGAAGCATTGCTTTCATTGTTGGTCTGCAGTAGAAAACTCCATGTTCTGTAATTATGGGCTTGTAAGAGGAAATATTGATTCCTGGAGTTCTATAAAAGTAACTCAGAACACCTTGGATCTCAAATATTAGGAGTCCTGTAAGGAAGCAAAATATAATTAACATACAGTAGCACTAGGATTGCAACCATTCATTGATTACATTATCAAGATTACATAAAGCCAAATGGCTTAGTGTTGTTTCCAATAAGAAAAAAGCCAATTGGCCTCATTTGATAAAGAGTTATGAAAGAAGTTAAGCACTACCATGCTTCTCTTGCGAGGTGCTAGTAGTGCCTGTTTCGATGAGATGGCTCTTATAATTAATCATAGTCTTAATGAGCACATGTCTCCTGGACTGTGCATACTCCGCATCAAACCAATCTGAAGAGAACTGAAAGAATGAAAACAAATAGTTTTCAGAATTAAATATTATATAAAAAGCAATTGTGTATATGTTATCTCACCATGCTCTTAGCCTGCACCTGGGCATCCACAAAGGCTTGCATATAAGCCACGACATAAAGACCACAGGAGGCCAGGTCACCTTGTTGTGGAACCTCAGGTCTAATTTCTTTCTGCACTGAATTCTTTACATAAATATCAATCTTACGAGAACTGGAATTAGTCAATGCTGTAATGATATCGTTATGAAGCCTGCAATAGAAAATAACATCAGAACTATGAAGCATTACACTGAATTAATAGTGAATGCACTTACATTATAACCATCCTCGTGTCAACCTTCACATTCTTTAGCGAGTTCAGAATAAGGATAGCTGGAGAAGACAAAGGGGTGCTGCTACAGTTCTTGGCCTTATCTAAAACAATGATGACCAGTGCATGGTGCATAGGATCCTCAATCTGGATTGGAATCATAATGTACTGGCATTTGCTCAATATGATTCCCTGAAGCCCTTTTTGAACTACAGCCAATCCAGACTGTACCATCGAAGTTGCATCAGATGACAGTTTGTTAAAGGCTGTTCTGTAGGCTAAGAAATTCTCTGAAGGGAAGAAAAAAAATGCATCACGCCATTTGTCAGGCATAATGCTAATCAGATACCTATTCACAAAGAAAGTGAGGTTAGATGTTCAGTAGTTAACCATAATGCAAAAAAAAGAATCTGATCAAGTTACCTTCCAAATATATCTATATGCCTGTTGGACATGTGCCTGTCTCTGCAAAGACCTTCCACACAATATTTAGTGACCTTGATTAGAGGCTTTTGCTGGAAAGGGTAGCATGGAACTATTTTCAACAAGCTCTCCAGGTCTCTGTAAAGCAAACTTGCATTATTGAGAGACAAATGAATTGCAACTACAACAGAATCTTACTTACTCTCTTAACAAGGTTTAAAATGAAACGCACTTATTTAAGAAGTGCGTTTGAAAGATTCCCTCAAAAAAATAAAAAAAATTTAAAAAGAGCAAAAAAATAGAGGCATTCAAGTTTTTTGGATATGATTTTTGCAAAGCCGTCATGAAAACAACACTTTTGAAGAAAAATACTCTAAAAGCATAGGACCAAAAAAAAAAAAAAAATAAAGCCATTTAGGGGGTCAAGCAGAATTTTACGAGCCATAGAATTTCCATTGCCAAAATACATGCAATTGAAGTAGGTTGTGTTTGCAAAGCGTGCATGAATACTCTCACGGTAGCGTAACACATCGTTTAAGCGTAAATAAATTCTTTAAACTTTTAACAGAGAAGAAAGCTTTCGAAGTAAGTATTCATATTAAATAGTGTTACCAAAAGTTGTTACATAGCACTATCTGTATAAGGTCTTTAAATAACAGGGCATGTCACAGCCAATTTGCAGAGAATATTTCAAGTAAGAAATAGTCGGTCTTGGGTATAAATTTATACCGACAGGTTGAAATGAAAACCCGTCGGTATAAATTTATACCACAGGTGGTGGGTCCACCCAGTCCACAAGACTCTCATCACCTTGAGATTTTGTTTTCCTTGATCTCTCCAAAGATCGTTCTTACAGATACATTCCTTCGTATGCATTTGTTTGATAATTTGAAGTACTTCAGCCTGCTTGTATTGACCATAAATTGTATTGACCATAAATTGTAATAATAGACGTCCAAGTCACAATGTCTTGATGTCAAAATCTAGAGTTGCCTCGTCCAAGCTTGATCTTAACAATTAGCCGACATTGTATTTAGCACTTTTTAGAGCTTGTGACGACAAAAAGAGCTTACCAAGAAACTACAATGGAAGAACCCTATTAAATCTTTTGTAGTTTTTATTAGAAAGGAATTTAACCTTTTCTTACAAAACCCAACACACATATTACTTTGAATCAAAAGAACATGTGATCGTTTTCAATTAGTGCCAACTCCTTGGCGATTCTTGCAAAGTTGCGTAACCTTGAATAAGCACATAACACATGGCAAGAACACTTTTGCAGATGGGCCATGCTTCCTTTTGGCATATCTAAACTTCTCGTCCCCGCATTGTACCATTGTGCCACAAATGAGATGAAGGTTTACACTAGGATTGAGACCATTATTACACCTTAAGTAACTTTAGAGTTTTTGAAAGTAACAACATAGTTACATCGTTCTCAATCTCCTTGCGCATGTGCAGATAAGTGGAACCTTCTTGAATCTTCAAAAAGCCAATCTCATTTACGCCAAGGTCTTTCTCCTGAAAAGTTAAAGCTATTTTTTGTTGATCCATTTCTCAATGGAATCTCTCTCCCTACCGCAAGAACTAATGGAGCAGAGAAGAGATGAGAACTTTGTAAAAATTTACCTCGAGCAAAGTTCTCATATCGCAAAAGGCCCGAAGGAGTTGGTGAAGATGGGGGTTTCAACTCGGGATAATCGCATACCAAAGTTGGTTAATGAGATTCACACAATATACTCACATCGATAAACCACAATATGCATTGTAAATTACAACATCCGCTTTTGAAGCCACTTTAATTTCTTCAAACAGAGCCATTGCCTTATTCACTTTCCCATTTCGTCCAAGCAAGTCTAATAATGTGTTATAAGTGTAAGAATCGAGAGTAACCAAAGATCTTTCATTTCTTTATAAAGCTTAAGGGCTGTTGCCACATCGTCCCACTTTTGCAAAGCCGGCTATAAGATGGTTATATGACACAGTGGTTGCATATCCATTTATATTCTTAAACTCTTGGAAAAGCCTCAAAGCAGTTATTGGTTTTCCCGCCTTGTTTGCATGACCTAAGCAAGTTATGGAAAGTCGGGGATCAACTTGGTGACCTTTCTCTTCCATTTCATGAAAAAATTTCATCGAGGAAAAAACATGGCTAACAGTT
This sequence comes from Isoetes taiwanensis, assembly GCA_021234155.1. Taxonomy (NCBI): domain Eukaryota; kingdom Viridiplantae; phylum Streptophyta; class Lycopodiopsida; order Isoetales; family Isoetaceae; genus Isoetes; species Isoetes taiwanensis. Next base: position 17,082,670 of record JAJEKV010000009.1, on the reverse strand, counting down.
TTTACCTTTATAAGCCTCATAATAGCGGTGGTTGCAATAACCGACCGATTAAACTAGGACATCATTTATACTATCAATTTAGTATCCAATCTGTTAACTTGCTTACTTCCAAAGATGGAAATTCCAATGCCATGTACAAACTTCATGTTATGTTTTCGGAAAATACATTTAATATATGTAGAAAAGAAGGAACGTCTCGTGTATAACATCCAGTCCAGTTTGACCCTAGATAAACTTTTCGCTTTTGTCTTTGTCCATCTCTACATGTGTCCATTTCTTTTGCCCACGCTTCTCCATCAAGCGTGAATGGTTTGCATCAATTATCAAACCATCCAGGTTGCCGGTACGCCTCACCCTAACTATTTCATGATTTACGAGAATACATACCAACCAACATTGCTCCGTTGAAGCAATCAGCAGGCATTAAGTTCCAATTACCAACAAATAGTTTGCGGGTTCCACTACCAAACGCTTTGCGGGTTCCCAACACAAAGTTCGCGGTTCTACTACATCCGAACATGCTACCTTGGAGTTCTCGCCTGACCGGGAGCCATGGACAAATTGAATGCTTAAATAAGTCTACGGTTTTCTGTGACCATAAATAATTTAAAGACTTACAAACCGAGATTACCCGTAATCGGCCATATTTTGTACTTTCGACCGCATCTTTGAGATTGTCAAGTCCGAGGACCAGCTTAAAATTCTGTCACTTCACATCATATCAGCTTTCCAACACGTTCTTAATCGCCATCCCCATAGAAAAACCATCCATATCTTTCATGATCATTCGGTTTCATTCGGTTCTTACATTCGCCACCCATTCGTTGTGTGAAAACTCGTGAGAACCAAACAACTGTGGAACCGAAAACAACTGTGAACCAAAACATCTGTGGAAAACCTCGTGGAAACCGAAACAACTCAGTGAGAACATCTGTGGAAACCGAAAACAACCTGCGAGAACCCATTAGTTGTGTGAAAACCTATTCCACATCCGATAAAACTTGGACCGAAGATGCCAACCGATTAAAACCCTAAAAAAAAAAAAAAATCTTCTTCAAAGCTTCTTCAAACTAAGAAACAAACCTCAGATCACTAAGAAACCGATGTCGCACCAATAAAACACCTAAATCATTCGATTATCACAACCCTAAAGTTTTCCCAATACCACGCTTTTCCTAGCCTCGGTATAAATTTATACCGTCAAAAGCATCTGCCATGTTTTAGCCAGGCAAAAATCATGTTATATCCATGAAAGGTCAAGTTATAACCATAAATAAAATTCCGTTTACAAGAATTTATAAGGAAATGTTTTTCAAGATAATGTATTGAATTTAAAAGGAAATATTTTTCAAGAGATCTCATGGTATAAATTTATACCGTGACTTCCTTTTTAAAAAATTTCGGTATAAATTTATACTGCTCTCAGCATTGTCATGTGGGGAGACGGTATAAATTTATACCGCTTGAGCTCACTGGCGGTATAAATTTATACCACTCGAGTTCTTTCCCTTCGTGTACTGCTTGAGCTCACGTGGTAGAAATTTGAGCTCACATGGTATAAATTTATACCGTTTGATAAATTCGTTGTATTGTTTGAACTCACCCGGTATAAATTTATACCGTCCAATAACGTGGGGAACATTAAAGCTTTCGAACTAACACTAAAAATCACCTTTTATGAAACAACCATGTTGTATGATTACCTGGCCATGTTGTATGATTACATTTTGGAGCAACTCTAAAGGCTTAAGCTAACAAGTTGCATGTTGTGACTCAAACGATCTTCGAGGTTAGCATGCGGGTTGCGGTTTCATTGGTAGACAATCAATGAGGAACGATACTCATTGGCAGAGGACACGAATAGCTCTAGTGACCATGGTCTCAACATGTCGATGACAACATGCATTCTCGAATTAGCCGGTGTAACTTTGTTCAAAATGAAAAATCTACACATTTTTTACAATTTTGTTCAAAAATTTGTAGTGATTTCAAAAACTTTAAATGCAATGCCTTTTTGTCGCTCTAATGCACTTGATGTTTTATTCAATGTCTATTTTTTTTTAGTCTCTGAAATTGCTACTATTTTTCATGCTAAACTACGGGGCTAAAAAGGGGTACCAAACAATTTTGCATGGAAGCTAAGTTGAATTAGCCCCTCAAAAATAGTACCTAAAATATTCAAATTGTCACACTTGTCACAAATTTACCTCGAAAAGGGATCTTTTTGAGGGAATTTTAGGGAATCTTTCAAAGATTCCTTTTAAAGTGCGTTTGGAGCAAATAAGTGCGTTTCATTTTAAACTTTGTTTCTTGTGCTGTCATCTCCAGATCGAGCACTTTCAGATGATGTTTGGCTTCTAGTCCTGCAGAAGTCATCATAAAATTGTTCAGATATTACACTTTAAAAGCTTCAATTAACATAATAAATATTCACCTTTTGGTTGAAGTTGTATTTTGCATACACTCCTTCCTTTTTCTTGTCTGCTTCTCCTGTTTAACAACCTTGGTCTCCTCAACCTTGGTTTCCTCTATGTCATCAACCTTAGTGGCCTCAACCTTTGTTTCCTCAACCTTTGTTTCCTCAACCCTGGTTTCCTCCACTGCCACATCATCCTTTTGGATCTCTTGTACCTCCACCATCTCTTGCTCTCCCTTAATATGGCTACTATCCTCTATCTTTTCAATGGTTGCCCAACAAAGGCCGCAGAAGATTCACCAATTTCCAACACTTCGCATAAATTAGTCACCAAAGTTAATCAAGATTGTGAATCCTAATTTTAAGTTAATGGTATACCATTGAATCATCACTCAACAAAGATTTGAATTTCCTCACGAAATGATGGCATTGGCTTAATAGGTTTTCAAATTGGTTTCTCTGGAAATTTGTATTGTGAAGAAAGACTTGCGGACTCGGAACTTTATAATTGTGAAGAAAAACTTGAAGAACCTACAAAAAAATACACAAGCAAAAAGAAGATGCAACATACCCGCAGATAACTCACGCCTTAACTTTAACTTTTCAACCTCTGCTTTGCATAATCCACAAATGTTCAATCGGTATGCTCGTGGCTATATGGAATTCCAAGTGACATATCAAGCTCATATGACATGAAAATTAAATTCCGTGGATTGTAAACCAATCAAATGTGATATTTACTTACATGTATCCGAGGACTTCACCGGGTACCTTAAGCTCTTCCTCAAAAGACTTTACAAGGTTTATAGGTGATGCCCATGTAGAAGTATTTCCCAAATCCTCCCCGACCTTCACAAATCCAATACCTTGGAAGAAAGTGTCATGGCTTCTTGCCATCTACAATAAAGAGTAGAAAAAAGACTTGAGGTAAGAAAAGGAATATGCATGATTAACAAGACTACAATATCATACCCTTTTCCGGTTTCCTTATGCTACCAAAATCACCGCATCACCAAACATTGAGTATATCGGATCATCGCCTAAGAAATATATTCTCAATGTACTCTACAAGTACTGATCAATGAAAAAATTAATGAGACAATGTACTCCAATGTATCCATCCGATAATGTACTTTCGATTTATCATGTAAATGTACACAATGTAATTGTTGAAATGTAATGAATGTACTCTGAAATGCATTGTTCTCCAAGTACAATCAATGTAAACAAAGCTAGCTGATATTGTACTCCCAATCGATGAGTCATGAAGTATTCAATAATAACTCAAAATGTAATTTTGACAAAGAACAATAGCAATGTATCATCACAATTGCTACACTATACGATTCTCAATAACAAGTAATTAGCTACCTACATTCGAAAATGATGAGCACATGAAATTAAAAACTTTCATCTTTGAAAATAAGTAGTCTATTTGGCGATTATACATGACCGTGAACCCACATTATCCAACTACAAAAACTATGTATCTAAATACTCAATGTAAATGCAAGCCTAAAACCTTCATGCAAAAAAGAATCTAACTATTAAAATAAGAAAAGAAATTGTAAATTAAATGTACATCTACTAACCTTTTGTTGCAAGCAGTCCAAGTGCTACAGGCAAATTGCTATTCCATGAGCAGTCAGGATCAACACATGAAATCTTTGTGCTAGCAAGATAGGATATACACAGCAGACAATAAGGGTGTCTGCAGGATGCCAGAACCACTGGATTCACACCAAAAGATTGCTCACAATATGTGTAGCTTCAATCTTTCCATCTACATGTTTCAATTCGGTAAGATTCATGTCAATATGTTTCTGGAGCTCAGCCTGATCTTGCATTCTTGATTCCTTTTGCTCGATAGCATCCTCAACTTTCCATTTTAGGTGCTGAAATCTTATGGCACTTTCAGATGTTTGGTCCAGTTTTGATTGTTGATCCTCCAATGCTGCCATTTTTGCTTCAACATTCCTCTCTGCTTCCTGGACCAACCTAATATAAACTGCTCTCTCCCCTTCCTTGTGCTTCAATGTATCAAGAATCTCTTGCCTTCTTTCCTTTAACTCAGTTAATTTCTTGCTTAAAGATGTTTTCACAATAGATCTGTTGTCTAAGAAGTTACTGAAAACTTCTAATTGCTCCTTTGTGTAACTCTTAGCTGAAGTTCTTGGGGCTTTTGCATTTGCATTGCTAGATTTCACTGTCACCACCTCACTAGATAGATCAGAATCCTTTTGCTTCGATCCGCCCATGCTTTGACATCTTCCCAGGTCCACTTCACCTTTCAGATGCAATGCAAATGCCCTTGCGAAGTACAGAGGGACATAGTGATTCATAACATCTTTTCTTCCAAAAGCAAACTCATACCATTTGCAGAATTCTTCTGTCCATGCTTGGTGCTTCATCACCCCATATCTCTCTTACCATAGCATCATACTGCTCGTAAACATCACAAAAATTCAGTTGTCTGAGCTGTCTTCTGAAAACCCCGGTATCATCGAGGTAAAATTTCCCTTTTGGCATGCGAACTTGAAGCTTTCTTATTTGTTTGAGGCTTTCCTGTCCTTGGAGACTTTCTTGAACCCTTGATTGGTGTCTTCTTTGGGGTCTTTGCCATGTTTACGATTACACCAAAATGAACAAAGCAACAAATTTGATTTCATAAGATAAATTTGCCCGAAATATTTGAAGATCAGACCGTAAACCAAACGCATTGTTTATATTCATGTAACTCCTACATCGATTTAGCTTGAAAAATACCGCTTTTCGATTTTTAATCCATAGAACCAGTTCTGTTACTTCTTGAATTCATTTTCGGACTGAAATCACAGAAAATTAAAACTACAAAATAAAGAAAACAAAACCTACAGGGCAGATCACACCGATATGCAGTGTTCCGAGCCGGTTCAAACGTTCTTAGCAGTGCCAATTTTCGGAAAACAAACCAATTCTTGCTCCACTCGGTTAGCCAAGAAACAGGGGGGAACAAAATGGAGGGAATTTTTGGTACACTGAATAATGACATTTTCTTTAATGATGACAATCAAAAACTTGCTATAATTAAAATACATAACGTTATATGTAATGTATTCGAATGGCCCTTTTTTTTATCACCCTAGCGTGCTTATACCCGGAATGGAATGAGACCCACTTTAATTAAATACGACTTATGCGCTTCAACAGCTAGGTAGATCCCGAGGGAAATGGGACCAACGACACGACTATTCTTTCCCGACGGGTTCTTGCTCACCATCAAGAGCTCGACGATAGGTAGACAGCCTCGTGATAGCGGCCTCGCACTGATTTAGGAGGGATGAACTCCAGTTCTATACGTGCGGGGGGCATCGTGTAAGAGCATGGAACGCCACAGCACCTCAACCACTCATTTTTATGAAATGGCGACTCTCCCTCGAGCAACTATATAGCATGTATGCTCTTTGGTCCCCCTTTGGGCTTTGGTAAATCATTCCAAGCCATGTATGCTCAAATACTAGTTATACGTTTTCATTTCCATATGCTTTACTCGGTTTCAATATTGCAATTCATTTTCGTTCTTGCTCTTCTGTGTCCTATATTTTGCTGTCATTTTCGTTCTTGCTCTTCTGTGCTCTATATTCCCTTGTTGCAAGCATCAAATCGAAGTAGTTTTGCAAAGGCTTGAAGATTGCAGGGGCAATCAGAGCATGGAGTGTTGCTTAGGGTTATTCGAGGTTTAGGGTTCTGATGGATGGCTACAACTACAAAGAACAGGTAAACTTAAAAGATCGAGCATTTTTATTTGGTTAAGAAATAGCTAAAAAAATCAAGGTTTTCTTTGGTACAGGCTTTCTATAGTGTATGATATGTCCGTATTTGGTGTAGTTATCTGGATCAAAACAACAAATTTTCGGTCGGATTTGGTAGGGTTTCACATCCCCCAATTGATTAATACAGTATTTGCATTATTGAATATTGTTTCACAATCGATCTTTTGGATTCGGGCTTGACAAATTGATTTAGTTTGCCCATCTCTCTATTTTGTTCCCTATCCACCTATTCTGTTTCTTGTCCACCTATTCTGTTTCTTGTCTGCTATTTTATTTCCATCCTTTCTATTCTACTTTTGGCCACAGACATTACCATGACTCGTGAAATCAAGCGCATAGCAAAGGAGGCGTGCAAATCTAAGAATACGGTAACTCCCTTGAAGGCTTTTGAAAAATCTTACGACCCCGCCATTGAATCATACCTCCTTCATTGAGGATGAATCTCATACCCTTCAAAGTTGCCCAGCATATGATCAAATCCGGACGCACTATGCTGAGTTGGTCAGGCCTGGCCAGCCGCTACATGTGACATTGAGCACGGCATCCGTACAGGTGCTAGGATCATACCTTCAGGAGGTCATGGACATGCGAGATCAGCTATATCCTCGGGCACGCACTTGACATGTACATACACATTTTATTTCATGATGATATACTTGTACAGTTTGACAGCATTCTTATTACTGCCACGGTTTTTCCCTCGAAAACCCTTCGGGGCGAGGGTTTTTTAACCCGGGCAGTAATAAGTTTACTGCGCTCCTTCTGGGTCCCATAGGCCGATTGGTCTCAGTGGACGATAAAAAACCATTCTCAGTCTCATTCCTAATGACAAGTAGATGCACTAAAAGATATAGTGTTTTCTTCTCAACATTGGAGATAAACTGGTTAACTGTGATGCACATGTTTAAAGTGGAACATGTTTTTTATAATCTTTAAATTTCATGTCGCATTTAACCACCTTGACATTTCACATGAAAGTGCCATGGTGTTTTGATGTCCTAGATAGCTTTACGGTGATATCAGTGTTTGAAGCCATGTACTATTATTTTTTGCCTAAGATCTTAGGCTTAAAACTCCCCGTTTGAAGCCATGTACTATTATTTTTGGCCTAAGATCTTAGGCTTAAAACTCCCCATATAGCTAACAAGGTTTGTTTACTAATAAGCTATATGCATGAAAGTGGCTAGGAATATAGTTCAAAGAATACATGACACTATATGTGGGCATGCTACTAATCATTCATCCACATGGAATTTTCTTTGAAAGGCTTTGGGGAAACTTGAATCACCTTGGCTTTTAGAATAATGGTGCAACAACTACGTTGCCGAAGGTAACAATACCAAATAATTATACATATGCATATCAAGCATGTTAAATAAATCACATGTTTAGGGTTTAGGTTCTAGGTTTAAGGGTTAAGGGTTTAGAATTCGAGGATTTATTATATCATGAATTCTAAAAAAGTCGGAGGATGTAAGATGCAGCTTCTAGATGGAGCATGTCATCATGGTACATAAGCAAGGTTTTAGAGTTTGGATTTGGGAGCTCGTAGATGAGCGTGCAATGCTATCAACCACGTCATCACCACAAATTTAGGGTTTAGTAAGGGTTTGGGTTTGGGAACTCATGGATGAGCATGCAATGCTATCAACCATGTCATCACCACAAATTTAGGGTTTAGTAAAAGGTTTGGGTATGGGATTTTTGTTTTAGATAGGATATCACGAGTATGCATCAATTAGCATCTGTAAAAAATCGAGATGATTCCAAGGGTTGACTTGCTAAGGTCTTGAATTATGGGAAACAAAAAGCCATCGTCTTTGATTAAAGTAAACCATCATTCAATTAAATTGGGATTATGTCTGGTCCAAAATCGCGCCGAATAGGCTTATTATAGGCCATTTTAGCTATATAACCATGTGTTGAATTTGATGAAACTTGTAAAATATGATGGAATTTAACCTAAAAATTTTATGTTTTGGCAACATAAAAACCTAAAAAATTGCATATTTTAAACACAATTATCCGCAACCGCGAAATTTGTAGAGTAAAATAACAAGTATATTTGAATAACTAACTGCAAGAAAGTCCTTATTTTCGAAATGAAAATCGCGCCTGGCGCGATTTTGTGGACATAAACATACTACATTTATGCAGATTCAACTCAAATATTTATACAAACAATAAAATTTATGTCCTACAAAATGGTCAAAACAGACGATTTTACAAACGTGAAGAGTCTTTATAATGCTCCTGATGCGATTTTATCCTGCCCAAAATACTTAAAATGTCCTACAAAATAGTTAAAAAACCAGTTTTAGAGAAAAATAATGACAAAAACATCCTACAAAAAATGCTTAAAAGAACAACTTTTTATGGAAAAGTAAATACAAAATCGCGCCTGGCGCGATTTAACAAGGACAATCACTCTCAAATGTCCTTAAAAATGTCCAAAAATGACAAAAAATAAGGAATAGGCTAACCTCAAATCGCGCCAGGCGCGTTTTCATTTTCACTTTTTTTTTTTTTTTTTTTTTTTTTTTTTTTTTTTTTTTTTTTTTTTTTTTTTTTTTTTTTTTTTTTTTTTTTTTTTTCAGTCTGGCACTCACCTCAAATCGCGCCAGGCGCGATTTCAACTATGGGCTCTTCACAAAACCCTGCAACATCACAAAATTGAGCAAATTTTAATCCTGCAACATCACGAAATTGAGCAAATTTCCTGCTTTGATCTTGAAATTAGCAGCTGTAACACTTCAAAGTAGTTCGGATTTGACAGTTAGATCATGTCCAACCCCAAAGCCCCTTCAATAATTGTGATTTTGAGCATTTTTGGGCTGATTCAACATCAGAATTTGTATTGCGAAAAAAAAAAGAAGCAACCGTGGAATCAAGTCAAAATTACAAGGGCTTCTCTCCAACAATCTTGACTATTACCATCCTGCCGAGTCTACCTAGCAATAACAGAGTAATATCTAGAAGAGATAAAAAGCGGATGAGATATTGGTAGTATACCTAGCGATATCCGTAAGAGATAACAGAGTATTGTATTGTTAAGGCCCGGTCGGCTCCAAGTGCTTCATCCACCGAGTTCCATCCGCCCATGCTCCAAGCGCCCACCCTGCATTCGATGTGGAAAAGCTCGATGGAAAACCCCGTGGAAAAGCTCGATGTGGAAAGCCCGTGGAAAAACCTACCCGATATGGTAAAAAGAGGCGTGGACCTCTTTGTTGAGAAACGAAGAAACACAAAATAAAAAACTGAAGGCGGAGCAACTAAAAGCGAGGAGGGAGTAAAAGAAAAGGGACGGGCGGGAATTTAGAGGAGGGAAAAAAATAAGGAGAGGGAGCAAAAGAATAGGAGACGAAAAAAAGGGGGGAAAACGGACGGGCGGGAATCTGAAAATTGAAAATTGAAAACGAAAACAAGAAAGGCGGATGGAGAGAAAAAACAAAAAAAATGGCGGACGGGGAATAAAAAACAAAAAAAAACGCGGACGGAAAAAAGTACCAAAATTAAGACATATTCTCAATTTTTTTGAATGATGGTTAGTAGGCCAACAATTCAAGTAGATTGGATACAATCGTCTTAACTATGCATTGGACTCTAAACCAATATACTAAACTTCATGATTTAATTTATTTCTATCCCCATTTCACGTCCAATGCTAATGCTCTAATGTCACTAACCAACCTTAAACCTTTTATCGTGCCATTAAATCTTCAAACACAATTACACTACACATCCATGACTAATGCTCGGCATCACCGGGCACGCATTTCTAGTTTCAATTAAAATGCTGGTTAACATACGGGACATTGGCCATTAAAAAACATGGACCTGCCAATCGCAAACAGTTCTTGCGCCTTCAAGAGCTCGAATACGACCTGAACTTTCTACAATAATTTGGCCCAGTTCATGCTGCCACAAATTGCAGAAGTACTATATATTGTATCGATTTTGATATCAAATCGAATCCATTTTAATACAGTTTGTTGGGCTTTCCAGGAGAAGAAGCAGTCCTGAATTGGACTTAGAACAAGAGTGGCATGCTGCATGTAACATTGATTTATCTTAACAACTATCATAGCTACGTTTTTAGCCAGGACTATGCAGAAGCGTGTAACACTGCATTTTTCTGCAGGTGTTTTCCACGACATCCATTGGCAAATTGTTGATATGGATGCAATTGCATAGAGTAGTTGAGATGCTTTTGCATTGCTTTTGAGTTTTTTAGAAAAAAATTGGAGGTTAGAGTTTTTCAACCTAGACACATTTAGTTCAATTTCGCAAGTCCATAGCTGAGATCCTTTTGACTTGATACGAAACTCCTTCACCATGAGTGGGCAAAAGAAATGTTCGGGGCAGCCTTGGCCGCCGCGATAAATTTCTTGTAATATATAAAAAATACACTCCATTAAATCACTTTATTTCCACCATCGTTCATGATTGGATTAGCAAATTGCGTCATACGTCGTGTCTTATTTGTTACAGTGGGAAAGCTCTCTTCACAAACGGACTACGAATCCAATGTGGCAGTCCTAAACACTGTCATAAACAAATATGACAGTCACATTTTGGAAAACTGGCCTTAATCACAAGGATCCTCGCCTTAGATCTGGAACAATCCAGTAGATTCATAACAGCTCCCTGATTTAGGGTATAGTATCTTATACTGTCCAATAAGACATTTAGGCAAGAATGAAACTCCAACTCCCCTCCCCCCACTCTGTACAATGTGAGAAAAAAAAGGAGATCATGTAATATTTGTTCAATGGTGTAACTCCATGATAAGTTGGATCTTGGTACAGGTGATGATCTAGGGTATGATCATTAAACTAAGATCTATATGGAGAAGCCAGCTTTGGAATTTGATGGAAAAGCCTAAGGTATCAAGGGAGAATTAAACATTCGAAAAGGTTAGTTTTAAACATTCGAAAAGGTCAGTTATTTTTGAAGGTTCAATTATAGACAGATATTGCTTAATATATTAAGCAATGGTGTGGTGACAAAAAAAGCATTCCGGATAAGCTAGCCGATCGGTCCGGCATTGTAGAGATCGGTCCGGCACATGAGCTGGATCGATCAATATAAATATAAGGAGAATTAATCTTGTGAAGCCAGTTCTTGCATTGTAAGTTGCCGATCTGATTGAATCAATCAAAGCTTTGGTTCTCGGGGTTAAAGGTCTATTGCTACAGTGATCGATGTAATCCCAAATGAATAGTGAAAATACTGTAGCAACATATGGTCGTTGAGTATATTGAACTTGTATTGTATGTGATATGCATTTCTAAATTGTTCCTATGTATAAGCAAGGTGTTTGAACCATAATTGCCTAGACGTTTTTTTTTCATTGGTATCAGAGCCTAATATTAAAGATGTCAACTCGTTTTGGTGCTAATTTGCTATCATCCATTGATGTTTTCAAGGGTGATAATAGTTTTCAGATTTGGAAACAGGGAATAAGACAGATGCTTGAATTTGAGAACTTATGGCAGTTGATTGAAGGAGACAATGCAAAAGTGGCAACTTCTGTGGCTGAATCAAGTGAGAGCACAGTTCAAGAGTCGAGAACAGAAGGAGGTGGAGGTAATAGATCAAATGTAGTTTCTAAACTAACTTCTGGATTTGTTGATGAGTTAAAGGTGATGGAAGCACATGCCATTATCACAAGCAAGGTTGGAACTGCCATCAAGCTGAAATTGAGAGGCATGAATCCAAAAGAAATGTGGGAGTATTTGGTAAGTCAATATGAAGTCAAGACTTCATCACAGATAGATGTTTTGGAGAAGCAACTCAGGAAGTTGAAATTGTATGAGAAAGATAATTTGACAGATTATTTGGAAAAGTTTGATTCCATTATTGCAGATTTGGAAGGAGCTTGTGTCATTCTTAATGGGCAGTATCAGATATTATCCTTGGCCAGATCTGTGGCACATAATAGCCAGCTTGCTACCTTGCTCAGAAATGTTGCACGTACAAAGGAGCATGCAGTCCAAATGATTAGGACTGAATTTGAGCAGAAAGGTGTAAGTGTTGAAGATGAGGAGCATTCTCCAGAAGTGCTGTATGCTGGTAAGGCCAAAAAAGGGGGAAATTTTAAAGAAAAGAAGGGTCCATGCTACAGTTGTAATAAGTATGGTCATTTTAAGGCTGAATGTCCTAATGTAGGGAAAAGCATTAGATGCTTTACTTGTGATGGCAAAGATCACATAGCAGCAAGTTGTCCTAGTCCAAAGGGGACTTCAGAAAAGGCAAAAGGCAAGGAGAGATACTCAAATAATCGAGGCTCTTTTGTCAAATCAAATAGCAGTGTCAGGGGAAGAAATCTTGAGATGAACATTGTGGAAACCAATTCAAGTGAAGAGGATGAAACAACAGAGGTAAGCTCTGGTCAGATTTTTTCTGTTTCTAATGAGTTAACCAAGAGCTATAACAAGTTTATAATTTTAGATTCGGGAGCTGAAAAAATAGTGACATGTGATTCAAGGTTGCTCAAAGAATGTAAGGGAGCTGGAGATGGACACGTGCAATTAGGTGATGGTGCTTTGCAAAAAATTGAAGACTCAGGAGTATTAGAATTGTTTGACCTAGATGGGAAAGCTGTTAAACTTAGAGATGTGCTTTGTGTGCCATGACTTGTAAGGAATTTGATTTCCATTTGCCAATTAGTTGACCTTGGATATAAGGTGGTCTTTGAAAGACTTGATTGTAAAATCTTTCTCAATAATGAAATAAAATTTATTGGCAAAAGAGTTGGCAATTTGTTTGGCCTTGAATATGAGCAACCTGTTAGTCTGAATAATGTTGAATGTGCTACAGTTAAAACCTGGCATACACGGTTGTGTCATACAAATGCTGCAAATATAGAAGTATTAGCACAAAAAGGATTGTTATCTGCAATCAAGGAACAAAGAGCAAAATTGTTGTGTGGAGGATGTATGCTTGGCAAGCAGACAAGGTTACCTTTCAGGAGGACATTTAAAAGGACAAAGGGATTACTGGATCTTGTTCACACAGATCTCTGTGGGCCTTTGAACATAACAAGTATGGCAGGAAATAGATACTTTATGACTTTTATTGATGATTTCAAATAGAGAACTAAATGTTATCTTTTGAAGACCAAAGATCGGGCTTTTGAAGCTCTAAAAATGTTTATAACAGAAGCTCAACTGGAGACAGGAAGAAAAGTCAAATGCATAAGATCTGACAGAGGAGGTGAGTATTTGTCATGTGAATTCAAAACTTTTTGCTAACCGTGGAATTAGGAGACAATTAACTTGCAGATATTCCCCCCAACAAAATGGAGTAGCTGAAAGAAAGAACAGGACCTTGCTTAATGCTGTGAGATCTATGTTGAAGTTTTCAGGATTACCTAATTATGTATGGGATGAAGCATTAAAGACTGCTGTATTTGTTCAAAATATTCTGCCTACATCTAGTATTAATGGTGGAATACCAGAGATGTTTTGGACAGGAAAAACTCCAAGTTACAATGAATTGAGGGCTTATGGCTGCCTGGCTTATGTTCATGTTCCAAAGCAACTAAGGCAAAAGTTGGATGACAGAGCATATATAGCCTACTTGGTAGGGTATGACTCAAATTCAAAGGGGTACAGATTGTATGATCTAGCTCAAAGAAAAATATTAGTGAGCAGGGATGTAGTTTTTGATGAAGAAGAATTCTACAAAAGGATTCCTAAGGTTAATACCTATGATATGACTGAAAAGGAGGAGAAAAATGAGATCAAAGAAATTCCAAAGGAAATAGAAAAGGCAGAAGATAAAATCAGATTTTTAGATGACTCAAGTGATGTTGAAGAGGACAATATGGAAGCTGATATTGAAGGTGATAATAAAGTGCAAGCTGATACTGGACCCGAGGATACTCCAATTATGGCACAAGATCTTCCCATTGAACAACCTGCAAAAAGGGGCAGAAGGACTGAAGCACAGATTCTAAGAGAGGAGAACAAATCGACGCTTGAGAATCTTGGAAGGAATGAACAAGATAGAAGTAAAAGGCTACATGCATATGAGTTAGAAGTTCATAATATCTTTAACATTTTGCTCTTAGAAAACAAGCAGTGCCAAAGAGTTACCTTGAGGTTGTAAATAGTAGAGATTCAATGTTTTGGTTGGAAGCCATGCAAGAGGAAATGGAAGCCTTCAAAAGAACAGAAACTTATGAAGTAGTTGACAGACCTGAAGGAAAGAATATAATAGGACGCAAGTGGATATTTAGAATAAAACCAAGCAATGATGGCAAGCTTAAGAAATTCACAGGGCTTTACTGGGACAGGACTTTGATGAGACATTCTCACCATTGGTCAAATTAAACAGCTTGAGAATTTTTTTAGCCATGGCCAATGCACATGACCTTGAATTACATCATATGGATGTGAGCAGTGCCTTTCTAAATGCAAAACTTGAAGAGGAAATTTATCTTAGACAAGCTCCGGTTTTGAAATAGGTGACGGGAAAGTCTGGAAGCTGAAGAGAGCTGTATATGGTCTAAGACAGTCTCCTCGTGAATGGTACAAATGCATGAATAATTATCTGCAGGAGCAAGGGTTTCAGAAATTAAAGTGTGATGGGAATTTATATAAATACAAAGCTGGAAAAGACTGGTGTATGATAGCATTGCATGTTGATGATAATATAATGGTAGCAAATGAAAAAGATATATTGGAGCTGTAAAAGTTTGCTGAATAAATGCTTTAAAATGACAGACCTTGGAGAATTAAGAAGATTTTTGGGAATAGAGGTGTTGAGAGATAGGAAAAACAAAACTATAGCATTGAGCCAAAGAGGGCAGATTGAAAATATGCTTGATAGGTTTGGAATGAAGGACTGCAATGTGGCTGCCACTCCAATGATATCTGGACTCAAAATATCAAAGCATTTGTGTCCACAAAATGAAGAAGAAAGAAAACAAATGGAAGGTGTACCATATATGTCACTAATAGGATGTTTATCCTATGTAGCTAATTGTACAAGGCCTGATATAGGCTTTGCAGTAAATATGCTGAGCAGATACAATCATAACCCAGGAAGAACACATTGGATTGCAGCTAAGAGAATACTAAGGTATTTGAAAGGCACAATTGACTTTGGAATAAAGTATAATTCAGATAACATGATTCTCAAAGCATTTTGTGATGCTGACTGAGGAGGGGATTGAGGAGGGGATTTAAATCAAAGGAAATCCACTTCTAGATACATAACACTACTAGGAGGAGCACCAGTGTCCTCGAAATGTAAAAAGCAAGACAACATAGCTCTATCTACTGCAGAAGCAGAATATAACTCAGCTTGCTTGATTGCTAAGGAGATTGTATGGGAAAGAAGACTTTTGAATGAGTTGGGATGTTGCCAAAGTTTGCCTACAGTCTTGTTTTGTGATAGTACGAGTTGCATAGCAATGACTAAAAATTCTGTTCTTCATGAAAGAACAAAACATATAGAAATGGAATTGCACTTTATTAGGGATTTGATCTCCAAAAATGTGTTACAGTTAACTTATATACTCTCTGATGAACAAGTAGCAGACATACTGACCAAAGCTCTACCTGTTAGCAGATTTGAAAAACTCAGAAGATCAATACAGTGCTGTAAATCAGAGAATATTACATGAAGGGGAAGTATGTGAGAAAAAATCATGTAATATTTGTTCAATGGTGTAACTCCATGATAAGTTGGATCTTAGTACAGGTGATGATCTAGGGTATGATCATTAAACTAAGATCTATATGGAGAAGCCAGCTTTGGAATTTGATGGAAAAGCCTAAGGTATCAAGGGAGAATTAAACATTCGAAAAGGTTAGTTTTAAACATTCGAAAAGGGTCAGTTATTTTTGAAGGTTCAATTATAGACAGATATTGCTTAATATATTAAGCAATGGTGTGGTGACAAAAACCGGATAAGCTAGCCGATCCGTCTGGCATTGCAGAGATCGGTCCGGCACATGAGCTGAATGGATCAATATAAATATAAGGAGAATTAATCTTGTGAAGCCAGTTCTTGCATTGTAAGTTGCCGATCTGATTGAATCAATCAAAGCTTTGGTTTTCGGGGTTAAAGATCTATTGCTACAGTGATCAGTGATCGATGTAATCCCAAATGAATAGTGAAAATACTGTAGCAACCTATGGTCGTTGAGTATATTGAACCTGTATTGTATGTGATGCATTTCTAAATTGTTCCTATGTATAAGCAAGGTGTTTGAACCATAATTGCCTAGACGTTTTTTTCTTCATACAAGAGTTGGACATACAAAACCATGAATTATCCGCATTGCCCTGCAGCTGAATGAAACTCCAACTCCCCTCCCCCCACTCTGTACAAGAGTTGGACATACGCAGTTGCGGTTTTAAAGACATCCATACTCTTAGTCATTTCTGCCAAATAAATAGAGATCCATAAATCATAGTTAGAGTTTATGCTTTGAGGCAATATGGATCAGAATTCCATAAAGCATGACTTAAAATGCTATACAGTATTACCTGCAATTATGTGGTCGACAATGAGTGTAAACAGCTACATGAATAAAAACCCCCAACTCCTGGGTGTATCCACCATATTTGACTCGTAAATTCTTATAGCCTCTTGCATCGTGGTTGAATTCCTGAGTAGCTCAGCTCTCTTCTTCCCAGAAGGATGTGTAGACAGATACTGTACATATTCTGGAACTTTTGCTACCTTATCAAGCTTCTCATAAACTGAAGGAGCAACACGTGGATCGTATCCAGCTGCAGCCATTGTAAGCAATCCAATGCGATCTGCCTCCACCTCCATTCTACATAATGATAATCAATGTTAGACTTGGTAAATGATGCAGGTCTCCTTCTAGGAGTTGAATTTTTAAATTTGAGCAGGCATTTTTATCTTTACTGTATTTGCCATAACAGTGAGCACGAAACTGCTAAGCCTATATCTGTTCATTGGAGCAATTGGCTGGTTGATGGATATACAACTGCAGATACTCGGGAATACATACCAAAATGCCCATAATCTTTGTTCCAATTGTAGAAAGTATGCCAATGCTAATTTCCAGATCCAACTGGAAGAGGTTTCTTTATTATCTCTTCTCTCTCCTGTCCTCTAAGGCTCAAGCTCCTTCCAAATTCTTCTTCTTACTTAAACAATATTGCAGATATCCATTAGGGTTAGCTCCACGTTCTTGACTTCTCGGCAGCATTGAAACCTAAGCTTAGCGATGGAACATGGTCCATATCCTCCTAAGAGGTGCCCTTCAATTTTTTCAGATCCAGTCAACAAATTAGTCCAATGTGCTCACCATTAGGTTTTTACATCCATTTTCCCATACAAGAAGGTATCATGACTGATACATTCCTCAACCAGCTTTCAACCTGGCAGCCTGGCTGGTTGTAACCCGCAGTCGACGACGAAGATAGAGCACTCTAAGCGCGGGGAGCAAAACTGATGCACCCGAAGCCACTAAGTTTGGGTTCCTCAAAAAATTGTAACTAAAAGGTAATTTTTCCACTCACGGTTGGAACAATTAGCTATAATGTCATAGCCAAAACAAATACATCTAAAGTAGTCAATTCGTACCTTCTTGAGAATGGAAGCCTTAATAACAGGTCTGCCGCGGTTCCAATTACACCAGGCATATTCAAAACAGCAAGTGCCATAAGTTCAAAGGAAACTAAAAAGATACTCCTAGTAAGGGTTTCAGCAGTGTGTCGTGCCAAAGCATGTGCAATCTGCAATTATTTAAGCTACAATGCAATTAGAAAGAAATATACAAAACAAAGTTCTCAAGAAGGCAACCAAGGTGCATTTCCTAAACGAATAGGCTGGTGGACAAACACATTGAACTCAATTTGAAGGACAAGGTAAGAGTCCTTGTTGGAATGCAATCTTGCTAATTTTGAATGCAATTACAGCTAGAAGGGAAAAACTTATATGGCGAGGCAATACAACAAATTCTAGGGCGTTACACTGGAAACCAAGACAGTGCAATCGTACCTCATGGCTAAGAACCGTAGCTACTTCAGCATCTGTGCGAAAAGCATTTAGAATACCTGTGAACACCACAATTTTCCCACCAGGCAGACAAAATGCATTACATATATCGGCATTTACCACCACAACTTCCCATTGCATTCCCTGCAAATGGATGGTGTTTCCTTGCCTGCCTTTACTTGCACCCTTATGTCTACTTTGTTCAACCCAAGCATCATCGAGTGCTTCCTCCCCTTCTCCGAATACTTTCAGAGGATTCATTGCCTCTGTCAGAAACATCTGCAGTTCGTCTACATCCTCGTCTCCACGAATATCAGCATTTCCAGCATTTTTACGCCCATATTCAATTTGTCCCCAATCTTGTGCTTCAATTCCTGACATAGAAGCTTTAATAAGTTTTTCTGCCATTTGATGTACGCGGACAACAGCAGGATGGTACGGTGGTAATATTTTGTTTTTCACTTGTTTCTTGAACTGCATATGAGAAGCGCAGTATTATTTAATCACTATGCCTTTCTTATAAGCCATGAAATGCAAGTCATAGAACAAAATAATTTCATTCAGCTAGGATAAATGGAAGAACAAAATGAACATAAGAAACATTAAAAGAAAAAAAACGGTAAGCATAACTTCAAATAACTATCCACATGACCTGCCACTATTATCACAGACACTCAGCAACGTACACTGCTTCATACAGCTGAAATACATCCCTATATCTGGGCCAGAGGAATCAAACATGGGTAGTGAAAATGTGAATGGAGGAATGTACATTCTATAGCTGGTAGTTACTTCCATTCATTGTGCAAAAACAGCTCTTACAAGTCTGACAAGAGATTTTACTGCTACACAATTATATCGTGAGTTTAAATGCATATTTTGAACATCATATAATGCAGAGCAAAGAAGTTTAAGTAAAAGGTCTAAAACCACAAAATCTGGTGAACTCACATCCTGAAAGGTCATCTCACCCAGCCTTCTCTCTGTCTCTGGCGAGATTAGCACAAAATGTTTGCGTTTTTGTATAAGGAACTACCTCCAAGTGGGTATAATAAATAACTCCCAGCCCTCCAGATGCAAAAAAGTATCAGATACAATAGTTTCTGAGAAAATGCTCCCCGCTCTTCCCCTTGAACCAAGAATCTGGGCCCCTTTGCCTTGAAGTGCTTTACACCATACTTGTCTACATAATAACCTCTCCACAGAGGACGCGCGTTTCTACCGATTACTAGGGCTGCTTGCTGCAACTGTATTTTTCTGCCTCCGATCATCCCTGGTGCATGTCTACTCAAAACTCTGTTCATGTCATATGTTTTAGTATTTGTCTGCTTATATTTACAAGCACTGTGTCCATGCCTAAGCACGTTAAGCTTTTGAAGAATATCAGTTTTGAAAATTGAATTGGCCCATGTGACTTTTGCCTGGAATTCCCATCCTGAAGATTGGCCATTGTGAGATCCCTGCCATGTTCTAACAGGAATGCCTCCGATTTCGGGCTTCGTCGAGTCACTGTAATGAAACAAACTCTTGAATTGCCTAGCGGCTCGGGAAAGGGTCTCTTTGAGCTGGGCCTTGGCCATGGCGCACTTACGAAACATCTGCAACTACGAGAACATCAGACCATATGTAGAAAGGGGGCATACGTGCTGCTGTCTGCTATGAAAAGCTAGCAAGGTGCTGTCGCAAGAATTGAAATGAATTGAATTGTATAAGGGTAGCACAATTGGTCCTGGATTCCCGGTACCGGGAATCCAGGACCAATTGTGCTACCCTTACAATATCACAGTTGGGGAGCGCAAGATCCGGTTACTATGATCAAAATTTGCCATCATTTCTTACCTGTGCAGCCGGTGCTGAAGCATGAAGAACGGAAATAGGATTCCTTGAAATCGGCAGGGGCGACGTGGATGCCTGAGAATGCACCACCGGAAATAGCAGCGACCCAACTGTGATATTGAATTGAATTGTGCAGATGTGTTTTTTTTTGTTGGGTTGTCCTAAGGGGTTGCATTTCCCTCTACGGGTTTTGCTCATTTTGTGTGGCTGTGATTATAGCGAGAGATTTCTTTGGGGCCGTCGGACCTCAAAGTGTCATGGAAGGTCGATTTGGGCCCTCGGGGCAAACATGCCTCATATTTTTCCTTTCTAATAATTCGGTAAGCCAAAACACATTTAAGAAGTTCATAGTGGAAATTTAGATTCGTCCAAGTAATATCACAATTCTTATAATTCTTAGGGGATATGTCAATGATATTTCATATCCTCAAAGCCTAGCTATAGACCCAAAAAAGAAGATGGGGTCAAACAAGTTTTTCCACATCACCGTAAGATTTTAGGGGCATGGTACAAAAGTCAACTATGAAGTCAAGCAAAGGGGGGAAAAGGAGAATAGAATAGAATAAAGTTTTTATCGTCCACGGAGGCCAATGGCCTATCCAAGGAAGCCAGAACTGATAAGGAGAGGGAGGCTTTCCGCCATTATAAAAAGCAAGGTAATCTTCTTTATTACAAGAATAAGTTATGTGTCACCAAGACGTCAGGAGTTCGTAAGCGCATTCTCCATGACACACATAACAGTCCTATAGCGGGACATGCGAGATTTACGAAGACATATTTTAAGATCCGCTCCAGCTATTTTTGGCCAGGGATGAAGAAACACATTGCCCCATACATTAAGCAATGTCAGATATGTCAGCAAACAAAGGCGGAACAGTTACGCATTCTAGGGGAATTGCAACCCTTAGATGCTTCTAATGCAAAATGGGAAGTTATTACCATGGATTTCATTGTGGGGCTTCCGCGCACTTTAAGGGGCTTTGATGCCTTGATGGTGGTGGTCAACAAACTTTCCAAAATGGCGCACCTTTTGCCATATCGGACCACAGATACTGCATTAGATACCACTTGTTTACGAAGGAGGTGTTTCGCCTTCATGGGATGCCTCCTAAGTTTGTTATTGCATTTTGGAAGGATTTCTTTAGCACTATTCAAACTAAGCTTGCCATGAGCATGGTTTATCACCCCCAGATGGATGGCCAAACAGAGCATACCAACCACATAATCAAAGATATGCTATGTAACTATGTCTGAAACATGCAATTCCAATGGGCAGATTATAAAAGGATGTCTCCTTTTATGATCAATTACGGCTATCAATGCTTTACTCCAAACACGTGGTATAATCCGGTCTCTAAGGTGGAAGTGTCTCAACAATTGCTTACAGATATGCAAGCCCTAGTCGAGGAAGTTCGAGGGTATTTGTTAGCTGCTAGAGCACGGCAAACGAGCCTTGACGATCGGCATTAGACACCACGAGAATTTCAAGTTTGTGAGTCCGTATGGCTAAAGATCAAGGTGAAGCAGGCCAAACTCAAAATTGGCAATTGCAAGAAGCTTGCACCTAGATGGGCAGGACCCTTTGAGATAACCAAGAGGATAGGTCCTCAGGCCTACCGGTTGAATCTACCCGCGCATTTGAAGGTCCATGTGAGCCTTCTCAAGAAGCATAACCTCGATCCAGAGATCCTTGACACAATGACACTTCTCGAGATGACTAATCAATTGAGATTGTGCCCGAGGCTCTCCTTGATCGCATATAAGCAAACCCGCAGAACTTAAATCTTGCAATATTTGGTTAAGTTGAAACACTTACCGACAGAGATGCAACCTGGGTTCTTAAAGTGGATTTGGACAAGGATTACCCAGACTTTATGCGAGAATGCCAGGGCCAAATCTTTCATGATACAATCAACTCCAACCCTAATGGTAAGCGTTGTGTTATGGGTCCGACAGGGATCATATCAGAGTTGATCCGACAGGGATCAATTCAGGGGTTGGGTTACATGCATCCTAGATGGGAAATTGGGCATATAGGCATTCTGATAGGACGCATTCATTTATGGCTATAATACGAACATTGCCATTCCTTACGCCGAGATCTAAATGCAAGCCTTAGGCGTGATAGGATTTTTTTCTTCGTTCATATTTCTTTTTTCTTAAGGGGTGGTCCCTTCAACCACACTATTTTAATTATTGTATAGGTACTGATGTATTGTAATTCTGCAGGCCAGTAAAGCACAATTTCATTATTTTTGGACAATACCTGAATTTATGGACCATTTTTTAAATTCTCGCATCTCTATGTCTATCTCTATGTACTCACTAGCGGTCATTGGCTTCCATCTCCCACGCCGGACACAAGACGCCATCTTGGCATAGGGTTTATCCTTTCACGGACCAATGCTCCTCGCGGTGATGTTTGGCGCTTTGTGGTACATGACCGGGTCATTCTCAAACTCAAAACCGTGAGGCCCAATGTGCCCAAATAACCTCTCGTCATCATCAAAGATGTGCATATGTTGAAATATGTAAAAGATTGAAATCACATTATTTCTCGCTTTTGTATAAATGAATCGTCCGCTTGCAAGAGAAATCTCACCAGAAGAACCTCATGGATGGCTCGTCAAATGGACATTCATGTTCTTACAAAGGAGACCATCGGTATGGACAATAGATAGTGTCAACTTCGATGAATTCAAATTCTTGTCAAAAAAGTCCCAGAGCTCAACTCTTTGATGGCACATATACTTTTGTCATTGTAGTAGTCCATATATAATGAAATAGTCCAAAAATGAATGTTGAGATTGCGAGGCAGATGGAACCCTTGGGTGTCGAACACACCCATAGTATTCAATCCTAGAAGCAGTTCACATACTGTAACATCCGGATCTGCAAAGGATACGAAACCCTTCTCCAAAGGTATTGTGATGCCATACCTCTATTTATGGGCATTTATCCTCTTCTAGAGTGTATGACCTTGACTTCAAACACCCCTTACACTGTGTTCATATCTGCACATCAGCGAACGATATATCATTACAAATTGGGCGCTCGCCTCGTTTCCAAACACAAAACACATATAAAAATTATATCAAAACTTAGGTGAAATTGCATAAAACAAAACAGAGAGAAAGAGAGAGAGATTGAGCCTCAGCCCACTTTTGATAAGCCCAAATTGGGATTTTTGTGCATCCAAATTGGGCGGGCGCCCAATTTGAGGTCTCCCCCATCCCCCCCCCTTTTTTTTTTTTTTTTTTTTTTTGCGCCACGAAATTGGGCGTCCGCCCATTTGGGCTCCCCATGTTTGTCGCCCACCCTGCAAGCTCCAAATTGGACCCCCAAGCAACCTGCCTAACAACTTTGGGCCACCAAGTTGGGTGCGTGCTGAGCCATATATGTTCGTTTCCAAGCACCCCATCTGACAACAACAATATTTATACATGTCTAATACAAACTCTACCACAACTAGTTATGTGATTTCAAATAACAAAAACTCTTACCTCATCTTCAAGCCTGCAGATGGGCTCATCACCTCATGATCATCGTGTCACTGCAGGCTGTAATAAGCTTACAGAAACATGGGTACTTAGATTTTCATTAGCCGGAATGTTGAATGACACATTAGAGTTACATTAAAAATACTCTAGAATTGCAAGAAAATGGCAAAGAAAACATGGAAGTACTAGCTTAATTACACTAGCGATCTACATACTAATGAAAACATGAAAATTTACTGTGGAGGCAAAGCCCTAGTTGAGAGCCGCCCACAAGCCTAGTTGAGGGTTGTAATGACAGATGGCTAGATGCCTGGAGGCAATATTGAGTTGGGGATTTGAATTTGAATTTGAATTTGAATTTGAATTTTGACAACCACGTGAAAGGTCGACGTGGCCACTTTAATTTGAAATTTGAACCGCTCATGAAAAGGTGGGTTTATTTTGTGACGATTATGGGCCCACTAAATATGCCCTATATCTTTTACTACGCTCCACGGTCCATCATGCAGCAGCCTTTTGGACTTGTTTTTGCTCATGTTAAGACCTCATTTGGAAGGTGCAAGATCATCTTTTCTTCCTCCTCCATTCTCAGGGTCCTCCTTCACCAGGCCTATCATTTAGAAGATATTTTGAAGTGTTTTGCATGTTCAAGACCGCCAAAAGGTAGGCGATCTCCTTTGTTTATTGTTTTCTATTCTTTTCCTATAGATGTCCAGATCTCCATTGCATTTTGGCATGCATTAAATGTTAAATGGATGGTATTGTGTGCACGATAAATGTTAAAAGTCTGAGGAGGATACCATCTTAGGTAAAAGACATCAAACACATGAATAATGATAATGATAATTAAATAAAAAATGAAAGATTGAAGCATGAGCTAACTCAAACGTTTGATGGACATGAGAAACAATAAATTAAATCTTTTAGATTGGAAAGTGTTGAATGAATGATTGAAGTGTGCTCCGGAGTCGTCCGAAACGATATTTATATCTAGCATACTGAGTACAAATGTATGAAGAAACTAAATAATGTGCACAAATTTTTTTTAGTACGTTTACTTTTATATCTTGTAGGTCTTTTATATATAAAAATTGGGCGGGCGCCCAATTAACTTAATGTCTGCCTGTGCCAGACCTTCTTGATGTCTGCCAAGCATATTTTTAACTTGATTCCTGGCACATTTTTTCTTAGAATACGCATCTAAATTGGGCGGGCGCCCAATTTTGCCTCCCCAATTATAATGGTGGTAATTCGATCTCTCCATGCCAAGGCACATTTTTAACCTGATTCCTAGGACACATTTTTTCTTATACTGGGCATCGAAATTGGGCGGGCGCCCAATTTTTCTCACCAAATTCTCTTATACTGGGCATCGAAATTGGGCGGGCGCCCAATTTTGGTAGTAACATGATGTCTGCTTGCCTGTGTCTGCCTGCCTGTGCCAGTAGGTGAATGAAGGCACATTTTTTCTTAGACCAGTCATCTAAGCTCAATTTGCCTGCCCAATTTGATCTTTGGAACTCATCATGCATGCATTAGGCATATCTGATAGCATATCTGATAGCTTCATCCGATAGCATATCTTTTTTTTTTTTTTTTTTTTTTGAAGGAAAGATAAATTTATATTCAGATAGGAAGAATTACATCAGAAAGATTCCGCGAGGATCAAATAATCTTGAAGTACAGAGGATCCCTTATGGATCAAATATAATATCTGAAACTTGGTACTCATAATTTTTTTCTCAACCTCTTCATCCAGCTAGCTAGTACTACAGGATCAGAATCAACATCTTCCCAGCTAGAGGAATACTACAGGAGACAAATATAAATTTTCCTCAAGCTACAAATATACCTTGAATGTTCTATGAACCACCTCTTGCAAGAATAGAGATGAAATGTAAAAGGCATGAAGAAATCATGAGCAATCTCCCCGCATTGCCCGCAGAAGCTAACACAGCCCAAATAACCCATTCTCGCATTGATCAACACCGAATGTACCAGAAAGATGCCGCATTGTCGAATGTAACCATCGATATGCCGCATTGCTCGGGATGTGAATCACCACCTGCACTAGACCCAAAAGCCCGCCTACTAGACTCCTCCCTAAAGTCCTACTCAAGATATATAAGCTTCATCCTCGCCAAATTCCCTAGCTCTAAGATCTCAAATAGTCCAATCCCTAGCTCTAAAATCTAAACCGCTTCTATCTCATCAAAAAATCAAGGGTCGCTAATCTTTTCTTCTTCTTTTCCAGGAATCAACTCTACACCTTTCCGCTAGTAGGAAAGAGCAAGAGGAAGGGAAAGGCTTCTAGCATAACAGACCTGGATTAAGAATCAAAACTGCTAATTAACTGGAAATTTGAAACATCTTCTCTCAAAGCCCTGCATCTTTTTTACTCTACCTTATAGGCAATCTGCGCCATTTCGGTGTGCATCCATAAAGAAAGAATGATTTATGGAAAATCACGGTGCTTACCAGAACCGCAAGCATCAGAGTAGATCCACGTTAGTGGATAATTAGAGAGGGCTGGAGAGGCCGCCATGAAGAGGCATATCTGATTTCACCTCCTTGTTAGCTTCTTTGCTTTACTAGTTAACCCTGTTACTTTGCCAAAAGCCCGATCTAGAGGACAAAATTCATCGCCGAAGCCAAATTAGTCTCATTCTCTCACCGGCCAAAAATTCACTGCCCAAGTCAGCATTAGTCTCATTCTCTGCCGAAGGCAAAGCCAGCATTCTCTGCCAAAGCCACCGCACCTGTAAATGAAACAGAGGATATTCCTGAAGTAAAGGAAACAAAACTTCGATGAAGCAAGGGATGCAAATACAGTAAGAATCGTTCCAGCAAATGCAGGGCAAACTTCGATGAAGCAGGGGTTGCAAATGCAGGAAAACTTGTTCCATCAGGAAAACTGGATGAGGAAAAACAAGACCCTGTTGCGATGCTGTCTCTGCTCCGAAACTCTCTATTGCAGCAATCCGGCCCTATTGCAGCAACCCTCTATTGCACATCCATCCCTGTTCTATCGAAAATCACAACGTCCTCCTGTTTTCTTTCTTCTGCAAGCATCCCCTGCCATAGCTCGTTGCCCAAAACTGCCGCCATGAAACTGCCTGCAAGAATCTCCTGCCATAGCTCGTCTCCTACAAGCATCCCCTACCATAGCTCGTTGCCTGAACCGCCGCCATGAAATTGCATCAAGCATCGTGAGCCATAGCCCTTGCCATAGCTCAAATCCCTTGCCATACTTCCCATTAGGGTTAGCCATTAGGGTTAGGTTAGGGTTAGGTTAAGATAGGAAATGGATTATTTGTAAACTTTCTTTACTTATGCAATGCTTTTTTATCTTATCTAATGGAATTCTTTTTGTATATTGCTCCTTTATGGAACACACTTACACAACATTAAATCTGTCATCAGACGTGAAGCTAGTCTTAAATACGGCAGTCGCTCAATTTCACACTTGTATGTCCCTCTCCATAACCTATTACAATACAAACATTTACATGAGTATATGCAGGAAAACAACATTATTCCCATAAGAGCCTAGAATAATCTCCCAGCTATGAGGAATTGCAATCACATAACATGCAGGTGGATATTTGAAACTTTAACATTGTCAATAAGATTAGCTTTATACTTTTAATTGCTATCTGGGAACTTTGGAAACTGTCTGATGTCTTAATGAAATTATGTAAAATTTAATACCCCAAAGTTGTTCTTCTTCATCATGTTGTGCACAATACACTACATTTTGTAGATGTCGTAGTCATCTTGGACATATGGACCCCAAACTAAGATTCCTTTCACCTTTCTTCATCATCATTTGTCTATGTTGGACGTGCTAGTCCTTGCCCATATGACAAACAAAAGAGCACCGGGCTCTGCCTTAATTTTGTAAGCCTCAAAATGGAATCATGCTAACATATTCCATTATTTTGCTCCTAAGAACCCTGTATTCTTAACATTAGCTACCATTTGAGACACATATGGACTTGCGAAAAGTCCATATATAATGAAATTGTGCTTAGTAGCGCGTACTGACGTACTGCAAACCACCTTGGCCCTCACTCTGGGGCTATTTCTTGTTATTTAACTGTTATTTTGTATGTGTGTTGTCCATCGCCTACTTAACTTTAGTCCTACAACAACTTTATGTAATCCTGTATTACTTCAGCAAGTAAATTTATATTTTATATTCTTAGTAAATTAACACCAATGCTGAGGACAACATCATTCCAAGGGGGGAGAATATGACGTTTCATGTATTTATACGTATACGTATACATACTATGGCACATCACCAAGGTATAAGTAGACCCTTATGGGTCAATAGGGGATAACTTGGGTTAGGCTAAAAGGGTTTTTAGTAGCTGCTAAAATATTAGTGAGTAAATAACCTAATTAGGCTAATTAAGTTACTAATCAATAAAAGTCAGCCAACTAGGCAGTGCCACCTGGCCCAAATCGATTGGCCAGGGGGAACTTGCTATGTTTGGAGGGCAAATTGGGACCCTACCCCAATTCTGCCCCAAATCGATTTGGGGAGAGTTGGAGGAAGGAGGAGCTACCAGTTGTTGCAACCAGACTTGAAGAATGGAAGCCTTTCGTGACAATGGCTCTAGCCAAGAGACTGGTTAGTCCCTAGATAGTCTGTGCTTCAGCTAACCTTTCTCGGATTAGATGGAATGGTTAATTTCTCTTTTATGTATTACTATGACGATGATGGATACTTGATTATGATTGTGTTCTCTCTTTCTGTTTCTCCTGTGTGTTTGGGTTTAAGGGAGGGTAGAGACTTGAAAGCGTCCTAGAAGTAAAGATGTCTCTAGCTAGAACCCTTAAGACCCAGTATATGCAGCCTGTGCACAAGAGCCCACTTGGCTGTGGATGCTATATCGTGATTCAACACTAGATAACAGCTACAATGGTGAAACGTGGGTGTAGTCTTGCCTAGCGTGGCTACAAGACTCCTACAGTGTGCTAGGCTTATAGTCAGTCTTCGTGTTGGGGCCGGGTATGGGTCCGACACCTCCTAGGTTGCAAAAAACGTGCCTATATGGACGTCCTGGGCTCGATGGGTGCGCCGAGGTGGCCCATGGATTTTTGGGGGTTCAAGTCGGGTACGAATGCGGGGGTCTCTAAGGAGGCACGCATCCTCTAGTACATCCAGGGATCTATTGTGGCCGGGAAGGGAATGCCTCTCTGACCTGCCTCATCGGACCGGAGAGATGTAACCCGGAGTAGTCTCATAGGGTGATCCCATGAAATTGCGTCTCCCGAAGGCTACAATCATGCCATAGCATGTTTTAGCCTATCTGCAAAGTGTGCACAAGAGGGGCGGATGGAGTGGACTACCCTAGCCATTGTTCTATGCCAGCCAATGCCATGTTATACCTCTATCTGCTGATATTTTGAGGCCCTGACCGTCAGTCGACCCCATGGTTATAATATATTGCTTATGTTATCTTGTATTTGTGTTACCATGTAGACGACGACGACGATGGATGGACCACCCTTTGTGGATGTATATTATTTGAGCATGATTGATGTGCGCTAACATGTATGTACACTTCCGCTGTATAGGATTCCCATAGAGGACGTGGGACGAATGACACCTCCGTGTTCCTCACCCGGACACTTGGCCATCCCAAGTGGTCCGAGTTAGACGGAGGGCCTTTCCATGGTGATGTAGTTGCCAGGGGAGGGGAATTCCCCTTATTTGTACGATGGGAGCATCGTATAGATTCTGGAAGCATCACAATATTGAGCAGGTCTTAAAAATTTTTTGAGATTGGCATTAGGAGTTAGCAGAATGCGATCTCATGCCTTTGAAAGGGGAAGCGATCCTTAGATGCATTATCTATTTTAAGAAGGTGTTACTCATGGATGACACTAGAATTACACGCAGGGCTTTGTTAGCTAGCAAGGAGAATGGCTTGTTTCAAAATGTCAAGAAGTGGCTCAATAAATGGGATATACAATGGATGAAGTGGTCTTAGTAAAATATGATTTAAGACAATGGATATCCAGGAAGGTAGATAAGAAGATGTGGTCGCAGCACAAGACCAAAATGCTTTTGTATAAGCTGAATATTAATCCCACGTTGGAAATGGCAGAGCACCTGAAAGAAAATATTTCTATCCAAAAAAGATATGCTATTTACAGGATTCGGCTTAGTTCACATCATTTAGGTGTGGAAGTGGTAGATGCGGACATATTATTCCTAGAGATCAAAGATACCGTAAACTATCTGGGAAATATAAAGTAGAGGATGAGCACCATGCATGGCTTCAACGTGATAAGTTTGGAATACACTACGAAGATCTACCAACCTTTTTCACCCTAAACGGGCAGATGGGAAGTATTTGATTGAGCTTTTATAGTACAGAGAAGTTTGTATGCATAATCATAATGTTGATGATAATGACAGATTGAGTGAGAGTGATGAGCTAGATGAGGACTCAGAAACTCATCTATTGTTTTACGATGACATTTAAAATTGTCGTCTAATAGGCCTTCGAGGCCTCCCATAGACGTAATACACTTTCTTCTTCTTCTTTCGATAGACTTGCTGGTCCCTATGGATGTTAAAATTCAATTCAACTCAATTCAATTTTGGAATCTTCATATACCTTGCATTCTAGCTTTTTATAAGCATACGACCGTTTTGACACATGGCATGTAATGACAACATGGATACTTCATGGTGACTCATATGGAGGAGAGTAGAGCAATGATTCTATAGTGGTGCTTACAAAATTAGCTATAAAAATCTTAAAAAATCACACCACTTTAGAGAAACATACTTCCTAAGAAAACACCTCATTAAAAACTACACTTACTTACAAACCATACCTCCAAAAATTACACCTTTTTAAAAACAGCAGCATTTCAAAAAAAAACAAAAACTGCACTTTTTTTAACAAAAAATATATCTCCTTAATAACCACACCTCAATAAAAACTAAACCTCTTAAAAACACCCCAACTCCTTAAAAAAACAATAATGCACGTTTCTTGTCCACTTAAAAAACATCATCATCAATTAGTAAAACCATAACCTCCACAAATCTACATATAGGATTTTTTGTGATCTTTGAATAAAGTACACGTGGACTTAAAAATTAAAGTTTTCAACAGTGGACCAACAATTGGGGTCAGTGTGTTTATATCTGCTTAGTGTTGACATCTTAAATCCATAATGAATCGAAAAAGAGATAAAAGTGAACTGCATGACCATCTATTTATTGATTTCATATTGCATCAAGGCACTTTCTACAAGAGTACTGTTTTTTCCAATGAGCATTGTTTTTATGGCTAACCCTTGGTCGATTCTATGCAGCTTTGCTAGCTATTCTTGTACTGTTTGTTGTTGAAGTTTCATTAATAATTTATCTATTGGTATTTTTTTGAAGGTGACAAACTTTATTGAAACTCCAAGCCAAAAGCCAGGTACAAATGCAGAGGCGGGAATAAAATCTCAGAGGATAGTCATGATCCACTGAGTAGAACCACCAGCCTATGCATAAGATAGCATCAACTGTCGCTTGGCAGGAGCAAGCGAAGAGCAATGGTAGGCCTTAGCAATTCTAGCTTGTGCGTCCTGGAGGACAACTGCAGGAGGAATATCCAAACCTTGAAAGACACACAATCTTTTGCACTTCCAAATGGACCACAACAACCATCCTCATGCTAAATGAAATGCTTGGCTCCACAACTTATTCCAAGTATTCGGATAAATAGCCAGGATAATTTCTCTATTGGTATTATGAAAGCTTATAGTTTATATGCTATCATCTTTCCTTTTGTTCTATGGGCTTTTCTAATAAGTTTAAATTCGTTTGTTACAAGCTTTTCAAGCTCTTGCTATGTATGAGGTAGTTAAGAAAACAAGTTTACTACTTGGTTTACTAAAGCCACAATCTTGCTTTGATTGCAAGCATTTGTTTGTAGCCATCAATTTTGCACAAATTTGTTAGCTTAATTGCCTACTTATTTTTTGGATCTTTTTTTTTTGAAGAACTGTGTCAGCAATATATTAAAAGAATGATAATGTTACAAAGCAAGTGAGGAGGAAGGAGAACTGCCCCAAAGAGACAGTGATACCTCGACACTCCACAACAACTGCAACTCTCTTTCATTGCATAAAACCGCCATCACCATCTACCACACCCAAGAAGTCCCGCCAAATGGAAAACTTCCGCCTACTAATCCCGGAACACCAAAAGCTTTGAAATAGCTTGTACCGAAGTCGAGGAATCGAGAGAGGCCAGCAGTCATGAATCCCCCGAAGATCCACAACCGCCGCCGCCAAATCAACCACACCAACCAAGCCACGCACGGATGCAAGGCTTGTCGCCGCACGAGCGCCAAGCACCAGGATATACATGAAGCGGCAATTGTTGGCTATTCAATCTCACCAAAATGAGCCCCGACCCAATCCCGTGCAACCCGCAAGTGAGGGCATAAACCGCATAATGCTCCACAGCCTCACGATGAAGGCCACAACAAGGGCAAAGAGGGCTCACACCGCCTAAACCCGACTCACAAGGACATTCACCCGATACATAAATGCACCACCACGGCCACGAAGCACCAACCTTCGGTGGGGAAGTGAGCTCCATGTCCACGCCCAAACCGAAAGCCACCAGAACCCGGAAGCCGCAGAGACCACTTGCCCGAAGGGGGCGAGTGTCATGAATAGCCAACACCCGGTAACAAGACCGCACAAAACAAGAAGATACAACATCCGGATGAACCTTCCAAACCCCGCACCACCACATCACCCCGAGGGACTATAGGTATGTGTAGCGGAATACTCCCCCGCCACTTGTTCCCGTGATAGCCCGGCCACCGCCCTTCAGCGAAAAGCGAGCTCGAAGAACTCCCAATGAAGCTAGCTGAACCATCCCAATACCAATCCTCCAAGGTGAGCACAAGCCACCACCTCCAACCTCAAGGCCCCGAAAGCATGCATGCACGCGGCGTGACCAAGGGCAAGTACACAGGGGGTAGAGGAACCCACAAGAAAGGAGAAGAGTGGTGATAAACCGAGGCATAATCTAGCCGGAAGAGCACACGCGACGTGATCCCAAGCCCGCAACACCCCCGTGAGAAAAGGGGATGCATGTGGAAAGGCCGAGACCATACAACAAAGGCCTGTGGCAACTCTACATGCACGCATTGACTTTCCAAATGCCACACAATGGCGAAGAGATTGCCACAATAGTGCCGCACCAGGAGAAGATGCTCCATCCCGGCGGAATGCTCCAAATAAACTTAGAGACCAACACCTTACTATGCAAGGCCAAATCCGAATGGCCAAGCCCCCATCCTCCCGGGGCGAGACACTTCCACCAAGCCACTTTAACAACCGCCCTTCATCATCCCCCCCCCCACACAAAATTTCTCGAACAATCTTATCCAAAGCCTGTATCTTACCCTCGGGGAGCTAACATCGCAGATGTCAGATATACACATGAGTGCTACAGCACCACTACTTGGCAATAGTGATCCTACCCGCCATGGACAACTTGCTACCCTTCCACCAATTGAGGTGTTTACGCAACCCCCGCAAAATCTCATCCCACACCCTCCCCATGGAAACATCCCTCCAAAGGGAATACCCAACACTTAGTACACATTACCCGGAAGCACCTTCCAAGGGAATAGAGCCAAACAAGGGGAGGCGGAGTCAATCTGGGCCCATAATGCGGAGCATTTGCCCCAATTCAAAGAATGCCCGAGGCCAAGGAGAAAGTATCCAAAGAAACCCTTCACATTCCGCAAATTCCTCTTCTTCTCGCCACCAAGAAGAGAAAAGTGTCATCGGGCGAACCGTTAATAATCTGGCCGACTACCATCCCGCATCCAAGCCCATCCACCACCCCTCCTCCACCGCAGCCAAAAACAATCGAGACAAAGGCCTCCGCCACAATCAGAAACAAAATGGTGCCAAAGGGCACCCCCGACGCACCCTCTCGCCCTAAGGAGAAAAAGGCGAGGGTTCACCCCGCACACCACCCGCAGCCCGTGGCCGACCTATGCAGCTTCATGATCGTCTCTCGTAAAGTGGGACCACGCCCAACGCTAACATCATGGCGCATAAGAACTCCCCAACGGACACTATCATAAGCTTTGGCAAAGTCAAGCTTAAGATAGGCAATGCCTTGACTGCTTCTCCCCGCCCAATAAAGGCCCCCTCATAAGCTGCGGCAACATTAGTCAAAATGTTCCTCCTGTGAACAAACCCGCATCGCACCTTACTAATGGAAGAAGTCAACACCGGCTTCAACTTCTCGGCCGGCTTTTTGAATAATCTTGTACACAGAGGACAACAAGGATATAGGCCTCCAATCATTAATAGTAGAAGGTCGCTTAACCTTAGGAATCAAGGAAATGCATGCGGTATTCAAGATCCTATCCATGTGAGAAGACCAAGCAAAAACTCAAGATACACCCGTACACGGACTCACCAGCCCACTCCCAATAAGTCCGAAAACTCCACGGGGATGCCATCCAGCCCGTGACATTTATCCTGGCCATGCACATACATGCCTCCGCTAAATCCTCTCCGGAGAGCCTCGCCCAAGCTCTCACGTTGGTGAGGCAAAATAGATGGCTTAACAAAGTCCAAAACAAGCTCCTCCCGTGATCTCCCCGCCATAGGGAAGAGGCGTTCCCCGTGAAAAAAACCCCGAGAAATGAGCATGCACATACCTTCCTGCAACTCACGATCCTCCAAAGTCCGGCCATCGTGCAAAGCAAGGGACGCCATAGATGCCGTGATATCGCCACGCTTAGCCGCCTCAAGAACACCGGACGAACTTGTATCCCCCTCCTTCAACCGGTAAGGGCTGCCTTCACACGCGCCTCATGCACTTTAACCTCGCTCAAAGCAACAATACGCCGCAACACCGCATTCTCCCTAATGCCACTGGGAAGGTCATACCGAATCTTCTCCAACTCCCCGATAAAGACTATGCAACTCCCCGCCTCTGCCGAACGCCGCGACACACGCCTACCAAAGACCTTAGCAAAACGCTTCACCCCATTCGGCCAACGCAGTACCATACCGTATATACCCTTCGAGATGAAAAGGTATCAAGCCACAACTCCCCGCACCGGGCCGAAATGCGATCCCGGGCTGGGTCGGTGTTCAAACGAACACCGCCCGAGAAGGCCGAGAGGCAACCGCACCCTGACCGACAAAACCCGAGGGTAATGATCAGAAATGGAGGTAGACAGAATGTTACTCCCAAGCAAAGAGGGCACACCATCCAATGCGCATGGGGAAGCATAGC
This sequence comes from Isoetes taiwanensis, assembly GCA_021234155.1. NCBI lineage: Eukaryota > Viridiplantae > Streptophyta > Lycopodiopsida > Isoetales > Isoetaceae > Isoetes > Isoetes taiwanensis. Next base: position 17,047,806 of record JAJEKV010000009.1, on the reverse strand, counting down.
ACCGGGTCATGCCTAGCATACGCCCCCCCGCACTAATCGCCTATTACAATAGGTGAAAGACAAGTCCCCGTGGACCTCAACCAAGGCCAAATCCTCGCAACAAACGAGACCATCGGTCCCTCTCAAATCCTCTACAAGCCGGTGTGAGAACCGAGCGATCTTCTACCGCTTCTACCATATTGAAATCCCCTAACAACAACCAAGCAACCTGCAACCCACCAAGGGCTCGCAGAACTTATTCCTGATCAGGGCCCACAAAGCACCCCCACCGAGAAGGCCGATTAGGGGCATAAACATTAACAATCCCCCACTCTTGCCCGCCCTCCAACCACTTAATTATTGCCCACCAACCAAACCTGTCACTGCAGAGTATGTGACTCGCATCCATCTTCCAAGCAATAAGAGTACCCCCACTAGTCCGCCTAAGAAGAAGCAATAAAGCCAAACCGCCTACCAACCATATTCATGAGCCTGGACATATCACCCCTGTGAGACTTATGCTCCTGAATGCAAATAATATCAGGACGCAACTGCCGAAGTGCCAAAGAAATACGGGCCCTCTTACTACTAGAGGACCGCACCCCCCGCACATTCCAACCGAGGATCGACCTATTCATCCTGCAGGGGAGAAGTGTCCAAACCCCACATGCCTACCCACCGTGCCCATCACCCCTCCACACAGTCGGCATCTAGAGCCGAGGATTAATTTCCAACTGAGGATCGACCTATTCATCCCAGAGGAGAAGTGTCCAGCCCCACATGCCTACCCACCAGGCCATCAGCCCACTCCACAGAGTCAGCATCTAGAGCCAGAGGATTAATCACAGCTATTTTTTGGATCTTGATTTAAAGTTAATCCAATTTTTGAATTAAAGCTCTTGAAGAAGCCCAAGGAAGGAAACACGTATCCACAATTGAATAAATAGTAAAGATGTCCTTTACAAGCACAAATTCCCGACCTCTCCCCCTATACAAAAACACTTTCAATCCATCTACATCACTTTTTTATTTTTAAACCAAATATGGAATCTGACACATTTGAAATTTGATGCATGTAACTACATATTAGGGTCATTTCCTACTTGTCATTAAGTTAAGTTAGCTTAACTACTTAGTTATCTCTTAACCTAACTAGAAAAAAGTTCTAGTTTTCCATTGAGGTGGTTAAATTAGAACTAACTTAACGATGCATGAAAAATTGCATTCCCATTATGCCCACTAAGTTAGAAATGAAAAATTGACTTAAAGCTTGTGTTGATGATTCACACTAGTAGTTAAAGTGCTAAGTTAGTTTAGCATTAACTATGCTTGTTTCACACTGCCAGTTAAGAATTTATATTAAGTTAAGGAGAGTTCTATTGGGAAAAAAAATTGCCAACTACCAACAGTGCACACTAATTAATAAGTAATACACACCTAAGGTTAACATAAATGTAGTGCTAGACTTTGCAACTACTTTGTTAAAAATGAGGGGTCCTTCCATCATGAAAACACCGAGCAATTTTTGAAAGAGCTATAAAACAAAATATGACTATACACATAATATTATGAAAATGCATATTCCTAGATGTTGAAAGCGACAACAAGAAATATGCATTTTTATATAAAACATAATTAACCTAACTATATTGTTAACCTTTCTCACTTAACAGTTATGTTAAGTTAGTGCTTAACTGAGTTAAGTATACCTCTCCTAGATCACTTAACTTCTAGTTTAAAATAAGGGGACCAGTTAAAGTTTTAATTAAACTTAACTTAACTATTGTCAGTATGAAAATGACCTTGTTAAGTCAACCATAGTTAAAAATTAACCAAACCCCAACTTAACTAGTAGTAAATTAAGTGTTAGTGTGAAAGCAAGTTTCCATTATTTGCCACATGTAACCTAACTTAACCGTCAGTGGGAATTGACCTAATAATAATAATGCAATACGTTCTTAGAATTGGATACATTGGACTATATCCTTGTTAGATGCTAATGTAAATATAACCTCCTCCGAAACATTATTTAGAACTACCAACATTGATTCATCTCAAAAGGATACATTGGACTATATGCTTGATAGAAGCTAACATAGATATAACCTCCTCCTAAACATTATAATGAACTAGCAACATTGGTTCATGTCGAAAGCTAAAGTTTACATTGCGAAGATCTCCAAAGCAGACATGTAAAATGCGAGTTTGCAAATATTCATAGAATTTATATGGTACTTGTGAGATGTCGAAGAAATATTATTCATATATATGACTAGCTCCAATGCATGATTAATATCGGGTCTCCAACAAGGATAAACCAATAACATGTATTTTGAAATAAAGAACAAATCATCTCTTTTTTCATTCCTCAAATACAACTTCAAACTGCCTATAATCTCAAACAACCCTTCATCTCGTTTTGTTCTCTCATATGTATAACTTTCTTCTTCTTCCTTCTCTTCTCTTTCACCGTCCCTCTTCCACCCAACACCACAAACATCCTTTAGCCCCAAGCTTGCCTTCCTGCTAGTTTATTTTTTTGTGGTGCTGCTGGCAATGCTGGTGGAGGTGATGGGTATTTGGATTGGATGTGTTGACGAGGCTCTCAATTGGGCGATAACCCTGTTGAATCGAATTTTCCTTTGTGTTACTATTGTCAGGTTTTTTCGCCTTCTTATTTTTTGTCTGTTGCTGCGTGGGAGTCGGGTTTCATGCATTATGTTGGAGATTCGTGTTGCTACTTTTCTTGACATAGTCTATGCCTATGCCACTGTCTGGCAACAGTCTGGTCACTGTTAGATTCTCATTTTGGTTTTTCATATTGTGCAAAAGCTGCTAGGGTTAGCTACTAGGGATGATAGGAAGACATGTTTAGATAGAGGGTCACTAGTAGTAGACCACAATCTGCTAATGGACCATGGTAAAATGGATCAAATTTTCCAATAATGGCGGGTGTTCCCAAAATAATTCTCCTCACATATCATGTTTTTCCCATCCCCATATATTTGACCTATCATATTTTTCCATATTCAACGTATCCCATTTTTTCACCCACATATTTTTCCACTATCCCTACATATTTGACTACTATTGCACTAATGTGTTTGTACATCAAAGGAGCATAATGTTTTATGACTATGACAGCCAAGCATTAGTAGCCATAACCATAGTTTTGCATGTAAGACAAAATTCCATCAACAACGTTCAAGTATGGTATGCTTCATCTTTTTTAAACTAACTTGCTATCTTCTATTGATCTTTGACATAGGCCTAAACAAATGTGATATTCTCGCCTTCACCAAGCCGATGTTATCATCACTAACTAGGAAAGCATTTGAGATTTTTTCTTCTTTTGAAAATAGAATAGATTAGAATAGAATAGACTTGACTTTACTTTTTATCGTCTTATGAGACACAAAAGAGAGCGCATCAAACTTATTACTGCTGGGTTAGAAAACCTCTGCCATGAAAGGTTTTTGAAGGAAAAAGCAATAAGGATGGTGTCAAACTGTACAAATATACATATCAAATAACACACATACAAGTCAGGCGAGTGTCCGAGGACATAGTTGGTCCCGTACATCCATGACCTCCTGAAGGTATGATCTTAGCATCCGAATCGATGGTCGCCACGACCATTTCGACATAAGCGCTTTCAAATTTGATCATACGACGGATAGCCTTGTAGGTATGATATTCATCCTCAACGGCTCCCATTTGGTAGCATCGACACAGCTTGTCCTAGCATGGCTCCTCGATCCATCTCCCTATCTCAATTCGGAGACGGTGTGCACCCTGTGGATCGAGGCAGCGAGTCTGCGCCTTTTCATTGGTAGATGGGGGATTGGGGGTTTCACTCAAAAGACTCATATAAACCTAGTGAGTGTGTGGAAGGGGGTTTTTTCTCGATGTTTTCGTACGTATACTAGGGGTCTAAATCGCCCTCTTACTGACATTCTAGTGTATTTTCTCCATGGAAGGGGTGTTTTTCCAACACTTTTGCATACGTATATAGGGGTGTTTCTTCTCACCTTAAGCACGCAGGTGGCATATGCGCCTGTGATAAAGGTGAATCCCTAGGGCAGATGGGTACAAAGATAGCGTTGTCGGCTGCGTTCCACTATGGGGTTTATATGGCGCTGATAATGTGCTGTCTTGACCTGTTCAAGAGCGTTGGCATCCCAGCGCTTACTGAGGAAGCAAGCATCAAAGTACTGCCTCAAGCTGTGGCAATCTGCCTCTGTTTGTTCCTGTATGCACCTGTGCTCCTGCACATTCTATCTAACGAGCCACTTAGCTCGTTTTTTCTTCCAACAGGCCTTGAGGCACTGTGACCCCATTGCCACGGTATAAACCAGAGAGACGAGCATCGTCTCTTCTGAAAGTAAACGATGTGCCAATCCAGGGCCGCCCTCTAAAGAGGTAAGAAACCAGTCTCTTTTTACAAACCGCGATAAAAATGGCAAGTAGTCCCACCTCGGGCAACCAACATACGTTCCCCCAACCATTGGGTTTATGGGGAAGTCTTTTCCTTTCTTCTTGAACTGTCTCCTGTTTGACTTAACCTAAATTCAATGTCCGTTTCCGACGAAGCGATGGATCCGCCTTCCTCCGACAAGATCGGAATTAAGATCACTGATTTGTATCGGATAAGGGATACTTATTTTCCTTTGGATCCTGCAGAGAAGAGGGCCATCCTGGAGAAATCTATGAAGGAAATACTTTCTTTACTGGACAATATACCACAGGGTATTTTCTATATTAGCCGATAAGGTTTGCTGTTTTTTGTGTTTATCATTATTCTGCTTTGGATATGAGTATCGCTTTATCTGTGGACAATGCAGGAAGCCCGCTGTCTATTTTGGGTTATAAATATTACTGTCTTTTCTGCAGAAACTAGAAAGCAGCCCTCACGTCGAGCACAATGGGAATATTGGAGAGGGAAAACATTGGATGCAGGATCAGAATATTGTAAAGAAGCTGAAGACCATCTCTCAAAGGCGGTAAGCATAACAATGATCAATGAAACATACGTGCATGATCACATGTATGAAGCCCTCTCCTTAACTGCAGAATCAGTTCCTGTAATTTGTGATTACAGGTTTCATCCTTCTGCAGGAAGGTCCACATTTTAAAGTACCATCTTGTTGAATCGTGGAGCAGGTGAAGCTGGATCCTTCCTTGGTAGATGCATGGTCATGCTTGGGAAATTGCTTTTGGAAGAAGAATGATCTTAACTCTGCAAAAATTGTCTCACACTTGCTTTAAGCAAGGTAAGCAGTGTTAACCTCATTTTGTAATGCTATTTGGTAGTTACAATTCTCGTAACCTGAAAAATTGTGCAATGTTCAAAATAGGGGCCTAATAAACGTATCCTTCAGCAGCTTTCCATGCTAGAAAGGTGTCTTGCAAAAGGCAAGTTTCATTGTTCTTTTGCTACGTGTCCTTTTGAAGTAGAGTAAATCTCTGACATACGTATAAATGCCCATGCAGGAACACCCGATGAAGCAGCAGTTATTGAGGAAAGCATTAAGCATGCAAAACAAGCCATTGAACTCGATATCAAGGATGGCCAGTCTTGGTGTACGTTATCAATCTTTGGTTATCATTCATAACATGCTTGACAAATTAATTGAGATCCGTATGTACTTGATTAAATGCAGATGGCCTGGGAAATGCTTATTTGACAAGTTTTTTTGCCACTGGTGCTTGGGACCGGAACAAACTTTGTCAGTCTCTAAAAGCATATCAAAATGCTGTACGTAATGCTACTTCTGATTAACTTGCTTACCCCTGCATGTTATCCGAGTATTTACTATCTACTTTCACCTGGCCCACTACATTTTCATATAGAATTAGATCAGCTCTTGGGAAACGTCTAAACTCCTAGCCCAAAAATAAGGGATGTGTTCCTATGGGAATCGACAAAGCAGCACTAATTGATATCTATGACATTTGCTTCCGCAGTAATTGCCTCAGATATGTTCGACAGAGCGAGTGTTGGTCTTCAGATCATCAGCCCAAAGGCATTTTATTCCACATATTGATGTAAACTGGTTTCTACTGAATTCTATACAAATTTGTCATGATATGTTCTGAGTAGGCCATAATTCTTAGGATTCATTAAACAAATGTGCAGGAGTTGGGCCTAAAGTATATTTTTTCCTTAGATCCTTTGCCTTTCCTGTGTTTAGCTCCTTCCTTCTTGCAGATGCCATTATCTCCACGGCGCTTGAAAAACTGCTTGAGGACTGGAAACTATAGAGGAGTCTAGGTAAATCTGCGAGAGAACGAATGATGACTTTTAACACTTCATGAAAGATCATGCCTATCAGCTTATTCTTCTTCCAAAAATGGCCTGTGGAAATTACATGCTTGACAGTGCAGTTTGCAAAATGATGCTTTAGCTAACTTGCTAGAGGATATGCATCTCTTGACCAAAATGCATTTCCATGACAAAACTCATTTAGAGGTTTGAAATTTGGGGGATTCATAAGATGAAAGATGAGTGGGATCAATGCAAAGCTTTTATGGCACAATATCGCCAGCAGTATTTAGTGGTAGACTGCTGCAGCTTGGTACGGATTTCAAGCAGTAGTATCTATGCACGAAATAACACAGACATTGGATGCTTGGAAGATAATCTCAACATCTCCTGAAAGGCCGTAAGCACGTTCCAAAGAGAGGAAACTCCATTACGTGCAAAAACACACAATATTTAACATTTCTTCCAAGGTTGATCTGTAGGAATTGCCAATTTCATGTACATCCTTGTTAATTTCCAGACGTACTTTTGAGGTTGAAGTTTCTAGGCATTCAGACAAAACCCTATCTATCGTGAGATTCTTTATTTAGCATGCTTGTAGCTGGGATTCTCAATTCTGAAAAAACTTATCTGCTGATCTGTTGCATATTTTGCAGGAGAAAGATGACCAGGCAAACAGTAATCCTGATTTATATTTCAACAGTGCTATTGTAAGTATTTAAGATGTTTTCATGGCCCATATGAAAAACTAGTATATGCAGTTGTATCCACCCTAGTAACTCTTCTCATTTCCTCTCCTGTTTTTTTCTTTCCTTTTGTTCTTTTGGGATCCTTTCTCTGTCATTGTTAGTATCAAAGATGGCGGATGCTTGGGCCTTAACATCTAGAATGACAGAATCATTACAAATGCTTTGCTTGAGCCATTAACATCTAAAATGGCAGAATTAGATATAAACTATTTACTCTCTTGTATCCCAATGTCCCTTTTTTTAGCAGCAGCTTCAGTGCATGGGAGCGGATTGGGTTGTCTTCTCATCAGCCCACTTGCTGTCTGTTTTGAAAGCATAATTTTTAGGCTTAACGTGCTATTATTCTAGTTTTAGGAATTCCACCTGTGTTGTTGCATGCCATTTCTGTTTTGTTTTTGTCAAATCTTGTTAAACAACTCTGGATTTACAGGCCTATCAATATCTAGAAGACTATGAGAGCGCGCTAAAAGCTTACAATGCTGCATGTGAGAGGGATCCTGGACTTCCAGGGAAAAGTGAAATAGAGAAAACTGTGAAGCTACTAGCAAAACTGGAGGATTTAACAACGAATAAGGTGAAATTTGTGCTCAGATGTATCTGAAACCAGTTTAAATTTTTCTCAGCTGACCATATTTGCAGGGAAGGCTCAAACCAAAAAAGTTTGCTTCATTGGTGGCATCCATCCCTTCTGCTGAAAGTGGTATCTGTCCTGCGAGTATGCTGAAGGATGGCCTGAACAAGGGAATGGTTGTAGCTTGCAAAGTCCTCGTATCAGTTCCCCATGACAAATCTGTGCCTTTGTATGTGAGCTTCAATGCTGATTCCTCAAATATTATTGCTTCTTTTCATACTTTACTGTTTATACAGAACTTTATTGTTTATACAGATATTATATTGCTTCAGATTCAGAAGGGAACTGCTTCGTTCTCTCAGTATATGCACTCCGTAGTGGCTTGGTGAGTTTAAGTTATCAGAAGACCAAATTTTGGTTCCTATTATTGAATAGCTTCTTTGCTGCAGATAAGGGATGGCAGTTCTATTACTTTGCTGGAGCCCTTTTTCCAGAGTAGGACAGTTTCTTGGGAAGACAAGGTTGAGCCATGGACATGCGGCCTTTCTTAGTCAGATGATTATATTGAGTATGTTTCTGATTGTTGTGTGTGTGAACTGCAGGTGTACACATACAAAGGGGTGAGAATTGATCGTCCACAACAGCTGAAGTTAGGTGGCCAGTCCATATCCCCAAAGGATGCAGTGTGCTCGATTATACATTCAGAGCACATTCCTTCATAATTGTAATATCAAGCGTATTGTTCGTTGCAACCGAATTTATAGTTCAAGTTGTCTCAAAATGTTTATAGTAATTGTCATAAATGTCATAATTACGTAGTCTAGTCTTCTATTAACAGTGTTATAGTAGGCTATAGTCGCATTATTTGATTAATTAGGTAGCAGTGATGAAGAGGGTTCTAATGGGAAAACTTATTGAAATTTAGTTGATGACTCTAGTCAAGATTTCTTGCTCATGTTTTTTGGGAAAAAAACTTTGACCACATTGTGTCATGTTTCTGTATGCGTCTCATGAATTTAGGCCCTTTTTCCATGACACTAGTGTCTTATATTTATCAAGATATTATTGGGCCAAATAAGCATATAAGATAGGCTAGTTTTCCACTGCAATTTATAAGACATGTCTCATAGGCATTCCTAATAATTTTGGAGTCTTATTTTATTCTGGGGGGTTCCCCCGCCAGAAAATAAGACATCTAATCCTATCCAATCACGGTGCTTCCTTGCCTAAAATTTAGGGTGTTCAAAAAAAAAAAAAAGTGGGAGTGGAATCGTTAACGCCGGAACTGCCATTGCTGGACTTGAAGAATCAGATTGTACTCCAAATATGAAACAGAATGGAGACTGCAGGTCGAAATTGGTTGCAAGGAGACTGTAGGTCGAAATTGGTCGGATTGCCAGAGGTTAAAAATTATAGGTCAGATTGCTACAAGTGGAAAATTGCAGGACGATTGCAGGGCTGGATTCTGTTGGCAGGTCGAAACTTAACAGGGCAACGGTGTTGAGAAGTATCAGAGAAGGTTTGGATAGAGAAGGTCTGGAATCAGGATCAGAATCACATGCTTAGAAAGCTCATGCTTCCCCTTTTGATGCTGATGGTAAAGAATTCCACAAATTGCTTGGATTAATCCCTGAAGTCGAATCACAATGCCAAGGAAGGAATATGAGAATACAGGGGCAAGCAGCAGAGGGGACAACCAGCCCGTTATAATCCTTAAATAATCCTTAAGACAACAAGATCCTGGGCAAATGGAGATGGTTTGCCTTCTAATCCAATCCAAAACAGGATCCCTTGATCCGAACAGTGAATCCGAAAACAGGATCCCTTGATCCGAATAGAAATGGTTCTGCGAAAGTTCTATGTGCCAGTGACAAACATGCAAGAAAAGTTCTATCAATGGTTCTATGTGCATGTGACAAACATGCAAGAAAACTATGGAGTAGTGGAAAATCAGATTTTATGAGACATGTCTTATATATTAAAGCTACTTCTTATAATGGAGCTGTGGAAAAGTATTTTTTTTTAAGACGCGTCACAAGAATGACATGGCACCTCAAATGTTGTCTTATAGTTATAAGACAGCCAAGCCAACCGTGGAAAAAGGGCCTTAGATCCCCAAGAATATGACCATGCATCTTTCATTTCTAGGGCTACCATTTGGCTAGTTTTTTTTCGCGCACCAGCCCTACCAAGCCTACGGCCTTTCTTGGGATTCTAGCCCTTTTTTTTTTATTTATTGAAAGATGCTTTCATTCATAATGGGTTTATGTGTACAACTTAATTCTATGTGATATCAAGACATCCACAACATCTTAATGACTGTGCAGAGTTAATCACATAGCAAGATTAAACGTGCCACACATCATAACTGACTAAAGAAAGAATCCCATAGTTGTCGGGCCACTCTTCGATCTGTCGCAGCTTGAATCTATTTACTTAGCTTAGATTTAAAAGATATCAAAACCCTGGAGAAGTGCGAATAATTCTGTGAGAAGACAAAAGCCCTATGCCTCTTCCAAATAATTAAGAGCAGTCATCCCTTACACAAATGCGCAGCATCCCTTTTTAATACTGACCATCTCCTAGGGTAAATTCAAAACACAATATTTACAACTGGACAAGGTAATTCAAAAACTTCTTTCACTCAGTCCCAAACAGTGTGTAACTTTGACGGTTTTCGAATGACAGACAAAATATTTTATACCTTTTCGTATGACAGTTCTCAAATCCCAACCTTTCATATGCCAGAGAAAAATTCGAAATGACAGAATCCAAATTTTTATCAAAAAAACATAGAAAATGCAGTACAACTTTCTTAACAAGTGCTACATAGATCCGTACCAGAAAGAAGTACATGAGTAAGTTCTAGAAACACAAATTGATCAGCTAACAAGCGGCATTGCTCTTCTATATTTTGCTTCATACCAATCCTTAAAACATGCTCGCCAATCTATGGACTCAAATGGTGCATTCCATAATGACATTAGCATAAGTGCATCAAGTGTCTCTAGGTTTATATGAGCTCTTTTGGCACTCTTGATAGCGTTTTGGCGAGAAAACCCCCTCTCACAACCTGCTATGCTTTCAGAAATGAGCATGCAACATTGCCATACATTCACGAGGAATGGAAAACTGCTCTACCAACTATCACAAGTTCCATTTTCATGTCGACAAATAGACCAAGCCACCATCATACCTTTGTTCTTGACAGCCATGTAAATTGTCCCAACAAAGTCCTTTCTCTCACTCAAACATCATATCTGATAAAAAATCGGTTTAGCAACGCTGCCAATTCCTCTCCCCACCAAAATTTCTATGGCTACCTATTAGCCAAATTTCTTGAATGCCAATTTGATAGACATTAGTTTGGTTTGGTATTTCGTAATTGGTTGATATAATATGTAATGTTATGTGAAAGTACTTAATACTATTTGTTGATAGAACCATTGACTTGGTTAAAATAAATTTGTATATAAGTCATATATACAAATACGAACACTTAATACCATATTATATTAAATGTTATATATTGATGGACTACAAATAAAAAATGACAGGAAAACTACATTTCTAGCTCTTCAAATGCCATATAAATATTTTTCTAGTGCATTTCACTATTTGGTGACCTTCATTTGCAGGACAATTTTTTTTTCTATTTGACGGGCAAAGTAGCCAAAAAAGGGCGTGACGACTGTCAAATTTACACACTGGTCCCAAGCTGATTGGATGTCTCTGCATTCTATGAAGCAATGCTCAATAGACTCCTCCGTGCAATTACACATAGGACAGATGGGGCTAACTTGTGAGTTAAATATGCTGACCACGTTGTTAGTTCTCAATGCCCTGTGAATTATCTGCCATGTGAGAACTTGCACTTTGGGGGAAAGCCGATTTTTCCATACCTGTTTCCACATTCGCTTCAAATCTCCCTCCTCACATTGCAAAGACCACATAACTGTAAGACCTCATTGGGATGAAGAAGTTTGTAGCAGGCAGAAACTGAGGGGTGCTCATGCAAAGCTTCATGAGATGCCACAAAATTCCCCACCAGCGGTCTTGCATAATAAGGAATGCTACCTGCAACCAACCGCTAGATTGCTTCATCTTGTAGACGCAGACTAAACTTCTGTTTGAAGCCCTCCCATGATAAAAGCACCCCCCATGAATACCAATTGCCAACAGAATTGATTCCACGTGATGACAACCTTATCTGAATCCTCATGTCCACTAGAGAAAAATGGGGCTTCGGATCACCATCAGTTTCTATGGCTAAGCACCACACCGACATTGCAATGGAGTGGCAGTTCTCCACATTTAGGTGGCATAAATCCCTCACTGACTCCCATGCTTTAAGTAATCCTTTCAAAAAAGGGGAAGCCCCTGAGAAAAGCTTTAATTTATAAAAGAGGGCCTATAGTAACTCCACTCTCATGGAGGCTTTGTCATACGGAATGCAATGTTATAGTGACTGTTTCAGCAACTGAGTACCAGGAGAATTCACCTGCTCATTCAACGATTGCCAAATGAATTTGCTCACTAGAACTTTAGTATGCAATGCAATGTCCAGCATCCCTAGTCCACCTCGGTTTCTATGAGTGTAGCACTTATCCCAAGCCACCTTAACATCCGCTCCCTCTTCATTTCCACCCCAATGACCCCATACAAAATTCCTTATTGAATTCATCAATTGCTGAGTGATGCCTTTTGGAGACAACACTGAAGCGGCATACACGTACATGCTACAAAATACAGATTTAGCTACCACAATCCTGCCAGCCATATAGAGCTTACATATTTTCCACCAATTTAAATGTTTTTCCAAACCAAGTAGGATCTCATCCCATGTCTCTGTCGATGATCTGTTAATACCAATCGGAATACCCAACAACCTGGATGAAGCACCGCTTGGTATTACTCTCCAAGGATATTGGAGAATACAATCAACAATACTTGGAATTATTTGTAATATCTTGGAATTATTGTTTGCAATTGCAATTGCAATTGCAATTGTTAAATTCTTTCTCGAGGACTCTTTAACTTTGGCTGTCAGCCTTATATTTGGTGGTCCTTAGATGGTGGTGGTGGACTTTGGGTATTGAGGGCATGCCCTAGGAATGGTAGTGAGGGAGCTAGAATGTACGCAGAATATTATAAATAGATGGTGGAGATAGGAAGGCAACTGGATTTGAAGGTTGGGATCCTCTTTCACTAAGAGCAAAAAAAAGAAAAAAGAAAAGAAAAGAAAATTCTTTTATTCAGCAATTTGTTTCTATATTCAGTGTGCTAAATATCCTTGAAGAATAGATTGCATGCAAATAGATTGTTTCTATATTTAGATTGCACAACACCAGGAGAAGAAGATTTAGCACAAGCAAGGGGAGGAATTGGAATCAGCACGAAATTGCAGCTCAGACGAATCCTTACAGGCACGAGATATAGATTTTTAGCAAGTGCTTTCTACTAAATTGGATTGGCGGAGAAGAAAGTACAAAGCAAGAGGAATTTGAGGAGGCGACATTTGAGTCAGCACGAAATTGCATTTCAGATGAAGAACACAGGCAGAGATCAAGTACGATTGTGGGGAGATGCCCAACTCATTCTTATGAATCCAGAGTCCTTTGTAACCCATTACAGTGGAATTGGGTCTCTGTTGTTAGTAATCCAAGGGCCAAACTGTAAATTTCCAGTCCTCTGTCCTAAAATTTGGCTTTTCTATCACAAATCTGACCCTGTATTTTAAATATTGTTCTAAAACTCGCCTTGTTAAGAAATTCGACCTTGTCTTGGAATTTCCAGGTCTTTGTGTGGTAATCTAATACGCGTATGCCAATCCTACCTAGATTGATACTTTGTTATGAAATTCGACCACTATTCTCCACAATTCGGTGTCGGAATGTATCTATAATACATCCATACAATCTTAGCCTTTGTCTATTGATAGTTCATGGAGCTAAAAGGGTCTTCGCCTATTAGCCCTTCGTTATTGTATATAAGAGCATGTACTCTTCATGAATTATACATTCACTTTGGGATTACCTTGTGTTCTTTCTATCTCGTTCTCTTTGTCTTGCTGTGTCACTTTATTCTTTGCATGTTATATTTCCGTCTGAAAAAGGCAAATCTTCCCAAGAATCAAGCTAAAATTAAGCCGAAACCAAGCTATGCCTGCCAATATTCGACCAAGTTTAGGAGCCCAACCCTAGAGAATTTGACGCACAAATACCCTTCAAGAGCTGATATCACAAGATCTGAGAAGACTGCAAGGATTGACAGAAAACGTTTTGTCGAAACAAAAGCTTCAAAGGAGCTTCAGATGAAAGTTGAAAGATAACATAAAGGTAACAATGACGATCTTTCTTCTTTCCATAGTGCGCACATATTGACAGCAATTTAAAAGTATAAAATCCTAATTGTGAGAGAAAATTGATTATGATGATGCAAAAGCAAAAGTAGAAAGTCGTAGCTCTCTTAATATAGCTCTCTTAATAGGTCGAATTTGGAAGAACGTAGCTCTCTTAATATAGCTCAGATATCTATGATGTAAGGCTTTTTGAAAAGTTCGCAAAGTCTAGTGTATGTCGCAATAAAAATCAGTGAAAAAAAGTATTTTTTGAGTTATTGATGTTTTAGTGATTAACCCTATTTTAAGACTGCAGGAGAAAAAAAGGATAGAAAGTAATATTCACATTAGGGTGTAAATTCTCTAGTGGTGTACAAAAAGCACTATCCGGACATGTGCTTTATGTGCTGAAACCGCTTAGTACCTCCTTTGTCGTGTGACGTCCAACCGAATTAAAACAGCTGAATTGGCATGCACCAAGAATAGTATATGCAATTCCGGAATGGCAGGGATCAGTGACTAGGATCTCCAAAGACGCGGGAACTCCGTTGGCGGGGAGGATGGTTGGAGTTTCCTTTAGTGGTTGGCGGGAGAAATCAGAATTCGGAATTGCAATTAGAGAATTGCAATACCAATTCATACAATTCGAACAAATTTTGCGTTGTTTCAATTGAATTTTCAATTTGGAATTGTAATTCGAGTCGTGAAATCTGTCTCGTGAATTTCAATGGAAAGCTCCCCTGAAAGCATCGATTCAATTAGAAGAAGGATTTTCTTGCAAATTCAAGCTGAAAATAGAAGAAAATCCCGAGAAAGAAAGAGACAGAGAGAGAAGGAAAACAATCCTCCTTCCAATACCAAAGATTGTGGTGTTTTGAGTGAAAGAAGATTACAGGAATTGTCGAAGAATTTGGAAGACTATTTCAATGAAATTACAAATACTTTTGCCTCGAATGTGGACAAAAGGAAGTTAGCATCGAGATTCTTCAAGAAGATTAAACATCTTCCACTCGATGTTGATGTAGCAGATCCAAAAGAAAATGCCCTTATGAGGGATTTAATTTTGAATGTGAAAGAGACTTTTCAAGCTCAAAAATATGATAGAAATACTGATGTCCTTCAAGCAAAAATGAGTACACTGCAAATGGCTGCATCTTCAACAAAGGGAGTGAATCAATCAGCAATAGCAAGGCTTCTATCTATTCCAAGAAGAACTGGGCTAAGAGCATTTCGAGACGCGTGTGTATGCGAATTTTGAAGCGTCCCCGGTCAATGTTTCGTGAGGAGAAAAAGGTCGATGCACTTTCGGATGAAGCAATAGGTAAGATAAAGAATTTTTGGGATGAGAATACTAGGATCTCACCATATAAAAAACATGTGAGAAAACATGTTAGTGAAACAGGTGAAAAGATTGACCATCCTATTCATTTCTTTGGAGGTGACACAAGTAAGCACATTCTCGCCTTTTTTTTTTTCATTTTTTGCATGATATTGTTGCCGAATCAGAGTATGATCGATTCTTGCGTTTTATCTTCAATTCAGAAAGAGTATCCCGAGATCAATATATGTCAACAAACCTTTGAGAAGCTTAAACCAAGCTATATTAGGAGATTGCAAGAAAGAGAGACTTTGCTGGTGCCGCATTACCACATGCACCTTGATTTTGTCATCTGAGGCAATTAATAACATGAGGTCTGATCCTTATGGTGTGCACAAAGATTGCAAATGCGCATGCAGGGTATGTGGTCCAGGTCCAACATGCAATGCTAAGGACAATATATTCAAATCTACAAGTGAGTATTGGAGAAATGTGGTATGCCCCAAAGTAGAAGCAGATGAATGGCACAAACATGCATGTTTGATGCAGACCTGCAAGAAATGTGGTCTCAAGAGGTAAGTTATTAACATAGCTCATATATATTGTTTAACTTTTCATTTCTATGATATCTAGATAACATATGTCATATATATTATTTAACTTTTCATTTCTATGATATCTAGCTTCAATATTCTTTTACAGTACTTTCTCTAATCCACTTTATACAGGATTCCAAAGTGTCCAAGGGAAACAAGTAAATCATTAGAACACCTGGTGGATTGGAAAGTTTGAAAAAGTTAGTGTTGAGTTTGTGTTAGAAGGATCACATCATTTATACTAATTTGTTGATTCTACTACTTGCAGCAAGAAGCTGTTTCTAAGAGAAACCCTAAGAAGAAACCAACTAAAGTTACAAGATTGGCCTACAAGACTGGTATCCCTTTTGAATTTCAGGAACATGCAAGAAAAACAATGTCAGCATTTGTGCCACACAACTACAAGGCTCATTGGCAAGCAAAACAATTCAGACAATGTTTGGCAAGTTTTGGAGAAGACACAATAGTTTCTGTAATTGACTTTGCAGAAAACTATGGTTTCAAAGTTCAGCAGGAAGCGCAATCATGTCATTGGCACACTGACCAGGTATCCATTTTAGTTCATATCACTTACAGGTTTGGAAGGAAACAAGAGGTGGATGGCAATGACATCAAGAAGAAAAGAAAAGATATGAAGCAAAAAGATGATAACAGAGAAATTATAAAAGAGTGTCACTTCTATATTTCAGATGAGATGAGTGTTACAGCATTGCCTCTTAAAACATGCCACTTGGTTGGAGTTAAATGGTATTCAATATTCCAAGCATTACGTATGATCAGATGGTTGTTCATCTCAATTTAAGTCGGCAAGACCATTCTATTTCTTGGGTAGATGGTACAGAGATCTTGGGAAGGAGATTATTCGGAATTTCTTTGCCAGCTCGCATGGAAAAGGTGAGCATGATGGCCAAGGAGCAGTGGTAAAAAGATTTCTCACAAAGGAACAACTGAAGTATAATGGGAGAAAACTCCAGTGTGCTTCAGATGTCGTTCGATTTTTAAATGAATTCTTTACCAACGGCTCATCTGATTCCGATATACACAGGTAAGTACTGCACTTGTAGCACTTGAAGCACTTGAAGCACTTAGGCCTGTATTTTATAATAATTATTGTGCATGATTTTTATGTATGTTTGGTGATACTTTACTAGTTTTATACATGTTGAAGGCCATTTATGTACAAATATAACATTTTGAACTTTTTTTTTTTTTTTTGTTATTGGAATGTTTACTTACTGCATACAATACTTACACAAAGACTTACAAAGCGGTTAAGCACTTACAACAACACTTGATTAATTGTTGCCTCGTGTACTTTTCGAAATTGACCCTCATAGTATAGATAGATCAGAAAGGTATGATGCTCAGACCCTCAAAGGGACAACTAAAATTCATTGCATCAGGCCTTTTGATAGAGAAAATCCTTTGAAGCTTGCACATAGACCTTTGTCATGTTTTTGCATGTCTTGCCGACAAAGGGAAATGGGACTCTGTAGCACTAAATCTCAGATAGGAGGTTGGGAGACAAATGAGTTGGTCCCAAAAGAGCGTAACTGCGCAGGAAATTCGACAATGAGGTTGTGTCTCGAAGACGAGGAGACCGATAGTGAAGATGATGGTGACCATGATCCGATCAGCTCTAATGTAGAAGTAGGGGACAATTTTGCAAAGAATGCGTAAGAAGGCAATGCTGAGGGTGTAGACTTTTATGTCCTGAAATGTATTGATAGAAAGAACACATTACTAGATGATTATGAAGATGGCTGGGGCAATGTTTTTGGAATTGGTGAGGTCATACTTTCTGGCTACTATTACAAACAATTGGAAGGAGAATTAAGTTTTCAACTTCTTTTAGACAAACCATCGCCACGAAGTAATACCCACCTCGTTAGGATTTGCAAATTTGACATGACTTTGGTGGAAGACAACCTGTATAGTATGGATGAGCAGACATGCCAACAAATAATGAGCAGCCTGCCTTCAAGTTGATAACAGTTTCCAATCATCAATTGTGCAAAGAAGATAAAAATATTCATTGATAACTTAATAAGTATATCCAGATCCAAAGGATATATCAAAATGTATACAAAATTGGCCAACCTACATAAACAACAAAAATGGCTGGCTGTCAGTTGACTATTTACAATTTGTTTCACCTAACTATTTACAAATTGTTTCAGGTGTTGCAAGGCAGAGTTGTTGATGAACTTGCTATCTGCCTGTTCAGTCAGCCACTTCACAAATGTAGAGTAATAGAGATCAAAAGAAACCTGCTGAGAAACTGTTAACATTGCTGCATCCAACCTCTCAAGTATTTCCACGGCCTCCATATCAAAGAAATCCACAAATTGTGCTCTCTTCAACAATGTCTTCCAGTTATCATCCATTGCAAGTTGATACAACAATGGAAATATGGAATCCACTAGCAAACTTGAACTTGACTTAAATTTTTCAATCCTCATACTTGCTGCAATAACAGTTGTATAAGGTGGAGACAAGAATGTCTTATAAACTGAGTCATCAATCAAAATACATCTTTCAGTGTATTGAGGAAACTGGCAATACACCTTTTCCAAGGGTTTCATGAACACTGGTTTGTCAACATGTCCAGGTAACGTGAAAGGCATTTTGTCACAAAACTCTTGTCCCCAAATAAAAACAAACCTGTGTATAAGTAATGGACACAACTTCTGTAACACCTCCTTTGTATTGAAACCAGTCATAGATGACCATATAGCCAAGTCATAGTAAACACTTACCTTGTTTAAAAATTCTGTAACACCAGGCCTGAATAAAACTATATTGTTTTTTGTATACTCTATAATGTGTGGGCCAGGTATTTCTAGTTTTTCAGACTTTGAATATGTTTTAACCAAAACACCATTGAGGTCCATAATCAATAGCTTTCTACTCACCATGATATCTCTGCTATGTGCTGCTTTACTTGTTGGACCTGCTGGCTCAACACTTGCTGGCAAACTTGCTAGCTCAACACTTGTTTCAAATGTCTTGGCAACTGTATCAACACAATGTTGAACCATTGTTGGCTGTACTATATTTGCCTCTGAAACTATATTTTGTGGAACAAAAGCTGGCTCAACACTTGTCTCAAATGTCTCAACTATATTTGGCTCAACTATAGTTGGTTGAACTATAGTTTCACTCTCCTTTTCTGCTCTCCTTTTCTTCACTTTATTGATGATGTTTGATTTCTCTTTTTCATTATCAAATTTGTTTGAATTTCGTGCAGACCTACATTAGAACAAAACAAATTCAAACAACCATTGCAAAGCAATTTAAATTTTTTTTATTAATAACACTAAAATGGCTACAATGAACACTCAAATACCTTCTAATGGCTACAACACTTCCTTTCATTGATATGGAATTATCTCCAATTGTCCCTGCATGGAATCAAGGCCAGCTAATTTTCATGTAACAGACTCTTGATTGAGACAGAATCATTTTTGTCATTCAGAGCATCAAGTATAGCTTGAAATAGAATACCTTCTTTTGGAGTTGGACCCTGATCTTCTACTTCAACAGCAGCAGTGGCAGCAGATTGACCTGTCGTGATGATGCTTTCCCAAGTAGCAGCATTATTAAGTACTACAAGTGCTTCATCTGTTGTGTGCTGCAACTCTAAACTTGTATTCTCATCAGCCTCTAATGCATCTTTCAGATTCTTCTTGCTTCTGAATGGATAAGTCCTCTTAAATGCTTCTCCTTTCCTGCTTGCTTTATCTTTGCTTTTCAGTTTCTTTGGAACCTGCACTTTTGATTTGGGTGAAAATTTCCTTTTCTTCGAATGTTCCTTCACCACTTCTATCTCTGTGTCACTCTCTTGATGTGACTCTGAATTTCCTTTCTCCTCAACAACCTTCCCAAGGTTTTCTGTAGCAGCTTCACCCTCATCATCTGTTAGTATAACATTATTTGCTCCAATCTTATAAGGAGATCTTGAAGTTGAAGGTAGCAGATTTCAAGCATAAATGGAAATTGTAGGCTTCCATTTACCAATGTATTGGTGATACAGGTCATAAATGGATTCTAGGCTGTCTAACGGTCCTATTGCAACAAATTTCAGGTGATTTGGAGCTCTGTAGCTCAAGTTATGGAGGTTCAAAGTTTGGAGGTCTCACACATTGCGCCCAGACCAATAATGAACTTTTCATTTTTGGTCCTGGCGTGACGTGTGAGACATTGGCTCTAAATGGGTTAAACTTGTCCAATTTGGGTGATATAAGGGTCTAATTCTGCTGGACTCATCGAGTTAGGCAGAATTGACCCCTTATTTGGTCGATTTGGAGCTGTTTTGGGCACTGTTGGGGCATGGTCTCACACGTTGCGCCCAGACCAATAATGAACTTTTCATTTTCGGTCCTGGCGCGACGTGTGAGACATCCTCTCGAATTGGCCTAGGATGTCTGTTTTGACTAAAACAAAAGCTAAGACTTACTAACTCCACTTAATTAAGTAACTTTATATACTTATATTTACTCTAAAACACTTTGTATTAAACAAAATTTTATCATTTACGAAATTAATAAGGCTCTCCTTTGATATGACTGGCTAAGTGCATATCTTTCTTCATTAGAGTTACTCCCTTGGCATGTACTGTGCAGGCTGTTGAGTCTTCAAAATGTTGGACCAGCTTCTGCTCTGCTGCTTCTTGAACCTTGGTCTCCTGCTCTCGTTCTCTCGCTCTATCTGCTCATACACTTCTTGGGTCTAATATACAAATCTAACTAATCCTTACCTTAAAACTCGATCTAGCATGTTACCTTTTTTTGAAATTCATCAAGTATTAAGGTGTTTTTGGCTCAATGTCTCACACGTTGCGCCCAGCTAAAAAATGAGAGTTTCATTTTTGCTCCTGGCGCGACGTGTGAGACCTTCTTGCTTTAGAAGGGTTTGGCTCGCCAATTTTAATCTTTTTATGTTTCAGTTCACTTACTATTACTAGCTTAGCATATACTACCAAAAATGAGAAAAAAATTTCCCACTTTTCGAGGTTTGAGGATCCTATCAAGTTAGTACTACTGGGAGCATGGCCAGTGCTTTGCTCTTGGTCTCCAAGAACATTGCTCTGATACCACTGTGACGTCCCCTACTCATATACGGTGCCCGCACCGTATACAAATAGGAGTTCATCCCCCATACCAGCTCCATACTGATACAGGGCCCTCCACGTATCACTGCAACCTTGATGAGTTCCAGTGGGAAGAATGAAGGGGTCATTTACCCTGTCTTCCTCAGGGCCTACCTAGCTGCGGAAGCGTAAACATACATGTCAACATCAACATCACATGACCATCTCGAAGGATGGCTCATCACATATCTGCATAGACAAAGATCAGTACATCACATGGAGAATCCTACCCAAGGCTCAGACTCAAGGGAATGACTGACGGCTTGGGTCTCCAGAGTTCATTGCAGACAGAATTCATGGCAATGGATTTGGCTGGCATGAGAACATGGCTTAGGGTAGTCCACTCCATCCGCCCCTCCTGTGCACACTTTGCAGAGTAGGTTGAAGAGTGTTGGGACCTGACTGTAGCCCGCCGGATGCATAGCCAAAGGGGCTATTCCTGGGTTACATCTCCCCAGTTCCGATGGGGCAGGTAGGGATCACTCCCTCCAGAGATCTACATGTTGACTCAAGGTGACTAGAGGGCCACTGCCCTTATTCGACTTGAACCCAATGGAGAGTGACGCATCACTCCACGGGTGTCGAGCCCATGCCTTGCCCACACTCAGTGGCAAGCCATTAGACCTAGTCCACAGTGATCCCCGGTAGGCCTTACACACTAGAGGGATCGTTCAAGAGTCAGAACACGAACCTCCTTATAAGCCAGTCTAGCCCCTTCACCCACAACCAGGTGTGGTTCTTGTACACAGGCCAAATTTACAGTGTGCTAAAGAGGCTAGCTAGGAGCATCAACTACCAGGCTTTAGGGTCTCTACCCTCCTTCCCAATACAATGAGTCCACAGAGATACATCATCATACATATCACAGAAGAACTAAAGAACAAGATCTAATCTATATCATAGAGTTAGGTTCTTTAGTTAGAGCTTGGTATCTAGAGATCTAGATGGCTGCTATGGGCAATTTAATAGGCTAAACCTACTGATTCGATGACTTGAAGATGGTTTAGGCTATTAAATTGACGAAATACCTGATCCCTGACTCGCTCCTCTTGCTCTGAACTCGACCATCCTGCTCTGCTGCTAGAAGATGAAGCTAGATTGGGAAACTAACGAGCTGGTTCGCTCAGACAGAGTCTGGGATGCGGTTTTGACTCCTGGAGCAAGCAAAATAAAGCCCTAAAACCCTATGGACGAAAATAGCAAGTTAGGGTTTCCTTAACCTATATAGACAAAGGGTTAGGGCTAGGGTTCCCGTTATCCCCTTTAGGCATGTGGGATAATTGGATGTGGCCCCACTTATATTAAATAAGTGGCCTAGGATATCCACATGGGTAAATGTGTACACATGGATAAGTGTGTACACATTGACACACACATGGATAAGTGTGCATATGGGCAATTGTGCCCATAATTAAATGCACACACCTTGCAAGTTGCCCCCTAGGGTGCTACCTGCTCGGCTACACGTTGGCGTACATGTCAGCGGAATAACGTGTACGCGTGACGAGGCAGTACAGTATATGTCTTAGGACCATATACTGTGCTGGAACGTCACAACCCCCCACCACCACACTTCACCACCACCACCCCCCACCACCATACTCCACCACCACTCCACACTCCACCATTTGGTGTATGGTGTGTGGTGAATGGTGTGGTGTGTGGTGGGGTGTGGTGTGGGGTGTGGTAATGTACACAGCACTAAGGTTCTCGTTCTGGTGAATATGATGAGTGTGGGGCATGGTATGGTGCATGGTTTGGTGTGGTATACACATCCTAACAGTTTAATGTTCATTTCATGCAGATGCTATTGTTCAAGAGGTTTCTGGACCAACATCCAGAAATTAAGATTCGTCTTCGAGCTTTTGAGAAGCTAAAACCCTGGTTTGTTGTGAAATTGAAGGACTTCAATAGTTGCTGTTGCATTCAGCACGTGAGGATGCAAATGCTAATGGATGGACTCAATGGGATGAGAACCAAACATCCGAAGAATTGCACTTGCACCTGCGATGTTTGTAGATCATATGAACTTGGTCAATGCAAGGCACACCAGCATAAAATTGCAAGTACAAGACGCTTGTAGAGATCTATATTGTGTCCAAATAGTAAATTAGATGAGTTTCACAAGAAGGCGTGCATCCTTGGAGATTGTGAGCTGTGTGGAATCAAGAAGTTTCAGACCTGTCCCATGGAAGAAAGTGGCAGTAACAGGAAAGTGAAATGGGAGTACATTGACTATGAAAAAGACAACGTCTCGAGTTCTGGTAGAAGATTGACTCATCAGTACAATGAGACAGAACCCAAGGAGCTTCTGGATAAACTGAAAAAGCGTCTAAAAATCTTTCCACTGCATAATTTCAGGTACCAATGGCAGGCAAAACAATTTAAGGAGCTTCTGGAGAATCTCCCAACAGATGCATGTCTTTCGGTAGTGGATTTTGCAGAGAACTATACATTCAAGGAACAAGAGGAGGTGCAGTCGATGTGCTGGGTCAATAACCAGATTACCATTTTGGTTCAAATAACATATCAGTACGACTCAGTGGCAGATGAGATTATCAAGGAAACACATTACTATGTATCAGATGATAGGGAACACGATACTTTGTTCGTGCAACACTGCTTCATGAAGCACCACAAATAACTGGAGCAGAAAGGAAGGGTGCCAAAGAGACATTATGTGTTTTCAGATGGTGCAGCATCTCAATTCACGGCTTCTAGACCATTTTACTTTGTGGCTAGGTACACAAACGACACTGATGTCTATATGATATGGAATTCTTTTGGTTCTAACCATGGGAAAGGTGAACACGATGGCAAAGCTGCTGAGTTGAAGAGATGGTTAAGACAACTGCAATTGAAATATAGCAGCATAAAATTGGGTAATGCTCATGAAGTGGTAGAAGTTGCCGAAGAGATGTTTACTTGTGGAACATCCAAGTGGATGAACATATCTAAAACCAGTAAGAGGAAGAATATAAAAAGGTTCTTTTGGGAAGTCAAGGTGGAGGATATAGATAGAAAGAAAGCATGGGGTGCAGAAAGGATTTTGGACACTAGGCAGATCCATTGTGTACATGCATTCAATCCTGAATCTCCATTGCTGTTGCACATGAGGGAACTTTCATGCTTCTGCAGCTACTGCTTGGATGGCATGTGGGACAGTTGTGTGAACAAGCACTATGTTGATGATTGGAAACTTCAAGTTATTGTACTATCCTCCAATGTGCATGCTGACATTGAGGACCGTAAATCCAGCAGGTCCTTGTTCTCCTCCAATCCCACGATGTTAGCAGGGGCACTTAGAGTTGGCGATAATTTTGCTGTCGTTGCTCCGAAAGGGAATGATAAGGGTTCTGAATTTTGGATTCTGATGTGCACAAAACCAAAATGGATAGTGGAGAAAGACTTCCAACTCAATGGAACATGGTACCTCGCCGGTGATAGTGTCATAGAAGGCATGTATTACAAGAAGGGCGCAAGATCAACCGTCAGCTATGATCTTTGCAGTAAAGACGCCTTAGGCATAGTATTCACAACACAGATCTGTGCAATCAGACTTCACATGCCACCAACTAAACGTCAAAACAGGACTGTATATAGGCTGGATCCTTTAGATGAGGAGAAAATTTTACAGAATTTACCCGAAGTTCTTTCTGATGATGATGAAATGTAAAACCATTCTGTAGTTTTCAGAACTCATGTGAAGTTTTGTGCTTCAGCTGTGAAAATGAGTTTGTCATGACTTCTTTTGAAGATTTGACTTCTTCTGAACACTTGATTCCTTCGTTTGTGAGATGAATTGAATATGAATTTTCATTCAAATGAATCGAGGTTATAATAACAATTATGTACATAAGAAAGATATACAGTGATTTAAAGTACGAGGTGACTCATGCACCTACATACTTTCCAATATATATGTTCCTCTCAGTTCCAGCTTTTGTTGCTTCTAATCTTAAAATTTCAAGCATGAACACTCTAACATCAACTAGATCCTGGTCTGAAATGTCCACAACCTGTAGTTAACCACACTTTGTCAATAACAGAGTTTGGTTTGTCTGCTGCATTTGAGTTGACTTACTAGATCAGGCAACAATATATTCACTCCTTTCAAGTACCCCCTCACAAATTTGTGCATAAACGAACATACGGCAGGGCCACATGAATGACCATCGGTTTGAAGAGGCGTTCTGGAAATTTTCACAACATCTGAGGTCGTAAAACTGAAATTATTGTGTCCAAGCAATTCCAGGAACCTGCATTCAAAGTTTGTTGTCATTGGCAATGAGCAAGCACTAACCTCTCAATATGTCTGCTTCTGCCATGCAAGCCCGAGCTATCAAAGTGATATATCCCTGGTTTATATCTCTGTGCGAGACACGCGTGGCTTACAATCAGAAAACAGGTCCAGTGATGTCCATCACAAGCAGGCAAAAACGTATCCAGATTCACATGTTTCCTTATTGTTTTCTAACTATTTGTGTCCTTGGACAATGTCGAGTGAAAAAGAGGGTCAAAGAAATGAAAGGGATTGGAGCATCAAGTAGTATTCCATGTATCTGCAAACATATGCATATGATGGCACAATCCTGATGATCACAAATCAGATGAAAGTATCACCTTGAGAAGAGGAGGATCAATTGATCATTAGACCACTGCGTATCAGCTTCCAAAATTTTGATGTCGGTGGAGCTAATCACGATTCACGACAGTTTCAGTTCCACTCAGCACCACTTCCAAATGTGTATTTGGCTTTAGATAGACAGGGACTGCCGAAGCTCTATCATCTCTAGTTCTAAACAGACATGAGAACATTTGCTCACAATCCATTCAAATATTTTAAATTGAAAAAGTACAACACATATCATAGAATTTTTTTTTACTTATATTTACTTTCAAAGAGTTTTACAAGATTCATTTATGAAAATACTTGTCGAGCATTTTCATGCAGTTGCGTGACTCTTCAGAATCCCACATGTTCTGTGACATTCCAGGGGAATATACGCCATAAATACGTATATTCCTGGACCCGTCACCATACAAGTCTACCTAGGTAGCCTTGTATGCCTTGGATAAGTGGCAAGGGGTGCACATCTAAGTTAATTGTTTAACTTAGATAACCTTAGGACAAGGCCCATTTCCACATGGCCTTATCCTATTGGGCAACCGCCACACGGCCTCATCTTAGTGGTGCCACGTGGCATCCCATGTGGACCCACACCTATATTAGCTCTAACCCTAACCCTAGACCCATTTCCTTGACCTAGCACCTGAACTCTCATCTACGTGCTCGAAACCCCGTTTCGAGCATCGTTCGTTATAGCCTAGCCTGGAGCAGCAGCCCCTGGAAGGTGTGTAGAAAACTATAGTCACCAAATCATAAAAAAAATCCAAGGAGCATGGAGACGCCAGGGATGGGAGGAAGCGCTTCTGGAGGAGGTAGGTTGAGTAGAGTTCATATTAGTTCATCTGGGAGTTAGCACTCCAGATGGGTTAGTATTTCGTAGCTAGAGTAGAGCCACCCTAGAACCTGTGTTGAACATCTTGAACCCTAATCAAGGAACCCTAACTAATAGTTAGATATGTATGATTAGGTTAAGATGTTCATATGATATTGTTCATGATGATGATGTGATGATGGTTGATCATGTTTGTTCCTCTTGTGTTGGGAAGGGGGGTAGAGACCTAGAGCCATATGTAGTATGCTCCTAGTGTAGATCCCTTAGTTCCTATTAGATGCGGCCTGTGCATTGGAACCCACCGGGCTGTGGAGGCTATGATGTGACTCAGCACCACACAACGGGGCTAGGGGCAAGATGGAGGGAGGATCCCTGCCGAGCGGGGGCTACGGGGGATCCCATAGTGGGCTAGGCTTATGGTCGGTCACTTCGTGTGGGCCGGGCATGGGTCCGTTACCTCCTGGGGCGAAGGTGTTGCCCTGCCTCTCAAGAGTTGCAAGTGTCAGCTTGGCTCTTGTTTTGGGGGGTTCAGTCGGGTATGAATCGTGTGTGTCGCCCGCGATTCTCTAGCCTCCCGGGAGCCTCTAGACCCCGGAAGGGGATGCAACCCTTCCTACCTCGGCCGGACGGGGAGATGCAACCTGGAGTAGTCCCGATGGGTGATGCCATGGGATTGCGTATCCGGAAGGTTAGAGTCATGCCAGAGCCTGATCTAGCCCATCTGCAAAGTATGCACAGGAGGGGCGGATGGAGTGGTCAACCCTAGCCATTATCTTATGCCAGCCCCGCCATTGCTATGACTCGGTCTGCTCTATCTTGAGGCCTATCCAGTCAGTCGACCTCCTTATGTGTCGGAGCCACGGGTAGGAGCTCTCATGTTTTATGGTATGTGATTATGTTCTTTGCACTTGTGGATATGGGATGGACTACCCTTCGAGGTAGTATTTGTATTGTTGATGCTAGTTCTGACATGTTTATCGCTTCCGCTGTTATAGGAGCCCATAGGGGAAGGGCGCGCCAAGACACCTTCGTGTCCCCGCCCCGCACTAGGGTCACCTTAGGGTGCGGGGTAGACGAAGGGCCTGTGCGGCTGATGAGCCGGATGGGGGATTTCCTGCCGAGTATACGGCCGAGCGCCGTATGTTTAGCAGGGAGCGTCACAATGGTATCAGAGCGATGTTCTTGGTTGACCAGGAACTAGCACTGACCATAACCTTGAAAGTAGTCTAACAAGCTTATAGGGGTGTGAAATAAAAAAATTTCCACCATCGAACCTCGAAAATAAGGAAAAAAAAAATTTCTCTTAGGTAGTGGGTCCGAAATTAGCTTAAGTGTTAGACGAAGAAATGAATGAGTCGAATTCATCTTTTAATAAAATTGGAGTGGAAATTATGTATCTGCATCAAATTTTACCTAAAATGGGTCGAAGAATCATGCCAATCGGAGACCCGAGTGAAAAATGGCGCAAATCCATAATTAGCACTTCAAACCATTAGGAAATTCGAAAATTTTTAAGTATAAATACGAATTAATATAGGAATAATACACACCTTAATAATTAAATAATTACTAAATATTGGATAATTAATAAGGGAGGCTAATAAATAGGGGTAATTATGGTGGGAGAATATTCCTAGGGACCCTCCTTTTTAAATATCTGACACCTCATTCTCTCTCCAACCATTCCCACCACCATCTCTCTCTTGATCAGCCTTACGTCACCCATTTCCTGAACCGTAAGACATGGCTCGAACCAAACAAACAGCGAGGAAGTATAACGAGCGCCCCACCCTCTCCATGGCGCAAGCGGCAGCGGGACGACATGTCAAGAAGGTTCCTGAGCACCTTCGACCGAAGCCAGGAGAGGAGGAACTTCCCTCCAGCAGCAGCGGCGACACCTTCCACGACGCCGAAGAGAGTGCACCGAGCCCCAGCAGCAGCTCTTCGCCAGTAGGCTCCCAGAGAACTGGCGAATCCCGCCACTTTGGGCCTCTGTCGGACACGGAGGTGGAAGAGCAGGTCGAGGAGCAGGTGGGCGGGCAGCAGCAGCAGCACCAAACTCCAGAGGCGGGCCCTTCAGCACCAAAGAAGAAGGGCAAGGAGAAAGTCGCAGAGTGGCCGGAGGAGAAGGCTGCTAGAAAGAAGAGGGAGCGCGAGTGGGAGCTGAGGCGGCAGGAGAGAAGGACCAAGAGAAGAAACGACCGGCCTCGCGGGACTGTCGTTATTGAAGAGCCTCGTGAAGAGGAGGAGGTACAGGAAGGGGGAGACGGCGAGGAGGAGGAGGAGCAGCAGGGCCCCGACGCGAGACCACCTTACCCTAAGTGGCCGGAGCCACCAAAGCAGGTCAAGAAGCAGAAGGTGGGAGAACGGGAATTCACGCTCCGCCAGGATCGTGAATTCATGCGCAAAATGAAGGTATACCAAGAGTACCTTCGTCGCTGGACGAGGTACAATGACTGGTACTGCCGTCAGGAGGTGCAGCGGGCCGTGGACGGAGGCAGGCCGAAGAAGAACCAGCCTAAGCCACCTCCACCTAGACCGGAAAAATCCAAAAGGGTTCACCACGGGCCGAACAGTGTGCACGCCCGGGTATTTAGGGAGATAAAGCACTTTCAAATGTGCACCAATCTCCTTATAAGGAAGGCGCCCTTCGAGCGTCTCCTTAGGGAAATTATGCAGGAGTTCCGGACCGATTATAGGGTTACCCCTCTAATGACCCGGGCCCTGCAAGAGGCCGTTGAAGCAGAGCTGGTGCAGCTCTTTGAGGAAGGGAACCTCTGTGCGATCCATGCTAAGAGAGTTACCCTCATGCCGAAGGACATTCACTTAGCACGGAGAATTCGCAGGGAGAGGCCCTAGGCCCTCAATTTTCGTAAATTTTGTTAGAGGATTAAAATTTTCATGTAATTGTGTTTTCTTATTAATATAAAAATTATTTTCCTCTGTAAATAGAAAAATGTTGGATGCCTGAAATCTAGGAAATTAAACCCAATTGTAGTAGAATTCTTTATAACATGCTTAGGAATATCCTAGAAATCATGACTACAACGAAATTTTTGGCAAAAAAATCATCCAAAAAGCAAAAAATCGGGGCAACCAGGTGAGACCGCGCCAATGGCCTCTGCGTCCGCGACGCGGGCGCGTTTCGCGCGGATTCACCCGGGTGCGCCGAAATTATGCTTTTAGGTGTCAGTTTTGTTCAAAATAAGTTGCTAATTAGGTTAGAATTGATCCAATTAGCCATGTTAGCATCTTCAAA
This sequence comes from Isoetes taiwanensis, assembly GCA_021234155.1. Lineage (NCBI taxonomy): Eukaryota > Viridiplantae > Streptophyta > Lycopodiopsida > Isoetales > Isoetaceae > Isoetes > Isoetes taiwanensis. Next base: position 17,018,115 of record JAJEKV010000009.1, on the reverse strand, counting down.
CTCTCAAATTTGACCAAAATTGGCTCCAAAATAGGCCAACCGAGTGAGACCGCGTCAAACGCGTCTGCGTTCGCGACGCGGAGGCCATCCGCGCGGATTCACCCGGGTCAGCCCATTTTCGACCCAAATTAGCCAAATTCAGCCAAACAAACTGCCATGTAGTGCTTTGTTTTGCTTAGATTTGCACTTCATGGTAGCTCATTTGGACACCCATAGCCATAGAACCAAGGCCTTCCTATGTAGGTACCTTTTGCACGAATCCCGAGGTCAACCATAGTCTATAAAAAGGGCCTCATTTGTCATTTTTCTCTCAACAGAACTGCTTCCAGCCACTTAGGCGATTTTCTGATCCCTCACTGATCTTTGCAAACCATTTTCTACACCCTTCCTTGCTTAATGGCGCCCAGCAACTTTGAGAGATGGTACAATGCTGCAAGCCATATCCATCAGCTTCCTGCTAAGCAAGCCTTCTCTGTGTTTGACCACTTGTTTGATCTTCATGCAACTCTGTCTAGAACACCATACTACACGATATCATGTGCCAATATCGACCAACAGTCCTACCTTGGGAAGTTAGACTACCCCCTAGGGAGGGAATTGGGTTTCTCTTGAGACACTCACCCAAGCCTTAGATCGAGATGGGGGAGGATCCAAAGGCAAGAAGCGCCTATGGGATAGGACTAGGACCATGCCGGATTACATGACCTACTGCAGACATAATAGGCATAGGTACCTTTCATCTCGCATGACCCCTTGCCCTCTTCATGCACTATAAGTCAATCAACAAAGTAGGGGAACCTTCCGTTCAGCCCTTAGACTTAGCTCCACTTGATACCCGTAGGGCTCAGGACCAGATCCTCAATATAGATTCCTCCGCATATGAATACCATGGCACGACGTCGGGGGCACCAGTCCTGCAGATCGACGAAGACTACGAGCAGTTGGGGGAGCAAAATCCAGAGTGGGAGAGCAGGGAGGCAACAAGAATGCAGAGGTACATGTCAAGGCACGACGACGACATCAGAAGAGCCACCGAGCCACCGGTCGGCATCACAGCTCTGTCGCCGATAGTCATCGACGGAGAGGAGTACATTCTAGCAAATGACATCCTCAACTTGTCATACTGCCAGGAACAGGGACTTCGAATCGACGAGCTTCTAGGCATGATAGCGCATGGGAAAAGCACGGACCTCATCGACTATTCATACCAGGAGATTCCAAGGGAGCTGGCAGAGAGACACTCTTATGCTGGGGAGACAATGTCTGACATAGCAGCCTACCAGCAGATAAGGGAAATCTATCGACAACAGGAACCTGTCATTTCAGAGGAAGAGTTCCAGCAGATACAGAGCACACTGTACAAACCAGGGAGGGGCCCAAGCTCAAGCCGGACAGTTCGAGCCAGGAGCATGAGGGAAGGGTCTAGTAGCATCAACTTGGACAATGCAACCAGCATGTGGAGAGATCATGAAGATCTTATGGCAGTGGACGCCTACGGTGGAGCGGCTCAAAGGAAGGGCACGGGTTCGCGAGGCACGGGTAAAGGTACGGCACTTCGCTACTACCTTCCAGCCCTCAGCCAAGGGCAAATGGTAGTCTTCCACAAGGAGTTCAGTCCAAGGGGGGAAGAATCAGTGGCACTTCTCATAGCACTCTCGGGCTTCGGGCAGCACTCGAAGATATACGCCCATGCAGATCACATCATCCTTTTCAAGAGGTCCGCAGCGCTCCATTGCCTTGACTTCGCTAGGGGCCACCTCAGGGACGCATCACTTTCAGTAGTAGCAGCAATTGCACCAGAACTCCCGGAACCGGAAATGGCTCGAGCACTCGAGGGAGGATCGACAAGGAACATCCTGCGCAACCTCGGCAAAGGCCTCCGATTTAGGGATGTGAAGAATTTCTTTAAGCTTTCAGGAGGCCATTGATCAGCTATAAGATTTCCTTTCAAGTTTTAAATTGTATTAAGTAATCTTCTTTTGATATTATCATGTATTTCATAAAATGTACTTCTATATATTAATGACTTATTATGATCTTGACTTGTAAGTGGAATTCTCACATGATTTCTTTTGTATCTAACAACAAACTAATTGTAAACGAATATAATTCATGTGTAAACTAAATAACAAGTATTGATGATCAATCCTTGCAGCAAGGAACATCGGCTCAGGTTCCCAAGGCCAGGGCCGACAGCATCAGTGGGTACCAAGGAACCTATTTGGACGTGATCAAGATGACAACGAGGAAATGACACCGGAAGCAGTCAACGCAAGGCTCGTCCAGATGAGGAATCAGATGCAACAGCTGATCCATTGGGCCACCCCATTGATGAATGCCCAAGAATATGCGCCTGCACCACCTCCACCTCCACCACTACCTCAGCAAGGCATTGAGGAAGGCCCACAGCAGGAGGGGCAGGACAACCAAGGAAATGTCAGGGGTAGGAAAAGGAAAAGGAGAAACAGAAGGAGTCCAACACCACCTAGCTCCAGTTCATCGGACACTTCGCACACCCAAGACAGTTCTAGCTCGGAAAGTGAATCTGACACTCCACAGGTAAGAGCCAGGGCAAGGAAGGCAGATGACTATCAGAAGAAGGTTGACAATGCTATGAGCAATGTGTGGAAGACTAGGAAGTTGGGTCAGTTCTCAGGAAAGGATAGGTCAGGCATGGAGGCAGAAGCATGGCAACTCTTATAGCATGAAGGACAAGGACATAGGGAAAGTTGCTACAGCAAACTTGATAGGAGCAGCTAGAATCTGGTGGAAAGGCTATGCCAAGTCTAACAAGCTCAAAAGAAACAGTTGCAGATTCAAGACCTTCAGCAAAGCTTTCCGCAAGCACTATGTGCCAAGATCGCACACTAGCAGGCAGATCCAGCAGTTCTATAGGTTGAACCAGGGTACATTGTCAGTAGCAAAGTATACAGAGGAATTTATGCGGCTCAGGCTCCATGTTCCCGGAGTATCAGAAAGGCAAGCGGTTGATACCTACATTGAGGGGTTGAACAGTAATATCAAGAGGCTTGTTAGAGCAATCAACCCAAGGTCAGTTGCAGAGGCCGAAGACAAAGCGATAAGTTTGGAGGAAGCACCATCAACTCCAGCAGAGAAACAGTCGGCCTTCAGGGGTAAAGCTTCAGGGCAGTACCAACAGGGTTTCCTTTAAGGGGCGAATATTCGCTAAAATGCTATATTTAAGGATTTTTTTGTTTTTCTCTACGAAGGTTAAGTAGGGTCCCTTTTAATTCTGTTTTTTAAATTTCGCCTGCATTTCGATGGGGAGGCTACTGCTTTGACGGGAATCGCCCTGCCTACAATGGCAAGATTGTAGGTAATCGCCTAGGCTTCTTCACCAGACCTACAGATTTTTGTTTGAATCACCTGTTCTTTTTGTTTGAAAACAATCCATTATATCTTGGTGGACAGTGGGTATTTTGAGCATTATATCTTTTCGTTAACAAGTCAAGCATATGTGTTTGCATCTCGCTGAAAGCTCGACCTGCTGTTGTTTTAGGTTTCCATCAAAGCCGCTATTTCTTTTTTCGGATGACCTGCAAAATTTACTCTTAGAGCATGATGTATATCGGTTTTTTTTATTACGAAGTCATTAAGTACAACTCATGCTAAAATTTCTATAGTTTGCAGGAACTGGTGTGATTTTACTGGAAGGATGATTGATCCTAAACCTAATGTTTGTTCGGATTTTTCAGTCTTCATCAGGTTGGAGATTTGCATCTACAAATAATTTCTCTACTTTGAAATGTGCTATAGAATGTACTGAGTCGACCCACTCTGAAAACGGCTGTGGAGTTCAACAGAGATTACTAGGAGTACGACAAAAGCCATTTTTAGCATCCGATTTCGGGAGTCTGTTTTGGCAGATGCATCTTCCATTTCGGCCTTGGCTTTACGCAACTGTATGAAGCCTTCAATGAGCAGGTATGCCCCTTCATGCAGAAGATCGAACAGAATAGGGCTTTCAAATATTGATTTCTTATCTATGTACGATTGTTACATGTCAGTGAATCAGTTCATAAGATACAGGGAGCAATACTATACACACAGACTTTTGGCAGATCTATATGGTTCCTTACTATGCTTATGTGGAACTGAGTCTTCTTGCATTGATGACGCTGCTGACAAGTCAGAAGAGGCCTATATTTTTGGATCTGCTGCACCTTTTTATGCATATTTCAATGCCAAATTGGATTCCCTCGGCTCCTAGACCTTCCATTTTCCTAAACTTACATTGGAACTTCTGGGATTGTTTTTTCATCTGCCTGAACATCCTTTGCTCAACCTTGCCTCCTAATCTTGTTTTGGTTTTAGCTAATACAGGTAATCACAAAAATTTGCTGGGGTCGTGACTCTTTTTCCTTCAACAACAGACTATTTATTGTTATTTCTGCCTTACCAACAGGTCAAACTGTGAGACTGATTATATTTTTGGACTAGTCCTACATTCCAGTCACCTCATGGTGATGGTCACAATCTAGGGACATTTTGTTTCAGAGATCTTTGCTATGCTTAGCAGATCAACCATGTATTATTTTTCTTGATTAATGGAAAAACCAATTCTTACCCTCAAAAAAAGAAAAAAAAAAAAAAAAAAAAATGGCATGTTTTTAGAGAAGAAGGCTGGTCCTGATGGTCAGAAATTACTTGTGATTTAGGAAATTATAGCACAGTAGACAATTCAGACAAAATTACGTGTGTTTTAAAAGAAGGAATGAGAGAAACACAGGAGATGTGTTTGAAAGTTGGCATTTGCTGTAAAGAGAAGGGAGTTGACACATGGTGGACTCATTCTTGGAAGCATGAAGATTACTTTGACAAGAAATACTTCCAGCAGTTGGATTCGATGGAGTGTGAAGATGAGACAGATCGGACTGAATTGGAACATGAAAAGGATGTTGCTGCAGGCTCAGCTGAGGAAGACATTGAGGAAATAAGGGCAAAGATGGAATTGAGACATACATTTGATGCCATGGTGGATGAGATCAAGCAGCCAAAGATAGTGAAAGTTGAAAGATTTGTGAAGACAGACAATAAAGAAGTACGCAAGTCCACTTTAATCAGTCCGCTTAATGGAAATCCTTGGCTCTCCAAGGATAGATTAACCAAAGTAAAAAATCATGTTTTGCAAATGGATGAAAAGAATAAGCAAATTAATGCAGCCACTACTCTTGGCATTGGATTTGATTGTGCAGTGTTCTTTGAGGTGGAAGCTAAGGCATGTCAAGTTAAGGCAAAGCATGAGGTTTTGAAGGCAACTTGGTACTTGGGAAGGATTATTAGTATTCGAAAGAAAATTGGCAGAGGGTGGAAACAAAGTAGGGAGGCAATTGATCTAAGTTCCAGACCTTCTTATTTGGTTGAACTTAACTTGGCATGGTATAACGAGCATAATTCTGGAAAAAGAAGTTGGTAGACATTTGACCTGTCGGACAGCAATATGATATCATTAGATTCTGTCATTGCTTTGGCTAATCTAACTTACAAGCCAAAATCTGGAAGATATGTACTTGATGACCATGACAGATTGCAATTTGAGAGATTTATCGCTGATCAGTCGAAAGGTTAATGTAAACTTGTATTTTATATGTGTTCACAATTGCAGGTTTAGAGTTTGTTTAAATGTTTAAAGGTCTGACATATTTAATGGTTTTTGGAATACTTAGGTGGTGGGAAAGAGAAGCAGAGGGTCACCCGAGCCTTGACCTGAACACAAACAAATCGTACTGCTTGGAGAGTGGTAGAATTTGAACTGCTTGCTTTGTGGACATGTAGAAAGGATGTTTCAGATATAGATGCAGAAAGAATGTTTTAAATGTCTATTTTGTAATACTTAATATTGCTTTGTTGTGACGCTCCTTGCTAAACATACGGCGCCCGGCCGTACACTCGGCAGGAAATCCCCCGTCTGGCTCAACAACCGCACAGGCCCTTCGTCTGCCCAGCACTCTGTGGTGACCCTAGTGCGGGGAGGGGACACGAAGGTGTCTTGCACGCCCTTCCCCTATGGGCTCCTATATCAGCGGAAGCGATAAACATGTCAGAACTAGCATCAAACATATAAATACTACCTCGAAGGGTAGTCCATCACACATCCACAAGTGCAAAGATGATAAACATAAACCGTAAAACATGAGAGCTCCTACCCAGGCTCAGACTCGTAAGGAGGATGACTGACTGGCTAGGCCTCAAGATAGAGCAGACCGAGTCATGGCAATGTCGAGGGCTGGTATAAAACAATGGCTAGGGTTGACCACTCCATCCGCCCCTCCTGTGCACACTTTGCAGATGGGCTAAATCAAGCTCTGGCGTGACTCTAGCCTTTCGGATACGTAATCCCATGGTATCACCCATCTCGCCTTCCCGGGGTCTAGAGGTTCCGCGGGCGGCTAGAGAATCGTGGCGACACACGATTCGTACCCGACTGAACCCCCCAAAACGAGAGCCAAGCCGACACTTGCAGCTCTCGAGAGGCAGGGCGACACCATTGCCCTAGGAGGTGTCAGACCCATGCCCGGCCCACACTAAGTGACCGGCCATAAGTCTCTTGGTGCGTGTTGGCCTAGAGAATGCCTTAAAGGCGTATCCCATCATCGCCCACACGTTCCAAGATTCTGGCACATGCACTCTACTAACTAGAATACATGAGCCAGAACTTAAGGCTCACTAAGAAACCCTGGCAAGTCGGCGTCGATCAAATCGGAGACGACTCGCCCATCAAACTTCTTCCTAAACTCTGGGTATTGCTTCTCCAAATCCTGCTTCAATACCCATGTCACGTCTTCCACGGGCAAGTGCTTCCACTTGACCAAATACTGGAGGAATTGAGACCACCTAGTCCTCTTGAATGACTTATCAAGAAGCAATTCAGGCACAATTTCAACTTGATCCTCCGTCATTTCCAACAAAGTTGGAGTATCCAAAACCTCCTCAGGGTTAGGATCGTGCCTTTTCAATAAACTCACATGGAAGACCTTAAGGTGGGCCAAGAGATCCAACTTGCAGGCTTGAGAGCCCACTCTTCTCCAAGATCTTGAACGGACCGGCCCACCTAGGGGCGAGCTTCTTGCAATTGCCGATGCGAAGCTTCCCTTGCTTAACCCTTACTTGAGCCAACTTTATCTGTCACAACAAAACAACTCTCGAGGAATTTTATGTCTATCTGCTAGACTCTTCAAATATGCCCATGCTGTTGAAGATACTCTCATACTTCTACCAAAAGCTACCGCATATATGCTGTCGTTGGGCACTAAATTATGCCACATAACTATGGTCAAGCATTGATAACTGTAACTGATCATGGGGGAGACATCTTCGATGACTCTTGCTTCATATTATTGTACGTAATTGACCAGGTGGATGTATTCGGCCTATTTGGATTACTTGTTCCAATCATAGTTTCTCAACGTGCTCTCCAAAATTGTGTTGGTGCGGTCCCTTTGCTGATTTGACTGCAAATGATAAGCAAAACTCATCAACAAGTTGGTGCAGCTCGTGTTGAAGAAGTCTTGCTAAACGTCGCTAAAGAACTTCGGATCTCTATTGGTGATGATCGAGCAGTGCATTCCATGCAGCCTAAAAGAACTCTTATGTAGACCACACGGCTAGATCCAAGGCGGTGTCTATTGTGTGGCATGGCAAGTATGTGCCCTTTTGATAAGCTATATACCACAACCATCAAGGCTTCAAAGCTTCTTGTTGTCCTTCAAAGGCCAACTATAAAACCCATGCTGAGACTTCCCACTTGGCGTCTTGCACCGCCCAAGGTTCTAAAATTCCTGGAATTCGAAATTGTTCCGCCCTTGTCTGCTGGCTCCACTGACATTCTTGGATATGTCTGATTATCTGCTTCTTCATACCCAGCCAGACGTAGCTACTTCTAATGTTCAAGTAGGCCTTTATAATTTTATATGGCCGAAATTAGGGCTATTATGCGTGTCATGGAAGATTTTCTTCTTCTTATACTTTGGGTACGCATAGTTGTTCTTTGCTATTAAAGATTACCTTCCTTTTTAAGATATTTGAAGGTTTCTCTTTCTTAATCTGTCCTTGCACTCTTGTAAGGACTAGCCCATATGTGCTTGAACTCCATGTTGGGGGAGATTTCTTCTATCTTCTTGCCGAATTCGCTTGCCGAAGTGGAGATGGCATTGCAAATTGATGCTTCAAAAGCTTGCCAATGAGTGGCGACGTTTTAACATCTCCACGGCTGCATGCTCTTCCATTGATTTGCTGTAGATCACGATGTCGTCGAAGAGAATTGATGAAGAAATCATCCAAGGGATCTTCAAAGATGTTGTTCCTCCAATGCATACAAGTTGGTGGAGCATTCCATAAACTTAGGATCAAAACAGATTACATAGAGCCGATTATCTTTGCATGATACAGACGGAATCCTTTGACAGATTCAGGCATCAAAAGTGGCCTGGAGGGGGCATCTGAAGCAGCACTTGAAGGTAAATGCCATCTGCCTCCACGCTCATCTCTAGAAGACGTTCATCAGCAGGATTAACCCGATGAAGCCAGTTTTGCACCTTTTCTGTAACATTTGCTCCTTGCTCTTTCAATTGATTCACCTCCAAACAGGTAAACGTCGCCACGAATGTCATCCACGTCATCTCCATGCCTAGATGGCTGGAAGAGGATGATTCTGCCATAGCCTTTTGGGCAGTGACCTTGGTCCTGGCCATTCCAAAGCAGGGAGGAAAAGAAGCCGACTAGGGGAAGGAAGGAATAGGAAGGCCGAATAGGAAGCAATGCCGAATATGAAGCAATGCCGAATATGAAGCTATTTGATCTTGTTGATCTTGCCTTATAAACTTTGTAGGGCAATTGATAATTCAACTCCTTAATCAACTTAGATCAATCATTCAATGGACATTGCATTGACACACTTTGTATAGTCTTTATTTGCCATAAGTTATGATGTTAACCCCCCTTTTAACCTTGCATTTAATATGGGCTTGTATTTGAATAATCAAACCCCAAACCCCTACAACAAAGCTTAGCTAGCTCTTGTAATGACTAAAAAAATATTCAAAAAATGATGTGTTACCATATATGCTACAAGGGCTAGGACTTTTCTTATGGTGTCCAGTATATGTATGGAAAAGGGTATATGGATTGCTAGTTGGGAATGGGAGTACATCTACGGATAAGGGGCCAAAAATTATAATTCATATGTACGTATGGTTGGGGGGTTTCGCTCGCAAAAAGCCGTATACAGGGGGGTTTCAGTCGACCCCTTGCAAGCACATGCCATATGCTCTATATAAAGGGGTGAAGCCCCTGGGAATTTATGCTAGAAATATCGAAGAAGGCAGTTCTGGACCAGTGTTGTTTACGTACGCGTACGTATCCTTTATGGACGTCTAGTACCTCATGAAACGTACCAGACGTACTGTACATGAAAAAAAACTGCAAAAGTTCAATGAAAATTTTTAAGTACCGTACTTATCACAAGTACTTGTACAGGACGTACTTAACGTCCTAATAAGGTACTTAACATGTCTAGTGGAGCAACTAGTGCAATATGTCCCTTACTTCTCCTTGCACCCCTTTAGGCCAATTGCTAGGGAGAAATACATCATTTTTACCAAGTTAATATACCATTTGCCAAGTTAATACCAAGTTATAAGAAATAATTCATTTAATTTCTTTCAAATATCAAGCTCACAAGTCGTGATGTTGCTTTCATGTTTTTTTTTTGTGATAGTTTAACATTCGAATGATGTTAATGTAGAAAATCATATGGTTTTAGATCCAATAGAGAGTTTCTCATGATTCATGATTCAACGAGAGTCCAAACAACAATTCAAATGGCTTTGCCCTTCCAAATTGTTAAAAAAGATAAAAAAAAATAAAAGAGAGGGAAAAGTAACCAAACCTAGCATTCTAGGTCACGACCACAATTTAGCAACGGTCCGCAGAGAAATCTCCAAGTTCTTCAGAGCTCTATCGACTTTTTCGCTTTTACGCGCTTGTCATGAACTTGAACTTCCACTACCGGTGTCTACTTGAAAGCCATCCAAATAAGTTTATTTGAAAGCCAGTGTTGGGTAAGTACAAAAAAAATAGATCGATTTACACCATAGCTTCTTTCTGATCTGATTGCAGACTTTGATTGACAAAAATGCCTCCGGAAGAAACTCTATTGTGGGAAAAGTGCTATGTGTAATACAGGTTTCTATGAATATAGTTTCCGTTTAGTATGAATAAGTGCAATTTCATATATACTTAATAGGAATGCAAAGAGATCTACAAATCTGTCATTGGTAGCAAAGTCCAAGGTCATGTAGCATAACTATGAAAATTTAACATTTGGCAGGAGTACTAAACGTACTAGACGTATTGTACGTACTTAACGTACTATACACGTACTAAACAAAATTGAAAAAACGTACTTAACGTACTTTGAGCTCCCAACGTCTTGTAACCGTCCTGTACGCTTGTGTACGTCTAGTACCGTACTTGTACAGGACGTACGTGACAACACTGTTCTGGACTGGTGCAGATACTGCCAAATTCTCCAATGTTTGAGCAATCACCATAAGGTATAGATGACTCCATTGGTCTTGAAATTCTCAGAGGTCATTAAGAAATAAGTGGACTCAAATGACGGTGGTATATTATAAAATTGAAATTTCTTTCGTGAGTTATGTGGGTTTAAGTGGCAGAGGTCATCACTACAAGAGGATAGCCTTTTATCATCACTTTAATATCACTTAAAATCTCAAAAAGCACTAAGTGATATAAGTAATGGTATTCAAGGTCTAGTGATGCAACCTATGATACAAAGTATATATCATCTATAGCGTCATCAACATCGTCATAAATATGGTCAACAATTGTATCAGTACTAATTAATGACAATATATGTGTTACTACTACCGTCATGAATAATATCACCTATTGCATCAACTTTACCATCATTAATTATTCCAATGGTGCTAATGACAATACAAATGTTATAGCTTATGCCAGTTATAGTATCATATATAGCTTCATCTGTAGTATCACATATTGATAATATTATATCAGTGCTAACAAATGACGTTGTATGTGTTGCTAATAACATCATGGATAATATCACTGCTAACAAATGACGTTATATGTGTTGCTAATAGCATCATGGACAATATCACGACTCACGTCACTCTTAATATCAATAATTTTTATACATTTGATAATAATAATACAAGGAATAATTGTGCAAATAATTGAAAAGCAATAATGGTGCAAATATATCCAATTAATACTTATGGATTTAAGCCAATACTGTAATGTGTTTGAAAGATTCTAAGTGTGAACATTAGTAATGGACGTGAAATTATATAATGGCTAAAGGTTAATGTGAAGTTAGATTTCTTAATGGTGAATATCATGGATGGATGGGACTTTTAACCATTTGACTATGCATTTTACCATTCGAAATCCTTGTGTGTAATGCCACGTATATCGTATATTAATTCTAGGGTGTAAAAACCTAGCAGCATTGAACCAAGCATGGCGTTATGGTTTTAACTTGTGAAAGACCAGGATGTGTTGATGAAACTTGGATAAGATAAGTTAAGATAGAATTTTAACGTCCACGAGAAGCTCCGAGACTTATGGGACGGAACGATACAAAAGGGCAGAAGCTCAAACTAAACAAGGGGCCAAGGCCCAAACGAAAACCTGGGGTCGAAGCCCCATCACAAGACAAACAATAAAATATAAAATTAACACACAAAACACAAGCCCAAGCAAAAATTATTGCATAAGTTTTGACCCTTGAACGTGTCTGCCAAGATGTAAGGCATCCTACTTGGCCTAGGCACAATAATTGCATTTGCTTCTAGTATCTATCCTTGATGGTTTTTTCTCACGCACTTTTGAAAAATAATTCGATGGCTTACTTAACTCACGTTCGGGACTTGGTATCATCCTACACAATTAATTTCATTTGCTTCTAGTATCCATCCTTGGGTGGTTTTTTCTCATGCACTTTTGGAAAATAATTCGATGACTTGACTCACGTTTGGAACTTGGTTTTTCATTTGGATTTAATGGTGGACGATAATACCTTTGCTTTGCTTGGTATCGCAAAAATGGTTTTTTCTCATGCACTTTTGGAAAATAATTCGATGACTTGACTCACGTTTGGAACTTGGTTTTTCATTTGGATTTAATGTGGACTATAGTACCTTTGCTTTGCTTGGTATCGCAAAAATGGGCAATTGGAATTTAACATGGCAATATTACCTTGTCGTGTCTTTTGAGCAAAAAAAATTTACAGCTGTTTTAGGGTTCCGCTTTTGCAAAAAAGAATGTTTGATGCTCATAGCTCTACCGGATAGCACGGATCCGGATCTTAACGTCATGATCTCGCTATCTCATGATGTTAATCTGTGACCTTACGATGATCCATTTGTCTATTTGCCGAGAAATATCTCTAACGGATTAATTTGGACATGCATGCAAAAAGGTATGTTGCTTTTGTCTTTGCTCCTTTTGCTTAAATCTCGTAGGAAAGTTAGATACCATTCTAAAGGTATTTTTGCACATTGACTTAGATGTGGTGGAAATAATTCAACAGGTAAATCCGTAACTTATGCTATTCTTGTTGTAGATGGGTGCTTGTAACTATATTATGGCCTTTAAACGGGTGCAAAATTGATATCTCCACTAGAACATTCAATTCAATTCTGCAATATTTGGAAGGTGTTAGAAGATCCCGAATTTGGGCGGGAGACATCCTTATCGGACCATCTTTGTCTCTTTCCAAGTAAAAAACGGCTATTGATGGATTATTACCCGTGGTTTGGATTAACTTCTTATATTGCTATGCCATGTTACGCCTAAGTATACATACCACTCACCTTTATAGATTTGCTTGTTTTACAAGAAAATTGCTTGCATGCCATGTGGGATGAAATGAAATTTTCATGTAAAATTTCTTGGGCATGCAACCCTTGCACGAAGATAGCGGTTAATGCTTCGTGCATCTATGGCATTTGTGTCCAAACAAGAAATAGGCGGCTCAATGCTCACAATGATTGTGAAGGTAGAAGAGCCATTATGCTAGGTAGGCCGCTTTTGGCTTAGTAAAATGAAAGCGGATAGATACAAGGTCCGTTGTTTGGCTCTGTCTTGATTGTGGTCCTTCTTTCTCATTATACCCTCGTGTCTCAAGCAAAGGCGATATGGTTGTAGTCGAAATGGATTTATAAGCGACCAACAAAAGAAATATCTGATTTGAAGCAACATGATTAAGGTTTGAAAGTGATTTTTATTGTGAATCTGCTCATGAAATTTGTTATATGTTGTAAAGAGATATATATACATTGAAATTGGTAACCGAGATGCCCTTAGAATCGATTGTTATGAATGCATACACTTTTACAGTTATTTGGGCATAGGCCAAAGTGACCTTTGTCATTTCTAGCTTTTAATCGGGCCGATAGAATATCTTTTGCATATAATGATTTGATCTTTGAGCAGTCTTTGCTGCGTGTTGGGCCCTCTTTGTCGGATAGTGGCTTGAATCGCTTGCATGTTCCTTCGCTTAGTTTTTACGAATATCTTTGCTCTTATAGATAGGCTGCGGCATTGATTGGTCCGTGACTACCGCGACGGGGATCGTCTCTTCGCACAAGTTCTTGCGGTCAGTGTTTGTGGCCTCAAAACACTTTAGCAGGCTCCAGATTCAGCTAAAATATTGCTCTGGTAAAATATCAAAAATATTGATATGATTTATGCCTTTGTGCGTATGTTCCTGACTGATTCTTGGGCACCTGTGTAGCATGCCGAAATAAAGATGGTGCATCTATGGTACGTTCAATAGATCAAGGACCAAATTATCACGCTGGAAGTGCACATAAATTAGGTTTGTCTTGTGTACTTTTAACTGATAATTACCAGATATGAAGTTGTGGTAGACATGTGATGCTTGCTTATATGCTCCTGTTGGCCAGTTTATATACTGATGATAATGGTCATGCTAATCTGAATCTTAGGTTAGAGTCTAATAATATTAGAAATGCTAATCTAGGACAGATATTTATGTCCAAGGCCATGCACATGCACAGGTTAAATTCGTATGCTACAGCTCTAAAGTCATGGTGAAGTATGATTTTGTTGACCTTAATTGTCAGAAAAACAGTCGATTTTTTTGACACTGAATCGTCCGATAATATTCGTCAGTTAAAGCGTTAGCCAATAATCTGACGATTTTTTTGACAAAAACCCCCCATTCTCTTGTATACATTGTTATGCGGTGGTCGAGTTCTTTTTGTCCGACCGGTGCGCCAATTTGGCGGGGGTTCAAATCCCCGTGATTTGCAAAACCGTGAACCATTATAAGTGGCCAAAATGTGTGTGTGTGATTATATTTGATACTATGTGGTATTCACTCATAAGAATATGTGATATTATACCTGATGCAAAAAGTGATAAAATACTAACACCAATATGTGATATTATACCTGATGCAAAAAGTGATAAAATACTAACACCTGTGATAATATCTGCGGCATTCTCATTGACGTTACATATGATGGCAACCATGTTACAAAGAATGATGTTACAAAGAATGATGTTCATGTTGACATTATAAATGATACAAAGAATGATGTTCATGTTGACATTATAAATGATATCAAATGTAGCAATATAGGTGATGCTATACCTGACGTCATAGATGATGCTAAAAATGATATTGATGTAGCAATATAGATGATGCTAAAAATGATGATGTTGTATCACACCACAATGACAAAAAATATGATACTATAACTGTTGCTATTGATGATGTTATGCCTGACGATATACCTGATGTAGTTTCATCAACGGGTACCATCATTTATTGTGTCAGAGTTGAAAATTTTGAAATTGTGATTTTTAAGCCCATAAATGATGGAACTATTGACGTAGATTGCTTATTCTCTTGTAGTGCATGTGGGCCAGTTCTGATCCATGGATCAGGAATGGTCCCAGGGACAGGTCTAGTGTTAACAGGAAAAGTACTCGGATGTACTTCCAATTACATTCAATGTGGCAGAAGGCAGAAAATGTGCTGAAAGTTAGGCTGTGTTTTTATAATCTCGGTTTCTGCAGTTCCCAAGTACATGCTAGTACATTCAGAGCTTTACTGAACTCAAGATACTGTTGAAAGATAGGGTAATACATCAAAGTATTTACATGTACTTCCTTTCATAAGAAAAGTATTGAATACGTACATCTGTAACATAGTGACACTGTATGCGACCTGGTGACATATTGAGTTTTGTATATACATCTGGAATGCGTTTGAGTACATTTTCTACATATTTATACATATCATGTACATATTATGTACGATGATGTGTTCTAGTAGTTGAATGTGTATCAAACCATGGCCTGACTGCCATAAAACTAATGCAATGTATGCAACATCTTTGAATTCGTAAGTAGTTTTAATTTATGTTGTACTTATACATGCTGCTTTTTCCTTGCAGCGTGAATTATATGAGACGTTCAAAGATGAATATCCTGGAGTGAAGATTAGCGTCAGAATGTTCGAGCTGCTTAAGCCTACGTGTGTGAGAAGGTTGAAAGAGAGGAACACATGTTGTTGCATGAAGCATGAACAAGCTGAGCTATACAGAAAAGCATTTAGCGTCCTAAGGAGTAAATTTCATGCCAATTATACGTGTTCTTGCGGTGTTTGTGCAGCAGATGAGAACCATGGCGTCTGCCAAGCTCCTTCTAAAACATTTCAAAATATTAGCGCTATGTGGAGAGCTACGGTCTGTGACAAGGAAGGTGAAGAGTGACATAGTTTGGACTGTATCAAGGGAGAGTACCAGAGTTGTGGCACTGAAAGTATTCAAATCTGTCCTAAGGAGAAAGAGTCGCAGATTGAAAACATTGAATGGCAAGTTTACAAGTACGTGAACGAGCCTTTCAAAACTGGCACTTCAAGGAGGCTGGAGCTTGTTATTGAAAGCGGGAGTCCAGGTACATTGCTTGACAAGATGTTTCATCACCTTACAAAGTTCACTATTCACAACTTTTCAGCAAGTTGGCAGAGCAAACAATTCAAGAAATCGGTGCAAAATTTGAGGGATGATTCTATTTTGTCAGTAATGGACTTTGCAGAGAACTATACTTTGCAGCCACTTAGGGAGGTTCAGTCCAAGCATTAGAACAATGACCAGATAACTATTTTGGTGCACATAACCATGATGAAAGTCAATGGCGAGCTGAAAAAACTGTTCATTTGTATGTTTCCGATGTTATGAAGCATGATGCTTTCTTTGTTCAGGCTGCACTCAAGAAACACCATACTTTGATGATGCAAAAAGGTTTTGGCCACATCAAATACCATGTCATGTGGTCTGATGGGTGTGCTGCTCAGTTTAAGTGTCCTCGAGCATTTTATTTGAATGTGGCCCAGTATTGTAACAGGTATAGAATTAGGATGCAGTGGAATTATTTTGGCTCAGACCATGGGAAAGAAGAACATGACGGGCAGGCTGCTTTGAAGAAAAGGTTCCTTGCAGATGAGAAAAGGAAAGAGAATGGTATTTCGATTTTGGGTGCCAACTCTGCTTGCAGTTTTCTCAGACAAAAGAAGTACAAAATAGACAGAGTCATATGGGAGGTCATGGCAGAAGACATTAACAGGGACCCTCGTTCAGATTGTGAGACATTGCCTGGTACTCTAGCTATACATTGTGTATCTGCTATTAATCCAGCTGACGCAACACTTGTCATGCATAGATCCCTGTCGTGCTTTTGCAATGGTTGCTTGAATTTCAGATGGGGAGAATGTGAGAATCTCTAGCATTATGGTGCGTGGAAGCTGCACAAACTGGAGCCTAGTTTGGCCCAGATTGATGAACAAGAAGAGCTAGTTGGTTTTTATGCAGTTGATGAGCAAGAACTATCCGAAGTACTCCAAATTGGAGACATATTTGCATCTTTTGCTGCTCCAGGGAATCATGAAAATATTCCATACTTCGTCCTCCTATGCGTGAAGATGTATATTCTTCAGGAAGATGTGATTGATGACTATGGAAATAGAATGTTTGCTGATGACAGGGTTATAGCTGGTCATTACTATCAAATGCTACAAGGCACAAACCACAAGTACAAGTTGTTGGATGACAAAATAATATTGGTACCAGCTGAATCTGTAATTGGAGCAAAGTTCACCATGCAACAGGTCAAGCATAAGTTGAAGGGGGCACGTACAGCATATATAATCACACTAGAGGTGCATGACATACGTATATCAAGCCTACCTGAGATTGTTGAGTGCATATGACTAAGTTCTGTACAAAGGAACTTTCATATTTGCCATCATCTTCTGTTAAGTTCAGAAAACTAGTCGATTGCTGCAAGTTCTTTCTTACTTATTTTTTAGTCTGAAGTACATTTTGATACTTGAATTTCAGTATCACACAACATCTTCTGTTTCCAAGCACAATGTAAATCAGAAAGTATAAAATGTTCATCAACTGTTGCATCAAGAAGTTAAATTATTCTGTGAACTTGTTCTGTTATAAAGGATATCAATAGCTTTGTTCTATGAATAGCTTTTCTTTTGATTCATGAAACAAAGCAAAAAGTGCAACATGTAGATCGATGTATGGAGACAAAAACTCTTGTATTAGATATCATAACAAGATATACAACCTGGTCACATGAGATATGAAGCCAATATATACAAATCTGTTGTTCATGTTTAAAATTAACATTAAATTACATTCAAAATCTGGTCACAGTCGATGTGAAGCCAGTATATACTTTTCTATTGTTTCTGTATGTTACTTTCTTGCAGCTTTTCCATAGCCTGGACATGCCATCTCTGTCCCTATAGCCATCTGAAATCATTTGCCTCCATACAGCCATTGTTAGTACGTCGATTGGATTGCGTAAAGGGTTCTGCTTCACATACTGTTGCAGGTCTGGTGCTAACAACAGACCCTCTAGCCATGGTTTCAAAATTGTCAAGAGACCTGTATCTTCCACATCGTTTTCTTGCCATGAAGGTGGGCATATGCAATTTTCGGAGGGATTGAAAAGCATCTTGTACTCGGAGTCGTCTACTATTAGTGTGTTACTCTCATTCCTGTCTGGATACTTCTCGTATATAAACTCAATTGGCTTCAGATACAAAGGTTTATCTTCAAAAGGTGCAATCTGGAAAGGCAGCTCCAAACAGTTGCTTCCATCAAAGGTGAATCTTAAGTCCCTTATCTGCGTCATTGTGACGTTCCAGCACAGTATACGGTCCCAGGACGTATACTGTACTGCCCCGTCACGCATACACGCCACTCCGACCGACGTGTACGCCAACGGATAGCCAGGTAAGTAGCCTAGGGGCAACTTGCTAGGAGTGTTCATATATTATTAATGTGCACATGTGCACATTAATGAGGGCACACCTTTCCATGTTGGCATATTTTGCCACCTAGCCATTAAAGGCAAGTAGGGCCTTTCCAATTATCCCACATGCCAAATTGGGTAATTGGAAACCCTAGCCTAAACCCCATGTCTATTTAGGGTAGGAAAACCCTAGCTTGCTAGTTTTTCGTCCTTAGGGTTTTAGAGCTCAGTTTTGGCTGCCCCAGAGCCAAAACCGCCTCCCGAGCATGCGAATTGCACCATCGGTTCCCCACAATTAAACTTTCGGCTCAGCGGGGATGGTTGAACTTCGTGTCGGGAGGAGCCACTCAAGGATCAGGTATTTGGTCAATTTAATAGCTTAAACCGTCTTCTAGTCATAGAATCAAGGGTTTAGACTATTAAATTGCCCATAGTAGCTATCTAGATCTTAGATCTCGGACACTAACTAAAGAACCTAACTCTATGATTAGATCTAGTTCTTTAGTTCTTCTGTGATGTATTTGGATGATGTATCTCTGTGAACTCCTTGTATTGGGAAGGGGGGTAGAGGCCCTAAAGCTTGTAGTTGATGCTCCTAGAGTAGCCTCTCTAGCACACTGTAGATTCGGCCTGTGTACAAGAGCCACACCTGGTTGTGGGTGAAGGGGCCGGACTGGCTAAGAAGGAGGTTCATGTTCTGACTCCTGAACGATTCCCCTGGTGTGTAAAGCCTACCGGGGATCATTGTGACTAGGTCCAATGGCTTACCACTGAGTGCGGGTAAGGCATGGGCTCGACACCCGTGAAGTGGTGTACACTTTCCAGTGGGTTCAGTCGAATACGGGCAGTGGCCCTCTAGTCACCTTGAGTCAGCATGTAGATCTCTGGAGGGAGTGATCCCTACCTGCCCCATCGGAACTGGGAGGATGAGACCCAGGAATAGCCCCTTCGGCTATGCATCCGTGAGGGCTACGATCGGTCGACACTTTTCAGCCTACTCTGCAAAGTGTGCACAGGAGGGGCGGATGGAGTGGACAACCCTATGCCATGTTCTTATGCCAGCCAACTCCATTGCCATGAATTCTGTCTGCAACGAACTCTGGAGACCCAAGCCGTCAGTCATCCTTTGAGTCTGAGCCTTGGGTAGGATCCCCTATGTGATGTGCTGATCTTTGTCTATGCAGATATGAGGAGGACCATCCTTCGAGATGGTCACAGGATGTTGATGTATGTGCTACTGACATGTATGTTTACGCTTCCGCAGCTAGGTAGGCCCTGAGGGAGACGGGGTAGAATGACACCTTCACTCTTCCCACTGGGACTCGTTACGGGTGCAGTGATATGTGGAGGGCCCTGTATCAGCATGGAGCTGGTGTGGGGGAAGAACTCCTGTTTGTATACGGTGAGTGCACCGTATACGAGTAGGGGACGTCACAGTGGTATCAGAGCAATGTTCTTGGAGACCAAGAGCAAAGCACTGACCATGTTCCCAGTAGTACTAACTTGATAGGATCCTCAAGCCTCGAAAAGTGGGAGAATTTTTCTCACCTTTGTAGTTTATGCTAAGCTAGTAACAATTAAGTGAATTGGAATTTAACAAGATTAAAAAGAATGAGCCAAAATTTTCCAAGTGAGGTGGTCTCACAGCTCGCGCCTGGTCGCGGAACTAAATTTTTGTTTTGAAGCGAGGCGCAAGCTGTGAGACATCGAGCCAAGAACACCAAAACATGATGAATTTGAGAAAAATAATGTGGACAGGCTAATTCTAAGGTAGGAATTAGTTAGAATAGCATGTTTTAATTAGTTAGAATAGCATGTTCTAACCCTAGAAATGTATGAGATCTCACAGCTCGCGCCTGGTCGCAAAACTAAACATTAGTATTGGAACGAGGCGCAAGCTGTGAGACCAATAGGTAGAAAAAGTCTGAAATAAGTATAAGTTTTAGCTAAGATGGGGCCTTAGCATGTTAAACAGAGCAACTTGAGTTTTGACCTAAAATTCCCCAAGCTATAAATAGATGTAGAACCCCCTCATTTTTTCGGCCCAAGCCCTAGAAATCCGCGAACTTAGGCGATCTTTCTCGGGCGCTTTTACCCGATTGACGATCCGTAAAGCATGGCCCAATCAAACAGACCGCAAGGAAGCGTCGCCAGCGAAGCTACCACCGCCACCGAAGGAGATCATTCGGAAGATGCTTCGTGAGAGGCTCGCGAGAGGGGACGTTAAGCGGACGAGGGAGCAAGACACGTCCGATCGTCGATTGAGGGCTTCAACCAAAGAAGTGAGAGCGGACGAGGCCACATCACCGAACTCCATGGACGAGGAGACGAGGGAGGTGTATGAAGGAATAGAGCGGGAGATCCGGCAGAGAACAAGGCACCATCGGGACGCGACCCGCGAGATCCTCGAAAGGGATGAGCAAGTGATGTGTCCGAGCCACGGAGGTAAATGCACCTTAGAAGGTTCATCGAAAATGTACGAAAGGCAGAAGAGAAGGGAAGACAAAAAGAGGAAAAGGAAGGAAGAGGAACAAAAGGCAGCAGAAGAGAAGAAGAAAGCAAAAGGGAAGTTCAAATGTCGGCATAAGGAGAACGAAGGACTGCTCAGCCAAGGAAGAGGCCGAACCCCAACATAGTCATCAAGGAGCGGCAACCCGACGAACCCCCAAACCCCTCCGACGACTCTTCTGAGGAGGACTTCGACCCTAATGCTGCAGGTGGAAGCTCTTCCAAGCACCCAGCGACGAAAGCGGAAAGTACCCGAGCAACCCCAAGAAGACCAAGTGCGTAAGCCCCCCGAAAATCTCAAGATGGGATAGAAAGAAGTAACCACGACCTGCCCCGAAGCCTACGCCACCCATTGTGGTGAAGATTTACGAGAGGAAGATGAGAGAGCACGAGGCCTACATGAAGAAATGGGAGGCCTACAACAAATATTATGAAGAAAACAGGGTTAAGTTCATCGAGGGAGGGCGACCAACGAAGCAGCAAACCTTAAGGCCGCCACCACCGAAGCCCAAGGTTCCCAAGCCGCCACCCAGGAAGAAAGCTGATAGGAAGGAGGTGGAGAGAAGAGCGTTAAGGGAGATTAGACACTTCCAGCGCAGCTTCGGCCTCCTAATTCCCCGTGCCCCCTTCGCTCGGTTGGTGCGTGAAGTGATGCAGGCCTACAGAACAGACTTTAGAGTCACGGACGAGGCGCTGCTGGCAATGCAAGAGGCGGCTGAGGCAAAGATAGTGCAACATTTTGAAGACTCAACAGCCTGCACTATCCACGCCAAGCGGGTAACCTTAATGCGACAAGACATGAGTCTTGCGACCCGCATTAAGGGAGAACGCCCTTAGAACTGGTTTTGTAAATAATTAAAATTTTTGTAATATAGAGCAATTTTGTGTATCTTGATGACATAAACTTGGTTAATTAGAGCAAATTAATAAGTTTTAGCTTTTATTCCAGTGGAATAGGACATTTGCAAGCCGAGAGACATGATGTCTCACAGCTCGCGCCTGGTCGCAAAACAAAAAGTTAGTATTGAAGCGAGGCGCAAGCTGTGAGACCTCGCCCAAACTTGGCCAAAACAGCTCCAAATTGACCAAATAAGGGGTCGATTCTGCCTAATTTGATGAGCCCATCACCCTTACACCATTAGTTTACCCAAATTGGACACCTTTGATCGAAATGAGACTGATGTCTCACAACTCGCATGCCCGGTGCGCAAAACAAAAGTTAGTTTTGAAGCGGTATGAGTCGTGAACCTCTTACCATTTCTTCACCAGGACTTGTCAAAGTCACCTTCAACCTACTGCGTAGCATCTTTTAGGTAACCTAGCCTTGTTCAAGCATCTCATATAGTCCTCAAACTCCTATTTTGACCTCAGATAAGTTAGAATTACCCAATCCTAGGAAATTTTCAAGTCATCCAAAAATTAGGGTTTTCCCCATTTTCTATAAATAGACCCGTCACTTCTCAGATAGCACCCTACAAATCTGCTCCCTGCCCTTCTAGCCGATTTCCCAACTCCACGAGGCTCGCAACCCGTTTGTTACCCTTTTACTCGCAATTAATCAATGGCAACTTCTGATTTCGGAGATGGTACAGTAGCCGGCGCTCATCTTCTTGCCGAGGCCGACGTCGACCAAATCTTCCGGATCTTCAGGGAAGGAGGTAGGCGTCCAAGCAACCTTGCACGCGACCCGGCTTATAGTAGAGTCTTGGCCGAGTTCCAAGCTAGGGTAGAACCAGCGCTAGTGCAACTCCCCTTGTGTAGGATATTTTGTTCCTAGACAGGTCCACTGCGGCGGCATTAGACGATGTCCCGAACATCGCCAAATACCTCACAAACAAAGCGCGCACACTGAGCCAATGGTCCTAACGTCAATCGGGACCAAGTACTCTTTCAACACTTGCCACGGCAATCTTTCTTACCCACCGTGCGAGAACACCGTGGGGAAACCTCCATTCCCCATGGGCGTGGACCCATTAGCCATAGTGGCGGAACAACGGCTCCTCACCGCGATGAGCGAGGGCGGGAAGGGAAGGAAGAAGACTTCGGAAGAACAGAATCAAGAAGAGGAAGACTATGTCGAGCTCGACCCCAGGATGAGGCGGCAAGCGTAACAGAGGGCAAGACTTCGAAGAAGCCGGGAGACTCACCAGTCGCGCCACCCCTCGGGTTAGGCATCACAAGCCTAGCTCCCATTATAGTCGAAGGTGAGGAGTTTCTGCTCCTAAGCGACATTCAAAACCTCCCGGTCTGAAAGGGAGTACCCGACCCTGAAGAGTTGCTGCACCAACTCCGAAGAACGGACTTGGACGACTTCATCGTCAGGAGAGTCCGACTTCCCCCTCCAAGTAAGGGAAGGCGACACTTACATCGGAGAGTTTTACCTCCGACATCCAAGCCTACAAAGAATATCGGTGATTATGGAGGCGCGCAAAGGCGCGGAACAAGCTACCGACGGAGGAAGAATTCCTTGCTCTCCGAGAACAGATGGGGATCCGCTATGCGCGACCTCAAACATCCTAACGGCAAGCTCGTCGCAGCACCTCCCGGGATAGGGCAGGTAGTCGACCTCGGGGGGGGCCCGGCAATAGTCGAGAGACTACGGGGAGCTCACCGGTGTGGAGGTTGATGACTTCGAAGCGCGGAACCGAGCTGGATACCGAGTGGCCGAGGACCCGTCACCGAACGACGGTCACTACGCTATTACACCGCCACTGGCGATGGATGGAAGAATAGCGGTTATCCAATAGCAGTTCACCCCAGGCGAGGAAGGAGTATCGTTGCTGATTGCACTCGGTTATTCGGCCGCATCTTGGTTACCCCTTAACACCGGTATGCAATCACGGTGAAGAGAGCGGTAGCACTCGGCGTCTTCGACTTAGCCATACCTTACAGTGGCGGGGCAAGGCACAAGCGATGGGCAATGACTTATACCTCCCACCATGAGAATAGAAGATTTAGCAAAGAGCATTACGGGTGGATCTCCGGCCAATGTCCTTAGGAACTTGGGCCATTCGGTGGGAACGGCCCAAGTGAAAAAGTTCCCCGGAGGATAATCCATCTTACCGGCAACAAATGGGAATGATTAGCATTAGTTGCAATTTTTTGTATTAGTGTAATATAAAATATAAATATAATATTCTCTTGCACTATAAATGTTTTGTTGATATATTTTGTGTTCCCCAACCATGCCAACAAACATAAATAATGCAAGAAAGCAAGGAAAACTAACCATATAGATATGAACCACTTGTGTATGCAGCTAGAGGCCTGGCCTTGAGAACAAGCAACCTGGGGAACTTACAGAGGAAACGAGCCCGCCCAGGCCACGCCCGGCAAGGAACACCGCTTTGAAGAATTTGGACAAATGACCCCGGAAGAAGAAATATCGCAAATGAGGACCGGACCTCGAGCAGATAAAGGCTTTGCTAGCCGCCTGCAGAGAGCAGGTTCGGTGGGTAACGCTCAATCGCCGCAAGCATCAGCTTCGGAAAACAGAGATAGAGACAAGAAGAGGAGCAAGAGAGGAAGGTCCCCAGCTCGGACTCCTCCGATTCAAGCTTCAGTTCGACTCCGATTCTGAGGAAGAAGAAGAGCAGAACCAAGACCGAACAGATGGAAGGCAGAGGAACGCCCCGGACGGACGACAAAGGGACACAAGAACCTCTGACTACCAGAAGAAAGTAGACTCTGCATTGGGAAATGTTTGGAAGGCCAGGAAGCTCGAGCAATTCTCAGGCGAGAACAGGTCAGGCATGGAGGCAGAGGCTTGGCTTGACGAGATGAGCGAATACGGCAATGCCTATGGTATGAAGGATAAGGATAAAGGCAGGGTGGCAACAGCGAACCTGAAGGGAGCAGCACGCATTTGGTGGAAGGGCTATGCCAAGGCTCATGGCTTAAGCAGGGATGCTTGCAGGTTCAAGAAGTTTGCTAAAGCCTTCAAGCGCCATTACGTCCCAAGAGAGCACAAGTCCAGTATGATGCAGCAGTTCTACAGGTTGCAGCAAGGCAACAAGTCAGTACAGAAATATACAGAGGAATTTATGAGGCTAAGGCTGTATGTGCCAAAGTTAGGTGAGAAGCACGCAGTGGAAAGCTACATTGAAGGTCTGAATGAGGAGATCCGCAAGCTTGTAAGGGCAATAAACCCGAGAACAGTATCAGAAGCGGAGTCCAAGGCAATAAGTTTGCAAGGAACAGGACCTCAGAATAGCGGGCAGAGGCAGCAGTATTACCAAGATAAAGGCAAGGCAGCAGGCAGTTTCAGCCCGAGGACAGCCAGCCCAGGGCCAGCTAGAGCCCCATATAGTGGCAATCAAGGGAAGCAGCAGGAGAAGAAGCAGGTGTCTTTCAAAGACAAACAGGAAGGGTCAAACTACTCCAAAGCAGTGCGATCCTTTCTGCAGGCCATGCCCAAGGAGAAGAGACAGGAGTGCATAGAAAAGCAGCTTTGCTTCAGGTGTTTCCAGCCAGGCCAT
The DNA here is from genome assembly GCA_021234155.1 of Isoetes taiwanensis. Classification (NCBI taxonomy): domain Eukaryota; kingdom Viridiplantae; phylum Streptophyta; class Lycopodiopsida; order Isoetales; family Isoetaceae; genus Isoetes; species Isoetes taiwanensis. Next base: position 16,992,754 of record JAJEKV010000009.1, on the reverse strand, counting down.
AGGACAGCGAACTGCCCATATGTCATGAGTGCGGCCCTTCGCGAGTTGGGAGATTGGGACACCACAATGCGGCGGCGACGGCGGCGAGAGGAGGCCCGCGACTACATTGAGGGGTGAGTGTCATATCTTTGCCGCAATAGATCTGAGCAAGCAGAGAGCCAGATAAAAGTAATTTCCACGGTTAGGAAAGGCCAAGGCCAAGTCATTTATAGTCCCGATAGATTCGAAGTAGCCATAACTTTGCATCTCCCGAGAATGGTTCAAATGTTGAAGTTGAAACCATTAAAGTCAAAGCCAAGGCCCGTTGTCTTAGCAAGTGGAGCGAAGAAAAGGCGCGGCGAGTAAAAGAATCAACTTTGACATCGACTTGCGGGGGATTAAGATCCGATAGGGGCAGAGGTAATGGGCATCGGCAAATACGACTTGATAATAGGTATGGAGTACCTTGGACCAGCAGGGGCCATTATTGATTGTGGAAGCGGAAGGTGACCTTCCCAACACCGACGGCAAGATCATTGAGATAACAGTAAAGAAGTTGTTCCCATCATGCGGTGCATGTCTTCTAAATGGCTGTTCAAGTGCATCAAGAGTGAGCAAGTAGCATACATCTTCAAGCTTGAGATTAGTGAGCGGGAATGGAAGGAAGCAAAGAAGACAAGATGCTCGACAAAGGCTGCCGGAAGCAAATAGCTAAGTTGATCCGCGGGTTCCACGATCTCTTTCCGGATGAGATCAAGCGGCTCCCTCCTTATAGGGGAGTCGCGAGATAGCACTTTCGAACCGGGAACAAAGCCTACAAGCAAGGTTCCATATAGAATGACAACGCGAGTTGTCGGAGCTGAAGAAGCGATTCTGGGGAGCTTTCGACCTAGGTTTCATTAGACCTAGTGTCTCGCCGTTTGGAGCGCCCATTCTTTTTGTCAAGAAGAAGGATGGATCTTTGAGGATGTGCATAGACTATAGGCAGTTGAATAAACACACCATTAAGAACAAGTATCGCTTTTCCAAGATCGACGACTTGATGGATCAGCTTCAAGGAGCAAAGATCTTCTCCAAAATCGACTTAAGGTCGGGGTATCATCGATACGGATAAAGGAGGAGGATATCCACAAGACCGCCTTTAGGGCGCTGTATGGGCATTATGAATTCCGCGGTGATGCCTTTTACGACATCAAATGCCCATTAACGTTCATGAGGGCTCATGAGCGATATCTCGAGGAGTTCCCGGACACCTTTGTGATTGTTTTCTTTGATGACATTTTGGTGTATAGCAGATCCCTTGAAGAGCACGTGCAACACTTAAGAAGGGTGCTAGAGAAGTTGAAGAGGCACCAGTTGTACGCCAAGTTGTCGGAAGTGCCGCCGCCTTGAAGAAGGTGGAATACCTTGGTCGCGTGATCTCGGCGAAGGCATCTCGACGGACCCGCCAAGATTGAAGCGATGATTCATGGCGGCGCCAAGAATGTGCCGCGAGGTCAGAAGTTTTCTCGGTCTAGCAGGGTACTACAGGAAGTTCGTGAAGAACTTTGCTAAGATAGCAGCCCCGTTAACAGACCTGACAAGGGCAGAGAAGGTGAAAGATTGGGTAGAGCATTGGCACAAGAAAGCCCAAAAGGGGTTTGAATTGTTGAAAGAAGCTCGACGACAGCCCCTGTCCCCGACCTTGCGGACCGAGAAAGATAAGCTTGTAGCAACAGCACGGTAAGATAGCTACAAAAGTGCGGTGCTTATGCAAGAAGAGCGTGTGGTAGCCTATGATTCCGTAAAGATGAACGACGCCGCTGGCCACCCTACCCAACGCACGATCAGGAATTGCTTGCGGTTGTCAGGGCATTAAGAATATGGAGGCACTATCTCTTGGGAAGGAAGTTCCAATTGGATACCGACCATCAGAGCCTCCAATATGTATTCACGCAACCACACCTTAATCTGAGGCAGCGGAGATGGATGGAGTTCCTCGAGGAATATGACTTTGATATAGTCTACAAGCCGGGGAAGCTCAATGTGGTAGCAGATGCGCTTTCAAGGCATCCCCTGACAACTAGAGTGCATTGCAATGCAATTTCGACGCTCTCCAGCGACTTTGGTAGGAAGATTGAAGAGTCCTTGCCAACGGATGTGGATTTCAGGGAAGTATGGGCAAGCCTCTCTAAGGAGGCTAGAACAGATAAAGAGCGGGAGGCCTTCAAGCATTATAAGAAGGAAGGCAACCTGTTATACCATAAGAACAAGTTGTGCGTACCCGAATCATCAGGTGTAAGGAAGTTGATCCTCCATGACACGCACAACAGCCCAATAGCTGGCCATGCGGGATTCATGAAAACATATTTCAAAGTGCGCAGCAGCTATTATTGGCCAGGAATGAAGAAGCAAATAGCTCGCTACATCAAGGAATGTCAGCTATGCCCCAGCACGGTAGCGGCGGAGCAGCTTCAATTCGGGGCATTAGAGTCATTAGCGTGCCAAACGCTAAGTGGGAGGTAATCGGCATGGATTTCATCACGGGACTCCCAAGAATGGCGAGAGGCAAGGATGCCTTGATGGTAGTGGTCGACAAGTTGTCGAAGATGGCACATTTTGTGCCTTGCGGGACCACGTCTGACTATGGATACAAAGAAAGCTCTTCACCAAAGAGATCTTCGTGGGCTTCATGGCATGCCAAGGGAGATTATCTCCCGACGGGGATCCGTTCATGAGTGCCTTTTGGCAAGACCTCTTTGCGCGACGATTCGCACCAAGCTATCCATGAGCACGCGTATCATCCTCGACGAATGGCCGACGGAGCGGACCAACAGATCTTAGAAGACATGCTACTTAAACTATGTCCGAATAAGCAAAGTATGTGGGAAGAATTTATTCACTTGGTGGAGTTTGCATACAATAGCACCAAGCAGGAATCGTCCCCAAATGTCGCCATTTATGATCAATTATGGCTATCGATTAACTAACTCATTAATTTGGCACAACCCCGTGTCAAAAGTAGAAGTTTCAAGTGGCCGGATGTTGGCCGATATGCACGGCAGCCTCGTGGAAGAAGTTCGAGGTTATCACGCTAGCGGCAAGAAGTCGTCGAAGAGCATCGCCGACAAGCATCGTCTGATCGAGAGTTCAAAGTTGGAGATGATGTATGGCTCAAGATAAAGGTGAAGCGGTGGCTTCGGGTTGGCAATTGCAAGAAGCTTGCTCCAAGGTGGGCTGGACCCTTCAGAATAATCAAGAGAGTAGGTAATCAATCCTACAAGTTGGAATTGCCAGCACACCTAAAGATTCATAAGGTCTTCCACGTGAGTTTGTTGAAGAAGCATACTCCAAATCCAGACGAAGTCTTGGACACTCCAACGTTGTTGGAAATGACGGAGGAGCAGCTGGAAATAGTTCCAGAAATGATTCTTGATAAAGCTTTCAAGAAGACAAGGAGGTCGGAATTCCTCCAATACTTGGTCAAGTGGAAACCAGGGTAAAAATTAGTGGCTAAACTTAGCCAAATGGCGAAATTTTGGCCTTGATTGGAAAAAAAACGGCTAAACTATGTCCCTTTTTGGGGCAAAAAAAAGAAAATATTAGCCAAGTCTATTTCACGTCCCACCTCCATTTCGTCCAACTTTAGCTAATCGCAAGAAAGTATAAGTGCCAAAAATTGGAAAGTTTAGCCAAAACTTAGAAGCTTTTAGGTCAAAGTTTGGCGTACTTTAGCAAATTACTCTATAACCTTTGTTTCTACTATGCTCAGTTAATATTTAGGTCTTGAATTAGTGCAAAATAGTCAAACAATAGAAGATTTTTTTATTTTTTAATAAAAGTTTAGCCAAAAGTAAGAAAGTACAGGTCGCAAAATTTGAAAAGTTTAGCTTAACGATAGAACCTACTTTAGCCAAGTCTATTTCACCACTTTGGATATAAAAGTTCCTTAATTTTTTCCCTGGGGAAACACTTGCCAGTGGAAGACGCGACGTGGGTACTTAAGAAGGATTTAGTAAAGCAGTACCCACAGTTTATGGAGCAATGGGACGGCAAGGTCATCTCCGAAGAAATCGGCTCAGGCATGTCGATTTGTGTAGGTTAATTCTTGTATAGATTAATCTACGCATGCAACCTATGCTTAGTATGGGTCGCATGCGTTGTTACCGATGATGAGACCACTACGGTGATCTCTAGGGCGTGGTGTAATGTCAATGTAGGCATGACCGCGTTTCCGCTTGGGCGAGTGGAAGGTAGATTAGAAAGTCTACTTACGTCCCCACGGAAGGAGACGACCTCGAGAAAAAAAGAGGTCATTAAGGAATGCATTGATAGGGAAAGCACCTTTAGCCCCATATATGCTTTGATAGGAGGAATCCATCCTTCACGCCCCCACGCCAGAAGGATATCCTCCACGCCTGGCAACTAGAGGTGTAGGCATGAGCGCATATAGGCATATAGGCCGTCTCCACGCCATTATGGAAGATTCATCCTCTTCCTAACGCCGGAGATTAGCCATGCATTCATGTAGATAGGTGGGGTGGTCACCATATAACCAAAATTTATTAAATAATTAAAAGCGGTACTAACGTGAGTGTCGACTGCGAGGCGATGGCTCTCCGGAGGGCAAGGAGGTCGAGCTACGAAGACTTGCAACACAAGTTTTGTTGGAATGTGTTGCAAGGAATGAAGAGTACCTCGGACAATAATTATAGATATGAAATGTTGAAATTTTGTCTAACTTAAGATAGTGAATACCTTGTTTAATGATGTTGTGAATTGTTAAGTATTCCATAGTATGATAACGTGATAATATTTTAAAAAAAATATTACCTTAAGGGTAATCCTGGTAAATGTATAACTATTATATTATATGCATCACGTTGATTGCAGGTTGCAGGTTAGGAAGATCCCAAGGTGGGGAGACCCGCGATCTTTGCCAGGGCGACATCATTTCAAGGTGGGGAGAATGTGGCGTTCGGCCACGATATCGGTCCCGGGGCGTTATCTTTCGCTTGCCCACGCAGCATTACCGCCCACTCCGACCGACGTGTACGCCAACGGATAGCCAGGTAAGTAGCCTAGGGGCAACTTGCTAGGAGTGTTCATATATTATTAATGTGCACATGTGCACATTAATGAGGGCACACCTTTCCATGTTGGCATATTTTGCCACCTAGCCATTAAAGGCAAGTAGGGCCTTTCCAATTATCCCACATGCCAAATTGGGTAATTGGAAACCCTAGCTTAAACCCCATGTCTATTTAGGGTAGAAAAACCCTAGCTTGCTAGTTTTTTAGTCCCTTAGGGTTTTAGAGCTCGGTTTTGGCTGCCCCAGGAGCCAAAACCGCCTCGAGCGCCGCCCAAGCGAGTTGCACCATCGGTTCCCTCCGAATTCATTTCCCGCCAGGATGGTTGAACTTCGGTCGGGAGGAGCCACTCAAGGATCAGGTATTTGGTCAATTTAATAGCTTAAACCGTCTTCTAGTCATAGAATCAGTAGGTTTAGACTATTAAATTGCCCATAGTAGCTATCTAGATCTTAGATCTCGGACACTAACTAAAGAACCTAACTCTATGATTAGATCTAGTTCTTTAGTTCTTCTGTGATGTATTTGGATGATGTATCTCTGTGAACTCCTTGTATTGGGAAGGGGGGTAGAGGCCCTAAAGCTTGTAGTTGATGCTCCTAGAGTAGCCTCTCTAGCACACTATAGATTCGCCTGTGTGCAGCCCACACCCAGTTTGTGGGTGAAGGGGCCTGACCGCTAAGAAGGAGGTTCATGTTCTCGACTCTGAGCGATTCCCCGGTGTGTAAAGCCTACCGGGGATCATTGTGACTAGGTCCAATGGCTTACCACTGAGTGCGGGTAAGGCATGGGCTCGACACCCGTGAAGTGGTGTACACTTTCCAGTGGGTTCAGTCGAATACGGGCAGTGGCCCTCTAGTCACCTTGAGTCAGCATGTAGATCTCTGGAGGGAGTGATCCCTACCTGCCCCATCGGAACTGGGAGGATGAGACCCAGGAATAGCCCCTTCGGCTATGCATCCGGCGGGCTACAGTCAGGTCCCGACACTTTTCAGCCTACTCTGCAAAGTGTGCACAGGAGGGGCGGATGGAGTGGACAACCCTATGCCATGTTCTTATGCCAGCCAACTCCATTGCCATGAATTACATGCACTAACGAACTCGGAGACCCAAGCCGTCCCACCATCCTTTGAGTCTGAGCCTTGGGTAGGATCCCCTATGTGATGTGCTGATCTTTGTCTATGCAGATATGAGGAGGACCATCCTTCGAGATGGTCACAGGATGTTGATGTATGTGCTACTGACATGTATGTTTACGCTTCCGCAGCTAGGTAGGCCCTGAGGGAGACGGGGTAGAATGACACCTTCACTCTTCCCACTGGGACTCGTTACGGGTGCAGTGATATGTGGAGGGCCCTGTATCAGCATGGAGCTGGTGTGGGGGAAGAACTCCTGTTTGTATACGGTGAGTGCACCGTATACGAGTAGGGGACGTCACAGTCATTGTGAATATTTTATCCAATACTCTTGATAGGTTCCATGGAGCTATTGATGACCATATTCCTACTTCAAAGTGTTCAAATACAAATTCGAGGAATTCGTCTAGGTGGGGCCTTAAAAACAACACTTTCTTGCCTATTATATCATAGTTTCCAACTAGCTGATCATCTGCTACCAATGTCCTATGTAATTGTTTTGCCAAAACATTATTGATATCAAACACTATCAACCTTTTCTATACACCTACTATGAAAGAGCATGCAATTTATCAATAAAGTATGGTGGAGTTGAATAAAAAGAAATTTTATTCATTAAATTTCAATGAAAAAATGTATGTTTTACAATCGAATAGTGTTTAGCGGGGATAGGCTTTCTCAGCCTCAGTTACTAGTACCAGCTGGTCTAATAATTTCGGGTGCGATGTGAATGTGGTCTAACTCCTGAAGTAGTGCACGGATGAGAACATCACGACGATCCTCCGCATACTTTGGCAAGAACCAGTTTCGGGTAATCTGCAAATGTGACAACCACACTTAGATATTGGAAACTATTTGTTTGCAATACAAAAGGCACGAGACACTCACATTGGTAGTTTTGCCACACATGATGGTGTCTACAAACTTCTGCATATAAGCTGTAACATAGAGGCCACATGAATCCCCATCTTTCTGTTGTGGACACTTATGAATCTTCACAACTGGTGAAGGGTTTTGTCCATGCTTCAAGAAAGTGGGACACTCGACACAACCGCATGCCATAGTGAGAATGTGGAGCCTGCAAAAGACCAGATCAACTCTGTAGCAAATGAATGAAAAAAGCTGCTAACATGGTATCCAATCTAGTCAATATACTTTAATAAAAGGAGATGTGAAATACAAAATACCTCTTAAGTGTAACCATGTCAATGTCAATGTCCTCGGCAGAATTGAAGATCTGAATATTTATGGTGTTCTTACTCTTAGTAAGGGTCATGTTGAAGATGACCAAAGTGTGATGTTCAGTAACAGCACATAGCATTGGAATCATAATTTATCTGCACTTGAGCTAATTTATCCATGTAAGAGCTCCCTTTACAATATCTCTTCCATGCTCGGAGGCTGCCATAGATTTATCTTTTTCGCTTGCTTTGCAGTGTGCTGCAAATTCCATGAAGCTGTCCGGTGGAAAGAACCCCACGTCGGCCTTCTTATCTGCAGGAACACAGAGCTGCAGGTCTATAACAAGTTGAAAAAGATGAAATTACTAACATGACGTACACAAACAAATGAATAAGTTCAAAACTCAGCACCTGGCATACATATCGACATGCCGGTTGGAAAATTTTCCAACATCTAAGTCCAGCACATCTTGTTCAAATAGACAACACTCCATTTTAGGCAAAGATCTAGGAAAGATCCTTGTCTTCTTCAGCTTCATCATTCGGTTGAGCAAAACATCATATGGCCGATTCAGAACTACAGTCTGGATTCAATGACCAGTACATTTCACACAAATTCATCTACATTCGTCTACTATTATCCACAGTATTTTATAGTTTTTAACTTAGATACTAGATGTAAATAAAAAAAGTAAGATATGTAGATCAATTTACCTGTAGAGATCATTTCTATGCTGTTCTGATACTGTTATCTCGAAGTCAGTATCCATTTCCTTCCCTTATTCTTCGGTTTACTCACTTTTCAGACTCTTGTTAGGTCCTGAATCCTCGTCTTCAACCTCTCCAGATTTCTCATTGTCATTAACCTCAACCTCCTTTACTATGTTAGAAGCAAGATTTGCCACATAGTCAAGAGTATCCTGATCTATATTTTCACGCTCGGAAGATTCCTCTTGATTAGGACCCGTGAACATGGATGTCATGGATTTCTCAAATGTTGTACCCTGAAATAAAATGCTTTCTTACCTGTTTCTACTGGTTTTATTTTCTTCTTTAGTGCCTTCTTAGGCATGGACTTCTTCTTTGGAGTCACATTTTCTGCTGCTGCCTTAACTTTTCCAGATGTGGCCTTTACCTGCTCTCTCAATCTCTCGAGTTCCTCGTCATAGTCTGGAATGTCACCTTGTGCACTTGAAGTACCAGCTTCCTCAACCTGTATCACGATAGGAATAGTGTGTTTGCTTTTGCCTTCAATCACTACTTTCTTTCCCTCGGCTACATATTCTTGCACCTCAATTTTTTTGGAAGCTCCAAAACTATAAAAACTGAACCAAGAATCAGAAATTGCTTCTTCCAACACAATGCAAAACAATTTCAAAACAAGCGCACCTGATCTGTGGTGTAGCTTTTGCTCAGATGTTTTTTAGGCACTTTGAAGCTCTGATAATAAATTGGCACATAACAGTCAGATATCAGTCTCTAACTATTATGTTGAAACATATCAGTACATATTACTAGAATTGATCTACATTGAAGTACTATGAGTACATATACATGTAAACAGCTATTTATCTAGATGGAATGTACATGTAATGTACATAAAATGTGTTCCAATGTATGTATATGTACACACCGAGATAGTTCTATTACATAACAGACCTCTATATGTTCTGCCACAAAACTCAGTACACAACTCCTAATTTTATGTATTAATGTTCTACATCTATGACCCTACACTGTGAATATACAACATGTATGTAAGAAACACATATATGTATGACATGCAAGCTATGGAACTATAAGTATAAATAACCAGTACACTCCTACATGCTGTAGCAAAACCTTAAGTGCAACAATGCACATGTAAATGGATTCTACATTGCAGTAATCCTGGGTGCAGCAAATTAAACATAGATTATGAAATAACTAGAAAAAGTGCCCAGCGTTGCTGGGCTTTTCTTTGGGATTATATTCTAAAGTTAATAAAGATATGGTTAAGAGGATTGAATTTTATATATATGATCATTTGTTAATATGAAAGTTCAAAATTAATTTTTTATTGAATTCAAGGAATACAACATAGAGGCAAGCTTTCTAATTAAACACAATATTAAAATAATTAATTTGAGCTTTACAGTTGCTATATGTATAAGCTATAGCATATCTAAGTCTGCTAACCTTCATATGCCCGCAACAATCCATAGCATACAACTTAGTTGTCCAAAATGCCATAAATGCTAGTGTGCAAAATGTCTGTCATACCATGCATGTTGTGTCAAAATCAAGTAGGCAATTGATAAATGCAATTGGTTAATATAAGTCTTGTAGCATAATAAAGCTTGATTTCTGAGGTCTAGAAATAAAGTTTCTTTGGTCAAATACCATTGGTGATGCTCTTTGTTGTAACAATATGGAGAGAAATGTTTTAGTTAGTAATTAACTTTTCTAGTACGGCTGTTACAAAAATTGTGCCAAAAGTATCGAGCAGTTCCAATGAAGAGTCAAGATATGAGAACGTACAAAGGGGACTGAAAGAAAATGCAAATGCGCAACCGAGAAAGCAGACATAAGGAAAAAAAAATTGTTTAGTGGAGCAGCTTATGCGAGCCCTCTTATGGCCCACATTATTTTGCCAAGGTCACATTTGTGTCAAGTTGTCCCTTCAATCTTCAATGAGGATAAATAATTCTGTTCATTGCATCAAGAACTTGACATTAGAATTAACAGGTCCACAACTAATCAAACGATTAATAGGCTCAGCCTGCTACTTATGTAAAACAAAGGTAAAACAAATGCAAACAAAATTTTCCTCACTGCACAAATGGACGTTTGGAGCATATGCAAAATTCTTTGGAGCATATACAAAATTCTGTCTTCTATATCTGTGCAAGCAGCAGCTAGCCTTGCATACACAATGCCAGGATTCAAACATGCCAAATGCAGTTCAATGCTAAGGCTTCAATCATTTATGCAAATTTGAATGCACCAATGTATCCGTGTTTTGCAGCTATAACCTACTTGAAAAGAAAGATTCCGGCTATAGCTTCTGCAAATGCACAATGCAACCTAAGATGCATGACAAAAGCAGAGATAGTTGATTCTTACCTTAGATGATGGTCGATCCTAGTAGTAGAGCATGGACATGCATGCTAAATACAAAAGTTGAATGGATGGTATCGGGCTCTAGCTTGCTTCTAAAGCTGCAAAAAATGTAGCACTCAAACAGTTGAACGGTGGCTAGTTTAGAGAATGAACAAAGGTACAAAGAAGGAACAAAGGTATGCATGCATTTTGGAAGTACCGCATCTGAATTTCAGAGTTATAAAATGAGGCTTGAAGAATGATAGTAGTATCAAGCCTTGGTTACAGCCATAAATTGGGTTTTGTTCTAGATCTTTTTAGTGAGCCATCTGCAAGAATAACCCGGTCATTTTTCCTAAAAGATGGCCATTGGCCTTGCTCAAAAAACCAAGGCAAACAAGCCACGAATTTTAATCCTCGAAACAGAATACTCCATAGAAAATGCCAATGCAGCTATATAGTTAAAGTAAGCCAGTCCAGGGCATGAATTTTATGTAAAGAAAGGTGTAAAGAGTTTTTTTTTTCCACCTATAAAGTTACAGGTTGCAATCGGATCAAACACTGTCTTCTGCGGTAAAAAGTGCAACACTTTTACTATCATATAAAACTTGAGAATAACATTTGCAACTTACCACACAGATTGGGCATGCAAGATCCATCTTGAATGATATGGAAACTCTGCATAGTACAACAAATAGTAGGTTTACCATCTTCAAATTTCCAATAACATCTCTCTGGCAAAAATGGGTTAAGCCGCCGAAGTGGATAACGTGGATCTGCCTAAATCTGCCAGATTTCTTCAAGAACGTGGCAACATGCTGGCAAAGACTGTGCAGGCAAACCACATAAGACCCCAAAGATTAATAAAACGATTATTCAACTCCCCCTTTTCCATGACAAAGTACGGCTTGGCACAACTTGTAAAAAACATTTTCAACTTTCTAAACTCAAGTCTTCGTTCAAGCAAATACTTGGCTTATCTTCAATCTTCAATCTGGACAATTTATGCATACCAGATGAGCTTGAAATGATCTTCTTATCCTGCAATGTTCATTGTTAGGCTGGAACCTCTAGAGATTGAAGACTTCTAATCAAGAAAGAACTGTTTGAGAAAGAACCGCTTCAAACTTGATACTTGGTTCTTGTCATGATGTGAGGGATGCACATGGACACTTTAATGCCCTACTCCTGCAAAAATGATAGGAATAACAGTGGCATTTTCATCACACAACTACTGCAAAAAGCGAATACTCAGCTTCTGAGCCAGGTGCATCATCTGTCTGTGGTATTACATAACTTCAACTCCAATGGGAAGACAACGCGATAGGAAAGTTTCTTGTACCGTCCTAACTGTTCGATGTATTTAAAGCGCTTTAGGTGAAGAGCAAGTATACGAGGAGATGATTTTATCTTCATTCTCTTTTGAGCTTCCTGTAGGCTAGAGAAGATAAAAAAGCCAGTTTACTTACCTGGACACTTTCAACAGTGACAAGAAAGGAGGAGAAATTTTGAAGAAACCTAAATACATTTATCACAAAAGAACTTATCTTCAGCATTGAGTGTCTCTGTTGAACTGAAATTTTGAAGACAACTTGTTATGAAGCTATTTTGTTCGATATCAAGACTGAGGTCCAAAAATGTTTCATCCCTTGCGGTAATAGTCTCACATCTCAAACATCTAGTTTCATTTGTCAATATTCCCTGGAATCATCTTGTTAGCAAATATGGCAACAAGAAAGCATGGTATCATAGATACTGATTTACCTGGAAAATATTATGCACCCATGTAGCAACAAGCTGATGAGTCCCGTTTGCACTGCCATTCATGGAACCATTGCACAGTTTCTCTTGGGACACTGAATTCCCGTTTGCCGCCCGCGCCTCCTTCTCCAATATCTCAACCAACTCATTTAACAAATAATTTAAGAATTCATGTGCGTCCTACACAAATACAAGGTTTAGCCGCGTAATCTTGTGTTTTTAAGAGACAATTAAATGACAATCAGGTACCTGATGCATGTAGCTACGAAACAGCTCATTCTGTTTCTTTACTCTTTGGACAAACCTCTTTGGTGTCTTCTTTTGAGAGTTTATCTGTGGAAAAAACAAACATTAAAAGCCTTCACTAACAGACTGAATGTCAAGACTGCCAACTCCTAGGTAAAGGCACGTAAGATGTGTTTAGACTTTCATTTTTTATCAAAAGATGGTAACTGACTTCTTAGTTTCAAACCTTCCAAGAACATGAATCCCGTACATAAACAAGCGTGGAGAAGTAAATACCTGCGTGAACAGCTCGCCAAACATGTCGATAAAGTTCTCTTCCTCGGTTCTCCTAATGCCTTGCTACCCCCAATATTCTAAAAAGTTGTTCCCTAAATGGTACACGAGAAATATAAAGCACATAAAACAACAAATCGACGGTTGGAATATGCCCGCTTAGGACATGTTCATGTACACCATTTTCAAAGTCTTCCAAATAAACCGTAATGCTAAGCAAGAAAGTCCTGCCTTCGACTCAAATGCCTTTTTAAATCAATAGAAAGATTTGTCACGTTACGAAGGTACAAAACGGAGTTAAAATGGATGCGTGTGAGAATAACCGGTATCTCGGTTTATTAAGCCATTTGTCGGGTAAATAAAATCGAAATCATTTGGCCTAAACTTCGGGGAATTCTCGGATCGTTTTTGCCATAAAATTCAAATCGACAGGGAAGATCCACCAATTAAAACGAAGAATGGAGACTAACCTGAAGGACACTATTGCAATAGCATGTGTTGCGAAATTCTCCAATCCAAAATACCGTTCACCTTCTTAAACCCCGATCTCCCAAATTCTTCTCTAACTTTGAGCCAGAGGCTCCCATGACCATATGTCACCACGTAGTTTAAACGGGACCCTAAACAGGAGAGCCAATTCCGGTGAAACCCTAGAACATAATAGAGTACCAAAAAGCGAATTGAGCTATTTGGGTTATGGCCGATCAATCTAATTTAAGCGCCGGAGCAGATGGATCAGTAAAATGATGCGAGGATCGAGATGGAGAAATATAGCAAGAACAAGGGTTAAGACACAGAAAATTGGCAGGAAAAACTTTACACGCTTAGAACAAGAGGGAAATAAGGCAAACACAAGAAAAGGACGTCGGTTGGTTGGGTGAAGGAGGAGCCGAAACAGAAAACCGTGGAGATACACAGTGTATCTGCCGGAAGAGAATAGGTTTTGTTGTTCGGCAGAGAAAGCAATTAGGAAGGTTATGGTGCAATCCAGACAAAATCGTTCACACCGGTTTCTCATATGCATTGACCTAGCCGAAAAGTCAAAATAATAACTAACAACTGAATGGCTCAAAATGAAAGTTGTGGGAAAAAAATTGACGGCCGAGATGCTCTGCACAAACTACATTTTGCTTTTATTACTATATATAGATGCTTACCTCCAGTGTACACACCCAAGATCTTTGAAATGTTTTCGTCCCATTTGCATGCTTTTGGGCAGGATAGTCCAGCAGAAATAGAATATGAGAAACAGAAGACATGAAATGAATGCTCGCATGGAGCAACTAGGATAGGTTCATTATTAGCAAAGCCATTACTACAAAACACACATCCATGCACAGATATGAATTTTTCTTGAGCTGGAGAGATCACTAAGCTTGTTTTGGGCTGAAGAAGAATCGCTCCAGAATGCATTATGCACTTACGCATATCATCAAGCCGTCTGCAGCACTCAAACTGAACTTTATGAGCCTCCTCAAGTTCTGCAATCCTCTTTCCATATAACTCATTTTTCCAAATGGCTTTTTCCAATGGCTCCTGAATTCTCTTCAATATTTCTTTCTTCCTGGTTCTATCCCTCGTCAAAAGGTCAACCTCCTATTGCACATTCTTGATGTCTCTCTTGTTCTGCTTAGCATCGTCAAGAACACTATCAATGTCTTGTAGAATCTGTGCTAGGTCCTCTTCATGTGCATCTTTTCTTCCTGGAAACTTATTTATGTTGTCACGTAGTTGTGCCTGCTGATTTTTCAGTTCTTCAACCTTGGAAGAGCTGCTAATTAGTTGTCCATGGCAATGCTGCAATAGAGTTTCTGCAAATTGAAGGTCTTCCTTAGGGTAAAATCCTTGCTGCAATTTAAGAACCTTAGATATGGATTTAGAGGTCCCAATTTCTTCTGTGATAGCAGATTCTTTTGCTCCTCCCTTTGCCAAATCTTTGGCCAAAACTTTAAATGTATCCCAATCTACTTTTTTTACCTGTTAATTGAAGGGCAAAGGCACGAGCAAAGTACTCAAGTACATGGCGGTTGGTGACCTCCCGCTTATCAAAAATTATTTCATAATGCTTCTAGAAGTTCTCAGACCACTCTGGCTTCATGCTAGATTCTTTGAACCCCCGTATATCTTTAGGCCCCCACTGTTCATCCATGATCTGTTGTAAATCTGGAAAAATTTCATCTGCATTGACACGTCTTACATGCTTTGCTTCCACAACAGCGGGTTCTTCATAAATAAGTCTTCTTTTTGGCCATGGTTCTTTAAATGCTTGAACCTTCCTCTTGTTCTTTTCCGCTTTCTTGCTAAAATCGACTGTTTTCATGTTCTTATTTAATCTGGGTGACTTCCGGGAGGCAAAAGCGTCCATTGCTTGAAAGGATTTCAAAAAAGAATAACAAATTGAAGTCTAATTGCTTCTCTGATCGCACAGAACACCAGAACTTGGAAGGGCGGCAATTTTTTTCCCAAAGAGAAAACACGTTGCAATCTCCCTCCGAAAAATCGCAATGAACGTCCTTCCTGGTTGCCACTACCTCTCATAATTTTGAATTGATGACGTGGCAAATCCTAATGATTACATATCCCAACTAACTAAAATTCAAAAAAAAAAACAAAAACGGGTGCCTACATTGCCCTACATTATACATAATGTAAAGGCATTTTTTTTGGACACCCTAGCTTTCTTTTACCCTCCAATTGCCATGAATTCTGTCTATAATGACTTCTGGAGACCCAAGCCATCAGTCGATCCCTCAGGAGTCTGAGCCTTGGGTAGGAGTTCCTCTAAATTGATATTTCTGATGTTGTTACAGATGTATGCTATGGTGAGCCACCCTTCCAGGTGGAGCTATGTGTATTTAATGTCATGTGCTCATATTTGCTTACGCTTCCGCAGCTAGGACGGTCCCGAAGGAAGACGGGATACATGACACACCCAACATATTCTGAGTGCTGTAGTCGCCATCGCCATACCCTAGCAGACGAACGAACCTCGGGCCTCCTGTATGACCCGATCAGGGAGGAAGCCCATGGGCTCTCCCGGGAAGGGGATTACGGAGTTTGATGGGGACTCAGGGCAAATGCTGGCACTTCTACAGGATTTGAAGGAGCAAATGAATTCGTTATAACAGGCCGCTCAGATTTTGGTTACCCGGAACTCGGACCTTCCGGGCGTAATGCGGACCTTAGGGCCCAAAACCAAGAATTGGTTAATTTGGTGGGGAAACCCAAAGAGTTTCATATGGAAGAGATCAAGAAAGAAAGAATTAGCTGAGATGTTGTGGCTGATACAACAAGAGACAATTTAGAGAGGGCTTCGGTCGAACAGATTGAACAACGACTTAGGGCAAAGAATTTGAAGTTGAGTGGGCTCTTGCCGGAATCGATAATGAGAATGTCACGAATGCGGTTGGTGCCTTCTTCAAAGACACCATGCACTTACACGAACCAGGTTTCGTATTTTGTAAGAGACTTGGGAAGCCGTGCAATTTCCACCAATTCTCATCAAGTTTGATAGGGTAGAGGACGTAAACCGAAGTCATGGCCCACGAGCTTAGTTGAAAGGCCATAAATTATGGCTGGACCCAGATTTGACACAGGCACAAAATGAAAATAAGAAGAAGGAATGGGCTAAAGTCCGAGAAGCAAGAGAGAGAGGTGTAGTAGCTTACCCCTCGATAGATCCGGGAAGGCAGCGGTTATTCAGAGATAGGAAGAAGGCATAGAGGGGCGGGACCTTGAGGGTTCTAGCGTGGAATGCTCATGGTATATCGAAGGAGAAGATGGCAGCAGTTCATGAAATATGGAAAGATGTGGATTTGATCTGTTTGGTCAAAACATGGCAACACCAAACAAAAGGTTTACCCGAGCTTGATGGTTTTGGAATAGTTGCAAGCGTATGGAACAAGAAAATGAAAAGCACGTAGAGGGCACGCGAGGCATGGTAGTCTATGCTAGAGATAATATCTCTCACATGGTAAAGCGAAGCAACAACATGCTAGGAATCAGCATGTATGGATTGAGATCGCTTTGAATGATAGGAAATTTCTCTTTGGGTTGTTTGTTATTACACCCCTTTACACATGAAAATATATGACAGCCCGGATTTTGATAGGAGCAATCCTTTCCACGATTTGGCAAAAGAAGTGAAGGCATTCCAAGAGTTGGCGTAGTTGTAGTTGGTGATTTTAATGCACGGACACGCACCCAACAAACAGGTTGCTTATGAGCGACCTTTTTAGTGTGCATTTAAACGAAGTTGGAGGAAGAATTGTTTATAAGGAAATCTGCTGATCATGATACAAACTTCGATGGGCAAATTATTCATGGAGTTTGGCACGGCATGTGATTTAAAGGTTCTTAATGGCATACATTGTTATCCGTGCTCGAGAAAATTTTACTTGCATAACTTTTAATGGAGCAAGTGTGGTTGATTATCCGTTATCTAAAGATACGATATGATCAAAGGCTTCAAGATAGGACAAAAGCTGATGGAGTCCCACCATGTGCCATTGTATTTTGACTTAGTTGGTGGTACACCAACGCAGGAGGAAATATCAAGGCCATCCAAGATAAAATTATCTTATGAAAAGCAATCCATATATAGCGCATGCGGCTTGATGAGGCACTCACAGCTTTGTTTTGGGCGGGTCGCTTTGGAGGAAGACATAAAAGCCTTTTCTAAAATAGTCTCCTGGTTGCAGCAGATATTTTTTGGCACATCTAAACAAAGACATACATAGGAACAAATGCTGGTTTGACAGAGAGTGCGTGCAAGCAAGAAGACAAATCCGAAAGGGACAAAGTACAAACCAAAATGGTATAAACAATTGCTTAGGCAAAAGAAACATAGCTATATGCGTGGCGTGCAACAAGTGCGCAGCAGAAGCTCCTTGATGATTCCAAAGCTTTTCGGAGGATGCTCCAGCCGGGGCACACCCGCCATCTCGATGAAGCCGAACCGGGAGTTATGTTAGAAGTTTATATGATTTGCCTCAATCCAAATGGATAGATTGCAGCTGGATGAGGAGCTTTTTTCAAGAAAGGATGTGGAATATGCGCTGCGAAAAATGTCAAATGGCAAAGCCAGAGACTTGCAAGGGTTCGGAGTTGAATTGTTTAAATGGAGTGGCGAACGAGCTTTGGGCATGCTAACATATTTGCTGAATGCTGCATTGATGCAAGGTCTTCCCAAGCAGTGGAGAGAAAACAGGGTACATCCGATATTCAAGAGTGGGGACGTGCATGAGATCTCAAATTACAGAACGATTCTAATAGGGAATACGTTCACAAAGATTTTGGCCACTCTTTTGGAACAAAAGATAAGTCATTGGGCTGAAGCAAACGGTAAACGGAGTGTGTTCCAAGCAGGGTTCAGGAAGGACCACTGCACTCTTGACCATGCGTTAGTGCTTAGAATTCTCTGTGAAAATGCAAAGAAACCGAGGAGTGCCCTGTACATGGCCTTCATAGATTTCTCGAAAGCCTTCGACACGGTACCTCGAAGGAATTTAGGAGAAAGGATGGAACGCATTGGGGTCCCTTTTGGTTTAAGGGTCTCTTTATATCGTAATTATATCACGAGAATCATTGTGAAATTGACAAATAGAATGGACATAGACATTCATAGCACAATAGGAGTGAGACAAGGCTGTCCCTTGTCTCCGACATTATTTGGTTTATACATTGATGAGCTGGATAGTTGGATGAAGCAGAGATGTCTACATGGCATGGAGTTAGGAGGCTACTTAATCCAGCTGTTGCTTTATGCTGATGATGTCGTTTTGATCTCCTCTACAAAGCAAGGTTTGCAGGGGCTGCTTGATAATCTTCAGCTATTTTGCAATGAGAAGTTAATGACAGTTAATTTAGCAAAGACAAAAGTAATGATTGTCGGGACAGTGGATCGGCCTGTTTTTACCTATAAAAATCAGCATATAGAGACAGTAGCACATTACAAATACCTGGGGTTAGAATTTGAATCAAGATACTCGTGGGCAGTATGCTTGGACAAACGCATAGCAGGTGGGAAGAAGGCCTTATATTCCATGTTAACTAAGTCTTTGGAGTCTTGGATCTCACAAGCTGGTCCTTGAAGAAGACATTATTTAAGGTACTAGTACAAACAGTTATATTATATGGATGCCCGATCTGGGGGCCCTGCTTGTCAAGTAGGCAATGGAAGCGGGTTGAATCAGTCCTTAAACTATTCTTGACGGATGAATTAGGGGTAAAAAGCCAAACGCCTTATGCCATTATGCTTGCGGAGACAGCTATGCTTCCCTTAGAGGTCGAAGCATTATGCCAGACTATCAATTATGTAAACCGGGTTAGGCTGCAGCCCGAATGTAGGCCATCAAGAATAGCGTACGAGTTCAACTCAGAATGGAAGGAAAATTTATTGAAATGGGCTGCTAGTTGGGGGGTAACTCAAGAAAACTGGCCGGATTCTGAGATAGGTGTCAGAGATTTGGTCCAAGAATTGGCAATCAACCGGTTATGGCACTCAAAAGGGAGTAGAATGCAGAAGTATATTGAAGACATAAATCAATTGGTGATGTACACGGAACCTGATTACCTGTTGTCAAACATCTCGAGACATATGAAGCATGTGGTGGCCAGATACCGGACAAGCTCGCATCGTCTCATGTCTGAAACAGGTAGATGGGCTGGGATCCCGAGAGAGAGCAGACTCTGCTCTTTTTGCACATTGGGAGTCGTGGAGGACGAAGGACATGTTTTACTTGAATGTCCTGAATACTCACATATCAGAGATAGACACAACATAAATCTTGTACATTTACATGGGATACTTGAGATGGAGCCTTATAACCTTGGTAGATACATCAAGGATATAGACTCACATCGTTCTTTTCTGTTAAGTCTATGATCAGACACTGTAAATTGCTGCCTCGTGACCTTCAAGGTCCAAAGGGCAAGATCAATACAATTATTATTATTATTATTCTTCCCCATCGATTCCTTGCCAGGCAACAAGGGATTGGTATCAGGTGGATAGCCTCTGTCAGCTTGGTTGCCAGAGGGATGAACTCCAGCTTCTGATACGATGGGAGCATCGTAGACAGTTGCTTAGAAACTGCATACTTCATTGATGAAGCTTCTTGAAGAATTGGATAAAAATTTATATATAGTGGGAGGATCTGTATGAACAATTGCATAGTTCATGGAGGAGGTGCAAATCAATCAAGAAATTGCAAAGTACAGGTGTAAAACCATTTAATTGTTCGGTGCCTCATATTAACCATTTGTTTTTAGCTTTTTAGTCCCTGCTCTGTCACAAAACTACCATGAGCATTAGCACTATCTTTTTCTTTATACTTTTTTGGGCTTCCATGCCCTTTTTGTTGTTTGCGTCTCATGGCCAGTTTGGTCTCTGTGGACGTTAAAAGTCTATCTATCCATCCATCCATCTAAGATGTGTATATACAAACAAATTGCCAAACTAAGCCCATTTGATATTTTCTTTGACCATTGGTTCCCTTACCAAATCAGATCCATATCTGATTCATAAGGTTGTTGAGAGGCCTCATTATATTATCTTTTCCATGAACAACTATATAATTGCACAGATTAGTTTCTTTTTCATGTAGTTATTGATCCTAGAGCCCAATTTAACATGCTATATTACTGGGATAGCACAAGTTTGCCATCACATATGTTTGCATTTGGCAAACTTCAATGTAACTTAATGTTCATTAATCCATTACATTAAACACATTGGATTAGCAAAATATGGTTATTGGACATAAAAATTCTCTTATCTTATCTTATATCTATATCCAATATTCTATATTCCAATAAGAAATTAACAAACAAATTACAAATACTTTCAAAAATTTCATTCGCAAGTTCTCAATCTTCGCAGGTTCCTAATGATGCCCAACAATGCTGGGCACCGTAACTAGTATAATTAGAATGTCATCCTATAGTAACTTTTTGTTGCTTGGGAGGTTTTATGGTGCCCCAGTATCACTTGCAAATGTTTAACATAGGTGTCCCAATTGAATCCATCAAAATCAACATGCTAATTATTGTTTCCTTTTCCAATATCAAAATTACAAGAGATATATATGATGGGGTTGCGATAGAGATATTCATGATGTGGTTGCGATATGTAGGTGAGAAACTTCATACGCCATATGTTAGATATGGGCAAAAGTGTGGTTCAAACTGTCTAGCAATTATTGCATATCTACAAAAAGGTCACCAAATGGAAGAGAATAAGATAGTCTAAAAAGTTATGTAGGAAAAGTGTAGGATGTATATATATATGTATAAAGATTGAGGTTGCAAAGTGAACCCTTTTTTAGCTGGGTCCCTTTGAAAGGAATGGGTTCTTTGCTTATACTGCCAAAGGGTAAATAGGTTTGAAATCCCAAGGCTGTTAAAAAACCATAATCAATTTTTTTATTTTTTGCTATTTTATTTTTTGTTAAACTATATGAATTCGTTTCGAATCCAGGATCACGCCACTTCAAATCAACGAAATGCAGTTTTCGGGTCTACGAGAGCCATCAAGATCAATGCTATACACAACTATCATAGCCACATGGAACTTGAATCTATTCTCTCTAACTCTTTGGGTCCCATAATGACTTTCTGCTCACAAAAATTGCATGACGTCACTACATATATATGGTGTAAGGAATTGTTGAGGAGGAGACGCGTACATTAGACATTTCATTAGGACAAGTAACATGAAAAACACTTATTTGTGTGGTCCCTTCTCCCTTTCGGCAGACAAGCTGAAGCAAAGAAAATGATTGAGGGTTTCTATGAGGCTTTCATCAAGAAATTCGATACCAACGTCTTTCACCATACATCTCCAAGTTTTTAAATTAATAGAAACGTAAGCGTCCATAGTAGGAAAAGAAACATTTATCGTAATGCAAGAACTCCAAGTTCAAGCAAGGCACATTAGTCGTTGGCATAGATGCAAGTAGCGAGCATTATAAGGTGTATGACATCATAGACAAGAAAATGAACTAGTTATGATATCATCAGGACAACATCATCATTAGCAACAGTTAAGACTGCTATGTATCGTGCAAAGGTACGAGCTATCCTATGCAAAGAGGTGATATTGAAGATGGATGCAGAAGATTTGAATTGAAAAAACAAATTTACTAGAAACCAATAGTTCAAGTGAGTAAAGCAAGGTAATATGTCATGTCTAGTTGTAAGTAACAATCATAGTCCGCTTGTCACAATGTTGTGTAGGAGTCTGATATCAATAGTGCTTTCTTTGTAAGTACAAGTAGGACCATCATAGTGGGTCTCACTTGAGTATGAATTGATATCATCTTAACTATAGCCTTTTACATAGGCATAGCTGATAAACGTCTCGTACAAGTGTTCTTTATCTTCTATTTAGAACAACTATCTTCTATCAAAACAACTGCTAGGAGCTCATGATGATGGTGGCTTATTAGTCTAATGTTGTGAGGCCACTAGCATGACGTGTTCTAGTTGATTCATATTCTTCCAATTATACAACAATCTTCCACACATTATTGATATTATACAACAATCTTCCACACATTATTGAATTATCGAATATTCATTGGATGTCGTACAGTTTATCTAGTGAGATGAATCTAGGAATAAAAAGTATGCTATACATTAAACAAGTTAATATTCTTCCTGCTTTCGTCTCAAAGATTAAAAAAGGAGTGAATATATTGTAGAAGCCATTTCTTTCTTAAGAGTAATGCTGGTTTGTTTGTTTGTAAGGGCAACACGATTCTATTTCTTGTTGTAAACTTTTAACTAACAATTGTCCTTCTCATGAGAAACGAAAAAACTTAAGTTTCTTCTTTTATCTTATGTTTACAAGCAAATTGGAGGTCGGCAGCTGCGCAGATCGGCAACAACACCTAATATTCCTCCTACTTTTGAATCGAATTGAACAATTCTATCCAGGATTAGACAGATTCCTCATTTCTAGAATCATAAAAATCCTGGTTTCAATTTGAGTTGCAGAGCTTTCTGGCTTGGGATGGATCAATCTTTGCAAACACATCAATATGGTGCTTGCCCTTAGCCTGGATATGGCGGCGCGCCGCATTATATGATTTCCATGTGAATGGTCTGTATTGAAGAGGGTGTTCATCATCTATAAGTTCTTCTGGAGTTTTGATAGCAACATCTTCACCAGGGCTATAAAAAAACACCATGGATAACCTAGGTTGAGCTCCATTAACCACAGCTCTATGCTCCACACTCTTGTATATTCCATTGGTCCAAGCCTGAAAGATGGCATTCCCATGTTAGAAACATGAACAAACATAATACAGAGCTTACTGGTCAGGCAAATGCTGAGAATATATGCATATTGACATGATGTAATATATACCTGAAATATGTCCCCCACATTAATGATGAGGGAGTCAGGCCTAGGCTTGACAGCAATCCACTTGCCATCTTTGCAAATCTGCAGGCCTCCTACATTGTCCTGATACAATATAGTCATGGCATTGGGATCAGAATGTGGGTGAAGGCCCAGAGCATGAGATGGCTTTGGACATGGAGGATAATAGTTCCATCTAACACTAGCTGAAGATTTCTCAAAGTGTTGAGTATATGTGCTCCTTTCCAGCCCAAGACTAATAGAAAGGAGCTCCACAAGCCTTCTGCCAAGTGCCTCCATTGCTGTGTAGTACTCCCATATTCCATCACTGTTCCCAAGAAAAAAGAAACCAGGGTTAAAATCTTTTAGACTAACTAATGTCCCTGGAATATTTTGAAAAGTTTGGTTGCATATACCACTTACCAGAATTCCTGGTTGCCTTCTGGCCAGATTCTGTCAACCAGTTCTTGGACTGTGCAAGCAGGAGAGTAATTGACAGTGAAGGATTCAATCCAAGGGACACCAGAAGGAAGATGCAGGTATCTTCCATCATAGCCATATTGCTTTGGCCTCACATTGCCCCTTTCCTTTTGAGAACCTGGCAATGCATAAAAATTATGAGCCACAGACTCCATTCTTTTGATGGTGTCTATGGAAATGCCATGATTCACAATCTGAAAAAATCCCCAGTCTCTGCAGGCACAGCCAATGTCCTCTGCTACTGCTTCCTCTGCTCCAGGGATTGAACTATCTAATCTACACATGTCTATCAGTGGCAACTCTACTTCAGCAGAGAAATCATTATGTGGTATATGAGAACGGTCTGTTTCTGGAATGATAAATTTCTCAGGGATCATGTGAGTTCCTTGCAGGAGATTGGAGAGTACTCCCACATTTTGTGCCTGAAGAAGCTGAGAAAGCTGCATCATTTCTGCTTTTCCCATTCATGCACTCAATGCAAGACAATTTGCAGCAAGGAATTTATGAATAAATAAATAGATGGATAGACACTCTGGACCAACTGCTATGGCCTATTTATACAAGCAACCTACAATATCAAATTTGAAATCTCCTTTGAGGTAATGCAATTTGGCTACAGGGATAATAAGTATTTGGTCAAGTACCAATATCTCATATGAATGTGAAAGATGGGATATGTTAAGTGAAGGGTACGCAAAAGAAACAGAACAAACTGAACGATTGGATCAGAATGGGGATTGAGCATGCAGAAGGGTTTTAGAGGTCAGAGAGAGCGCAGCAGTACAGAAGAGGGGCAAATGGGAACGGAATTATTAGGGTAAAATATGCAATATGTGATTTGCGCAAAAACGAAGTGCTAACCCAGACAGTTTCTGCAGCAAAATGAAGATTGGCAATCTGTTTGCAGGGATATGAATGGGAAAGAAAGGTGCCCAATTGAAGCAAAGGCTGTAAAGGGCCAGAAGAAATGGAAGGAATGAAGAAAAACGAAGGGGCGCAGATGGGCAGGAGGGATTAGGGGGCGAATATGGAAAGGCTGGAGGAAGGGCTTATAAGGAAATGAAGATTCTGGGTTGAAGTCCAAAAGGAAGAGCTCAGGAAAAAGAAAACGATGGCACTGGCAGGCACGCGGAAAAGCAATGGCCACTACACGATCTGCCGAAGCCGTGCAGTCGCGAACACCATGTTAAGCCCGCAAGATATGCAAGTGCCTACACGGAGCACCGACTCCCCTGCAAGTTTGAATTTTTTAAAGCCCCAGTCTTCCCTTCCCCGTTTTGACCTTATTTTTATTCCCTCCATTCAACCACTACTTGCCTTACACTTGCACCCCAGGTATTTCACACACACTTACCCCTCCCCTTTTACTCTAAATATCTATTGTCTCTCCGTCTGTCTGTCTCTCTGTCTGTCTTTTACTTTCCCCTATCAACTACTTTCCCCTATCAACGGTACATGATTCTAAAACTTAGAATCATTCTAAAACTTAGAATCATGTACCGCTGCACTCTTCCCCCATACATCGGGAAACTGCGTGGCACCTCCTTACACCGTCCATTCTCCCGTAAATCACGCCTCCACGTCCCACATATCTCATTCTTTTAGCAAGGATTGTTATCCTATCGCACCTCAGTGGAAAGTTACAGCTTTTCAGCTTCCCATCCATGTTGAATACTACTTGTGAGGTATATACCCTTCCTCCTTCTTCTGGAGCCTTTTTTCTACTGTGGGGCCACTTCTGTCAATAACACTCAAATCTCCTGTCATATTTCTATGTCAACTTTAGCTATATAATCTATTCATCTATCTTCCTTGACCCCACAATTGCAGTTGCAAGCCTGAACCTCCCATGTACGCCCGCATCGCGTATCGTTGTAACTCAGATATGCTCTACATGAACAAATGAGCAAAAGGTGTACTACTCTGGTTCTCAGTTATCTTTACTATGATATGTTCTCCTTGGTAGTCAATTCAATGGATATGTAAGTTAAGATGAGTGAGATTCTGGCGTCTAAGGCAATCACAATCTGCCACGTGGATATCATTCAGCCCAAGGATATGAAATCTTCGAACAAGAGTAGAATAGTTGCATGAACTGTTGAAACTGCTGTTTTCAGCCAAAATCTTGCCCTAATTTTGGGCTGTCAGCTTAGCCTCCATGTGTCAGCCAAGCTTCCAGCCCGGAATCAGGGCTGCGTGAAGATTCCCGTATACAGTACATTAAGCAGCTGGCTAAGGAATGTTTGCCTTCTCAACATTAGTCCCATTTTGAGCTCATCGAACATTAAATACCTGTACTGACATTCTTTATACTACATACATGAACTATCTTCCCAAGTCATAGGATTATATGTTTTTCTAATTATTCTTTTGGATATCTATCTGACAAGGTGGTTGAAACCCATATTGAGTTTCGAAGGGTCAATTTGCAGCAAACTACTTAAGTCAAAAGGCGACCTGAAGAGGCTATCCATTACGTGAAAGAACAATATATATTATAAACTAATGAAGAAATATGGTACCATACTATTATATAGGGCTGGACTTATATTATTTTCCATTGGGACTAGAGAATGTAAGTGGCCCCCATGCCCGAGAAAAGATGGAGGTCCATAGTGTAGTGGAGTTAAGAAGTATAAGGATAAGGATAGGATGAGGATCAAATCTATTTGATAGAGGGGAATTGTGACACCTCATGCTTTACTCAAATAGTAATAGCATATGCCATGCACTTGGATTAATCGACTTGTTTTTCCCTGTGCGTCTTGTACTCGAGAGCATAACATCTGGAATAAGAAAATCGTCATTCTAATGGGTCACTTAGTGATTATTCAGATAACGATTCCTTCCCAGCACATTTTTGCATCCATTGTAGCCAATGCATATCTTCTATCTACATTTGTTGACTACATAACCAATAATGTCGTCCTCATACTTTGACCAAAAGTCTGGGCACCTCGGGCTCACTTTCCACAAGGGATTTACCTTTTGCAAGCTGTTGTTAGTGGTCCAAGCCAAAGAGAACCCATGTAAACTAATCTTCTTCATGTTAGTCGCTAGTAGGCTAAGTGGGTATCACAAGCACCATATCCTCAATATTCATATGCATCGAAAGTGCATTCACGTGTGCTTCTAATAGTAAATAATGGTAGTTTTTTGAGAACTCAAATTTCCATTATATTGCTTCTTGAAAAACCTGTCATGCTAGTTTTTTATTGTGCGAGTTTCGTACTGCCAAGACTTTTTGAGGTTATATACAATAGTGCAGGTTTAAGCGTTTACAACAATTGAATGCAAGAAAATCATCATCGGCGCGCTAGGAGGAAAAGCATAAATAAACTTCATTTAACAAGTTGCACAAACATGTTCAGATAATAACAAAAATAACAATATGGCTACAGTCCAGCACTTATTCTAATTTACATTCTGAAAGTTGAGAATGAAAAGAGGCAATTGAGTGCATTGTGTTTATGCTGGCAAACATCAAGAACATCGATTTTTCTTGGCCTTGAACTATCTTAGTTCCAGTTTTATGACAGCTACAATCAGCAACAATGGCAAGTACAAGAACACCCCATGGCAAATACAAGAACACGCAATGAATAGATAAATTTTATTATTTCAGGCATGAACCAATGATTTACCAATTTCAAAGAAACTCAAAACTACCATTGTAGTTAGATCTTTCTTAGCTTCCTATTTTCTTTCAAATATGAGTCGCCTAAGAGTTTATAAATCATACGTATATGTTACTAAAGCGAAAAGTAATATTGCATGTGCTTTTTAAAATGTAGCACAACACAAGTCTAGAGTGTAATTAAAATGTAGCACAATACAAGTGTGAACTGTAATTGGCATTTCGTTCTAATCCTTTCTTCTATTCATTCCATGTTTTATCCTACATGGCAGATTCCTCTTACCAAAAGTGATGTGATAACCACGATTGCTCTAATTCTACATCAGCATATCAAAATATTTTATCATATCAAGGAGCAACAATAGCATTTGAAACTATACTTTGTGTATGATTGCATTTTCTAGCAGATCATCACTATTAAGACCATAATGTCTAATAGTAGCTAAAGTTACTAAGGGCTGGGAAAAATCTCTTTCACATCTTAGCACTTCATTCTCTTATACAATGCAATTCCTTTATCAGCGTAGGCAACTTCAAAGATTTTCATGATTTATTTGCAAGACACTAAGTAAATAGTGTCAACATGGAACATTTTGGATTGTTTTTTTTTTGGAAATGCCTAGGCATGAATTATTGGCTACAATGTGTTACACACTTTTTCATATGAACCATCATGTTGAGGTGATACACACACCAGGCACCTTGCTTACTTTGACCAACTACAAGCTTACCTTGACCAACTACAACCTAAGTACATGTTTCAATCAAATCTTTATTAGCTAGGGGACCTTTAGAATCTAGGATTATAATTGCACCATTAGCATGACATCTTTTACTACTCACATAATCACTCATGTTTGGAGATGATTTTGAGGCTACAAATTTCATCCTTTTCGAACTACATCTATGCCATAAACCAAGACAAATGAATACGAGAATGATAGCATCCTTATATTGAATATCTGCATGATCCACACTTGCATTAGACCTGCGATCTTCCACAAAGCCCTACCAATTCCGTAACTCCATTACGTCTATGTATTCTATTTGCACCTATGTTTTCCATTATGCCTACCCATCCCTAGCTAATGCCTGGCACTCTATTACATCTATAGACACGGTTAAATTTAGCGCTCCTAATTCCACCTTCAACCTTTACGCATTCCACACTTTCGTGACTAATGCCCGGCATCGCCGGGCACACGTTTCTAGTTAGGTTATAATTAGCTAAAGGAAACCAATAAGGAAGTGCCACCTGGCCCAAATCGATTGGCCAAGTGGAACTTGCCAAGTTGGGAGGAGAAATCGGGGTCCTACCCCCATTTCTGCCCCAAAACGATTTGGGGAAGAGGAGAGGAAGAGCAGCCACCAGTTGCTGTAAACAAACCTGAAGAATGGAGGCCTTTCGTGATAATGGCTCCAGCCAGGAGACTGGTTAATCTCTAGATAGCTTGTATTTCCACTAACACTTCTTTGAGTAGATGGAATGGTTAAATTCTCTTTTATCTAGTACTATGATGATGATGATGGACACTTTGATGGTGTTTATATTCTTTCTTTCTGCTCCTTCCGTGTATTGGAGTTAAGGAAAGGGTAGAGACCTAAAAGCTTCCTAGAACTAGAGATGTTTCTAGCTAGAACCCTTAAAACCCAGTAATTGCGGCCTGTGCACAAGAGCCCACCGGGCTGTGGATGTTATATCGTGATTCAGCACCAGACAACGAGCACAATGGTGAAACGAGGGTGGAGTCTTGCCTAGCACGGCTACAAGATTTCTACAGTGTGCTAGGCTTATAGCCAGTCCTCGCATATGGGGCCGGGTATGGGTCTGACACCTCATGGGTCGCAGGAAATGTGCCTATATGGATGTCTTGGGCTCGATGGGCACGCCTGGCGGTCCATGGATTTTGGGTGGTTCAAGTCGGGTAAGGCTGCGTGTGCACCTAGTGGCACGTATTCTCTAGCACACCCAGGGATGTTCGTGGAGGAGACACTTCTCTGACCTGCCTCATCGGACCGGTATGTAACCCGAAGTAGTCTCATAGGGTGATTCCATGAGATTGCGTTTTCAGAAGGCTACAATCATGCCCTAACCTATTTCAGTCTATCTGCAAAGTGTGCACAGGAGGGGCGGATGGAGCGGACTACCCTAGCCATTGTTCTATGCCAGCCAATGCCATGTTACCCATGGATGTCTGGGCCCAAGGTAGCGCCCTTGTTGTGATGAGTTGCTTATGTTACTTTGTACTGTATTGTCATTTAGTTGATGATGGTGGATGGGCCACCCTTCGTGGTGGTATATTATTTGAGCATGATTGATGTATGCTAACATGTGTGTACGCTTCTACTGTATAGGATTTCCGTAGAGGACGTGGGACGAATGACACCTCTGTGTTACTCGCCCGGACACTTGGCCATCCCAAGTGGTCCGAGTATGACGGAGGGTCCTACCATGGTGATGTACTTGCCATGGGAGGGGGATTCTCGTATTTGTACAATGGGAGCATCGTATAGATTCTGGGAGCGTCACAATTAAAGTAGCTTAGAAGCTAGTTATGTTCCAAAATTGACTATCAGAATAATTAATATAAGGAAGCTCTCATTTTTAATGAACTATGAGGACCAGTAATGGTCACATAGTGATATTTCTTGATTTCTTGAGATTGTAAGTTATACTCTTTTTGTGTGTTTGTTTTTTCCTTAGTCTCATATCATTGTGAAGTTTCATATATGAGTTTTTAAGGAACAATGAAGACTTCTTCAATATATAGACTAAAATAGAAGTCCCTTGTACTAAAACTTATAAGAAAAATCCCAAACTTCAAAATAAAGGCCACTAAATATTTTTTTGGATTTCATATTTCAGGTTGAAATTTCTGGGCAAAAATTAGAGATTTGAATTGGAAAGCAGCCTTTTGGGAACTACTATTGATTCAATGAAGACAAAGAAGACTACTTAGATCCTGCTATATCCTAAAGGTCCTTTCTCATTTTAACAAGGTGCTGTGCACGGAGGGTTGCCCTCCATGGCCGGAGGGTGAAGTGGCTTAAATGATACTTCGAAGTCATGACAATCAATCAAAATTTCTACTTCAAAACAATAGAGTACTTGATACCATGACTTTATGAGGATTGGCCTGAAGA
This sequence comes from Isoetes taiwanensis, assembly GCA_021234155.1. Lineage (NCBI taxonomy): Eukaryota > Viridiplantae > Streptophyta > Lycopodiopsida > Isoetales > Isoetaceae > Isoetes > Isoetes taiwanensis. The sequence continues at coordinate 16,962,401 of JAJEKV010000009.1, read as the reverse complement.
GATCTTTGGTGCTCGGCATGGAACAAGGATGGCAGAAGGATAAGGACAAGTCTAATAGAGGAGAGAATAGAAATACATGTTTTATGATCATAGAATTAAGAGAACACCTTGAAGACCTATGATCGAATTTTTGTCACGGAGGGCTTCAAACATCTGAGGAGTGGGTTTTGTAGAGGAATAAAACTTTGACGCGTAGCCTAACTCCAAACCTCACACGAAAAAGTAAAACCCAATGATTGAAATGAAGATCTCTCTCTCCCTCCCTCCCTCCCTCTCCCTCCCCCCAGGAATGATAGCGATATATGAGCATTGATGCAGGGGGTCCGGTGGAATTTGTATGTTTTAAGTTTGGACCAGGTTGCTAAGAATTTAATAGCATGAAATATATGAAAGTTACAAGCGAAGTAAAGCTACTAAAAAATGCAAAGGCATGTCTTTCCATCTCGCATGTCACCAGCACCACAATACAAAACTACAAGGTGAATTAATGGTCGAGTTCTGAGCCTAGGCCCTGTCGAAGGCAATGATTTGGAGTCCGTGGTTGAGCTCGAACATGCATTTATCCCGGCTCTTCAATACTGTTTGGCGCAATGATCGAGGATCTGCTTTCATTGTAGCTAATGCGTTCGAGGAATTTGTCAAGCAATGGTCCCACCATTATGACATGTAGCATCTTGGATGCAGTGTCAATGTCTCCAAACATTGTTAACTCTTCCGTCATGTCGTCGTTCCCGCACGTATTGCAGAGACTGTCCGATACTACCTATCCGGCGCTCCTGGCTGCTGGCTCCCATTCCAGGACAGGAATCCAGACTTTCTACTCCATGACGTCAAGACAAGATCCGAAGTGAAGCAGCAGATCACGGCAGCTAGTTGCACTAGAGAAGATGATCCAACAACCTGTTGGAGTAGGTCACGCCAAGAATGAGGAGGCAGTTTCCATTCTTGGTTAGAATGGTTGCCACATGGCAATATTTGGTTGGATGAGAAGCAAGAATGATTACTCACTTGCCTTGATGTCATCATATTATCTTAAAACAGTTTTGCAAAAAATTAAATAAATACAAAGACTGTTGATTTGCCAGATACAGTGAAAGAATCGCTAAGAAAGAAATTGGGAATACAATGCCAAATGTTCAATCCTGAAGATATACAATTTTGTGAATTATCTGTAGGGTTGCAAATGCATAGATGGCAAGTATATGGCTACCATATTCCTTTTTCTACTATTCCATACCCTCGGGCCACCCAAAAATGGACATGACATTCCTATTGAAAGAAAAAGTATGCGATATGGCAAAGCACTATTAACTTAGAGGGCGGAATTGGACATATCTTATCTTTACGTGTGCAAAAAGGGGCAATTGTTCCCGATTCTACCAGACCTTTCAGTAATGACTTTTCGCCATAGAATGTTCAAATGACTATGTTACTTGCTTTTACAAGGGATAAGATGGTCCCTTACAATAATTTACCACACGTTACAATATGTCACAATTAGTGGTTTTGAAAGATTACCACTTTGGTTGTTAACATGTACAACATGTCACAACTAATGGTTTTGAAAAATTAGTGGTTTTGAAAAAATTCATCCATCTACCACTCTGGTTATTAACATGTTAACATGTCATAATTAGTGGTTTTGAAGATTTCATCCATCTTCTAAAACAAACAGAGTGTGGTGTAAAAGGAACGATCCGTTGTGTGAACATTCATCATAGAAAAGGAATGTTAAGGGCATCCAACTCAAACTGTCCACACTCAGTGCAACTGTACCAAAACTTATAAATGACCTTCAATAGACTGAAATACGCGACTTATATTAAACTCAACACATTTTTCTACCCTGATACTTATAAATAATAGACTAAAATTTGACTATAGCTTCAATCTAATTATGTTTTACTCTAGCTCTAAAGCAATATGGGCATTATCTTATGGCAACATAGTCATCTAGTATTTCAAATATTCTCATTTAATTCAGAAGAAACATCAGTTTGAGATATAGAAGCTTGAAAATAGAACATAAAGGACAGAAACTTTCAGTAACGTCAGTTTGACAAAACAATCACAAATTCTAAACAAGCTTGGATATATGTGACATTGAGCCCATCATGCACTCAAACTCCTCACCTTCATCTTTAGGATCACCAGATTCAACACCAACTTCTTCATCTTCCTTCTCAAGAGCAGCTAGATCTTCACGTGCCTCGGAGAATTCAGCTTCTTCCATACCTTCACCAACATACACAAAGGCCCTCTTGGCGTACATGAGATCAAACTTATGATCAATTCTGTAGAACACCTCTGCAATACTGGAAGAGTTAGAAATCATGCAGACAGCCCTCTGAACCTTGGCAAAATCTCCTCCTGGCACCATAGTAGGAGGCTGGTAGTTGATTCCACACGTGAATCCAGTTGGGCACCAATCCACAAACTGAATTGTCCTCTTCGTCTTGTTCTGATTGTTGCAACAGAAGCATTCACATCCTTTGGAACAACATCCCCTCTATACATTAGGTAACATGCCATGTATTTTCCGTGTCTTGAAGAAAGACGCTCACAAAATGCATTGATGGAGAGGTGCAATGTAAACTACGTAAAATTCCTTGCACAAGTGCAGCTGAGAAAGTGTTATGCGTCTACACAGGCACTGATATCAACATCAAATGGTAGCAAATGAAAATTTTCTTTCATGCATGGGAAGGCTCACTATGTAATTTCAACATGACATTTTAGGCCACCAAGCTAATAGTCTAAATGTCTGACAACAAAAAGTGCTCCATGTCCTATGCAGAGATGGCACAAACCCAGCTCTTCATGTAGTTTAATTATTATGCCAAAATCGCCTTAAACCGCTTAAGGTCCAGTTAAGATCATGTCGCAGGATGATTTAATAAATGATGGGGACAAGACCAACATAGTAATGACTAACCTTTCTCAAACTGCTAGCAACTTCTTATCCTAGTAGCTGTATAACAAAATCTGTTTGCAAAAGATTCCCAAGCCACAGAACAAATGTGAAGCCATCATAGAACAGGAACGCGCCACGTGGAACAAGAACTTCCATGGACAATGGATGTCGTGGAGGATAAATAAGATCTCCAGGTTTTGATTTATCCCCTGCCCAACCAAATGTTAGTATTAAAGGAAGCACAGTATACTGATAAATGGAAGAGTCTTCCAGAAGCACGTACCTGCAACAAGTATTCATCAACTCGAAACAATGATGGATAGATGAGCTTTAGAAGTCAAGAACATGACATTGTCATAATTTCATAGCCAGCCACACAACGTTCATCTGGGTGAGCATCCAAGAAGCCTCCTCGCAATGCCAAGCTCTTGCAGAGGCACAGTATATAAAGTGGAAGTAGTTTCAACGATTCTGGGTATATTAAACGTCCCATTAACTGATGTTTCACAACATACAGAGATTACGGTATTCCCATAGTGCATTAACCAAACGCGTCTGTAGACTCTGACGAGCATCCTCAAATTTTGTTGTCAATGATTTGTCAATTGCTGTTCATTTCAAACATTCATCTCAGTTTACAGATTAACATCTCATCTCAATTTTCTAATTTAAGGTATAAACTGCCAATAGTACAATAATTGATAATCCGTGTGAAGAGCTGAGAACCTGTTACAATTATCAATAGAGTAAAAACTTTACCAAGGCTGCTCATAACGCCAACAATTGCACCTGCATCAGCAGCCCGATACACTTTTTTCACTGGATTCCATCCTAAAGATGTCATTTCGGAGCTTGCTTACACCAAAGTACGACTTGATGGAGGATCACTGACCACTGGAGCAGCTAGAGTATGAACTCTGATGCGTCTCTCACTCACAGAAGATGTATATCTATGCTAGCATACATGAAGGAATACACATAAACATAAACATACCTTATATAATAAAGGAATAGTGCCAATAGGAAGCAGTTACCCAAATAATGATAACTTGAATTGAAGGATACAACAAAGCAACTTGAAAATAGACAGTTTGACTTGTCAACAATGTATCTTCTAATGCAAACTGAACTGCAAATGTCTTATCACAATCCACCGCTGGAAGGGATAATAGATCTGAGCTCCTGAGCATGAAATGACCATGGAAACTAGAATACTTGATCCCTGTTTTAGAGGACAGTTGTAGTTGGTGCCTTACCAATACTCCACCACCGCAGTGGGCAAGTTGTGGACTGTTAGATATTTGATAGAATCATTAATGCATTCCGTGGAACACAATTATTAAGTCCTACATTGGTGGAGCGAAAACTAAGGGAGTTGGTGTATTCCTATTGATCCTTATGTTGTCAGTGCTTGTGATAAATTGTACTGTACTTCATGGGTTTGACAATATATACTTCTAACACAAGTAGGAGCATTATATTTCAATTAAGTATTGTAGGTGGGTATCCTCCAAAGATATTGAAGTTGCAAAGGAAGATGAAAACATTCCCACTAGTTGACCTACAGGTGTCTAATACAACACGGTACATATGAAAATGTGATGGGCCGCAAGATAACGCTATCACATAATGGACTGTCTAACTCAGCAAGTCATCACATAAGGGACTGTCTAACTCAGCAGGGTCTGGCTAATGCATTTGATGCTGCACAAAACTTTTTGCTAACGTCTTTCTGATCATTTGTCCAATACCATATAAGAAATCCAGCAGACGACAAGCGTTGGAGATAAGTATGCCCTTTGAGAAGATATTACTACAAGCTTAGAATGGAAAAGACATCAGATTCAACCTCTAGGGAACAAATTCACCTGTCTAAAACCTCATTGTCCTTGTATAGAAATATAGAATAAATGGGGCTACAAAAACTGGAATGAATTCAAAATGTTCCAAAAAGATTGTGCTTTGTCTAAAGAAAGAGGGTTTTCTAGATCATCAGCATATGTTAGATTTAAAATGTAGAGTTTGCTATCATTTATGCTCACATCGCAATAAATTTGTTTTGTTCCTCGACTTCCATCTACTCTGTATTCAAACTGATATAGAGGAATATTTCCATTTATAGTTCTCTCATGTACCTGAAGTATTTCAGCAAATGTGGTTGGGAGAAAAGATAAGAATTTGAGAAAGATACTGTGCCTTTATCAACTTGTAAATGGACCTTCTTCCTCTCAGCCTGTATAAGTTTCTGGGCTACAACATCTGGGTTCCCAAAGTTGGTGAGGGAGGGAACAGGAACTGGATTTATGACCAGACCAAGATTATTTGATCTTTTCTGTGGATCTTCAAATAATAAGACAGCTTCTGCCCTTTCAACCTGAATTGACCAAATAAGAAAGACTATATCCACATTATGGAACTTTGCACCCCAAAGTTTGGTACTTACCAGCTTCCAACTTTCAGGCTTCAACAAAGTTACTCCAATGGATGGGTTCATGTATGGCACAAGTGTCACATTCATATCACTGACGTCTGTTACAGGAAGGACACTGTTTAGGGGTAAGCTTACTAAAGTTTGTAAAGCATTTCAACATATTGCAGGTAAAATACAATTCAGACAATTGGAGAGCATGATTATTAGAAGCTTGAGTTAGACTCACAGATGCGAGTGCAGAGGAGAGGCATTACAGCTGCTGTGTGTCTACAACTTTTGCCAGAACGCTCTAGTCCTGAAGCGAAGTTTGTTTCTATGAGAATGAGGTTTTGAACGAGTTATTTTGTTGTGTTAAGAATCACAAAGACATTACTTACCAGCTTGAAGGGGAACATCCCTCCACCTCGAAATTTCCTGCTGGGTTACGAAAGCCTTCAGCTTCTCGTCTTCTTCGGGAGACCACAGGCACTTCTTCATCTTTCTAGAACTGTCATTGCAAAAGAAAACACGTCGTCCAGCCAACATGCTTGGCATATTAATCTCAGTGAACTGATGCTCGACTCTGGAAAAATCCCACTCCCTCTTACTGCCAGAATCGAAAGTTCTTGCAGACTTGAGCACCAGTTAGCCGGTTTCTAAATGGCTGCCAAAGAACAGCGGCCACCGCCAATCTACAGCCTATAGCAAGTTTGTAGCAGTCATTGGCATATTCCTAACATATACTAACATATACCTGGAATATGCCATAAACCCACATCAACAAGGGCTTGCCCCCCTAGGGGCAACCCAAAAAATACGAAAATAATGAAAAAACATAAGACTTTTTATTGAGAGCTTCACCCTATATAAACATGAGACATTTTTTACTTGACCTCCTTGGATTCACCTAAGCATAAGATCTAAGAATGGAAGCAATAGTTTTCTCATGTAACAAGACTGCTATATATATACTTTTAGAAAGTGTTTGGTTGCCTATCACATCGGAAACACAAACAACATCAGAACTAGCAATAAAAATACATCATACTGCCTCGAAGGGTAGCACATCCACATATCCATAGCTACAACAGAGACAAACATATACCGTAAAACATGAGAGCTCCTACCCAAGGCTCAGACTCATGGGGAGGTCGACTGACAGCTAGGCCTCAAGATAGAGCAAACCGAGTCATAACAATGGCGGGGCTGGCTATAGACAATGGCTAGGGTTGACCACTCCATCCGCCCCTCCTGTGCATACTTTGTAGATGGGCTAGATCGAGCTCTAGCATGACTCTAGCCTTCCAGATACGCAATCTCATGGCATCACCCATCGAGACTACTCCGGGTTGCATCTCCCCGGTCCATCGAGGCAGGAAGGGTTGCATCTCTCCTTCCTGGGGTCTAGAGGTTCCACGGGCGGCTAGAGAATCGTGGCAACACACGATTCGTCCCCGACTTAACCCCCCAAAACAAGAGCCAGGCCGTCACCTGCAGCTCTTGAGAGGCAGGGCGACACCATTGCCCCAGGAGGTGTCAGACCCATGCCCGGCCCACTCGAAGTGATCGGCCATAAGCCTAGCCCGCTATGGGGTCCCCAGTAGCCGTGCTTAGCAGGGACCCTCCCTCTGTCTCATCTCTAGCCCCGTTATGTAGTGCTGAGTCACATCATAACCCCCGTAGCCCGGTGGGTTCCTATGCACAGGCCGCATAATAATAGGAACTAAAGGGTCTAAACTAGGAGCATCACTAAGTAATGGCTACTAGGTCTCTACCCCCCTTCCCAATACAAGAGGAGCAAACATGATCAACCAACATCACATATCCACATACATGATAATAATGAGAATAACATCTAAACCTAATCATATGTATCTAACTTACAGTTAGGGTTCATTGATTGGGGTTTAAGATCTAGACTGAGGGTTCTAGGAAGGCTTTACTAGAGACACAAAATGCTAACTCATCTGGAGTCCTAACTTCCAGATGATCTACAAAGAAATCTATGCCGAAATACCTGCTCCCGAAGAACTCCCTCCTGCTCCCGGCATCTCCATGGTCTTCGAGGTGTTCGAGGTAGCTCCCACTCCTATTGATGCACTCACGCTCTTGGGGCTGCCATGCTATGCTGTGCCACAGCAGACGGTTCTCGAAACGGAGTTTCGAGCGCGAAGAAGGTTCCCAGGCTGTTGGAGCCAGAAAAAGAGGCTTAGGGTTAGGGTTTAGGCCTTTATAGATTAGGGTTTACATGTTATGCCACATGGCTCCAATAGGGTGTTTCCGTGTGGCGGGTGTCCAATAGGTTAAGGCCACGTGGAAAATGGTCTTAACCTAAGGTTGCTAAGTTATATGAATAACTTAGCCATGCCACTAATCTATGGTATACAAGGCTATGAAGGTAGATTTGTATAGTGACGGACCCAGAAATATACGTATTTATGGCGTATATTTCTCTGGAATGTCACATTCTCCCCCCCTTAGGATAATGTTGTCCTCAGCATTACGCTAAGGTGACGAACCTGCAACAACCCTGCAAAATTCACAACAAGAATATAGGAACTTAACTCTACTGAAAAGATCAACTTTTTGTTAGTTACTTATTATGTAATTATAGGTTATATTTATAAGTTATACAAAATTATATAGCTATAACAACTATTATTATAAAAGTATACACATATAATATTATTACAACAAATTTAGGAGTTCATAGTTAAGTCTAAAATCTATGACTCCTGTCTTCTCGTAATGTGCTCCCTCCTCCATGCTTCCCTTCACTGGCCTGCACAAGTAGCACATTACGTTATACAAGTTAATAAGTTTGTGGTTTTAGGGGACCACCCCCCTAATTACCTCCTTGAGCCGAACTACTAGCTCAAGGTTACCCTACTACCTTGCACTCGATCATGGCCCCATAAGGATTTGAGCTTAAGGATCATTTAAGATGATCCTATCATTGCCCATGATCGGGTGCTACCTTGTACACGATCCCTTTGATCAAGTACACCCGCAGTGCTTCATGCCCCTGAGGGTTTAAGCTAGGGAACGTTTCACGATCCCATCGCACATGATCACTCATACCTCACCATGACCCCCCTATGGTCAGGTGCGCGTGCCCTGCATCGTGGCATAGAGATCATCTGAATGATGGTCTCATCATCGCCCATCATGCCACTCTTCCTCTCACATGACCCTCCTGGTCATGCGCACTCTTGGTGCGTGGTGGCCTAGAGAATGCCTTTAGAGCGTACTCATCATCGCCCACCATGCCGCTCTTCCTCTCACATGACCCTCCTGGTCATGCGCACTCTTGGTGCATGTTGGCCTAGAGAATGCCTTTAGAGCGTATCTCATCATCGCCTACAGTTCCAAGACTTTGGCATATGTATTCTACTAGCTCGAATGCATATGCCTTACTAAAGCTATACTAAGACATACACTTAACTAAGCACCTGGCAAGTCGGTTGTCGACCAGCTCGGAGATGACTCGGTCGTCGAACTCCTTCATAAAGTCCAAGTATTGCTTCTCTAGATCCTGCTTCAATACCCAAGTTGCGTCTTCCACGGGCAAGTGCTTCCACTTGACCAAATATTGGAGGAATTGAGACCATCTCATCTTCTTGAGTGCCTTGTCGAGGATTAACTCGGGCACCATTTCAACTTGTTCCTCCATCATCTCCAACAAAGTTCGAGTATCCAAAACCTCCTCCGGGTTTGGGTTGTCCTTCTCAATAGGCTCACATGAAAGACCTATGGACTTTAAGATGTGCAGGCAAGTCGAGCTTGTAGGTTTGGCTCCCTACTCGCTCCAAAATCTTAAAGGGTCTCGCCCACCTTGGAGCAAGGTACTTACGATTGCCGATGCGAAGCTTCACTTGCTTGACCTTTACTTGAGCCGAACTTTATCTCCCAGAACAAACTCTCAAGGAGTTTTATGTCTATCTGCTAGACTCTTGTGATGTGCCTTTATTCTTTGAAGATATTCTCGCACTTCTACCATAAGCTGCTGCGTATCTGTCGTCGTTGTTGAGGAATTTCCATCTTGGGCACTAGATTATACCACCTAACTGGGGTCAAGCATTGATAACTGTAACTAATCATGGAGAGAGACATCTTCGATGACTCTTGCTTCGTAATATTGTACATAACGCGACCCGATGGATGTAATCGGCCCATTTGGATTGCTTGTTCCAATCATAGTTTCTCAACGTGTTCTCCAAAATTGTGTGGTGCGGTCCCGTTGCCCATTTGACTGCGAATTGTAAGCAAAACTCATCAACAAGTTGGTGTAGATCGTGTTGAAGAAGTCTTGCTAAACGACGCTTAAAGAACTTCGGATCTCTATTGGCGATGATCGCCCTGTGCATTCCATGCAGCCTAAAAAAAAACTCTTATGTAGACAACAGGGCTGGATCTAAAGTTATGCATGTGGTGCGGTGTGGTAAGAATGCCACAGTTCTATTGCGATAGCAATAGAACCGACATTCCTTGGATGGGGACGCTTCATCTCACATCTCCTATTTATTCTGCCTCTTGCCCCATTTCATTCATCGGCGTTCTCTTGAGCTAGATTTATTCTCCTTCTTTGTCTTACTAGTTTCCACTCTAAATTTTCTATGTGATGAGTGATGATCATTGTTGAGGAAGCAGATCGAGTGATGAGTGGCGAGGAAATAGATCGTGTGGATCTTCTTATCAATGATACTAGCCTGGCGAGAGAGTTGAAAGGACGATTGCAAGGGTTTTTGGGTTTTCGGCTTGATTGCGGCATCAAACCTAAACGAGTGGCATTGCTGAGTCCAGTTCGTTCAGATAAGCTTCTCTCTCTTATCTTGGTTTTTTGCCGCTTAGGTTTCCAATTTGTATTATCGTTCCTAATCGACTGCGTTTTTTCTTGACTCGTCTGATTGATAAGGTTGATATATCCCTTGGATTTGCTCGATTGAAACCCTTGTTTTTTGGGTTATAGAGTTAGTTGTTGTTCTTCAGTCTCTCTCCGTAGCTACTTTTAGTCTCTGGAATTGATCCGTGCTCTCTCGGTGGCTGTCCTTTGATGGATTTGTGGGTCTTAGATGCGTTTATCTTCAAATCGAGTCTTAGCTTTGTATGAATGCATGCTCTTCTTTCTCATCGATTGCATTTACTAACGGCATCGGAGCATGATTCCAGGATGGTTGTGCTTCGTTATCATAAGGGATTTTTGGGCGGCACCCCTTTTAGAAAATTTATTGGCGGCTTCCAAATAGGGTTCATTTTTTATGAAAATGTTGCCTGTACACTATCTGAGGCGCAAATATCCTAACGGTTTGGAGAGTGGCGATGGCACATAAGCTCTGTGATTCCAGGAGGCATCGTGAAAAGGCTACAACAACCTCGTAAAGGATGGCACCAAGTATCTGGTTTTTGGGTTTCGGATTTAACTTGATTTACCTCTCTTTCAGGCATAATCAATTGATATCTATGGCTCGGTGGCCTCAGCAAGGTTATATTGTTTGTGATCATACATGTATCGTGCTCCTTCTTGATAGATCCGATGGTCATCCTTGAGAAGCTAGTATACGGGTTACAGATCACGGATTCAGGGTTTGAGAATATTGGTTTAGTTTTCTGCAGATTTGGCCTATTCTTGGCTGTTCGTTATACAGGTTTCTCCTATTTCTGTGAGGTTAGGATTTTACATGATTCTCTATTTGCGATCTGTAGCAGCGCTGTTGTATATTGGAATTGCAGATCTGTAGCAGCACTGTTATACTTCTGAATTGCAGACATAGGTTCTAATCCAAACCATGTTTATTTCTCTGTTGCCATGTTGCATCTGTTTTCTTAGTTGCACCTATTTTTTAGTTTCTTTTTTTTTTTGCTATGATGCTCCTATCGAACCCAAGCTATGTTCTTCTTTCTTGGTTTCTGTTGCCATAGTGTCTCATTTTGCTTGCTAGTACTTGCATGAGATGAGAAGGGACACCTCATTATAAGCTTTTGGTTTTGAATTTTTGGCCAGGTTCGTGGTGATTAATCCTTGCTTTATCTTGTTTTATCAATAAATTATTGTGTGGAGAGTAGCCGGATTTATTAGGCCTTCTAAAATTATAGTTTGCTCATATATATCAAGATGCCTCTTCTTTACAAGTTCCTTGGCTACAACAGCTTTAAAACTTGCAGTTCGCAGGTTTTTCTGGATTTTTGTCATCTTCACAGATAGCCCGTTCATATCTCTTACTCCTTTGCCAAATTGTTAGGTCTCTAAATTTGCTTTAATTTCTTGAGCCTCCATTATCTTCAGCTTCTTGTGATCCATTACTGCAAGTTTGGCAGTCACAGGTATGTTCTAGTTACATATTCCTTTAACGAGATGTGATCTTTCAATTTCGTTGTGTGGACTTGTTGGTTATGTTTCACCTTGGTTATCATAGAACTCTGGGTGTGAATCCTCTTTTCAATTATTAATGTATTTTTTCTTTATTCCTCCTTTAAACATGTGGTGCATGATTTATCTTCATGGCTTTACATTATTTAAACCCGAGATACACTTCACTATTTATTATTTTACTTGTAACACGATCTGCATGTTTTTTCTTCGTTGTTGTACATTGTTTTGCATGGCGTTATACCATTATTATTGGTAACATGAAGAGTTGATCATTGATCTTTAGGTCTACATGCTCCTTATTTCCTTATTTAAACAGGAATGCATGTTCTTCTTCGTTATTTTGCAGGCTTGGTTTCGTATCTTCTCTTGAGAAAAAGATACATTTTTATATCATTATTCTTTGTCGCATGATGTCGATCATGAACACAACACGCATGTGTTTTCTGACAGTATTCTGTGTTGCTATGCAAACGTGGGTCAGCTCACATTAAGAGCATGGTATGCATATTTTTCGAACTTTCTACTTTAGGTATGTTTTTTCTAACATCATTTTGTTTCTTTTAACTTTACTGATCTGCATTTATCTGTTTACGTCTTCGTTCATGCTTTGGCTTCATTGCTCCTTTCTAATCTCAATGGTTTCTTTAAGCCTTTAATTTGTTTTTTGTACGGGCGTCTTGGAAAGCATATCTTGTTGCTGCCTTTATAAGCCCGGGTAATCCCATTGTTCATGTTTGTTATATATTCTAGTTATATGAGTCTTTGCTTTCAGTATGTTTTGTGAATTTGTCAATTACATTGGTTCTCTTCTTTAGTCTCAAATGCCCATTGGTGGTTGTCAGACTTCGTTGTTGTCCATTTTTTTGAGTCTCCCTCTCTTTTGGGTTTTATTTGTCTATAGGTGTGGGTGTCTTCATTCGCCCATTTGGCTCTTTTGCTCTTTTTTATCTCGGCATCTCTTTAGTCCCATGTGTCCCATGGGTTTTTATTGTTCGTTTACTTTGCTTCCACAATTGCTTCCCTTCTCGCCAGTCTCGTTTAGCCACCTTGTCTTTCTGTATTGGTTCTTATATGCACTTTGTTATCATTTTTCGTTGATGTTCATTTTTCTTGTCTCTCTTTTATGGGTTCCATTTTGTCCATATATTTGGGCGTTCCGGTTTGCCCATTCTATTTTATTTGGCTTATTTGCTCTTTCTATCTCAACCTTCGTATTACTCCCTTGTGCCCCATTGGCTCTATGGTTCATTGGTTTTAGGTTCCACTTTTGCTTCCCTCCCCTTTAGTCTTGGTTAACCTATCATCCTTCTCACATATATGCTTCATAATTTGCCAAAGGAATTAGATCTTGCCTCCTTATGCAAGCATTGTTGGAATTGTATTATTTTTGGGTATGCTAGCCATGGACAATTGGATGAAGTTTTGCAATTCTTTTACTGAAATGCAAATGCAAAGTATGCAGCCCAACCATGTAACCTTCATTGGAATTCTTGATGCATGTTCAAACACCATAGCTTTGTCTCTCCTGGAAAATGGGTTCAATGCACTTATCAATATGTATGGCACAATGTGGTCTCATGGAATTCATTAATTACAGCATATAGGCAACATGGATATGGAAAAGATGCCATTTGCACGATGCAAGCAGAGGGCGTGATGCTTGATGAGGTTACACTTTATAGCATCATTTATGGGTGTAGTCATGCTGGCCCTTTGGAGGAAAAGCATTGATTAGCAAGGTTTTTTTACCTCCATTAATCAAAGTAGGGTATTCGGAGTCTCACGCTCAAAGTCTAAATTTGGAGCCTATAAATTATGCAATTTAAAATATATGGTTTGCAATAACACATCATCCATTTTGTACTTTTATTTTATTTTAATTTTTATTTTTTTGTTTACCTCAGAGTTTATCTATGTTTGTTTCTTTTGAGGCCCGAAGGGCCGAAAAATTTTTCTAATATAACAACCAACATAACTACTATTAACATTAATTAACACAAACCATTACATTAAACATGCTTAAAATTAAATTCCCCCTTAAACCCCCTTTTGTTTGGGTGCATATTCACACGGGGGGTGACGTAGGGCAGCGAGAGCCCCTGTAATTTTTTGCACGTACAAAATCAACACCATATAGTATATTGCCTAAAATCTTATAGTATTTTGCAAATCTTGTTATACAGTATACCAAATTCTATACATCCATACCCCACAAACGAGGAACTTTGTGTACGGTGTAGATTAAGGAATAAGGGGTGAATATGCCTATCCAACAGCTCTCGTTGCCCGGAGTCACCTCCCGTGTGAATATGCACCCAAACAAAAGGGGGTTTAAGGGGGAATTTAATTTTAAGCATGTTTAATGTAATGGTTTGTGTTAATTAATGTTAATAGTAGTTATGTTGGTTGTTATATTAGAAAAAATTTTCGGCCCTTCGGGCCTCAAAAGAAACAAACATAGATAAACTCTGAGGTAAACAAAAAAATAAAAATTAAAATAAAATAAAAGTACAAAATGGATGATGTGTTATTGCAAACCATATATTTTAAATTGCATAATTTGTAGGCTACAAATTTAGACTTTGAGCGTGAGACTCCGAATACCCTACTTTGATTAATGGAGGTAAAAAAACCTTGCTAATCAATGCTTTTCCTCCAAAGGGCCAGCATGACTACACCCATAAATGATGCTATAAAGTGTAACCTCATCAAGCATCACGCCCTCTGCTTGCATCGTGCAAATGGCATCTTTTCCATATCCATGTTGCCCATATGCTGTAATTAATGAATTCCATGAGACCACATTGTGCCATACATATTGATAAGTGCATTGAACCCATTTTCCAGGAGAGACAAAGCTATGGTGTTTGAACATGCATCAAGAATTCCAATGAAGGTTACATGGTTGGGCTGCATACTTTGCATTTGCATTTCAGTAAAAGAATTGCAAAACTTCATCCAATTGTCCATGGCTAGCATACCCAAAAATAATACAATTCCAACAATGCTTGCATAAGGAGGCAAGATCTAATTCCTTTGGCAAATTATGAAGCATATATGTGAGAAGGATTTAAACAATATCATATTTTATGATGTCTAAGCAAAGTGGAGAAAGAAGTGAAAATAGAGATGTTTAAAGAATACCATGAATCTCCAAAGACAAATCAGAATCTCCAAAGACAAATCGTATAACAAGGAAATCTCCAAATTGAGTTGAATGCCCGTGTTTTGTGCGTGAGCTCCAATAACCAAACATGGCGCACCAACATGGCATCTTGATTTACACCTTTGCGCCCTTGTTGAGAGAGAAGACTAGCCGCTGCGATCGCCCCATTGGCATACATTCGCCCGGTGGAAACAAGCAAGCTGTTCATGATTTTTTGCTTCTGCAGCAAGCACATCTTTGGCTTCCCGTTTCAGGTTCCGTTCAAACTAAAGTCATTAGCCAACAGAGCTTCACTAAAAACAAGACTGTATGTATCCAAGACCTAAAGTTGTTTTAGCAAAGAGTGACACAAATTGGTAAGCAACTCTGTCTCCAAGACCCGTTTTAATGAACCCCTTTGCAAAAAAGAAGGCAAGAGCAATGAGCCAAGGACACCTCTCGTTTCGATTATGCTCAATTATGATTGGGGACGCCTATGATTTTAAGATGTTGAATACGAGTTTGCCTAAGGTTTTGATGGTATATCGTGCCTCTATACGGTTTCATTTAAGCTTTTAGAATATGAAATACGGGGATTCGAACCTCTACTAAAATAACTCAATGTCCTAATAAGACTACTTTAACCAATCTAACTAGTGAGCTAATGTGACTATTTTTTATCTTAAATCTATGTTTTTTTTTTATAATAACCCATTGAATTGTTTTAGGGATATGGTCTATGGTTTCAAGAATTATATCTATATCAAATCCCCACGAACCCCTCGTTATTTTGCTACATATTCTAAACGAGGTGCACCCCTGACTACCACAAATCGTCGGATCTGCAATCCTACGCCCCGGATATGTTGGAGCCTCTGACACCTCTCGCTTCGATTATGCTCAATTATGATTGGGGGCGCCTATGATTTTAAGATGTTGAATCTGAGTTTGCCTAAGGTTTTGATGGTATATCGTTGCCTCTATACGGTTTCATTTAAGCTTTTAGAATATGAAATACTGGGATTCAACCTCTACTAAAATAACTCAATGTCCTAATAAGACTACTTTAACCAATCTAACTAGTGAGCTAATGTGACTATTTTTTTTATCTTAAATCTATGTTTTTTTTTATAATAACCCATTGAATTGTTTTAGGATATGGTCTATGGTTTCAAGAATTATATCTATATCAAATCCCCACGAACCCCTCGTTATTTTGCTACATATTCTAAACGAGGTGCACCACGGACTACCACAAAAAGTCGGATCTGTCAATCCCACGCCCGACCGTATGTTGGAGCCTCGGACACCTCTCGTTTTCGATTATGCTCAATTATGATTGGGGACGCCTATGATTTTAAGATGTTGAATACGAGTTTTGCCTAAGGTTTTGATGGTATATCGTGGCTCTATAATGGTTTCATTTAAGCTTTTAGAATATGAAATACTGGGGATTCAACCTCTACTAAAATAACTCAATGTCCTAATAAGACTACTTTTAACCAATCTAACTAGTGAGCTAATGTGACTATTTTTTATCTTAAATCTATGTTTTTTATAATAACCCATTGAATTGTTTTTTAGGGATATGGTCTATGGTTTCAAGAATTATATCTATATCAAATCCCCACGAACCCCCAAGTTATTTTGCTACATATTCTAAACGAGGTGCACCACGGACTACCACGATTGTTTGATCACAATCCTACGGCCCGGGATCGTATGTTGGAGCCTCCGGACACCTCTCTCGCTTTCCGTTATGCTCAATTATGATTGGGGGCGCCTATGATTTTAAGATGTTGAATACGAGAGTTTGCCTAAGGTTTTGATGGTATATCGTGCCTCTATACGGTTTCATTTAAGCTTTTAGAATATGAAATACGGGGATTCGAACCTCTACTAAAATAACTCAATGTCCTAATAAGACTACTTTAACCAATCTAACTAGTGAGCTAATGTGACTATTTTTTATCTTAAATCTATGTTTTTTTTTTATAATAACCCATTGAATTGTTTTAGGGATATGGTCTATGGTTTCAAGAATTATATCTATATCAAATCCCCCTGGAACCCCCTGTTATTTTGCTACATATGGTGGCCAAGAATATGGCAAGCAGCTGCCATGCATTTTCTGTCACACCCGCAGGTGGAGGAATAAACCAAAGAGAAATACCTACTGCAAAAGAAAGGGCTAGGGTTTTGAGATTAGCTCGTTGCCATGGCTAGGGTTCTGAGCTCTGATGTTTCCTGCATATTTGAGACCGTAGGTAGCTGATAAAGCTTTTGGAACGCTTGCCTTGCTGAAGGACAAAGATTTAGAAGAATTTCCACCATTTTAGTCTGGATTTAGACCTCTCCATGATGCCAGAACTGCTCCACAGATCGGATGAACGGCTGCAGCTGCCATTGTATGCAAATTTTGACCTAAAATGCGCAGATCGTGGACAGATTGAATTGAAGCAAAACGAAAAAAATCCCACATTAGATCTGCAAAAGATTCAAGCAGAAAGATTGACCAATTGATTCGCATGATTGGGATGCAGCCGCCAGCTTTTCCCTTGCACTCCAAATCTGCATGTTCAACCCCTAAAATAAAAAGAGGGCTTTTGTTGTGAGCCCTTGATTTTGGACCATTGAAAAAAAAAAACCTAAATCAACGACTAAAAAATGGTGCACTCTAGATGTACGCATTAGTACATCCATTTGAATACGCCATAAAATCTTAGGAAAACCTTTGTGAAAAGCGTACAAAAACACAAAAAAAAACCCCTGTTATTATGCTACATATTCATGTTGGTTTTATCCCATTGACCTAGTTGGCTCTAGTTGTCCTATTTTACCTCATACCACATATCTAATATTTATTTCATGTCGCTTCCCAGTTGCCATCCGCTCTCCTTTTAGCCGCTTCATTATTTCTAGTTTATTCATTTACACGTATGTGTTTTAGGGCAAATTGTGGTTTTTGGTGTGCATTTCTTGAGGACGTGCATAGATAATTTTCATATATCGAGCCTTAGCAGGGTTGCAATGTTTTTAGGCATACATTTGGATGCCCTTGACGTGGATGATGTGGTTTGCTCCTTTGTTGTTTATAGTTTCTTTAGACTTATTTTTCAGTTTTTCATCGATATGTTTGGCTTATTGGTTTTTAGCTATCCTTAGGCATTGTTACTCTAATCCATACTTACGTGTTACAACTTGACTTCCAATCCTTTTGTTTTCCCCTCCTCCTTTATCGTTTCTGTTATCATTGTTACCTCGTTTGTGTCATTCATTCGTCCATTTTGGCTCCATGCCCTCCAGTCTTTTAGTTTCATGTTGATCCACTTAGCTCTTTAGTCTATCCACTTGATTAGCCTCATGGGTTCCAACGCAGGTTCCATCTATGTGTCCTTGTTCATCTCTTCGTTTATCCCTCATTCATCCGATTTGCTCCAGTTGTCCCCTCAATTAACTTAATTGTGCTATTTCTTTTCTCGATTTTCCATTTACATCTTTTCCTTTCTATTCTGTCGTAGATCTCATGGTTCCATCACTCCTCGTACCTCGTCTATTTGTTTTGACCCCATCAGCTCCTTTGCGTGATTGCCTTTTTTGCTTGTTAATCCTTTCAAACCACATTGCCTTCATTGTTCTCTTTGCCATTGTTCTCAAAGTTCTCTTCTTACATTCGCTAACTTTATGTTTTTTGTTCCATTTTCTCCATTGTTATGTTGTCTTTAATAGTCTGACAGTTTCACAATTTGTTCCTTTGGTCATGTTTGCCTCTTTTATCTCGTTTGCCTTCTTCCACAGGTTTCCCCTTGGCTTCTTCTTTTTAAATTTTGTTTATGGTATGCTTGCTCATTTCTGGTTGGTTTTTTGCGTCTGGTTTGTTTTTTTCTAGATATACTTCTTGTTTTGTTTGGTTTTGTGTTTTGCTCCCCCCTTTCCAGTGCGGTTTGTGTCTTACTTCTTCATCTCTATTTGCTACTTTAATCCGACTTTCTTTTACCTTTTATGTTGCTTTTGTTCGTTCCATGTCATAAACTTATTGCTCTCTTTATCACTTTCTCTAGTTTATTCCTAATTTTTTCTCTATGTATCCAATAGGTTCCTTCTGCATTGTTCCATTTGTACTTCACTTTATGCATCTATTGTTCATGTTTTCGACACTCCTCACTTGCTTGTTCTGTGCCATTTTTTGCTCCTTATTTGACTTGCCTCATTTTGTCCTTTCATCATGGTTTCTCTTTATTGTTGTCCATTTGGACCCTCTCCTTCTTAAATCCTTTTTTGCAATGTGTCCTCTGCTCCAGAAGCTTTTCTATTTGCTTATCGTTCGTCCATTTTGTTTTTTGTTGTCCTACATGTTTAGTTCTACTTAGGTATTTCACTTCGTTGTGTTCCATTCTCTTGCTTCATCCCCTTTGCCTTGGTTTAGCGATATGGTTGTTTGATATCCACATGCGCTTTGTTGATCCAGTCTATTTTTTCCTCTATCATTTTCTCTATCCCATCTCTCTGGTGTTTTTGTGGTGCTTATCCTTGTTTCTTTATTTCAGCATGTTGCTTATATGTTGTCGTTGTCCATTTTGCTCTATCAATCTATGTCCTTTTTTGTTATTCCATTTCATTCTGTTAGCTTTGCTTCATCTTTATGTTTCTATTATGGTTACCTCAATTGTCCCTTCAGTATCGATTATCATTTTTTAGTTATGGCATTGATGGGTCCATGTCTCCACTTCACTTCTTTGCTCTGTCTATTCTGTTAATTTCGACTTGCCACATTGGAGGTTTGTTTTGCTCTAGTTGTTATATACTCCTCTTAATCTCAACGGTTCTATTTGATATCATTTCTCTATTTTGTTGTGTTTGTAGTGTTTCTTTCATTAAGTTCCTTTGGCTTGTTGTTTCATTTAACTTTGTTGATGTTATTCCTAGGATGGGTCCTATGATACAACCAAGTGGCCGATAGCACTCGGAGGCTCCAGAGCCACGCCGAGGAAGAAACAACATCCGACCAATAAGGAACCGTCTGCGGAATGACCATCGCAGGAAAAAACATCTGATTAGTGCTGCCTCAGAGGCTACATTGCCACGCTGAGAAAAAATGGAAAAGAAGGAAGCCTCAGGAGCTACAGTGCTCTGCCGAGAAAAATAAAATAATAAGTAAGCTTTGGAGGCTACAGTGCCACGCCGATAACCCACCTACACTTACAAAGAACATATAAAAGACACATGGAGGCTAAATAGATAGAAAATGAAGATGACCAACCGACCAAAAAGAAATAGAGCAACTTCCAACATGGAATGGAATAAAAAAGGGAACGGAATACAAAAGGGAACGGAATAAAAAAGGGGCAAAAACAAACATGGCCTACTGCAAGAAACCATCAAGGGAGGGAGGGTGAGGGAAACTGGTAGGATAGAGAAGGAGGAGAAAACTAGCTCAAGAGAACGCCGATGAATGAAAAAGGAAGAAGAAGCAGAATAAATAGGATCCTGCGAGATAAGGCATCCGTGGCATTCCTAGGATGGGTCCTATGATACAACCAAGTGGCCGATAGAAGAGGAATCTACCCAAAAAAGAACAGAGCAGACTAGGTTGACAGGAGTAAAGAAGACGAAAAGAATGAAGGAAGGAAATGGTAAATATGATGGCTAGAATACAAGACATCAATGGAACCGAAGAGATAACAGAGATGCAAGGAAAATAATGAGATAACTAGACAATAAAGCAATGGGACAAAGGCAAGGAGTTTCAAAATACTAGAGGAGACGACGTGTCAAGAGCAAAAGAAACCCAACGCAACCAGAGTAAATGGGACGAAGAGGAGACCAAGAAAAAATAGAGCAAAAGGGAACCAAAGAGAAGACAGACAATGAAGCAGGAAAGAAGTAGAATGAGCAAGGAAGCCGAACGATGGGATGTATCAAAATGAAAGACACAAAGTAACAATGCAGAGAAAGACGGAAAATGTACCATAAAAATGACGGACACAATGTAATAATGCAAACAGGTCAGATAGAGAACTTAGATGGAGCGGCAAACAGGTTGAACTGAGCAAAAAAACTAAAGTGTTACCAAGGCAATGAGAAGCGTCTCACAGACAAAGACAACGAATAAAGACAAGGCAAACTGAGTATAAACTTAATGGAGCCAAGTTAAATTAGATAAAACCACAAAAAGCTACAAAGCACAATTGGTAACCAATCATAGAACAAAAAAGGCACCGAAAAATAATGGAATGGAAGGAGAAGGATGATGCAAATACTATGATAGAATGGATGCAACGAAGAGGAGCTTTAAAATACAAAACATAGAAGCCAAAGGGAGTAATGGAATGGAGGATAAAAATATAAAAACCAATGGTGCTCCAGGGAGAATTGAGATGGAGAATAAAACATAAAAAGCAGCGAGCCAAAGCAAACGGGTCAATCGAAACTAAATGGTTAACCGACCTGAAGCAAAAGGAACCCATAAAGTGAAAGATAATGCAGTAAGAAATGAGATTGTAGGACACGATGAGACAAACAGAGAAAACAGACCAAAATAGTAACCATAAACCGCAAAAAATAAGGATAACCAATGACTGCAACACAAAGAGTACACATGGACAACAAGTTATACCTAACTTGTTACGGATAACAAAAATATGTGCTAGATGAATCATAGCTAAACTTTATAAAAAATGCCATATAATGCATATTAAAAGAGAGCACCAAGGTCAACAGAAGCAATTGAATATGTACATTCAAACTATTGAAGAAGGTTGAGCAGAGATGGAGACAAGACAATCATATCACTAGACAAAACCAACCATCTAATCAAGGATAACGGAACCAATGCATCCCCACAAACAAAGAATTAATCTAAAAGCTGATCACAAAGAACCCCTAAAGGATATCAAGCACGACTAAAAGATGCCGAAAAAAGGAGAGCAGCGGATGAGAATAGCCCTGGATAAGAAAAGCTCAAGAGGGGATGGAACTCATGAAGTAAAGAGCTAACTAAAACCTAGACAGATACAAAAAAGGTCATGAAAAAACAAAGTAACTAGAGCGAGTAAGAATTGAAGAAAAATGGGAGACAGCAAGACAACTACTTACAAAAAATAGCTAGATGCTAAAATGCTTATGAAATAACTACACAGTAAAAATCGAGCGATGACTGAAGCAAGAAAGGGAGAAGACAAGACTACAGCAAATTGGGCGGAAAAAGGCCAAGGGTGTAAATAAACAAACCAGACGAACAAAATCGAGTACAAAATATGGCCCATATGGAATATTTAATAACACAAGATTGAAGGAGCAACTGCAAGAAAGAATCAACAAGAAGTGAAGGGCTAATAGAAAAATGGATCACAAGAGATCTAAGTACAACTATTAGAACATATAGAACAACAAAAAGCACATTGGACATATGATAGGTGGCCGATGAGAGGGGTCAAAACGGATAGCAGCAAAAGGAAACCGGGATGAATAAAATAAATGAGGCGAGTCAAATAAAATGGAATAATGGAAAACAAAGAACAACCAGGTGCCCGAAAAACACGGCAACACAAAAATAAGGCAATAAACACACGTTCTGAGGATAAGAAATAAATTGTGAACAATGGATGATAAAAATGGCAAAGATGTGCAAAGTATCAAAGTATACTATGTACTGAAAGACGAGTAAACTTGGACGATTAGAGGAAATCAGACGAATGTGACAAAATAAGATCAATGGAACAAATTGAAGCAGATGGATGTCATCCGCTGCAACTACTACAGGAATTCAGCTACAGTCATGGAGCCCTACTAGACAAAATTCATCCATTGGTGCAGTCGAGGCAACAACTGGTGCCACTCCTTCCAACACGGATGGTAGAGCTATTCCTGGATGATAATATCGTGCCATTCCAATTTTTGCTTGCTCCCAACTTGATGCTCATAATGGCTGTAAAGTACTTGGAGTCTGGCCCTTTGTAAAAAAGACCAATGTCAAGAGGCAGTCCATTAGTAAAATATCTTTTGATCCTCTGCAGAAGGCGAGGGATCTTTCTTGGCCACCAATCTCCTAAATCGAATGACATAACTTTGCAAACTTTCTCCAGGTAAGAGTTTGATATAATTTAATTCATCATTCACCCTTTGCGCAAAACCTACGGGCCTGAATGCATTTAAAAACCCCTTCCTTAACTCATCCCAACTTACGAATAGCGTAACATCCTTAGCGGACCACTCTACAGTACCATCTTGTAAAGTTGCTGGAAATAGCCTTAACCGCCGGCCAAATGCCATCCTCCCCGGGTTCGGGCCTTCACTTATGGTCAAAAATGCCCCGCACATGTGAATCAGCTACACCTCCTAAGGCAGAAAATTTTGATAGTCGTATATCCAAGAATGTCGGGCCAGTCGCCAGACAAAGGCAGAACAACTTCGAATTCCAGGAGTTTTGGAACCTTGGGCGGTGCCAGACGCCAAGTAGGAAGTCATCAGCATGGTTTTTCATAGTGGGCTTTCCAAGGACAACAAGGAGTTTTGACGTCTCGATGGTGGTGGTAGATAAGTTATCAAAATAAGCACATTCCTAGGATGGGTCCTATGACACAATCAAGTGGCCGATAAGTGAAGTGGTGTTCTCATTGAGCTTTGTAAAACATTGAGTACAAATGGATCCCTCACTAGGGATAGATAAATTTGGAAATATGAACTTTAAATGCTCCGAAACTAGACAATCATCGAGAGCATGATGAAACTAAAGAATACAACATAAAAAATGATTTAATCCGCCATTTGGACGATGCAAAGGTGAGAAGACTCGGTGACTGCTCCTCATCGGGAAGAAGAACCACGTCTTCTTAGGTTTTTTGAGGAAACCCAAGCAAATGGTTGAAGCACGACCCCACGCACTATGGCAACCACAAAGCCTTAAACAATCCTGCAGAATCAAGGCTGAAAGAAAAATAACCCACAATGAGTCGATGCCATAGGCAAGAAGACTCGAGGCTCCGGGCCACGCCGAAAGAAACAACAAATTTCCACCAATCGGAAACCGTCCGCTGAATGACCATCACGGGAAAAACAACCGATTAGTGCTGCCCGAGGCTACAAATACCACGAGAAAAAAAATAATAAATATGATCTCTGAGGCAACAAATATGAGAGAAAACATGAATAATAAATGTTGACTCAGAGGCTACAAAGCCACACCGAGAGGAAACATGAATGAATAAATAAAATACTAGTGCCATGCCGAGAAAGAGTAAACCAATAAGTATGCCTCAAAATGCTACAAAGCCACGCTGAGGAAATAAAGAATGCAAATTTGAAGGACATAGAAAAAGAAATAACGAACACGATCAAATGAAAAAACCATCAAGGGAGGGAGGGTGAGGGAAACTGATAGGATAGAGAAGAAGGAGAAATCTAGCTCAAGAGAACGCCGATGATAGATGGACAGACCTCATCAAGGGAGGGTGGGCGAGGGAAAGAAGGAGAAAAATCTAGCTCAGGAGAATATCGATGAATGAAATGGGGCATCAAGGGAGGGCGGGTGAGGGAAACTAGTAAGACAAAGAAGGAGAATAAATCTAGCTCAAGAGAACGCCGATGAATGAAATGGGGCAAGAGGCAGAATAAATAGGAGATGTGAGATGAAGCGTCCCCATCCAAGGAATGTCGGTTCTATTGCTATCGCAATAGAACCGTGGCATTCCTAGGATGGGTCCTATGACACAATCAAGTGGCCGATAGAAGAGGAATCTACCTCAAAAAAAAATAGAGCAAACTAGGCAGATGTGGGAAAATGATGAAACAAACGAATGAGGAAATGACAAATGGATGGCCAGAATGCAAGACATCAATGGAGTTGACAACATAACATATATAAAAGGGATAATGAGATAATAAGATAATAGAGCAATGGAACAAATGAGGCAGAAGGGGCAAGGAAGGAGTTCCCTAGAGTATCGACTGAGATGGTGCATTGAAAGCAATCGGAGTAAGCAGAATGAAGAGGAAACCAAGAAAAATTGAGTAAAAGGGAATAAAGAGAAGACAGAGATAATGGAGAAATGAAGAAGTAGAATGAGCAAGCAAAGATGGAATCTGGACAATGGAATGCATAAAAAAGGACACAATGAAACAATGCAGTGAAAAATGAAAAAAGGAATATAAATAATAAAGGAGACAATGGAACAATGCAGTAAGAGATGGGAAAAGGAACCTATGGAATAACAACAGACAAAGCCACAAACATGATGACATCAACAAACGTAAATGTTTTAAATGACTAATGAACCAATAAATACTACATTAACAAAGATACTATAGGCCGAACTAACCTAACTAGCCATAGAAAAGGAGCAAGAAGAGAAGGAAATCAAAGAAGGAACTGATGCAACTAAAGGTAATGCCACGGTTCTATTGCTAAAGCAATAGAACCGACATTCCTTGGATGGGGACGCCTCATCTCGCAGGATCCTATTTATTCTGCTTCTTCTTCCTTTTTCATTCATCGGCGTTCTCTTGAGCTAGTTTTCTCCTCCTTCTCTATCCTACACTACTAGTTTCACATTTTGTTTTGAGCAATCAGACCTTTGAGCAATCCCGTCTCAAATCTAAACCTGAAGCAGCGGATTCATATTTCGGTTTGGTCTGCTTTCAACGATCTTCTTTTTGAGCAAGGCTAGGGGCGTCCATGCTAGAAACCTCCTTTTTGCCTTTTTTTCCATGGAGGCATGCGGACCCGTTGATCAAATTTCTTAGATGGCTTTCCATCTCGCACTCTCGTGGATTGGGATCTTGGTCATGCCTTACAACAGATATGTATATTTTGATGTTCTTTCTAGCTAATAATTCATTTGTTTCACAGATGTTGCTTGGTTTCGGTATATTTTTTTCGGGCATAGATATGATGGGTGAATCTTAATGGTCTGTGGCAGCTTGTTTTAGTCCTTTACTTGCCGATCTGGACAAGCTCATGCTACAAAGGATACAGAGCGTGGTTTTTTCCTCCTCTGTAAGTTCGATTGTGCCTTTTGTTTGGGCTTTCATCAAAGTTCGATTATTTTTTATGTCTGGGGTTTTGTCAGAATTTTGTCGGCTTGTATCTATTCATAAAAAGCACATAGGGTCGTCTTCCTAGTAAGGTTTGGATCAAGGATCTGCATCCATTTTGTTGCATTCTTCAAACTTCTTTATTGCAGTTACTTATAGATAGAGCTGTTGCAAACAAGCCACACCGCAGATTCGTGCCTGGATTTTGCTGCCGAGAGCCCAAGCAGCCTGTTGCTCAATCAATCTGCTGTCACTACTTTTTTAATCTCGGATTTCTGTCTTCACCTTTAAACCGGTGCTTCCTATCCCCCCCCTCCCGACCGGATCCAAGAACCCTTCTGCTTTCAGCAAATCGATCTGCTTCTCTAATCGATTCTCCTTCTCGCTTTACTCCCTGGGCGCCGCTTCCTTTTATTCCTCCTGTTGCTTTTACCTGACGCGGTTTGCCCTTTTCTGAATTGATGCGTGTAGCCTCTTGAACATCGACACATGTCCCATTGTAAAAGGCTAATATTCCAACAAGAGCTCATTTGCAATTCACCTGCTGTACAAGTGCCAATTTCTTTTTTCCTACTACGGAGATAGAGTTGAGAACTGTGGACCGTGGTAGTGAATCAAGTAATATATTTCTCTGGTCATCTATCTTGGATTTTCTTTTATCCGGCCTTGTGGAAGCCGATGGATGTTCCACCGCTCGTTCTCAGAGTTTTTTCTTGCTTCCATAATCGCCATATTCCTTTACAGACCTAATCGGCCCCTTTTTGCAACAGGTTCTGTTCCGATTCCATTTTTTAATTCCTTAAACCGCTTGATTTTCCTGAGTTTAGTGCAGCTTCCATGACCGTCATACTCTTTCCAAACCGAATCAGCCCCTCTTGCTTTTGTTATGTTCTAGTTCCAATTTTTTCAAGTTTCTTGAGCATTGGCATCTTATGGCCGCCCTTACTCTTAGAAGTCCTAGGCGGCGTTTGTTCTATTTTCCATTTTTTTATAGTTAACAATTTTTGTGTTGGATATATTCACTATATAGGTAGACATTTAAATCAGTGTATTAAAAATTATTTGGTTTGTTGGTCATCGAGTATGTCTCTTGGTGTAGAGACATGGGTTCAAATTTGCCTTTTATATGTTCCACACAATCATTCTTAGAAAGGCGTTTTTAGGACTGATATGCTTATAGGGCTCCTCACCTTAGCATGGTTCCAATCTGCCTTACATATTTTTTATATGATGTCATTCTTAGAAGGGTGTTTTACGACTTGTATGCTTTGATGGCTCCTTGCACTAATCCCTTATATATTTGCTCCACGATGATTTCATGCTCATAACATTTTGTTACCAGATTCGGTGAGAAGGTGTTTTTGAACCATCAGTTATTATGTTAGGTTTTATACCATAAATTCACGGCTTTTTTAACATGGGACGAAGTTTGCCAGTTTTTTGCTTCAAGGATATTTCTCTTCCTTTTTATGGTAAGGTGGTTTTTTAGGAGGCTATGTAGCCATGCGATGTCTCGTACCAAGGAGGCCTTTGTCATCTGTTGCACATCAACATTTGGAGGTTCGTTTGAGGTTCTTCTTTGGAGACATTTCGTTTGTGATTCAGTTTTTTCGTTTGCTTATGGGCATTTTTGCTTCAAAAAATTGTCTTTTCTGGAAGGATGTTCTTTGTGGCTTGCATGCCTTTAGTTGGTGGTGGACTTGCATGTTCCCAAGTTGTTTGTGATCAATCATATTACGCAATATGTCTGGCATGAGGTTAGGCAAACTTATATTATCTGGTAGATATGATTATTATCGGGAAGTTTACTGTCCTTAATTCTGCAAGTTAGGTGGTTCACATTTGCTCATCTATTTTTCTATAGTTATGTGGTTCGCTAGTTTTATACAGTTTCATAGTTTCATAACAGATGGGTCATTCTCTCCATTGTCACGTGTTTGTATTTTCATTTGGTATTCCTAGTGCTTGCCCTATTTTCATTTTCTTCGTGACGTCCATTTCTCTCCTTTATATCTATGACTTCTTGTTTCCTTATTCCTATTTTCTCCTTGGCTCCATTAACACATTGTCATGCCTCTGGCGCCATTGCTCACTTATCCCATTTGTTATCTTTGGCTATCGTGTCTATTTTGTAATGCGCTTTGTTTCTTGACGTACTCATTCATTCTCCCTCTTTCCATTTCCTCTTTATTCTGTTGGGTTACTGTGCCCCTTGCTATGTTAGTTCTATTAATTTTGACGGGCTCTATCATTGGTTTGTTGCACTCCATTCGCTCTACCCTCCTGTCTTTTACGCGGACTTTCTCTATCCTCTTCTCTCGTTTTCTATGTCTCCATTGGTTATTATTTATTCTATTTTGTTTGTATCATTTTCTGTTTATTTGATTTGTTGCTCTTTTCCTGTTAAGAGGTGTTTTTTAGTTCTACTTCCTTCTATTGATATTATTACATCATTTTTCCCCATGGCTCTGGTGGCTTGTTGCTCCTTTTCTATTTGCTAGCTATGTTCGTTTGGTCCTATGGTATCTTTTATTCATAACATATCCTTTAGTGCATTCATTCTTTCAGATCTTTACTTTGGTGCGGTGGTGATGGTTGTTCTTCTAGCGGTGGTGGTTGTTTCGTTATTGTCGTATTTGTTTACTTGATGCATTTCCGTTTTTATGGTACGCTAGCACTCTTTATGTGCCCCTTTGCCTCATGTGTTCCATTATTCTATTACCTTTTTTGTCTCAATACTATTTTTGATGCACCCCATGGCTCTGGTAATCTTGCATTCCTTACTGACCCATCTTGCTTGTTTTGTCCCATTGTATTATCATCTTTTTGAGGGCCATGCCCTCTAGTACTGGTTGAGTTAAAGGCGGACGCTCATATCCTTCTGTTTGTGAAGAGGAAGAGGTCAAGATTGCTTAGACCATAGTACGAAGACATCATCTTATGTTATCTTGTGCTTAAATTCTTCCTATCAGGCCTATTGTGGAGCCTCAAATAAATGTAATCCATTTACTATTAATATAAAAATCTTACCCTCAAAAAAAAAAAAAAATGTTTCCATCTATAACAGAGGCTTGTCAATATGCCTTTTAATATTATTCCTTCTGCTATGGGTACTTTGAACTACAGCAAAACACAAGTAGGAGCCTCTATTATGCCTCAACCAGCTATGCCAATAATAGGACCTACTATCAGTGGATGCCAAAATTGCTAAAGTCAAGGAGGATTTATCTGAAACCCTGACCAAACAAAGGAATTGCAATTAAATTGGGTGAAGGAGCTAGAATCTAAATCTCAAATTTCTAAGGAAAGATCAAACATGTGGTGCATTAAATGCAAAGGTTATGGCCACCTTCCAAACGAATGTCCAACGCTTGCTGATTTTAAACCTACTGGTTTCAGACTTCCTCCTTGTCAGAACTGTGGGAAAACCAACCACAGGACAGAAGAGTGTTTTCATTTACGTCCAGGAATGGGAATTGGGTTGACAAGACCCCAAACTCAAGTCGTTTCCCCTCCTCAATATTCAGGGTATCAAGCACAACCTATGTATGATGCCGTTGTCTACACTGCAGTACCACAACCTGCTAGTAGAGATCCTAGGCCCCAAGTACTTAAAAGAGAACCTCCTCAATGCTATAGGTGTGGAGAACTAGGACATATTGCAACTCAATGTCCAAACCCTATAAAACCAATAGGCTATCAGCCTATATATGGTATTTGCCAAACCCAAGGTCTACATATACAAGATAATTGTCCTCATAGACTACCACCAGTAAAGAAAAATGTAGAATATAAAGGGAAGGAGCCAATAATACACACAGCGGCAGTTTTTGTTACTAATCAAGAAGCATCAGCATATCAAGTGGAGACTAGAAGACAAGCTTGGGAATGAAGAAATACAAAGGAGGATTTCAATGGGGTTGTCTCAAAAGCAGCATGTACATCTGGTATTCAAGCTACAGGAGGAAATTTGAATCACGCGGTGGAAAATCAAGAAGAGGACATGGAGACTCAAATATTGTTTGAGAATGAGGAGGATCTGCCTCAACCTAGCGAGGTGCAGCGAATCATTGATTATGAGTGGTCCATGCTAAAGCAACATGTGAGTGGTGAGAAGAAACATAAGTTTAAAAGAGTGTTAAATATGGAACAAGAGAAACCATATGATATCCTTACTGATTTAGATAAGCAGCAGCCTTCTATTACTTTTGGTCAATTGCTGGAGCTTGCTCCGAGTTGTAGGAAGGTGTTAATAGCAGCTATGAAGACACATAAGGAAGTCATGGTTAATTTTGCTTGGCCTATAATTGCTGATATGAGTTCCCCATGTTTACATGCAGAAATTAATGAGCAACTAATTTGTAATTGTACCATCGATGGCGGGTGAGGAGTTAGTATAATGCCAGAATCAATGTTGAAGAAGTTGGGATTATCAGAACCTACTCCAGTGCACTTTGTAGTAAGGATGGCTGATCAAAGAAGGGTAAAAGCACTGGGAATTTTTACAGGAATAAAAAATAAAATAGCTGGTATTACTTTCTTTGTTGATTATGTAGTCTTCCAGATGACGCATGGCGATTTCACTTATCCCTTATTGTTAGGTAGGCCATGGTTATTGCAGGCTCGTGCCAAACATGTCTGGTCAACAGGGCACTTGCACATTGGAGATGGTAATTTTTCTGTTAAAATTCAGGTACATCTTAAACCAAAACCAACAGAAGATGATCATGGAAGTAGTACGAGTTCTTCGGAAGGAGAAGAGGGGGACTGTATGTCAGATTCTAGCGATTATGAGGCAACACTAATGCAGGTAGAAAATGAAGGCTATGATAAATTATTAATACCTCCATATAGGGATGATACCTCTAGCGTGGCGGCAGAATAATGGATGAATTTACTAAAGGAGATGGGCTGTGAGGCTATTACAGTAGAGCAAACATTGGAAGATATTATGGAAGAAGAAGATTACCCATCTCATTTTTCAAGGTATGAAATTGCAGAGTCAAAGTTGAGAGAAGTACCTGCAAATCAGTTAAGTGGAGAGTTTCAAGAAATGCCTAGGCTGCCAACCTTGCAAGAGGTGAACTTAGGGACATTGGAAGTGCCAAAGACTGTTAAAATTGGAGCTCAACTAGTTGGCAAAGAACGTGAGCTCTATGTGCATCTTCTTGAGGAATATCCAGACATATTTGCATGGTCGTATCAAGATCTTAGAGGTATTTCTCCTGAATTATGTATGCATAGAATAGTATTGAAAGAAGATGCCAGACCTGTGAGACAAAGACCCTATAAGATGAACCCACATTATTCAAACCGTGTTAAGCAAGAAGTGGATTGTTGCATGTAAAGATGCTTTTAATGCTTTAAAAGATGCTCTTGTAATAGTGCCTATTTTAAAATTTCCAAACTGGAATATTGAGTTCCATATACATGTAGATGCATTGAAGGACGACATTACAATCTATTATCAAGGAATATCAAGATACATACAAGGGACCTGTGACATGGGACTCAAAACCTAGAGGACAAGATGGTCCACTAAGCAAAACCACCCAAACACAGTACATAATCATACTCCTTGTGCCACCTTGAGGCGTTTAATGGCCTCATCACAATCAACATGTTCTGCAACATCAGGATAATCATCAATAGACATCAAGTTATCATGCCATTGAATTTGTTTTCTTTGTTGATCATCAAGCCTTAAAATATCTTATTTTGAAGCCTTGTCGAACGGGTCATGTGGCAAGATGGTTGCTCATCTTGCAAGAGTTCCAATTCCATGTCGTTGTGAGGCTGGGCAAGTCACATTTTGCTGTAGACCATTTATCAAGAATTGCAGATGCAAAAGCAGAGAAAGGAGTGGATGATGATCTGCCTGATACAAATTTGTTCACTGTTACAGCAATTCCTGATTGGTATTGTGAGATTGCAGATTTTGTAGCCACATGGGAGTTTTCTGAAGATATGAAGCCTGCGGAGCGCAAAAGGTTAGTTATGCAAAGTCGGACATTTACTCTTTTAGCATGTACTTTATATAAAATTGGGAAGGATGGTTGCTACAGAAATTACAGCGAGGAAGGTTCTTCAAGCAGGTTATTGGTGGCCTACATTGTACAAAGATGTTGCTGACTATGTGAAGAAATGCGATCCTTGCCAAAGAATAGGAAGGCCTACGAGGAGGGACTTTATTCCCTTAAATCCCATACTTCCCAGATTACCCTTCAGAAGTGAGGCATCGATTTTGTAGGTCCGATAAATCCTCCTGCATGGCAGACTAGGAATGAATATATTTTGGTATGTACAGATTATGTAACGAAGTGGGCGGAGACGAAGGCTTTGAGGTATGATAATGCCGCAAGTGTGGCTTCTTTCTTGTATGAAAATGTGATTATCAGATTTGGGTGCCCCATCGAGTTGGTCAGCAACCGTGGACGTCATTTCTTGAACGAGGTGATTGCTGCATTAACAGAAAGGTATGGCATATCCCATAGGAAATTTACTCCTTACCATCCACAAGCAAACGGGCAGGTAGAAAGGACAAATAAAACCTTGTGCAATATTATTACTAAAATATGTAATGCTAACCGTACTGATTGGGATCTACTAGATGCTTTGTGAGCCTATCGAATTGCATACAAGGTAACAACAAGAGCCACACCGTTTATGCTTGTATATGGGCAAGAAGCCATTTTACCAATAGAATTGGAAACATCTTCATTAAGAGTTGCAGTCGAGCAAAAGCTTGACGAGAATGGGAGCCTGAAGGTGAGGTTGGAGCAGTTGGAAAAATTGATTGAGGTTCGTCTTCATGCTTTTATGGCAAGAGAAGCCTTACAAAGTCAACAAAAAAAAAATGGTATGATAGGCATCAGGGATAGGTTCAATACGCTGTACGTTTTATACGGAATACGTATGAATTGTATGATACGGCACATATTTGCCGTATAAAACGTAAAAAATACGGCAAAAAAAAATTCCAGCGTCGGAAGATTTTCGCGTACGCGAAACCTTCTAATTACAGACGCTGAAAGTTTTTTTACAGACGACTGTAACGCTGAAAATCGCGTCGAAAAAAAATATATATATTTTTTGAAATTCAAATTTACAGACGCGAAACCTTCTGTTCACAAGACGCTGAAAAGTTTTTTCACAGACGTCATAAAAAAGCGGAAAAGGTTTCAGCGTCTGAACCTACCCAAAAAATATATATATATATATATATAATATATAATATATATATATATATATAATATATATATATATTTTTTTTAAATTCAAATTTACAGACGTCTGTAAAAACCTTCTGTTTCGGCGTCGCTGAAGTTTTTTCACAGACGCTAAATTGGAAGGTTTCGTCTGCACGCCAACCCCCGAAAAAAAAAAAAAAAAAACGCTGTGGCGGTTTTCTTTTTCAGCGTCTGCGAAAAAATTTCGCGTGCGCCTTTCCGCGAAGCTTTTCGGCGTCGCCGAATTTTTTTTTCCGTGGGTGAGGTTTTTATACGTTAAATACGTATTTTATTAAAAAATACGTATTTTTTGACTTTATACGTCAGGAATTTTAATTTTGTACGTATAGAACCTATCCCTGATAGGCATATTAGGTCAAGGAATTTCAGCAGAATGATCTTGTGTTGCTTTATGATAGTAAGCATTGGAAGCGTTCAGGAAAACTAAGGATGCATTGGACTTGACCTTGCCAAGTGAAGCAGATTTTGTCTAATGGGTCTGTAATTTTGCGCGGGTTATGAGCTTCCTAGATGAATTAATGGCTACTTGTTTTCTAGCTTACTAGCTACAGAGAATAATAGAGTTAATTTAGGTTAGAATGTGTGTAATTAGAGTTAGAGGCAGGCCATAGTCTAGGTTAATAGAATAGTCATATTGATAAATAAAAATCTGAAAAAAAAAAAAAAAAATCAGAAATTTGAAATTGCTTTTTGTTTTACCTTATTCGTACACTAGGTCTATTATAACAGAGTTATAGGACTTACGAGGTTCAATATTAGTTGGGGACTAATGCTTTATCAATAAGTTGAGCTGAAATTTGGTTCCAATATGGAGTCTGTTCAAGTGTTGTTTGTTTGCATGGGGATGAAAGGAGCTGCCATCAAGGGAACATAATTACCTGGTTTTATCCTTCCACCCTAGCATTATGGAGTCAAAATTCATATTGGAATTCTTTAGCATTATTTTCCATTTTAATATTCTTTAAAATGTCAAAGCTGGATCAAATGTTGTAGCCATTGACAAAAGTTGCACCCTGATAAGGAATTGGTTGTGGTTGGATTAACATGGGAACTGTCATTTTTAATGCGGTGATCACACCGTTGGAGGCATTTGAAGAGGTCCTTCGGGACGAGAACCTTCTGTCGCCGATCACCCTCTTAAGGTGACCATGGTACAACGCAGACATTTTCATGCACGGTTCAGGCACTTTCGAATCCGCTTGCTTATTTCAGCTGCCGCTCGCATAAGGCGCGCAGCTTTTCTCAGGCGCCTAGGCAGAAACTTTGCAAGGCGCATGCGTGCTTTCTTCTTGGCGCTCACAGAAATCCCAAGTGAACCATCATCCAGCTATAGGCGATTTCAGTTCTCAGCGACTCCCAGTTATTCAAGGCACAGTGTGAATTCATATCTGCTGAGATCAGCTTGTTTTTCTAGTTCCATCTATTGCTCCAGTACAA
Source organism: Isoetes taiwanensis (assembly GCA_021234155.1). Taxonomy (NCBI): domain Eukaryota; kingdom Viridiplantae; phylum Streptophyta; class Lycopodiopsida; order Isoetales; family Isoetaceae; genus Isoetes; species Isoetes taiwanensis. Next base: position 16,927,844 of record JAJEKV010000009.1, on the reverse strand, counting down.
CATACCACTATGGATCTATCTAATATCAAGTAAGTCCACTATGGTAGGAATTGTGTTTTATTGCTGCCATGTATATATCGTGTTCAAATACTGAAATCCATACTGCTTGGATACAGTAAGAACCTTGGTTTCAATTGCAAAGTTGGCATGGGGGGCCCATGTTATGCATGCCTGCTCTTATTGACACATATACAGCAATGGGAGCAAGAATGCATAACATAGGCACCTCGTGTAGATTTTGTGATGGAGCTAAGGAGCCAAATCGCGCCATGGCACCATTAATTTGAAATGGTGCACTTGGATCAAATGGCGCCATGGCGCCATTTGTTTTAAACGTACACCAATGTCTACATTTGAACCGCCAATGTAGACGTTGGTGTACGTTTAAAACAAATGCCATGGCGCCATTTGATCCAAGTGTTCAGCATTTCGACCAAATGGCGCCGTTTGGCTCCAAATTTACACCAAAATTTGTTTTTTTTGTATTAAATGGCGCCATTTTGGCTTGTTTATTGCTTGTTTTTTGTCTAATTCATATGTTCTAAAAAGTGTCACCTTGCTTGAAACAGGTTCAATTTTCCCCTGTACAACCTATTCCTCGGAAGGACAATTGTTGCCTGGGGCCATATTTTGAATAGAACCACTCTTCATGGCCAGGAAATAGATCCTTTAAATGTAGCAATTGAGGTCACGGAGTCTGTGATCCCATCGACGGAGCTTCCAGTCCCCTACGGAGGGGCAGATAACATTGGTGAAGCAGTAGACACATTCATTCAGTGGCCTAAGAGGGATGTAAAATGTAACGTTCCTAACCGACATGCCCTTAACCAACTGGGCAAAACCGTCTAGACGTTTTATGAGTAGTCGCTTCTACCCATTTATGCCGGTGTCTCGGGAACGCCCCACAGGCACATTCAAGGATCGAATACTCGAGCGGTCTACCATGGGCCCGTTACAGTCTCTCCCACTAGAACTATGCTCGTCCTCGAGCATCCAAGGCTATACCATGTCACAATGATTACCAAGTCTTTGCAAATTACCCATGCATATAGGCACCCATGGAGACTCGAACTCGAGATCTGCTCTGATACCAACTGTAACGTTCCTAACCGACATGCCCTTAACCAACTGGGCAAAACCGTCTAGACGTTTTATGAGTAGTCGCTTCTACCCATTTATGCCGGTGTCTCGGGAACGCCCCACAGGCACATTCAAGGATCGAATACTCGAGCGGTCTACCATGGGCCCGTTACATAAAACATGTTGAGTGCCCCTCAAGTGAAGATACGTCTTCAACATCCCCCAATTTGCCCTCTTCAGAAGAGGATTCATCTAGTAGTCCACCATCTGTCAGTAGCCCGCTGGACATTAGTTTCACTACTCACTGTGGTGAACCAAGCAACACTGCAATAAATGAAGAAGACGAGATAGTAGAGGAGATTGGAGGTCATGAGAATCTAGGTGCCCGTCTTGGTCTCAAGTTGTTTAAGCCTGAAGATGAGACAGTCTACTACTCCAGAACAGATCTACTTGGTTTGCCATGCTACATTCTTCACTCCTGCATTGGAGCTAAATATTCAGAGGCAAATATAGTCTTTAGCGATCCTCAGGATGCTATAGATATTGAGTTCTTGGGTGTATCCAAGGTCGGGCTTTTAGTGGGTAAGATAATGGATCCAATTGGGAACCAAAATATGAGGTCATGTCATGCTTGTGCTGAGAGGTCTCCAGCTAACAGATATCCTGGGAGAGCTGTGATGTTTTGCTTCGTGATGGTAGGACTGTTTCACAACATTTACAAGCTCGAGCTGCTCTCGAAGAGGATGACTTAGAAGTTGAGTGCTTTGAGAAGAAATTCAAGAGGAAAAGGAAATATACATATGTGAAGAGGGTCAGGAGGGAACCAAAGGGGGATAGCAAGGAGGAGGGATGTGTGCTTCCAAGTCAATCAAGAGTGCTCTAAAATCAACATGCTGCAAGGATGAATGTATCAAAAAACTGAGCCGAGAACAAGTATGTGACTTAAGAAAAGAATTTTATTCTCAATCAAGCAGTGCAATGATTACTCTTGTTTTTGATGTGTTGAGTGTAACTTATACAGGGCAGTCGGAGGCGAAAGTAGTGGTCTCTGGAGTGGAGTGCTGTCAATTCGCATGGCACGTGGCTTTAGGAGTTGCTCAGTCTACGTTTTATAGTTGGAGGAAGAGGTTCGAGTTAGGTGGAAAACAGGCGGAGCATGGTAATACAGGCTCTAAGAAGTCTAGATCTGTGACACTAGCTACGGAAAGTGTGCTTGATACCTTCATTAGTGAGAATGCGGAGAGCATTCCACATAGAAGCAAAAAAGGAAAGGATGATATAAGGGAGAATATTCGCAAACTTCCTTCCATCCTTAATAAGAAGAGCATACATAAGAAAGTGGGTGCCATGGTGGAAGAATTGACAGGAACGAGTGTAACCTTGCCCTCTTTTTACAATATTTGGAAGAAAGAGTTTCCAGACGTCAGCATAGACAAAAATACAGCATTCTCCAAGTGTAACATATGTGTAGTCATCAAGCAGAAAGTGGAAAGAACAAAAGATACAAGGGAGAGGCGCAACCTTTCAATTCAACAACGGGCACATATGTTGGAACAATGTTCCTGTAGGAGTCAATATTGGCATTGGCGTGCATTATCACATTGTTCACCAAAAAGTCACCTTTGCATAATACATGACAAGATGGATCAGGTCAAAACACTCACACCAAGAAGTCACCATCTCGCAAAGTCTGTTTGGAGAGGAGATCGCTTGAAGAGCAGCTTGACAGGAGCATTGACACATGGTTATGGTAGACGGGCTTATGGTCATTTCTCTCTTTATCTTTGGAAAGATGACTCAAACTTTCATGTTGGATCACTTTCTAGGATCCTACACTATCTTGAGTTGCCGGACGAAGACAAGTGTGGTGATCCATTATGGAAGCGTAACTACAGATTGCAAATTGATGCAAGCCCTAAAAGACACTCGACCACCGCTGCAAAGATAAGCTAAGCCTTGAGACACAAGAGATGATGCCTTCATCTTCTAGTGCCTACTTAGAAGGCTTCAATCCTCTTCCTCGAAATCTCTACTTACAGTTGGATAATGCATCAGGTCAAAATAAAAATAGATATGTGTTCTCCTACCTCTCTTATTTGACATGGCTTAAGGTATTCGATGAGATTCAGATTGGCTTCATGATGGTTGGGCATACTCATGACGATATTGATGCATTGTTTGGGAACTTTTTGACGTTAATGAGTTCATCGGATGCTCTAACTTTGCCTGAGTTGCTTTACTTGTTTAGCAAGTGCAATGCAAAGTCTCCTGTTCCATATTTTGTGGATGAAGTTCCAGATTGGAAATGCTTTGTCAAGGGATATATCCCTGATAAAGGCCATACCGACCCATTGCTATTCTGATTTAAAATGGATGGGAAATGGCCCATTATGCAATATAAGATGCGGCCAACCCATAAAGAGTGGATTCCAGAAAAAGGAATAAGAATGTGGAAGGAGGATGAAAATGGTGAGCCAACGTTACCAACAAGGGTGCCTAAAAATATCCCTCCAAGGAAGACATTGAAAGATCTTCCTGGCTTGGCAGACAGCATCAGCAAGTACATAGCATTATGGAATTCATTCTGCAAAAATCAAGAAGAGAGTGTGTTTGCACGACAGTACAAAGCAACTATGGATTACTGGAACGAGATTCTTTTATGTTTGGAAGATGTTTCTCCAGGAAGACCTCAAAATGATAACTTTTGGTTGCGTACAAGGCAAGAACCTCTACAAGTTGCCTTTACTACAGAGGTCGATGAAGCCGCTGTGCTTGTAAGACCTTTGCCTACGTATTGTGGGCCAGCAGATGGGCGTCCAGTGTTACCTATGGATGAGTTCGATCCTCATGCACATGTTACGAAAGGTATGTTCGTTTTAGTCCGACCTGGAGACGATGAAACTCCAACGTGGTTGGGCTTTACAGAAGAAGATGCCATCCTGGATCCAGAGCATGGAATAATTTAAGGGCTAAACTTAGCAATTTGGCAATTTTTTAGCACATTTTCAAAAAAATTTGGTTAAAGTAAATTGAAAAAATTGGAAAAAAATAACAATTTTAGCTTAACTTTTTTCGGGACTGCACCAATCCTGGAGCTCTTTAGCTAAATGCTAAAAAGTAAGACAGTGAAATTTTGTATTGTTTAGCTAAATCATAGAAACTTTTAGAATGAATTTCGGGCTAGTTTAGCTAACATCATTCTAGTTTATAAGAAATATATGATTAGTGATTTAGTTTCTGGCATTATGAATTAATTTGAGTCCTAGACTTTGCTAGTTAGTATTATTTTAGAACATTTTCACAAAAAATGACTAAAATAAGTGGAATATACTAAAAAAAGTGTGGTAATTTGGCTTAATATTTTCTGTTGGCTTAATATTTTGCAATGATGTTTGGGTTAGTTTAGCTAAACACTAGAACGTATGATAGGAAAAATGTGTAGAGTTTAGCTAAACCAGAGAAAGTTTTGGGATTGACATCGAGCAAGTTTAGCTAAACTCATTCTGGCTAATAAGAAATATGTGATTAGTAATTTATTCCCTGATCCAGAGTCTACCAATTATGGTCACATTTATGTATCATGATGGATGCCTGTTGGTCGTGACTATACAGTTTGCCTTACTAAACGTTGGCGACCCAATCCATCAGATCCATCAAGGTATATTGCTACCAACAAAATCCATACCCCTATTTGGCAAAGGGGAGAGGCGCGGGTTATCGGCGTGGAGCGCAGAGCTGCCACGCCGTGGTCTACTAGCTTCCTCCGACAAAACATCACACGCGGCGGTGTATTTGTGACATCTTTTGAAAAGCGCGGCCAAGAATACCCAAAGAAGGAGGAGTTTCTCGTCGTGTTGTCTCCGCTGAAATGACCCCACCGCCAAGTCCTTCGTGGGCTTGTTTGACTAGATCGACTGGAGGAAGAACACATCGCCTATAATACTGGTTCTTTAAGCACATTTATAGAGATGGCCAAAGAACCACCGTATAATCTCGTGACCAAGCAAGGAATTGTTGTTTATGCGTAAGTTGTCTTTCTCTCGAGAGAGCGTAGCCGACTCGAGTTCCCGCGGAGGAGAAAGCGCTGATAGTCGGTACCAATGATGGCAAAGCGGACTGCGAATGCTTGAGCATCCTGGAGCGGGTATATCGTGAACTCTTCCTCGAGGATCATCCGTAAGTGTATGCGCGGAAAGATAGTCGGGGACCGTAGGAGCTGCCGGCTTGTGAATAATTTTCAAAGGGCAAACTCTTGCAATATCAATATCCATCGAGCAATTCGCCCGTGGGGTTTGGCTTATTGATTAAATATAGAAGAGCTTGATGATCCACATAAAAGCGGAATTTGACTACCAAGAAGATAGTGTCGGCGTTGTACAAAAGATAAGGCCAAGGGCTTCCCTTTCGTGGGTCGAATAGTTGCGCAGCAGATTGGAGTTTTCACGGGCGTATCGATGGGCTTGTCCCGATTTGGTGCATACTCTTGAGCTAGAACAGCTCCAATCAGCAGCCCCAAACATCAACATGGACATGGAATGGTTTTGTCCCATTGAGGTGGTACTAGCCGCGAGGGGCTTCGTGGAGCTTGACTTTGAGTTCTTTTTAAAAGCTTGATTTGCATCGATGTCAAGTCCATGTGTATGGATTTCGGTCCGGTTTGTGAATTGGATGCGGCAAATGGGTGCCAATTCTGAAATAAAGGTGGCATAGAAGTTGACTTTGCCAAGAAAGGAACGCAGTGTCCTTGATGTTCGCAGTGGATATATGCTCATGACACAACTGATTTTGGTTGGGTCGTTGTAATGTCGCGTGTCGACTCCGCGACATGTCCTGCAGTACGCAGGAGGTGACACGAAGGTGCACTTTTCGGATTGGAGGCTAATTCCAGATTCATCACGAGCGTTGAAAAACTAGTTCAAGTTTTACCAAATGGTCCATAACGTGGGTGTAAGTGGAGAAGTCATCCCAGAAAAGACTTGCAGAAAGGGATGAACTTGCATGTACTCTTGAAAAACAGCAAGCATAATGCGTTGAAATGTGGATGGTGAGTTTGACAATCCAAAAGGAACGACTTTGTAAGCAAAGGTACCCCATGGAGTAGTGAAGGTAGTCTTTAGTTGATCTTCTTCTCGAATGGATATTTGATTATAACCGGAGAAGCCGTCCATGAAGGAGTACATCTCGTGGCCTGCTACATCTTCCAACACTTGATCCGTGAAGGGGAGAGGGAAATGATCCCTTTCCGTGGCTTGATTGAGTTTTCTATAATCCACACAAACGCGAATTTTTCCATTATGTTTGAGGGCAATAACAATAGGACTTACCCATTCTGAATGTTTGACCTCGTAGATAAGTCCAGCGTCCAAAAGCTTGTCAAGTTCGGCTTTAACCTTTTCACGGTAGTTTGGGTTAAGCCGGTACTGTCGTTGCTAGATGGGTCTAGCATCTGGCTTGGTGGGAATCGAGAGTTGTCCCAATTCTTTCTTGATACCTCGGAGGTCTTTGTAGCTCCAAGCAAAGATGTGCTTGAAACGTTTGAATAGCGCAATGGCTTGCTCCACGAATCTTTGGCGTGAGTCGCCGCGTGCAATCGGATTGGTTGATTTGTTCCAATATCAATTATGTCCAATGCAGGAGTTTGAATGTGTGGAATGACTTGATCATCACGAGCGGTTAATGGGCTGGCTCCGCGAAGTGCGGCGGGATGTTCATGTTGACCAATTTTGAAAAATAGTGGCGTGCCACTAGGAGTTGGTGTGGTGTCTTCTTGAACAGGAGGAGGAGCTGGGGGTACCGTCTCCTCATGTGGAACCAATGTGACGTTGTTACAAGGTGTCAAATAGGGGTCAACCAGCGTTGCTATGCCTTTATCAATATCCATGTCTTCCCATGGTTGATTGTATTCGGTAAGCCGTGGAGTGGCAAACCCTTGGCTTGTAACCGATAGGTGTTGCAAACTTGTTCGAGTCATCTACCGATTCGGGCCGCGGATCTACAGAAATGATCCGCCCCGTGGTCAGATCCATCGTCTTGATGAGCTTGCCATCCGTGGATAACAAGTTGATCTGTGGCCCGATGGTGAATGCTTTTAGCTTGTCTCAAAAAGGGTCGCCCTACTAACATTTCATAATCTCCGGATCTTCTCCTCGCTCTCCAAACACGAATTCCATGGTAAATTGTAGATCTCCAATATTGATCGGTATTGGTTGTGTAACTCCTTATGGTCGTGATATGGCCATTCGCAAGCTTGATGTCATAAGGGGCAGTATGGAGCTCCCTTATGCCCAATTGTCGCCCGAGATTATCCGTAATAAGATTGACCGCTACGCTGCCACCATCGATCCGAACATGGTGAACAAACCTTTTTGCCCACGCGGTGCATGCACCGTGGGTGTTGATGTGGCTTATGACAAATGTAATACAGGTTTTGTAAAATGTGCTTTCGTTAGTGCTGGACATAGTTGTAGGATAGTCGTAAGGCTGAGGAATTTTGATTTTAGCAAGTTCTTGTTGAAGTTCGGGAGGGATTGCGGTGAGTTGTGGTGGATCCGTGGGTTGTTGTTGCTCAGCAATAGATGTCGCTACATTGTTGAGGAGGTCGACTTCAGCAGCAATGTTGAGTGGTGGTGTTGCGATGTCGCGGGCATTCGTGGTCGTGGCTCCGATCGTGTGGTAGCATTGACAGACTTGAGTGCCTTACCTTCGCGACGCTCGATGAGTTGAAGCAGACTTTTCAAAGTTTAGGTTGAACATGAGGAAGTAGTTGATCCAGTTTGGGTGCAAAATGAACAGATTTGGTTGATGGCTCAGCTGGTACGAGAATCGGGCCAAAAACTTGGTGCACGGGGGTGCTTATGGCGTGGGGAATGAGGGAGAACCTCTCAATCCAGGTTGGAGGATTCAAGGCTGGTGTTGATTGCATGGTAAATTTCTTCTTGGAGTTGATCATCCAATTGTTTTTGAGTTGTTTGCTTTGTTGGCGTGGTTGTTGTTGTGGTGGCCGGGTGGCCGTTTGATAATCGGGCGGGCCTTGCCTTCCCTTGGCTTCCCATACTTGAAAAGGTGTAAGACTTAATGTCGTGGTTTGATTGGTGCCAGGAATTTGTATTTGAACTTGAGGAAGTTGAGGACAATCTGGGATCGATGACCCCATTGGTCCGCAGTTGAAACATTGGGACTTGCTTGGATCAAAAAGTGGAGCGAGGAGGTCCACGTTGTGGTTCTTCCGTTATTCTTTGGGGTTGTTGTTGTTGTCGTGGGCATGCACTCGCGGTTCGTGGTTGAGTTTGCGTGGGTACCTTATACACTTGGTGAACAAGGCGATGTCGTCTGGTTTGGTCGTGGATTTGTACATTCTTGATGTTGTGGTTCGCATGTTGCGGCGTGCTTGCAATGGATCATGCTATCCACGAGTTACACTCATTCGCGGATGTCACGAAAGTTGGCAAATAGTACACCAAATGTTATTTCTTGGGGAACTACCGTGGAGGCGTCGAGGTGTCTTGCGTGGGTGTAGCCGAGGGAAATGGGAGTATCGTGGGCTTGATCACCGCGTGAGGAAACATGAACAAGAGTGATTGACTAATTCAATGGCTTCTTGTAATGTCTTGGGGCGAAATACTTTCGATCCATAAATCGGATGTGAGAGGGTAAGCCTTGAAGAAACCACACTAGAATTTGGCTTTGGGTTGGAAATTCCTTCAACTTGTTGACTAAGATCTGCGATCCGGTCTGCAAAGTCTCGAGCCATTCTCCTGGTTCTGCTTGAGTGTGTTGAGGTCGATTCGTGGTTGTTGATCATCCGCAAAAGTGCCGTGAATGGGAAAAAAAAAGAGGTCTTCATGTGTATCCAATCTTGTTTCCGGTGGCTTTTGTTTGCCATCAGCCATTAGTGGGTGCTCCAATGCAGGGTCGTCGAAAAGATGTGGAATTTTAGTTTTGGATCGGAGTGACCATTGAGATCTGCAAGTGACTCAAATTCATCCATGTGAGCCTGAGCACTCTGGTCTATGTGTTTACCTTTATCATTTCAAAGAGTGGATATTGGGTTTTAAAGCATGTGTAGGAGTCGGCGCATGAATGGGTGTTTGCATTTGTGGAAAAGAAAAGGCGGAGGGTGTTGGTTCTTTTGCATAGGTACCGAACCGGCATAGGTTGTGTGAGATTAGTAAAAGAGGTGGGGCGGTTGTAGTGGGAACAAAGGTTGTAGCGGGCATGAGCAGTGTGGGGAGCAGATTAAAGGAAAGACGGTAGGGGAATTGACAAAGGTGGAAGCGGTGGTACGAAGTTCCTAAAGAAAGATTACCAATAGAAAAACATTTTGCGGATGTTCGAGAGAAAATTGCGGTGGATTACGCCGGATCTTGAGTTGGGGATTCCGTGGAGTAAATTCAAAGGGCTGTGTGCGACCTCGCATGATGTGGCGAACGAGGAACGGAACAATGGCGACCTTCCACGAGGGGAGGTCGATGCGGAAAGTTGTCGTGGTGTAGGTGGAACAGATTGCGCTCGCCTTACGGAGAAGAGACAATCGAACCGAGTGTATGTGGACATATTCGCCCGGGAGGCGCCGCTGCTAGATTCATGGCTTAATTTCGTGGTTGACTCCATCCCCGGTGTTGAATATAAAGGGAGTAAAGTTGAACATGGTATCAATACAGCTTTCAGAAGTGAGCCCCGCGAACAGCGGCCTTGATGTTTGGGGTCCCGGCACGGATCGCCTCTCGCAGTCTACGTAGAGATCCTTGAAGTCCGCAGTGGTAAATCTGAGACACTCTTGTCCGCGCGGATTTTGCTATACAGAGGAAAGAACAAGAAAAAACTCGGATAAAACAGCAATTGCAATACACAATGAAACACACAAGACACTTGTGGAGAACACGGCAATCCATTGATCAAAACAAGTGTACAATGAAGGCTCAAAGAAGCACTGTGATCGTCGATGTATACTCTTTCTGTAGTGACACAAAAGAACACTAAGAACCCTCAGGAAGGAGCAAAAATGCTACAATATATAGGAACACTGGTGGCCCTCTGGGGGCCTGAATCTGATCCTCATCATGACAACGTGCTCCACTACTTGGGCACTCGAGCAGGGAATCTGAGCTGTCCCGGCGTGCTAATGAGACAAGTAGTGGCCGCCCGTGGGTCCTACCTTTTGGGTCTTACGCTTCTTGGAGGAGCTTTGACCCTGTAGGTAAAACAGTGGATCCCTCTTCTTGGACACCGTGGCCCGGTGGGGCCTCGCCCTCATCGACAAGTATAGACACATAGTATGCGCCGGGCCACGGGGCTAACAATTTCTGCCCTGGCCTCTTGTTCAAGGTTAGTAGTGCTATTCTAGGTTTTAGGAATGGAGTAAACTCCATCCAAATCATACAAGTGTGTAGAAGATTTTAAGGACCACGGGCATCGATGCGTATGCGGAAGAATTGAGCATACTTGAATTAAAAAACCTTTTCAGTCTTATAGCTAAAAGGCAAAATGGATGAGCACATTTGAATATAATCTGGATGCATGGTTTCTGATTCGGGACCATGATTGAGAAGCGCTCAACAATGAAATGTTAGATTTGGAATTCGAACTTGTGTGCTATGTCCAGATGCTATCTTCGTTGATTTACAAACAGTAAGAGAGTGAGAGGATTATAAAATGAATCTTGGTGGGCAAAAGCTCTTCTTGAGCAAGAATGCTATTACTGATGGCTCTAAGATGGCTGCTGGTGCAAGGAGGAGTACATGAATAAAGCACAAGCAGAGGAGTTCTCTGCTTTAACCGTTTCAAGAATGCAAGCTGCTGAAGAAAATGGTTCTGACCATGAACAGGTAGCACAGGGGGGTAAAATGAATGTGGAATGTGAACCGATGAGATGGAGTAAGCATAATTGCATATATTTTAAGAAATCGCAGACGTGTAGACTTTAAGATTCAAAGAATAATGGACATCAGTTAGAAATGTTCTTAAATATCTCCTTGCTTTTTTCTATGGATACTAACTCATGGCAAAAGGATACAAAGGGTGAAGGGCTATAAAGTCGTGGAAAACCCAATGTACCTTTGGCCCTTCATGTGTTTACCATTAATATGCTAATTGATGATTGATTGGCTGCAGGTACGTGGTTTTCACCTCCCTTTGTATTCTATTTGCTAGTTTCTATGTGCTCTATGGAGAAAGGCTTTGGAGTAGAAGAGTTGCTCTGGAATATATGCTGCAGCAGGAGCGGACTTTAGGATCCTTATGATACAATGAAAAAATGTGATGGCAATGTTTTGCGCACACATTGTTTCCATGGATAAATCAAGGTATGAAAAATGTGTTTTTCTTACACAAATAGGGAAACAAACGGAACAAAACAAATGGCAAAGATCTGGCAGATTGACAATCAAGTTCAAAGGTGCAATTAAAAAATACAGTTTGCTATATGTTTGTGAAATTTAAATTATGAAAAATACTGGAGACGGGTTGTTTTGTTATGTAACTAAAACACGGCTCCCATAGTTTCAGTAATCTATGCTATCTGTACATTCTGCTTGACATTTTAAAGCAGTGAAAACAAGATATCTGATATAAAAGAATCTCTGATTTGGAATGTCACAAGCTGTATTGTTTATCTAATTTAATTAGCAATAAGATAAACCATTGTGGGAAAAAGAAATAGAAGTGAGATTTTACATGGAAAAGGCTGTGTAGATGTGAACATGCAGGCCTAAACTGTACTTGGTGACCATAATGAGTTAATAGAATAGAATAGAATAGAATATGATTTTATCGTCCACGGAGACCAACTGGCCTATAGAAGCACATAGCAAATATGGAAAAGACAACCTCAAAGTTTTTGTTAGAGAACTTGAGAATAGTTTTGAGTTTCTACATAAAGTCGCATGGCAAATACTAGAAAGTATGTACCCCATGTTAAAATGGCGAGATTCGTAGGCGAAAAATGTTAATGGTTATAACAGATATGTTGTTTTATCTTGTTGTGGTCTGTAAATGATGGAACATGATTCTTTAGACAGCAGGTACCATTCTCGTCATTGCATGATGAGTAATGGATTGATAATACAACTTAGGGATTGACCGAAGTTGATGTATGGGCTAGCTGGTTGGACTAGGCTAGGTCTGCTGGGTTTTTTTAGATACTTCAGTACATTGATATAACCAGTGTGACCTGCTTCTTGAGAATCATGTTCCTCACATCTACGTTCACTAAATAGATGGCAATATATTCGTACATTTGATAATCTCATATATTACAGGAAGACAAGTATGAACAGGAAGATTTTGATAAGGAAACAGTACTCCCATGGTGGAATGCTCAAGAATTACTATGCTTCCAGTCATGAAATGGCCAAGGAATTGGATAGTACTTATGTGGAACGCTTAAGTAAACCAAACACTATAGATGTGTCAGTTACTGAAATCAAAGATGATAGTAGCAAAGCTGAAGCTTGAAGCCGACGGGATTGCCAAAACACTCTTTTAATAATCGTAAGTTTTGATGTTTTGAACTGCATTATACTTGATGTTTTGAACTACATTATACTTGTACATGTGTTGATATATTCGTAGATTGCAGTCTAAACCACTATTGCTCATATGTTTTATATAAAATGGCATAAAACACTACTGTTCAAAGTGCAGTTGCAAAAAAATTATGCCACTTGGCGACACATTATGTGTCTTAAGTCACTTAAGGCTCTAAAGTACATACAAGATGTAACTTGAAGCCAAGAATGCTATCATATTACAGCAGACCCTCGCAATCCTTCTATATGGTTCCAATAGTGATCAGCTGATCCTGATTCTGTCAACCATGTGTTCGACCACTTTGGATTGTAAAGAAGAGTATCCAGATGCATCAACACAAGCAAATTTCAGGCATCAAACTCAAGACTGCAATTTGCTACAAGAAGTTGCAGGGTATTGCGAAAAGATACTTCTTCTAACCAGTGACACAAATCGAGTGTTAATTCATAGAAGTATATTGCGCTTGCTTGTTATATTAGGTGGGGCATGACCTCTGTTGTATAATTAGGGGTCTGCCCTCCCTAATATTGCAGCAATATAAAAAGAGGTTAGAGGTATGATTTTTTTTATTAATACCATTAGGTGACTATCCATTATGATTTGAGAATGGACACAATGGAAATATAGGAATATAAAGCTAAGCATAACCCATGTTAGCCGCAACATTAGGTGACTATCTAATATGATTTGACGATAGTGGACACAAATCGAGATACAGGAATATAGAGTTGGGCAATGAAGTATTGACATCCATATTTGTAGACGTCCATGACTTGAATTAGAGATTTGTCTAATTTGGGGTAAATTCATGACTTAGCATTTTGAAACATTGTGCATCTCCCCAATTTAGATTCATATTGACCTTTTGAGGCCATTGCAGTCCATTAAAATTAAGCCTTTTGCATGCATGTTTGTGCATGTGAGACATTTGGCATTAGCAAGCAAAAGGACTTGCATGCAAAGTCAACCAATGATGGCACCTCCTATAAGATGCTCATGCATAATATCACGACATTTGGCATCAAACAAAGGTAAAAAGGTTTTTTTTAAATGTTGGCAAGAATGATTAAAAAGGTTTTTTTGGTCAAAGGGCACTTTTTGCTTAACGCTTCAAAATATTGGAATGCATTTTTCTCTAGGGTCGCCATTAGGAAGCATTTATTACGTTAAAATACATTCTTTCTTTCTTGAATTGATGTTGGAAATGCATATTCTTAACTTCGTGGCAAAAAAGACAAAGGAAAAGAAAGACTATGCTAGGCCAGAGCTAGGACTAGCCAAAAAAGGCTGTGCCGTATGGCAGAGGTGTCTTCAGGGCTGTACAATTATGCTGAAAGGCTTTATGTGCTCTATGGAGAAAGGCTTTGGAGTAGAAGAGTTGCTCTGGAATATATGCTGCAGCAGGAGCGGACTTTAGGATCCTTATGATACAATGAAAAAATGTGATGGCAATGTTTTGCGCACACATTGTTTCCATGGATAAATCAAGGTATGAAAAATGTGTTTTTCTTCACGCCAAATAGGGGAAACAAACTAACAAAACAAATGGCAAAGATCCAGCGGATTGACAATCAAGTTCAAAGGTGCAATTAAAAAATACAATTTGCTATATATTTGTGAAATTTAAATTATGAAAAAAAATAATAGAGGCGGTTGTTTTGTTATATAACTAAAACTCGGCTCCAATAGTTTCAGTAATCTATGCTATCTGTACATTCTGCTTGACATTTTAAAGTAGTGAAAACAAGATATCTGATATAAAAGAATCTCTGATTTGGAATGTCACAAGCTGTATTATTTATCTAATTTAATTAGCAATAAGATAAACCATTGTGGGAAAAAGAAATAGAAGTGAGATTTTACATGGAAAAGACTGTGTAGATGTGAACATGCAGGTCTAAACTGTACTTGGTGACCAGAATGAGATAATAGAAGCACATATCAAATATGGAAAAGACAGCCTCAAAGTTTTTGTTAGAGAACTTGAGAATAGTTTTGAGTTTCTACATAAAGTCGCATGGCAAATACTAGAAAGGGTAAAATATGTGTACCCCATGTTAAAATGGCGAGATTCGTAGGCGGAAAATGTTAATGGTTATAACATATATGTTGTTTTATCTTGTTGTGGTCTGTAAATGATGGAACATGATTCTTTAGACAGCAGGTACCATTCTCGTCATTGCATGATGAGTAATGGATTGATAATACAACTTAGGGATTGACCGAAGTTGATGTATGGGCTAGCTGGTTGGAATAGGCTAGGTCTGCTGTTTTTTTTTTTTTTTTTGCCAGACTTTTAGGTATTGTTTGGCATATTGTTAGCTACACAGATTCCTCTAGAACTACCATGAATCCACAAGAGTTAGAAGGACTTAGGCTAGAAGCAGAGCCTCACATGAACCCAGAAGAAGGACTTAGGCTAGAAGCGGAGCCTCACATGAACCCAAAAGCCGAGTCCTCTACTCTGATGCAATGGAAAAGATCAGGACCACAACAGCCATGGTCTTCCTTAAGACCCTCTTTGATGAATTGTCTTTTGTGAGCAAATTTGTCTTTACCACACCTTCCGAGTTAGAGTTCATTACTACCACACGATGAAGGATGGCTAGACTTCCACTCGGCTCTCATAAAAGGCGTTTGAGAGCTTCGGGCCTTGAATGATAGAGCTAGAACACGGAAAGGGTGATTCCGAGAGAGGTATGCACGGATAGATGGTAATGTATCTCGAACAACCGGAAATATGATTCATGTGGTAGCAAATTTAACTAGTCCTCGCTGAGAGAGGATCTAAAAGATAAGGTCAAGCATGGAATACGAAACGGATTAATCGAAAGCTTAGAAAGGAAACCCATCAAACCCCCCACCTGGTTAAGAAAGTGTTGGCACAAACTATTAGAGCCAAACGTCCTGGTGAGACTGATAAAGAGTAAGAAAAAAAGAAAAGGGGTAGATGCTAAGACTATCTGGTTTGCAATGGTAGATTCCTCTCAGATAATTAACAGGACTAGAATTGGTTCAGGAACATATGGAACGGTGTACAAATGCAATATCTTGGGTTCTAGTTTTCTTAAAGACCAACCTTATTGTGTAAAATTTCAGAATGATGATGTGCGATTGGGTACTGCAAGGCCCGATGTGATAGTAAAGGCCATGATGAAAAATATGAGGGAGTCGCAAATGCAGGTTAGACATGGATCTATTATACGCTTCATTGGTCGTACAATTAGATTGGAAAGAACAGGGTTGATATTTCCTTATTGGAATGAGGGTTCTTGTGCATCTCTTTTTGTACATCATGGAGATGATGAGTATTGCAAGGCGTGCAATTAAAAGATTAGGATATAAGCTTAATGTGGAGGTCGATGTCTTTAAGCTTGAGCAACGGAGGAAGCAAGAGTTATATGTTGCTCAAAGAGTGGGTGATTTAACTATGTCATTTTTAAGCGGCTTGCTTAAGCTTCATAAAGAGCACCATTCACACATGGACTTGCACCCGGGCATATTTTGACTTTGGAAAAGAGAAAGGATGCACGGGCCCCCCAGGCTATTTATATTGGTATTTGTAATTGGGGAGAAGAAAGGCTAATAGATGAGCCGATGGAAGTGAAGCGGTGGGCATACAAAGGCGTGGATGGTCTTTGGCAAAAAGGCCATTGAGAATGAAAGACTTGCCTATCCGCACATGCATGATGATTTGTATTGGGGTCCCAAAAGAGATGGAACTAAGATGGTGGCTGCAGGGGTCGACGTCGATCGCTTAGGGGTAGCCTACTTTATCTATTACCTGGCTGATTCTGCACGTAAACATTCTCTCTTGGAGGCTATGGGTACTACTGAACAAAGCAAGAGGTTTCGAAACATGTGTGATTATTTGAAGCACTGTGTCAAATTCCAAATAGGAGACAAGGCACGCAAGTTTGATCTAAACAAGCTACTGAACACCATGCGGAGCACTTGGAATTGCTCTCCAACACATTGCACAAGACCCCAATCAGTTGGATTCCTCCCCGTTGGGTTAGGTGCGGACGATCACGATGCTTGACCAAGCTGGACCAAGTCACGCTTAGCATGCATCTATGAGCTCTCTTATATGCTTTCTTAAAAGTCAAAAATTTTTATTGATTGAACAATTGTTTTAGGCACACCATTAATAAAACATCCTTGCCATTTTATGTATTTGTTTTCGTTGCACTTAATTTCTTTTGTAATTTATAAGTCATATTGAGTTGTTTTTATTTTGCGCAGTTACATAAAGCGTATACGCAAGAAATTGAACAAACAACCTACTTACAAACCGTGCCAAAAAGTATGTCTCAACAACCGAGTACGTCTCATCAGCAAGAGACTATGTCTCGTCAGCAAAGAGAAGGGGCTGATGAAACTGGGCAGGGGGTTAACTTCTCCTTCCCGTCCTCTTTGAGAACTCCAGAGGGCTTTGTATTCCCTTCTCTACCTACATTATCGGAGGTTAGGGCAACAGCTTACATGGAGTGAGGAACATGCTAGAACAAATGAAGCTTATGCAAAAGAGTTGGTGAGACTAAGGGCAATGGAAGAAGTGGCCAGGAAAAAAGGTGTTACAATTACTGAGATTCATGGAGTTGCATGTGACATGGGCAATGTGTTGTTGCCCCAAAGGGTGTTAGTCCCAGCCTCCCCGGGTACAGACTATTCATGCATACTGACGGACCGTGTCAAGGCCAAGGATCCACAATCGACGCAGCGGTCGGGCCGTCAAAGACTCGCCAGAAGACCAAAGCGCACCACGCAGACAAAGACCACGCCTCGGCGTCAACAAGAGGCGGCGCCGATGGCGACGACCACCGCCGGCCAAAGCGTGATTTCGTGGCTTTTCAAGAGGCACCGCCAAAGATTCCTCAGAATCAGGCCTCCTTCCGTGAGTCGGCACCGAAATCATCCGAGTGTCTATATTGGGCCAAAGGCCATTGTACTATATATATGAGTAGAGCTAGCACATGAGTTTTTAGATGAGTTTTGAGTCTTGTCTCATTTCAGTTTTCTCGATTGCGAGCTCATGTATCTTCATTGACATCAAGGAAGCTTATTATTGTGATCTCATTGTTCTTGCTTGTTTCTTTTCTCTTTTTCTTGTTCTTTCTTGCAAATCCCGCGTGACATAGTTCCCGGATTCTCTGTTAGATCTAAGGGTCCTCCGCGAGGGTCGTCTTTGCGGGAGTTCGAACCCGCACCCCAAACACCGCCGCCCGCGGCCGGGTCTGATCTTTCTTTTCTTTCCATCATGTTTCGCCGAGGTTTCACTCAAAGAACTTCTTTGCCAAACGGCGGCTCGACCGGAGCGCCATCAACGATCGCGAGGCTGTTCGAGATATGTATGACAATTTGCTTATGACATTGAGGGAGGTCGATCGCTCCCGGTGCTTCCGGTCGGCACCTCCTACCCCTCGTGCTCATTCTCGACCGGGGTCTCCCCACATTGTCGCCATTGCTCACAACCGCAGCCTCTCACGAACATACCCCTTCAGCCACGCCTCATTATTTTTTCGGACTCGACAAAGCACCACCATAAATATCCCTTGGGTCACACCCCTCAGTAGTCCCAACCATCTTCTCCTCCCCTGAATGAATGGGCTACCATCATGTCACCTTTGGCCCTTCCTATGTTCATGGCATTCCAACTTCTCCATCTTTTCGGAAGACGCTCTTCCCCGCTTATCAAACCACAAATCTCAAGCCTCATGAGGGGCGGCTCTCAAGGCCCTTCCCACCGGATGCTACTTTTATGGCCCACCGGGTTTTTCGGTCCCACCCCTTGCACTCGGGCCTCGTGGCGGTTCCACCGCTATATGCTTCTGCATATCCTCAATCACATCCACCTGTCTATGCTCAAGTTCCGCCTTCATCCCCCACTCAAAATTTGAAGTCGACTTATCCCACTTTTGGCAACACCAAAGACAAACCTCTCGATCGAGTGCTTCTAACACATGGAGGAATTTGAAGCCTTGGCCATTCTGAATGGTCATGCTCAGCCCCAACTTAAATTTCATATCTTTTCGACCACGCTCAGAGGTGCCCCTCATCAGTGGTTAATGGACAACAAAAGTCACTGGAAACAGAGTTGACAAGAAATGAAAACTGCCTTTCTGTCTCATTATGGCACCACGGATGATGATCAGTTACTTCTTAAGCAACTCAATGACCTTCAACAAGAGCCCACGGAGTCCGCCAGGGATTTTGCGGACCGTCTTCACATTCTCGTCAGCAAACTCCAGGAGTACCCTACGCAAAGCCAGATCCTTGTCTGGTTTCTGCAGGGCCTTCCTCCTGCCATTCGCCTTATGATAGAATACCTGCGTCCAAAGTCTTTGGAGCAGGCCATTGAATTGGTCAATCATTCGGTCAATGTTTCCTCTCGAGGTGTTGCTCTCCAGGAACTCCCTTTCATGCCCCCCATCATGGTTCCTCAGAACTCTGTTCAACCTCAGCAAGCAAATCCACAACGCGCTCACATCTGGTGTACTATTTGTAAATATCAAGGTCATCTGGCAAATGAATGCAATGCCTCCAATGGACCTCCTCATTGTAAAAGATGCAATATGTGCAATCATGCCACGGAAGAATGCACGCGATCTCATCCTACACCTTTTCGTAATAAAATGGTCTTTCAAGTTCAGACCACCCCTCAACAACAGCCGTCCTATCTGCCTCAGCAATATCAAAATCAACAACCGCAGCAGTATCAACAAACACAGCAATCTCAGCAGCCACGGGGACAAGGCAATCGTCCTCCCTTTGATCCTTCAAAAGCTCAATGTTATCATTGCCATGAATTGGGTCACACCACCACGGCGTCCTCGCCTTCCTCAAGTTCAAGTTCAACTTCCGGTTCCAATCAACTAGCTTCGGCCCAGTCTCCACGGCTTATCAACTCGGGTGGCCAACGGTAAACAGGGGCCCTCTTCCCCGCTTTTGAGAAA
Source organism: Isoetes taiwanensis (assembly GCA_021234155.1). NCBI lineage: Eukaryota > Viridiplantae > Streptophyta > Lycopodiopsida > Isoetales > Isoetaceae > Isoetes > Isoetes taiwanensis. The sequence goes on along the minus strand of JAJEKV010000009.1, from coordinate 16,908,282 downwards.
GCCTCCTCGACCGCCTCAACAACAAATGACCTCGCTAGCGGCGCCTACTTCCAATCCTATAGATCAACAAGCTCGGAGGAGATTTATCAGGCTCTCAACCCTCCCCGTCCAACACCAATTGGGTTGGTCTTGTTCAAGATCACACTCGGGCTTCACGCCCTTTGACCATCATTCCTCATGACACGCGCCTTTGCTTTTGCCGTGGAAATTGTCCCTCATGAAGATGATAAAAAGTTCACTTCGCGACCGATCTTTTGACAAACCGATGCCTCACGCCATGCCTAAAGTGAGACAAAGTATTCTCAAACTCATGCGGTCAGCGGAAGGTCGAACCTTGGCAAATGTTCACGCCACCACCCTCGGGCTCAAGAAAATGAGGTCGCACCGTCATCATCCACCAAGCAGCTCGCCTCACCATATCCAAATATTGTCTGCTGAGGGTCGAGCTTCAAAGAAGTCTCTCGCTTCCTTACCACACGGTCCCCAGCTCCATTGACCCTCAAGGACCCCTTTTTCACATGTTCCTTTGGAACTTCAGGAAGAACTTGCCAAGATCAAGATTCCTTTGAGCCCGGCCACCATTTTGGAAACTCGTCCGCTCTCAAAGATCGGGTTACCTCTTCCCACGGTTCTCCGTTGGAGCTGTTGTAACTTCAACACCCACGGTGCATGCCACGGTGGGCAATCATCATATCCATCATGTCCAAATTGATGGTGGTAGTGTTTATCAATCTCATTACATCGATAAAACTCCTAAGCAATTGGGCATCAAACAATTATACCGCGCCCCTTATGACATCAAGTTGGCCAATGGCCATATCACGCCCTCAAGGCGCCACTCCTCTTCTCCATATCAGCATTGGTGATCTCAAATTCCCCTGAATTTGGTGTTTGGAAAGCTGGAGAAGACCCTGGTGACTATGAAATGCTGGTTGGACGACCTTTTCTCCGACAGGCCAAGAGTATTCATTACTGGGCCACGGACCAACTTGTTATCACTGATGGCCATCTCAATGCCACCATGGATCTCGAACCGGCCAACCGATCTCGCCGAGAATGCCGAACCTTCCATCTCGACACCGACTCGACGAAGCCCAAAATATTTATCGTTTCAAGCACCTCCAGCGGTCTCCCTCTCATCTTATCCCGAGTATGTCGATCCTTGGGGTGACATGACGCCGATCGACCAGCCGGGGGCCGCTCTTTTGGACCCTTACCTGGCTTCCTGCAATCGCATTCAACGACTTGATCATTTTTTGGACCCACTTTCTTCTTCAGAGACAGTTGATGTACATGCCGTCATGAAGCAACCCTTGCTTGATGATGCTCAGCAGCCTCTTTTCTTCACAACACAAAATGCTGCTCCTCCCGTCATGCTTCAAATTCTCCCCGCCATCACGCTTCGGACACGAGTTTGTTCCTCACATTCAAACTCCCGAAGTGGAAATAGTGGACATTGGAAACAATCAACCAGTCTGCTTAGCTGCTAAACTTCCACCGACCTATAAGGCACGCGCTGTGACGTTGTTCAAGAAATTCAAACATATTTTTGCTTGGAGCTACAAAGACCTTCGAGGTATCAAAACAGAATTGGGGGAACTCACCATTCCTACCAAATCGATGCACTACCAATCTAGCAACGACAAGATGTGCTCAACCCAAATTACCGCGGACCGCCAAGGCTGAAATCGACAAACTCTTAGCTGCTGGCCTGATTTATGAGGTCAAACATTCTGAATGGGTGAGCCCCATCGTCATTGCTCTCAAACACAATGGTAAGATCCGTGTTTGCGTGGATTACCGAAAACTCAATCAAGCCACCTGAGTGATCACTTTCGCTTTCCCTTCACTGACCAGGTTCTTGAAGAGGTTGCTGGTCATGAGATGTACTCTTTCATGGATGGTTTTTCGGGGTACAATCAGATTTCTATCAAAAAAGCGGATCAACTCAAAACTACCTTCACCACCCCGTGGGGCACTTTTGCCTACAAGGTGGTCCCTTTTGGTTTGTCAAACTCTCCTTCAACCTTTCAGCGCATCATGCTCTCTGTCTTTCAAGACTTTATGAAGGATAAACCTTTTCTTCAGATCTTCCAAGATGATTTTTCTGCCTACAGCTCCCTGGATGATCATTTGGACAAATTGGAGATTGTCTTTAAAAAATGTGATGAATCTGGCATTAGTCTCAATCCTGAGAAGTGCACCTTCTGCGTCACCTCAGCGCTTACATTGGGTCATGTGGTCGGGAAAAAGAAGGCATCACCACGGATCCCGCTAAAATCAGTTGTGTCCTGAAAGCTCAAGCACCGTCTAATGTCAAAGAGACACGCTCTTTCCTGGGTAAGGTAAATTACTATTCCACCTTCATTCCTGGACTTGCAGCTATAGCTGACCCCATTCATAAACTCACGGGTGATGAATCCACTTGGGCTTGGAATCCCCAAGCGGAAGCTGCTTTTCAGAGGTTGAAGCTGTTACTTACTCAGGCCCCGGTACTTGTTCCTCCTAAATGGGACAAGCCCTTTCATGTTCATGTTGATGTCTCTGCCTTTGCCATTGGTGCTGTTCTCTCTCAGGCCTATGATGACACCACGGATAAACCAATCCACTATGCCAGCCGGAAACTCAATCCTCGGCTGAAATTAACTATTCTCGCCATTAACGGAAGCCTTGGGCTTAGTCTTTTTGTGTCCAACGCTTCCGACATTATTTGCCGGAAGCGGATCAAGTTCTTTGTTGATCATCAAGCTCTTCTTTATTTGATCAACAAAGCCACGCCCACGGGATGCATTGCTCGCTGGGTCCTTCTTCTGCAAGAGTTTGCTCCCTTCGAAATTGTTCATAAGGCAAGCAAATCTCATGTGGTGCCTGATTATCTTTCACGCATCCACACGGATGATCCATCCACGGGTGTTTTTGACGCCTTTCCGTGACGCCAATTGTTCCCCGGTCACGGCCACGCCCCCCATTGGTTTCACAACTTTCGCCAATATCTTCACCGGTGTTTTTACCTCCCCGATCCGACGCTCTCTCCGGACAAGCTTCGCTCCCCGCCACCGCCGGGCCGTGAGAAGTCCGTGACTATACCATGGTTGCAGGCCATTTGTATAAACGAGGCAAAGACATGGTCCTCTGTCGTTGTGTCCTTCCTCATGAGGTGCCCGATATCGTTCGACAAGCCCACGATGGGCTTGGTGGTGGTCATTTTAGTGGTGACGCCACGGCACGCAAAATTCTTTTGGCAGGATACTTCTGGCCCACGCTCTTCAAAGATGCCCATGCTTATGCTCGCACGCAGACGCCTCGCCGGCCGCGGGGAAAGCCCACGGCCCGTGACGCTCTTCCATTGACGCCGGTCGCCACGCCACATCCCTTCAGCAAATGGGGAATGGATTTTGTGGGACCCATGGACCCACCGGCGCGGCACACCCATGCCCGCTATATTCTGGTCATCACGGATTATGCTACCAAATGGGCAGAAGCTTGTGCACTTCCGCACAACACCGCTTCCAAAGACGGCCAAAGGTCCTCTACACGCACATCATCACGCTGCTTTTGGTTGTCCCACCGAACTTGTTAGTGATCGTATGCGTGCATTTGTCAACCATACTATTAAGGAGCTGATGGATTATCTTCACATCCAACACTGGAAGAGTACACCCTATTATCCTCAAGGAAATGGCTTGGCTGAAAGTACCAACAAAACACTCATCACAGTTCTCAAGAAAATTTGTGACGCCATGAACCGATTAAGGTGACAAGTTGCCCCTCATCGTTTCTTTGGGCTTACAACACTAGTTTCAAAATAGCTACTGGTCACACTCCTTTCAAACTAGTTTATGGTCAAGAAGCTCTCATGCCATTTGAATATATTCTTCCAACTCTCCGTTTCCAACTCGCTACAGCACATAATCCACCTGCTGCACTCAAGGAAAGGGTTTATCAGTTGGAACAGCTTGGATGAACTTAGGCGTGATGCTTATATTCGTGTTCTTCATGGACAACAGCTTCGCGTAAATCAATCGCATGACAAAAGACTTAAGACAAAAACATTCAAAGAAGGAGATTTGGTTCTTCTTTATGATTCTCGCTACAAAAATTTTCCCGCAAGTTAAAGTTCGGGATGGCTTTGGTCCTTATCAAATTGTTCAAGTGGTACAACCCAAATTTTTTCAAGTCGGTGAACTCGATGGCACTCCATTACCTACACCGGTTAATGGCTTTCGCCAAAACAATTTCATACAAACGTAAAAAGTCAAAATCATCCACAAGATGTTGTTCCGCAACAAAGACACAAACAGATAGTGACTAACACGCCGCATATTTATATTATAGAGGTGAAATTTTTACAAAATGTGAGCAGAGCCCATCTATTTCCGCTATGGGCGTAACCCCCTATTTACAAAAAAACCGGGCTGAGAGCCCTATCTACTAAGTCCTGGAGAAAACCCCCTACCCGGTTTGGAGCGAGGTGATACGCAGGATGTGGTAGTAATTCTCCCCGATCCCGCCAAGCAGGTGAATCACCACCTCCATCCCGCCTTCGTCGGGGATCGGATGCTCACCATCCCTGACACCACTCGGCCCATGGCAATGCCACTTGCTGTGGCACCGCCGAGGTCCAAGCAGTCCATCTTGCAAGTAATCCACCTGTGCGCTAGATTCGGCATAGTGCACTTGTCGCGGCCCCCCAGCCAGACATACCGAAGCGCCATCGGGTGTCTCAAATTTTCCACCATCGTTCGCCTTATATAGCCAAATCGAGGACCTCCCCTCACGACGTGGACCAATCAGAAATTTCGCCAACGTGTTTGCAATGCAAGGCTGTTTCTAAATGGGGAATCTTTTCTCCCGCCGCATATCTAGCCATGGTACCTTCTGACACCTTCGTTTTAATGATATCTCACTTCGAGTTGCCAGCATTAAATGACATTCCTTCTTTTCACGCCCGTCGAACATTAATGAGCGTCCTTTCGCCAGCTGTCACATCCGATCATTCTCTTACGTCTCATCACCACCGTTCCTTGCTTCTCCCTTTACCGTTTGGGGACTTAGCCAAAATTTTGCCTCTCCATCGCCTACTTTGCATCTGTCGCCACCTGGCATCATCAACGGTTGCCGGTTCATCCTCCTCATGCCCCTTCGCCAAACACTTATGCGCCCTAAAACCTTTTTGCCTATCTGTGTTTTCGTCTTCCGCTCTCCGCTCTCCGCCTTCTCAAGATCATCCTTCCGGTTCCTCTCCGACATTCTTCGCCATGGTTCCTGCACCCAAATTTTCGACCCTTCAAGCTTCTACTCCACGGGATCCGGCTCTTTTCGAGTCTATGTCTTTCTTGACGCCCACCTTTCGGGACGCCCTCGTTGGCCCGAGTCGGGAAGTTGCGGAACGCCACAAGCTTTATGAATTCTCACACATGGACCTTCCGGCACCAAATCCAGACCAATTAAAGCAGTTTGTTGCTAATATCGTCAACCGCCCAGAAGGATAGGCTACTGTGGTCGATGGCACCACGATCTTGCTTACTCAGCCCCTGATTTCTGAGGTATTCCATATTCCTTTGCAAACACCTTCTTTATCTTGGGCCGCTTTACAGGACATAGATGTCACTGAGTTTGGCGCTGTTCAATATCAAGCGAACATGCATCGCCTCACAAATATCGCAAGGCCCCATGACACTTTTGTCAAGTTTCTATGGCGCAAATTCCTTGGGTATTCTATCAAGAACACCCATATCAATAAACCATTCTACAATGTGGTTATAACGGCCGTCTGCTCCACTCACTTTCTTGATTGGCCACAAATGTTGTTCTACAGACTCCTACAAGAAGTCGATCGCCTTCGGGCTACCCCCTCCTCTGTCTCTGAAGTTTCGGTGGGTGGCCATCTTCAAGCTCTCATTCGTCATTATCTTCCCCGTTCTGTGTCCCTTCCATTTCTCATGCCTCCACTCAGCCATCTCTACGTTCCCTTCCTCAAAACCAACAGGCTGCACCTTCACGCCAGATTTCTCCTGGTCATGTTCCACAAAACCACACGCATGTCACTGTTTCCTCTTCCTCCTCTGAAGCCACGCCCTCCAATTCTTGTCATGTCTCTCAGACGTCCCAAACACGGCCACAACAGGGCCCTCCACCTCCACATCCTCGCCAGCTTCTGTATCAATATCAGCAGGATGTTCAAGCTGCTGCTCTCAAGTTGCAAGAATCACAGGAAGCTCTCATGAATGGAGTTCAAGCGTCCCTGGAGGCCTCCAATGCGGTTCACCGAGACCTTCAAACTGCTACCACACAAGTTCACACTCTGGAGACACAGCTTCAAGAAAAGGACGAGGCCTTTTTACGAGCCCGTGAGGATCTCACGACTGCCCACGCATCGTAACAACCGCTTCGCGACAAGCGGGCTCCGCCATAAAACCACCATTCAGAATTGTTGGAGCAGAACAAGACAAAGGACACCCTCCTGGGTGACAAGGAGAAAGACATTGCTAAGCTTGACACCTTGTATACAGAGCTTTCTCAGACTTACCGCACTCAAGTTCATGATCTGACCGAGCGTGATGCTCGCCTCACCTCCTTAGAAGCTCAGCTTTCCACGCTGACCATTCAATTGACGTCTCTCCAGGATCGCCTTATGGAGGCTCGTAAACGTAAAATTGTTGATGATGCCGAGATTGCCACGCCAAGCCTCAATACTCCCCGCAATCCTCTTCACATGCCATGCTTCCTCCGAAACGGGTTCGTGATCGATCCACGCCTTCGTTAGAAAAGGACAACCGGATCCGCGATCTTGAAAATCAGCTCCAAAGAAGTCGTCCAATCTGAAGAGGCCCAAACCAAACAGAAAACTACTTTAATCTTGGTATCCACATCGCCCGGGATTTTGCTATTCCTTCCAGCTTACTGGATTATGTGGGTTGCCCGACGCCACTACTTTTTTTTCAAGTGGTACCGATGGTCACCTGGTCCCCCCGCGCGAGAGGGATTTTTCCGGATCCGGCCGGACCTCTCAATAGCGTACAAAGGTTTGCTCTCAGGCCCTTTTTGGTCTTCGACCTCCTTCACCGTGGAGGGACCCTGATCTAATCACTTTCCGGTTGTCCGGCCCGATGGTGTACATCTTCCATGACTTCTATCCGGCCGATACCTGTGACAAATTTCGTGGATTCGCCACATCGTAACTTTCGTGGTGACTCACGTGTTCAATGGTTGCTCTTGGATAACAACCCCTATCCGGCAGATTATGATCGACTCACGCCCTTCATCGAGTACATGCCGAGCTTGCTCATCATTTACCTCTCAAGCTGAAACGAACAGTGCGAAAAGAATCTTGGGCATCCCGAGGATCTTCCGCTTGCCCAAGTTTATATGCGATTTTTGGCGGGCTACCATCAATTAAATGCCATTCGATAGCAAGACAAGCATCTACGGGATGGGATAGTCCTCCGTCTATACTATACTCTCTACTTCAATGGGATCGATGGTGCAAAGCTCTTGATCCCACCTTGTACGCGAATTCAGAGAGCAGGCTCAAGAGCCCACACCCACCTGCATGGCTCCTTCTCCATATGCTTCACCGGGTGCCCCTCCACCCCGGTTTCTTACCTCGACCGGGCGTCTTCCCTTTTGGACGAAGGTCATGGATGGCCACGCTGGGGGAATCCTCCACGTATCTCGACCGGATCTCATGCGGTGGGATCCCCGCTTTGTCCGGACGCCTCGAGTGGGAAGCGGTGCCACCTTGGAACAAAATACCAATTGATCTATATTGCTAATGAGCGTGGTTGGCAACGCCTGCTGATGCTTTGCATGGCCTTGATACTTTCTACGTAATGCAGCCACCTCACCGCATCCTTCACCCACCGCCAAAGTTGGTTTTACGCCGCTTCTCGATGCATCCTCGCCGCCTCTTTAAATTGGCAAAGGGCCCATTTTTTATCGCGAACTGAATGCTGCCGCCGGTGCCTTCGGTCTCCGTGACCGCTTCTTATGGAGTGCTGGTTTGTTCCTTCCGATGCACATGTCGCCTCGAAAGACATGGTGCGCCTCTCACTTCCTCATTGATGCCGATCCCGCCTTGGGCTCACCACTCGACGCGACTTCAAACACGCCAGACCTCATTGCCCATTACCATAATGGCGCCTGGCCTCATTCCCCGTGAAGATCACTTTCGCATCGGTTTCCCCGCCCTCGGAAGCACTTCCTCCTTTTCTTCGTGACCGTCGCATTTGGTGGGGAGTGTTAGTCCCTTGCCTCCCCGGTACATGACTATTCATGCATATGACGGACCGGTCAAGGCCAAGGATCCACAATCGCGCTGGTCGGGCCGCCAAAGACTCAGCCAGAAGACCAAGCGCACCACGCGAGACAAAGACCACGCTCAAGGCCAACAAGAGGCGCCGTTCAGACAAGTGATCCCGTCCCGCCACCGCGTCGGCGTCCAGGCGTGATTTCAGGCTTTTCAAGAGGCACCGCCAACATTCCTGCAAATCTGCAAATCAGGCCTCCTTCCAGGAGTCGGCACCGAAATCAGTCAGAGTGTCTATATTGGGCCAAAGACCATTGTACTATATATATGAGTAGAGCTAGCACATGAGTTTTTAGATGAGTTTTGAGTCTTGTCTCATTTCAGTTTTCTCTCGATTGCAAGAGCTCATGTATCTTCATTGACATCATATTATTGTGATCTCATTGTTCTTCCTGTTCTCTTTTCTCTTTTTCTTGTTCTTTCTTGCAAATCCCGCGTGACATAGTTCCCGGATTCTCCTGTTAGATCCAAGGGTCCTCACAGAGGGCTGTCTTGCAGGAGTTCCCGAACCCAGACCCCAAACAAAGGGGCGAATTACGAGGATGTGGAAGCTAATTTAGACATCAAACAGTTCAACGCCGACTGGCCAAGCAGGAGAGCAGGCAAGTATAAAGCATACGGCTGCAAGGTCTCTAAAGTCCGAGCTCAAGCTTTGGAGAGATGGGTTCAAGTGAAAGGAACTATGCTAAAAAATCATGAATTCATCAAGATGTTTGCCAAGCAAGTGTATTATGAGATTGTAAAGGGTGAGCTTGTAAATTTCGCTAGCAGAAAATAGAAGCACGGAAGTGGTAGTGGCTGCCACAATATTATGAACTAATCTCAGGCTGCCACAATAAGTATAAACTGCTTCCTACTAAGAATGTTTTGGTACCTGCAGAATCTATGATTGGGGTTCGAATCCCATTCAAGAAAGTAAAACACAAGCTGAAGGGGGCAAGCACAGCATTTCACTTGCCAGATGAAGTCCATGAGACATTGTTATCACAACTTCCAGCAATTGTAGATGACATGGACTAAGTCAGATCTGTGGTACTTTCCAGAAATATTGTAATACTTTGTTCATATAAAAGATAAGAACTGAACAAATTTTCATTGTACATGATATGGACTACTTCAGAAGTGCATTAGGTACATCAATGTACATAAGATGTACAATAGATGTACATCTTATGTACATATGTTGTACATTCCAGAAATATTATAAAAATTTGTTAAGTGTAAGTTGATTAGAATTGAACATAAGAAAGTTGAATTGCATAAACATTAAAAATAGTTTCAGTCATGGCAAAGATAAGAAATGGACAGGTTTTCATGTACAAATGGTTGATATATTTATATTGTGGACATAAATACAACACACCTGAAAATGAGCATGGCTCATAATTCATGGCATAGCTTCAAAATGTCAGTAGGAGCCTGATATCTTATGACTATTGCATCATGTCTTCCAGCCCGCCAAGAGGCTGAAGAGATATCCTCTAAAGCAAGAGTTCATGCGGTTTCTATAGCAGCGTGCCAATCGGTACATTTCATGGTTGCTCGCCCTCATAATTTTCAATATGGCCAACCTTTTCCCAAAGTCCGGAACAAAGAAGATAGAGGCGATAATCGGTCCCCAACCCTATGTACTTTGCAAAATTGTGTTGGTTTGTATTACCTCTCCCCTGCAGCAGAACTCTATCTCTTAGTTTCTTAATAGTCTTTTGTGTTTCAGTCCATTCATCTACAAAGCAAATATAGATCACTTAATTATGTATACACACTCATAATTGTACCAATAAGAAAGACAGTAAAAACAGAGTACTCAAGTGCAATGAACAAAAAATTTGATACATATATTCATAACATTTGAATTTGTACATCAGTCAAAGTTTGTACCAACAATGGGCCAGTCGAGAGGCCAATAACATGATGGCAGTTTCTCCATTCCTTGCTCCATATATTGACTAAATTTAGGCAGCAGAGCACCCAAGTTGCTGCCATAGTTTGTCAGCAAAATTTGTTCCACCTGCCTCACGATATGCTATCTCTGCTGCATTAGTCATTGGATGCTCTTTCACATAAACTATACCATCTTCAGCCATTTTGAATCCATTAAGTCATGGAATGAGCTCCATGACAAGCAATCTATCGCCAGCTAATATCGGTGTCCAAGAGAAAGAACATATGTAGCTTCCTACAGGATTCAGAGTGGATTTGTATCTTTCGTCATCGATCGGAATCAGATTTCCATAGTACTGGGGTACTCTTTCCATACCACAATTAATGGCTTCACAAACAACCCCTTTTGAGGTTCAAGAGGGTGTTTGTGTGGCGAGTCCAACACTTGCTCCCCCGTAAACAAACTTCAAATTTTATGGAAAAAGCATCACAAATATGATCCACAATTGGTTGAAGATTTTTAGAAGTTAGTGAAGACTAGATGGCAACATCAAACCCTTCTCTTACAAATGCTAACAGTGATGCTAACCCCGCCTGCAAAGAAAAAAAAAAACAATTTCCTAAATTGAATTGAAGCTCATCTTTACGGATCTGTTTGGTATCTTGAGTTAATATTTTCATTCTTGTGCACACTCTTGCCCAACACGTAATTTAAGTCAAAGATAATGAGCTTTCTCCCCGACTTAGATGATTCAATCGCCAAACAAAACACTTGAGAGTCTATTCACAATTTATAATTACATTTCAGATTACACAATTGAGAAAACACATTAATAATTACACAATTGTTACTTGCACAGGTGTAAGTGAGAAAAAAAAATCATTTTTTCATTATTTATTGAGTACAAAGAAGCTCGGAGCATGACTCATACAAAACTGTAATTTACAAACAAGTCAAAGAGACTATCTACCCTGTGTAGGAACAACTGCTTGTATATTTATCTCGCCTTCTACAATTAATGCCTCCATTAGATGATCCCTCCGTGACTTGGCATAGGCATCAATGAACCAACTGGGTGTCGTCTGCATGGTGCACAAGTATTAAAGGACTATACCAACAAATAACTAATAGGAAAATAACATGTTCTACTTACAAAAATGGAGCTTGGCTGTGCAGCAACCATGGCATCTATGAATTTGTGCATGTAAGCCAATGTATATGCAAGGGTTGCTGGTACTAGTTTCTGACACTTTAGGACAGAAGACAGGAGCATCAAAGTTCTTCCTACCATGGCTTAAGCTATTGGATCCGAGCATCATGCTATTGATCACAAGCTTATGAAACCTGCAAAATTGCAATGTGAGAATAAACAAAGCATAAGAAATTGCAATATGAGAATAATCAAATCATAAAAACAAAACAGAAACTCATACTTACTTCTGGACCACTTTAGCATCGGGTACATAGCCTTTGATAGGAGAGAGGATCTGTATACATGGGCTAGCTATAGATGGAAAAGAGCTTTTCACTGGACCAGCAAGCACAAGTATTGCCAATGCCACATTTGGGCCTTGCAGAATTGGAACAAATATGTATTGGCATCTTGCAATCAAAATGCCATCCAGCCCTTCCTTTATGTTACTGCTTGCATTGCATCCCCCCCCCATTCTTGAGGGAATTCACAAAATCCTGGAAGCTGTCCGGTCATAACATAAAAAACTTGTGTTTCCAATCAGATGGAAGACAGCTACAAAGGTACCTGCACACAAATCCAGAATACATATTAATACATAAGATGAGTGACTCAGGGAATGAAATAACATAAATATGTTGAAATGCTAGCCTACATCCCATAGACATCTACCATCTTAGAGGTCAAGTCCGACTTCCAGAACTTCGTCAACATCACTTTGAAAGACAGAGGGTGCGGGCTTAGGAGGACAGTCCTATAAGGAGTGAATGGAACCAACCTTTTTCGGTCGGTCCACTAAACTTTATAAGGAAACAACAGCATTAGCAAAAGAATATATCTATTGTAATCAATTGTATATTACTCACCTTGTTTTTTCATCACCTGCTTCAGCATCTTCTGTGGACTGCTGCACCTTGTTTGTTATCACATCAATATTTGCTTGTAGTTCCTTCTCTTCATCTTCCAGTTCCGACTCAGCAGGATCAGCTTCCTTCACGGCATGTGATCATGTCATATGTACAAAAAAATGTGGTTAATTATCATAAATCTGAGATGTTTAACAAAATTAGCTTATCTTGCACATACCTCTTTCTTGGTGGTGGTGGCACTTTTTTGCCTGGAAATTTTCTTTTCGGAGGACATTTTTTTGTTGCTGGAGATTTTGCCTGTTTTTTGCCTCTTGGAGTTACATCACCAGCATTCTTTTGCCTCCTCTTTGGAGTGGACTCAACTTCCTCTTCCCTGGTATCTCCTGGGTTAAAATCTGGATTTGTGTCCATTGTAGCTTCTGTAACAGGTACAGAACTGGCACCTGCAGATGATGCTGAGACAGAAGCTGAATCTTTCTTAGGAGCTTCTCCAATTACTAATTTAGCACTTGATGATGAAAGTGTTTCTGTTGCAGCAGTCAGTGAAGGCTTTGCACCTGCAACTGCTTTAGCTTTCTCAACTGCCATCCTCTCTATTTCCTCAACTTCACTTTGCCATGTTCGAGGAGGCACTGTTGCAGATGGTTCTATTACCGGCACTGTAAATGTCATTAGTGATCTGGAGCTGGAAGGTTTCGGGTCTATAGATTCGGTCTGCTTATGCTCAATAAAATCTGTAAAGAGAGTCGATGCAGATCTCAAGAACATCAACCATTAAAGTTGCTTCTGGGATAGGAACAGCCTCATCTGCAAACAAACAAATGATCTAAATTTCAATAGACATAAAAGAACATGAAAACAGAACTTAAACAATGAGAAATATCTGGTACATTCTGCTTCAACATGTCCATTTCATGTACATAAAATGTACCAAATGTACGTAACTACATTTAACTGTAGCCAAATGTACATGTACATGTGCCTCAATGTACATAGATGTACCTCAATGCACCCAGATGCACCCAGATGTACCCAGATGTACATCAGATGTACCCAGATATCCAGTTAGGGAATGTAGATCTATACCCAAAAAAAGCACATATATGTAAAAAATGCACATACTTATGAATCCATCTACCAATGCTGTGACATTCCAGCACAGTATACGGTCCCAGGACGTATACTGTACTGCCTCGTCATGCGTACACGCCATCCCGACTGACGTGTACGCCGACGTGTAGCCAAGTAGGTAGCGCCCTAGGGGGGGCAACTTGTAAGGTGTGTACATTTATTAATGTGCACATTTACCCATGTGCACATTTATCTATGTACACATTTTCCCATGTGGACACTTTATGCCACCTAGTTAATAAAGGCAAGTGGGCCATACCCAATTATCCCACATGCTTAAAGGGATAATTGGAAACCCTAACCCTAACCCCTTGTCTATTTAGGTAAAGGAAACCCTAACTTGCTATTTTGGTCCATAGCATTCTAGGTCTCTGTTTTGCTTGCTCCAGGAGCCAAACCCGCCTCCCAAACTATGTCTGAGCGATCTAGCTCATTAGTTTCCCTTTCTAGCTCCATCTTCTAGCAGTTCAGCAGGATGGTCGAGTTCAGAACAGGAGGAGTGAGCCAAGGATCAGGTATTTTGTCAAGTTAATAGCCTAAACTGTCTCCCAATCATTGAATCAGTAGGTTTAGCCTATTAAATTGCCCATAGCAGCCATCTAGATCCCTAGATATCGAGCCCTAACTAAAGAATCTAACTCTGTGATTTAGATTAGATCTTGTTCTTTAGTTCTTCTGTGATATGTATGGATAATGTATCTCTGTGGACTCATTGTATTGGGAAGGGGGGTAGAGACCTTAAAGCCTGGTAGTGGATGCTCCTAGCTAGCCTCTTTAGCACACTGTAAATTCGGCCTGGGCCAGACTGGCTCATAAGGAGGTTCATGTTCTGACTCATGAACGATCCCTCTGGTGTGTAAAGTCTACCGGGGATCCCTGTGGACTAGGTCTAATGGCTTGCCACTGCGTGTGGGCAAGGCATGGGCTCGACAGATGCGTCACTCTCCATTGGGTTCAAGTCGAATAAGGGCAGTGGCCCTCTAGTCACCTTGAGTCAGCATGTAGATCTCTGGAGGGAGTGATCCCTACCTGCCCCATCGGAACTGGGGAGATGCAACCCAGGAGTAGCCCCTTTGGCTATGCATCCGGCGGGCTACAGTCAGGTCCCAACACTTTTCAACCCAATCTGCAAAGTGTGGACCATGCTCTTATGCCAGCCCAATTCATTGCCATGAATTCCACCTGCAATGACCTCTGGAGGCCCAAGCCATCAGTCATTCCCCTGAGTCTGAACCTTGGGTAAGATTCCCCATGTGATGTGCTGATCTTTGTCTATGCAGATATGAGATGTGCCATCCTTCGAGATGGCTATGTGATATTGATGTTGTATACTAACATGTATGTTTACGCTTCCGCAGCTAGGTAGGCCCTGAGGGAGACAGGGTAAAATGACCCCTTCATTCTTCCCATTGGAACTCATCAAGGTTCCAGTGATATGTAGAGGGCCCTGTATCAGTGTGGAGCTGGTATGGGGGATGAACTCCTGTTTGTATATGGTGAGAGCACCGTATATGAGGAGGGGACGTCACAGTGGTATCAGAGCAATGTTCTTGGTGACCAAGAGCAAAGCACTGACCATGTTCCCAGTAGTACTAACTTAGTAGGATTCACAAACCTCGAAAAAGTGGGAAATTTTTTTCTCATTTTTTGTATTCTAGAATGGGACTCGCATGAAACCAACAAACCGCCTTAGACTTGCTTCTCATTCATCTCAGCAGATTTTCTACAATGGTGGATAGTGGGTAGCCGCACACATGCGAACTACCCATAAAAAATAAAGGGAAAATCCAATTATATCATTTGGACCCCAACAAAATACAATGCTAATAGAGACTGGGCTAGTGTACCTGCCGAAAGCTTATCACCGGGATTAAAAAACCCCGCCCTTTCGGGTTTTCGACGAAAAACCCTAGTGATAAGCCTTCGGCAAGGGGCTTGGACAAACGTAAGGCATAAAAATCACTCCCAAAACCCACGAATGGAAAAAAAGCCCAAACGATGCCGCCGCGAACCCATGCACGCACATCACCAACAAAACAACAAGACAAAACAAACCTCCCGAGTGGAGGGGGCTGATTCTGTAGCGTGCTACGCGATAAAAAAACAATAACAAAGAAGGGGAGGGTGGGTTCAAAGAGAATAAGGTACCTGGAGAGAGAAGAGGAAGCGCCCGATGAGAAGTCGGGCGTAAACGCCTAAAATAGCGAACTCCCAACTGAATGGGCATGCGCCGCCGCGCATGCATGCAAAACATAAATGCTCGTCCCATTCTAGAATGGCGATTCGATGTCTCGGATCGATGGGATTCTAGAATGGGACTCATGATGAAACCAACAAACCCGCCTCGAATACCAAAGGACTTCCTTAACAAACTAGGATCGAGGACGAAGGTCACAGGATGAAGGCTAACCAACCGAGAAAGGACAAAGATGAAAGAAACGCCAAATTAATAAACCCAGGCAGGAAGAAGCCCCTCCCCCACGGAAACAATTCAAAGAGAATAAGGTACTGTTGAGAGAGAAGAGGAAGCGCCGATGAGAAGTCGAAGCAGAAACGCGCCTAAAATAGCGAACTCCCAACCAGAACGGGCATGCGCCGCCCGCATGCATGCAAAACATGCATGCTCGTCCCATTCTAGAATGGCGATCCGATGTCTCGGATCGATGGGAGTATATGCTAAGCTAGTAACAGTTAGAGGAATTGAAAACCAAGAAAAACTGAGAAGTTGAATGAATTTTGACCTAGAGTAGCAGAGGTCTCACGGTATGCGCCCAGGCCAAAAACCAAAATTTGGTTTTTGCTCCCAGCACACACCGTGAGACATGGCCATAATTACCTTGAAACATGATGAATTTTAACAAACTAACATGCTAAATTGAGTTTTAAGGTAAGAATTAGTCATATCTATATGTTATACCCCTAAGAATATGCCTAGAAATCATAAAATTTAAGTCACAAATGCCAAATGTCTCACGGTATGCGCCCAGACCAAAAACCAATAATTGGTTTTGCTTCCTGGCGCACACCATGAGACCATTGGGTTAGAAAAGTCTGAAGTAAGCATATGTAATAGGTTAGTAGGTGCCTTGGCACATCCAACAGAGTAACTTAGAATTTGACCTAAAATTTCCCAACTATAAATAGACCTAGACCCCCCTCATTTGTACGTTTCCTCTTTAGAAAATAGCTCCCATTTTTTGAGGTGATTTTTGGGCACCCGACCTCCGATCGACGAATCGTAAGATATGGCCAGAACCAAACAAACTGCTCGAGTTCCTCGTGGAGACGCAACGACCAGCGCCCAGATTCAACAGATGCTTCGGGAGCGTCTTCTTGCGAGAGGAGACCAGCCTTCATCGAGTGAGGGAACAGCTTCCGAGGAGCACAATAGGGAAGGATCCCAGCAGGGAGCACAGGTCCAGGAGGTAGACCAGCAGGTAGACCAAAAGGATGTGCACTCGAACGCCTCGACAGAAGTGCTCGAGGAAATAGAGGGCGATAATGACGAGATGCAGAGAGTACTCGAGGAGATCGAGAAAGAGAAGCAAGATAAGGCCGAGCGAGAGTAGGAGGCAAAGGCGACGGCCGAGACCGTGAGGGAGCCGATTCCCCGAAGCCAAACCCGAAATGACCTGAAGAAGAACTCGCGGCATGGATTCGAAAGCACGAGACAAAGGAGCGGCGCCGAGAAAAGAAGAAGGCCGACAAGAAGAGGAAGCGGGAAGAAAGGGAGGCCGAGGAAAAGAAGAAGCTCAAGGGCAAGAAGGTGGAGGAACCCAAGAGAAGAATCAAGAAGACCCCCAACATCAAGGTGTCGCCATCACGGCGACGGGCCCGGCCGGCCTGCTCCTCTCCTCCGGCACTGGATGACGAAGACTTCAACCCCAATCTTGAAGGTGGGAGTTCCTCCAAGCCCCGAGGGGACGATGAGGGAGATCAAGAGCAGGTGTGTGACGCTCCCTGCTAAACATACGGCCTCGCCGCACACTTGCAGAAATCCCCATCCGCCCTGTTAGAACCGCATGGGCCCTTCGCCTACCCCGCACTCAGGTGACTCTAGTGCGGAAGGGAACACGAAGGTGTCTTTGCGCGCCCTTCCCTATGGGCTCCTATAACAGCGAGGGAGCGATAACACGCGTCGTAACTAGCATAAAACATATATAAATACTACCTCGGAGGGTAGTGCATCGCACATAAACCTATGCATAGATGATAATCACAAACCATAAAAAGAGAGCTCCTACCCCGCTCGAGACTTCGTAAGGAGGATGACCGGCCCCGGCTAGGCCTCAAGATAGAGCAGCGGTCCGAGACATGGCAATGGCGAGGGGCATATAGAACAATGGCTAGGGTTGACCACTCCATCCGCCCCTCCCATATACTGCGGATGGGCTAGATCAGGGCTCGACAGGACTCTAGCCTTCGGATCATCGCAATCCCATGGCATCACCCATCGGGACTACTCCAGTTGCATCTCCTGGTCCGATGAGGCGGGAAGGGTTGCATCTCCCCTTCCTGGGGTCTAGAGGTGCCGTGGGCGGCTAGAGAATCGTGGGCGACGCCGCCATTCGCACTGACCAACCCCCAAAGCGAGCCAAGCCAACACTTGCGCAGCTCCCCGAGAGCGGGGCAACACCATTGCCCCAGAGGTGTCGGACCCATGCTCGGCCCACACCGGGTGACCGACCATAAGCCTAGCCCACTATGGGATCCCCCCGGAACCCCCACTCGGCAGGGATCCTCCCTCCACTTTCCCTCTAGCCCCAAGTATCCGGTGCCGAGTCATAACATAGCCTCAATAGCCCGGTGGGCTCCTATGCACAGAGCCGCAACTAATAGGAACTAAGGGATCTACTCTAGGAGCATACTACATATGGCTCTAGGTCTCTACCCCTTCCCAATACAAGAGGAGCAAACATGATCAACCATCATCACATAATCATCACATCATGAGAATAATCATAAGAAGAACATCTTAACCTAATCATACAACTAACGATAGTTAGGGTTCCTTGATTAGGGTTCAAGATGTTGAATATGGGTTCTAGGATGGCTCTACTCTAGATACAAAATACTAGCACATCCGGAATGCTAATCCCGGATGAGCTATCACAACTACTATCCTACATACCTGCTCCCCCGGCTCTTCCTCCGTGATCCCGCCTCCATGGTCTTGGCTCACAAGTCTGCTGTTCCTACTCCAAGAATCCGTCTACCTGGCTGGGGCCGCACCACCTATGCCATTGGTCGACCCAGGTTCAAACGGGGTTCGAACAAGTAGGTGAGTCTCGGGGTGCTAGGGCTGGAAAGAGGTCTAGGGTTAGGGTTTATGCCTATATAAGTTAGGTCCACCTAGGATGCCACGTGGCACCAATCGGGTGAGTCCCCTGTGGCGGTGCCCCAATAGGTTAAGGCCACGGGATAATGGCTTAACCTATGGTTGGCTAAGTTATGAGAATAACTTAGCCATGCCCCCTAGTGCCACAATCTATGGTATACAAGGCTATAAGGATAGACTTGTATGGTGATTCGATCCGTGAATATACGTATTTATGGCGTATATTCCCCGGACCGTCACATTCTCCCCTTAGGACAATCTTTGTCCTCAAAAAGATTGGCGCTAAGGTGACGACCCTACCTTATGCCCGCAAAACAACAACGTAATTAACCTTTAGTTTACTTTTAGGAATCAAGTTTTATTAATTGAAAGTCAAAATTTAGGCTATATTTGTACTTATACAAAATTATATAGCCTTAACACGCTTATTTCTTATAGTAATTCAAAATACTATTATAAGAATTATTAGGGTTCATAATCTAAATTATGGCTCCCCTATCCTCTCGTGTAACGCTCCTCGTTGAAGTCCTCCTTCTACTTGCCTCAAAAAAGGAGCACATTACGTTAGTTTAGTTAATAATTTGTGGTTTTAGGGGACCACCCCTTACCTCCTTGAGCCGAACCACTGGCTCAAGGTTGTCCTACTACCCCAAGATCATGGCCCTTTCGGATTTGAGCTTAGGGATCATTTAAGATGCTCCCATCATTGCCCATGATCGAGTGCTACCTTGTACACGATCCCCGGATCGAGTACACCCCAAAGCATCATGCCCCGGGGTTTACGCTGGGAACGTCTCACGATCCCATCATCGCCAAGCATGATCACTTAAGCTTCACCATGACCCTCCTACGGCCGTGTGTGCATACCCGCATCGCGTGGCATAGAGATCATCCGATCGATGTCCCATCATTGCCCACCATGCCTCATTCCTCACTGCATGACCCTAATGGTCATGCGCACCTCTGGTGCGCGTGTGGCCTAGAGAATGCCTAAAGGCATATCCCATCATCGCCCACACGATCCAAGGTTACGGCACATGCACCCTCCTAACTAGAATGCATGCGCCCGGGTTCAAAGCTAACTATCAACATACTAGCTAACCACCTGGCAAGTCGGGTTCCACCAAGTCTCCGACGACTTCGCCCATCAAACTCCTTCATAAACTCGGGTATTGCTTCTCCAAATCTTGCTTCAATACCCATGTCGCATCTTCCACGGGTAAGTGCTTCCACTTAACCAAATATTGAGAACTGAGACCTCCTAGTCTTCTTGAATGACTTATCAAGAAGTAACTTCACACTATTTCTACTTGCTCCTCCGGCCATTTCCAACAAGGTTGGAGTATCCAAAACCTCCTCAGGGTTAGGATTGTGCCTTTTTAATAAACTTACGTGGAAGACCTTGTGGACCTTAAGATGGGCTGGAAGATCCAACTTGTAGGCTTGAGAGCCCACTCTCTCTAAAATCTTGAATGGTCCAGCCCACCTAGGGGCAAGCTTCTTGCAGCTCCCAATCCGCAGCTTGGCTTGCTTCACCTTGATCTTCAACCAAACGGTATCGCCCACCTTAAACTCCCTTACGGTCCTGTGCTTGTCGGCTACACTCTTCTGCCGACTTCTTGCTGCCAATAGATAACCCCTTACTTCCTCTACTAGCTGCTGCATGTCTCCTAACATCTGCTGGGACACTTCTACCTTGGACACAGGATTGTGCCAGGTATCCGGGGTTAAGCACTGGTACCCGTAATTCACCATGAAAGGAGACATCTGAGATGACTCCTGCTTGGCACTGTTGTAGGCGAATTCCACCAAGTGAATGTACTCATCCCACTTGGACTGCTTGTTCCACACATAGCTTCGAAGCATGTCTTCAATGATCCGATTGGTCCTTTCCGGCCTCGCCATCTGTTTGGGGATGATATGCCGCACTCATGGAGAGCTTAGATGCGGATGGTGCTAAAGAGATCCTGCCAAAAGGCACTCATGAACTTAGAATCTCTATCAGATATTATCTCCCGAGGCATGCCATGGAGTCTAAAAATCTCCCTTACAAATAACTTGGCAGTGTCTAATGCGGTGTCCGTCGTCTTGCAAGGCACGAAATGTGCCATCTTAGATAACTTATCTACGACAACCATCAATGCATCCTTGCCTCGAAGAGTTCTAGGGAGTCCTGTGATGAAATCCATGCTTATGACCTCCCACTTTGCATTTGGCACCCCCAATGGCTCTAAAGCACCCGGAATCCGAAGTTGCTCCGCCTTGGTCTGCTGACATAACTGGCAATCCCGAATATATGCAGCTATCTGCCTCTTCATTCTGGCCGAAGTAGCCGCTTCAATCTTGAAAATATGTCTTCATGAAGCCAGCATGCCCGCTATTGGGCTGTTATGTGTGTCATGAAGAATTAACTTCCTTAGCCCCTAAGATTCTGGCACACACAACTTATGCTTGTGGTACAACAGGTTGCCTTCCTTTTAAAATGCTTGAAGGCTTCCCCTCCTTGTCTTGGCTTCCTTTGGAGAGGCTTTCCCACACCTCCTTGAAGTCCACATCGGTTGGCAAGGACTCCTCAATCTTCTTGCCAAACTCACTGAAGAGTGGAAATCGTGACAATGCGTCCTTGTTCAAATGGCCTCCTAGAGGGGCATCTCATACAACATTAAGCTTACCACTGGCTTATATATATAATATCAAAATCGTATTCTCAAGGAATTCCATCCACCTCCTTTGCCTTAAGTTGAGGAGTGGCTGGGTGAAAAGATACTGAAGGCTCTGGTGATCAGTATCTAACTGAAACTTCCTTCCCAGCAAATAATGCCTCCATATCCTCAATGCCCTGACAATGGCTAGGAGCTCCTGATCATGGGTTGGGTAGCGTTGCTCGGCGTCGTTCATCTTCTTTGAGTCGTAGGCGACTACCCTTCCTTCTTGCATCAAGACTGCCCCTGTTGCTATCTTGCTTGCATCTGTTGCTATCAACTTATCCTTACTCGGATCCGGGAGAACAAGCACTGGTGCTGTTGTTAAGGCCTCTTTAAGCTTCTCAAAAGAAGCTTGGGCTTTCTCTAACCAATGGCTAGCCCAATCCTTAATCTTCTTGGCCTTAGTGAGGTCCGACAGAGGGGACGCCCACTTAGCAAAGTCCTTCACGAACTTTCTGTAGTATCCCGCCAACCCGAGAAAGCTTCTTACTTCTGCCACATTCCTTGGAGCTGGCCAATCAACTATTGCCTCAATCTTAGATGGATCTGTGGAGATTCCCTCGGATGTTACTACATGCCCCAAGTACTCCACCCGGCCTGTTGCAAAGTGGCACTTAGAGAGCTTCCCATACAACCGATGACGTCTCAACTTCTCCAACACTTTCCTGAGATGCTGACAATGCTCTTCAAGGGACTTGCTGTAGATTAGGATGTCGTCGAAGAAGACAATAACAAACTCATCCAAGAAGTCTCTGAAGATATCGTTCATGAGGCGATAAACGTTCTAAGGGAGCGTTCGACAATCCAAAGGGCATTCTCAGAAACTCAAAATGACCGTCTGCGCGTTAAAGCGGTCTTTATGGATGTCCTCTTCTTTTTATTCTTATCTGATGGTATCCTGATCTCAAATCAATCTTAGAGAATACCTTTGCTCCTTGTAACTGGTCCATTAGGTCATCCGCCCTTGGTAATGCATACTTATTCTTTATCGTCTGCTTGTTGAGCTGGCGATAGTCTATGCACATTCTTAAGCTCCCATCTTTCTTCTTGACAAAGAGTATAGGTGCTCCGAAAGGAGACACACTTGCTCTTATAAATCCAAGCTCGAGCAATTCCTCGCATTTGTTTCTTGAGCTCAATCAATTCGAATGCTCATTCTATATGGCGCCTTACTAGTAAGCTTCGCATCCCGAGCCAATGTGATCTCATTCTACACCCCTATAAGGTGGCAAATGCCGGATTTCATCCGAATACATCCTGAACTCTGAAATAAGCCTTGCTATCTGCGCCGGGGCAAGTGATTCCCCTTTGGGTCACTTCCCCCCGCTTGCTCGCCCAATCGATTCCAACCTCAAGATGTAATCCACTTTATTCCTTTCTATACTCTTCCTTAGCCGCTTCAAAGAAATACAATCGCATAGGAGAATGTAGCTTCTTACCTTTCACTATCAACTTGTTTGCCGCCTGGCGCCGCCATGGTGACTTCATTCCGTCGCAATCAATCATGGCTTTAGGCTGGCTTCAAAAATTCCATCCCCACTATCAAATCATATCTTCCAATGTCCATGACTTCGCTCCCCATCGGCCCACTTAGCCCCACTAAGGTCTATGTCAAAGGTGATCCTCCTCCCCCCTTGTGCGAATGGCCCGTTGGCCATAGCCTCTTGGCCTTGGCTTAGACTTCAATACCTTATTCTTCATTAGAGCAAAATGCAATCTAGGAGATGCAAAATTATGAGAGCTACACATCTATCTATGAGGACTACATAAGGATTACTATCTATGATCCCATCACCGCGATGACAGTTGGATCGATTCTCTATCTCATCGACTCAATGTTTGCACATATGTGACACTCACCATCTATGAAGTCGTGGCCCTCCTGGCCGTCATCGTCCTCGTCCCGCCTACGTTGGGGAGTCCCACCCAAGAGTTCTGCCAAAGTCGACCGCATGACGAATGGACAATCATGTGTCCGGTGCCTGGCCGGAAGCACTGAAGCATAACTTCTTCTCAATGCATTCTGTCTCTTTTCCTTCTAATTTGTCTAGGAGGCGGCTTTAAGAGCTGCCCCGATGGATTTAGGGTTTACGGTCCCCAAAAGCTTTGCTCGACCCTTACCTTGCTGTGACTCCCACGATGGTGTAGCTGCTGATTGCTTACCCCGATATTGCCCCCGATCGCCTGAACTCTTACCCCGAAGGTTGGTTGCTTCTCTGCTGGAGTTCTTTGGTGCCTCCTCCAAACTTATAGCTTTATCTTCATACCACTGCTTGTGACTTGGGTTGATTGCTCTAACAAGCCTCTTGATATTCTTGTTCAACCCCTCAATGTAAGTATCCACGACTTGCCTCTCTCGAGACTCGGGGAACATTCAGCTGAGCCTCATAAATTCTTGATATACTTAGCCAATGATAAGGTACCGATTCAACCTGTAAAAAAAGCTGGCGGATCATCTACTAGTATGAGACCTTGGTACATAGTGCTTCTGAAAAGCCTTGCTAAAGTCTTAAATCTGCAATTGTTCCTCTTGACTTGTTAGACTTAGCATATCCCTTCCACCAGATCCTTAGGTCCAATGAGGTTAGCTGTAGCAACTTTCCCTATATCCTTGTCTTTCATACCGTAAGAGTTACCAAATTCTTCCATTTCATCAAGCCATGCTTCAGCTTCCATGCCTGATCTGTCTTTCCCTGAGAACTGGCCCAGCTTCCTTGTCTTCCACACATTGCTCATAGCGCTATCCACCTTTTTCTGGTAATCATCTGTCTTTCTTGCCCTCTTCCTTGCCTTAGGTGTGCCAGAGTCACTATTGGAGCTGGAGCTGTCCTCACTGGAAGAGCTGTCTGATGAGCTAGAGCTAGATGATGATGGACTCCTGGTTTTCCTCTTCCTTCTCCTATCCCTGACGTTCCCCTGGTTGCCCTCCCCTTCCTGCTGAGGGACTTCGTCACCACCCGGAAAACAAGGTGGAGGTGGGTGACCATCTTCCTGTGCATTCATGAGAGGTGTCGCCCAGTTGATGAGGTGTTGCATCTGATTCCTCATCTGCACCAACCTTGCGTTATGGATCCCTCTCGGTGACATATCTGCTTTCGACATCTTCTTGTTCCCTCGCCAAAATGTATTCCTTGGTACCCAATTCGTGGTGGTCTGATCTTGAGATCCCGCACTTGAGTTCCTTTGCTGCAAGGATTGATCATTAATAGATGTTATTAGGTTAGGCAATGATCATTTTGCTTACAATTAAATTGTTGTTAGATGCGAAAAGAAATCATATGAAAATTTCTTTTACAAGTCAAAATCATGGTAATACATTAATTAGTATATATATAGAAATACATTTAATGGACTTCATGATAATACTTAAAAAGGAGTTACAATGTACTTTAATTAAGTTAGCAAGCAATTCTTCCATCAATGGCGCCGCTTGAAGAAGTTCTTGATTTTCTTGAATCCTGTGCCCTTGCCCATGTTACGCAAGATTCTAGCCGCCGATCCCCCAATGCTCTTGCTACGTGGTCTTTGGGAGTTACGTGCGATTCCGCCATTCTTGACAAGTCGCATCTCGAGAGGTGGCCCCTTATTGTCGAGGGCATGAAGGGCTACCCGATCTTTTGAAGAGTATCACATGGTCCATTCCAAAATCTATCCTGGCATGGTGTCCAAACCACGAGTGCTATGAGGGCCCCACGGATTCTTCACCCCTTGGGCTGAATTCCTTGTGGAAGACTATCATCCGGCCTTGACTAAGGGCCTTTTCTGGTAGTACACAAAGATTTGCCCCCGTGCTGCCCCGTGCCTCCCGTACTCTTCCTTTGTGCCGCCCCATAGAACACATCTAATGCAATCAGATCTTCGCGATCCTCCACATAGTTGTTGCGTTCTCCAAGTTGATCTTTGCTAGATGCTTCGCGCGATACGGAAGCCGAGCGCACCGGTCTACCGGAGCTTGGGCCTCTTCGGCTTGTACAACTGCTTTGGATTTCTTGAAATTCTTCTTACGATGATGGGTTCTAGCTGCTGACATGTACCTAATCTGTTGATATGCCCGGATGTCGACATGGTTTCCCCGCATAGGAGTGTCGCTCGGCTACCTCGGTGGGATCTCTTGGTAGGAGTAGTCGATGAAGTCAGCGCCTGCTCTTGTGCTATGAGGCTTAGAAGCTCGTCGATCCACGAGGCCCTCCTCGGCGATGGGGAAGGTTGAGGGATGTCGATGGCGAATATGTACTCCTCGCCGTCGATAATCACTGGGGTAAGGGCCGTAATACCTACTGGTGGCTCAAAGTCTCGCCTTAGAACTTCTTGTTGTCGAGCTATGCGCCTCTCCATTCTTCCTGCCTCCCTCATCTCCCAACTTGGGTTCTCTTCCTCCTCCTCTTCATAGTCGTGTTCGATCTGCAACATAGGTGTTCCCGATGTGGAGCCGTAGTGTTCGTATGCTGAGGTCTCGATCTCCTGAATGCTTATCTGTGCTGCTCGGGTGTCGAGTGGTGCCAAATCAAGGTTGGATTGATGGCTCCCTGGTTGGTTAAGCGCCCTATCTTTGCATGAACAATGCTAAGGTGCTTGGCACGAAAGATACCTGTGCCTATGATGCTTACAGGTCATGTAGTCTGGCATGTTTCTGGTTCTATCCCACAGCTTGTTCTTGCCCCTGGATCCCCCACCTATGGCTTGAGCAAGAGAATCTAGAGAAACCCATTTCCCTCCCCTAGGTGGCAAGCTAACTTCCGAGGGCAGAATTTGCTGATCATATTGACACATGATGTCAGTGTAATAGGGGGTTCTGGTTAAGGTGGCATGAAGATCAAAGAGATGATCGAAGACATGAAAGGCTTGCTCAGCAGGGAGTTCACGGATGTGATTAGAGTCATTGTACCATCTAACAAAGCTTGATGGCGCCATTGAGCAGAGATGGCTATGAAAAATGGTCACGGATTTTTGAGCAAGGGGTTAGAAAATCGCCACGGGGAGCTAGGAGCAGCGATTCGATGGGGAGAAAATGACAAATGAGGGCCCTTTTTATAGACTAGGGGTGCCTCGGGTTTCGTGCACAAAGGTTCTTGATGGGGAGACTCCAAATCTATGGCCCTGGGTGTCCAAATGAGCTACCATGACGTGCAATTCTAGACAAATCAAAGCAAGAAACACTACATGAGAGTTTGTTGGGTCAAAATTGGTCAATCTAGGCAAGATTGAGCGAAATCGGGTGGCGTCGAGAATTGGCTCTCCGCCGAGGACGCCTTGGTGGTTTTTTTTACGCTGACCCGGTTTCGGGTCAATTTACTTTCTACTGAGGGATTTTAGGAAATTTAAACATCTAACATGACTTTCAAAGACGATTCTATCCTAACTAGCAACTTTTCTTACTTAAATTGGACATTTATTAGCATCAAAATGCGAAAATCGGGTGGCGTCGCGAGAAGTAGCCTGCGTCCGAGGGCCCCATTTTTATTTTTGACCAGTTTAAGCCAATTGGCAGTTTTTTTTGAACTAATTAAGCTAGGGTTTCTAACTAATTAATTTTTCCTTCAACAATACAATTTTAATGGTCAAAATTAAAGTGAAATTTGAGCTATTTAGACATAATTTCATACAAGAATTGAGGTCAATTTACAACAAAATTTTATATTTATAGGAGACTTTAATAATTACATTACTTTTTAAACAAAAATGCATCCTCAAGGGTATTCCTTTATGATGCGACGCTATCAAGTATATATCCTTGGGCATCAAGGTCACCCTCTTCGGCGTGGATCGCCCGGAGGTTCCCTTCCTCAAACAAGCGGGTGAGCTCGGCCTCGTGACTGCTACTTGCGGCACCCGAGTTGTGGCGACGTCACTCAGTGATGGGTGGCGACTTAATCACATCACCTCATGCAGTGGCTCAAAGGGTGCCTTCCTAATAAGGAGATTAGTGCCTTGTTGAAAGTGTCTAATCTCCCGGAAGACACTGAGGAGTGTCGAAGTTAGGCCCATGGTGGGTCTTCTTGACTTCCGGTGGCGGCGGCGGTGGCTTGGGCTGGTTCTTTGGCGGCCGGCCTCCCTCCACGGTCTTTTGGGCGTTACAGCGGCAGTACCAATCATTATACCTTGTCCACAGAAGCGAAGGTATTCTTGAGTATGCCTTGTGGCCATGAGAGGCAGTCCTCCTTCAAAGCCGAAGGCCTTCGCCCGCCTTACCTTCTTTACCACCTTAGGTGGCTTGGGCCCTGCTTGGGTAAGGTGGTCACCGGGTCCCCTTGCCCTGCTCATCTTCTTCCTCCTCCTCTCCTTCCACCTCCGCTCCTCCCTCGTAGGGAGGCTCCTCTATCCGCGGCAGTTCGGCGGGGACCGTCGTTTCTTCTCTTCGTCCTCCGCTCTTCCCGCCCAGCTCCTCCTCCTCGCGTTCCCTCTTCCTCCTTGCGGCCCTCTCCTTGAGGCCACTCCGTTGACCTTCTCCTTACCTTTCTTCTTTGGGGCCAAGAAGGCCCACCCGTCCCTGGCTGCTTGGACACTGCTCCTCCTCCTGCTCCTCCACCCGGTGTCTGTGGCCCCGAAGTGGCGAATCGTCGGTTCTTTGTGTTCCCTTGCGAGGGGGTGCTCTTGGCATCGTGTCTGACGAGCCATTTCTTTGCTTCTTTAGGGGAAGCTCCTCTTCCCCTTCTTGGGCCGTAGGTGCTCACGGTATCTTCTTCACATGCACCCTCTTTGCACTGCGCCATGGAGAGGGGTAGGCCTAGGGCCGATCTTCCTATAGGTTTGTTTGGTTCGAGCCATATTTAACGCGGTCTAGAAAAAGGTGGGGATAGGCTGGTCAAGAGAGAGAAGGTAGAGGAAAGTTTGGAGGAAAAATGAGGTGTCGAGATATTTAAAGAGGAGGGTCCCCGAGAATATTCTCCTACCATAATTACCCCTATTTATTAGCCCCCTTATTAATTACAAGATATTTAGTGCTTATTTAATTATTAATATATATGTTAAATCCATATTAATTGATATTATACTTGAATTTCGAATTTTTCTAATGGTTCAAGTGCAATCTATGAATTTGCCATTTTTTCACTTGGTCTCCGAATCGGCATGATTCTTTCGACCCATTTTAGGTGAAATTTGATGTAGATGCATGATTTTCACTCCAAATTTACTAGAAGGTGCGTTTGACTCACTCAAACCTTCGTCTAACACTTAACCTAAGTCCCCGACCCACTACCTAGGAGAAAATTTTTTCCCATTTTTGGCGGTTCGATGGTGGAAATGTTTATTTCACACCCTATAGGCCTATTAGACTACTTCATGGTTATGGTCGGTGCTAGTTCTTGGTCAGCCAAGAACATTGCTCACGATACCATTGTGACGCCCTCGCTAAACATACGGGCGGTACACTTGGCGGAAATCCCCATCCGGCCAAGAAACGCATGGGCCCTTCGTCTACCCCCCGCACTCGAGGTGACTCTAGTGCGGGGAAGGAACACGAAAGGTGTCTTGCGCCCTTCCCTATGGGCTCCTATAAATAAATGAAGCGATAACACGTCGAACTAGCATAAAACATATATAAATACTACCTCTGAGGGTAGTGCATCGCATTATAAACCTATGCATAGATGATAATCACAAACCATAAAATGCAGAGAGCTCCTACCCCGCTGGACTTCGTGGGGAGGATGACCGACCGCTAGGCCTCAAGATAGAGCAGACCGAGACATGGCAATGGCGTAGGGCTGGCATAGAACAATGGCTAGGGTTGACCACTCCATCCGCCCCTCCCCGGCATACTTTGCGAGATGGGCTAGATCAGGCTCGACAGGACTCTAGCCTTCCGGATCACGCAATCCCATGGCATCACCCATCGGGACTACTCGGGTTGCATCTCCCCGTCCGATGAGGCAGGAAGGGTTGCATCTCCCCTTCCTGGGGTCTAGAGGTGGCGTGGGGCGGCTAGAGAATCGTGGCGACACACGATTAATTGCCCCAGTGAACCCCCAAAACGAGAGCCAAGCCAACACTTGCAGCTCCCGAGAGGCAGGGCAACACCATTGCCCCAGGAGGTGTCGGACCCATGCTCGGCCCACACGAAGTGACCGACCATAAGCCCTAGCCCACTATGGGATCCCCCTAAGCCCCCCACTTTCGGCGGGGATCCTCCCTCCACTTTCCCTCTAGCCCCGTTATCCGGTGGTGAGTCATAACATAGCCTCAATAGCCCGGTGGGCTCCTATGCACGTGCCGCAACTAATAGGAACTAAGGGATCTACTCTAGGAGCATACTACATATGGCTCTAGGTCTCTACCCCCTTCCCAATACAAGAGGAGCAAACATGATCAACCATCATCACATAATCATCACATCATGAGAATAATCATAAGAAGAACATCTTAACCTAATCATACAACTAACTGATAGTTAGGGTTCCTTGATTAGGGTTCAAGATGTTGAATATGGGTTCTAGGATGGCTCTACTCTAGATACAAAATACTAGCACATCTGGAATGCTAATCCCAGATGAGCTATCACAACTACTATCCTACATACCGCCTCCTGAAGCTCTTCCTCCGATCCGGGCACCTCCATGGTCTTGGCTCACAAGGCTGCTGTTCCTACCCAAGAACGGGTCTACCTGGCCGGGGCTCTTTGCACCACCTATGCCATGACGAACGAGGTTCAAAACGGGTTTCAACAAGTAGGTGAGTCTCGGGGTGCTAGGGCTGGAAAGAGGTCTAGGGTTAGGTTTATGCCTATATAAGTTAGGTCCACCTAGGATGCCACGTGGCACCAATCGGGTGAGTCCTGTGTGGCGGTGCCCCAATAGGTTAAGGCCACGTGGATAATGGCTTAACCTATGGTTGGCTAAGTTATGAGAATAACTTAGCCATGCCCCCTAGTGCCACAATCTATGGTATACAAGGCTATAAGGATAGACTTGTATGGTGACGGATCCAGGAATATACGTATTTATGGCGTATATTCCCCTGGACCGTCACAAGGTGGACCCGATCGAGCAGGTGCAGATGCCCCCGCCATACCCAGGAAGAAAGCGCCGCGACCTGCCCGAGAATCTTACGTGATAGACCCTATCAGGGTCTACCAGAAGAAGCTGAGGGAGCACAACGAATTCATGAAGAAATGGGAGGCTTACAACTCCTACTATCAGGAGAACAAGGTAACCTTTGTTGAAGGTGGACGACCATCGAAGAAGCAGACACTCAAGCTACCTCCTGAGATGCCCAAGCCTCCAAAGAAGCCAGCAAAAAGGAGAGCCAGCAAAAGCGTGAGCCGTAAAACGAGCATTACGGGAGATTAGGCATTTTCAGCGCAGCTTTGGCTTCCTTATTCCCCGTGCACCGTTCGCCCGACTGGTGAGAGAAATCATACAAGAGTACAACACCGGCATGAGGATAACGGACGAGATGTTTGCTGTGTTACAGAAGCGGCCGAAGGCGGCCGGTGCGGACTTTGAAGATTCCACGGCACGCTGACCGTACATGCTAAGAGGGTGACCTTAATGAAGAAGGATATGCAACTTGCTAGCTACATTAAGGGAGAACCCCAGTAAATTTTGTAAATAATAAAATTTTGTTTAATACAAAGTGTTTTGTTATAAGTTATAAGTGCATTATTGATGTTAATTAGGTCGAATTAACAACATCTGCACTTTGTTTTAGTAAAATTGGACATTTGTAGGCCAAATTAGAGCCCAATGTCTCCGCGGTATGCTTCCCAAACCAAAAACCAACTTCTTACACACCGAGACCTTTATGCCCAAACTAGCCCAAAACGTCTCCAAGGCCAAGTAAGGGGTCAATCTTGAGTATCTCGATGATATTATCATGTTTTGACCCTTAGTTCACCTTGATTGGATAAGTCTAGATCAAATTACGGCCAACGTATCAAGGTATGCGCCCAGACCAAAAACCAACTTTTGGTTTTGCTTCCTGGCGCACACCGTGAGACCTCCTAGCATTTTCTCCACCATGCCATATTCAATTGACCTCTAGTTTGTTGCAATAGGTTCCTTAGATAGTTCCAGTCATGTTCAAACCCTCAAATCAGCCTTCCAATCCTCATTTGGACCGCAAGATAGGCCAGATTTGCTGAACCCCAAGAGTTTTCCAAGTCACCCAAAAATTAGGATTTTTCCCTTGTCTATAAATAGGCCCCCATTTCTCACTTAGCATCCTACAAGTTTGCTCCTGACCTTCTAGGCGATCTTCCAGCTCCCTGAGGCACTTTTGCATCTGTTTGATAGCTCCATCTCCTCTAGATCCATGGCAACCACTGACCTTAGGTGATGGTATAGCGCCAGCGCCCATGCAGCTGAGACCGATGTCAATGCCATATTCCAAATTTTCTGGAAAGAGATAGATGTCCAAGCCACTCTGCACGCAACCCCAGTCTATAGAGAAGTCATGACCGAGTTCCAAGCTAGGGTAGGACCGTCCTTAGTGCAGCTCCCCCATTGTACAGGCTATTTTGTTCCTAGGCCATCCCTCCAAGCAGCCTTGGGTGATGTTCCCAACATTGCCAAGTATCTGACCAACAAGGCTCAGAGGTTGCCCGACTATATGGTCTTGACAGTTGACAGGACCAAGTATTTCTCCTACACTGCCGCCTTAGCAATCTTTCTTTCCCACCGTGCCGAAAACCCGATGGGAGAAACCTCTATTCCTCCCATGGATGTAGACCCCTTAGCCTCCTCAGTAGTAGATGTTAACCACCTAGTGGTTAACATTGTGCATACACATGTTAGGTGCATGCACATGTTAGGTGTCAGTGGTGGCAGACTGACACTTGGCATGATTAGGTTAACATAAGTGTAGGGATTAGATTAGTTAGATGTACGGCTCAGATTTGCGGTCTACACTATATTAGACCGGAGCCTCTTCATTTGTACTCGTGTTTATCTCATATTTGGAGAGCCTCATTTGGCCCGCGTTCCCCTTCATTCTTTGTACATATTTCTTTGTCTTGTTCTTGTTTTGTGATCGCATGAGCATGGCAGATTTGTAGCATCCGGCGGTCATGGATTCAAAGGCGAGGTGTATGCCAAGAATCCAACATTAACACCGGCGCCAAGTTATCTCGGGTTCGCTCGTGATCACTTCTTACGCCTTCTTTGTTTCTTTTGTTTGTCTTTCTTTGCTCTTATCCTTATCGGTTCTTGAATACTTAGGTGTACATTATTCTCAACCCTTCAACCCCTTTTATTGGCCCAACCCGGTTGTTGAAATGGTCCACTGGAGGCCCTTTTTGTCAATCAATTCCTTAGCACTTAGTTTAGTTCTCCCGAAATCGTTTTCAAAAACTCGCTTTTCATCTTTGCGGCAAACCACGCTTTTTCTGATGGGAATTTTAAGGAGTGGTGACGGCTCTCCTCTCTGCAAGATCTTGAGAAAAATCAACAGTTTGATCCTCTTTTCTCTTCTATTTGCTGACAAATTGTCAAAATATCATGATTTTTCCATTATCCTCTGTTTTTTATCTCAGTTTTCTCAAAAATCGTGCTTCTGCACAATAAAAAATATTTTGTTTCGAAGGCAAAGGCAGTGCCGGAAGCTTTATGTATGAAGCTTTCTTGTTCCGCTTATTTCAAGAGGGCCAGCACTGTGGCTAGCCCCCCAACTTTCGTACTCTCAAGGCACCTGCTTATCTTCAGTACAGTATCAAGATGCACTTCTTATTGAATTTTTCCAGAGAGCCAGCACTGTGGCTAGCCCCCATTCATTCGGCATACAAACTGCAGAGCAGTATTTTAGCAAGCACATCTATACACAACGCATTAGGGCAGATTTCTTAAAGCTCTCTAGTCTCCATCATCTGCACACAAGCACCATTAGCACATCAAACATCCATATGAGGCATCTGCAAATAGAAAAGAAGTCAGCAATTTTGAACAATTTTGAAGCAGTGGGAGCAGAGTCAAGCACAGACATTCAGATATCTCTCTATTTCAACATTTTCCCAGCCAAATATTTGCATATTACACAGCAAGAAGCAGTCGGAGTTACCCCATCGGCCCTTGCCTTATCCGCCCTTTGGTCTGCATCATCTGTCAGCAAGCACAGTTCAAAGCATAGCAATCAAATTTGTGCCCTGCAGCCCAGATACGATCGCACTCTGCAGGAAAAACATCAAATTATCCTTCCCATTGAAATATCTTCATTCCAAACCGCATTTGCTTGCACCTCCGATCGTCCATCCTACAGAAACATGCAAATATAGTAATTACTAGTAATGGTGTCCAGCGTTGCTGGGCATAAGTTGGGAGCACGTAAATGTTTTGGTCGCAATGAGAAAAGCATGCACTAATAATCCAGCTTTTTTAACTTTTTATTATAACATAAACTTTTCAAAGGTTCAACGTTGTTTAAAAGAAAACCTAGTTATCCATGTAACCTCTGAAGGACCTTGTTGTTGATCTTCATCGTGTTTCTCTTAGGTGTGAAGACAGCCTTGTCATATGGCAGGTGCCGTCTTCCTCCATTATTTCCTTACCGAATATGATGTCAATCAAGTCGTCTTCATAGATGCGTGCTTGTTCCTCATGCTAAGCCATGTCTCCTTGCTCCTCCTTGCGTGTTGGAAGCTAGCTTAAGGTGGTGATTTATAGCATAAGTGGGCCTAAAGGCCACGTCCAAATAGGAAAAAGGTTAAAGGATTTGCCTTTTTTACCAAGCGCCTTTTGTCCCCTCCCCCTCTTTGATAGAACTAATCTGAGCCCCTCACCGTCCCTCTCCCCCTCTTTGATAGAACTAATCTGAGCCCCTCTCTCTGAAGTATCATCTCATGAATGAGCCTCCTTCCTTGGGGATTTTCAAGCTAGCATATGAGTTCAGGACATTTGAAAAAGTGGTTTTGTCAGGTTTTTTACCTTTCTGTTGCATCTTCTCAAAATAACTTAAGTATAAGCTTTCACCATGTTGAGCAAAGCTGGTAATCATTGCATCCCATACCTCCACACCTTGATTAGACAACTGACTGAAGACATCACATGCCTCCTCCAAGCATCCATGTATGGCATACATTTGAATCATGCTGATTCCAATGGCATCATTCCATCTTAATCCTCATCTAATAACCGTGGATTATCCTGCCCTCTTCATATGCTGCTATATTGGTGCAAGCTTTCATGACCATAACGAATGTAGCTTCATTTGGGTACATGCTTGCTAGGTGCATTTATAAAGCAATTTAAGGCCAGCCATCTCCATGCTGTGCATGCCTGCAATAATGGCATTCCATGACACCACAACACCACAGCTTGGCTGTGGATTTTTTAAAAAATGGTGAACGCTTCATGAAGACTACCGAACATGCAATACATATGAACTATGGAGCTGGCAGCCCTCACATATGAATTCAGTTTACTTCTAATAATATGTTCATGAATCAACTTCCCTTCTCTTATCTAGCACACACCTTGAGAATGCCCAGAAAAGTGGTTGCATTTGGCTTAAAAATCTTTCCTGCTGCATCTTCTCAAAAATTTGTACAGCAAAATGATCTTTTCCATTACATCCTAGAATTAGGACATTTAGAACATTTAAAGCACGTTGCAAGCCACTTTGCCTTTGCGCAACAATCAGGAATTGGACCACCAGATGCAACCTAAGGCACCGTAGCAAACCCAATGCTGCAGGTTTGACATCAGTCTCAAATCTGGCTCACTGGAAATGCTAAGAAAATTTGCTGCTACAGTAGAGGAGCATAACTTATAGAGCCTTTAAATACTGTTGATAATGTGCATGTGCAACTATATTGTTGATAATGTGCATCATCTTCCTACAACTGATAATGTGCATGTGCATGCAGACGACAACTCCTGGGCACAAAGGTTTTTCCATTGACTGGGAATAAAGGCATCTCAAAATGTTGTTGTGCTGGACCTGGACCTGGTGCAATTTACAAATTCTTGTAAGACACACAACTTCAACTTATTATCCAGCATGTGTAGTGCTAGAACATCCATGTTTTAGCTAACATACCAATAGGATCTGAAGAGTCAACTATAATTGCATCATAAGTTCCAGTTCGTGATGAAGTAATAACTGCAATCCCTGATATACCTGAGCAATACAAAAGGGTTTCTTGTTTCAACATAGTTCTTTTAATTAAGGGGAGATCTTGCTAAAAAATGGCATTCATGTTACAAACCTTGGATATGTCGGCACACTCGTCCATGCATAATTTATAGAGCCTTTAAATGTCTCTCTCCATCCTGTAACTATACTCTTCACAATGTGCATGTGCAACGAAGGACTCTCGGCTACTTGAAGCATTGAGACATCTCTCAACACACCCCGTTCAACAACTAAAACCTGTCAGATAGGATAAAATGATAAGTGTTGACAAATTTAAAGGCACAAAAGAACATATAAAATTCAATATCCTTTTTGGGTTAGAAATTGAGCAGAAAGGAAGATAAGTTATCATCTCTTGGTATGAGGATTAGTCTCTCTCTCTCTCACCTGGTACTAAAACTTCTCCATAGGTTGCTGACTGTGAACGCAAAGAGACGCAGTAGATGAACTTTTCAGGCCGTGCGCCATCCCTTCCAGTATAGAGTAGCTCTTAAGAATAGCCTGTGTTTCAGAAAAATCATCTTTCTGTCAACACCTTTAAGATCTATGAAGCTCAGGACTGGGATATATATCTGGACATTAAGATATTTTGGAATCGATATCAAATATTGCAAAAATTGGCTACTGCAAAACAACCTTAGCCTCAGTATCCATTTCAATCTTGTTCTGCCCAGAAAATTCTATGGAAGCAGAAAGACTTCGAAGGCAAAAAAACTCGGCTGTGGCTTCCTGATGCAAGAGGCCGAGTTTCTTCCACTTTCCAAACAGAATTCCCAATGGAAGAGGTCGAGCTTCTTCTTCCATAGAAGCAGAGCTAAAGCGATCTTTGGGAAGCCGCCCGATCCTTTATAACCCTAGAAGGCCTTCGTAAGAAACCACACCCGATCTAGGGCGTGATCTGGACCGTCGTGATCTAAATCAAATCTGAGCCGTCCGATCTAGGGCGACATACGCAACAGACAAACACTAAAATTTTATTATATAGGATTCTCTGCTATTCCAGTTCCAATCCCTTCCAGATTAAATTTTGGCACTATCTCAGGGCTCAGGTGGTATTTAGCAACTTTCTAAACCCCCGATCATTGAGCAGGTGGTAACCGAGCAGGTAGCGCCCGAGGAGGAGCAACCGGACAAAGCGTAGAAGCCCCCTCCTTATCCAAAGTGGGACAGGAAGAAGCAACCCCGGCCTGCCCGAGAGTCCTATGTCACGGACCCCGTAAAGATCTACGAGCGAAAGATGCGGGAGCACGAGGCATACATGAAGGAGTGGGAGGCTTATAACTCCTACTACCAGGAGAATAGAGTCAGAACCATCGAGGGTGGATACCCAACAAAGCAGCAGACCCTAAGGCCACCACCACCAAAGCCCAAGGTCCCGAAAAAGCCAGCCAAGAAGAAGCTCACCAGGAAGGAGGCCGAGCAAAGAGCACTACGGGAGATTCGGCATTTTCAGCGCAGCTACGGCCTCCTAATCCCCCGTGCCCCCTTTGCCCGTCTAGTCAGAGAAGTGATGCAGGACTTCAAGACTGACATGAGGGTTACGGATGAGATGCTGCTGGCATTGCAGGAAGCGGCGGAGCAGAAAATAGTGCAACATTTTGAAGACTCGACGGCTTGCACTGTTCATGCGAAGCGAGTGACACTGATGAGGCAAGATATGCAACTTGCTACTCGCATCAAGGGAGAGCGACCTTGAACATTTTGTAAATAAGTCAAGAAAAAAATTTGTGATATAAATCAATTTTGAGTACTTTGTGTGTCTGAACTTGTTTAATTAGGACAAGTTAGCAGGTTTTAGTTTTTGTTTTAGTAAAATAGAACATTTGCAGACCGAAAAGTGTGATGTCTCACAGGTCGCGCCTGGTCAAGAAACTAAAGTTTAGTTTTTGGACGAGGCGCTAGCTGTGAGACCTCGCCCAAACTTCCCCAAAACAGCTCCAAATTGACCAAATAAGGGGTCAATTCTACCTGATTTGATGAGTCTGTCATCCTTACACCCTTATTTTACCTAAATTGGACAAGTTTTGATCAAAATGGGACTCATGTCTCACACGTCGCGCCTGGTCAAGAAACTAAAGTGTAGTTTTTGAACGAGGCGCTACATGTGAGACCTCCTACCATTTCTTCACCATAACTTGTCCACATGATCTTCAACCTGTTGTATTAGCATCTTTAGGTAATCCAGTCATGCTCAAACCCTTAAATTAGTCTTCCAATTCCCATTTTTACCTCAACATAGGCTAGAACTGCACAACCCCAACAATTTTCCAAGTCACCCAAAAAAAAAATAGGGTTTTTCCCTTTTCTATAAATAGGTCCCTCATTTCACACATAGCACCCTACAAGTTTGCTCCTGCCCCCTTAGCCGATTTTCCAGCTCCCCCTGAGGCTCTTTGCAACTGTTTGCTAGTCTCTTCCTCGCTAAACTCATGGCAACCTCTCGATTTTTAGGCGATGGTACAGCGCCAAATACATGTCTTGCCGAGGGCTGACATCGATGAAATTTTCCGGTCTTCCGCAAGGGAAATAGATGTCCAAGCAACCTTGCACGCAACCCCAAAGATATAGCGTAGTCCCGTCTCAATTTCAAGCTAGGGTAGAGCCATCATTAGTGCAGCTTTCCACCTTATGTGGGCTACTTTGTTCCTAGGCAATCCCTTCAAAAGCAACTTTTAGGCGATGTTCCAAACATTGCCAAGTATCTCACAAACAAGGCCCAGCGCACGCCCGAGCCAATGGTCCTGACTGTCAACAGGACCAAATACTTCTCTTTCAACACTGCCCTAGCAATTTTTCTTACCCACCGTGCCGAGAACCCCATGGGAGAAACCTCCATTCCCCCCATGGACGTGGACCCAATAGCCACAGCAGCAGCACAACAACTCCTTTCGCAGTACGAACAGGAGCAAGAAGGAAAGGGAGAAGACGAGGAGTCAGAAGAAGAAGATGAGGATTACGTCGAGCTCGACCCAGCGGAAGAGCAGCGGCTAGCAGAACAAGAGTTGCAGGAATTCGAAAGAAGCCGGCAAACTCTCAGGATTGCACCACCCCTTGGGCTAGGTATCACAAGCCTAGCCCCCATCATCCTCGAAGGTGAAGAATATTTGCTCCTAAGCGACATCCAAAACCTCCCGGAGTGCAGGGAAAGGGAGTATCGACCGGACGAATTGCTGCACCAACTCCGGAGAACAGACCTGGACGACTTCATCGTCCGAGGAACCTCCGACTTCCCACTCCAAGTAAGGGAAGCCGACACTTACACGGGAGAGTCCACCTCCGATATCCAAGCCTACAGCAACATCAGGCAGATTATGGAGGTAGGGCAACTACCGACGGAGGAAGAGTTCCTTGCTCTACAGGAACAGATGGGGATCCGCCACGCGACCTCGAATATCTTAACGGCAAGTTCTTCGACAACGCCTCCCCGGGAGCGAAGAGGCGAGTTCGACCTAAGGAGAGCTTCAGCAACAGTCAGAGACTACAGGGAGCTCACCACGGTGGAAGTCGATGACTATGCCGGTAGACACAGAACTGGAGGCCGAGGAGGCGAGGACCCGTCGCGCAACGACAGGTCCTTGCGGTATTACCTTCCCCTGCTGATGGATGGAAGAATAGTGGTAATTCACCGCAAATTCACCCCCAGGGGCGAGGAAGGAGTATCGATGCTAATTGCGCTCTCAGGTTGGCCGGCATGCTCGGCTAGCTCCCAACACCGAGTACGCCATCCTAGTGAAGAGAGCAGTAGCACTTGATACTTTTGACTTCGCCATACCTTATAGACGGCATGGAAGACTGGCAGTCACCGCCACCTATACCTCCGAGCGCAGAGTAGAAGATTTGGCCAGAGCCTTGCAGGGTGGATCTTCAGTCAACGTCCTTAGGAATTTGGACCATTCAGTGGGAACAACCCAAGTGAAGAAGTTCCTAGAGGACAACCCCTCCTACCGGCGATATCAAGAATAGTTAGGAATCTTGATCCCGGAAGCTTCTTTTTGTATTAACATATTATATAATATGAATATAACTTCTTTTGCCCTTTAAATGTTTTGTTGATATATTTTTGTTCCGCAACTATACCAACAACACATATAATGCAAGAGAACGAATAAAACTAACCGCACAACCATGACCAATTGTGTATGCAGATAGGGAACAACGAACGGTCGAGCAAAATAGAAGGCCCAACAGAGATGAAGAGACCCCTGACAGGCAACCCCTTCAAAGGAACATTTTCGAAGGATATGGTCCCATGACCCCAGAAGAAGAGATGTCGCAGATGCGAATGGAGCTGGACCAGATAAAGGCCCTACTAGCAGCCCAACCATCATCCGGGCCACAAAACACACCCCGAAAGTCGGGAAAAGACAAGAGGAGGAGTAAGAGAAGGAGGTCCCCTAGCACAGAGACCTCCGACTCAAGCTCGACCTCGGATTCTGAGTCCGAGAAAGAGGCTGAGCAGGCGCCGGACCGTAGAGACGGCAGGCAGAAGGACACTAAGGCCCTGGATTACCAGAAGAAGGTGGACTCAGCACTGGGCAATGTGTGGAAATCCCGGAAACTCGAACAGTTCTCGGGCGAGAACAGATCCGGCTTAGAGGCAGAGGCATGGCTCGACGAAATGAGTGAGTATGGCAATGCCTATGGCATGAAGGACAAAGACAAAGGCAGGGTGGCAACTGCCAACTTGAAGGGAGCCGCACGAATCTGGTGGAAGGGCTATGCCAAGGCGCATGGCTTAAGCAGAGATCGGTGCAGATTTAAGAAGTTCTCAAAAGCCTTCAAGAGCCACTATGTTCCTCGAGAAGACAAGTCAAATATGATGCAGCAGTTGTACAGATTGCAGCAAGGCTACAAGACGGTGCAGAAGTACACCAAAGAGTTTATGAGACTAAGGTTGTATGTGTCGAAGCTGAGCGAGAAACACGCAGAGGAAAGCTACATAGAAGGGCTGAACGAGGAACTCAGGAAACTTGTAAGGGCAATAGACCCCAAAACAGTGTCTGAAGCGGAGTCCAATGCAATTAGTTTGCAAGGATCGGGGCCTCAGAACAGCGCACAGAAGCAGCCTTACTACCAGGATAGAGGCAAAGCAACAGGGAGTTACAGCCCTAGGGCAGCCAGCCCAAGCCCAGCAAAGTCCCCATATAATAGCAACCAGGGGAAACAGCAGGAAAGAAAGCAGGTGTCCTTCAAGGACAAACAGGAAGGTTCCAACTACTCGAAAGCAGTACGGTCCTTCTTACAGGCGATGCCCAAGGAGAAAAGGCAGGAATGCATAGAGAAGCAGCTCTGCTTTAGACGTTTCCACCGGGCCGAACGAATCCGGCGAACCGCCCATTTGTTATGAGCTCCGGTAATTGGCGCGGGCGGATGGGACACTCCGTCAGACGAGGACGGCGAGGAGGCACGTGATTACATTCAGGGTGAGTGCCACATCTTCGCTGCTATAGATACAGAACAGGCAGAGACCCAGTATAAGGTAATCTCCACAATAGGGAAGACAAAGGCCAAGTCTTTCATAGTCTTGATAGACTCCGGAAGTAGCCATAACTTCGCATCCCCGAGGATGGTTGAAATGTTGAAATTGAAACCCCTAAAGTCCAAACCAAGACCCGTAATCTTGGCAAGCCGGAAAGCGATAAGACATCTGACTGGAAAAAGGATCAACCGACATCGACTTGCCAGGGATTAATATCCGGATAGGGGGCGAAGTAATGGGCATTGGCAAATATGACTTGATCATTGGAATGGAGTACCTTGGACCAGCGAGGGGCCATCATCGATTGGGAAAGCGGAAAGTGACCTTTCCAAATACCGACAACAAAGCCATTGAGATCATAGGTAAAGAAGTTACTCCCATCATGCGGTGTATGTTACATTGAAGCTGCTCAAGTCTATAAAGACCGAAAGGTAGCATACATCTTCAAACTCGAGGTTGAGGAACCCGAGGAGGGAAGCAAAGAAGACAAAGTGCTCGACAAGTTGCCCAAGCAAATCGCCAACTTGATCACGGAGTTCCATGATCTCTTTCCGGATGAGATCGAGAAGCTTCCTCCTTCTGGGAGTAGAGTGTGAGATAGCACTAGAACCGGGGACCAAGCCGACGAGCAAGGCCCCATATAGAATGACCACACATGAACTCACAGAGCTAAAGAAGCGGTTAAAAGAATTGCTCGATCTAGGCTTCATCGGGCCTAGCGTCTCACCATTTGGGGCACCCATTCTTTTTGTCAAGAAGAAGGATGGAAGCTTGAGGATGTGCATAGATTACGCACAATTGAACAAACACACCATCAAGAACAAATGCGCACTCCCGGATCGCACGACTTGATGGATCAGCTCCAAGGGCAAAGGTCTTCTCAAGATCGACCTAAGGTCGAGGTTATCACCGATCGAGAATAAAGGAAGAGAACATCCACAAAACGGCTTTCAGAACCAGGTATGGGCATTACGAGTTCACTTAATGCCATTTGGGCTATCCAACGCCCCAACTACGTTCATGAGACTCATGAACGATATCTTCAGAGAATACTTGGACACCTTTGTGATAGTATTCTTCGACGATATTCTGGTGTACAGTAAATCCATCGAAGAGCATGTACAACACGTAAGAAAGGTGTTCCAGAAGTTAAGAAGGCATCAGTTGTACGCCAAGTTGTCGAAGTGCCACTTCGCAATTACAGAGAAGGTAGAATACCTCGGTCATGTGATTTCAGCAGAAGGAATCTCGACAGACCCCACCAAGGTTGAAGCAGTAATCCAATGGCCGGCACCAAAGAACGTCCATGAGGTCAGAAGTTTCCTTGGCCTAGCAGGGTATTACAGAAAGTTCGTGAAGAACTTTGCAAAGATAGCAGCCCCACTCACAGACTTG
Organism: Isoetes taiwanensis; assembly: GCA_021234155.1. Lineage (NCBI taxonomy): Eukaryota > Viridiplantae > Streptophyta > Lycopodiopsida > Isoetales > Isoetaceae > Isoetes > Isoetes taiwanensis. The sequence goes on along the minus strand of JAJEKV010000009.1, from coordinate 16,865,916 downwards.
ACAAAGGCGGAGAAAGTGAAAAATTGGGCAGACCATTGACTTAAGAAAGCCCAGGCAGCATTTGAATTGTTAAAGGAAGCTTTAACAACCGCCCCCCTCTTAACCCTGCCAGACCCAGAAAAGGACAAGTTAATGGCGACGGATGGAAGCAAGATAGCCACGGTGCAAAGGTGCTCATGCAAGAGGAGCGGGTAATAGCGCATTTACTCAAGGAAGATGAACGACGCCAAACGCGTTATCCGGACGCGCTGACCAAAAGCTGCTAGCGCTTGTCGTATGTTGAGAATCTGAGGCATTACCTCTTAGGGAGGAAGTTCCAGGTGACACCGATCACCGTGAGCCTCCAAGCGTATTCACGCAACCACATCTCAATGAAAGGCAGCGAAGGTGGATGGAGTTTCTCGAGGAGCACGACCTTGAGATAGTCTACAAGCCCCGAAGCTTAACGTGGTAGCGGATGCGCTTTCAAGGCATCCACCGGCAACCGGTGGTGCACCGCCAATCTCGGCGCTCTTCAACGATTTCGGGAAAAAGATAGAAGAAAATTTGCCAACAAATGTCGACTTCAAGGAAGTATGGGCAAGCACGGTAAGGAAGGAAGCGAGAACGGATAAGGAGAGGGAACCTTCAAAAATTTTAAGAAGGAAGGTAACCTCCTATACCATAAGAACAAGTTGTGCGTCAAATCATCCGAGTAAGAAAGTTGATCCTCCACGACACCCACAACAGCCCAATAGCCGGCCACGCAGATTCATGAAGACATACTTTAAAGTGCGTGGCGGCTACTATTGGCCGAATGAAGAAGCGATATCCCGCGACATCAAGGAGGTCGGCTATGTCAACAAACAAAGGCGTAACAACTTCTGCGAATACCGGGGGCATTGGAACCATTAGCGGTGCCTAACGCTAAGTGGGAGGTCGTCGGCATGGACTTTATAACAGGCCGCCAAGGGCGGTAAGGGGGCAAGGATGCCTTGATGGTCATGGTGACAAGTTGTCGAAGATGGCCCACTTTGTGCCTTGCGGGGACCACGGACACGGCTATGGATGCGGCAAAGCTCTTCACCAAAGAGATCTTGAGACTCCATGGCATGCCCGAAGAAATTATCTCCGGCCAGAGATCCGAAGTTCATGAGTGCCTTCTGGCAGGATCTCTTCACAACGATTGGAACGAAGCTATCCATGAGCACGGCCTATCATCCACGACGGATGGGCAAACGGAGCGTATCAACAGAATATTGGAGGACATGCTCCGAAACTATGTCTGGAACAAGCAAGGTATGTGGGAGGAATTTATTCACTTGGTGGAGTTTGCATACAATAGCACCAAGCAGGAATCATCCCAAATGTCGTCGTTCATGATCAACTACGGCTACCAATGCCTAACTCCAGACACTTGGCACAATCCCGTGTCAAAAGTGGAAGTCTCGCAACAAATGTTGAGCGATATCACGGCGGCTTCATAGAAGAAGTGTGAGGATATCTCCCAGCGGCAAGGAGTCGCGTCGGAAGAGCATCGCCGACAAGCATCGAACGGTCGGGGAGTTCGAAGTCGGCGACAATGTGTGGCTCAAGATCAAGGTGAAGCAGGCGAAGCTCCGCATCGGGAATTGCAAGAAGCTTGCTCCAAGGTGGGCTAGACCCTTCAAAATAGTCAAGAGAGTGGGTAACCAATCCTACAGGTTAGACTTGCCAGCACACTTAAAGATCCACAAAGTCTTCCACGTGAGTCTGCTGAAGAAGCATACTCCCAATCCAAAGAAGTTTTGGACACTCCAACAATGTTGGAAATGACAGAAGAGCAGTTGGAAATAGTTCCAGAGCTAATTCTTGATAAAGCATTCAAGAAAACAAGGAGATCGGAGTTTCTCCAATACTTGGTCAAGTGGAAACACTTGCCGATGGAAGACGCGACATGGGTACTTAAAAGAGATCTGGAAAAACAAGACCCACGGTTTATGGAGCAATGGGACCGCAAGGTCATCTCCGAAGAAATCGGCTTCCGAGCATGTCGATTTGTGTAGATTAATAGCTTGCCTAGTTAAGTATAATCTACGCATGCAACCTATGAGGTAAGGGTTGCATGCGTTGTTACCGATGATGAGATCACTACGGCGATCTCTAGGACGTGGTGTAATGTCAATGTAGGCATGACCGCGGTTCCGCTTGGAAAGTCTACTTCTGTCCCACGGAAGTAGACAACCTCGAGAAAAAGGAGGACATTGAGGAATGCATTGATAGGAAAAGCACCTCTAGCCCCATATATGCTTTGATAGGAGGAATCTGGCCTTCACGCCCCATATACGGGAAGGACCTATCCTCCACGCTGGGCAACTAAAGGTGTAGGCATGAGCGCCATATAGGCATTATAGGCGCTATCTCCTCGGCCACGATGGAGGAATCATCCTCTTCCTACGCCGGGAGATTAGCCATGCATTCATGTAGATAGGTGGGGTGGTCACCATATAACCAAAATTTTATTTAATATTAATGGTACTAACGTAGTGTTGACCTGCAGGCCAATAGAGCGCTCCGGAGGGCCAGGAGGTCGAACTACGAAGACTTGCAACACAATTTTGTTGTAATGTGTTGCAAGGAATAAAGAGTACCTCAAAAAAATAATTGTACATATAATAATAAAACCGAAACATTAGGAGTTATTGTTATAATGACAAGTGATAACTATTGGATTGAATAATAATATGATAATGTTCTATAAATATTACCTTGAGGTAATTCTATTAAATGTATAACTATAGTAATAAGTATGTCCTATGCATGAGGTTGATTGCAGGGTAAGAAGATCCCAAGGTGGGGAGACCCGCGATCTTTGCGAGACGACATCAATTCAAGGTGGGGAGAATGTGGCGTTCGGTCACGATATCACGGTCTCAAGGCGACATCGCATCTTGTGCACGCCACCACACCACCTGCAAATCCGGTCGGCTTGTTTGGGGTGCGGGTTGGGAACTCTGGAAGACAGCCCTCTGTGAGGACCCGTGGATCTAACAGGAGAGTCCGGGGGACTATGTCACGCGGGATTTGCTGAAAGAGAAGAAAAAGAAGAGAACAGAACAAATGAGAGAAAGATGATAAGCTTCCTTGATATCAATGATGAAAATACATGAGCTCTACTAATGGAGAGAAAACTGAAAGGAGACAAGACTCAAAACTCATCTAAAAACTTATGAGCTAACTCTACTCATATATATAGTACAATGGCCTTGGGCCCAATATAGACACTTCGGTGATCTGGTGCCGACTCTGGAAGGAGGCCTGATTTGCAGGAATGTTGGCGGTGCCTTTTGAAGTGCCTAGAATCCTTGCGGCCCGACGGTGGTGAGGGCCGTCACTTGTCTGGCCGAGCGCCTCTTGTTGACCGCCAAGGGCTTTGACTGCGTGGCCTGCTTAGTCTTCTGTGGAGGCTTGGATGTCTGACCCGTGGTTGACTGAGGATCTTTGAGCTTGACCTGGTCTGGCGGTATGCATGAATAGTCACGTACGGGAGGCCGCAGGACTAACACTCCCCACCAAACGACACTTTCGAGTGAAGAAAAGGAGGAAGCGTTTGGGGGGGGAAGCCATCGATGCGAAAATGATCCTCACGGGGAGTGAGGGCGGGCCCCCATTATGGTACTGGCTGATGAGATCTTGGCGTGCTTGAAGAGCTTGAGGTGTGTTTTGGCCAAGGGCAGGATCAGCATCAATAAGAAAACGAGAGCGTACCATGTCTTCAAGTGCAGCGTGGGCGTCACGAAGAAATGTCTTCGACACTCCATGAGGAGAGGCAGTCACGAAGGCCAAAGGCACTTGGACGCGGCATTTGGATTGCGATGAAAAATGGGGACGGCCGATTCTGAGCTTAGCAAAATGCATTTGAGGGCAGCGCAAAATCCTGCTTGAAGATGGACAGAAGGATCAGGTGAGGTGGAGGCGTTCTGCAAGAAGGTGTTGAAACCATGAAGCGCATCCGCGGGCTGTTGCCAACCACGCTCATTAGCAATGTAGATCCAATTTGTGGTGTTGTCCAGAGTAGCACCTTCTTCCCAATGTGATCGGCGAACAAAACGTGGATCCCACCGGAGATCCGTCGAGATCTGAGGTGGTGTCCAGCCTGCATGACCATCCATGACCTTGGTCCAAAAGGAAGGCGCAATCAGGATGTCGAGAAACACCTGGGGCGTGGAGGTGCGCCCGTGGGAAGCATAGGGAGAAGGACCATGCCCGGAATGGATTGCCGGCGATCTCCACAATTGGACGACAAGATCTGGATCAAGTGCGACACCAGCGATCCCAAAGAGAAGCAGAGTCGAGAGTTGGCAGGAGGGCTATCCCATCCCGTGGGGATCGCCTTGCTATCCAACGAGCACATGGCGGTTGTAACCAGCGAGGTCTTGCATATAGACTTGTGCATAGGGAAGATCTTGGGATGTCCCGGATACTTCCTAATTTGTTCGCAGCGCTTGCCGCGAGAGATAAATGATTGGCAAGCTTCGCATGTACTCGATGAAAAGTTTTGGTCCGAAAGGGATCCGCAAGATATGGATTGTTATCTGAAGCACCCATTGCTTGCGGTGGGGTCACCCTCAAAAAAGGCTGGCGGGCCCATTGCCAAAGTTTTCCCCGTATCACCCGGATAGAAATCATGAAAAATATAAGCCATGGGCTGAACCACGGAAAAGTGAGAAAGTCCGGATCGGCAAATGTATGAGATCAAAGACAACAAGGGCACAAAGACAACCCTTTGTCTTCAATGGAGAGTTCGGCCAAATCCGAGAAAAAATCAGCCTTTGCTTTCGATGGGATATCTACTGGGGCCATCCGCTGCGTGCCACTTTGAAAGGAAGAGGTGGCGTCGAGCAACCACATAATCATGATAGCGGGGAGGGAGCGTGGGAAGTCCAATGGCATTCGTAAGAATTGAAGTCACAAGGCGTCAAGTTTGGCTTGAGCCTCATCGCCAGATCAATAGCTTCTTCGCAAATGTTGTTCGAGATCACGGATCTGATTTTTCTTTTTCTATAGGGGCGTGGTCGTCACGGACCCGTTTCGAAAGGATTGACACAGGAGGAAGATTTCCCCGGTGTATTGAGACGAAGCACGGCAATCTCCGCGTCATCGAGTATTTTCTGTTTCTGCACCTCTGTAAGCTGATCTTGAAGAGAGGTGATCTGAGAGGTCTGTGTAGAAAGCTGAGCCGTCAAGGAGGCAACTTGAGCGTCTCGGGCTGAAAGATTTTGAACTTGAGTGCGGAAGTTTTCACACAGTTCCGAGTACAAGGCATTGAGTTTAGCAATATCTTCATCTTTGGTACTCAGGAGAGCAGCTTTGGACTTGTTATGCTCCAATAGAGTCTGAATTTCTGTCTGGAGCTGAGCCTGCTGATCTGCAAGTTGGCTGACTTGAGCTTGTGTACTCTTGAGATCCGCATGAGCCTGTAGGAGAGCTTCATGCTTGTCTTGAAGTTTGGCCTCCAAAGTGGCAACTTGGGCAGTTGCAGCTTGAAGGTCTTGGTGTACTGCATCAGAGGCCTCGAGTGCCCGTTGAACCCCGCTCATAAGAGCGTCTTGGGATTCCTGTAACTTAAGTGCAGCAGCTTGAGCATCCTGCTGATACTGATACAACAATTGCCGAGGGTGTTGTGGTGGTGGAACTGGCTGTTGCCTGGTGTGGGAGGTTTGGGAAAAATGATGTGAAGTGGATGGTGTAGCGGAGGAAGAAACAGTGACATGAGTGTGACTGTGGTCATGACCAGGGGAAGATGGGCGTGATGTGCCAACTAGGTGATTGACTGGAAGGGAGCGCTGAGTGGAAGTATGAGAATTTGGTGGTGTGGGAGGGAAGTAATGACGGATGAGGGCTTGAAAGTGCCCTCCCACAGAAACTTCAGAAATGGAAGTGGTACCCCGAAGGCGGTCCATTTCTTGGAGAAGACGATAGAACATCATTTGGGGCCAATCTATGTGGTGCTTGGAGTGTGTAGCAGTAAGGACCAGGTTATAGAAAGGCTTATTGATATGGGTGTTCTTGATAGAATACCCCAGGAATTTGCGCCACAAAAATTTCACAAAGGTCTCATGAGGCTTGTCGATATTGGTCAGACGATGGACATTGGCGTGATAAGCAGGTGCGCCAAACTCTGTGACATCAATATCCTGTATAGCAGACCATGATACACAAGGAGTGTGCAACGGAATATGAAATACCTCAGAAATCAAGTGTTGAGTCAATGAAATAGTGGTGCCATCGACCACAGTGGTGTACCCTTGCGGGCTGTTAACAATATTGGCGATGAACTGCTGCAACTGGGCAGGATTTGGAGCCGGAAGTTCCATTTGAGAAAATTCGTAAAGCTGGTGCCGTTCAGCGACATCTTTATTGGGGCCAACAAGGGCTTCCGCGGAAAGTGGAGAAAGAAGGATCTGAAATGCAAAAGTCTTTGATCCTTAGGGCGGTAGCTTGAAGTGTAGAAAATCGTGGGGCAGCCATGGGAATGATTTGCAGAGCGAAGAGAGATGCCAAAGGCAGAAGACGAAAGTCGAGCACGGAGGATGAAGGCGCAGAGGAACGAAAAGGTGGGTTTTAGGGCGCATAAACCGAGGAGAAGAGGTATGAAGAGTCTTGAAAGCAGAACCGTTGATGATGCCAGGTGTCAAAAGATGTGAAGAAGGGATTGAGAGGCAAAAATTTGGCTAAGTCCCCAAAAACGTAAGGGAGAAGCAATGGACGGTGAGGATGAGGCGTGAAAGAAAGATCGATGTGACAGATGGCAAAGGACACCCATTAATGTTCGACGGGCGTGGAAAGAAGGAATGGCATTCAATCGGCAACTCGAAGTGGGATATCATTAAAAGGAATGTGTCAGAAGGTACCATTGCTAGATATGCGGCGGGAGAACAGATTCTCCTTTTAGAAACAGCCTTGCATTGCAAACACGTTGGCGATTTGTGTGATTAGTCCACGTCGACAAGGAGGTCCTCAGTTGGCTATATAAGACGAACCGAGAAAAGCGAAGGCATCCGATGGCGCGGTATGGTCTGCTGGCGGCTTGAACGAAGATTGCACCATGCCGACGAACTGTCAGGAGTGGATCACTTGTAAGATGAATTGTCTGGATCTCTGGCGCTGCCACAACCGTGGCATTCGCATGGACGGCTGGTGTGCCGGGATGGCTGAACATCCCGACCCGAAGACCAACGGGATGGAGGTGGTTCTCACACCTTATTTGGGATCCGGGCGTAACCTCTACCATCTCCTCCAGATCACCTGCGCTCCCGACCCGGAGTAGAGGGTTTTTCCTCTTAGGACTTAGTAGATAGGGCTCGAGAGCCGTTTTTTTGTATATAGGGCAAAGTGCCCATAAGCGGAAGTAGGCTGGGCTGTACCCACATTTTGTAAAAATCTCACTATAATATAATCTACCGCCTTTCTAGTCACTTTACGTGGTGTTTGATTAAGAACTGTCTCTACGTGTTGGGATGTTCACTTTACGTGTCTTTGAAATGCTTTGAGGCGAAAACCATTAACTAATGTAGGTAATGGAGTGCCATCTAATTCAGCGAGTTGGAAAACACTTGGTCTAACCACTTGAACAATTTGATAAGGGCCAAGCCAACGAAACTTGAGTTTACCCGGAAAATTTTTGTACCTGGAATCATAAAGAAGAACCAAATCTCCTTGTTTGAATGTTTTTGTCTTCAAACGTTTGTCATGTAAAGATTTTTGCAAGCTGCTTTGTCCATGAAGAACACGAAATATAAGCATCCCCTGCGAAGTTCATCCAACTGTGCTAATTGATAGACCCGTTCTTTGAGAGCAGCTGGTGGATTATGAGCAGTAGCGAGTTGAAAACGGAGTGTTGGAAGGATGAATTCAAAGGGCATGAGAGCTTCCTGACCATAAACCAATTTAAAAGGAGTGTGACCCGTAGCAATCTTGAAACAAGTATTGTAGGCCCAAAGAATGAGAGGAAGTTTTGTGCGCTAACTGGCGGGAAGCGTCACAAATTTTCTTGAGAATGGTGACCAGAGTTTTGTTGGTGCTTTCTGCCAACCCATTGCCTTGAGGATAGTAAGGTGTGCTCTTGTGATGATGTATCAGGAGATAATCCGTCAGCTCTTTGATAGTATGATTGATGAAATGAACACCACGGTCCATGACCCGACTCAGGTAGAGCGTACGAATCTCGTGATGATTTGTTGATAGAGGACTCGGCACATGCTTGCAGCGGTGTTGTGCGGAAGTGCACAAGCTTCCGCCCATTTGGTGGCGTGGTCGGTGAGAACCGGAATGTATCCGCACGCGAGTGTGTGCCGCGGGGAGGGTCTATAGGTCCCACAAAGTCCATTCCCCATTTGTTTGAAGGGAAGTAGGCGTGGCGGCCGGCGTCAAGGGAAGAGCGCCACGGGCGTGCGCCCCACCCGCTGGCAAAGCGTCACACGTCTTGGCGTGGGCGTGAGCATCTTTGAAGAGCGTGGGCCAATAATACCCGGCAAGAAGAATTTTTTTATGCCGTGGTGTCACCATGAAAATGACCACCACCGAGCCCTTGATGAGCTTCTCGAACAATGTCCGGAACTTCATGAGGTAGAACCACGTCGAAGGATGGTGTCCTTACCCTTTTGTAGAGATGTCCGCAACCATGGTGTAGTCACGGACCTCCTGAGAAAATTGATGGCGGCAGGATTGTCGCCAAGGCGAGAGAGAGCGTCTCATCTTACGGTGGAAGAGCACCCGTGAGGAGGTGCATTGCTGAAAATCATGGAACCAATGTGGTGTTGCCGTGACTAAAAAGAGTTGAGCATCCGAAAGGCATCTCGAGACCCCTGTTGCGGGATCATCGGTGTGGATGCGTGAAAGATAATCCGAACAACATGAGATTTGCCTCGCCTTATGAGCGATTTCAAAAGGAGCAAATTCTTGGAGAAGAAGGACCCAACGAGCAATGCGGCCCGTGGGGCGTGGATTTGTTGATTAAATAGAGAAGTGCTTGGTGGTCCACAAAGAACTTGATTTGACTGCCCAAAAGGTAATGACGGGCGTTGGACCGAAAAAAATGAGACCCAAAGCTTCACGCCCGCGGGCGAGAATAGTTGCGCTTCAATGAAATTAAGTTTTACCGGGCGTAGCGATTTGGTTTATCGGTGTCGCGATCATATTCTTGAGAGAGAACAGCTCAATAGCAAACGCCGAGACATCGACATGAGCGTGAAAGGGCTTGTCCCATTGAGGAGGAACAAGAACCGGTGCTGAGTAAGCAAAAGCTTCAGCTGTTGGAAGCGACTTCACTTTAAGGAATTCAAGCCCGTGGATTAGATCACCCGTGAGTTTATGAATGGGATCCGCAATGGCTGCGATCCGGGTATGAAGGTGGAGTAATAATTGACCTTTCCCGGGAAAGAGCGTGTCTCTTTGATATTGGCTGGTGCTTGAGCTTTGAGCACACAACCGATTTTGGCGGGGATCGATGGTGATTCCGCTTTGGCCGACAACATGGCCTAACGAGAACACACGAAGTGGCGCAAAAGGTGCATTTCTGAGATTGAGACTAATGCCTACTCATCACATTTCTGGAAGACGAGTTCCAATTTATCCAAATGGTCAGCCATGGTAATGCGTAGGCGGAGAAGTCATCTTGAAAAATTTGCAAGAAGGGATTTTCCTTCATGAAATCATGAAAACCGAGAGCATGATGCGTTGAAATGTGGAAGGAGAGTTGGATAAGCCAAAAGGAACCACCTTGTAGGCAAAAAGTGCCCCGCACGGGGTGGTGAAAGTGGTCTTGAGTTGATCGGATTCTTTGATGGAGATCTGATTGTAGCCAGAGAAACCATCCATAAAGGAATACATCTCATGTCCGGCCACTTCTTCGAACTTGGTCCGTGAAGGGAAGTGGAAAATGATCACGCCCCGGGCCTGATTGAGTTTCCGATAGTCTACCAGCACGCGGATCTTACCATTGTGCTTAAGGGCAATGGCGATAGGGCTCACCCATTGAGAATGTTTGACCTCATAGATCAAACCCGCAGCAAGGAGTTTGTCAATTTCGCCTTGACGCGATCACGCGGTAATTAGGGTTGAGCACATCTTGTCGTTGCTACAATCGGTCGTGCATCGATTTGGTGGGAATGGTGAGTTCCCCAAGCTTTGTTGATTCCCGAAGATCTTTGTAACTCCGGTAAAATGTGTTTGAATTTTTTGAATAAGCGTGGCGGCCTGTGACGATAAGGAGCGGAAGGTTTGCGGCAATGCGACAGGTTGATTGTTGCCAACATCCACGATCTCGACGGAGAGTCTCAATATGAGGTATGACTTGATTATCTGGACAATGTGTGCGGGAGGTTGGAGCATAACCGATGCGTGGCACTTTGCATAGTGAAAAGAGAGGTTGCTTTCGGTGTCATCTAGCGGTGGTTGCTTCATGACCGTGTACATCAGCGGGGAGTTCTTGGAGTGTCGACATTCAAAAGTGATCAACGCGTTGGATTCGATTGCAAGGAGCCAGGTAGGGGTCAAGCAAGGCGGCCACCAGGTCCTGATCAAGAGTCATTTCGCCCCAAGGATCAGCATATTCGGGGTAGGATGACAGAGGCGTACGCCAGGGTAGCCTGAACTTGATAAATATTCTGGCGTCTTCGAATCGATTAATGCGAGAGAGAGGGTTCCGCATTGTCAACGGAAATGATCCTGCCTGTTTGCAAGTCCATGGTGGCATTGAGATGACCATCTGTGATGACTAACTGGTCCGTGGCCCAGTAATGGATACTCTTTGCCTGGCGGAGAAAGGGTCTTCCCACCAAAGATTTCATAGTCACCGGATCTTCGCCACTTTCCAAACTCAAATTCCATGGGAAAGCGGAGATCACCAATGTTGATGTGAAGAATAGGTGTGACGCCTTGAGGTCTCGTGATATGGCCATTTGCCAATTTGATGTCATATGGGGCACGAAAGAGTTGTGTGATGCCCATTTGTTTGCGGAGTTTATCCGTGATGAGATTGACTGCACTACCTCCATCGATTTGAACATGGTTGACTTGTTGATTTTCCACCGCTGCATGGACCGTGGGTGTAGAGGTAGCCACGCCCCAACTAAAAAACAGTTTGGTAGTGGTAATCGGTCCTTGAGAGCGGGGACAGTAGTTTTAAAATGGTAGCCAAGCTTAAAGGAATTTTGATCTTGGCAAGCTCCTCTTGGAGTTCGAGAGGTACATGAGAAAAAGGATCTGCTGGTTCCACTGGTGCGGGAGTGCGTGGCAGGGAAGCAGCAACTTCTTTGAGTAAGTCAACCTCGGCTGCAATATTGGGATATGTCTGAGAGCGTGGAGGTTGAGAGGTTGAAGGTGGATCGTGTCTTTGTTGAGCTCGAGTGGTGGCATGAACATTTGCCAATGTGCGCCTTCACCGCTTGCATGAGATTCAAAATGCTTTGGCGAACTTTGGGCATGACATTTGGCATGAGCTTTTCTAAGTCGGTGCAAAGTGAACCTTTTTTTTTTCCTCATGAGGAAGGGTGTCAACCGCAAAGGCGCGGGTTGCGTGTCCTTCAATAATAGTCAAGGGCGTGATGCCTTGGTCCGGCGTGAAACTAGACCAACCCAATTTGACTACCGCGGGGAGGATTAAGTGCCCGAAAAATTTCCTTTTGGGCTTGTTGATCCAGTGAGGTTGATTTGGTTGGAGCTGGTTGATAGCGTGATTGCCGAGGCTCTTGGGGGCTTCTTGAGAACTGGTCGCGGGCCTTGTTTGCCATTAGCAAGCCGGAGTTGGTAAGCCGTGAGGCGGACCGATGTGGTCCGATTGGTACCGGGAAGCCGCACACGAACACGTGGAAGTTGAGGGCACGCCCGTGGTGGTATGACCCCATTCTTGACAAAGATAGCACCGAGATTTAGAAGGATCAAAAGGAGGGCGTTGGTTGGATCCCCCCGGTTTGGTCCCGCTCGATAGAGTTGCATGGGCTGCACCGAAGAGGTGGTGGCGATAGTGCGTTGGGACCGAGGTGTGGTTTGTACTTGATAAACCATTTTGTTGCGAACGGTGTGGGATGAGTGCGAGTGCACTCTTCCGTGGCATGATTGCACATGTTGCATCGCTTGCAATGAGGCGGACCATTGGTGGAGTTGCACTCATTGGCCAAATGGCCTTGATATTTACAAATATGGCACGGTTTGAAGCTACTTGGCGGGATTAAGCGTGTTGAGGCTGAACAGTGTTTGTGGAACCATGATGACGGGTGGAATGAGCGGGAGCTCTTGAAGAGCCACGCCTCTCGGGAGGAAACATTGACGGAATGATTGACTAGGTCGATAGCCTGCTCCAAAGTTTTTGGACGCAGTATTGATCATGAGTCGAATAGCGGAGGAAGTCCTTGGAGAAACCGGACCAAAAATGCGGCTCGTGTAGGGTACTCCTTGAGCTTCTTGGCGAGAATGTGAAGTCGATCCGCAAAATCCCGCAGCACTCCGTGGGCTCTTGTTGAAGTTCATTGAGTTGCTTGAGATGAAGTTGATCATCATCAAGTGGTCCCGTAATGAGACAGAAAAGCAGTGCGCATTTCGGACCAGTCTTGTTTCCAATGGCTTTTGTTGGACATGAGCCATTGATGAGGAGAGCCACGCAGTGTGGTGGAAAAGATGTGAAATTTCACTTGAGGTTGCGCTGCCCCATTTAGGACAGCTAGAGCCTCAAATTCTTCCATGTGGGCCCGAGCACTTTGGTCCTAACGGTTTGCCTTCGTGTTGCCAAAAGGTGGGATAAGTCAGTTTCAGAGTCTGAAAGGTAGATGTGAAAGTGCTGGGCTGGACAGGAACAGGATAGTGAGGATATGGAGGTTGAGGTGGATTTGGCATTGTGCCTGACGGACCCTGATGAAGGGGTGACTGCGGTTGAGAGACTGAAGTAGCCGGAGCATTAGTTTTGAGATCCGTGAGGTTGTAAACAGGAAGAGCGTTAGGAAGCGTGGGAAAGGATATTCCGGCAAAAAGAAAGGAGACATGTGGATAGCCGTGCCCACCCGGGAGATGATGGTTCTTGAAGGAAGAGGCGATGGCCTGAAGAATGATGGATGTAGGCATGTTGAGGGGTGTGAAAGTACGGTTGAGAAGGTTGAGCCGGATAAGGCTCCCGATAGTGATGAGGGGCCGAGGTTGGGAGCAATGTTTGCACGCTTGGGGCGGGGAACTGGGGCGAGATCCGACACGAGGGGTGGGTGGCGGATGAGCCCTCGGCCCAAGATGGCCTCCCTCTATGTCATAAGCAGATCCATACATGTCGCGAACAGTTTCCCGACGCTGATGGCGCTCCAAGCGAGATGCCGTCTGAGAAAGGAGTTCTTCTGGCGTGAAATTACGGACAGACATGGCGACAGAAGAAAGTAGGAGAAAATCAGACCCGGCAGCGGCGACAGTGTTTGGGGTCTGGGTTCGGGAACTCCTGGAAGACAGCCCTGTGAGGAGACCCGTGGATCTAACAGAGAGTCCGGGGACTATGTCACGGGATTTCTTTGAAAGAGAAGAAAAAGAAGAGAACAGAACAAATGAGAGAAAGATGATAAGCTTCCTTGATATCAATGATGAAAATACATGAGCTCTCGCAATAGAGAGAAAACTGAAAGGAGACAAGACTCAAAACTCATCTAAAAAACTTATGAGCTAACTCTACTCATATATATAGTACAATGGCCTTGGGCCCAATATAGACACTGACCGATCTAGGTGCCGACTCACGGAAGGAGGCCTGATTTCTTGAGAATGTTGGCGGTGCCTTTTGAAGTGCCTAGAATCACGCTGACGCTGACGCGGGCGGTGACGGGCCGTCACTTGTCTGAGCGGCGCCTCTTGTTGACCGCCAAGGGCTTTGACTGCGTGGCCTGCTTAGTCTTCTGTGGAGGCTTGGATGTCTGACCCGTGGTTGACTGAGGATCTTTGAGCTTGACCTGGTCTGACGTATGCATGAATAGTCCTGTACCAGGAGGCACAGGACTAACATCGACGTGTATGCCAACGTGTACCCAAGCAAGGACGCCCTAGGGGGCAACTTGCAATGGTGCGCACACTTAGCAATGCGCGCACCTTTAGACCTTTAACCCATTAAAGGTAGACCAAGGGTCATGGAAACCCTAAACCTAACTGATAGCCTTCATAAGGCACCAAACCCTAACATTCCCTTTTTCGCCCACAGACCTTCCGAGCTCCGATTCGCGCACCTGAGGAGTCAATTCCAACTCCCACGATCTGCCCGTGCGCCCCAGCTTGTCAGATCATCCTTCCGACCGCATCCCGGCGAAGCGGAGGAGACATGGACGCCGGATCGAGAGGAGGAAACGAGGATCGGTATTTGGTCGATTGAATAGCCTAAACCTTATTCCAGCCTTCGAGCCAGTAGGTTTAGCCTATTAAATCACCCTTAGTAGCCAAGCAGATCCTGAGATTGACTCTAACTAAAGAACCTAACTCTATGTATTAGATTAGTTCTTATTACTTATGTTCATATGATGGATGGATGTATTCTGTGGACTCATTATATTGGGAAGGGGGGGTAGAGACTTAAAGCTTAGTAGATGATGCTCCTAGCTAGTCCCTCTTAGTGCATTACTAGAATTCGGCTGTGTACAAGAGCCCACCGGTTGTGGGTGAAGGGGCCGGCCGGGCTTAGAATGAGGTTAGTGTTCGACCCTCGACCGATCCCTCCGTGTGTGTAAGGCCTCACCGGGATCCCGAGTGACTAGGTCTAATGGCTTGCCAACGAAAGTGTGGGTAAGGCATGGGCTCGACACCGGTGGGGTGGTGTTCACCTTCCAGTGGGTTAAGTCGAATAAGGGCTAGTCACCTTGGGTCATCATGTAGATCTCTGGAGGGAGCAATCCCTACCTGCCCCATTGGGACTGGGGAGATGTAACCCAGGAATAGCCCCTTTGGCTATGCACCCGGCGGGCTACAAGTCGAGTCCCAACACTTTTCAACCTACTCGCAAAGTGTACACAGGAGGGGCGGATGGAGGGACAACCCTAAGCCATGTTCTTATGCCAGCCCCATCCACCATCATGATTACGTGCACTTTTGAACTCTAGAGACCCAAGCTAGTCGGTCCTTCCCTAGAGTCTCGAGCCTTGGGTAGGAGCTTCCCTTTGTATTGTCTTGATCTTTGTCTATGCAGATGTTGATGTGCCACCCTTGAGGTGGATATATGATGTTATGTTACTTGACGTGTATGTTTACGCTTCAGCTGACTAGGTAGGCCCCGAGGAAGACGGGGGTAAAATGACCCCTTCACTCTTCCCACTTGTGGATTCTAGATGGTCACTTGTGATATGTGGAGGCCCTCAGACGATGTGGAGCTGGTGCGGGGGATGAACTCCTGTTTGTATACGGTGTGGGCATCATATACGAGTAGGGGACGTCACAGCTGATGGACGGAAGGATAGCGGTCATACACCGCAAGTTCAGCCCAAGGGGCGAAGAAGGAGTGTTCATGCTCATCGCACTCTCCGGCTTTGGCAGGCACGCTCGACTGCTCACAACAGTTGACCACATCCTAGTCAAGAGAGCGATGGCACTTGACATCTTCGACTTCGCCATACCCTACCGACGGCAAGGAAGACTAGCAGTGACCGCGGCCTACACGTCCGACTGCAGGGTAGAAGACTTGGTGCAAGCCTTGCAGGGCGGGACATCAACCAACATCCTCAGGAACTTGGGACGCTCCGTAGGAACGAGCCAAGTTAAGAAGTTTCTTCAGGATAATCCATCCTACCGGTGATTTCAAGAATAGTTAGACTCTTGATCCCGGAGACATTGTATCAAGATACTATATATACATAAATACATTTTCTTTTGCACTTTAAATGTTTTGTTGATGTATTTTGTTCCACAACTATACCAACAAATACATATAATGCAATAGAACAAAGAAAGCTAACCGTAAGGCCATGATCTACTTGTGTATGCAGCTAGAGGCCCAGGATCAGCAGAACAACAACGGCGAGACCGTAGGGAAGAACAGACTCCTAGGCCTAAGCAGCACCCAAAAAGAACACAATATGAAGCATTCGGCCCAATGACTCCTGAGGAAGAAATGTCGCAGATGAGAACGGACCTCGAGCAAATAAAGGCTTTCTTGGCAGCACAAGGAGGAGTTGACCCAAACGACAATGTCCAACTGCCGGAAGCACCACCTCAGAAGAAGAGTAAGGACAAGAAGAGGAGCAAGAGAAGGAGGTCCCCCAGCACGGAATCCTCCGACACAAGCTCAGATTCGGACTCCGACTCCGAGGAAGAGGAAGAGCAGGTGCAGGACCGTGAGAGAGCGGCACCACAGGGGACTCAAAGGCCTCGACAACGTAAGAAGGTTGACTCGGCCTTTCGGCAATGTATGGAAAGCGAAAAAATTGGAAACGGTTCGGGGAGATAACAGGTCCGGGATGGAAGCAGAGGCATGGTTAGATGAGATGAGCGAGTATGGCAATGCCTATAGCATGAAGGACAAGGACAAAGGCAGAGTCGCAACAGCCAACCTTAAGGGGGCGGCACGCATTTGGTGGAAGGGCTATGCCAGGGCACATGGCTTAAGCAGGGATAGTTGCAGGTTCAAAAAGTTTGCTAAGGCATTCAAGCGACATTATGTCCCAAGGGAACACAAGTCCAACATGATGCAGCAGTTCTACAGGTTGCAGCAAGGCAACAAATCAGTCCAAAAATATACAGAGGAATTCATGAGGCTAAGGCTTTATGTGCTGAAGTTGAGTGAAAAGCACGCAGTAGAGAGCTATATTGAAGGATTGAATGAGGAGATCCGTAAGCTTGTAAGCCAAGATGGTGTCAGAAGCAGAATCCAAGGCAATAAGCTTGCAAGGAACGGGGGCCTCGAGAACAAATGGACGAGAGGCAGCAAGATACCGTGATAAAGGCAAGGCAACAAGGGGGTTATAGCCCTAGAGCAGCCAGCCCAGTCCGGCTAAAGCCCCATATAGTGGCAAACCATGGGATGCGGCAGAGAATAATAGGTGTGTCCTTCAAGGACAAGCGGGAAGGGTCAAACTACTCCAGCGTTGATGTCCTTCTTGCAAGCAATGCCCAGGAGAAGAGACAAGAGTGCATAGAGAAGCGGCTTTGCTTCCTGTGTGCTTCCGGTCGGACCCGGAGACGGCTTAACCGCCCCTTCCGTCATGAGCCTTGGCCTTCATGAGGAGTTGGGTGGATGGGACACTCCCCGTCGGCGGCGGCGGCCAGCGGCAAAGACGACTATATTCGTGGTGAGTGTCACATTTTTGCTGCCATAGATACAGAACAAGCAGAGAATCAGTACAAGGTAATTTCCACAGTAGGGAAGGCCAAGGCCAAGTCTTTCATAGTCCTGATAGACTCGGGAAGTAGCCACAACTTTGCATCCCCAAGAATGGTTGAGATGTTGAAGTTGAAACCATTGAAGTCAAAGCCGAGGCCCGTAGTCTTAGCAAGTGGAGCAGTAAGACAAACAGCAGACAAGAGGATAAACTTCGACATCGACTTTCCAGAATTAACATCCAGATGGGGGCTGAAGTAATGGGTATCGGGAAGTATGACTTAATCATAGGAATGGAGTATCTTGGACCAGCAGGGGCCATCATTGATTGTGGGAAGTGAAAGGTGACCCTCACAACGCCCGATGGCAAAATCATTGAGATCACAGATAAAGAAGTTGTTCCCATCATGCAGTGTATGTCTAGTAAGCGGCTGCTCAAGTGTATAAAGAGTGAGCAGGTAGCATATATCTTCAAGCTTGAGATCGAAGAGCCCGAGTCAGGAGAGAGCAAGGAAGATAAGGTGCTCAGTAGATTGCCAAAGCAGATTGCTAAGTTGATTACGGCGTTCCATGATCTCTTCCCAGACGAGATCAAGCAGCTTCCTCCTTACAGGGGAGTCGAGTGTGAGATAGCACTCGAACCAGGAACGAAGCCGACGAGCAAGGCTCCATACAGAATGACGACGCAGGAGCTGACGGAGCTAAAGAAGCAATTGCAGGAGTTGCTTGACCTAGGCTTCATTAGACCTAGCGTTTCACCATTTGGGGCACTCATTCTTTTTGTGAAGAAGAAGGATGGCAGTTTGAGGATGTGCATAGATTACAGGCAGTTGAACAAGCACAATATTAAGAATAAGTATGCCTTGCCTAGGTCAGATGACCTAATGGATCAATTGCAAGGAGCGAAGATCTTCTCCAAAATAGATCTCAGATTAGGGTATCATCAGATTAGGATCAAAGAGGAAGACATTCACAAGACAGCATTCAGAACAAGATATGGGCACTACGAGTTCACAGTCACGCCCTTTGGATTGTCTAATGCGCCAGCAACATTCATGAGATTGATGAACGACGTCTTCTGCGAGTTCCTAGACTCCTTCATCATAGTCTTCTTCGATGATATCTTGGTTTATAGCAAATCTATGCAAGAACATGCCCAACATTTAAAGAAGGTGCTTGAAAAGCTAAGAAGGCATCAACTCTTTGCGAAGTTATCAAAGTGCCACTTCGCAACGGAAAGAGTGGAGTATTTAGGGCATGTGATCACAGCAGAAGGCATTTCGACGAATCCTGCCAAGATTGAAGGAGTGATATAGTGGCCGGCACCAAAGAATGTCCACGAGGTCAGAAGCTTTCTTGGCCTAGCAGGGTACTACAGGAAGTTTGTGAAGAACTTTGCAAAGATAGCGGCCCCGCTAACAGATTTGACGAGGGCGGAAAAAGTGAAAGATTGGGCAGATCATTGGCACAAGAAAGCCCAAGCAGGGTTTGAATTGTTGAAGGAAGCCTTGACAACAGTCCCGTCTTGACCTTGCCAGACCCAGAAAAGGACAAACTTGTAGTGACAGACACAAGTAAGATTGCCACAGGTGCAGTGCTCATGCAGGAAGAGCGGGTAGTAGCTTACGATTCCAGAAAGATGAACGACGCAGAAAACGCGCTACCCGACGCACGATCAAGAATTGCTTGCAGTTGTCAGGGCGCTAAGAATTTGGAGGCACTACCTGTTAGGGAGGAAGTTCCAGTTGGACACAGATCATCAGAGTCTCCAATATGTCTTCACGCAACCACATCTCAACCTGAGACAGCGAAGGTGGATGGAGTTCCTCCAAGAATATGACTTTGATATAGTCTATAAGCCGGGGAAGCTCAATGTGGTAGCAGATGCACTTTCAAGGCATCCTTTGACAACTAGAGTGCATTGCAATGCAATTTCGACGCTCTCTAGTGACTTTGGCAGGAAGATTGAAGAAACCTTGCCAACAGATGAAGACTTCAAGGAAGTATGGGCAAGCTTGTGCAAGGAGGCAAGAATAGATAAGGAGAGAGAAACCTTCAAGAATTTTAAGAAGGAAGGTAACCTTTTGTACCATAAAAACAAGTTGTGTGTGCCTGAATCATCAGGGGTGAGGAAGTTGATTCTCCACGACACCCACAACAGTCCAATAGCTGGCCATGTAAGATTTATAAAGACATATTTCAAAGTCGCAGCTATTGTTATTGGCCGGAATAAAGAAGCGGTAACTTCGCTACATCAAAGAGTGTCGGCTATGTCGTGACGAAAGCGAGCGACTTAATTCGAGGGCATTGGAACCATTAGCGGTCTTGCGAACGCTAAATGGGAGGTCATCGGCATGGACTTCATAACAGGGCTTCCAAGGACGATAAGAGGGAAGGATGCCTTGATGGTGGTGGTCGACAAGTTGTCGAAGATGGCACATTTTGTGCCTTGCGGGACCAAACCACGACCATGGATACTGAAATGAAGCTCTTCACCAAGGAAATCTTCGGGATCCATGGCATGCCAGGAAGATCATCTCCGTGAGACCGAAGTTCATGGCCTTTGACAAGACCTCTTTGGCGGCGATTGACGAAGCCCATGAGCACGGCCTATCATCCTCGACGGATGGGCAAACAGAGCGGACCAACGAAATTTTTGGAAGATATGACTATGTGCGGAACAAGCAAGGTATGTGGGAAGAGTTTATTCACTTGGTGGAGTTAAACATAATAGCACCAAGCAGGGAATCATCCCAAATGTCGCCAAGATGATCAACTACGGCTACCAATGTCTAACTCGAGACACTTGGCACAATCCCGTGCCAAAAGTAGAAGTTTCGCAGCAAATGTTGGCCGACATGCAGCAGCTAGTGGAAGAGGTTCGAGGATATCTTCTTGCGGCAAGAAGTCGAATTAAAGAGCATCGTAGACAAGCATCGGACGGTCGAGAGTTCCAAGTTGGAGACGATGTGTGGCTCAAGATCAAAATGAAGCAGGCAAAGCTCCGCATCGAAAATTGTAAGAAGCTTGCTCCAAGGTGGGCTGGACCCTTCAAAATAGTCCAGAGAGTAGGTAATCAATCCTACAAGTTGGACCTACCAGCACACCTAAAGATTCATAAAGTCTTCCACGTGAGTTTGTTGAAGAAACATACTCCAAATCCAGATGAAGTCTTGGACACTCCAACTTTGTTGGAAATGACAGAAGAGCAGCTGGAAATAGTTCCAGAATTGATTCTTGATAAAGCCTTCAAGAAAACAAGGAGATCAAGATTTCTCCAATATTTGGTCAAGTGGAAACACTTGCCGGTGGAAGACACGACATGGGTACTTAAGAAAGATCGAATAAAGCAGTACCCACAGTTTATGGAGCAATGGGACGGCAAGGTCATCTCTGAAGAAATCGGCTCAGGCATGTCGATTTGTGTAGATTAATTTCATGTGTAGTTAAGATTAATCTACGCATGCAACCTATGCAAGGTATGGGTTGCATGCGTTGTTACCGATGATGAGACCACTACGGTGATCTAATGTCAATGTAGGCATGACCGCGGTTCCACTTGGATGAGTTGGAAGGTAGATTAAAAAGTCTACTTCTGTCCCACGGAAGTAGACGACCTCGAGAGATAAGAGGTCACTCAGGAATGCATTGATAGGAAAAGCACCTCTAGTCAATGCCGATGGGGAGGACCCTATCCTTCATGCCCCATATACGGGAAGGACCCTATCCTCCACGCTTGGGCAACTAAAGGTGTAGGCATGAGCGCCATATAGGCATTATAGGGTGCTGTCTCCACGGCCACGATGGAAGAAGCATCCTAACGTAGTGTCGATCTGTAGGCCAATAGAGCGCTCCGGAGGGCAAGGAGGTTGAGCTACGAAGACTTGCAACACAAATTTTGTTGGAATGTGTTGCAAGGAATGAAGAGTACCTCGAAGGATAATTGTATATGAAACTGTAAAATTTTGATAAACTAAATGTTGTGATAAGTGAGACTAATAAGTACTAGTTATGAATTGATAAGTTATTTGATAATGTAATGACGTAATAATGTTTCAAAAATAACACCTTAAGGTAATCCTAGTAATTGTATAAGTATAATAGTAATATATTATATGCATCAAGTTGATTGCGGTTAAGAAGATCCCAAGGTGGGGAGACCCGATGTTGCGGTTTCATCATTTCAAGGTGGGGAGAATGTGGCGTTCCGGCCACGATTATGCGGTCCCGGGGCGTATATTGTGCTTGCTTGTCACGCCGCGTACCGCCATCCCCATTGACGGTAATGCCCAGGCGTGTAGCCAAGTAGGTAAGCCCTAGGGGGCAACTTGTAAGGTGTGTACATTTATTAATGTGCACATTTACCCATGTGCACATTTATCTATGTACACATTTTTCCCATGTGGACACTTTTATGCCACCCTAGTTAATAAAGGCAATGGACCATACCCAATTATCCCACATGCTTAAAGGGATAATTGGAAACCCTAACCCTAACCCCTTGTCTATTTAGGTAAAGGAAACCCTAACTTGCTATTTTGGTCCATAGCATTCTAGGTCTCTGTTTTGCTTGCTCCGTGAGCTAAAACCGCCTCTCAAACTACAATGCGGCGATCTAGTTCATTAGTTTCCCTTTCTAGCTCCATCTTCTAGCAGTTCAGCAGGATGGTCAAGTTCAGAACAGGAGGAGCAAGCCAAGGATCAGGTATTTTGTCAATTTAATAGCCTAAACCGTCTCCCAATTATTGAATCAATAGGTTTAGCCTATTAAATTGCCCATAGCAGCCATCTAGATCCCTAGATATCGAGCCCTAACTAAAGAACCTAACTCTGTGATTTAGATTAGATCTTGTTCTTTAGTTCTTCTGTGATATGTATGGATGATGTATCTCTGTGGACTCATTGTATTGGGAAGGGGGTAGAGGCAAGTAAAACTGTAGTGGATGCTCCTAGCTAGCCTCTTTTAGCTGCTTGTAAATTGGCTGTGTACAAGAGCCACACCCGGTTGTGGGTGAAGAAGGGGCGAGGCCCGGCTCATAAGGAGGTTCATGTTCTGACTCATGAACGATCCCTCTGGTGTGTAAAGTCTATCGGGGATCCCTGTGGACTAGGTCTAATGGCTTGCCACTACGTGTGGGCAAGACATGGGCTCGACACCCGTGGAGTGATGCGTCACTCTCCATTGGGTTCAAGTCGAATAAGGGCAGTGGCCCTCTAGTCACCTTGAGTCAGCATGTAGATCTCTGGAGGGAGTGATCCCTACACCCCCATCGGCCCCGGGAGATGCAACCCAGGAGTAGCCCCTTTGGCTATGCATCCAGCGGGCTACAGTCAGGTCCCAACACTTTTCAACTCAATCTGCAAAGTGTGCACAGGAGGGGCGGATGGAGTGGACTACCCTCGACCATGCTCTTATGCCAGCCCAATTCATTGCCATGAATTCTGTCTGCAATGACCTCTGGAGGCCCAAGCCGTCAGTCATTCCCCTGAGCCTGAATCTTGGGTAAGATTCCCCATGTGATGTGCTGATCTTTGTCTATGCAAACATGAGATGTGCCATCCTTCGAGATGGCTATGTGATATTGATGTTGTATACTGACATGTATATTTACGCTTCCGCAGCTAGGTAGGCCCTGAGGGAGACAGGGTAAAATGACCCCTTCATTCTTCCCACTGGAACTCATCAAGGTTGCAGTGATATGTGGAGGGCCCTCTATCAGTGTGGAGTTGGTATGGGGGATGAACTCCGGTTTGTATACAGTGAGAGCACCGTATATGAGGAGGGGACGTCACAGATGCACTCTAAAAATAAATGCATGTACATCTATTTGCAGATGTAGACTCCATTAGATACATGTACAACTGATACATCTGCAGTCCAAGCTCAAAAATAAAAGCATCAATAAACAAGCAAATATATGCCTATGTACCTCTGCTTACAGATGTACACTAAAAGTTATACATGTACAAGGAATAGCAATGCACTGAAAGCTATACATGTAGAACTGTGCCGATTACAATAACAAATATGAATTAAGAGAAATATAAGTTTAAATTAGTTGAGAGCAATGCATACCTTTCACAGCAAGGAAACCAAGCTGAATTCGAATGCCCTCATCCCAGATGCAACCTTTTATGCAATTCTGTCTTTCATGGACTAGATAACACAAGAAGAAGAGGCAATAAGCATCTCTGCATGGAGCTAGCAGCAACAAACCAGTTTTGCCAAAGCCTTTGCCACAACAGGTACATGAACCCGAATGTGATGAACGCTCTATAGAAGTAGCTCCCTCTGGGGTAGGGCCTCGGGGTGCGGGACAATAGGTCCGCTCTCCCCATGAAATCCAAAATGCATGAATGCCTTTGCTTTGAACCAATTCAATGCAATTAAGTTTTTCCTTTGCTTGCTCAATTGAGATTTCATGCCTTTCAATTTCTTTTAGTTGCTTCACTGCCAAATCAATTTCTAGCTTAGAAGAGTCTTTGCTCTTTCTCATGTCTACTCATAACCAAGTCTTCCAACTACTTCAACACTCACAAAGAAGCTAACTTGATTTCAAAGAGGATTCAGGACAATTTGTCAAATTCAATTTTGTCTCATCTATTTTCTTTATAATCTGCTGCAGATCTTGGATAGCATATCCTTTCTACCCTCAATCCGGCTGATGACCTTCAATGCATCCCTCCTTTTTTCTTCCAGTGCTTCTACTTCATTCAATAGGTTAGTTTTCTACTCCGACCCATGCTTAAGTAACTGCTTTATTGTGTCAACATCTGATCTAGAATAACCCGTGGGCTCTAATATTACTGGCGCAATCTGATGTCTGTTTGATATTTGAGGATTTACATTTGTAGAGTCCTCAATTTCTGAAGTTTTGGCAAGATCTTTGGCGGTCCTAGCCACGTCCATCCAATCAACAAGCCGTCTCTTCAAGTGAAGAGCAAATGCTCTGGCAAAATAGGTAGAAATATAATGCCACGGTTCTATTGCGTTAGCAATAGAACCGACATTCCTGGATGGGGCGCCTTTCCTCGCCTCTCCTATTTATCTTGCTTCATTCTTCTTTTTCTAGTCATCGGCGTTCTCTTGAGCTCCTTTCCATTATTTCTTTTTGCCTCCACAAGTTTCTTCTCACGCTTGCTTGCTTGCTAAGTTATTTGCCTCTGACGGGTTTGCTAATGTCGATGGCATCGTTGTGAGGTTCGGTATTGTTTTTGTAGCTTTCTTCTAGTGGATGTGATCGGCTGGTTTTCTGTTTGTGGTTCTTCCGGATCTAGGCATCTACAGTAGCTTTGGGTTTAGTTTTATGTGTGGTTCTTCCAGGCTTTGGGTTTATTTTTATGTGTGGTTCTTCCGATCACGGGCCTTTTCGGAGCTTTAGGTCTCGCCTATTTTTTGTGGTTATTGGACTGTTTGAGAATGTTTATGCTCCATGATTAACCGGTTTGCTCCAGGTTTTCTGATTTGGGAGTTAGTTCCCCTTTTCCGTTGAGCTTTAGGATAAACACAGGCTTCTGGATATTTCTTCTGCCCCTTCATTACTTATGTGCTTTTCTCAAGGGATTTACAGGAAGTTTTGGAATGGATTTGCTGTAGTATGAGGCTTCTGGACTCTGCTCTCGGGATCTTAATGACCAGATTTTGGGGCCGAATTGGTGGCTTCCTTACCCAATCGGGTTCTTTTATTAGTTTATCTTAGACGATTCTCTGGCTTACAAACCATCCTCCAAAACTCTCTATTTTTGATTTGCTATTCTTGTTCTTATCTTCATTGCTCCTTCATGTTACAGAACCGACTGGCACTCATCGCTCTTAGTGATTCGTCTGGGAGTGGCCAGGGCAGTTTCGATCTCCGGGCGATTTCCTCTGATGACGATCCGGCTGGGTCGATGGCGCTTTCTTTGGTCGGCGCCGCTTCTGCAAGACAAACTTGTTAAGTTGCTTTTGGGGCTATAACGTGATCAAGTAAGATTGTGCAATTTATTTAAATATAACTTGTCTTTTGGTTAGTTGGATAAATCATTGATGTAGCATTCTGAAGTCTTGGGTTCAAGCCCGGCTAGTATCAATTTTTTGATGCCATCGTATTTTTCTTGGATGTTTGCCTCTCTCCCCAAATCTTGCACGTTCCATGTACCATTTGTTTTCTTGCTCTTGGTGTGGCTTGTCTCAATCTTTTGAGGCCATTTTATTTTTCTTGGATGTTTGCCTTCTCTCCCCAAATATTGCACTTTCCCCACACCATAATAATTTACTTGTTGTGACTTGTTCCTTCTCCGCATGTTTTGATATTTTCTTGATGTGGCTTGCATTTATATTTTGACACTACTTTATTTTTTGTTAGACGTTTGCCTTCCCTCCCAAGAGTCTTGCGCTATCCCCTTACCATGCGGGGTCTTTTTTGGCTCCCGAAATCGGGGTCTTCGGCGCCCGAAAATCGCTTAAGCGATTTTAAGGATGAAAATCGCTTAAGCGATTTTGCTGCTTGCGTAAGCCATTTTCCTGCCTGATTTTCCTGATTTGCACGATTTTCTGCTGATTCGGCGATTCTTCGAGGCTACTTCAACTTCTTGCGGCAAATTCAAATGATGCGCATCACCA
Source organism: Isoetes taiwanensis (assembly GCA_021234155.1). Taxonomy (NCBI): domain Eukaryota; kingdom Viridiplantae; phylum Streptophyta; class Lycopodiopsida; order Isoetales; family Isoetaceae; genus Isoetes; species Isoetes taiwanensis. The sequence goes on along the minus strand of JAJEKV010000009.1, from coordinate 16,840,036 downwards.
AATCGTCATGCATCACTCTGTTGAGGCCTTGTGCTCATTTTCTGTACAGAATTCGAATTCCATTCACCCCCAGACACTGCAGATTTCTCTTCCTTACCAATTGGAGCAGATTTTTGTGTCGTTTTTTGGTTGGGATTTCTGGGTTTTGTCTGTGTGATAAGGATGATGCTAACTACTGGCCGACATTATGGGCCATTTTTAGAGCTTTGGTAGGTTATTTTCTCGAGATTTAGAAGCGTTTTGTGCGATTATGTTTATGTTCACGGGGTTTCCGCCCGATCGAATATCGGCGGACCATGACTGATCATCTAAGCTTCTAAAGAATGCGGTTATTCTTGAAGCGGTCGTGGGTCTCCGATCCGGTTTTAAAATCGAACACTTCGGGATCACGATTTTTCTTGTTAGATTCACGAAGATCGCCAGAAAGGCCAGAAAGCGAAAATCGCTTAAGCGATTTTCACCTTCCCCTTTGAAAATCGCTTAAGCGATTTTCTCAAAATCGCTTAAGCAATTTTGGTCCGCGCGAGACCCCGATTTCGGGAGCCAAAAAAGGCACCGCTTACCATGCTATTGCTTTCCCCTTATTGTGCTATTTCCCTTGCGGTGACTAGACCTTTCTCCTTCCTATATTTTTGTTGGTATGGTGACTTACAACATTTTGATTTTGTAGTTGCCGATCTTAATGCATGATATATTTTTGCTCCATATTTTGCTTCATTGACTCATGATCATTTATAGGGTCCATGCGCATGATGTATGGGCCATGTCCCTTTATCCATTTCCCATGGTTTGGACAGTTGTTGGGCACTATGGAGGATATCCATACTTCGGTTTGGCTATGCCTTATTTTCTCGTGGTTTGACTTATGGTATGTAGATTGTATTTTTCAATTTTGCTAACTCGATTACATGGCTAGTTACTTCGTTAGTTAATTAGCCTAGTTAAATGGTTATCTTGTAATTCTTGTTTGTTGCTCGCCTTCACTGTGTGGGTTGTTGGTCCTATGTTCATTTATTTCCATCTTTTCCATGCTTCTATGTCATTCTTTGCCACTTATAAGTTGCTCTTAGTTCACTTTGCCCTAACTAGTCCTAGATTAAATGTGATTCTCGTCAAAGTGCTCTTTTTCGTTCATTTGGTTTTACTTGTTTTATAGCTTTATCTGCCATGCGCATACCACCTATTCCTTTAGTTCTTTATCCTTTAGTTTGATTTTTTTTTTCTTTTGGGTGGTTTTCCTTTTGCAATTTGTGCAGACTATTGTTTGGCTTATTTAATATACGTCAGTCATCCATGGGTGTGTTTGTCATTTTTTGGTATTTTTGCATGTTCATTGTACCATAGGACCCATTCTAGGTATGTGTATTATCTAAATTGCACTATTGCCATTCATGGGTACTGTTTATTGCATCATTCACCCTTGGTTTTGGCTGTCCCTAAAAGTGTTGTTATGGTGTGGGTATTTTTAAGTCGCATTTTTTTTTCAAGCTTTATTCTTTGTTGATTTCATTATTCACCTTTGGCTCGGGTTGTCTCTTCTAGTGGTAGTATTCTTTTGCTTCCATCCGTTCTATTAGCCTAACTTTTTTGGGTTCTTGCTCTTGCAAACACTAATAAGCTTGCCATAATTTCAATTCCCTTTGTCTCATACCAACATTTAATCCCTAGGCATTTTTCCTCATATGGTCAGACGTGTCTTTCCCCGGGATCCTTTACCATTAACGGTGATGTTCATTTGATGGTTTTGTGTGCTCCCTTTGATGGATGGGTAGTTCGAAATGTTTTATATAACATAGGACCCTTTGTCATTAGTTGATCAAGTTCGATGATTCCACCCACGGCCTCCTTTATGGATCCTTTAATCTCATGGGGTTTCTAGGATTGGTTTCTCTCTTCATTTTCCTTATGCATATGCGCACTATTGCATCTATTTTTGTGTTGGGTTCGGATTACATATAATTCTTCTTTTCTTTCATATAGTCAATCCATATTTCGTGTTTTAAATATCGATGCGTTTACATTGTTGCTCGAGGTTGTTCAGGTATCGTTATTCAATTTAACATTCTTGGGCTGTAATTCAGCATCTTTGGGCATTTCTGGGCTTCATTAATCCTGTTGATTTGTAGACTATTTGGGTGTAGATGAGTTTGTGCTATTCATTGCTCTTTCGTTCATCGCGTACACTTGGCCATCTATGCACTCTTGTTTGTTTCAATTGGATGATTTTTGGTTTATAGTGAAGCTGAGTTTTCATAAATCTTCTAATCTTGTGCGGTTTCATAGATTTATTATCATTAGTATCATTCTTAACTCTAGTTTGGTTCTTTGTATCATCTTAGGATCTATGTGCTGCTTTCGTATTCTTTCTTTAGTTACCCATTGGTGCCTTTGTGCCTTTGCCTCTAGTTGCCTCATTGGTGCCTTTTTACTTCATTAATTCAATTGGGCCTTTTTAGGTGTTCTCTTGCTATCATACATTTTCTTCTCTTTTGTTCCATGCCTCACATCATTTGCTTATTATTTCTTTTCATCAATTCTGATGTTTGTGTGCCTTATATGGTTACGTATTTTTAGTGTCGGCTCTTGGTTTCGACCTTGTTACTTGATGTTTCTTATATCTGCTTTCGTGTCCCCTTTTTATTGGAGCATTCACATCGGGTCAAACGATTTGATTGTGGAATCATCTTGCTTGTCACTTTCATGTGTTTTATTAGCTTGTGCATTAGGTTTCTTTTTTCTGGGTTATGGTTCCCTTTACCTGGTTTATTCTTTTTTTTTTTTTTTTGCTATGGTCCCAGTCCTTATTTTCATGTTGGTCTACCTTGTATGGGTTTCTTGTGATAATCGCTTTCATGGTTCCATTTATTCTTTTATAGTTGATTGATGCATATGTGATAATCGATTTGATGATCCTAAGCTCGCCTCATAGTTGGTTTTGTATAGAGATCCTCATCTGCGTTGCCTTATTTCGGTACACTCTCAGGATTGCATACACTTGCTCATTTTGTAGCCTCTGCATGATTTGATGCATTTGATCTATAATTATACATCGTTGCTCATGTGGCTATTTAGCTCATTTTGTTTGCATCCATCTCCCCATTGCTTCATTATTTTTGTTGTATATGTTGGATGAGCTTGTTCATCCGTAGGTCCTTAGCTATTTTTGTATCTTTGGACCCGCCGTTGGCACACATGGCAGTCTATAGGTTGTTACGACAGGACTGGAATGTTTTATCTATTCTTCCTTTGTCATTTTTGCTTGTTTCGGTTTCGTATTTGGTTTTGCCTTGCTTTTGAGTCTGGTTGTGTCTATGTGTAGTTGCTTCAATTTTGGTTGCGCTGGTTCTTTTTTAGTAGTTCATTGTCGATGGCTTGGGTTGCTCTTCATGCCTAGCATGTCATGTTCCCTTGCTAAGATTTCATTCATCCCACTTTGCCTCAGTTTTGCACCTTTTATAGGGGTTTCTCGTTGTTTCTCGCGATTGCTATTTGAGGGCATATACACATTCTTTTGTCATATATTCGTAGTTTTTCATCAATATCTTTGAGGGCCGATTGGATATGTGCATCCCTTTCCTCCAAACATTTCATTCTAATTCATATTCGTCTCTTTTTTGCCCTAGGTTTTATTCCTTTACTTTCTTTTTCCACGGTGGGCTTTCCTCATTATTCTAGCATATTCACACAAATTAAGACCATTAAGTACATTGTCTCAAACCTTATAGTATTTTGCAAAGCTTAATATACAGTATACAAAAACTTGTACATGCATACCCCAGAAACGAGGATCGCTATGTACGGTCTAAATCTTGGAATAAAGGGCAAATATGCCCATCCGACAGCTCTCGCTGCCCTACGTAACCCCCCGTGTGAATATGCACCCAAACCAAAGGGGGTTTAAGGAGGATTTTAATTTAAATGTGTCAAATGCAATGGTTTGTGTTAATAATGTTAGTTGTGTGTTAATGGTTTGTGTTAACTAAAAAAAATTTCGGCCCCTTCGGGCCCTTAAGGATGGTGTAGGGGTGTAGATATAGACATTACCTAATACTCTAACGATGGATGGAAGGGCACTAAGAAATCCATAAATGCATGTAACAATTTTATAAACACTTCTGCATGTAATATCTGTGCATGGAGATTCCTTAGTGCATGTAATAATGTGCATATAATATCTATGCATGGAGATTCCTTAGTGCATATGAATCATAATAGATAGATAGATAGATAGTATTTTAACGTCACGCCACTAGGCAGCATCCAACTGGACATGTGACCACACACCACACTACATTGCTTTGTTGGGCCCTGCCCCCAACCACTTTACATTGCGTCTGTGGGTTTTGACACCCAACAGTTCAGAGTGCGATTCTGGGCGGTCTCGAACTCGAGACCTATAATTGCTAGACCTCGTGTATTACCACTAGACTAAACGTAGAAAATGGTAGTAGAGCTAAAAACAAGCCATTACATTACATTCGAAGTTCTAATATTAAGTGTGACATAATACCATGATAGATAATAGACAAATGGTAACCCATGTTACAATTTTATACAATTTTTTATTATCAAATGCTTCGCTCTTGTCAGTAACATAATAAATATGCAATGAAAAGCAACATACATGGCTTTACCTTGTTGAAGATCTTGAAAAAACTCAATTCTATCAGAATTGCACACAATCAATCTCATAACTCTAGATGCAACTTCAGCTTTTCACAAGATTTCTTGACTTTTGACGGTTTTGAACTACCAAAACTCTCGTGACACTCATCTCACCGCACCACCACCGTGGTGATTGCAATGACGAAAAAAAATCAAGTCATAGAAGAACAAAACGTATATTAGTAGGCACAATTGCAGGAATATTGGGAATGATGCTTCTCATTTATGCCATCTGGTGTTTAAATCAGAAAATGAAGAACAAATCCAAAAAGAGGCCTCTTCCTGACCGTCACCAATTTACCTACAAAGAGCTCAAGCTTGCGTGAGTATCTATCATCATAATTAGATTTGTAACTATCTTCCTTACCACGTTTGGGGCCATGTCCTGATGTGAAAATAAAACAGTCTAGACGTTCATCTAAATACATGGCATAGGTTCTTACAAATGCTGAAAAATCCCAAGCATTTGAATGTGATTCATCTCTAAATCCGTAAAGATCTAACACCCGCCGCTACAATAAGGAATTAATCCTCAAAGGTGGAATCCCTTCCCTCGTGAGCCTATGTATCCTTTGTAAGGGTCTTTAAAGCTATAATCCAGTTGTGGGTCTTAGGCAGACGTTTTGCCAAAAGATTGACACAAGCATTGACATATCCTCTTGAATATGAAGTAAGATGAATAATCTCTTGAACATACTCATCATCAGTGGGGACATCGTCATGGCTTGTAGCCTTCACTACTGCTACGTCCAGATCTGGCAGTGCCAAGAATCTGTAAATAAAGGAAGCATATCCATATGTCATCAATTAATCCAGAAACCTCACATAGCAGCCAAAGCGTTGACACAGCTTGTGGATACTCATCTCGGCAAACCTGAAATCCCAAAATCATATGTTTTATACTTTGCTCCAGTGCCCGGTGTAATTTCTACATTTGCGTCCTTATACATTTATTAATGACTTAAAACCGGGACCTCGATAGCAAATTCCGAGCTCAGAAGTTAGAAAACAATACCTTCACAACATCAAGCGGGTTTACCATGATGGGCGGAAAGAAAAGCTGCCCCGGGCCGGACATAGCTCGGGCCTTGAAGTCCAACTTCTCGGGCAATCCTGGTGGCCGATTCCATGGGCCTTCTAGAACCAGCAATTGCAGCCTTTGGATAATCCAGTCCCAGCTGCCTGAAAGCCTTTTCAACCGCATTCTATGCAGATTTCTATGTCGCTTGTCTTTTAGAGCAATAACCCCACAAATGATAATCTACCCATAGGGCTAGATCAATATGTCGATAAGCATGGTAGCCTTGGGTTTAAGCCCGAATGCCCCCTTCCACCACCGGAAAAACACATGGATTGGTACCTCTAGAAGGACGACCTCTAGAAGGACGAAGCAGTGTACAACGAGGGAAATGAAACACAAAATTGTCTGCAGACAAGATATCGACAAAGATAGCGAGTATAAGACACCAGGAAGATTCCCGAGAAGCAGTTGCATTGTTAGGGCTCATTGCCCTCGGGTTCTATAATCTATTGAATACAGTGAAGATTACGGCCCCGCACTTCTTTGAATCGAGCATCATTTCCATTCTTATCGCCATTCAATCGAACCCTATCTTCACACTCCCCGTTTCTTCCTGGAGAAGAAGATTCGGAAAAACCATCGCCCGCTAGATTCTCCGGACAAAACCCTAAGAAAAACCTAAAAATAATGGGAGAAGTTTGCACCACACGATTTACCCCTTTCCTAAAATCAACGGCTAACAAAAGGGGGCACTCTAGAAATACTACTTAGTACACCTGGATGAATACAGCCACCAAATCATATGAAAACCTTAGAGAGAACAGTACAAAAACACAAAAAAAAAACCCCCTTATAATGCTACATATTCTCTTGAAGCGTCTCTTAGTTCTTTATTATTTAAGCATACTATCTCTTGAAAACGCGTCTTAGCTCTCCTTGCTTTCATAGCTTTCTGTTCTCTTCTTCAAATTCAACTGGCCCCATATAGCTTCTTTTTCTCAAGTTGCTGCCCATAGTCCATCTACCTTTTGCATCCATTTTATTCTTCTTGGTTCTTTTTATCCATTGATACTTTGATCTTTGCATTCTCTCCCTGATAACCCTAAATCTCGCTCTTCGCTTTTTTACACTAGAAGTTTCATTTTTTGCTAAGTGCATTCTTTTGAGCATCTCATAACCTTGAGTTTGATGTCTCATTTATTGGTTTGGCGATTCTATGCAATCCTATCTTGCATTCTCTCTTTGAGCTTATTGTAACTTCCATTTGATGCCTCGTTTGTTGCTTAGCGATTACGTACAATTCTATCTTTGCATTCTCTATGGTAGCATCATTTGGACCTCGTATCTTCGGTCTTGAATCACACATTTGTTTGGTTTCTTTTTATGCCCGTTTGGTAAGTTCGTTCTTTGTTGGTTGTTTCTCGCTTCTGAATACTCTTTTTGGCATATAGTATTTCCATAGTTGGATGTCTAGTTGATTGCTTTGCTCTTTCATAATATTTCTATCTTTCCATTCTCTTGACCTCGTTTCATATGCCGTTTTTCTCCTGGTCAATTATTTTAGTGTTTGTATTAGGGTGTCTCTTTCTATCTTCTAGAGGTAGTTCTCTTGTCCATTTCATTATGGTTGGTTTTTATATCTGTTTATTCAATTTCGCAAAGATGCCAAAGTTGAAGTTCAAATTTGCTCTTTCTAGTAGCTTGCTTGCATTACTAATTCGGAGGCTTTTGCCTCGTCTCTTTTCTTTTGGTCATCTCACCTCATAATTTTTCTTAATCTGTTTGCCCCATATTTTATATTCTTTCCCCGAGTTCCATTTTGCTCTTTGTCCTTTGTTAACCTCTTGCATTGCCTTAGGCTCATCTTTTTACTGTACCCATTCTCCGGTTCCTTTTTGTCATTCTCGTCATTTGACCTCTTCATTCTCCTTAGTTTTTTTTTTCTTGTCCGGCCTCTTCGGTTTCTCCTCTTGATTCGCCTTGGTTCTTCTTGCTCTATTGGTGTCCATATGTCTTGCTTTTGTCCATGATCTCTTTTTATCCTTGGTTCTCCATCAGCCTTTGTGTAACTGTTTCTTCCTTGTTGTCTCTTTCACTTAATCGATTATGGTCATCATGTTTTACTCATTTGTTGTTGGCTTTTGTCCTTTTTTTCATCCTGGTTTTGCTCTATTTTTCTAGGGTAGATTCCTCTTCTATCAGCCCTTGTTGGTATCGGACCATCCCTTGTTGGTATCATAGGACCCATCCTAGGAATGCCCGCGGTTCTGTGCGTTAGCAACAGAACCGACATTCCTTGGATGGGGACATACCCCTCGCCTCTCTCCTATTTATAATCGCTTCATTCTTCTTTTCTAGTCATGCGTTCTCTTTGAGCTCCTTTCCATTATTTCTTTTTGCCTCCAAGTTTCCCACCCACCTCTCCCTCTCCTCATATTCTAGGCTTGTGCGTTGTATCCAGTTTTCCGGTATCTAGTGTTTTTGTTTATGATTCATTTTTATGTTGTGGTTCCGTGGCCTCCCATTTTTGTCGTAGTCTCTTTTTCGACGTGGCTCGCCTTAGCCTTCAGAACCCAATATTTAGTGGTTTACTCTTTCTCGGCACGGCACTAGTTTTTATTTATTCATTCATGTTTTATCCTTGTGGCATTGTAGCCTCGAGTCAATGTTTATTATTCATGTTTTCTCTCGGTGTGGCGTTGTTGCTTCGAGATCATATTTATTGTTTTTCTGGCGTGTCAGAGCCTCCGGGCAAAGACTAATCGGTTGTTTTTTCCATGATGGTCATTCCATGGACGATTCCCGATTGGTCGTATTATTCTTTTCTTTCAATACGTGGCCACAGGGCGCCGAGTTTTTCTTGCCTATGGCATCTAACTCATTGATTGGGTTATTTTCTTTTGTTACTTGATTCTCGAGATTGTTTAAGGTCTTGTGGTTTTGCCATAGTGTGGGGTTAGTGCTTCAACTATTTGCTTGGGGTTTCCTCAAAAACCTAAGAAGGCGTGGTTCTTCTTCCCGATGAGGAGGCATCCACCGGGTCTTCTCACCTTTGCATCAATCGAGTATGGATAAAACCATCTTTTTATGTTGTATTCTTGATTTCATCATCTCGATGATTGTCTAGTTTGAACATTTAAAGTTCATATTTCCAAATTTATCTATCCCTAATGAGGGATCCATTTGTACTCAAGGTTTTACAAAGCTCAATGAGAACACCATCTTCCGCCACTTGTTGGTATCATAGGACCATCCTAGGAATGGTTTGTAACACATTTCTTGCCATAAACCAATTCATAATATTTAAAAATCATCTTTCCATGCGTTCTCGTTCTCCCCATTCCTGAATCTCGTCTATTTTTTGGAGCTTCACCCCATACCTCGTTCATAACCATCTCTAGGTTGGGTAAGGGCCTCTGCATGTTTATCTGCCCGGAGGTCTTTGGCCCAGATCACATCAGAACCCAAACGTAAACTCCTGGAGGTTAAGATTCCATTGCCTAAGGCCGGCCTTGCTTCAATGTGTGGTGATGAGCAAGAATCGATCCGGGGGCGTTTGGGGCCATATGCTAGATGAAAAATAGGTGATCGGAATTCAAGCGGAAAAGGCGGGGAGATAGTGAAAACGAGAGGCAAACAAGAAAGAATTTGGTAAAGAATTTAAAATCCAAAAAATTGTCGCGGTTTCGAGTGGTGGATAGCCATTAATCATGGCGGGACTAGCGGGTCATGATGATGATTATTCCAAAATGTGCATTCGGTACATATGTATATGTACAAAAGGGCTACATTTATAGACACCCTTTCATGCTTTTACCCCTATACACGTTTGCTAGAAAGAAAGACAAAAGTTTTTGCCCCATAGGGAAGATGTTGATGTAGAAGGACCTAAGTCTTTTGATTAAGTAGGAACATGTCTGTGGTCATACGTTTGTGGGAGGTGAATGTGTCTCTTATCGGAGTCATGTATAATGGGTATGTAACTTTTTGAATATGATTATTTATTATAGAATGGAACATGGAAATAGGTTCGACACAAATGAAGCATTGAACAAATTTGACATAAAATGGGGCATGGATCGTTTGTTTTGAACATGATTATTTATTGTGGACTGGAATATGGAAATCGGATTCGAGACAAATGGGGCAATGATAAAGCATAAGTTAGGGCATGGATCGTTTGTTTTGTACATATGTAGAAGCACCTGCTAGTTACCCTCATCGATTTCAAGTAAGAGCCCAACAATTCAACTTGAACCATGTCCCATACGAATTTTCTACCATGCATGTATATCAAGGGAGCAACTTATAACATTTTGTTATGTGCTCAACAAATTATATGCAACGAAAGCTATATATAGCAAAATGATTTAGACATTAGAGCCATTGCTAAATTAAATAAATGCAAAATGGAATGCAATTATTAATTAGTTGCGATTCTTAGAAATATGTTTGTTACTTTCAAAGGGACCAAGTTAATGGGGAGACTATTCGGTATTACCTCCCTCTATTCTCTGAGAAAGCAATGTGGGGTGCTACAATGCCCTAGTTCATATAATGAGAACAATTATAGTAAAGCTGTCATGGTTTGAGAATTTCAACAAAATGTATCATCATTTTGAGCTAAAAAGCACTACTTAGTGGACAATGCATATACATGAGCAATTGCAAAATTACGACTTACTTGAGATGTTTCATTAGCTCAATCAATGAGATATGCTATTTCCATCAAGTTGAACCAAATTGGTAGAAGAATATTAGGGATTGCCCTCTATTCTAACAAAAGCAATACGGTGCTACTATTTTGAGCTAAAAAAGAACCATCCAGTGGACAAAGAACCATCCTGGCCTTTGTTCTATTGCTAAAAAGAAGGACATGCATCTACCTTGACTTGCTGTGGCTTCCACATGTTAGCATATCCGTATACTACTATTATAGATAAAGATCTTGATTGAGATAAAGAGAAATCGGTTTAGCTCCTAGTGCCTCTATAAAATAGTAAGCAAGACATTGCATTCCTCATCTAGAAGGAAACACCTTTCCAAGAGAAAATGCAAGGTTGCCATTCTATTTGCATTAACAAAATCATTTCTCATCACAAGATGAGCACATGCAATGAATAAAGTGATCAAATCTTTAAATATGACCTAAAGAATTGCTTCCTTTGACCATGGCCATGGCTTTCTCCCCAAGCCACGGATAATTTAAAAGGAGGGTTTAGTATGTCATAGACCTCCCTGCAGTGAAACTCTCCTTCTAATCCTAGCCTAGCCATGTAGATACAACAAAGCAAGAGACTAATGACTAATCAGGATATCCTATATGGACGAGAAGTTCCAATAAATACTAGAAAGGTGTGGAGGCATTAGGAGGGTGTGAGGTGGTTTAATAAATTCAAGCAAAAATCTCTTATGTTCTCTTCATCTTCCATGTTGAGAGTATCGATGCCGATGTATGGATGCAAATCTCTATGCAACCTTTGCAAGGTTTTGTCCTTGAGTTTTAGTGTATCCTCATGATTTGGAGATAGTATGGATTTTCAAATAGGTGTTCCATGTTTTATTTGAGTTGATGCTTGTTCCAAATACCTCGCCGATAATGTTGTTACGCACAATGCATGTGCTTGGCGGTTGATGAACAACATCTGCAGGGGTGTGTAGGCTCGCTGTTCATCCGCTTTCCATCTCAAGTTTTAGTAGGTAGTCAAATTATTCTTTTAGTCTTTATGAAGACGCATGTTTGTTATCAATCAATGTCTTAAAATATTTCCACAGAGGATTGCTTTTGACACATTTGAGAGGATCTTCATCTTTTGGCTCGCTTTGATTAGAGTAGTTGCCGTAATGTGTCATGCCCAATTCATCCCACACACCAAAGCAATGATTTTCTTATTTTGTCCGCTACGCTCACTTTCGAGGGCCACATGTCGGAGGTTGATCTGGTGTTAGCTTAGGGGAGCTTGAAATGTAGGTGGATTGTTTGGCCCTTTAGCAGTAAGGCTCGCTATACCCGCCCATGCGATTGCCAATAACACCTAACTCTCTTCCTCTCAACATGCTAATAACCAGATTAAAGACGTGTATTTTTCAGGGCCTCCGCCCAATCACGTTATGCATGAGCGTAATGGGTCGAGCTCCATCAAGTGCAAGGAGAATGGCATCAGCTATTTCGCTTTGGTCTAGAGTTAATTTCATAGCATTCATCTCCTCTAGCCTTTTCAAAGAACAAATTAAAAGGTCGGATGATTTGTTGCGTCATAGCATTGGTTTCACCCTAGGTTGTGGAAGCTAATACGATTGACAATTTGTTCCGTTCTACAAGGAAGATTTCATTTATGGATAATAATGTCTGCGTTGTATGTGTCTTCTTATGACATGTCACGGACATAATCCGCCCCTAAATGATATTTGAACTTACCCCATGAGGGAGGCCCATAGATGCAAATGAAGGCAAATGTTTGTCGAATTGGGCGGACATCGAGAAAAGCAACCTGCATCCTCGGCGTTCTCTCCATTCTGCGTCCATCCGAATAGTCAAGTTCTTTTTATGCGCCTCATGAAATGTGGTGCACTATCTTCCATTGACATTTTTGATGTCTTGAAGCTAGTGGCTCCTTTTTACGTGTAGAAACAATAAAGCAAGTGATATCTTTCCATGTCCTTTTAATGACATTATACATTCTTGAAATCAGTTTATATTTGCCCTCCCTTATTTTCCACGTGGCCCGGCTTTTTATAAAAGTATAAATGATGTGGAATTTCGGATATGTATATTGTCGAGGATCAATTTTATTTAGTTCGAACGGTAGGTGAGCATCGTGTGTTTTGTTGAAAGACGTTTCAAGGCAGCCTTTCTTGACCTTCTTCATAATATATTATCATTTTATTAGGTAAATGAATAGCTAACCTAGATATATTGTGAGAGTTAGTAATGCAAATAAAATGAATACACTTTGAGTTAAAAAACAACAACCTATGCACAACGTTAAACGCGTGTGATGCATTTTGTAACCATATGTCCTCCACATTGCTTCTGGAGGAGGGGTTACCACTTGGTGGAAAAAGTTATAAGGATCCTCTTGAGTTTCTTGTAGTCTGTAGTCTCCAAGGGTGCACAGTGAGAATGAAGTGCTATTTTCATTGACCATTTTGCAAACTCACCTTCCATCAAGTCTCGAACTTTCTGATTGGATGTTCTTTTTGTCACGAGTCAATCAATAGAAGATAGTTAGGAAATAGAAAGTTGTGGAGTAAACAATGCTCAAAAGTTTTTATATTATTTACTCTCAACAATGAGTTGCACAATCTAAAAAGACTGATCTTGCACCAAGACTTTCATCTTCATTCACTCTAGCAAAATATCTGTCAGCAAAATATTAATATTTGGCTGTCAATGAAGGATTTAACATAGTTTAATCAATATAATGAAGCATGTTATCCATACTTATGGATAATCGAGGGCAAGCTTGTTAAGCTATATAATTGTTTTAGTATAGTTGAAAAAAATTATCTACACATGAGCGGGAGAGCAGGAGAGTAGAAAGGAGGCAAGGCATGATGCATGTGGAGTTGCTGAGAATGGTTTAAGATGTTATGGTTCAAAGCTTTACAAATGGACGAGAATAATCACCAACCTGAAGAATCATAAAGAGGCAAGTTATAAACTCTTTTTAGGCATGCTTAACGAATATAGGCGAGGAATTTAGAAGGAGAATGGAAGTTGCAGCTATAAAAGCTACAATGCTTGAACCGTTGTGTAAAAATGGCAATAGATATTTGCTTCAGCACCAACTCCATGCAATTAAATTGTCTTGAGGGGCTTACCAACAATAATGGTTTACATGACAAACTTCATGAGCTAGATACACGATCCATCATGTTTAATGCGAGGAAAGATTCCATTAACTGTGCAATCTCGCGAGATTCAATGATAGCACATCCCATGCCTCCATGCGGCAATTCATGTTGCGAAGATCCTCATCAAACTAAGTTTTCCACAAAACCTTACCATGTATTATTCAAGCAATGGGAGGTGCATCTTCAAATAAGCACATAAAGGCTAACATTTCCGAAATATATTCTCACATTGACTTCTTTGGAACATAAGCATTGGAACAAATGCTTTTCAAAAAGCGATGCAAGGTGGTTATAAAAGCGTGCAATGCGTAATCTTGTACAAGATCGAAGGTAACTTGTCAGGACTCACAAAGAAAATTACAAAAAGATTCTCATATGGACTTACTTGCATTTAGCAGTAAAAAACACCGAGATTGTCCCTTTGTACAGATAAACCCCATGCAAAACCTAAGAAGAAGTCTTAATGAAAATCACTTTTTTTATATATCTAGTCTAATCCATGGTCATGGTTGCCAAATTAAAAGCCTATATAGAGCCAAATGACAAATAACAACTAGATCTGAAGCCAGCTCCACTATATTTCGGAGAAGAAATCAACTCTTCTATGATAATAGATCCTCGGAAAAATCAAATTTGCATCTAAAAGCGGGGATTGGGGTTCATTACAAACACTCCGATAGATCGATTCCAAAGTCTTCAAGTTTTTTTCCTCCTGTTTAAGTAAAAATATGACATGGATTCCCTCCAGTTCAAAGCGGCACTACCCGATTTAGGAATTTCTATCATGAGAACTCGTCCCAAATCATGCAAAATTTTTTTCCCAATTTTTTGGATCATGGAAAATTTTCTGTTAATATCTCTCTAAAACTTAAGAAATGTACCTTAAAAAAAAAACCAAAACTTTTCCCACTAGCACGGAAATCCAATTTAAACAATAGATGAATCATGCGTCACTAGTACATATCAGCCCCAACGACATGTATACGGCAACCATATAGGGTTGTACCACGGGATATGACCATTGGAAACATGTAAATATAACCCATTGCTAAATGGCATAGCCCTAAAGCGACCTTTTAAGGTGCCAACCAAAAATATCATGATAAAAGACTTGGAGCTCTAAAAGCATCCCTTTGATTCCAACCTCCGAGGTCTCACATTGCGGCCAGCTGGTCCATTTCGACTTGCCCGGCACCAGTGGGCACCGGCACCCCAGAGTAGATTACCAAGACTCAGTCATCCGAGGCCATCCCCAGCTGACATGGGGAGTTGGGTCAATAGTTTGCTGCCGAATGTGGGCAAGGGTATGGGCTCCCACGCCCTCTAGGTGTTGCATAAGCCTCAGTGGGATCCAAGTAGTAGATGAGCGGGGTGGCTCTCTACGTCCATGGTGGCCTTGAGCCACGGAAGGTAAGTCCCCTCACCTCTTAGATAAGGTACCCAGCCCAAGAGTACTCCCCTCGACTGCTTGGAAGGCAAACTACGGTCATCCCCAGCCACTACATTATGCCAGAGTATGTACGGGGAAGGAAGTAGGATGGAGTGAATAGCCAATAGCCATGTTCTTATGCCAGCCAAGTCCATTAAGCCATAATTATATGCATTGGCAGAACTAAGCTGATAATCAATCTAGAGTCTAAGCCTTGGTGTTGGGATTTTCCTTCTTTGATGTTCGCGATATTTGTTTGTTGGTCCTGTTTGGGTAGGCCACCCGCCAGTTGGATTATGTATGTTATCATCATTACCATGTGCTTATATTTTGTACATTTTGGAACTAGAGTAGATCCAGGAGGTAAGGATGAATGACACGTCCAGATTCTTCTGTGGGATTAACATATATCAAAGAACTAGATGATAAAAGATGGCCCTCATGTTAGTGGATGTCATGAGCGAGGATGAACTTGACTTTATATATGGGAGGCCGCAGACCGAAGCGGGGGGACATTCTACAGTAATTATGAGCCATGAGCCAGCGGTAGGATCCGGTACATGCCATTCAAGTAGCACTAATAGTCCTGAATCTTGATCTTGAAGTTGAAATCCCAAACATGAACCTTGGATAATGGGGAAATGGTATTCTCAAAACCATTGCACATGGTCCACTGGTTAGTTAGGGTTTCATCCCGCTTGCTCACCCTTCTTCGCCGTTTTCAGCCCGTAAACTCATCGCATCTCCCTTGAGCATTGGTTTTAGCCGCGAATCTTCCCGTTTATGATCCGGTTTCCCAAAATCCACCCTTCATGTTTGCTTTTAGGTTTTCCTGTTTGCTGCCATTTCGCCCATCCTTTCGTATTATTTTTTTGCCACATCGTGTTTTGCCTAAATAAGGTTTCCACTCTTACTTCTCCGGCTTTACCCCGCCTCCGGCTGCCGCAACAATACGGGGTGCCTGCTTCCGCAGATTCCGTCTCGTTTCCGGTGGGCGCCAGCATTCCGACCTTCTCACATGGCGTTTTTGGATTTTTTTACTAGGTGGTTGGATTTTTTTGTGAAGTAGAGAGTGACCATTGGAGACCTAACGATACTCTTTGTGGAATTCAGTGGCTCTCAACAAAGGGCTCTTGGATGCTTTCACACTAGATCTCATACATTTTATTTTTAGAACAAACTTTAGGGATGTGGCTGCATCATATTTCAGAACGGTTTTGTGGAGATTCTCTTGAGATACCCATCAACAAAATCTTACCGGTTTCTTCGGGATTTTGAGCGAACCAGGAAAGCGATATACTCTGTCGTTTTCTTACGAGTTTTGGAGCGAACACAAAGAAAACGGAGTGGAGCTAGGCTCTTATTTATTCTGGCTTTCCATTTCAAATTAACGAGAATGACTTACCATGAATGAATTATTTCCATATTATGTAATTTACAGAAGAAGTAGGTTATAAGCTAACATCAAGGTCTTGGCGAAGATTAAGATCTGCAAATATTACTCTTAGGCGGTCGGGGAAAAGCGGTGGAATCATAGATAGGAATGGGCTGTCTGATTATGAAAACCTTTGGATGGGTTGATGTGTTGGTGGATCTTTTATTTAAACGGAGTTCAGGCTCGCTCACGATCTGCCCGATGCCGGTTCCGGATAAGTTTCCTTTCTTCTTTCATTTTGATAAACTTTTGTTTTTAGTTTCAATCAAATAAACCTTCTTCGATTTATGCTTTGGTATTTTCTCTTTTCCCTTATCTGTATTTGGCTTCATTTACTCTTTGTATTGATGTGTCTATCCTCTATTTATTTTAGAATAGTTAAAATTTATAGAAAACCGAGAATTTGTAGGCGGTGATTCACGACATATTTAGCTGTTTACATAACTTTATCCTTGGGCTAGCGGTTGTGGAAATTTTACTACTCTATTTTGTAATTATGAATAGTTTTGGTATTTAGATCCACGTTATATAGCGAGAGATTTTTTCTGATTGGGGCTTAGGTACATTTCCTCAAAGGGGACATTCCCTCAAGCAACTTCACATATGCGGTATGCAGCAATCGCAAACAACTTCCACCAGCCGACTTCCTATGATTTGAATTATACGGCAATGGTTGTATGCGATTTTAGCATTCCAAAAGGAAATACAAATTAGCCATTATAGCCAATTTGTGATCAGAATTTCAATAATGTACTTGGACTTAAATCTTTTTATATACTAACACTCTCAAATTTGTGTAAGGCCCATTTTATCCTATAACCAGATTTATTACTTCATTCCATGTAGTCACTCAAATTTTACAATATTCATCCACGTCAATTAATCTTTATTCATACCGTTTCTACGCAGTGGTCTTGGCACCGCCATAAATCCCTGCTTATGATTCGCCGCCGATTCGTAATTTGCGTGGATATAATTGAAAGGTTTTCTTTACTGTCATGGAATCTGTTAATCTTAGATATTCAAATGTTTGGATGGTAATGTTGACGAGTTTTGGATGAGATCTTTACGCCATTTTAACCTCGATGATGCTAAAGGACCAATATCTTGGTCTTCCAATATAAAACTTTTACTTATAAAGGCGTTAGCGTGAATTTTCTTTCCCCATTTATTTTTCCACCATTTGTTCCCTTTGGCCTTTTCCTCTTCATCATGGTACGTGCATGGAATAAAATCAATATTAAGGTTCCAGCCAAATAAAGCTATTTTTATTAATTGTTTGCAAGAAAAAGCTTACAGTAAAAGTAAATGGAAAAATGCCAAAAAAAAGAAATTCTTAAATGTTTTGCTGTAAAGTGGGGTTTTTGGGTTAAGACAAGCCAAACACACCTCGGATATATCCAGCCAGGACATGCAATTAATAAAACCTCTGATAGAAAGTGAGGCTTGGAAAAATGGATAGATTGGCAGAAATTCAACACAAATATTATGGCTATAACTTTAAAGAAAATTCAAATGGGGTTTATATTTTTCTTTTTTTCTCCACTTTCTTCCTTTTTCCAGTATAAAGTTGAGCCACATTAGAGGGAAAAGAACAAATGTAGTCCCCTTTTAAGGTTTTGAACATGTGTTTCGTATATCATTTGTCGTGTTGGTTTTATATAGTACAATAGAGATTCAAATGTCTTTGAAAAAATCCACTTGGATTTTCTCCAATATATCTTGTGATGGCCACAATATTTGCCTTTTCCATTTTGTGAAAGAGGTTTCCCAATAAAAGCAAAGCTATGATGGAGGAAAAACCATTTTAGTTTGTAAATGCCCAGAAACTTCAAAACCCAATTTGGAAGGTGGTTTGGCTAAACCTATTTTGGCTACACTCAAAATATGGGTAGTATTAATTTATTTCCATGCACAGGTGGTAAGAGGAGGTATCCAAAGTCCTCAATTGGACCTTTAAAGGGTTATTGCTTTATTCATGTTACAGTTTGGCGGACCATGGAATGGGTGCTTGGCTGTTTCTTTGAAGCTTGTTCTTGCGGGTTGTCACTTCTTTAAGCACCTCTTAGCCCCTCGATTATATGTTATCAGTCGACAAGGAGTTGTGAACTATTGCTTGAACCATATTTGTGTGTTGTTTAGATTTGCCCTATGTTATACATGGTCTGGCAACTTCGATATGGCGGTTTGATAATATATTCCAGAGATAGTTTGTTTGAGGTCCTTTACCAATGGCAATTTATTGCTTGTAAAACCAGTTGACTCCCATTGTCTCTTCCACTTTTCCCATTTATTGAACACCATTTTGTTCTTTGTGTTCACCCTCTTATTACGTGTAGCCTTAATTGGGTTGTGCTTGGCTGGGGGTGCAGGCCTCTGCTAATTGGGTCAAGCCAGGCATGCAAAGAGTTGTTACTTCTGGGTTGTTTAGTGTCTAGGAGATCCTAAAGCTTCCGTGCTGGACCATGCAGACTCTTATTTCAAGCCTCGATTCAGTGATGTTGGGCCTGGAGTTACATCCACAACTTATTCCGTTCTTGTTCATCTTTTCTTGGAGGTTGTTGCCAAAATCCCCTTGCATCTGGTGAACTTCCAGCACTTATTCTGATCTGGGTCTTTCTTTTCTGTTTGTCAACATTTGATGTACTCTATTGTTTGTTTAATGGAATGCCGAGATGTGGCTTATCTTTCAAGCTCTCTTCCAGATTCAAGTTGCTTCCTTTGTTTTGAGAATTAGAATTTATCTTAGTATCGTGAAGATAAATGGTATTCTCAAAACCATTACTCCCCTAGTGCAGAGTTAGTTAGGGTTTCATCCCTTTAACCGCCCTTCTTCTAATACAGACACCTTCCATCCAGCTCTGCATCTCGCCAGGCATTGGTTTAGCCTTGATCTTCCCACCCATGAGGCCATTACCATCATTGTTTGTTTGTCTTTGGTTTGGATGACCATGGGTTCATTTTATCTTTGGCACATTGATGCTCTGGTAAATAGTTGGTGTGGATCTAGTTTTTAAAGTCTCATGTATCCTTTTGTAGTTGCATCTTGATTTATATAAAATATACTCTCAGGCAATACGTTGCTTCTGGGATTGGATTACGTCTTTGGTTTCTGGTACTCCAACCTTCTTGATTGTGTGCCATTATAATGTTCGAGAAGACCATCAGGTTGCTGGCGTGCTAGACGCATATGTCTATGTATTTTCATCGGCTCCGTAGATGTTTTCGCTTGATATATCCTTTATTCTTCTCTTGTTTTAAAGAATATTTTCTAAGGAATTGCTATTAGTTTCTACATTTCTTTTCCCTCCCATCTCTTAGCTTCTGTTTCCTCAGTTGTATTTGAATAGCATTCTGTGCAAAGCTTGAGATGAGGATTTTACAGGTGCCGACATTGAGTATATTGGCTGGAGACCCACTCATTATGTTGTACCCTTGTGGTGTGTTGCTTATATTGAATCCTTTGGCCATTTGTTTTGCTAGGTTGGTTATCTTTGCATTGTTTCTCTACCTCCACCCGGTTTTTCACTTGGGTATGGCTTGGATTTATAGAGGGAAGTGTGGAGCATTGGGCTCAAGCTACGTGGCAGTAAGCTTTAATGTGTGTGGATATTGTTGTGTATGTGATTGAGTTGTGACTTCTATGACCTTTGTGCGATTCTTGGTTGTAGATATTGGAGCCCTCGTACCTAGTTCGGTTGGTTGTGGCGTTTAGTGCCCTTGGGTTAGTGGATGATTGGAGATGTTAGGCCTTGAGTTGGGCGACGTATTAGCATGGTGGCTAATGTGTGGCCTTTGTGGCATGATGGCCTTGGGTTGAGCAGCATTAACATGATGGCTAATGTGGCTCTTTAATGACCTTGTGTAGGGCTATTATTGTGGCATTATGGCTCTTGAGCTTGAGCATTATGACTTTTATTGTGGCCTAATGCCTGGTTGGAGTCTAGTGATTACTTTTGAATTGGAGACCGTTGTTACTGGTTGAGGAGCTGTGTGCTGGTTGAGGGCTTTTGCTGATTGGAGGCCTTCGTGCACTGGATGGCCTTAGTGGTGGCTTTTGGTTCGTCTTTCTTGTGTATGCGAGGGGTTTAAGCGTGGTCATTTTTTGGAAGAGAGCTTTGGATTGAAACCCGCAAGATGAAGGTCTATGGAGAAGACAATTCAAACATTTTTTGCCTTTGGCAACTTCATTCTTGTGTAATGTTTTTTCACCCAATAAGGCTAGTAGGCATGAGGGTACAAGATCTATTATGTTTTGGACTGGCATTGGTTGGTAGTCCATTATTATCGGGTTTTCCTGAAAACCGAAGGCCGGTTTTTTAATCCGACCATAATGGTTTCACTAACGCTATCGGTAACATTGCTAGCATTGTGACTCTTGTTGGTTTTAGTGGAGATGCCATCAGCATTTGATCTACATTTGATGTACTCTACTCACGTTATTTAGTGGAGATGCCCAGATGTGGCTTATCGGCATTTTGATGTACTCTGTTGTTGTTTAGTGGAGATGCGGGGATGTGGCTTATCTTTGACTCTCTCTTGAGTTAGTTGCTCGTGGTTTTGAGAATTAAATTTATCTTAAATATCATGATAAGAAGATGAAATAATTCCATTGTAGTCTGGGAAGTTAGATAGTTATATAGAAATAATATGTTGTGAGTATAGTAAATTTTAATAAATTTTGCCAATAGAGACACGACCACTCCGCAGTGTGCACGAGACCATACTAAGAGTCTAGTCAATATGCAGGCGCCGCGTTGTAAGTACTTGACCATAGTTGACCAAGAATAATGAGTTTAATGGGTAATTGGCAGTCGTCGGCTTAAAATCCAAAATCAACAAGCAGAAAAGATAAATTAAGGGGAATACTCATATCGTCGCCCAACACACAATTAGGAATCTCGATCGAGGAGCCTCTAGCGTTCATTTGTGAGTAGTTGGAGTAAAGTATCCTAAGGGAATCAGAGATTCTAAGCCACTAAACACTAATGACCTAAATAGTTAGATAACATAATCCCCCAGTGGAAACCCTAAAATTTCCAATCTTATAAATAGACCCTAGGGTTAAGCCACTTACATCCTTCCTTCTTAAGTTATCTAGCCACAGACTGCAAGCCCGATTTTAGGGCATCAATGAGGCGATCGAGGCGATATCAAACCACGGCCGCCAAAAAATAGCAAGGGTGGTAATAGAAGATGGATTGACCGGTACCCAAGTCCTCAGCTACTTAACAAAAGGCAAAGAGGCCAAGGAAAAAGGAGAAACGAAGATCCACAAAATTCCACTAACGGTCAAGAGGAGAAACAAATATAGGAGGATGGAATGAGAATCTGGAACGCCGACCATCGTCCTAAGTCCTTTGCCGCTAAACAAAAAAGGGTGAGAGGCCAAGAAGCGGAGGAGAAACAAAGATCACAAAATTCCACCAACGGTGAAAAGGAGCAACAAACATGGAGGATCGGGTTGAGTCGAGACACCAAACAAAGTGATCAGGGAGGAGGACCCGGGGCGAGGACCACTTGAAAAAAAGGAGGCTCGCTGCCTTGGAAATCAAAAGGGAGGAGGAGGGAAGAGAAGGATCGCAGAAGGGGAAGAACTAGCACGCCAGTGGGAAAAAAGAAAGCAAAGACCCACTCCCGGAGAATCCAACCAAAGGAAGATCAAGAAAACACCAAAGAAAATGGGTAAAGTCACCGAGCGGGAGTCGATCAACCACCATCATCATCATCGTATTACCACGGGCGCCTGATGCTTGGGAGCTGCCTAACCAAAGAAGGGCAAGACAAATGGGAGAAGGATCTTCGCACGAGAGAAGAGTGGCGGCCGCGGGAAGAGCACAGCTGCATGTCTATGAAAATGTCACGAAAGCGTGATTCAAGTATTACCACGAAAGCATAGGTTACCTATATGAAGGAGGAAGGCCAATGAAGGAGAATACCTAACACCCTCCCCCCCCCCAAACCCCAACCGCCAAGAAGCCTATAAAATGGAACATGGATTCAAAGGCCAATTTGACTCGTGAGATCCTACACCTTTTTGACAAGACCAAGCGAGTGACAAGCGATATGCTCCTCGCCCTACAAGAAGTCAAACCAAAAGATCGTCGAGAACTTCGAGGATTTCTTGGCATATGCACTTCACGCTAAAAGAGTCATATACATGCCCAAGGACATCGTTTGGCAAAAATTTATTACGAAAAGAGGGGGCTATTAGAACCTCTACAAAAAAATTTTTGTAATATAAATTTTGAGTAATATAAGTACAAAAGTGTTATCCGAGTCTTAAGTAAGTAGTATTAGCAGAGCGCATTTTTTGTTTTATTTAATTTGAGTAAATTTATAACAAATGAGTCTCTCCGATTTCACGTCGTGTGCCGGAGCACAACTAAGAATCTTACTCAGGCCTATGGCGCACTCAGGTGAGTAGTCGACACTAATCTACCCCAAAAACGAGCCCAAATTGAGCAAACAAGGATGTTTTTGAGTTCTACTCATGTCGAGTAGAGTAAGAAAATTTCTCAACTCATCGGGTTGGCTACATCTAGAACCCAAGCGGTGGCAAAGACTCACCCCATGTGCCAAGAGCACAATTGAGATTCTCACTTTCGGGTTTGTGGCACACCTTGTGAAGGAGATCCTATACGCATATCTATAACTTGATCAAGACACCTTCAACTTACATGAAATAAGCTGCAATAGGACCATTAGATAGTTTTCTCGGTGCTTATCACTTCTAATTATCCCGAAAACACCCAAACCTTAGAAATTCCCGGCTTAAAATCATTTATAAATACAGTACCCTCATTAGTAATATCGACTTTGTGCCTCGCCCAAGCTAATCTTCTAGCTTCCCCGAGCACTAATACATCGTTTGATATTTCTATCTTCATCGTAATCATGGCTCTTTGCATCATTCAAAGGCGATGGTGCAGTGCCACTTCCATATAGCGAGAAGCCCGCATGTTAACTTTGTCTTCCGCGGTTTTTTCAACACAAATTTAACTTGTCACCACAACATTTACATCATTCTACCAGAATTCATGAAGAATTCAAGCAAAGAATAAGAATAAGAAGCAAAAGTAGGTCCTACATTAAAAGAACTACCTTCCTCATAGGATTCTTTGTACCCAAGGCATCTCTCCAGTAGCCCTAAGCCATGTCCCAAACATGGCTAAACCGGACAACAAAAGCAGTTCGCATGCAGACACATGACTATGACTATGAACAGAGAAGGTACACTTCTCCTACCACCACCGCCCTTTAGCCATGTTCTTGTTCCAATAAAGCTCGACATAATTAGAGGAACTTCCATTCACCTTTTGAGCATAGGACCCTTATCTCCATAGGGAAGACCATCTACTCCTTGGATATGAAGGCTCGATGATGAAGACGCGAAGATGAAGATGATGACCTCGGGGACACAATCAAGTGGATCCTACCGGGGGAACGTCAAGCGAAGAAGAAATCCAATGCATTTGATGACTTGCAGACATCCCGGATCGCCCACCAATCGGGCTAAGCATCGTGTTCGACCCTATCATCATGGAAGGCAAAGAATACCTCCTCCATGACATCAAGAACCCCGCGGAATGTAGAGACCGGGGTGTACCGTGAGTAGACGAGCTTCTATAGTAGTAATCAGGACCTCGACAACCTCACGATTGAGAAACACAGGATTTTTCGGATTGATGTATGCGAAGTCGATGTCATACATAGGCCAATCCACTACAGATCTATAGGGTAGGACTCGGACACATGATGATCCAATAAGAGCTACCATCATCGAGGAAGTATTTATAGCGATCCAAGAACAAATGGGCATCGGAGGGAAGACAATAAGTGCACTTCAACCGAGCTCATCCTCGACAAAGCCTCCAACCCCAGCCTGAGGGCGGGAGGCGGTCAACCCACTCATCTCAAAACTCAATTTGCGAGACCATAGGAACTGGTCACAGCCCCAGATGAGTAATGCGGGTAGACACATGTCAAGTAGGGAGATGGAAACAAGCGAAGCCTGCAAGGAGGATAGTATAGAGCCCTAAGATACTATCTGCTACTTTTCACTGATGGCAAAGTAGCAGTCATCCACCGGTAGTTCAGCCTGCGCGGGGAAGAAGTTATATTCATGCTACTTTCACTCTCTGGCTTTGGTAGACATACAAGACTTCAAGTGTCGACCATGTCATAGTAGTCAAGAGATCGATAGCATTAAGCACCTTTGACTTCGTAGTCCCGTACCACCAATCTCGCAGGCTAGCAGTCATCGTTGCCTATACCTCAGACAGGAGAGTCGAAGAGCTCGTAGAGGTTATGCGAAGGAAGGGCTACAAACATTCCAAGGAACTTGGGACGCACGGTTGGTACAATCCAAGTAAAGAAATTTTTAGAAGATCATCTAAACTATCGGTGATCATACCACTGTTATTATAATTTTTTTTGCATTACGATAATATATCAGATATTAATAAAATATAAGATCTTTCGTCATGCATTTTAAGTACTCTTTTGATATATTTTGTCCGAACAATTATATCATTAAACAATGAATGCAATCACAAAAGATACTCATATTAAGAGTTCTAATTCAATGTGTGCAGCTAGAACACCCTGGACCGCTGGACAATACCGTCAATGTATGGACGAGGAAACACCGGCCTGACAATTTCAGCCTCGCAACTCTTCGAGGAGTATGAGATGCCAATCTCGAAAGAGGAATTACCTTAAATAAAGTCAGACATACAGGAAATAAGAGCATTGCTAGCAGAGAGGGATCGAACACATTGGACCAGAATGTCCAGTTGCCTCAGGCACCATCGCAGGCCAAGGATAAATGGAAGAAGGAGATCGCTCAGTACAGACTCGTCAGATAGCAGCTCTGACTCAGACTCAGAATCAGATGAGGAAGTGGATGCTCAGTACGACCATCGAGGAGGTCAGAGCAGAGACAGACCAGGGAGAGGGGCCGACTATCAAAAGAAAGTAGATTCAGCCTTGAGCAATGTGTGGAAAGCTCAAAAATTAGAGCAATTTTCGGGCAACAATAGATCAGGAATCGAAGCCGAGGCATGGCTCGATGAAATGAGAGAGTACGGCAATGCCTATGGGATGAAAGATAAGGACAAGGGCAGAGTGGCCAGTGCAAACCTCACAAGAGCTGCTCAGAATATGGTGGAAAGGTTATGCTAAAGCGCACGGGTTAAGCAGGGATAGCTGCTGATTCAAAAAGTTCACGAAGGCATTCAAACGACATTGTGTAGCTAGAGAACACAAGTATCACATGATGCAGCAGTTTTATAGGTTGGAACAGGGTAATAAGTCGGTGTAGAAATACACCGTTAAAGAGTTCATGAGATTGAGGCTCTATGTGCCGAAAGGCTACATTGAGGGACTTAACGATGGAATCAGAGAATTTGTCCCCGCGGTCAATCCGCCACTATAGTAGCGGAAGCCGTCCAAAGCAATAAGCTTGCAAGGGACAGTCCCAAGATAGTGACCAAAACAATATGCGATGATAAGGGGAAGAATTGAGAGCCTATAGCCCGAGGGCAACAAGCCCGCACTTTGATAGACCAGGTGTAAATGCAAACAACGGGAAGCAAGATAAGAAATAGGTCAGTCTCAAAGACAAGGGGCAATTGGGAGGATCCAACTACTCTAAAGCAGTGCAGCAGTTCTTGGAGTCCATCCCAAAGCAATTGTGATTCAGATGTTTCTAACTGGGACATCGGATGCACACTTGCCCATTCGTGATGAACGCAGCGCTAACAGAGCTAGGAGGATGGGAAACACCCCCGGAAGATGATAACGAAGAAGCTTGCAATTACAAGGGTGAGTGCCATATCCATGCAATCATTGACACAGAGAATGTCAAAAGTCAGTACCAAGTCATCTCGACAATAGGGAAAGTAAAAGAAATTCCTTCATAGTACTGATAGACACAGGAAGCACTCACAATTTTGCCTTCCCAAAAATATTGAAGTTGAAAGCTCTAAAGTCAAAGCCCAGGCCAGTAGTATTGGCAAGTGGAGCAATCAGGCATACAACAGGGAAAAGAATTAATTTTAATATAGACTTGCCAGGTGTTAATATTGAAATGGGAGAGGTCATGAACATGGCAAGTATGACCTAATCATAAGCATAGAATATCTTGGTCCAACTAGCGCCATAATTTGATTGCGGGAAGCGAAAAGTAACACTAACAGTACCCAATAACAAGACAATAGAGATAACAAGTAAGGAAGTCACCCCAATCATGCAATGCATGTCTAGTAAGAAATTAAGAGCATAAAGAGTGAGCAAGTAGCCTACATCTTCAAGCTTGAAATTAAAGACCCAGGCACATAGGAGGAAAAAGAGGGCAAACCATTAAACAAGTTGCCTAAGCAGGTGGCCAAGCTAGTGAAAGACTTCCATGATCTTTTTCCTTACGAGATCAAGGAACTTCCTCCTTACAAGGGAGTCGAGTGTGAATTAGCACTTGAACCAGGTACAAAACCAACAAGCAAGGCACCCTACAGAATGACATCTCAGGAGTTGGCAGAATTGAAGAAGCAATTGCAAGAGATGTTAGACGTAAGATTCATAAGACCTAGTGTCTCTCCATTCGGAGCACCCACTCTATTCGTTAAGAAGAAAGATGGGAGCTTGAGGATGTGCATCGACTATCGGCAATTAAATAAGCACACCATCAAAAATAAGTACACCTTACTGAGATTAGATGATTTGATAGATCAGCTCCAAGGTGCCAAAGTCTTCTCCAAAATAGTTGAGATCGGGCTATCATCAGATCAGGATTAAGAAATAAGACATCCATAAAACTGTCTTCGGAAAAAGATATGGCCAATATGAATTCACAGTAATGCCATTTGGACTGTCCAATGCCCCAACAACCTTCATAAAGCTCATAAACATCTTTCATGAGTTTATGGATACATTTTTCATCGTTTCTTTGATAACATCTTAGTGTCTGACAAGTCCCTAGA
Source organism: Isoetes taiwanensis (assembly GCA_021234155.1). NCBI lineage: Eukaryota > Viridiplantae > Streptophyta > Lycopodiopsida > Isoetales > Isoetaceae > Isoetes > Isoetes taiwanensis. Next base: position 16,812,647 of record JAJEKV010000009.1, on the reverse strand, counting down.
GGAGCATGTGCAACAATTAAAAAGGTATTTGAGAAGTTCTGAGGAGGCAACTCTACTAAAGTTTTCCAAAATGTCCTTAAGCTATCGAGGGTAGAGTATTTGGGACATAATATCAAGGAGGGCATCTCTATTGATCCTGCAAAGATTCAGGTAGTAATTGAATGGCCACAACCAAAGAACATTCATGAGGTGAGAAGCTTCTTGGGCTTAGCAAGATACTATAGGAAATTTGTCAAAAACTTTGCCAAGATAGCAAACCCATTGGACAGACCTCACCAAAGCAGAAAAAGACAAAAGGCGGGTGGATCATTAGCATAAGAAAAGCGCCAAGGTGGATTTGAAAAAGTTGAAAGGAGTATTGAAACTACTTCAATCTTAACAAAGCCGATTCGCATAAAGATAAGTTGGTACGCAAATCGGCGTTAGCAAATTTACAAATGAGGCGGTCCCTAATGCGGGAAGAAAGGCCTTGGCATATGACGCTAGGAAGATGAATGATCTTTGGGACACATTTCCCAACCTATGATCAAGAAATGCTAGCAATTGTAAGAGCCTTAAAGATTTGGAGACACTATTTGTTGGGAAGGAAGTTTCGACTTGAAATGGACCACCAAAGTCTCCAATACGTCTTTACTCAACCACATCTCAATCTAAAGGCGAGAGGAGATGGATGGAATTCTGGAAGAGTATGAGTTTGAAATAGTGTACAAACCGGGAAGCTTAACGTGGTTGCCGACACTCTCTCAAGACATACCACTTGACAACGAGAATCCATTGTAATGCCATATCAACACTCACTAGCGAGTTTGGCAAAAAGATAGAGGAAACATTGCCAATAGACAAGGACTTGAGAAGTATGGGAAAACCTTTCAAAAGAGGCAAGAAACGGACAAAGGTAAGAGAAACCTTCAAACACTTCAAGAAGAAGGTAAACTCCTGTACCATAAGAATAAATTGTGCATTCCAGAGTCATCTGGAGTTAAGAAGTTGATATTCCACAACATGCACAATAGCCCAATAGCCGGCTATGCAGGGTTCATGAAAACCTAAAGCTAAAGCTTATTGTTTCCATGCAGGAGCATCGACATACTCTTCTTCATGTCTCAAATCCATTCACATACTACTCTCCCATTCCACTCATACCATCATAAAATCTTTGGCGCCATCCCTACCATAAATGACATGATTTGATAATTTATATCATGTCACATCGGTAGCATCCTTTGACACCTTCTCCACATTATGATCTGCTCAAGAGTTGTCCACAATCTATATAAACCCCTCCTACTACATCATTCCTACCTATATCCATCAGGTTGCTTTCACATTTCCATATAGCAACCTAATTTTACTGACCACAGATTCATCATCATGCGGAGTTCATCATATTTGCACCTACATTATCATCTGAGTCACACATAACACCCTTCCATGCAACCTTGCATCTATTCATCATGAAGCACCCATATTGCCAACCATCCCTCCACATTGGCAATCATTGTTGAGCTCAAAATCCATTTGTTGAGCTTGAGAGGGCTGGAAGACCGGTCTATCTTTTACATTTGGCATGATGCTACCATGCTATGGCAGCATAGAAGAGCATTGCACACAATGACATATTTTAAGCCTGCATATTGACTTGAGCATTTGAATGTAAGGACTACGGGTTTGAAGACTCTCATCCTTGAAGATCACAAGTAGACACTTGCTTGAAGAGCCAAAGAGGGACATTCATTGAAGATCACACAAGCAAAGCAAGGAAGTAAGATTCATGTGAAACAAGCTAGAATTTGAAGATTGGAAGACCCCTCAAGTTGACTTGGTATGTGGCTAGTTTTTGAGTTCTTGGCATAAGCAATATTTCACAGGGTTCACTTCTAGAGTTCATCACCTTGTTCCTATTCAAAAACACTCCACTTGCATATTAAATGTCTCACCTTCATATCCCTTAGCAAATTTGGCAAATAGCCTTTTCTCTAGTCAAAACATATCATTCATGCACCATTCTTACATCACACACTCATTATGCAACCACCATATTGAAAAAGCAAAAAATTCCACTCAATTTGGCCTCTCCCATGATCTGAGATCGTATTTGCTCTCTAAAGAAGAAGAAGAAGAAGAAGAGATTTTAAATTAGAGAGAGAAAGTGCACAAATTCCCAAGAAAAGCATGAAAAAGACAAACAATCAAGTTGTTACACAAAAGTTGTAAGCTTATGTGCACTAGTGCCAAATTGATCCATGTTACCATCCAAAATTGCCAGATCTCCATCCACATCACCACCAAGACTTGCCATGTCATCACATACATGTCACCCTTCATGAAAATTCATTCTTGCAAAAATTTGGCCTAAGTAAAGTCATTTTGACACTTAGGGGGACATGTCATCACTACATTGTGCCACATCATCGCCAATGCCTCCACAACATCTCACACGTGTCACACACATCATTTCCACCTCGCCAAAAAGTTTTGACTAGAAAAAAGACATTTTGCCAACTTGTTTGACACATCATCATGCCATGCTGCCATATCATCCTCCATTTGCCAACCCACCATACCAACTTGCCACTTCATCATATTTTGCCCCATTACGAGTTAAAAAAAGAAAGAAAAAAAGAAAAAAAGAAAAGCCAAATGTTCCTTTTGCAAAGAATATTCGTCCAGTCATAGAGCATCAAAAAGATTCCATGTGCAAAAAAGGATTTTAAAAAAAGACCTTGTTTTGACCTTCATTTTTGAGTTCTCCCCACACCCCCACCTAGAGTCTCCCCCATCCAAGCTCCCCCTGCCACATGGTACACCCGGGCGTGTGGGGCGAATGTGAATGGAATCCCACGTGGGCATAGCACATCTGAATTAATATAAAAGGATTTTTTAGTCCTTATATACCTTGTCATCTTTTTTTCTAAATGCCTGTGGGATATATTGGTCAAGATTTCTCAAGAACCCTAAAATCTGATTGATGCCAAGATCCGGCCTTTTCTCTTGAATTAACCACCTAATCATGGCAAAATACTACCTGTTCTAAGCCAAGAACTCCTAAATGAAACAAAAAGACAAAGTTATGAGCCGGATTTGCCAAGAACTGAATGAAACGAGCATTATGAAAAGGGAATTGTTCATAGAAAGTTTTGAGGGCTTTGGGCGCATGAATTGATCGAGATCTCTCACTATGAGACCCGGTTTGAATGGCTATTGCTTGAATTTTGCCTTCCTTGCCTCGAGAATCCATGGATTACCCCGATGCAACCAGATTATTGTTATTTTGAAGATGATTTTGATCCCGTGCCCAAGACCATAGAGCTTGGGAATCTATTTAATGACTATGTGATATTGTTGTGAATGAAAATTTGACCCTTGGTGTAACAACAACCCGAGTTCATTTTGCAATCAACTTTCCAAACAAGATAAAACAAAGTGGTGAAAATATCTTTGAAGGTAATTTGTTTATCGTAAACACATTCAGATTATATTTACATCCTATCTTATCCTGTTGATCTAATTCCCAAAACATATCTAGATTAAGTTACATTTTAAATCAATTAGTTTAAGCATATAAGAGTTTTTGTGACTGCAAATAGATCACGCATGCATAAAAGACAGAGAGTCATTCATTAAAAAGAGAAAAAGCATAAAAAGTTTGAAAAGACATGAAAAAGAGCAATTTGAATTTGCCTATTCTTGTTTCTCGCATATTATTGCATTTCCCAAACAAGAAGATTCCACCCTGAAGATTCCTTTTGCCTGCAATTTGAACCCAAAAAGTAGTTTTCCCTTGTTTGCAAACCACTAGGAGTTGAAAAATATCTTGAGAGCCCAGAGAGGACCAGCAAAAAATCAATTTGCAAAAGATTGCTTGCTGTTTTCTCACTCTAACAGTCTGATTGCAAATATCTTGAATTTACAGGCTTTCTCACATTTGCTTTTGTAAAAAGAGTGTATGATCCTTGTGCGCAGACATCCCAGAGGGAGAATCAGGTGTCAAAACCTCAAGAAAGATTCATATCCTTCGATCTGTAAAAGATTGCTCACTGCCAGGGATATTTGACTCATTTTTGACCCAGTCAGAACTGAATTTTGAGTGATCTCTCCAAATCTTTTGGCATCGGCTTTTGGCCCTACATTCCTTAAGACATTAAGCAGCTTTAACATTTGAAATCATGATCAAATCTCTTGGCTTACAAATGGCATCATTCTTTCTGAGACAGTCTTTTTTCTCAATTGGGAAAGCAGTGCTAAACTTGTGTTCAGGCTCTGTTCTTGGAATTTTCTCACATAGAGTGGTTGCCTTAAGCAACCTAGAGGTTCTAAACCATTGAGGTTGAAGGTTTTGCCGGGAACACCTTCAATAAACTAGTACAAAAATAACATGGTACATACATTTTGAAGGACCTCGTGATTTGAAATCCATCTCTACAATACTTGAATTCTCTTGTGAACTACTGGACATAGAATGCATGCATCTAGCGAGAAATAACACTATGTAACAATAGAAAAATTCAATAATTGCGACGTGTATGAATAAAAAGGGACGATAGTCTAGCAAAATCTTTGCCATCATGTTAATTCTTTATATTTCCTTTGCCTCCATGATAAGCTACTTGGTCCAAATATTAGAAATGTTGTGTTGTTATAATTTTAAGGCACATAAAGACACTCATTGTTATATACAAACATCCTTTGCAGCTATCACATCAACTTTCAAATGCATTAGTCAAATGTCATCTCATATCACTAGAATACTCAAATAACTGAAGTTGGGCAGAGTTATGTGATCTCAATAAACCTATATAAATAGAAGATGCATGAGGTCTAGCAAAACTTACTCATTGATGCATGAAAGAAGGATAATGTACCTGACTAAGATCCCTTCAAATCAGCTTTTAAATCAACATAAAGGCATGTTCTATGCAAAGGCGGCAAGCATCAACAGATATCAATTTGCATAATATAAAAATGAGCAATAAACACATATGACAACACTATTACCCGCAAAATAAAACTTGCATAACATAAGCATAACACTAGTTGCATGCACTTCCAAATTATGCTTCATCTATACCAAATCTAATGGTCTTCTCTGCACACATTTCAAATTCATGGCATCTACCAACGTTTTCAAAAAATACAACTCAAAATACCAATCGAAGTCATGGCCAAAACATGCAATGCAAATGAAGATGTTGTTTTGCTTGCTCTTTTTTCTCGCTTGCTGGCCAGAAAGCCTAAACCGAGCTATCAACTCCTGGCACCACCGCCTTATATTATCCATATAGCAATATCTTCATTGACTGTTTAAAGGAGAGGTTAGTCAAAAAACCAATGTATTGCCAAGAATGCAAGAACACTACTGCAAGAACCAGAAGCGAAATGCACAAACTGTTTAGATAAGTAGATAACATGGGGTGTTATATTAAGTTTTAATTTTAATTCTCACAAATCAAATTGACTGTATAGGTTAAGCATATGCATATGCATATGCTGTCGTTAATGCAGCATTGACAAGCAGCGGTTTCCTTCCTATGACAACAAAACAAACCATCACATATGAAGATAATTCATTAACGTAGCGTAGGTAACCATTTGGAGCCATACTAAATCCATTGCATTAACAAGGACTGTAGCGTTAGCAACTAGATTCAAAAAATCAATGTTCATCGATATAGTTCATTGGTTTTTTCGTTCTCTAGCAATTTACACATTCAAATTGATAGTATCAAAGATACAACTTTCGTTCATGCCTAGTGGCATGAAAGTTTAATAATGAGTAAAATGTGGTGGTAATGAAAACTGCATCCAAGTATGAAAACCACTGACCCTAAAAGCCAATACACATGCATGGTGCGTGGCTTTCAACTACTTCAATTGGATTCTGATTTATCATAATCTCCTTCTTGAGCCCACGTGCAACCAAAGAGTCATCCCCAAATATATATGTTTCCCTTGTAGTGCTCACATTTCTATTGTTCACATGCATCTTGAGGTTGTACTCCGTTGTACACTAGCATCGGATGCAAAAAAGAACAAAAGATCAAAATGGTAGTGCAGAACAAGGTTTGTCATGTGGCCCATGGAAATTTTCACTTTAATACGTTTGGAAAGGATTTTCCGCCTCAAGAGGATTTAAACCACATGGTAAGCATTTTCTTGTTATTAATGAAGAATTTACCGGCCAAATAACAACATATAAAGAGACACAAGACTCAAAATTCTTAATCCCATACAATTGTCTTGTTTCAAGAAAGATTTCCATAGAATTTTTTTTTCGAACTTGTAGAGTACAAAGTAATAAAATTTGTGCATTCACATTTATCGTTAAGTTGACACCACAAAGTAACGCATCGTTCACATTTGATGACAGATAATAAGGTTTATGTAACATGGAATTGACAAATATATTCCTTGACTTGAGCAAGGATTGCGGAAAATTGCTATTTAAGAAGCTCACTTCCTTCAACACAGCAACTTGCAAGAATATCTACAAGAAGGAATGGGAATCAACAAAGAAAAATGTATTTATGGTCTCGATGTTCTTTGCATAAATATCTTTAGACCAAAAATGAATTTTATTTTTCTAAAGGAGAAGAAAGATTCAAATATAAGAGCATGTGAACGCCTAAACTTTGAACTTGTTTTTGATGTAGAATAGAATAATAATGGCAATACTTACCTTCTTTGATCTGAATATCTTCCCTTTGCTATTTGTTCATAGCTTTAGTGTTTATGTATTCGATCTGCAAGTCTTCGCTGCAAATGTCAAATAAGCACATTAAACCAAATTGCACACTCTCAAGATAAGATAGTGTATACAAAAAATAGCCCTACATTATTTGGCAAAGAACAATGTTGCCACAAATTAAAAACCTTTCTCTTACCCTTCTCCACTTCAGACCTCATTCTTGTGCAAAAAGAAAAGAGCCCATCGTATGGCCATCTTTACTTCAAACATTACACAACTACACATATGATTGAACTGAGATCACTTTATCTTGAATAACATGTCATTTACGTAATTGCCAATTATATAGAGGGAAACTCTGTACCTTTGGGAAACTTTATCTTGCAAAAACCTACGAACTGCCATAAATGATTGACAATGTATGCTAATTTGTGGACAAGATTCCCAGATCCTATATGGCTATCTCTGGACTTAACTTTATATGCTATTCAAATAGGGCATTTATCTATCTTGGGAATCTTCATTGGAGCGAAGCTACCTAGCATATATTTTTCAGAATAACAATACGAGAAAAAGGCAGAAGGCATTGACTAGAGAACTCTAGAGGGTACATCAAAGTTTAGACTTGGCTCCATAATGGTTGAAAGGAATCTACAATGAAAAAGAAATAAGTATAAATAGATTACCATAGTGTCTCTTACGCTTCTTCATGGTCATCGTAACTCATAAGCTCCACTCAAACCCATGTTTGAAATCTCCATCCTCTAGATAAGCCGCCTAAGAGAAAAATAAAATTTTTGGTATTGTCCTCTTAGGTAAGAAGAGCTCGCTTCTCCATTCATCGAGAATAAAAGCTTTTCTCCCATGTTAGTGTTGGAGTCCCAAGCCAAAGGCCTATCTTGGATGTAGGATGTCCAAGAAAGATCTGATCGAAGAAGAAAAGGAGGCAAGCATCCGCACAAAAAAAACGTGTCATTAAGCATACACATAGGATACATGTGGCGTACACGTGTATAGTTCGTGCACCTCGGGTTAGGCAACCCTGCTAAAAAAAAAAGAAAACTCGATAAACTGAAAAGGAACTGATTGCACAACCCTGTAACCTGCTGGACAAAATCCAGCTTTAGCTGTCCAACTTTAAAACAGCAAGAAAATTTCTGGTTGAAAATAACAAATTTTCTTGGTATTTCTGGAGGAATCGAGGTCCTCTATTGGAGCTTGCCAGGTTACGTTTAGAGTAGTAAAAAAGGTGTCTGTTGAGGCTGAACAATTTTCCGAACCAAAGCGTAACCTACTAAAGCCCTTTTTCCATAGCAGTCTTATTTTATGGGTGTCACATTCTTATAAGACATCCTTTTGGGCTCCATGTCATACATAAACACATGTCTTAAGAAAATTAGTTTTCCATTACTTTAATATAAGACATGTCTTATTGATATAAGATGTGTCTTATATTTATAGTTTTCCACTACACGAAAATAGATATCTTATGAGTGATAAATGCAATATCATAAGCAGCAAAAACATAAACTCCTTAAAAACAACATTTTTATTTTTATTGTGTTCTTAATATGTAGCATAATAACAGGGGGTTTTCTTTGTGTTTTTATACGCTTTTCACAAAGGTTTTCCTAAGATTTCATGGCGTATTCGAATGGATGTACTAATGCGTACATCTAGAGTGCACCATTTCTTAGCCGTTGATTTAGCTTTTTTTTTGAAATGGTCCAACATCCAAGGGCTCACAACAAAAGTCCTCTTTTGATTTTAGGGGCTGAACATGCAAGCCTCGTTATTGCATTTTAGGGCATTCTGGCTATGGCGCCTTCTGGAGCTTTGCAAAATCGACCAGTAAATTCGGAAGTTTACATTTGAATTGATTTGCATGTAGCAAGTAGGGGTAGAGCAACTCGTGCTTGGGGATTGCAAACTTTAGGGCTTTAGGGTTTGTGTAGGATCCAACGGGAGGTTGCTTCGGTGGTCTACATTAATTTTTTCTATTGTTCATAGTGGGCCTAATGGGCATCTGAGACTACTGGGAAAGCAAAGCAAGGTGCAAAAGTTGATTCAAATGGCGGGAATTGCACATAGGTAACTCAGACTGCTGTTGCAATTCGTTTTTGGATTGGTTGTTTGTATAAGAAATTGGAATTGAAAAGGTCTTTAGATTCGGGAAAAGTTGGATCCGAGCTTCAGCAAACCTGGATACCCTTCCATTCTAAGGTGGGATCTGGCAAAAGATAGCAAAGGCAGGGACAGATCGAATCGCCATGGCGTAATAAAAGTTTTTAAACATATCTCACTCTTTTATTTGAAGGTTCAAACATATTTCTTCATTTTCTTCCTTCTATCTCGTGATGATCATGTCCTTTGCGGCATGATGCCTAGTATGGCGTGATATTGCTCCACGCCTGCTTCCTCGGTTCCATGAGGAGGTGGATGAGGCTCTTAGACCCATTATTCATGTACCACCCAAGATGATGAGTGTCCATACCTTTCGCTTTGTATGTAACAGAGCTTGCTTTTCGAATGCCCTGTTCACAGCTGCAAGAAATTGGTATGTTATGTTTCCTATTTTTTCTGCTGCTCTCAAGTTTTTGCCTTCTTTGCGGCAATTTGTTTTGTAGTTTGATCCGCTCTGCACGTTCTTTTTCCAAGACAGCCTCTAAAGTGTTAATATCTACCTGGCGCCTCATTATAGTCCATCATGGCATCCTTTGCTTTCTGCTTATAAGAATCAGCCTTTTCCATTGTTTTTTTCATACTTTGCTGGACCACCTAGCGAATAGAAAGAAGCCAACCAAGCTTTCAATCTTTTGCTGTATTCAGATAAACAAAGTTCCACTAGAGATTACTCACCAGTATGCAACCTGTCAAGTGTTGGTTAGAAAGCTCCAGATGTGTCACCTTGTCCCTCACACGTGAGAGCTTTTTGTTCTCATTTGTCATGTGATCCCGATAGCCTTTGAGGCTTCTGATCAATTGATTCTGTTCTATGACTATTTCTCCTTGATCAAATGTGTTGAAATCCCAGCTGTTGGCTCCTAGCACAGTTCTAACATCTACTAAGAATAAATACCCTATTTGGCTTACTTTCATGGCCTTTTTCAGCTCATAGCTCAAAATGGCATTGCATTTATCAGCTGAAAGACATGATTCTATGTAGGATTTGGCTGAAACCCTGTTGTGCATGATTGATAGTGTCAAAATGATGATTAGCGTGACGATTTTGCGACTTTTGCTTGTGCATTGCTCTTACCGGTAGAAAATTTAATGGAACGAGAAGCTAATAGCTCCAGATGCTACATATCTAGTAAGTGTGGCTTTCATTATTGCTTTGCAGTGGAATAGACGATACTAATTGTATATTTGTTTGTTCTCCTGAGACATTTCTTATGCAGGAATGGATCTTCAAACACTCTATTTCCAAATACTCTATTTTGGTGCAATTGTCCAAATTATTATCTTATGTAGCGATATTCAACTCATATGATGATGGATTTTTAAACTGCATCAAAACCAAATTTACTATGGCTATAAGCCATCGCTCCATCCAGGAATTTCATGCACATGAATTACGTGCTGAACTATTTTAAAGATTGCAGTTGCTCCATAGCATTGTGATGAAGAGACAAATTATGCTTTTATGCCATTCATATACAATATACAGGATACAATGTTCTGGTGAAGAATCAAAATATATATATACCATTTAGCAATTAAATGCTGTGGTGAAGCGTATGTAATTAAATTTCATTATGCTATAACATTATAGTTACTCAGGTTTCATATTAGTTTTTTTTTATTTGTTATAATGCTAAATATTAAATATTACATATTGCTACATGTTTTGCATGTTTCACATGTTTTTACGTATGTTTGATTTTTTTAGGGCCCGAAGGGCCCAAATTTTTTTTTAGTATAACAACCAACATATAACTACTATTAACATTAATTAATACAACCATTAGGTCCAACACATTTAAAATCCCCCTTAAACCCCCTTTGGTTTGGGTGCATATTCACACGGGGGGTGACGTAGGGCAGCGAGAGCCCTTATAATTATATTTCGCACGTACAAAATCAACACCATATAGTATTTTGCTTAAAATCTTATAGTATTTTGCAAATCTTGTTATACAGTATAGCAAATTTTGTACTTGCATACCCCACAAACGAGGAACTTTACGATTTGTAGATTAAAGAATAAGGGTGAATATGCCCATCCAACGGCTCGCTAGTCTTGAGTCACCCCCCGTGAATATGCACCCAAACCAAAGGGGGTTTAAGGGGGATTTTAAATGTGTTGGACCCAATGGTTGTATTAATTAATGTTAATAGTAGTTATATGTTGGTTGATTGCAAGTATCTTCTATAAATTGCAAGTCACAAAATTGAGAAAATAGATAATTACAATTTGCAAAGATTACTAAGAAGATGAGAAGAAGAAGATGCAAGGAAATTGAAAGATTCTTTATATTGATTGAAAAAAATGCCAACAGAAATTTCAAATAGATTGGAATTGGAAACAAAATGCCTTCAACATCAAACATGCGATCCTCGACCATGCCGGGTACTCTTAATGTCCTGCATAGATTTTCCAAGGATGCTAAGATTTCTAGGATGCGAAATTTTCATGGATTTTTACAGCCCTCCATCGAAAACTCACAATTTTAGACCATAGCAAAACGTGCACCAAAAGAAATCTCCCATGTTAAGAATCCACTTGCAGCAACAAAATTGAGCTCAATAAAAATGAGCAGCAACAAAATGGAGCTCAAGAAAATCGACCTGCAAATTTCGTTTTGTGGCAATCAATTCCGACGTGCGGCGAATGAAGGGTTGAATAACGTCCTCTCAGGAGTTATATGGGCCGGAAAATGGCCGAGGTAGCCATAATGGCCCGAGAAATTCGAGGTCGTCGACAGGTTCGGCCACATGGCCATTTTAGGCCATTTCACGCCCATAACTCGAGGACGTTATCATTCTTAACGCCTGGGCAGAAGAGTCCTTTTGAGAATCAGAGCGGCTAGCGGCTATGGCGACGTCCATTTCGTGTGCAATACCGACCGGGTGAGCAAATCTCAACGTCCCTTGCAATCTTTCTTGCTTGAATATCGCTTTTTCTTGCTGTTTAATGCATTTTTGTGCTTTGTTTCAGGGGTACTCCATCTTTCGACCTTGGATTATCACAAAGCATGGCTGCAGATCATTCTACAAAGCCTCAGAATGCCTCAGAAGCCGAACATCATTCTAGAAAGCCTCAAGATGCCGTTCTTGAAGCCCCTGTGCAGAGTCTTCCTCTTTCTAACATATCAAATGCTTCTAATAGCTCCTTGAATGCCGAAACCAGGTATTCTTCTGGACTCCTTGAATGTCGAAACCAGGTCTGTAAATTTCTGGATGGCCGTCCTTTGCAAATTTCTGGAGAGAGGAAGAAAGGGGATGTGTAGAAAACAAGCAAATGGCGTCGACGTGAGCGCGTTGAAGGCAGTTTTCGTAGGACCTAAGCAGTACAAGCATAAGCCTGAAGTTCCGGATACATTTCCAGTTTCAAGATTGATTTCCGGATACGTTTCCAGTTTCAAGCCTGATTTCCAGTTTCAAGATTGATTTCCGGATACATTTGACGTTTATTCATTTTCGATCAAGAACAGTAGTCTGTGTTTGGTTTGTTAATACGTTTTTTTTCCCTTGGTTTGTTGATACGATTTTTTTCCCTTTGAGTCTCTGGAACGAAGTTCAAGACTTTTTGTGATGTCCGCATTCAACGTATGCTCCTATCAATACATTCCATGTGATTATATTCCTGTTCTGCATTTTGTCAAACATGTTCTGTACATCTGTTAGGCTGCCACATTTAGCGTACATAGAATATATCCTGTTCAAGTTTGCTTCTTATAATTAGACGATGCACTCTTCTACCTTCAGACACAGCCTTCGTGCCACCACATTCCTGCAATAGGTGCACCAAGCGCTGTCTAGTTTTCCAGGAAACCCAAGGCCTCCTTCAATATGCAACAGGACATAAGGAGTTTTGTTCACTGTTTTGTTCAATGTTTCAATGTTTCGTTTCATGTTTTGTTCACTGTTGGAATCTATGCTAGAATTCAGATTCTTTATAACTATCATTACGTCTTATTTTGTTTTCTTTTTTAATGGCGGGAAGAAGGGCAAGTATAAGCGGCTTGATAAGGAGAATATGACCATTGCTGTTGTCGAGAAAAAGTCAACAGCCCGGAAAAATCGGGAGTATGCAACTAGATATTACGAGTGGAGGGCAGAATTTGGGCCAGCACTTGGTATCACTACGAACAAGAGGATTGAAGACTTCAACATGCAGGAAATCGTCGATTTTAGCCGCCATCTCGTATTTTTTATGCAGCAGGTAAGTTCTCTTTGTTTTCTTTGTTTTTTTTGTTATGTGCGTAACATGCCGCAAATCTTCTAATTTCTTCTTGTTGCAGATCCAGAAATCAAATGGAGAGCCATATGCACCTAATACAATGAAGGATTATTTGCATACTTTTGGTCGAATTTTAAAAAAAGGCAGAGATGAGCGAACTCGCGCAACAGGTAACATTTTGTGTAACATTTTGTTGATGATTGCATGTAATTAGCTTAATTTGTTTTTGTATGTAATTATCCTAATCTGTTTTTGTAGGACAATATGAGCCTGAGATCAAAGTAACTAGTGATGCGCTTTTTAAAGCAGCTCGTGATGCATGTGACAAGGTTATTTTCTTTATTCTTTCTATTTTTTCTTTTATTATTTTTATTTCTCTATATGCATGCTGATATATATGTCTTTCTGTTGTAGGTTATTAATGATAATGCTCGTGTTACTGGGGTGTCCTATGAAGATGAGTTTCTTCTTGATGACAGCATGATACTAAGAATTCTCAAATCTGAGTTTTTGTCAAGTTCGCATCCCAATGGGCTTTTATGTCGTGTGGAATTTTATTGTATTACATGCTTCTTCATCCGGCCAGGAGCAGAGTTGTGGGAAACATTATGCGTGGACTTCAGTTTTAAAAAAGATGTTCATGGCACATTTATTCGGTGAGTTCATTTCTTTTATGTTCATTTGTTTTGTTTTATTTGTTTGTTATTTATGTTCTCTTTGTTATGTATTTAGATTCTGCCAACAGCCATCAAAGAATAGGCCATTAAACATGCAGAATTGTAAGCCGAGTGATAGGAGACGGCCTGTTGAAGTCTATTCACATATCAATCCCGATCTTTATGAAACGTTCAGGCTTTACTTCTCTCATATGCCACCTCCGGAGGATGATGAAGATTTTATGGAGAGGCATTTGCTGTTATCAGCGATTGTAAAGCCAAGAACTTCAGTCTGGTTTCAAATTCAGAATCTTGGTCGTCATAAAATTAGTGACTTGGCGAAAACGGTGTCTTCAATTCTTGGTAATTATTGTTTCTTATTTATTGCTTTCTTCTGCAAATCTGAATTATTCCACAAATCTGAATTATTTGCAAATCTGATTCAATCTGCCAATCTGATTATTGTTAAGTTTGTCCTAATGATTCAAGCTTTAATAGGTATCAAAGTAACGAACATGACGTTCCGTCATTTTGTTGTTACTCGGGAGAGAGAGCAAGGTTGCCCGGATGATACATTGATCAATCTTACAGGCCATAAGAGATCAGCCACTTTGAAAAACTATGACCACAGTGGCAAACTAGAAATGATGGCCATGCAAGCTAGCTTAATGCCTGGAGAAAATCGTTCTTACAATGACATCTTAGATGAAACCAAAAAGAGTTAATTGTCAATAATTCGTTTTTATTTTTGTTCTAGTTGTCTCTCTCTTATTTGATATTGTTCTTGTTTTATTGTAGAGGCTCGAAGTACATTAAGGGCAAGTTCTTCTGCTGAAGCAGAAGTCGTAGGAGGCAGCTCAACACAAGTTGTTGGATCTACGGCAAACAATAATGTACCTGCTGAGCCTTCAAATATTAATGCAGCATCAAACATTATATCGGTGGCGCCAAGTAGTCCAGCAATGAACTTTGCACCAGGGGCAGCTTCGATATCTGCATCAACTAAGAGTTCTACAATAATGAATTTCTACAATTGTAACTTCCCAACAGGTACGTGGTTTTTAGATTATTTTAATTTTGCAGATCTGTTTTGTTGAAGGCCTAATATTGTGTGTTTTTGATAGCATCATTTAGATGAAAGAGTGAATCCTTTTGTAAGGAGATATCAGTGATGCGTCTGCAACAGATTTTTGCTGCAATAATACAAAGAATATAACAGATTTTTGTACACAAGTTTTTGGCAATATGTACATTGGTCTTTGTTACAGTCAGATTTTGTAAAAATCCATTGTAATTCCTACTATAAATTGATCAATGATCTGCACATAATTCTGTAATTGATATTCTGTAATTTTGTTCTAAAAATTTTAAAGTACCTCTTATCCTGTAACAAATGTTATGAGGTTACGTTATGACCATAACATGCTTGTTATGGCCATAACAAATCGTGCTACTGGATATAACATTACAAAATGGATGGCTTAGATTTAAACCTGGGCCTAAAGGACGAGGCCCAGGACGTTAAGGCATAATCAGATGCTTCAATTCCATTCCAGTGATGACACAATGAACGAAATGAAGCAACCATGCCGTTCCATGCTTCAAAGCAACCATGCCATTCCAGCAAATGCTTCGATTCATTCCAGCGATTGCAGTTTCGGGCATTGCAGATTCCAGCGATTCCAAGTTCGGATCCTTTTTTTTTTTACGACACCCTAAATTGGTTTGCTTGTCTTATTTTATGGCAGGGGGTTACCCCTGAAAGAAAATAAGACTCCAGATCTATACTGCCGCCCTTTAAGACATGTCTTGAAAGTTCCAATGGAAAAAAATGTCTTATATGCTTAGGTGGCCCAATGATATGTTGATAAATATAAGACATCAGTATTGTGGAAAAAAGGCTAAGAATCTCAAACATGTGGATAACAGCGCCACATTAAATTCTTTCACACAAATTCAGAAAAGTGTGCTGCCACCTGGGCAATGACGTGGAGAGAATGAGTTGGCGCCATGAAAGAAAAGGGTCTTCCAGAAGATATCTTGTCTTGCAACTAAAGCAATCAAAACTACGTGACAGAATCTGGCCCATCCAATCTGTCCTTTCCACACGATCCGGGCCGCCCATAACTTATGCACGCGTGCTGTAGAATCGGATTTGACAACTCTAATTCAATCCAGTTCAGCTGTTCCTTCACCATACCATTCCTTTGCTTTGCTTGCCGGGGCTACAGCTATGCCGATCCAAACCATGCCGGAACAGCCTCGTGTTCTACGATCCAAGCTTATCCGACCATTTTCCATGCCCTTCCGCTCTAAGAAGAGGAAAAATGAGAGCTGGAATGTGGGCAGCGATGCTTCAGTATAATGTTTTAATCTTGGTTTGAGTAATGGCACGGAAGAAATAACATCCTGCATTGTTTCCAAAGATTATTAGCTCCAAATATTTATTGTTGGGTTATCTTTGATGATGTATTTTACAGTGTATCCAAATGCAAGGCATTGATCAGTTTGTTTGATAGCCAAAAGGTATTGTTTCTAGTTTTTTCAGCGGATGGACGTGCAGAGGTTTTTTATGGAACCGGCATTTTATCCTAAATAATTTCTTGAAGCAAAATCGGGTGTAGTCTCCTTAGACAGAGCATTCTTTTGGAAGTAGTCAGAATGAGAAATTTTCTGGCGTTCGTGATTCTCATTTTCTCGCAGTTATGGTTATTGGGTTACTCACAGACCGATCTTGGAGACATGGAAGTCTTAAGATCATTCGAGAAAGGATTAACAAACTCTGCTCTCCTAAAATGGACCGGAAATGATGCATGTGGTGGGCAGTGGCAACATATTCAATGTCATGGGACCTCTGTCACAGGCATAGATGTCTCCTCTTTGGGTCTCAAAGGGACCGTAACTCCGGATCTTGGCAAGCTTTCCAACCTTGAATATCTTGGCTTACAGCAGAACTTCTTTTCAGGGCCCCTGCCTTCTTTGAACGGACTTCATAAGCTTTCTACTGCGTATTTTTTCAACAACAACTTCGACACTATCCCTTCAAATTTCTTCGATGGATTGAAGAGCCTCACCGCTATTTACTTGGATAACAATCTTCTAAATGGTACCAAAGGATGGTTTCTACCAGCAGGTATCAAGGAGTCCACGAAGTTGTTAAATCTTTCTCTGACTAATACTGGTCTGGCGGGAACAATACCAGATTTCTTAGCTGATATGCCAATGTTGAGGGTTCTTAATCTTGCATATAACAAGCTTGGTGGTGGGATACCTTCATCTTTTAAAAATTCCAATCTGATGCAACTGCAGGCAAACAATATGCTGGGCCCTGTGCTTACGGGTCCGATAGATGCGGTGGGAAGCATGACCTCGCTCACACAGTTGTGGCTCCAAGTGAATGAAATAACAGGTCCAATCCCTGCTGGTTTACGCAATGCTGTTACTCTGGAAGATCTCAGGCTGAACGACAATCAATTAACTGGTACTATTCCCCCTGGCTTGTCAAATTTGCCTCTCAAAGTATTTACAGTGGACGATAATAGTTTAATAGGCCCCATTCCAGTTTTTGACCCTTCTGTAAACTTCAAATATGCCCACAATAGTTTTTTGCGATTCTGTTCCTGGACGTAGCTGCAGCCCAGATGTTATGGCCTTGTTGTCATTCATTGGGGCTGTGGGCTTCCGTCCATGATCATGTCATCCTGGAATGGTAATGACCCATGTAGCCAATGGACAGGTATTGCCTGTGATCCTAGAGGAAGAGTCTCGGTTATTAACTTCCCAAATAGTCACCTGAAGGGAACCCTATCTCCTGCTCTTGCTAATTTAACAGCTCTTATCAGTTTGAAGCTTAACGACAACAACCTTACTGGTCCAATACCTAAGGAGATTGCTCAAATGCCATCACTTCAGCTTCTTGATCTTCGAGATAACAATTTGTCAGGTCCTCCACCAAGTTTTCTTCCTAAGGTCCGAGTTCGTCTTCAAGGAAATCCATTTATTTATCAGTCTACAGTTCCTAGTGAAGCTCCTTCGTCTGCTCCCAACTCTAGTATCACACATACTCCAGTAAATGCTCCACAGATCCAGTCTATTCCTAATGAACATCCAGATAGCCCATCTTCCAATTCTCAGACGTATCCAAATGGTCCTTCAGCCTCTATTGTTATAGGAGGGAAAGAGAACAGGAAATCTATCTCAGCTGCTGTGGTGGTTGTGCCTGTTGTTGGAGCTGTCTCAATTGTACTTGTTGTCTCTGTGATGTTGTTCTTCATATGCAAGAAGAAACAGCAGAAGTTTTTCACGTGTACAAAGTCCTAATGCAGTGCTAGTGCATCCTCAGGACTCTGGATCTGATCCTGAAACTTTAAAGATTGTCATTCCGGGGGAATAATGCAGGAAGCAGCACAGCATATAGCATGACTAGTGGGCAGAACGGTGGTCCTAGTGATGTACAAGTTGTTGAAGCTGGAAACCTTGTAATTTCAATACAAGTGTTGCGAAATGCCACAAGGAATTTCAATGAGCAAAGGGCCTTGGGTAGGGGAGGTTTTGGTGTTGTGTATAGAGGCATCTTAGATGATGGAACTAATATTGCAGTAAAAAGGATGGATTCTGCAGCGGTGAGCAACAAAGCTTCAAGTGAGTTCCAGGCAGAAATTGCTGTCTTAAGTAAGGTGAGGCACAGGCACTTGGTTGCATTACTGGGATACTGTATTGATGGTTGTGAGAGGCTCCTTGTCTATGAATACTTGCCTAAAGGTGCGCTCAGTCACCATCTCTTTGAGTATAAGAAGTTGGGATTAGCATATTTGAATTGGAAGCGAAGACTTAGTATTGCTCTTGACGTCGCTCGCGCAATGGAATACCTACATGGATTGGCCCACAAGAGTTTTATCCACAGGGACTTAAAACCTTCAAACATCTTGTTGGATGATGACTTAAGGGCAAAAGTGTCAGATTTCGGCCTGGTGAAGCTTGCCCCAGAAGGCAAGCATTCTCTTGAAACTAAATTGGCTGGAACCTTTGGATATCTGGCACCTGAATATGCTGGTAAGTTTCTTGATTCAGTTTCTCAAGTATTCGAATTGTGGATGAGAAAAAATTATTCTCGAGCTACATATCATACTGACTATAATATTTTATTTCAATATAGTTGGTGATTATCACACTCCATTTATTCATACGTCTTAATTTTTCATGTTTCTCACTTCTTATTTTTGCATGCACAGTAACTGGAAGGGTCACAACCAAGTCGGATGTGTTCAGCTTTGGTGTAGTCCTCATGGAACTTATTAGCGGAAGGCGTGCTTTAGATGAAACACAATCAGAAGAGAACATGCACTTGGTGACATGGTTTAGACGTGCCAGCGGAATAAGGAAGCTATCAAAGTCTCATTGACCCTGTGGTTGAGTTTACAGATGAAGAATTTCAAACAATCTGCACTGTGGCTGAGCTTGCTGGACATTGCACTGCAAGAGAACCTTATCAAAGACCAGACATGGGGCATGCCGTAAATGTTCTGTCCCCATTAGTAGAAAGATGGAAACCGTCTAGTCTAGATGGGGAAGAAAGTGCAGGCATAGATCTAAACATTACACTTCCACAGGCACTCAAGAAATGGCAAGCTGATGAAGATTACACAATGAGTTGCCTAGATGATAGTCAGGCAAGCCTTCCTACACGACCAACAGGATTCGCGGAGGCATTAACTTCAGCTGATGGCCGTTAACGTTGTCTGGGATCCAGAAAGAGAACATGAGCTTCATATTGCCATTACAAACCACATTTAGTGCTTAGATCGAAGATATAGGCTGGAGTAGCAACTAGTTTTGATTTGGACCCCGCCCAAAAGAAGGATGGGAGCAGAAAGAATATTGGTTGCACTACGTTGAGGACTTTGGCAGTCTCGCAGGAACAAGATAGAATTTATCCAAGTTTCAGAGTTGCTATGGGTATATATTCTAGCTCCATACTCGGGATATTGCTGTTTGACGTAAACAGAGGCAAAGCAGTTCCTTAACTGATGTATGTAGCGCGGGTGCATGTTCCTGCACAGCTTGGCCAATAAAAACAGGGTTTCCTGGCACCGCGCAGTTCCTTCTCAAGAAATGGCTATGGCAAAATGAAGAGTACTTATATACCAGCTTCACGGAACATGTAGAGGTAGTAGAAGTGCAAGTAGGATGCTATAAGATAAAATGTCTATGGAAGGCAAGTTCTGTATATGGAGTACGTTTGCTTAGTACGTTTGCTTTCCCTTTACGAGTTTGAACTTACAAGGCATTATGCCTTGTAGTATCATGTGACTAGAAGTTGGACCACGATGTGGGATCAACATATATAAATATGCTTTAACTCTGACAGCTTGTCCCCTGCATTTCTGTGTACATGAATATGAATATGACGTTTGAATTTGAAGAGAAAAGTGGCATATGCATTGCAAGCATTGGTAAGTACACCAGTAGGTAATAGGACCTGTTTTGTTAAAGTCTGGGTAAGGTTTTGAAGTTTAACAAATTTGTAAGAATGCGTCCACAAAAATTTGACCTTTAAAAGTCCATTTTTATTATTCCTTGCCTGTGCTTATGTAGAATTTATGAAGCAATTCTTTTACCTGCGCTCATGTTACAGTTAGAACCAAGGTACTATCTCATTCACTCGTAACCTACAGTACCCTCAAATTTCCGACGATTTCAAGCTCTTTTTCTTTCAGGTAACTTTAGGGTCTAGGTTTCTGGTGGCGATCTGGTGGCGCCGCCAGGTTATTTCTTAAGGCATCCCTCTGGCGTCTCATTCCCTCCGGTTCCCTTTTGGTTCCCTTCTGGCGTCTCATTCCGGCGACTCCATTTTGGCGATGAAGTTGGCTGGCCACATGATCTGTTGCTGTAGGATCTGTTCTTACCTAAGCTTCAATCGATTTTTTCTTGCTTTTGGAGCAATAGGTGAAGAAACTCATGGGATTTCTATTGCAAAAAGCAGTCGGCAACACACAAGGGCGTTATATCCTTCCATCTCTGTTCCATTTTCGTATCCCTTTTGTTATCCATCCTTGATATCTTGTAAATCCGTCCCTGAGTTGATCCCTTTTGGAATGAGAAAATAGAGAGAAGCTGCCAAAGAAGAGGGTAAAAAGCTTCCCAGAAGAAATCTGCCGGAATGAAAACATCAAAGAAGAGGGTAAAAAGCTTCCTGAAGAAATCTGCCGGAATGAAAACATGGCCACAAATCAAATATCTAAGGTTTTAAAGCTCTGCATCATCTTTATTTCGGCAAAGCAGCATCAGAAGGAATTTTTGCATAGCTGCAGATGAGGAAATTTGAGGGAACTGTAGGTTACGGCGGGAAACTCCGCTCGCAGGAGGTTTCCTGGAAGAAACCTCTGGCGGCGCCGCCGCTCGCGGCTGCCGCCGCTCTCGGCGGCGCCGCCAGAGGTTTCTTCCAGGAAACCTCCTGCTCGCGGAAGTTTCCCCTTCCATTCCTTGCCGTTACTTAAGTAAGCAAAAACAAAATCAATGCATAACCTGCCTTTTTATAGACCATAGTGCCCTGTGAAGACAGACTTAACATTAATTATGTTGAAGAAGAGTTGTATTTTAATTCTCAAATGCATTGTTTTACATTAATACATTAACTTTTTGATGAAGATTTACTTATATTAACAAGAGCTTAATTTGCAAGAGGAGACCAGATTCTTCCACACATTCCCACCTCCTATTCGTAACAGTAATTTTCAGGGCAGTTACCAGGTCATTTTGTTCTCGCTATGAGCTCTAGCACGCACTTCTTAGTCAGACGCTGTTATTCTAATACTCATCTCTCCACGTTTTAAAGATCCAAAAACAATACTTCAATACATTATGGCCTTCTTGTCAACCAAGGAAACTATATAATTCCCTGTGGAAACAGAATTATCATTAATTATGTTGATTCTAACATGGCGTATAATTTCAAATGCTGAAGAAAGATAATCTCTAGATTCTAAACAAGTTCTTAATTAAAAGAACTCTGACTCTGTTGTACACTAGTATAGTCTTGGTATGCAAATGGACACCAGATTCTTCAGAACAGCCTTGAAGGCGTATGAAGAAGCAGGAAAAGTTCCAGACTGGTGAGGAGACTGTAAGATAAGGTTAGATTATATGTTGGCACATGCAGGGGGGCCAATAGGAAAAGCAAAGAATGGCAGGGGTTGTCTGTGGAAAGGTATGATGGTTCCATTCGTCTTGTAGTTTGTGGGGCAGGCCTTTTCATAAACGCAATGCAGATCTGAGCTGAGTAGCTGGCCCAACCCTTTTGCAGCACTAATCATCTCCTCGCTCCTCACGTGAACTGACACATATCACCAAAACACAGGCATCCCAGGACCCTCTATCAACCATACCATATAGCTCATACTATATAGGGACAATATTTAAAACCCATCGCAGTAAATGGCGGACACTGACATGTTATACCCAGCCTTAAATGGCAAAAAATCGGCTGTCCACAAAAACGCCGTGTAATTTTTTTTGGGCGTGGCTATAACATGTCAAACACACGGATATACCACGGATATGCCTGTGGGTATAACATGTCAGTGTCCGATATTTTCCATGGCAGATCTACTTGTGGCTGATAACAGAGCGCAAAACATACACCACATTTTTTTATTAGGCTACGGATGTCGTTTTCTTGACATTGGCCAATATTTACACCGCTCCGGATAGAGCGCTAGAGTCTTCCTATTTGCAACACATCCAAATTTCATGACCCTATACCCCCATCCTCTTGGCCATTTGCTCTTGTTGCTTTGGCTTGGCGTGTGGCTTGCTCTCATATCTTCTCACATGCTTTCTTTCCATGATATGGATGCGCTCATTTTAACTCACTTTTTACATGCCCAATCTATATGTTTGGATGCTACTAGGTGTCTTATTAATTTTCATGTCATGGAGTTCTTTTTGGTTTGGTGAAGGGCACACTCTTGTTTTATTTGTTGGGTTAAATATTTTAAAATATTTTGCAAATATCCATAGAATGATTCCTTTTATACAAGTCCCTGTCCAAGTCTTGGGCGTTAACATTTTTGGGAGATGGGGCAAACCCTCGTGTATCTTGTTCGATCTTGTTTTTCAGTTTTGTACACACATGTTTTCACTTGTTCAAGCTTTTGGTTTCACCTCTGTTCTTGATTTAGTGAGTGGCGATAATGGGGAGTGTGCTTACCTCGTCAAATGTAATCTTGCTATGGAAACGTTTCTAACAGGGGTTCGACATTCTTGACCTTTCTAACAAGGGGAAGGATCATGGCATTTGATAAAAATAGATGCATCGTTGTGCAAGAGATTCTAGAGAGATAATGCGTTTGTCCTAGTTCAAAGCTTCACGAGAAGAAGCTCGAGTGCTGCTGCTTCTTGAAGCCAGCAAGTTTCTCCTCAAGTATTTCCTTTGAGATTTGCAGGAAGAAAGAAACTGCCATATGTGCAAAAGCCAATCTATTATATTTCGCTCAATTCCATCAACGGAGGTAACAATCTTACATGCTTTGCTTATAGAAGTTCCCGCTTTCAATTTCATTATCCAAAAACATTTAGATTTGGTCTCTTGGACAAATTCGTTTCCACGAAAGAGACTTGGAGTGCCCCTTGAAGCAAAGCATTTGAGGCCATGTAATTTTTCTTCAAGTTTTATCCCTGTCAAGCTCTAATTCTTATTGATGCAAAGTTCAAGGTATTTGCAACTCTTTAGTTGTAGGCTTGCTTTGTCATTCCAGTTGTTGCATAAATGTTTGAAAATAGTCAGCAAGAAAGTTACCAGGATCCAATTCAAGAACATTCTTGTGGCAAGTTCAGTCAACTTCAAATTTCCATGTATCTTGCAAGCATACTGCAGTACTAAGTGGAAAAGGTATTCCAGAAACGAGATACAATGTTAGAGTTAGACGACCTGTCCTATCACGCAAGTCAATTATACAAGCACAATGGTCATCTATTGGTAAAACTTCTCGTCATGATATCGAAGTAAAGCTTACCTTCTTTCATAAGACTGCCACTGCTACATGTTGAAAGGTATTAGTAAAAATCACCTCATTTGGTTGCATACTTGTTGCTTGCATTTGTTTAAAGAAGCGAAGAACTGCTTTGTCATCATTATACCATGTTGAGAAAATCCATCAGTAGCCATCTTGAGAAATGGTGGCCTTTTTTTTTCTTCAAGCTTCTATCTTCCATCATTTTTCCTCACGTCATTTTGTCATCCCATCCTCCAGCTGCTAGTTTTTTTTCATGCCTCTAGAATGGCTTAAAATTATTGCAGGCAAATGCAGATAAGGTCTGCGAAATCTTCAGCTCATTATCAACACCCAAAAGTTCCAAACTTTAATGTGTTCATGTTTGATGTAAAATAGTTGCTCTTTTTGCATAAGGAGTTCTTAGCTGCTAAATGGTGCTCGTCAACTTGATCTGAATCTAATGTCGCCTGATAGTTTGATTATTATACAAATGTTAAAGGAAAACTGAAATTTCTAGGGAAACAGATCCTTGCAATTTCTGGCCTTTTTAGTGCGTCTCCACTGCCAAGTAGATTCAATTGTATTAACCAGTGAGCGACAAATTCGGAGAAACCCTTGTAGCCTACCTATTGAAATCAAGAATTTTCGATATAGAAAAATTCTCAGGAAGTTTTCCAGTAAAAACCATGAATTTTTTACACATTTTCTGGCTGAAAACTAGTTTTTTTTACTTAACACTAGAGTTGTTCCAGGATCATTTCTAACCATACCCCCTGCCACTTAAACCCATACATCTCACAAACGACTTGTAAGAACTTCATGACCACTGGATTCACCTTTATATTGGTATGATTGTTCAAACTTTAGAGAATTTGGCAGTTTTTACAGCACTCTAGAACTGCGTTCTTCAATTTTCTAGCATAAAAGTGTCTAAAACTTGCTAAATATGAAAGTAATTGTTTGTATGTTTCCATGTTTGGCCGCTATCATTTGATCAATTGAAGTCGCCAAACCCTATTTCGCTTAAAAATGCTGCATGTGGTTCAAGAATTATTTCTCTCTTATTATTACAAGCTTCGACTTAATTTTTGTGACAATGAGTCCTTAACAAGATGTTTATATGTTATACTAGTATCGTTATACTAAGCTTCTAGGCATTCCAGTTGGTATACACCTCTCATCTGGAGATGCGTGGGATGTCATTATTAAGGGGTTGGAAAGGCATTTGTTCTGGTGGTCCACGGCTAAGTTATCCATGGTTGGTCGTGGTAATAAGGCGTGGCAAAGTCGGGCCTCCGAGTGGTACACATGTCTACATGGCATCCATCTTCTTGGCACCGCGCAAAAAGATCGCGACTCATTGTTCGTATTGTCGGGAACTTCATCCGGGGTGGCATCAAGAAGGAGCTGATGTTAAAGTTAGTTAGGCGAAGTGCATTATGCCTAAACTTTGTGGGGGTGGGGATGATTCACTTTCTTCTCGAGCAAGGTGCCGATCTCTAAGTTCATATGGCGGATTCTCAATAATGCCGATAATTCTCCGTGTTCATGTCTCATTCACCGATCTTCAGAGGTGCATTTCCTTTGGCTCTCCATCCATTAAGCCTCTCCTCCCATGGGCATTATTCTATCCACTTTCTCCATATCCTAATGCATCTCCTTTCCTCAAGGGGTTGCTAGTCGCTTGGGAGACCGTGGCGCACTTTGTTTCGGTTCCATCCAATGGCCCACATAGATCCCCGACCCAGTTGTTGGTGGATCCCTTTGGGTGATGGTCAAGCGATTGTCCCCGGTCTCTTACGTCCATCCATTGATGCAACGCGTCGGTGGCGGCGGCGGGTGTGTGCTCCGCAGTATCTGCATGGTATAATGAGACAAGATTGTTGGCGTGGAATGAGTTCAAATTGAAGTTCCTTCTCCTTCGTTGGGGCCAGGGCATTTGGGAAAAAGTAGGCGCTATACTTCCTCCACACCCACAAGGCGTGGCTCCCCATTTCCGTGGTTCATGGCGATGTTAAGGAGGAGCACCCGGTGCACTTTCGATGTATGTGGTCTGCTTCATCACGAGGTGTTGCCTCCATCGCCAAAGTGGCCTTTAGTTATCCCCGAGCCTCATCGTAAAAGCGATGCAGCGATGGGTATGGGATAAATTACTTCATCCTAAGCTATCCATTTTATGGTGGCGTGATCACTCATAGGTGCGTCGCGGGTAAACACTATTGTTCATCGATTTCGGCCCGTAAGTCTCGTGATCCACCCTCTCTCATGCGGAGGGATGAGACAATTGAGCACCGCTTTTTTGTGTCACCATGTTCGACACGCTTGGCAAGGGTGGCCGAAGTCTTTTCCATTGTGACTTAAATAGTCGGCGGGTCCTATTGTCGATCTATCCTAGTTCTTGGGACAAGTTGGCAAAGAGGGCTTTCCACTTAGCATCTGCTTGGATCATCTGATCCATCTGGAAGAGACGAAATCTCCTCATCTTCAAGGGACAGCTCTTTTCAGATACGCAAGTGCTTAGCGATGCCCGTAGTCGCATTGTGAAGGCGTACAAGTGTTCTTCCTTAAAGGATGACATCAAAAGTGTCATTTGGGAGCAATATCTTCAGATTCACACCTACTCATAGCAAACAGTGGTGCTCATGGTGATCTGTGTTCTCTGCTTTTCTATGTTAGGTATGTGGTGGGTAGTGTTGCTCTAGTGGATATCTTCTCCACCGGGGTTTTGAGTCCCCATGTACTCTTTGTATTCTTTTGAGTAATAAAGGTCCACGTTCATCAAAAAAAAAAAAAAAAATACTAGTATCGTTATCAACTAAAGAAATTATTATACAAAATTCAAAATAAAAATATAGGTTAAAGTGCTCCAATAAACCCCATCTATAAGTCTCTATAAATATAGTATAACTAGGGTATAACCATGCATTATCTAGATCTAAACAAGATCTAATATAACATGATGAACACAAAGAAAGGTTCCAAAGTGTGTTTATTGTACCCTTATGGGTCTAAGACTGAACAATGATGTAGGTAGTGATGATTATTGATGAATGGAGGATAATATCACGAAATTTAGCCATGATTATAAATAAATTCAAAAGACTTTCCGTTTTCCTAGTTCATCTAAAATATTAGCTTATTGCACTACATTTCTCCCATAAGTGTTTTAAATGGCACAATATATGATAAAAAGGGATATTGAGGTCCTTGGTGTGGTCCTATTAGAAGAAACAATGAAGAAATCTACTTACTTTCCACTATTATAAAGTTAGTCAATGTGTGGCTGCTCCACAGTGTTGTAGTCTAAGTAGGACCATAGTACATGTAGATCAACTTTTATGATAGGCTACAATTTTTGTAAATTTGAACCTTTGTTGGCAATGTATATCTCAAATTTCATGTTAGAATAATATATTACAAGAATTTGTTGCGGCGGTCTTCGCCACCACTGTGTTTGTGCTTTCTAGTTTATATTCTTCAGAAGTTAATAACATAAAAAAAAAGGAAAGGAAAGATATGACTTACTTTTTTGAATAAATTGAAGATGTTGATCTCAAAAAAAGATGGCATATATATAATAATATAGGATTACTTATATCTTTGAAGTTTACATAGAATTACTTACATCTTTTAAATCTACATAGAATAAGAAGCTTGAAATATAGGCCTTTAAAGTGAATTGCTAGCTGCCGATAAGAGCTAGAAATATAGGTTTTATAGATCTGATTAAAGCGAATTGGTAGCTGCCAATTCTTACCTAGTTGATTACATGTTGGTTTACATGCCAAGCAAAAGAAGTCTTATTCTTACCTAGTTAATTACATATTGGTTTACATGCCAAGTACAACAATGAATGAATACCCAACTAGAGGAATAGAAGTAGCTTTCTGTCTCAAAACTCATTCACATTTGCAAAACTTTATGCAAATGACACCAGCTCAATTTATCTTAGAGTTTATGTAGTCAGAGATAAATTGGACAAAATATAACGACGTGTGGATTAATGTTTTTAAATTGAAAAGCATATTGTTAAATTTTTTTTTATCTCGAAAATCATGCATTTCACGTAATAAAAATGTAAATGAAGAGTAATAACGTATGTAGGAGCTCGATGAAGCAGCTGAAGCGGTTGCAAGCATCTGCTAGCATAATGGTTTTAAAGATCATTTTTTTTTTACCTTGTTATAGAGTATAAAGCCAGCTATTTCATATGGAGGCTTAAAAGCAGTTCTACACGGCATATAAATGCCATTGCAATTTGGCCAAATATCTCATGGGATACAATCTTTGATTAGCTTCCATATGAAGCCAGCTATTTCATGCCCCAAGTTTGAAAAGCTGTTATCCATGGCATATACTCCATAATGAGCCAGCTATTTCATGTGGAGGCTTGTTGAAAGCAGTCCTACATTGGCATATATATGGCATTGCAATTTTGAGGTTTGAAAGCTGTCCTACATGACATATATATGGCATTGCAATTTAGCCAAATACCTCATGGAATACAATCTTTGACTAACTTCCACAATACAGCATCTGTGAGAGAATGTATAAAAGTTATCGCATTTGAATAACAGTCAATACTGCAGAGCTGAGTATTTCCTCTATAGGAAATATAAACGAAGAGTAAATAACGTATGTAACAGCTCCATGTTTCAGTTGGAAGTTGTCCGCAACTATCTACTCGCACAATACAATGTTATATAGTAAAGATCACTTGCTTATGTACTTGACTAACAATCATAAAACTACACAATTTAACAAAAAAGGGAATAGAATGGAATAGAATAGAATAGAATAGAATAGAATAGAATAGAATAGAATAGAATAGAACGGGTAACACTGTTATTAGAGGTAAGTCATTTGGCGAGACTCCTCGATTATAGAAAGTTTTGCATGTTCAATATCTATTGGCCAGAAACTGACATGCTGAAAATGCAAACTAAGAGAAGGAACTAAATACCAAGAACTTAGCCCCATTAAATCCCATTCTCATATTGGTTTCATGCCTACGAACGAATGGAAAAATGGGAGGGGATGCATCAGGGACATCGCTATAATCTAGTACAAAAAATAGATAACACTTGGAACAGATTTAAGATCAAGAAAGCCTCATTGGATATGAAATAGCAAAATGCCAAAAATCAATGCAATTAAATCAAATGTCTTGCCTATCATTACTTCAAAAAATAGAAAACATGTGATTCAATTAGCATATGTATTCTTTTCAAGTAGGAACCAAGAGCCTAAAGCATAGATATACCTTTTCAAGTAGGAACCAAGAGCCTAAATGGATGCTGCAAGACCTTTTATAGAAAACATGTGATTCAACCATCATTGATGTCCTTTTTCAAGTAGGAACCAAGAGCCTAAATGGATGTTGTAAGACCTTTTAATCACCACAAAATGAAGAATCCAAGTGCGCGTATATATAAGCAGCAAAAATACGTATTCCATAATAAAGCAGTATCCAAACATACCTTTAATTCTTACCAATTTCCTTTTTTGCTTCAATGCTACGTTTGATATATATATAAAGGCCCATGCAACAAAAGTGGTCTACTGCAAAGATTCAGAAATCCAGGATATGCCAAAATTTTCCAGCCCTTGCAATGTGTTGTAAATAAAATCTAGCTCCAAAAACCCTAATATAATTCAACAGATGCTCTCTACTTCGAAAAGGCAAAATCCATCTCCAGATCGATCTCCAACAGTTTCGCATTTGTAAAAATCATCCCAATATACCTGAGGAAAGGCACATTTCAAATGCAAAAAGTGCTCTGCTTCTACGTTTTCTCAACACGACCATGTGTCGCTTCTAGGTTTAAGACAAGAAACAGCTAAAACCAGTGCAAAGATCCAACAAAAAATGTTGCGGCATAAATGCATCTGCCTATGCCGTGCAAATTGATCTAGAAATTTGAGTCAGATGCTCCATGAATCTTAAAAAATTTCCAACCACAAATACAATCAACACTCTGAGCCATCCCTTCCTCTTTTATTTGCTTGCCGGAAAAAATTGGGAACCTACCGAACATAGTTGAGCTTCCTCTTTATCTCACTTTGCTTTCTGAGTTCATCCCACGATAGGAGGTGCCATTAGGGATTTTTGAGATCATAAAAGGGCCTTCTAAGAATGGCGATAAGCTATATGAACTACCAATCGGAAAAATGACTGGTAATCCGATCGACCAAAAGCGATTATAACTAACTCACTGGATCACATTTTCTAGCATAAGTGTTGATAGGAAAGTCCAAATGAGCTCTTGTTTGGTGCAATAGATAGATCTCATTAAGATCTTTCCAATCTTGGGTGTCTTTTAGCCCCGTAGGATAGTAAAAAATGGTAAAAACCATATTTTTTGGAGTTTTGGCAATCATAAATGGTTAAAATATGTGCAAAGCACCTAAGGTTGGAAAGATCTCAACGAGATCTATCTATTGCGCTAAACGAGAGCTCATTTGGACTTTTCTATCAATAGTTATGCTAAAAATGTGATCAAATGAGTTAGTTATAACAGTTTTGCTGACTGGACCTGTCAGGCTCTGAGTTCTGATTGGTAGTTCATTTATCTTCATTTGGCTTAGTTAATCTCAAAAAAACCCTAATGCTCTATATGTCGCCATAACATCCCAAAATCCCACCAGTAATTCTCCTATGTTGTGCTCCTTCTCCTCTATTCTCATGCTCCTTCTAACCTATCAGACAAATTAAGGCTTAATTGAGACTTTGGGTCGATGCATGCCTACTTCTTTCTTTTTATATCAACGAAAAGGATGGACCATAACTCTCGACACTGATCCAAAATTTTTTAGAAGCAATGAAACACGCGAATGGAGCTTTTAAGAAGAGATGTACTGTTCCTAAGATTTTTGCCACTTACATGTGATCATCTCCTGCTTTTTCCAGCCTCAATTTCATCGCCAAGATTGAAAATCCACACAGAACTCTTCTTAGTTTTTTAACCTTCTGCAGCTTCAAATCTGTTCTACAGCACTAGAGTCCAATCGAGACAGAAAACCAAGCTTCAATTTAATGCTGAAACCCCAATATAGCTCTCACAGTACCATCACTCTGTACAAACTTTGTCTCTTAGACCTCCGACGGCTAGCACACAGAAAGTACAGAGCTCTCTGTGGTTGATCTTGGAGGTTTACGGATTAGAAAACAGGGTCCAGAATTAATGACTGATATGGATTCGCTGCCCATAGAAATTCCGGATTGATCACTTGGATCCCGAATCAACACGAAACCCTTTCCTCACAAATATCTCAACACCCATCTATTTTTGCCGATTTGAATTTGAACTTTTCGCCTCTCCCTCTTTATACGATCTTTGGATAATCCAGGAGCTTCTAGAACAGCAGGCCTAACACCTTCTGGAACCTAAACGAAGCTTCAACTCTGAGCTTTCAAGAAACTTCTGGAGGTACTATTAGGCTTAGGTGTCAACTTCTTAAAGGTTTAATTCGTCCCCAATATTTTAGAGGCTTACACGTGTGCAACTTAAGCAAAAATATCAGCTTTCCATAACAATAGCAAGTACCTCCAAGCTGCCCCCTTATCCTCCATATTACAATTATATATTAGAGATATACAAGATTTGAATAAATAAGCATTGACTATTTATAGATCCAGGATTACAACTGGATTGAGAAAATTTCTCTATTTATTTGCACGAGCTCTATTCATTTTGTCCCCTACAATGATATTATGATTTCTCATCGTCTATAAGATAATCTTTGAAAGGTGTAAGTGGACTTCCTCATACATTCAAAGTAGTCCTTAACTACTTAATTTTCGTGTTTTGATATCACCATTTAGATAGACAATCCTCTCTAACCAACTAATGTTATTATATATAACTAGAAAAAGTGCCCAGCGTTGCTGGGCTTTCGTCAGGCACAAGTTAAAAAGCTAATAAAAATAAATTTTATTCTTTTAGAGATGTAAAAGATAGAATTATGCTTTAAGAGAAAGTGCCCAGCATTGATGGTCTTTTCTATAGGCATAAGTTCAAAAATAATAATACATGAAGTATATTTTACAAAGATCATGTTTTTTGCGATGTAGGGTAGGATACATATGTTATTCACATAGAATATGTACACAACAGGATGAGGAATTGAAAATCAAGTATTGAGAATAAACTATAGAAAAATGTTGTCGTTATACATGTCCACATTCAAGTTAATTTTGAAAAGCATTTCATGTACAAATGTGTGCATTTGATGCATGGAGTTATGGGTACCTCTTTGAGTAGTTAAGCTTCGTTGTTTATGTTAAAAATAATTGGTCAAATTCACGAGGATTTAGAATAACCAACATATAGCAAAATGACGCATGACATTGCCCCCCTTAATGGTATAGGTTCAATTGTTATGGGTTATGTTGACAACGTTGCTTTTTTGTGAAACCTTTAGTTTTGCCTTAGCAATATCTCTATTCCACATTATAATGAAAGTGTTATTTAGGAAAACCTCCCAAACACAAATCATTCAATATATGATCTTGTAAATTGTTCCTTTGTGCATTTGAATAAATAGTGCCAAAACAAAGAAGTGCATGCCAAATTCCTTACTTGTGGGTATACGAACTTCTTAATTCCTACTATATGAATTTGTTTGTCTCACTTTTGGTGTAACGTGCTTATAAGGCTATCCAAGCAAGTTTCCATCTCCATTCTGGATAATCGGCTTTTCAAATATCCTCCAACCTTGCAGCTAAATAGCTCTCTTGCAAAGAGTCAATACATCTCGAAATATTCAGTGGAGCAGAAGTTATACAAGGCATTGCAATCTTAATAGTCTTTGTTTGCATCATTGAGCAATGGTGGATGTTTGCATCTACCATGCTTCCAAGTGAGACTTTGAAAATTATTTCATTCTCACTATTTATTTATATAATTTTGGGGTTGTGGTTCATTTGGCTCATAAAGAGGGCGCATATACATTTGATATTAAAGTAAAGCCAGCTATATTTTATAAATCCAAACTTGAGATCTCTGTTATAGCATGTTCTGCTAATTCTTTATTACTCAGACCGATCACGGGCACCAAGAAATGCCCTCAAAACTGGCGAATCCGGTGGCGGTCGCGATCGAGCTGTCGCGATCTCTTACTTCCGGCAAGCATCACCCGCGTCGCCCAAGCGGATCAATGGTACATGCATAATGATCCTCTAACATATTAGTTACGCCATGTTCATGCATACAAAGCGAAATGATGGTGACCTTCGTCTACTAAACCCATGTGACTATAAGCATTTAAAATTGCAATATGTGTAATCTGGTGCGGCGTTGAGCCCTGCGGTTGCATTCGGACAAAAAAGCTTCAAAGCTTCTCGATGACCATGGTCGGATATGTTGAGATAATGGCGTTCCCAGGAAATAGAATCTCTTGTGAACATGTGATCAAAAACTTGTTGAGCATGTATTCCATCTTTTATACAATGGCCATACATGACAATCAAGTTATTTCCCATAAAGATATCGACTCGATTCGGTTTTAGTAGGCGAGAATGGACATGCTTTGCCCATGCTAGGGCTCCTACATTTGCAAAGGCGATCGAATGATGAGATAGGTAACTTTGTTTGGCTTTAAACCATCTTCTTTGCATATGCACGAAGCATATAATAGCCTCCCCCTGTATAGGCCATGTCGAGCATGCCACGAAATCATCGTAGTCCATGAAACTATGTTCCGTATGCGGGCATCATACCAAACAATTAAGTAGGGCACTTACAATACTTTCACATTCAAAATACATGTCAATGAGAGAAGTTCCAACAAAATATCGTAGTCGAATTTATGGTTGAGAATGTGGACATGAATGACTTTGCCAAAAGCTAGAGAAAACGACATTACAACATGCATCTAAGACATCTAAATATGTTACCTTGTTCGGTTTGAAACCAAGCTGCGCATTTGACAAAATAGTTTCATGGATTCCAAGCTCCCAACTTTGGCATAATGCGACCAACCCGGCACTACCATTATTTGTCTCTCCGGTCAGAGAATTTTCTTTGAAAAAACATAGATTACGCCACACACGGCTATATCCTCCAAATTACGTCAAATAAAGCTCTAAATTTCTCAAAATGAGTAGATTACGAGATTCTATGCATTGTGTCCTGCGATAGAAGATAGATGACTAATTGCACCTGCTTCATTTGTATAACACGAAAATGGGCGTAATTGACATCCATGTAAAATAGATTGCGTAACTCCACTTCATTCCATCCACAATAGAGTAGACCCGGTGAGATAATCCATACATCGGTTCCCTCGGATATTCGGTGCAAATCCAGTTTCGACGGTGGCCAATTTGGTGGTGCACTTCTTGCAATCAATTTAGCTTCATCCACAACATTTAATATGCATGGTTAAAAAGATCTATGTACATTTGGGGCACCGCCAATGACCTCTTTGCCGAAAGTAACTTTAGAGATGATTGCGGATACTCGAGACTAAATCTTGAATATGAAAAGCATGTACATCTCGGGTGTGATTGTGCCATATAAGCTAGCCGTTTAAGGGCATCAACCAAAAAGCTATCAAAAAAATGCCTTTATTATGCTATCAAGAATTGAGAAACCCCGCACCGGGCACTCATCTTAAGGCTACCCCGCGATTAGACATGTCCAACATGTTTGATATGGCTTGCTTGTTAGGAAAGGATTGCAGGGACATGATTACAAGAGAGGCCTGTGTTCTATTTAAAATGGCATCAACCAGAGCCCGCAACTTAAGAGCCCGCAACTTAATGCACTCTTCATGCATGGATACTTCTTCCCCAAGGACAAAAAGAATTGCACTCGCCCCAAGAAAGGTGACATTTGACCTCAACATGCCATTCAGAATTTTGCTTTTTTCACAACATAACAAGGGCATACATCTGCATCGCCCACTTGAAGCTGGACTTTCTTAATAAACGTCTTCCAGCGGTTGCATGGATGCATTATCTTTCTCCCATCGATTTGGCCTTGCATGAAGAAGCATTGCCTCAACCCTTGGCCCGCCAAGGTGCCTGAATAAGAAACATTCCTTTAAATTGTGCATAAGAAGGACAAACGAATCAGAAGCTTTCTGTTATTGCATCCATGATAGATCCAAACTATTCAAATATTCAAAAACTTTCCCATACCATCGTTTGTGCTCCTCACATTTTTAAACCAGCCATTGTCCAGGAGCCAAAGTATGAAGATCTTGGCATCACAGGTTAAGTTAGGGCACATTTTAAATGCTTAGAAAAACCATAGCCAAAGGAGCATTGAGCTTGCTTCGTTTGTATATAATAGAATCTCTAAAGCATGCCATCGAAAGTATATAGTGAAAGAAAAAGTGAGCTTCAAGTAGATTACCTCATCAATTTGTTGCTTTTCCATTTCTTCTTTGCTTAAATTGTTGCTTAGAGATGAATAAATCTCTATCTTCCTTCGCGTTTACGATTCATTCATGAATTGGGTCACCAAGAGTGAAAAAGATGTGGATATAGCGGGAGAAAGAAACACAATACGTTGTTGGTTTTACGAAATAATTCTCGACCAAAAAAAAGTGTTTTCAACAGAGGTGTCCTATTCATCTCGACTCTTTTTTCGTCAAGACCCACCGAAAATTAGCTACCTTATTCATTTTCCTCACCATTTGGACTTGGTCGGGTCATTGGTGCTTTTTCTTTCTCCTTCCTATTCCGGGTTCCATTTCGGTCTCGTTTCTTGTGCTCTAAAAAGACCGGACAACAATATTTAGACAAAAAAACGGCTACAAGGCAACACCACATTGTCGATTTAAGAATCAATCTTCCTTTTCTTTTGTGAACACACATCGATAATTCATAACCTACGGAAAAATAGTATCACGAGTCCACATATCTACCATATTTTTTAGGCGAAGAAGATGCAAATGGCCAGCGACTTCATGCGCCTAAGCCTTTTTTGCAATAACCATAGTGTGCACAATCCTATAGATTTATAGCAGATCCCTTTGATAGAGAAGGCAGAGGTTTCCCTTTGAATCCAAGCACTGGAGCTATCGATCTAAGATCCTATCTGAAAACCGGCAAAATATTATTCAGCGCACTACTCTCAGTCGCAATAGGGCAAAATCGTTCAGGTCATTTCTCCTATGCATTGATCGAGCAACGAAAGGATAAATAATAACTACTTACTATAAACGGCCCCAAATGAAAGCTGCAAAAACAACAAAATTAACGGCCGAGATGCTCTGCACACACTAATTTTGCTTTTATTACTATATATAGATAGATGTGGTATAAACTATATTCTAAAGAATTGATTAAGATGATGATGTCCTTGACTTTTAAATGAGAGGTCATGTGGACCAATAATTGGCATCGACATAGCAGTCTATCTTGATCTTCTTTACTCATACCTTTTTATACTTTTTATATTTTCCTTGGTTCATTATGGATTGCTTTCTTAACTTTAGGAAGCTTTGAAACATGGCGTTTGAAGTTCATCCTCAAGGCACAAATCTAGAGATCAAACATGGAAAACATTTGATGATAACTTGAAACTAATACTAAAAGTTTAGCCAAAACCTAGCAATAGATATTTTTTTTTATAGAGGAGCTCATGAAATACCAATATCCTAAAATTTAGCTTGAGATTGACTAAGGTAAAGAAGTTATTGATTTAAAATGATCCTATGGACCATTAATAGTCGCCTTTCGCTGTTTTTCTTTACTTGTTTTTTTCCTTGGTCTCATATCCATACAAGCATTCATATATGATTTTTTCAATGACATACTATTTCAATAAATTTCCTTTAAATATAACAAAATGAACATAATTTAAAAGTCACTTAAAATTGTTAAGTATAAATCAAAGCTGAACCTTCAAATTACAAGCCACCGAATAATTTTTATGCATGAAACAATTAGTCAACTATTTATATACCAAATTTGATGTAAAAAATTATTTTCATGCAAAAGTTATAGAATCTTAATTGAAACAACCTTCTGGGAACC
Source organism: Isoetes taiwanensis (assembly GCA_021234155.1). NCBI lineage: Eukaryota > Viridiplantae > Streptophyta > Lycopodiopsida > Isoetales > Isoetaceae > Isoetes > Isoetes taiwanensis. The sequence goes on along the minus strand of JAJEKV010000009.1, from coordinate 16,775,917 downwards.
ATTATTGGTCCACAGAAGACATAAAACTGTTTTGATTCTGTCATGTTTGACTGGCTATATCTTCCTTCATAGACTTCGGATCAGGGCTCCAGATTAGGGGGGTTCCTCCCCAGAATTTCCGATCGAAGTTGTTAAAATCCGGTTTCTTTAATAGATGCCGGCAAAATTTCCGGTCAAAATTTAGTAAAATCCTTGTTAAATCCGGTAAATTAGAGGATATTTTCTGAAAAATCCGGTAAGTACCAACAAAGCACGGCATTTTTCCGGTTTAAGCAAAATCTAATCTGGAGGCCTGCTTCGGATTCGAACAAGGTTTTTTGTGCTCTCATCCTTAACTTGTATAGAAAAATTACCATTATAATGAAAAAAATCAAAAAAATCTTTTTATTCAGTTTTACATTGTGTAAACATGAAGCAAACTAGACTTGACCCCCCTTGATTCACCTAAGCATAACTTTCAATTTTAGGGGTATATGCATTTTTAACTATTTTTCATGTGCACCTGACTGCCATATATTAACGCGTAGAAAGGGTTTTACTGACTTTTATGCCATTGATTTTATATGAATTTTAAAGCGAGCTGTACAAATGAACCATTTATGGTCCATCAAGGGACTCTAATGTTAATGCTTCTTATGAATGCTTCTTGCTAGCTTAGATTATGTAGGAGATTTACCTTTTTTGTGTACAGAATTTGTCGCTCACTGGTTTTAACACCTCCTGCTACCATGGAGTTGCAGAAGTAAAGAATATGGAGTCTATCTTAGGCTTTATTTTTCATCAATTTTCATATTGCTGCTTTCTCATCCCATCTTTTAGTCCATTTCAAGTTGAGTTTTGGAACAAAAATAGCTCCTGGACCACTTTGTTCACAAAAAAATATTTGTTGCTCATTATCTTGAGGACTGTATTAGAACAGATAGCATCAATTATATTATGTCTTCCATATTTATTCTAGATTTGTGCCTTAAGGTGTGACTTTACAAAATCACATCCTCAAAATATCTCATATCAAGAAACCAATGCAAAAAGAACCAAGGAAAAATATGAAAATTTTTTTACCATAAAAATCAAGATAGACCACTATCTGCAGTCCAGTTGCAGACCATCATTGGTCCAAACGACTGAAAGTCTAAAAATCACTAATGGCGCCATCTTAATCAATTTTGATCTCAACTTTTGCATATAGTTTACTCGTATGACTCTCTATACAAAACTAATTGATTAGGTTAACTTGCATAATTTAAGGGTAAGGTTGAAGAAGCACAAAGCAAGGGGACTTCACCTTTAAAAACATGTATATACCACCTTTCGACTGATAAGGGATTTTTTTTATTGGTGTAGGGGTCCGTTAACGGCTGAGTTTCTATTTCTAGAATGCCATCGTCTTTGTACGGTAGAGGTGGTCAAATGGGAAATGGCACTCCTATATGGATCTTTCTAGGGGTGCAGGGTATAGACCTTGAAGATACAAGCTTAATCTTGGACATGGTTTTTGGCTTGGCAATTTGGTGAACGAATTAAACACCATGGAAGAAATTTACGTGGAAGTTTTTACATATCTTGAAGGTCTATAAACCCATCGTTCATAAATTTTGCATTATTTCGGTTCATAGAATGCAGTCAAGCATCTATTCTTGCATCCATTTTCGATTTCTTCTGACTCTCCTGTACAAGAGAGCAAGAGAGCAACCCTGGTCATTTGACCTATCTTAGGTTTGTTATTTCTCATGTACATCTCAGGTTTTATGTTTTTTAAACAAAATTCTTAACCTTCTTAGGTGCTTTGTGGAACGATGTCAATGGAACAGGAAGAGGTGGTTTGTCTTTATTCTGGAAATGGCGACTTTACTCAGATTGGTTTTGTCAAAGTGAAAAACAACACATCATTTGCTGATTTGAGAGGTGAATTGGAGCTGGACGGGTTGGAGGAGCTAGAAGAGAAGACTTTTGCTTTTCTTGGTAAAAAAAAGCTGCCATTTTCCAAGAAGCAAGAAGGTAGGCATAAATTTGCAACATACCAGGTTCTCATAAAAATAACAGGTTGTGAAGATCCAAATGTGCATTCTGAACTTGAAGATCATCCCAAGAAGAAGACTGGTCATTCAGGAGGTTGAGGAAGAGATCAATGTAGATGATTATACAAGCGAGTTTGAAGGGGCAGATGGCATAAACAAAACTGGTCAAGGTTCTAGCGCAGCTTATGAGGAGCCCGAATTTGGTATGTTGCTTTCTAAGAAAGCCTCTTACTTAAGTTGTTCAAGCAATTCCCCAGGTTGTATATGCAACAATTATAAATTTAAAGATTGTGGGCCAGACTATCAATAGTATTATTCTGATGATTTTTCTCTCTTACCTATTAGGTTCACAAGCTTTAGTTAGCTGGGCTTTCAGGACATCCTTTTTGAATAGTTGTGGAAGAGATAAATATTGATGCTGCATTAATTACAAAAGCTATTCATGCACATCATTTACCACCTAGGATGACTTGGAGCAAATTCAAAAAGCCTTTTTTACTCGAGCACGCCATATCAAATTCTTCTGCAAGTGACAGGGTCCTTACCCCTTCAGCAAGCTGCACTTAAATATTACATCGTATACTTTCAGATTGTGGTCAATATGGGAGACATTCACCTTCTAAACCTCGCCTACACAATGGCCATGGGTTCACAATGCCTTAAAACTTGTTGACGGGTGGAATCGAGACGCACCTTGGAGTTATTGTAGATGATTGCCTCACATTTGGGTCTATGAGGGCATGTTATGCCGAGTTGGTCACACCTATCCAGTCGTTGTATGTGATGTTGGAGATGGCTTCAATGGAGGTACTTGCATTATACCTCCAAAGGTAATGGACATCTGAACCCAGTTTGTCCTTCATCACTACATTAAAATGTAAAGGCCCAGTTTATCAACAAACTAGTTACTGCCAAGTTTTTTTTTCCTTCGAATTCAGGGTAGGGACTTCTTAGTCCTAGACAGTAATAGGTTGTTGTATTCTTTTGTTGTGTCCCATACTCTTTTTTGGTCTCCATGGACGAAAATCATTTCATTTCTATTCTATTCTATTCTATTCTATTCTATTCTATTCTATTCTATTCTATTCTATTCTATTCTATTCTATTCTATTCTATTCTATTCTATTCTATTCTATTCTATTCTATTCTATTCTATGACTAGTGAAATGTGGATATTTTAACTTTTTAAAAACACAATATCTATAGAAGCAGAATCTGCTATTGATAGTGAGAAGCCTTCACAAAACAATATCAAAGGTACCAAACGTAGCAAAAGATAAGTTTATTATATTCAACATAAAAATGCGGACAAGTCACCCATTTAGGAAGAGATAATCACATGAAACTTAGTTGTCTATAACATTGCAAAGATGGAGGAAGGCGTCAATGAAAAAAACTTCAAAAACTTTAGCTAGAAGTCATGAAAGAACAATTTTATAAGTAAGATAAAGCAATTTTCTAGGACATATGAAGTTGGAAAGAATATATATTGCATGTTGTAGGTGCTCAAGAGCCTTTGCTGCCCATTTGAAATTGAATGGTGTCAACGCCACTTCATGTACTAATAAATAGATCTTGTCTTTGGATGTTTGGTCTAATATGTGTGACGTTCCACGTATTTATACGCCTTTTTGAGTATAAATACAAGACACGTCACTATGAATAATTAATGGCACATTAATTATTCATAAGCTAAGGTTAGCTATGTTAATCATTAAATATTAAGGTGGAAACCTAACCCTAAAACCTAATTCGAATTTAGGGCTTAACCTAATATTAAAAGGGCTCAAATATTAAATTAATTAATGATAACCAATCTAGAATTGCCACCTGGCCCAAATCGATTGGGCAAGTCAGACCTATTAACTTGGGACACCCAAATTGGGGTTTCTATTTGCCCCAATTCGATTTGGGGGCAGTTGGAGGAGGAGGAGGAGGAGCTTGTCCAACCAGCAGGGCCTAGTGGACCTGAGAGATGGGAGATCTAGCTTAGATACCAGTTAGTAGGCTTAGTTAGCTTGAGATTCTAGCTAGGAACTAACCCTTGTTTGTTAGATGGATGATTAGTCTTTCTATTTTATGTTCAATGAGATTATGATGGATGTATCAGATATGAATGCTCTCTTTTTGTTCCTCCTGTGTTGTATGGGTGAAAGGGTGGTAGAGATCTAAAGGCCATCTAGAAGTAGAGATGTTCCTAGTTAGAACCCTTAAAACCCAGTAATTGCGGCCTGTGCACAAGAGCCCACCTGGCTGTGGATGCTATATCATGATTCAACACCAGACAACGAGCACAATGGTGAAACGGGGGTGGAGTCTTGCCTAGCGTGGCTACAAGACTCCTACAGTGTGCTAGGCTTATAGCCGGTCCTCGCGGTGGGGCCGGGTATGGGTCAGACACCTCCTGGGTCGCGGGAGCGTGTCTATATGGACGTCCTGGGGTCGATGGGCGCACCTAGCGGTCCATGGATTTTGGGGGGTTCCAGTCGGGTACGGCTGCGTGTGCATCTAGTGGCATGTAGTCTCTAGCACACCCAGGGATCCATTATGTTTGGGGAGGCGACACTTCCCTGACCTGCCTCATCGGACGGGAGAGATGCAACCCGGAGTAGTCTCATAGGGTGATTCCATGAGACTGCATCTCCGGAAGGCTATAATCACGTCATAGCATGTTTTAGCCTATCTGCAAAGTGTGCACAGGAGGGGCGGATGGAGTGGACTACCCTAGCCATTGTTCTATGCTAGCCAATGCCATGTTATACCTCTGTCTGCTGTTATCTTGAGGCCCTGACCGTCAATCGACCCCATGGAGTCTGAGCCCGGGGTAGAGCCCTTATTTATTGTGCATTTCCTTTGTTATGTTGGTATTCTGTTATTAGTTGTATTGATGATGATGGGCCACCCTTCGTGGTGGTATATTATTTGTTAGTATTGTTGCCAGGTGCTAACATGTATAGGATTCCCATAGAAGGCGTGGGACTAATGACACCTCCGTGTCCTTCACCCAGATACTTGGCCATCACAAGTGGTCCGAGTCAGACGGAGGGCCTTTCCGTGGTGATAGAGTCGCCATGGGAGGGGAATTTCTCGTATTTATATGATGGGAGTGCCGTATGGATTCGGGGAGCATCACAGTGATATCAGAACCATGATTTTGGTAGGCCAGATCATAGCACTGGCTATATTCTAACTCGTTAGTCGATAGTTAGTAGGGGACTTTCATCTAGAATAAACTATTCCAATTCCATAGCTAGTATGTATGTTGACCTAATTATGGGAGGATTAAGTTAGTTAGGAATTAAGGCGTGAGTCCTTAGAACCAAGTATGTTAAGTTTTTAGGGTCCCTTGTTTCCACGGGCCATAACTTTCTCTAGGTAACTCAGATTGAGGCGATTTTTGTGCCAATGCATCGGGCACGATTCAATGCCCTAGGAACATTGACATTCGGGCTTGAAATGGCAGCAACAGGGCTCAAAACCCTAATCGGATGCCGCTATACTTTCAGCGCCTTATAATTTGAAAATAAAACCGTATAAATCCAACAGCCCCACGTATAAAAATGCATATTTCTGCCATATATATATATTTTTTTTTTTTATATTTTTTTCATATACATGTTTTATTAGCCCCTCAATCTAGATTTAAACCCACACTTAGGCGCTTACCACCATGCCAAGCTTTCTTAAGTTTGATATATATGTTCATGTATTTCTTATATACATGTAGTACCCTGTTTTCTCTGCATAACAACTTTTATATAAAAGTGCAGTATGGGGACTTAGACTCTTGACCTCCCACAACCCAACCAAACCAAACCCTTTACCAACACGGTAAGCCTCCTTTTTATAAATATAATAGTCTCTTGTTCTACTTAACCAATAGTATCTCTGTTTCTCTAGTAGGACTTCTGTCTAGTAATCACCCTTCCCTAAACCAACGCCGTGGTGGCAACAACTCCACTGGACTTGTGCAACCATGGTGAGGTAGGAATAACCTAAGGGTTATTATCATCAAGCGGAATGCCTCCCGCAACCATATCAATGAACATTCACACTGAGCGATGGAAGGAGTGGATTCTAATCCACTATCACCTTGGATATTCTTTAGGCGATGATTATTATGTCCAGTTATCGACATTCCTAGACCTATAGCTTTTAATAATTTTTTCCTTTGCTAGTTGCCTTGATAATAAAATTTCTTCCGACCCTGCCATGACTTAATCTACATTACACTCATGTCCTTTATCTTATATCTTACTTGACTTTAATAAGTAAAAATTCATAGAGACCACCATAGCTCACGTTATTTTTCTTCAGTGTCCAAGTCTTAACTCGTCTCGTTTCCTAGAGAAAGGATCTCTCTTCGCCCAACCAACTAGGGAATGCCATGCAGCACCCCTCTAGACTATCGGTTTGGTTTTGTTTAGTCCTACCACCCTTCACTACTTCTTCTCGATGGTCATGTTCCTTTTATGGATCACTCCCCCATATTATGATACATACTCTGTAACACATAGTGGCTTGTGTTCGAACCCCCACAACAATGTCAACACTTTACTCTAATTTAACTTCAGTATTATTTTATGCCAAACTTCACTGTTTATATGGCCGTGATTATTTATCTGCGCCACACGCCTGTCAAATTGACAATGGCCTACCCTCTTTTGGAGTTGTCCTACCGTAACGGTCTAAGGGCATCCAACCATTGTTGAATAGTCATCTCCTTCTAGGGTATCTAGATATGATTGGGGCAAAGCGTTTCGAACCATTACTTTGGTGCCCAAACGTCATTAAGTTCCACAAATGGACTTACATATTCCAAGGGATTATGTGAATATCCCAAAGGACAGTACCACTCAGAGACCTTTCAAGATAGGCCTCTTCTATTGAAAAAGTTCTTGGTGAATTCAACCCATCATGTTGTCCTAGGAAAAGAAAGTCTTCTTCCCTAAGCCATGCACCGAACCTTTAAAGAGCTTTTCAGCTCTTACTGCCTTTCAAGCCGGAAATCTATCTTTGCATAATAGGAAAGACCACCCTTCAAGTCATGCCATTCATCCAAAGATCTTGAAGGTAATAACATTCCCATCCAAGTCGCTAAATATCACGAACAAGGTTCCTTCATTCATTTTCTTCTCCAGTATATTTTCTATGTCCATGGCCAATTTTCGTACCCCGGCCCTTACGCCTAATACAGCATATCCCATTCACCCTCTAGTTGTGACCTTTATATCACCAATCCATTTACTCCTTTGGGTTCGTTAACCATTTTGTGGCTTCTAAGCCGCTATTATAACCCCCAATGTTGTTAACCCATATATCGTTAGGGGTTATGAGTCAACGTTGTCGTGCGCCCTAGAAATGTTAGTCATTACGTTTCTCTGTCATGATGTTATCTTGCTGTTATCGCATTACCAATGACTTGGCATCCTCATCTAAGCCATAGACATGACCTAAGTTAGCGAATGAGCCTTCGTATGAATCGTAAGTTACCTGGAGTCATCAAGGTGCCTGCCTTGCATTTTGTGAGCCTTCCTAAAATACCTTCGTTTGATATAACTCGGGCTTTTATCGATGTTCGAGCCCTGTATATTCTAATTTACACCTCCATGGCATTCACCTCTGCCCGATCCGGGTATGGATCATATGGGAAATCTAGTCTTCAGTGTCTATGAAAGACACATTCAAAGTTCTAGCAGGTAACTGCCATTTGCTATCTATCTTGGAATTATACTATTGTATTGTTCAACCCCATCATCTTAAGCTTTATTCTATTGGCCTTTGACATTTATTTCAAGTGCCAACTACAAAATCATACCTTAGCATGCAACAGATTGACTGTTGTTTGCACCTTCTGATATGGGGTACACTTGTCCCTCTCTCCTTGTGTCACCGCATAGATTACCCCTCCGATGAAACAAAAATCCATTGCCTATGTATCTTTACGATGTGGCTCTGCCGCAACTCCGAAGGTTACTACCCCAGATGAAGAGCTTTTTTAAAGGCTTCTTTCGCTACATATCCTTTGTGTCCTCAATATCAACCATGCTTTGTCACAATTAAACTATTTTTTAAGTTATCATGTCAACTTCAACTTTTGATCGATTTCAAATGTTGTCGTCCTTGGCTCCCACATAATGAGACGGAGGCATTAAAACCTCTCGATCTCATAATAGAAAACCCCTATATTCGAACCTAGTCTTATAGTCATAATCTATAAGGGATCTATGCCTCAAGGCAAGGGATCCGCCAGCTTCTACTTCAGCGTCTAGAATTGTTTCCCGTGAGTAGGATAACTCTTAGGATATATGGACTGCTAGTCTATCTAATTTCACCCCTTTTAATCTATACACCTCGTCTTGATTTTTATCGGGACTTGGAATTGCTATATATTGCCCTCTTCTCGGTTAAAGGAACCCCTATATTAAAGGTATAATTGGCAAAGTTGCCGTCCTTCTCTACTTCCATCATGGGACGCAACATTTTACACATCTTGTCATACCCAAACCCAATAGATACTTTCAGCTTATAATGCTGAATTAATTCATTCGTATCTAGAAACCTTTGAGTAGTTAATTTCTCATTATCTGTCACTTCAATTCTATTCCAACCATCCTCGGGACGTTTATCAATATAACATCACTGTATATGCTAGACTTACTCTAGCTATTTTCACTGATTTAAACTCTTTTCATATCCCTTAGTACGATGTATCTAAGATAGTCAACTCCAACCATTGGGATAACTTGAATGCTTATCTCTGGTAAAGCATACCTAACCCAATATCTTCGTATATAAGCATATCATTATGCTTACTCTTTAAACCTTGTCAAGTGATATTTCACTCGTCTTGTACGGATATTCTACTACCTTCCAATATGGCATACATATGAAAGTCACAATCGACATCCTCAATATCCTTACTAATGTAGTATCTGATATGTGTGAGCCACTCTTAAGTCTAGACTCTCACATAGCCACCTAGCTATGTTCATACTTGCCGCAAATGTATTTCCTCAACTCGTTTATCTTGTACCATATACATGTTGTGGTTTTGACACCACACTTTTTAGACACTCTAACCTTAGTTGCCTTGATCCTCAAGCTCTAGTCACAAATTTTCAAGGAGACATACCATCCTAAGTCCTAGTGGACATGTTTAACATCTAGTATAGGAACTCTTATCTTCATTATTTCCGTATTCATATGGAATGTGAACTAAAAATTCTATTATACACCCTTTCTTTTTCTTGTTATGTTTTACCATTAAATGGTCCTAGTACGCATATATCAACGCGGAGCTACTCCTCCGGTTGCACACACTATACCAAGGCCAGACCACATTCTCCTTGGTGAGATGTTCATTGGGCACCTACCTTGCGCATACTCAGACTTTGGACTATTCAGAGTGTCCCTTCAAATTCTGTATATTTGAAACCTTGTTTACAACAACTCTCAAGCTCATTTTGTCTCACACTTGCCATGTACGTACACTACTTCCCTCCCTAATGTATCATTAGTTGGAGGTCAACTTCTCTTCATAGTCTAGCTGCACCAAAGCTCCAACATACCTTGTAACTTTCAGACAGTTGCACCTTCTGCTAGCAATTGTCATCTTCCATTCCAACGGTCTTACAGAACGAATATTCCCGCCTTCGTTCAGTTCTATATTGCATGCCTTAGGAACGTCAGCCTCCTTACGAAATGCAACTTCTGCGTAATTTTATAACCCATACAGTAAATCCGCATCCTCATATGCCATTATTCTCTAGCTTTCCGTGAATCATACCTCGATTCAAGTAGCAATAGCTATAAAATATCGGGTCAACATTCTATACCTTTCCCACCATTGTCGAAACCTACACTTCTAAAGTGATCTCCCTTTCATAAGCTGGGTGCTTATAATCCAGTTTCCACATTAGTATACTACCTCTCGCGGTCTATATGGCAGATAATCATATACCACTTCTCCCTCACCTGTATGGTGCTATATCTACTCTCCTTCTACGTTGAATCACAATATATATGTCGCATGACAAATCAATGTTCGTAATTATTAAGTCCAGTGATGCACTGGGATAACAAAAATCGTCATACCAATTCTCTCGACTATCGTTCCAAAATAAGGATACTTTACCACTCCTTATTCCCAACAATCAACACTTTTACTTCAAGCAAGAGTCCATGACCTGTTCAACCATCATTATATAACAGACTCGAGAAGGACCAGGCATGCTTTGAATGCTTCCGCCGTCGACACCGTAGTCACGACTACCCTTCTGTGATACAGCAAGATCGCATGGCCACGACATCGGCGGACAATGACCCAAGCGGCATCAACTTAACGGTACCCCATAGAATGTATCTGTGTGATTCAAATATAAGAATCTCTACATGTCTGATAAATCTATACATATGACGAATGAGTTAATATGTCTACACATGTGAATGTAAAGTATCACTAAGAGAAACAGTCTAGGTCAGGAAAGATGCAAGATAATCAAAAGAAGAAAAGTATTTCGAAATATAGTGAGAAGAACGTATTGATATAATAAAAGTGTAGAGTGAATGCAGTGTTACATAAAGTAGCACGTGCTACAACCACCAGTCGATATCTTCTAAGTCTTAGATCCGGCAAGGATCATGCAGGCCAGCCTTCATCCAGGGGGATCGCAAGATATGGTATACGCTACGACCGAGGACCAATGTTGTGCCTCCTTGATATTATATCTTCAGTGTCGCTTTTGACAGATTATGCTCCTAAATCATGATCCCGTAGGATCTATATAGATATTTTTTATATCACCGACCTAAGTCCGTTCAATGTTCTTTTAACTTTCCTTGTGCTTAGCCATCTAACGCCAGTGCTGAGGAAAGCATAACTCGTTATGTTCCTTTCCACATAACATTGCTCAAACTAATTACCGTTCAACTCTCGCACAGTTATGAATTGCACATTACGCGTCATTTCAAACTTGATCGCTTTGAACATGATAACTTTTGTGTGGCTTATAATTTCGTGTTACCTCTTAAAGGTGGGAAGACTTGCCTCCGACATGCCACGTGTTGGCCCAAAGCAAGAACAGTCTTGATGCTGAGGACAACATCATTTTCAAGGTGGGAGGAACGTGACGTTTCACGTATTTATATGCCTATTTGAGTATAAATATAAGACACGTCACTATGAATAATTAATGGAACATTAATTATTCATAAGTTAAGGTTAGCTATGTTAATCATTAGATATTAGGGAAAATTCTAAAACTACCCTTATACCTTAATATAATTATTAACTTACCCCTGTATTTACAAAAATTATCAAAATACCCTTTTTTTTTTGGCAAACGGCTACTCCATTTCGCGTCAGAAGCAGACCGTTCTAAATCCGATTCTTCTTGTTATTTCAGCAAAGCATCATGACCTTGAATATGGAAGCAGACCTGTAAACATGATCTGGAAGGAATTCGATGGTGTTTATGCTTGGAAGCCCTATGAATCTGGAAGGAATTCGTTGAAGATTTCATGCTTAGAAACCTTCTCCTATAAGTGATTTGCATGATTGATCGATGATGACATGATACGTCCACCTAATGTCGTCAAGCAAAAGATACTATTGCATTCCACTGTATGGTGGGAGGATCTTTAGCCTAGCAAATAATGCCATGGAGGACGTTGAAAAGATGGCGGTCGTCCCCTATCATCTACAGGAAGATTGGTTGGCTAAGATATAGCTGAGAAGATCTCCGTGTTGAATGCACTAGGGAACTATATCTTGGATGTAGGACTTGAAGAATGCAGTATAGTCAGAATGTGCCTGCATGTTGCTGATGAAATTTATATCCTGGAGTAGATAGGAATAGAAAAGCTCAAAGGGAATCTGAGATCTATATGTTCTCCGTCCAGGTACCATTGGTGGCACTTAGAGAAATCCATGAGGCAAGAAGAAAGGAGCAGGAGGAGAGAAGGCGTTTGGAGGAGAAGAAGAGAATGAGGAACTCTAGAAGTAAAAGTAACTTTAAATATGTCGATGTCAGCGCCAACTACAGTTATCTTGTTGTTATTTATTTAGTTATTTTACTGTATATTTGTTTATTTCTCTCTCTTTTTCTTTTCTTTTTTTCTATAGAATACGACGAAAAATTTACACGAACACTTATGCACGTACACAAGACTGAAAAGTCTATATTTATAACAAAAGAACAGATATACAATAATGTCACAGTGTAAAACAAAAGTACAATGCCATGCTATCGATAGTCCCCTCGAATTCTCTGGGCGAGGTGTAAATCCTTTGGCATTATTTTAACGTGCTTGGCATAAATGGCACAAAGGGTTGCATCTCCAAAAAGGCCATCAAGTAAATCCTCTGTGGCTTTCTGCAAGGTGAGGATGGAGTAGGTTTGGAATCTAAGATCAGTTTTGAATTCCTGGGCAATCTCCCGAACCAACCGCTGGAATGGAAACATTAGGGATTTTTTGAGATCATAAAAGGGCCTTCTAAGAACTGCTGACTAAGCTATATGAACTACCAATCGAAAAAGCGAGCGGGTAATCCGGTCAAGAAAAGCAGTTATAACTAACTCACTCGGGATCACATTTTCTAGCATAGTGTTGATAGAAAGTCCAAATGAGTTTGTTTGGTGCAATAGATAGATCTCATTGAGATCTTTCCAACCTTGGGTGGTTTGCATATCTTTTAACCCCATAGGATAGTAAAAATAGTAAAACCATATTTTTTGGAGTTTTGACAATCATAAGTGGTTAAAATATGTGCAAAGCACCTAAGATTGGAAAGATCTCAACGAGATCTATCTATTGCACTAAATGAGAGCTCATTTGGACTTTTCTATCAATAGTTATACTAGAAAATGTGATCCAGTGAGTTAGCTATAATTTTTTACCGGGAACGGACCCGCCGCCTCGATTTCGATTGGTAGTTCATTTATCTTCATTTGGCTTAGTTGGCATGTTTTGAAGGCCCTTTTTAATCTCAAAAACCCTAATGCTTTACAGCGTCAGCCCAAATGGACTTCGGGTATTTTCGGATCTCCTCAAGGTCACGCCGTGCCACCTTAACGCCAAGGAAGATTATCTTAGATAGAGAACCGAAGTTCATGAGAGCATTTTGGAAGGACTTCTTCAACATCATCCAGATGAAGTTGTCCATGAGTACAACGTATCATCCTCAAACAGATGTGCAGACAGAGCGCACCAACTGGATATTGGAAGACATGTTGAGAAACTATGTCACAAGCAGTTGAAGTGGGATGACTACATCCATTTAGTGGAGTTTGCATATAATAGCACCAAGCAGAAGTCATTTCAAATGTTGCCATTTATGATCAATTATGGCTACCAACGCTTGACTCCAGATACTTGGCACAACCTGGTGTCCAAGGTAGAAGTTTCTCAACAAATGCTAGCGGGCATGCAACAGTTGTTTGAAGAAGTCAGAGGATATCTCCTAACTGCGAGAAGCCGACAGAAGAGCATAGTGGACAAGCACAGAACAACAAGAAAATTCCAAGTAGGGGACAACATTTGGCTGAAGATAAAGGTCAAACAGGCAAAGCTCCTCATCGGCAATTGCAAAAAAGTTGCTCCATGGTAGGCTGGACCATTTAAAATAGTTGAAAGACTTACTAGCACACTTGAAGATCCATAAAGTTTTCCACATAGGTTTCCTAAAGAGGTATACCTTTAATCCAGAGGAAGTATTGGACACCCCAGCACTACTGGAAATGACACTTGAGATTGTTCCGAAAGTTCGTCTTAACAGACTTACAAAAAAATAAGGTGGTCACAATCTCTCCAATACCAAATGGAAGTACTTATTTGTGGAAGATGCGATGCGGGTACTGCAATCAACTCAAAAAGCAGTACCCACAATTCATGGAGCAATACGAGGGACAACTCATCACTGAAATACTCGAGACCTAACCGATAGGTGAGTGGAAGGTAGATTAAAGTCTACTCTCCGATGAGATGGAAGTAGACAAGTATGAGAGATAAGACGTCATATAAGTCCATGCATGTTAGGAAAGCACCTCTAGTCTATGGCCATTACAAGGAAGAAACCATCCTCCATGCCAAGAGTGACGAAAGGTGTAGGCATTAGAAATCATATTAGACATGATAGGACGCTTGTCTCCATGGCCACGATGGAAGAAGCATCCTCTTCCTATGCTAGGACACAATACTTGCATTCATTTAGTTAATTCATTGTAATTAAATGGGTGGTTCTCTAATAACCATCTTTATATAAAATAAATTTGCTAACGTGGTGTTGACCTGCAGACCAATAGAACGACAAAATAGTAAGAGGGTTGCACTGCGAGAGGACTTGTAGCGCATGGACCGCCATAGCGTGGTATAAGGGAGGAAGAATCATTAAAACGTTATAATATGCTTACTTTCATGAAAGCAGGGCATTAACTGATTGCCTTGCTATAATTTTGTAAAATCTTAATACTCAAATGATAAGAATTTAATTGTTACTTTAATATAATTCTTATATTTGCATGCATTAAATGAGTCCGGCAGGGATCATGCAGGTTTCCAAGGTGAGGAGACTCGCGATGCTGCAAACATCAACTCAAGGTGGGGACAATGTGACATTCTAGCATAATATACGATATGAATACGTATATTATACTGCCACATCACTAGTACATGTCAACCCAAATGACATGTACACGGCAACCATATAGGGTTATACCCTGGAGTACAACCAATGGAACCATTATATTGCACATGTCCCCATTAACCCATTGCCATGTGGCATGGTCCTACGTGACTTTTTAGATTCCAACCCTTAAAGTGTCATGTTAAAAAGAGCCTGGAACCCTAAAAGTGTCCTTTCCAGATTCCAGTCTCCATACGCCAGACCCATTCCGACCTGCCAACGCCCGTGGAGCTTGCTTTTTCAAGCAGACCGCTAAGACTCGACCATCTCGAGCCATCCCGATAGCATAGACGCTGTCAGAGGACTTGAAGCCAAGGATCTGGTATGTGGTTGATCTGTTATGCAGTGGCAGCTTCCCGACTGGCATTAAGCTGAGTTTATATCCGTTCTTAGCCTTAGAGAATCTCTAGATCCTCATTAACAAATGAACCTAACCATGTATGTTTAGAATAGATAGATTAGATCTTTACTCTATTATTTCAGTTCATTGGATGATATTGTATTGCTCTGTGCACACCTCTTGTGTATTGGCTGTAGTTGGCATGGACCTTCTGGAGGGGAGTGATTCACTGCTGCCTCATTGGAACTGGGGAGATGCAATCTAGGATAGTCCCTCTGACTATGCACTCGGCAGGCTACAGTCACATCCCCAATACTTATCAGCCTATCTGCAAAGAATGCACAGGAGGGGCGGATGGAGTGGACTATCCAACGACCATGTTCTATCCAGCCAAATCCATTGTTATGAATTCTGTCTGCATTGACTTCTGGAGATCCCAAGCCGTCAGTCGATCCCCATGAATTTGAGCCTTGCATTAGGGCGGATTTGGGGTCTCAAAATGGCCTCCTATCAGCCATTCCACGTCATATTTCCGCTCTTTTTTCCCATGCCACCTAGGATACCAAACTCTCATAATTACAGATTTGCTTGGAATATTCTTCCGGAATAAGGGGATTGCACATTCATGGCGCCATATGTATTTAATTACGTTGGTTGTCGCATGATTCCTTGCAACACATTAAAGCTTCTAAAATGCCACTGCATTATAGCATACCAGGTAACTCATGACCCGTTGTCTTGGTTTGTCGATACCAAGCGTGCGCGGCAACGCCTTCTACATTTCAAAATTTGAATGTGTAGGTTGAAGCTTTGTATCGGATCGACTTTCATTTCGAGGCGCGGCCAGCGCTATATTAACCGATCTTCACTTCATCCTAATCGGGCTTCCCGCCCCTACAATTCGAATTTGAATTTGCTTAATGTATAAAAGCATGGATTGTAGGAGAATGGACTTTTCGATTTCCATATGCACGCTAAAAATTTCAAAAAGCGAGGTTAGTACAACGTTTGGCTCACATGAAGCGGAATTGTGTTGGGGCATAAAAATTGTACACCTTCATTTCAGCCGTCGCGATCTACACGATATGGAAGTTGCTTGTTGTCAAATTAAACTTAAACACAAGTGAGGTCGGCACTTATGTGGTTTTCTCGAGGAGGGTTTGAGTGTTTTTTTAAATCCCAATTATCGACATAGTGTGGCGAAAGCATCTTGGTATTAAATAGTATGTTAAATTCAATTATATGATGTTCATTTTCAGGTTAAACTCAAATCATATAGGTTTAGGAATAAGGTTAAAAAGGAAGATATTGGATATTTAGGAATAAGGTTAAAAAAGGAAGATATTGGATATTTAGGAATAAGGTTAAAAAGGAAGATATTGGATATGGCTCAAATTTGAGATATGCATATAATGGCATGTAATGATGGTTGATAGGATTTGAATATCACTAATCATTCCCTCACGATTTTCACGCCTAATCCAAACCCTATATCTATTCCAACCTAGATTGGCCCATTCTCCCCCAATCTCCCAGCCAATCTTCGCTAGATCCTCCGCCCAATTTCGCTAGTCCATCGCCATGAAGAGATCGGCTTCTTAAGAGCGGAGGTGTCCTCCAAGAGGCACCTATTACGGCTGGAAGAGGTGTTCCCTCCGCCCTCAGCCCCTCCCACGGTTCTTACTCTCGAATGCCTCTGTTCCCTCGATTCCTCGGACGAGGGAATCGAGAATGAGGAATCGAGAGGAAATTTCCGAGCAGGAGTTCATCCGCGGTGTGTTCTTGAAGGTCGGATAGGAGATTCTTCAGAGAATGAGTGGTCTACCGGGAGAAGAAGCCAAGATGATGAAGAAGATGAAGAGGTTGAAGACGAATCCAGCCCGACTTCGAGGAGCTCATGGCGCTAGTTCATGGTACATGCATGTTTTCTTTCTTTTCTTAAGCATTCAACTAATCTAAGTTTCTTATTTTTTTGTTTTGCAGATGGTGAAGCAGATGAATGAAATTTGTTAAAGCAGAGCACCTCTTTTTTTTTTCCTTGTTCTTAGCCTCCAGCTTGCCTCCAGCTTCTTACCATATGACTGCAAGCCTCCGGGCTTTTTTGTTGTGAATAGTTGAAGCCTCCGGGCATTTAAATTTACAAAATGATGTTCTGATGTAAAGCCATACGGCCATAAAAAATTTTGAATGTAAAAAGTTTTTGCTTCTAATTCCATTTGAATACCTAACTTGTTTTTTTACTGTACATATGTTACCACTCTTAAGTACATAAGTCATTATCCCTTTTTAAAGAGCATATTATTTTTCAAGAAGGATCACACCAAGCGAATAGTACATATGCAACAAAAATAGAACACACTAAATTCGCATCGTGTGATCCATCTGGGTGTGTTGTACAGTGTCACATGTCCGATAGGACGCTGCCTTGTGGCGTGACGTTAAAATCTCTTCTTCTTCTTCTTCTTATTTGTTGTCAAACACAAGGCCCCCAAAAAATAATTGTTATTAGTTTTTTCAATAGTCTTTGCATAAAACCACTATAACAAAGTAATGTTACTTTGTGGGTTAATATGTTGAATAACCACGACCATTTTTTCAGCACAGTTCCTCATCATAGTTCTTTATAATGGTTACTTTATTTAATTTAGTACCATGTTTTATTGCTACACTTTTTTGAGTGTGTTATGCCATGAATCACTGATGATTTTGGATTTTTATTGTTTGTGTAACTTAGAGTGGTTTCTTCATAAGGCTACCTATATTTCCTCATGAACTAATGTTGTTCCATACATTATTTTGTCTAAACTTTGTATTAGTTAAGTGGTAATGGTTTTTCATCAAGATAGTGATTATTATAACAACGTAAATGCTAATGGTTTTTTCATCTAAATAGTGACATTAAAACAATGCAACTGGTATTAGCTGAATAAATATACTAAGACATACTCAATGTATGAACCATTGCCATTGGAACAATGCAATTAATAGTGGTTGAATGAATGAAGTAAGACATACTTTAACTTATGAACCATTGCCATTTTGCAAAAGTAAGTGATTGAGAGTTTCTTCATCAAATGGCATGCAAAACCAACACCATTAAGAAATTTGATACAAGCTTTTATATTAAAACAACATAATGTTAAATTAAAAAGCATGTGCATAATGATGTTAAATAAAAAAACATTTTAACCAATTTGAAGGGCCCAAGGATTTGAACCCTGGTGTTTCCATTTGGCCTAATCATGCAACCAACAATCACAAGAGCTCAACAACACAGCTTGCACCTCCCTAAATCCCAAGAGCCAAACAACACAGCTTGCAGCTCTCTAAACCCCGCTGAATTATGATCTTCACCAAATCTTTGCAAACAGAATAGGGTTTTATTGTAGTCATGTTATCGTACTTATGCCAAAACATCTATGCCAAAACATCTGGATAAAATTACATCACCAAGGTTAGCTGAAAGAAAAGTACCATAGCACCCTCTGCACACCCTCTACAGGAGACACACATGAAGCATGAAAAAGGATCACATGAAACTCACTTGATTAAATGAGTTTCAGGAAGCATAATCTGGCATTAGTATTCCATGAAGGGGAACCTACTAATAGTTATCACTAGAAGATCTATATTATCAACAAGGGAAGATATTAAAAACCTCGAAAGCAAAAAAAAAAAAGCAATACGGTAATATCATGCAAGCAAATTTCGAAAGCTATTTTTGCAAAATTATCGATGACTAAATATAACACAAGAAACAGATGGATTTCTGAAGATCCAACCTTGAATATGCTTCATACTTCCAATTCGTGGGAAGGATCTGATCCTGTGGCTCTGTAACAGACTTCTGCAAACATCTGAGGATTAACAGTTATATAAGAGCTCAAAGTCATGTGATGGTACCAGAATCAATCTCAAGTACTGTTTTAAGCTAAAAAAATGATATTACTATAACTGCAAAGTGCAATCCAGAATGGAGGACCTTACATGACTAGTACTATTCATCCATGACGAACTATAGAACAAATGAGTCTGCAGTAAATAATTTTTTTAGAAATATAGCAAAATATGATAAAATAAAGAGGCAAACCTAGCGGAAAACAAGCAAGGATTTCGTAGAGAGTCAAAAGACTAAAACTAGTTTGCACTTTGTAATCTTGTACTTACCAAAGCCGTGCTTTGCCTCTTATCTCTAGGAACATAAACATCGCCGCAAATATAAACATCATATCACCCTCTGAACTAAATTATCCAGAACTCTGAACTAAACATCATCTAAATTATCCAGGTAGAAAGAACAAAGTCAAGGACAGGATATACAAGATTTCTAGAAAACAAAACACATGAACATGGAACAAACAGGCTCACAATTGCAAGACCTGGTTCTAGGCACATACATATTTCTAGAATCCACCGCAAGACAAAAAACACAACTGATGGGGTTGCTTTCTCCCGGGCTGAATCACAACGAAACAATGCAGGAAACTTCAGGATATGGACTGATCTGCATCACAAAGCAGAAGGATGCACAGATAGACAGTGAATGCTAGTTACCGGGATAGACCACTAAAACACTGCTTACCAGAGAAGAGCCCTAAAATGCTGCTTACAGTGCTGCTATAATGTGATAGATCGTTTGCTCCTCCTTATAAGAAACGAAAGTAGCTGAATATAGAAGCGAAGCATATGCAGAAAAAAGCAGCGGCAAAAAATATTCACCTTTAGAGGGTAGACGAGGAGCGTCCGCAGAGAAAGCTGCAAGAAAATTTCATTGTCGTGCCCTTGGTCTTTAGGGTTAGGTTAAGAGCCAAATATGCCATTACATTTTATGTAATAGGAAACGGCCACGGGGAGGAGTTTCCATGGCGGAAACAGCGGCGCCGCCACGAGCGCGGAGCCGCGAAAGTGGTGCGCCCTGAAAAGTTTCCGCCCACGGAACTCCGACACGCGGAAGTTCGTCGCTCTAAAACAACCGGGGGAGGCTTTTTTCCGAGGTCTGGTTATGGCGTAGTTCGGGAATGGTCGCATTTTCTTGAGGCGCTGCTGCGGCGCTTGCCCCACATTTTGCATCTATGGAGGCGTCTCAGCTGTAGCATCCATTGCATCATTTTTTTGACGGATTTGGAACTATTTTTGACGAGTTTCAAGGAGTTCTTTGATCTGTCTCTTGTTCTTCGAGTTCCGACCAGTTCCAGCGAGTTTTTGGCGATTTCCAGCGAGTTTTTGGCGAGTTCCAGCGAGTTTTTGGCGATTTCCAGCGAGTCTTCAAGCTCCTCCAGGAAACAGCTGTGTTCTAATGCTTTCTTGTTCGTTTCTTGTATGTTTTCTAATGCTTTCTTGTTCGTATGCTTTCTAATGCTTTCTTGTATGTTTTATAATGCTTTCTTGTATGTTTCTAATGCTTTCTTGTTCGTTTCTTTCGTTGATTTGTATGTTCAGAAATCGTAGGGGATCTCTGTGCAAGAAGGGGAATTATCAAGATACCTACAGGAGCTGTGAAACAGGGGAATGGATCCTCTAGAGTTGTATCGGAAGGCACATTGTCTGCCTTGAAAATTTCTCAATGGGATAAAATTTCTTAGAGTTGTTTTGATCATTGGGATAATGACTCGAATTTCTTGTGTATAACTGTGTCAAATCTGTTTTTACTGTGTCTTCAATTTTCTGTACAAAACAATACTGGTGGCGCCGCTTAAGCTCCGCCACCAACAGAAGTTTCCAGAGTGTAAACAAAAACTGAAATCCAGTAGGAAAAAAGCCTCCCCCGTTGTTTACGAATTCCCACATTATTCTTTGATTTTACGCTAAAGAACGTGAAACGAAGATGAGCACCATTTTTTTGCATGAGTGCAACATTTTATTTTTTGGTTAAATGTGTTTTCTTTGCGGTGTAGGTAGATCACTTTACATTATCTCGATCTGGGTTCTCCATGTTGGAGCTCTTTTCATTGGCAATGGCAACTCTTAAGTCCAAAATGATGCCCTTTCTAGCTTGTTCAAAGCCTTAGTATTCAAAGGGCAATAAGATTTGAAAACATTGTCCTGCAACCAATCTATGAAAATCTTAACTTCAATAAGTTTTGACCACACAAGAAAATATATCTACCTAATATAAGGTATTAGGTGGGATGGAATGAAGAGAGAAATATTTAGATGCATTTTTGTTTTAAGCAACTCTAACTTTATGGAAGGAATGAGACCATGCTTCAGTTGAGTGTAAACATACATTGATACAATGGAGTGAAGTAACATGCATCCCAATGTGGTGCATTCAAACTTAATTGTAAAAGTTTGACGTTCCTTTAATATTCCATTCCTATGGTTCCTAAAAATCATTACACATATTCTATGAAGCTTGCACCCAACAAAGCACAATTGGGATGTATAGCTATACGAGCATTTCCCTACTCTTTTGAACGTATGGTGTTTTGCACCATGGGGGCCTTCTATATTAGTGGAAATGTGTCTGTTCTTCTCAACCTAGGGTGTTATGTATCACAACTTAAAATCTTAGGAATTTTGCACCAAAACAAAGGACATTTAGGTGCCTCTTATATCAACGGGGTTGTACATCTATACAACCATGTGCCTACTCTTTTCAACATAAGATGAGTAATGTCCCATATAGTGAGTATGCCAATCAATAAGCCTTAAATTATCATATGCCTAAAAGGTAAAGGAATAATTGGCCAAGGAATATATTTTACCAATATTGCCACCAATTATAACTTTTAAGTGTAAACAATATAGGAAGTTGGGTATCATTTTTATTCTATGGTGCATTTTGGTCGTGACACGTGGCCTGCTCTATAACATGGAATGGGGGCTTCCATTCCGCTTAACCGATTCATAGGAGGTAATAATTTAGGGCTTAACAGGTTCAAAGCAGTAGATATTTAGGGTTTCGTTAGGTTTTGCGGCCGTCCTCTTGCGACCACGAATGAGCTCGAATGAACCACCTGTTACTGCCAAAATGAGTTCAAATGAACCATGTCTGTTGCTGTCAAAGCTCGCCGGATCTGCTTCCATGTTTGTAGCTCGCTGATTCGTTTTTTCATGCTTCCATATTTGTAGCTCGCATGATTTACCCTGTACATTTATCAGATTCATATCTTGATCTCTAGCTCTTGCCATTCGAGGTGCCAGACCTGCATCAGAAGAAAAATGATCTTCAACTCCTATGTTGTAGGGGAACTGCAATTTGTCTGCCATTCTGACACACGGGAGACCCGCTTCTCGCTACCGTCGATCGCGGGACCCCTTTCGATGTGTCAGAATGGCATCCAAACTGCAGTTCCCCTATATGTATATCACTCATATACCCATTTCCTTGTCTGTGTTTTATTATATAAATCTAATAAAAATTCATATGTGTAATAATAAAGAGATCTCATGGTCTAATCACATTCACCCTTACACTAGCATATTACATTTTAGGAGTGCTTGAGTGACATCCATACTTACGCCTAGGGTAGACACATTGACATTGGAGTAGACGCGTTACTATCAAAGTTTTTTCCCTTGAAAACCTTTTGGTTTTCTTTAATCTACATAATAATGACCACATTGTGTTTCTTGTGTTTGATTTCATAAGACTATTTTTGGTCTATGAGGATGATAAAAATCAAAGTTTCCTATAGTTGCGAAGAATTACGTTCATTGTCTATCCAAACTAGCTGTCATTAAGTAATCTTAGTTCTTTATCCAATACAGTAAGGTGAATATACTAATAGCATTATGTGTTTAAGTGCTTATCGTACGAGTTTACGTTCATAGACTATAATTTAGGCAATAACATTTTTAGCATTGGCCTGTCACAATCTAATTACCATGGGGTGGCGTTAATAGTACTAGTTTCAATAAACCACCATTGTATGCACAAAAACCACTACTACTTTTAATAAACCAATATATCACTAATCATCGGCAATAAAACTGTATCATAAACTATGATTGGTGTTGAAAAACCATTATAGTATGTAGTTTTCTTCTATCAGGTAAATTCATGCATAAAAAACCACACATATCATGGTTTTTAGAAGATATGATACTAGTTAAGGATAATAGTTCTTTTTTGGGCTCCTTGTGAAATTAAAATTAAACACAAGTACCCCTTCTCATTTAATGCTTTACCACCCTAAGTGCATAAAGTTATTAGTCCTTTTCAAAGAGCATATCTTTTTTTAAGAAGGATCACATCAAGCATCCCATTTGCATCTAGTAGCACTCTAGTAGTACGTAAAGTTATTAGCCTTTTTCAAAAAGCAAACACTTTATCAATAAATGAGCACTTCAAATAAGACACATATATATGTCTTTTATTAAAAGATAATCAAAGTAATTTTACTATAGGAAGTCATCTTTTTCCAAAAAGATCACACCAAGCGAATTTTGTATAAGCTAAAAGGTTGGAGTATACTAAATTCGCATGGTGTGATCCACTTTCTTGTTTGTTGTCAATAGATAATAACACCAAGTCCCTCATCAATAGTCTCCCATTTGCATATAAAATATGTATCATTCCAAGCTATATTATGTTTTATGAACTAAAATGGCCTTCTATCAGCCATTCCACGTCATATTTCCGCTCCTTGGGGATTTGGGGTCTCAAAATGGCCTCCTATAAGCCATTCCACGTCATATTTCCGCTCCTTTTGTCCCGTCAGATTTGCTTGGAATATTCTCCTGGAATAAGGGGGATCGCACATTTATGGCGCCATATGTATTTAATTACGTTTGGTTGTCGAGATTGATGCAACACGTGGCGCTTCTAAAAAACCACTTGCATTATAGCATCTTAAGCAACTCATGACGGTGTCTCTTGGTTTGTCGGATACCAAGCATGCACATCACCGATTCTTTTTTGCTATTTTCATTTAGAGGCCATGGCCATACAAGCTTCCCGCCTTCTACATTTCAAAATTTGAATGTGTAGGTTGAAGCTTTGTATCGAATTTCGTTTCGAGGGCGCGCTGATTAAGCTTTTAAAAGTTCGTAACGGGATCTTTACTTCATCCCAATATAGGCTTCCCGCCCCTACAATTCAATTTTGAATTTGCTTATGTATAAAAAGCATGGATTGTAGGAGAATGGACTTTTCGATTTCCATATGCACGCTGCAAATTTCAAAAACGAGGTTAGTACGGACGTTCGGCTCACACGAAGCGAATTGTGCTGGGGCATACAAATTGTACACCTTCATTTCAAGGCCGTGCGATCCACGCGGTATGGAAGCTCCAAATGATGTGTGGATAAGGATCCAAGCCCGACTCACGAATATGCTCCAGTCTTCAATCGCAAAAAGGAGGTCTAAAAAATAAGAACTTAGACCTCGACATGTTAAATCTTGCGTGCTCAAAAAGTGTCGACATCCGGGCGGATGGTAGTTTATATCCATTGGATCCGTTGAGTGGCAAGAAACCGCTATTTCGGGGCGTTTCAAGTTTAGTCCGATTTTGTGGTGACGGTAACTCTGGCCTCTTGGGATATTGTGAGAGATTGAGAGAGGATGAAGGCATTCGAATCGAATACGCTTCCTTGAGATGAGCCGCTTCCGATTGTCACAAGAGAATTATAACTTAAACCAGCAAACTCTTTTTTTTCTCTTGCTTCATTACTCCACCGTGATGAAGGAAAGGAATGACGGCTTGGGGGGGAAACTTCTTTGAGATAATGGTGGACAAGTCCAAATTGGTGATAGGGCAGCTGCAAGAAAAGATCCAAGAGCTCGAAAGAGCAAACTTTGGGCTTCAATGTAGGTTAACGAATTTGAAGAAAACACCCCTTGGCTTATGAGAAAGGAAGAAGCACTATCGACCGATAGAGGAACTGAAGTTTGGATCAGGTGCATTCAGACGCAGGGTCACGGCCACAAGGTCCGTTTACAACACTAGCAAAGGCCAATTAAGATCTGGGGAAACTAGAAGCAATCTTGGTTACGTAGTGAAGAACCTAGCGACAAACAGGGAGATAGTGGACATGATTTGTCAGCCCTACAACTCTTCTCTCAAGAAGATGGTATTGGAAATGGTACTAGGAGAGATCTACAAGAAGTTAGAAGCGACAGATGTACAGACTGTTTGTGATGATGTAGGCATCAGTAGGCTTGGTTACCGTTCTCTATTCAAGCCATTCCACGAAGCGTTGAAAACAATGGGCACAAAAAGTATTCGGCCCCACATCCACAAATTGTCGAGAATACAAGGGTTACTAGGACAAAGATGGTGTATGCCATATTAGGAGAGATGCACCACGTTGAATGTGCCGTGGTCCCGCCATAGCCATAAAAAGATAAGAATGGCAAGGATTGTTATGATATAGTTGGAATGAATGAACGCAATAATCTTTGGGTTGACACGGTTACTCTCTTACAATTCTTTGTCAAATATTATGACTTAACGATTCGCGTAAACTAATGGTGAGATTGAAGTTTGCATAAAATTGGATGAAATGGAACCGACCAAGTTTGAGAAGTATGAGAGGGTATCCGTTGTCATCATGAATAGAGCAATTGAGAATGCAATTGCACATGCTAAATCAAAGAACAACAAGAATAATAAAAAAGATGTAGAAGTGACTTGACGAGGAGAAGAAGCGTGCGAAAAATGGTTCTCATGTCAATCTGAAGATGACACCGTGGTTAGGTCTCTTTAAAGTTCGAGAAAAGAAACCCACGAGGTATTGAAATGGGTGTTCAATCAAACTGACATCCCGAGTCTAATATCTAGATTCAAGGGAGGGAAAAATTGCAAGTAGATCACTATGGATCTTACAAAGTAATTTTCACTTGGCGTCCGATTTAAAACCGAGAAAGCAATGTACAACATAAGTGGAGGAGGACAAGGAACATGCAAAAGTTATGCATCTTGCAATCATGCAAGGAAGTCAAATCTTTGGGAAGATCTGTTTCAACCTTGTCCCTTAACCAAGCAAATGCTCCTAATAGAGGAGAAGAAGATCCCAAGTTCCATGGCATTTTCCCCATTCCATTAGAGAGGGTTCATATCTGCACTTTGCACGGGGCTTTGTGAGAATCATCGACAAGATGATATTTTTTGAGCTGCAGATTCGTGTGGAACATTTCGGACAAGAAGAGAAGAGAGGAAGGAATTCGTAGAGTTGAACATGTTCTATCGTAAGCGTTTGCATGGTGGCAATGTAAGATTAGAGCTCGATGAGAAACGGGCAGAAGAACAAGTGTGCCTCGTGAAGGTGTCAATTGGAGGGGTGAAAGCTTCGGCGTTTCATAAAGAATCATAGAGAGGCTCTAACGGAAACCGATGGGAGAAAAGGTCTATGAATTTGGAAAATTGCTGGTTGATCACGGAGAAGGACCGCACATATGGCATTCGCTTCGGCATTGAAAAAAAAAGCATGGGATGCATTGTCCGAATTGTTCCCATACATTCGGAGAATGGACCTCACAAGAGAAGATGCTGAAAATGTTCGTGCAAGCGAATAACAAATTTATTAAAGCTTTCATAGACGCATGGGAGAGAGTGAAGTCACGCACTACTTGCACATCTTTTGGGTTCACGCACCTTGGTTTTTTAGGAAGTATGGAAGCCTAGCAGTGTGGAGTGCACAAGGCATGGAGAAGTCGCATAAAAACGCTTAAAATAGCCTTTCATCGTAACACTCAAAGAGGGGGTGGAAATGTGGGAACCAACCCTCTAAGACAGATGACGAGTGGTTTTATAGAAGGGCGATGGCTAAATATGACAAGAAGGTCGCTTTTAAGGAGCAACCCGTAAGTCGTAAAACACCATTGGCATAATGTCAAGAGAAAACGGAAAGTTGCTTGGCAAAATTCTAGGGCCCCACTAGCATCGCAGAAAAAGGAGATCTAAGAGACAAAGAATCGGGTAAAGTATACTTGTAATGTGTAGCATGTTCACACGACCTTGAAGTACTTGCCTCCAACCTTGTTTGCACTAACCAGTAGCTTCGGCGTCGTGTGATCTTATTTGTATCATCTGGTAGCGAGCATCGGTGAAGCTTTACAAGATAATAATAAAAAGGTTACTTTTGATTAAAGTTGTGAAAGATGTTACATTAAAAACAAAATACAATGACTCATTGTTGCTCCAAACACGAGCTCTTCTTCATTATCTTCATCATCATCATCAGCTCCGTCCTGCGCTTCGTCTTCATCTCTTCTCCTCAAGCGAGCAATCACCCTATCCAAACGTTCCTCCAATCATCCACCATCTCTTTGTACATGTCCCTCTCCTGCTATGAAGCATGAGAAGGTTGAATTCATTCTCTTCTTCTTTACTTCGCTGAATTGTAATAAATGGCCAAGTTTTCCTTTAGAAGATCATCTTGCTTCTTCAACCTCTTCATTAGAACACCCAACACTATGTCGGGAAGGGAGTTCTATCCTCTTGCATTTTCCCTTATCGGTTGAGGATGTGGAGGCCATAGATGACAAATGGGAGGGACGTTAAGATTATAGAAGTGAGGAGCAAAGACTCTAACCGGGCGGAAGGAGCACAATGCAAGGACCTCAAATTATACATATTAGCGCTTGAACATATTAAACACGGTCGGCCGCCGCCGCGCGTGTCGGCCCGGATTCGCCGGTTGTTCGCTAGAACACATTAATGGTACTTGTCCACCGAACACATTAATAACTATTCTAACTACAATCAGATCACACCACGCTGAATCGCACACGAGCTTTAAAACCCTATGAAGGGTTTCGCCCGTGTGATCCGCCTTGTCATTCTCTCTACCACGGATATTGAAAATTAAAAATAGGAAACGTAATATTCGGCACATTTGTCATAAACTTTTCCCATTGAGAAATAAAACCATTACAAACATTAAAAAAAAAAAACGGGCCCCTCTAGGAGGAGCCCGATGCCTATGATCGTCGGGGCAAGCTCTTCCCCGGAGGGCGGTGATAATTTTTTTTCGCTCCTCCAACATGATTGCCTTGCCCGAACCACGCTCTCATATTCCGCAACCTTATCTTCCCGCCATCGAAGTTGAGCTCGGGCAGCCTCTCCCTGGCTTGATTGCGGCCTCAAGCCTCTCTTGGAGGTTATATCTCGTGGCGCAGCGCAATTAGCGGTCTAATGCAGCCCGCTGATTGTCGCGCACTAAAATCACCTCCCTATAGAAGGCGGCCTTGTCCTCTGCCGCAACCAGCTTGGCGACGTCTTCATCATTCTTTTCTTTTAGAAGGCGGATCTATCTAGCTAGCTAATCTTGTCCTCTTAGTTATCGCATAATCTAGCTAGATATTTGTGTTACATATAGTTTTCCATTAATAAATTAGGAATTTATACATACAACGAGGTGTATGCGTTGTGGAGATCATCTGACGAAATCCATTGATTGCTACCTAATTGCAAGCACGGCATTTCAAGATCGTGGTGATCTTTTAATAAAACAAAACAAGAGAAACGGATAGAAGCAAGAAATAGAGAAAACTTTTCTTTGAAACAAAAATATATATACAATGGCTAGGGATCTTCATGATCCCAGAGTTTGGGCAAATAAAGCTGCGTTCTCATCCTCCGCGGCTCGAGCTTCTTCTCCATATCTTCTAACGCTGCGAAATATTGTGTGCGATTAAACCGCCTCGACCCTCGGCTATTGGCCTCGCCTGCACCTGGTTAATGTTGCCGCTTGAGCTCAAAGGTCTCGCTCATCGCGGCCCCTCTCGCGTGAATTCTAACACATCGACCGCCTCGATCTTCACCGGCATGACGCGACGGGTATTTTAAATGTGGAACCTCCTTGAATCTCTTCATCACCACCGCAAGGGTGATGTCCGGGTAGCTCCCAGCGGGCCGCCATCGGAGGAGGATGAAGATGCCATCGGGGCCGCGTATAGCGGGAAGGCGGAAGGTGGAAGGCGGAGAAGATGAGCGTAAGGCGGAAGAGGATCGGAGGTCGAAGGCAAGATAGAAGGTCTTGTCTTTATAACAGTGGATTTCGTAGTAGCAGAGTCGCACGACGCCGGATGCCGTCGGTCGGGAAAAAGGACCGTTACTTCTCGCCGCGTGTGAGGAAAAGGACCGTTACTTCTTCTCCGCCTTTTCTTCTAGAAAGCTCGTGTGATAATTTTAACAACATGGAGATCACATGACGCGAAATCCATTGATTGCTACCTAATTGCAAGCAAGGCATTTAAAAGTCGTGGTGATCTTTTTTATAAAACAACATACATTGGAACAAGAGGATAGATAGAAGCAAAAATAGAGAAAACTTTTCTTTGAAGCAAAAATAGATAGATACAACGGCTAGGGATCTTCATGATCCTCTAGCTGATTTTCATGTCTGCGGTGAAGCGTAAGGCTGGCGTTCTCATCTTCCGCCGCTCGGAGCTTCTTCTCCATATCTTCTAAGGCAACGCGAAATACCGTGGCGGTTTCAAACTACCGCCGCCCTGCGGCTCGTTAAGCCTCTTGGTACATGGCCGAATGTTTCCACAACTCAATGTCTTCATTTCGTGCGGCCTCTCCCTCGTGAAGGCTAATCACGAATCACCGGTTGTTTTCATCATGGATCTCCTTGAATCTCTTCATCACCACTTTGCAAGGGTGATGTCCACGGAAGCTCAGGCGCCGGGAGTGCTATCTTGGCGTGGTCGCTTGCTAGAGGAAGATGATGATGCCATCTGAGCAGAAGGTGGAAGGCTGCGGGAAGTAGAAGATGAGCAGAAGGCTGGCGGGATCGGAGGTCGGAAGTGGACATCGGTCTTCTATTTATAACATGAGTCACACGAGTTGCTTCTCGCGTCGTGTGAGGAATAAATAAATTAATTGTTTTTCCAATAATATTTCATTTCTTGAGATAAATATCACCGCGCCGAAAACCTAGATATGACGTAAAATCGACCGATGTATTTCGCGTGATGTGAATAAATACAAATAAAATAAGTTTTATTAGGAATTTCGGAAGGACAATCTGTACATAAATAATTTTACCGATACAAGTTGGAAAATATATAACTTCCAATTTTTCAAGCTTAAAAATCAATTTCATGCTCTTTCAATCCCCTGCCGCACTGATCCAACAAGGCAATGACTTCCATGTTATCGACCCCAGCTTCCAACCTTGGGTGAGTCAAGCCAGCAGCTAAGAAATTTAACATATTGCTCGCCCGCAGACCGGCTTGGTCGTCAAAATATTGTAGCACAACATCCCGCCGAATTGCTATCACCCTTTCAGTGTTTGATGCCAATTGGGAATGGTTCCCGAACATGCATAATGCACGGATGTAATAGACAAACTCTGCACCTTTTGGACTGAAAGTTCTGCTGAAGACGATTATCTCCCCATTAACGAATCTTGAGATATATCGTAACAATGTAGAGTCCTTCAATCTTTCCTGTCCCCCGCGTGCATGTCGGCAAGAAAAATCATCTACTTCCCACAAATAAGAACCCTCAAGCTTATCTTCTTCACATTTCTCCTCATCTATGAGGCTTATGCTGCCGCGATTGACTGAAGGGCCTGCCAAACCTGTAGATCCCGGCTATGACTTTGCCGCGGAGATGCTTTGAAATTCTTCTTCCGTTGGTAGATTCGCCTCCTCTTGAGCAAATCGAGACTCCAGCCTCTCATAGGCTTCTTTAAGCTTTATAGCATTGCCGGTATAATTAGACACTTCAAACATCTCTTTGTCCAAATCCTCTTCAAAATCTAGGCCTAGGTTTACCCATTCGGCCAAGGTACTGATAAGCTCGTCTTCCCTAGCACACATTCGTAACAAAGACGGGTTCCTCAGTATATCACTTAGCAATAGGTATTCTTTGCCTTCCACTAAAATTGGCGTTATGTCAGACAACTTCTTTTCATCCTCATCCCCATCCTCATCACCTTCAGAATCATCTCCCTCCTCTGGTTCACCCAAGGCCAGTGCGTCGAAGCTAAAACTCCTACATTCTTGCTCTTCTTCTTGTAGATCTATCTCCATTTCTACGTCATAGTCAGCATCATCACACATAACTGACCCCCCTTGGCTTAAAGATTTCATTGTTTCCAGTGTATCTTCGGTTTGGTGAGGTAATGCAATAACTAGCAAATGCAAACGGCAAAGAGAAATAAGATACCTTCTTAAGTACAAGGACGCAGCCAGGAGGAGCCCGTTGCGCAGCATTCTTGAAAAACATCTTCGCTGTTTGCAAATGGGAAGCCGCCTCCTCTAGAGCTGGTTTTGGAATCCACGAGCGGGGACATCTCGCAAAGGGCGTCTTGGCGAGACCAAAGCGGTGCAGGTGAAAGCTAAGGCAACCTCGCGATAGCATCCAAGCTCGCTCTTGTTTGCCATGATGTCCAACTCCTTGCAATAGAACGGATAAATCGCGGATCGGCGCCCAACTTCCTCGTTGTCATGTGGGCGGATGCATACCATTCCGTGAACTTCACATAACAATCCATGGCGAAGCGCACGAAAAAGCAAGAAGATGTTTAGGAGCCGGTAAGGCGTCATCTTCTGAACTCAAGTAGCCGTTGTCGATTATGAAAGGGGACACAGCCGTTGTGGGGAGATTTGTCCGTACATTTTAGGGTTAGGGTTAGGGTTGGATCACACGACGCGAAGACTACTATGTGCAACAAAAAAGCACAATGCTTGCTGCTTGGTCGTGTGATCCTCACGTATAACATTTAAAAAAAAAAAAATACAAAGTCGCGGTTAGGCTTCTAAGAAAGAAATGGACTAAGAGATTAAGCTTATAAAGCCATTACATTAAAGAATATTGTACATATGAAAAAACACAAAGGCACTTCACGGGCCTTTTTTTAGGGGTCTTTCTTCTTGTTGTATTCACCATAAAATTTTGACCATAGTACTTTCGGGATCCCTTATCGTAAGGCGAGGCGCATGTCCTTGGGCATGACAAATCACCCGCTTGGCATGTATTGTTGCAAGTCATGCGAGTCCTCGAAACAGGGGACCGACACCAACCGCTTCGAAGCCATTTGAAGAGCATTTAAGGCGATTTAGCAGAATTCTCAGAATCGATATGATGTATCGCACCACACTCTTGCGAATCTCTTTCCGCGAGCATGGCAAATGGAAGACGCTGAATGACCATCTCGATTAATCTTATACTTCTTAATCTCGCGAAGCTCTTTAATGCCAGGCTTCGTCTTCCGCTTCCGGCCACTACCCTCACCCACCCCAGCATTTGGAGCCTGTTGCTCGGCCGACTCTTCCGGCCGTCTCCTCACCCCAGCATTTGCAGGCTGTTCCTCGGCCGACTCTTCCGGCCGTCTCCTCACATTTCACATTCGCCTTCCCCTTTGGGCGTTGGGCCTCCTCCTTTGATTTGAAGGTTAAAGCCTCCACGGGAGGAGCAGGAGGGAGCGAAAAGAGCAAGAAGAGGCGGCTGCCCAATAATTAATCGGCGTCATATTACGCTCGCGGTCTCTCACATTTTCATCCTCGATCTCGAACCGGAGTGCACGTCCCCTACTTACTCCGGAACTGCTTCTCCTCCGCGTGCGTCATCGCGGTTCTTTTCCGGGTCTTCATTTAGGCATGGTCGAGGAGGAGAAGCTCTATCGAAGACTTCGATTCGGATGAAGGAGGCGGACTAATGTAATCACGGCCTTACACCACTGGATGGGTCCTTGCGGTTTGCTTAGGTCTTGCCATGGCTTCTCAACGGATGGACGCTTTATACTACGAACACCGACAAAATAGACAACGGCAAGAGATAAATAGTAAAAAAATAGTTAAAGTAAAATATGATGGTAACGTTTTTAAATAATTGTAATGGAACCCTAAAAATATCGGACAAAATCACGGAACCCTAAAAACATCGGACAAAACACAAATAAAAACCGAGATTCAAAGCGCTAGGCGATAGACAATTTCTTGTTGATCGCGAACTCACTAAACTTTACATTTCCCTCTTGCTTTTGAACCAACCATGCCATCAATGAAATAATGGAAGTCTCCAGCAATCTCCTCTGTCTCCATTAGCACTCTTAGCTCTCGATAATGGCCATTAAGCTTCCATGGTGGCTGTATAAATGACTTCCTCCCCTCTCCATACCGAATATCCACCGTGACGAGTGTCTGTTATGGTCCTCAAACGGCTCCCAAAAAGTTGTGCAAAATTCTCTTTTTACGTTTCCTTCGTTCTAGTTGACAATTAACGATAAATATTGTTTTGGAAGAAAGTATCTGAACTTAAAGGAGGACTTAACTACGCTGACCTACGTTAGTTGACCGGATGATTTGTGGAATCGAACATCCTGTGGTCGGAACCAAAAAATAAGCCATCCACAAAATCTGGGCGGGGGAGAAAGCACGTATATGTCTTGAGTTTTTTCGAACTTCTGCGTCATCTGGAATATGTTAGCAAATATCTCAAACGGTGTGAAGATTTTGAAACTCATCCTCACGCCTCCGTTTTCAGACATTCCCGCTTGCACCTCGTCAGCCATGCATTTCTTCATTGCAATTACATTGTTCTCATTAGTCTATGGCTTACAAAGTTCACTTAAAGGGGGCAATTCAACCGGCCTCAAGCTCGGTTTCCTGACCTTTACGTTATAATCATGTCCGTAAAACCAGATGCCTATACCCCGCAAGGTCACGGCATCCATACCTTGGAAAAGGACAATTCCGATGTCTATGTGATACACGACAAGTACACTACTAATACTTTTGGCCGGAATGACATCATTAGGGTTTTTTTGAGATTAAAAAAGGGCCTTCAAAACATGCCAACTAAGCCAAATGAAGATAAATGAACTACCAATCAGAAATCAGAGCCTGACGGGTCCAGTCAGCAAAACTGTTATAGCTAACTCACTGGATCACATTTTCTAGTATAACTATTGATAGAAAAGTTCAAATGAGCTCTCATTTAGTGCAATAGATAGATCTCGTTGAGATCTTTCCAATCTTAGGTGCTTTGCACATATTTTAACCACTTATGATTGTCTACGCAGTTAAGTAGCTGACAGATAGCTTCGCGTCGTGTGATCCGATTAAGGTGGTTACCATTTGCGGGCAATTTTGGGAAGCTGTTTTTGGTGGAGATTAGCTCTTTGGCCATATCAGAAGGGGTATATGCATGTCGTATTGTTATACTTTCCACTTTCCGGCCGCTAGAATTCAACTTGAACTCTTTTATCCTACCTATCCAATGTGTCCACATCGCCGATCGCTTTGTCGCTTAACTCTATGCTCGCCCCTCGTTGATGGCAGCATACTCACCCACAAACCTATTGAGACAAAACCTCCCACTTCTTGACCTTTGGGAGTTCTATAAATGGGGCAAGAACACGAAATTACAGGGAGACATGGATTGCGGATGAGGAGTGAAGGCGGAGAGGATGCAATGTAGAGGCCGGAGTGACAAGATCTAAGTTTGGCGCCAAAATTTGACAAAGGGAGTTGGTGACGCCGGCAAAAGAGGGCGGTCAAAGTCACCATTATTTTGGGCGGCATGGCGACTCTCGAAAAATACCGGCCATTAAAATGGTTGCAATAAACGTGCGCATCCCCTATGAAAATACGCCATGTGGATGCCAAGTAAGCCCGCTCATCCTTCTACACCGCCAAGTATCTGCGACTTTTAGTAAAAAGGCGCAAACCTGATTGGTCCTGGCGAATCTGACGTGGAAATCTTTAACCCAAGATATGGGCCATTTTCAGACCCCAAATCCGCCCTAATGGGTAGGATTTTTCCTTTTTGTTGATGCTCTTGATGTTGTTGTTTCAGATGATGCTATGTCATGGTGAGCCACCCTTCAAAGGTGGATATGTATTCTATGTGATGCCATGTGCTTATGTTTTATGCAAGTCACATTTAATTAAAGTGGGTCAAATCTCAATTTTGGGACTCGGACTGAAAATGGGACTGAATGCTTGAATAGAATTACACATCACACACAAAGAACTGGGTAACTTGTTTTCCTCATAAATTTTACAAACCACTAGTTGAGAAAGTTTTCAAGCTTCTCAATATTATCTACTCTCATACAATGATATAGCATGGAGGTTGCTCATGGCTTTGTCCATCTCCCTTTTTGGGATCTTGTGTGTGTTGTCCTTTGCAATGTGAGAACTTGGATATGACCATACCACACACTCCACCAAGCCCTCCACTTCTTCTCCCAAAGAAAGCCATGGGTGTATTGCTCCTTCAAGTTGCCCTTCTTGTGTCTTCCAATGGGCTCCCAATATTGAATTTGGAATCCGTGACGCAACCCTCTCCATCAGCCATAGTGGTGGTTACATCGAGAGTGCCACCCCTAACCATATTGAACAATCCTCATCATCAGGCCTTACTAGCACAAAAGTATCCTTCCTTGATGTCCTCAAAGGGATCCCACTCAGGAAGATAACCACTTCGGCTTTGAGGCCTTACTTCCCACAAACCACTTGGAACCTTTGTTAGGATCCAAGTGAACATTCTTAGACATGCTTGCTCCTTGAGAACCCTCCCATCCGACTCGCAAGAACCCGCCTCTCCCCTCCACATGCACTACAAGGGATAGTCGACGCCCAACGACGCCACGTCGACGCCGAAGAATCGACGGGTCGCCGCCGAATATCGACACGACGTTCATCGCCGCTCAACGACGACAACGCCGCTTCGACGCCGCTCAACGACACGTTTCGGGGCTGACGGTCGGATTGGCCTGCGGGCATGGTACTGCTGCCAAGCCGGGTAAGCGTATGCGTGTCGCGGCCATCGCACAAAACGCCGCTTAACGCCGCCTCGTGGATCCGGCGGGCACATCCGCCAGCGTGGCTTGCCGACATGCCAGTTGCACGCCACCATGTTCGCCACGCCGACATAACGCCGCTGAACGCCGGGCTCTAAGCATGTCACAACTTTCTCCCAAAGAAATGATTAGGGAGTCCATGTGATTTTTCTTAAGAGTGGAGGTGTGCTTTCCATTTCGAACATCATCCCAAAGTTATATAATCCTTGATGCCCTTCACTAGTTGGCTAGAGTCTTTAACAGCCTTGAAGGGAGGTAGTGGTTTTGGCTGCCCTTTAGGAATAAGAACTTCACCTGCAGCACCCGTTGCCACAACTTGATTCCTTGTACAGGCATCCACAACTTATCACCTGGTCCCCACTTATATTGCATGATTGGTATTCCATCCCTAGCCCAAAACTTGAACTGAAGTGGCTTTGTGTGTCCTAAACCCATCCTTACCATCTAGCAAGTATCCCTCGACAAATGATTTCCAACTGCAACCTCATCCATCAAGAAAGCCATTGGGTTGGGGTTAATGCAGCTCTCAAACACATCCATTAGTTCAGGGAGACTAGTCATGTTTTCTCTCTTGAGCTTGGTGGAGAAAGTTCCAAAGAATGCATCTATATCATCATGCGTATGCCCAACCATCATGAACCCCACTTTCACAACTTTGAATACTCCCACCTACCCAAGTATGACATTGCCCTAAACATCCATCTATTCTTGTTTTCTTTCCAACAGTTGTCCAATTGAACACATAGCTCCTCTGGCAGTTGTTTCTCAAGTAAGAGGAAATCATCCCAAGTCTTCCTTGATTCACTGGACACCTTGGATGTGAGCTTTTTTATCTGCCTTTGGTAACAAAGCAGTTGATCATCCATCAAAGCCTCAAAAATGGGGGCTGATGGGGAATACCTCCTCCCTTCTATCGATCCTTTCTCTAGTGTTCTCAAGCACTTGAAAATAGAGCTCACATGGAAGTTTGGATCATCCCTCCATAGATCAAGCACAAAATGACCATAGGTTCCAGTTCCATGCCCATGTGTTAAGACACCCGGGCCGGACTTATTTTCATCCTAAAAAGCCGCTTTTGACAACGCTTTGGGTAAAGGATCTAGCTTTGGCAAGGAAGTCTTGTGTTGGTCCATCTTATCATGAATTATACACAAAAATCGTCAGCCGGCTGCATCCGAGAAAATGTTCTCCACTACCAATACAACTGTCTACATGATATTTGGTCCCTTTGTGATCTGCAAATTGCTTCCTAATTGCCATTCTTGCTTTCTCTATTGCAGTTGATGCAAGCATATCCTTGAGTTGAATGCAAGTGTTGCACTTTGAGAATGGCATGTGTTGCAGGACACTCACGTCTGAGAAGTGAGTGCTCCATAACTTGCTGAAATGTGATTGAGAAAGAGGCCTACCTTCAGTAGTTTCTAGGATGGAGTTGACCTCTTTAAGGCACTCTTTTTGGATATAATGTTGTGGCAACACCCTTTGCACCACTCGCACACCGTGCTCGTTCACCTTCGACTTGTGGGGCATAGATTGAGACATGTATCTCACAAAGCTCTCAAGACCGCAAATGGCCTTGAGAGTGTTTGCTCTAGGTTTCAAAGTGAGTGCATTGCCATGTTGGAACAACCTGTGCCCTTTTCTAACCTGTTCCCAGTATCTGTAGAATGAAGACTTGCTCACGCCAAGAATCCATCTCAATGCTCTCATACATACCTTCAGGCCCCTCAATTGATATAGTAACCTTCCTGTGTTTTCATCATAGCTGGAATTTCTACACAAGAAGTAGATGAAATTAATCCTATCTTTCTGAAGCTGTCCAATGTATTGGGACCTTATCTCGCAGACGAGGTCATCCACACAGACTTGGACTGTGCAATCTAGGTTGCAACACTCTTGTCCCTAATTGCCTCCGGGTTTTCTTTGGTTGGGGCCATACTTTCCATCCTTTCTAAATATTTGTCACTTCTAGGCCTCTTGGGCACCCTTTGGTCATTTTATGAAAAACATAGCACCTCTTCCTTGTGACCAAAGGATGCTCATCCACCACCAAATCTTCCTCATGGCCTGGGGTGGGCCTTGGGGTATCTAGTTCAGTAGGGCCTTCCAAACTCTCACCATTCTTGTGTGTAATATATCTAATTGGCCATCTTAACTATGTTTGGGACTCCAACAACCCAGAGCACACAATGCAATCACTAGAGCTTCCTTGGGACATGATTGTATCAACTTGGATAAGAAGCTTCACAATGTCAACTCCAAGATGATCATCTCCCAGCCTTTCATCATTCACACTATCAAAAGGATCAACTGCAGTTATGATGCCCTCTGCAAATACCGTCTCGTTGCAAGGGTGCAACAATAAGCACGCCATCTTCCTCCATTGGAGCCTAGGGCAATGTCCTGTGCTAGGCTTCCTTGGCTCCATTTTGCTCATCTCACATGCTCCCTGAATGAAAGAGCACACATTAAAACCATATACAACCATTAAAACCATTAAATCCATTTAAACCACTAAAACCATTTAAACCATACAGAACCATTAAAAACATTACAACCATATAACCATTAAAAACATTAAAACCATATAACCATTAAAAACATTAAAACATTATAACCATATAACCATTACAACCATTAACCATTGGAACCATTAACCATTAAAAACATTATAACCATTAACCATTAAAAACATTATAACCATTAACCATTAACCATTAAAACCATTAAAAACATTTAAAACCATTAAAACATTGGAACCATTGAAAGCATTATTGTGCCAACGTGGCGCTTCGTCAGCGACCGCTGACATGGCCACGTCAGCAATACGGACACCCAGGTCACGGATGGCATGGCCCACACGTGACAGGGTGTCATAATGGCAACTTTATTGAGGTTCGAGGGTGCAGCCAGAAATAACTGCACCCTCTTCCTCTTCCCCCGCGACCCATTCATCCTCCCCTATTCTTTCTCTGTTCTATTTTTCTATTCCATCTCTGAAGCTCCCCCTTGGCGATCCTTCTATTCACTCAATTCCGACGTCTTCTTATGACAGCAGCCTGGTCGACGGATCGCGACGCATCCAGCGCCGAGGTTTTCGCGCAGTTTGAGTGTTCGAGCGGGCATTACTGCCTAGAAGAAAGTGAGGTTCTTCTCTGTAAGTTTTTAGCTTCTTTTACTGCTTCCTTTTTGTTTTCTGTAAGTCCTTTACTGCACTCTTACTTATATTCTTTTATTAGAGGTTCTTACTATCCCCTGATACAATTTCCAGCCCGACAAATCCTTATTCTCGCTTTGCAAACGCCTGTTCAAACATGGAATCGAACACGGGAGCTTCCTCCTCATCCAACAAATCTCCCAGGTATGTTTTTTTAATATATGTTCTCTTTTGTCTCCACTGTTTCACTCTGTTTCACATGTTGTCACTGTTTTCTGTTTTGCTTTTGTTTTGTTTTCTGTTTTTGTTTTCTTTTTCTTAGTTATTGTTTAATTGAATACCTTGTACAGGCATAAGTGAGACTAGTGGTAAGACTAGTTGCAAGCAACCGAATTAGGAATCCTCATAGACAGGTGATAGGAAGAAAAATATTGCAGAGCAGTAACAGAACATTACTATGAATGATTCACAACAGAAATTGCAAAACTGTCTATGAATGTGTCATAACAGAACATAACTATGAATGAATGTTTCTAACTATGAACTAAGAACAGGAATTGCTTTACAGAAATTACAATTCTAACTCACAACATATCCTCCCTTGCAGGAGAGGTGCAGAAGGGAACTTGGCTTTCTCGACTCGCGAGTCGAGAATGCCTCAGCTTGCGAACAATCCAGGAAGTATAAGCCTTCTTCTCGACTCGTGAGTCGAGAATTTCTCGACTCGCGAGGCGAGAACAGGGAGTGTACACCCTGGACTGTTGGCTGGTTAAGGAATTCTCGAATCGCGAGTCGAGAATGCAGACAGCTACCCAACGTCTTTCTAGTCAAAGAAAGCCCGCCGCGTTTTTTGCATTCTCGACTCGCCAAGTCGAGAATGTCATACCCGACCAATGCCCCTATGTCCGTTCGCGGGTGCCTCCATCTATCCGAGCCACTCTCCTTCGAACCATCTTCGCCGAATATTGCGAAGGGACTGGCTCCGGCGGGGTGGAGGCCCGATGACTAACCACGACGTCTTTGGCTGCTTTCACTCGTGAGTCGAGAAAACTTGTTAGTCTCACCATAGCAATACCGGGACCTTAAACCACATCTACCCTTGACCAAGCCAAGCTCTGGGGCATTCTTCTGTGTCTTGTCCGAGGTGCCTCTAGCCTGTCGAGAAGACCCGTTAGTCTCACACACAGCAATGCCGGCTTTTGCATTCTCAGAAAGCTCGGTTGATCCGGTTTCACTCTCCTTCAAACTATCTTGCTCGAATATTGCGAAGGGAAGTGGCCCCGATCGCTCTACCTGTGCCTCCGGTCTAACCACGAGGGAATTTATTTGAATGTTCTCGACATGTTTTCTCGTGCATTCTCACCTGCCAAGTTGAGAATCCCTAGCCGACCAATTCTCACTCAGATGCGGTCGCGAGGTGCCTCTATCCAGTCAGAGCCACTCTCCTTCGAACCATCTTCCTCGAATATTGTGAAGGGGAGGGGCTCGGACTGGGTGGAGGCCTCTGCAGAACCAACCACGGGGAAACCACAGGCAATAGGTTGGCTTGCCATGCGCATTCTCGACTTCGCGAGTCGAAATGCCTTAACCATTCTGGGAAATGCATCCCTTAAGGCCAGCATCCTCAAGGCGCTCTGACTGTTTTCTCGACTCTTGAGTCGAGAAGATCCATAGTCTCATAAAATGTTCCAAGGTTGAGTGCATTCTCCCTGTTTTTAGTCCTAGGTGCCTCTAGCACAATACGAGCCACTCTCCTTTGAACCATCTTCCTTGAATATTAGAAGGGAGGGCGGACCTGGTACCCCATGCATTTGAACCGCATCTCTAAGGCCCTAGACCTAGCATGATCTATACACAACTAGCATGCCTAACAGATACTCGGACCGGATGGAACCCTTTGCTTCTAAATGGAAGGGAAGGCATTCCAAGCAAAAATACAGACACATGAAACTGTTCGCGAGTTGCTCCGATTTATAGTTCCCTTGCTGAGCATCTCTCAACCCAGAGATTATCTCGACGCTGAAATATGCTCAACAAGGAAACGATAAATTGGGCGAGCTGTCGAACAGTTCCATGAGCAAAACAGGGAGTTGTTCGCGTCTTATTCCGATCCATTGTTTCCGTGCCGGGCATCTCTCAACCCAGAGAGTATATTTCATCTCTCGATGCTTGAAATATGTTGGACAAAGGAAACAATAAATCCGCCGAGCTTCGGCGGTTCCATGTTCTAAACACATCCGCATGTTCTACACACATAATGAAACAGGCATCTCTGAAACTCACCTCTTCTCGCAAGAAATTCCTTGGGCCATTGTATCCGCGGATCCCGCGACCTCACCGAGTTTTCGCTTCTTCGCTGGCCTCATCAACAATGCATCCGCATCAAATACTTGTATCGAGCAATTCTCGTGTATCTCTCTTCCATGGCTGCAGATGAAGAGTTCCGTGTGTTGCGACTCATCTCCGCTTGCTACCTTAGCCCCATGCACATCGATCAAATCAACTATTTGCAAAAGGCGCCGATTAGAACTAGACATAATTACGCTAGGAGCTTACCGCCTTACGGTAAAAGCGCCATCCGTGAACTTCGCGCTGTCGATCTCCGCCTCCGGTTATTTGTCGCCCCAAAGTCACCAATGCCATGATAGAACTAAAGCGCCCGAAATCTCCACTTTAGGTCACTAAGTCCCCGAAATGAATGAGTTTGAATTGGTGCTTGGGCGGGCTAAAGTTGGCGTCTTTGTATCCTTAGCCCACTTTTTGCCTTGAATGCTTGTATGTCCTTAATTTCAAATTTAAGAACACGCCCGATCTTTTTTACGTGCAGTCCTAAAACCTCCAAAGCTGTAAGAGGCTCAATTTACAAGGGAATTCGAGCAACAAGAGGATCGCGGGGCATACATATATGACGACTCCGTCGAAGAAACGAGCAGCCGGGCGGATGCTGGTTCAAGCGGCACCAAGAAAAGAAAGACAGGGCCTCCAGACGAGCTCTCAATTTTGTGTCCGGTTAGGATACCTTTTCTGATTCATCCTTGTGTCTTGCAGCATTCACTGCGGAGACGCTAGTGATCACTGGCAGAACTCCGTTCTTCGTTATCGAGGGATTGGAGACAGAGCTACTTGATACACCGGCAGATTCTTGGTGGTATGTCGAAGTTTCAACAAGTGGGAAGGAGAAAGATCTGTTCCTGTGGCAAAGGGATAAGAATGGAATAAATTACTACTCCTATATTTTGGTGTAGCCAAAATAGGTTTTAACTAAAAGTACCCTCAAATTAGAGCTTGAAGTTTTTAGCACTTGGCTAAACTCAATG
Source organism: Isoetes taiwanensis (assembly GCA_021234155.1). Classification (NCBI taxonomy): domain Eukaryota; kingdom Viridiplantae; phylum Streptophyta; class Lycopodiopsida; order Isoetales; family Isoetaceae; genus Isoetes; species Isoetes taiwanensis. The sequence goes on along the minus strand of JAJEKV010000009.1, from coordinate 16,733,688 downwards.
ATTTTTCTCTATCACTATTTCTTGGCTTTGGCTAAACTTTTAAAATATAAGGAGGCAAATATTAGCCATCACATTACACTAATTTTAAAAGGTCCAAGCTTTTGGACAGAGACATTGCATTCATTATTATTACAATGATTTTATATGGACAAAATAAACAACAATCAATACAGTGTGGCATAATTGATGGAATTACAGTCATTGTTATAACTTCCTTGATACAAAGAAGCAACAAAGACATAAAGATACATGAACATGTTCAAAATTAAAAAAAAAAAAAGTACATTGTTCCTTCTAGATATGATCAGTGGATGCTTCAACTTCATACCTAGGTTAAGGAAAAAAATAAAAACAAAAGAACAAAAAATTTGAAGCCTACTTGGTGGTTATCTTAAAGTCCCTACAAATCTTGATGTCAGCTTGTAGGCTAATCCACCCATTTTTCCAAGCCCCCTCTTTCTTAGGTTTAGCTAATTGATGTTCTAGTGGGGTTGTCTAGAGGTGGAGGTTTGACTATTCAACCTAAAAGTTCACTTGGGTGGCAAAAAAGTTGTGCTAAAATTTTATTTTTTTGGCCATTTTTTTCCATTTAGTTTAGCCATTTTTCCTGTAAAAAAAGCTACAAAATAGCCATTTGGCTAACCTTAGCCGTTATTTTATTCCACGGATAAGAAGAGCTCCAGCGACAAGTACAAGAATGTAACAAGCATGCCGAGTTGACCCTCATGGCAACTCGGGATCTTGTCTAAACTTGCAGTAATTCTAGGTTGAAAGTATTGGTGAAGAATTGAATCTTCTTACTCATAATAATCAGATATCAACCATAGTATATCCATTATCAAATACAATAATATCCGAGAAAAATATTATCATCAATTCATTCCGACATCTAGTTGAGCAATTTAACACAAGAACTTCTCCTCCGGAACTCAACGACGATCCCTAGCTACACTCTTCGCCGCTAAGCTTGACTATTGCTTGCTGATCCACTTTAATAATGCACTCAAGGGTTAGTCCTCGTGACTAAGTGGGGATCCCATAGCTGCCTCTGCATACATGAAAACACTCGGAATCTTGGATAACAAACATAAGAACTCAAAGATCACGAGAACCTATGGTGCAACGCTAGACAATGACAACCAAGAAACAACATAAACATCAGGAGCAAAGAACATAATCAAAGTACTAAATCATCATAAACAAACTCCAGGACAGTGGGTAGCTCAGCCAGCCTACATACAAGCCCCGTTAGCAGGATAACGCTCAGCCAGCCTTACATTCCAAGCCCTCAGAAGGCGAGGTGGTGGGTGAACCTCAGATCGCATACCCTCTCATTACGTCTGGCACTGGAGGACCTCCTACCATGGGAGTTCACAAGAGTTGACTGACATAGCAATCCCGGCCAGGAGAACTAATGCCCGGTGTCACAGAGCACAAATACAAAGAACATAGAACATGATTCATGCCGGAGCAACTTAGGCCACCGAACCTAGAAGTCCGACCCCGGAGGATCCAAATACATAAATAAACATCAAGCATTGTGACATAATAGCTATGACAACAACATGTAATGTTCCTTAAAATATTTCCTAGACAAGTGTCTAAACCATACCCCTGCCAAGGTTGCCCATACAACCTGCCCGTGTTGGGATAGTAATTTCAGTGACGAAATCTTAACAGCAACCCACTTGTCGATGCAGCGTGCTCAATTAACTGCTACAAATTCGATGCAGAACTAACTTCCCAACATTATTAATTTAAGACCCTTAGCTATGGTTTTTAGAATTTTAATATGAAAAGCCACTTCCTTAGCTAAGTAATTAATTGTACATCCAAACTGGAGTCTTTAAACTTACACTTCCCCAGCTTAAAATCCGTAAGGACTCCTGACTGCAACTGCCTGAAATTCCTGTCAAACAATCCCTAGGCTAGCCCCATCTCCGGGAACAAGCCCATATAATTATCTGATATTCAAATTATTAATATGTTAATTTCAAACAACAAGTTTCTACATATTTTCTTACTTTGTATTTCCCCAATCTCCTGCAACTGCCTGGACTTACCTTGTGAATGCTCTCTGCTCAATCCCAGCACAATTCAAGCATGTCCACCTCATGTTTCCCCTTTTATCTTATTATATTCAGTATTTTTTTCATTAGTAACATTTCTTTAATATGCAACCAACAGAATATTAACATTCAATCAATTAATTAACAACACAAAACAGGAAAACAACGAGAACCTATTTCTGATCTGAAATCCGGACCCCTAGTTCAATTAAATCTATCTTGATTCCTTCATTTCGGCCTACAAATTTAACAATAGCACAGCAGCATGTGCAACCTATGCAATCTCATGGAATCCAATCTATTGGAACCAAACCCCACCTGATAAGAAAAAGATCTGATGCAGGTGAAAGCTCCAAGCTCTTGCCACCAATGGAACTCCTCCTCCGCGATCCCGTCTCCAAAATCTTTCTCAATTTGCCTCTCTAGATCATAAAGCTTTCTGCTTATTTATAGTTCTATCCTACATGCATGTGTCTATCTTGCATGCATGCCAAACTTGTATATACGTGCATGAGTACATATCTTGACCCATCAACCGCGGGATCGTTACAAAGAAGGTCGCCAAGCAGCTCTCAGATCTCTGCATGGTTCAAAACATCTAACATTGTATGTGGAAGACGCACGAAGGGTAAGTTCTACCACATGAAGAAGTTATCAGTATCCAATTACTCTAACTCTTCAATGAGCAAGGCGAAGGGGACCGATAAAAGGCCGGCGCCTTTAAATTGTCAAAACCTTGGGTGGAAGGATCTAGAAGGGATGAAGGAGGCCAGAACCCTGACATCCAGGGAGCTTGGAATGGAGATTTCCAGGGTGAGGGAGAAGCTGTTCAACACCAGGAGCTTCACGTCCAGCGTGCTAAAGACTCTAAAGCACTCGGCAGTTACCAAGGATGTAGTTCAGAAAGAAAAAACACCGGACAGGACTGCAAGTCATGAAGCAGATGAGAGTACACGGGAGGATTCAAGTCGCTTCAACACCGAGAGCTTCACGCCCGCCGCGCTAAAGACTCTAAAGCACTCGTGCTTACCAAGGATGTAGTTCGAAAAGAAAAACACCGGACAGGACTGCAAGTCATGAAGCAGATGAGAGTACACAGGAGGATTCAGATGCTGAAGAAGAGGAAGATATGGTCGATTGCCAATTCTTGGATCCAGATGAGCAGATTAGGAAATCACAGAGAGGGGCCCAGAAGATGGAGCAGCTGGCTCAGTATTATCCATTAGGGATATCACACAAGTTGCTGCTGGACATCAGACGCCTGAAGGTTTGCACTGGAGATGCCGTCTTGTTCAACCACAGGGAATTTAATCCAGCACACATGCTGGAGATTTTGAACTTGATGGTGCGACATCCTGTTGCAGATCCAATGCCTGCGGATGTCATACCATTCAGCAGATCGACTGGTGAGTTGTTCAGGTGGAAGTCCGAGGAAGACTGAAGGGAAAAGACGTCAGGTTTTGGGTTGTGGATGGTTTCAGTGAGTGCAGCACAAGTATTGCAGACGGAAAATGAAGTGCCGCAAAGGATCAAGGACATATATTCCAAACGAGAGTGCAGAGTTCTTTCAGCGGACACGCCACCAACGGAGCTTCGCCAAAGATTAGCCAATTGTCGTAACACAATAGCAGCAAGTGCCAGCTACATAAGGTAAATTACTGTCTCTAATTTGGGGCTTTCTCGAGTCGAGAAAGCCCCCGCATCCTCTGATTTCCCGAGTTCCAATGGGGTTTCTCGACTCGCGAGTTGAGAAAGCCAGAGGAACACAGAGAGGAGGTTTCTCGACTTCATGAGTCGAAACCCCGTGAGAAGTAAAGAAAAATAAAGATTGAAGGGACTTTCTAGACTTCATGAAGTCGAGAAAGCCGAGACAAAATGGGAAGAAGAGTATGAAGGGGCTTTCTCGACTCGCGGGTCGAGAAAGTCCCTTCAATCTTCTCCTTTCCTGTGCTCTTCTGGCTTTCTCGACTCGTGAGTCGAGATACCCCAGGGCAATAGAGAGAACATTAGAGATTAATGGTTGACGAGTGAAAGCATCGAGCCTTCCCATCCTTTCTTCCCCCGCCTCTTCGGGCAATGTCGCTTAGTTTATATCCTAAGTTGCATCGTTTGAAGAGGCGGGCAAGGATTTGGGAATGAGCGGTGCTTTCACTCACCGCCTTCACTCTCCTTCTATATTCTCTCCTCTCATGTGGGTATTCTCGACTCACCAGTCGAAAGTCCCTTGAATCTTCTCCTTTCACATTAACAAGTCGACTTTTCCCGACTCACGAAATCGAAAACTCGTGGGTAATAGAGAACATTAGAGATTAATGGTTGAAGAGTGAAAGCATCGAGCCTTTCCAATCTTTCTTTTCCTCGCCTCTTGGGGCAGTAATGTCGCTTAGTTTATATCCTAAGTTGCATCGTTCAAGAGGCGCGAGAAAGCAAAGATTTGGGAATGCGCTGATGCTTTCGCCAACGCCTTGACTCTCCTTCTATGTTTTCTCCTCTCCTCGTCAGGTATTCTCGACTTCGTGAGTCGAAAGTCCCCGTGATCTTCCTTGTTTTTTCCTCGGGTTTTAGGATATACTTTCATGCCCGACATTGTGACATTTATCAATGCAGCCCATCCCGACCCGGATCATACACGCGAAGAACAAATTGGAAAGCATTGGGTTGTCCTCAACGTCCTAAAGGAAACAGGGGCTCCCTGATAAGTGGAAGACCTTCGAGAAACTCTGCGAGATATGTTCTTCCGGAAGGCCGAAAAGATGATGAGGGAGAGGATGAAGACGAGAACACCAAGAAAGGGCAGGGAATCTCTATCAGACCACACACTGACCCCGAATTTTGGTCCACGCTTGTTTTTAGTTGTGCGGAAGTGTTGTTTTATGCCAAAAACAACACCAAAATGGCCCCAAAAGTCCACGCGGGCCCGTTTATCCGATTTGCACAAAGAGACGGTGGTTTTTGGCAAAAACATCCCACCGGTTTTTCTTGGCGGCTTTTTGTTTTTGGTCAACGTGTCCTTTTTTCACTATTGTTTTTTACGAACTTTTGTCAACGTGTGGTTTTTTCTTGACTGTTGTTTTTTGGAGGAGTCATGCGTTGTTTGTCTTCTAAGTAACACCCGTAGGTTTTTATATTACTACACGTGAAAAATAAAATTACAATGTCAAAGTAAGATGGTTTTTTAAAAAATTAAAGTGCCACATGTGTTACCTAAAGCTAGCTATTCTTTTTAATGCTACTAACCGTTGTTTTTCTAAAAAACGACATATAGAAAAGAATTATTATGACATATAGAAAAATCTAGGTTGCTTTTAATGTGTTTTTTAACCAATGAAATATTGACATGTAGCCGATTTTTTTAATTAAAAAACATAATTTAACCAATCAAATATCAACACGTGGCATACTTTTTAATTAAAAAACATTGTTATGACACGTAGAAAAAAAAGAAGGTGTTGTTTCTAATATCTTTAACCAATATTGACACGTGGCTATTGATCATTTCAAACTGCATTTTTTCAAAACATAGTCTTACTAAAAGGAAAAACACAACATTATTCAAATCAGAGGAAAAACACAACATTATTCAAATCAGAGGGCAAGCTTTGAAATACTGATTTGAATTCATTCAAATTTTACACTTCAATTTGCCTTGAAACACAGGTTATATTTTCATAAATTTATATACACTATGAAATCATCTTCGTCTTGAAATAAATATTTGCTTTGTTCACAAACCGATAACCAGAGAAAAACAAATCGTGGCTAAGAGAAAAGAAAGACCAAGCTTTTTCTACAAGTTTGCATTACTTGCGTGCAAATTGACAACATAGTCTTCTATAGCGGTTATTAGCACAAGCTGCAATATCATATATGTCCGCAGTACATACATTGCAAGAAACAAAGAAAAGAAAGAACTTCGGAAAAATCATGTTCAAACAAACTTAGAAACAGAGTTAAAACAAGCTGCGATTAGCTTTGTGGATGCAAAACACGCCCTTGCCCTTGCAAATCCGGCCAGCCCCTGCCGCTAGAATATGAGCTGAAAAAACAAAAGACAATTTCATTTATTAAAGAAACACACAAAATAGGAAAAGGTTTAGCCGTGTTCACCTTAATGCCATGTTCCTCCAATCCCGTGAACTTTTGTGGATTTCCTTCAATCCTGTAACTTTTGTGGATTCAAGCAAAGAATCAAACCTCGCCCTCCACACCATGCAAAGATTGCCCGGTTTATCCCTTAGACATAGGCCTTTGTGGGGCTCTTAAACCGAAAGCGTAAAACAATGACAATGAAAATCGCTTCGCGGGCCCTTCCAGCCTTCGATCCGCAATATTACAGCCCATTAATGGCGTAACGTCCTTACAAATCCGGCCTGCAGAAGCTGCCCTTGTAAATCATATCATGCCAGAGACGATAACATGCTTGATTGAACCATAGCCAATCTCGAACCAGCATAGCCAAGCCTTGAAGGATGCAAAAACCAGCCATAGAATCGAGCTGTAAAGGGGCCAGAATGGAAGTAAAAAGACTATTTTGCTGCTTATTCTTGGGCATGCAGGGCTGGAGATGCATCATTCCAAATGAAATGGGAAGCAGCGCCTAGCTAAACATGAGAAAATCTTGAGTGAAGAAACCGTGGAGCGAAAATCTTGAGTGAAGAAACTCTGTGGCGCCATGGCTCGTCGAGTGAGCGAAAGGCGGCAAAGTGAGCAAGGCGACGAAAGCGAGTGAGGGAAAGCGGCAACCAAGGCGGACGAGCAGAGGACCAAGGCGGGAAATCGACCCTTAACCTGGACCAATAGGATGATAGTACAAGGATCGGGATCTTGGCCGTTCATCTCGGCCATTGAATGGGACACTTTTTTACTATGTATTTTAATTGTCAACATATGATAATTTATTTTCTAGCATGCTTTAGGGGGGTATCTTTTCCTATGGGTTTCGGCCTTATGGCCATGGCCAAAATACATGAACATCCTTCTGTGTTGGCCAAGGCCATACGGCCCTCATATTTTTTTCCCGTAACGCACTTAGGTCATGGCGTTATCTACACCTCGTCTAAGTGCAAACTTTTTTTATTTTTTTAGCTTAACCATTGTATTACAACCATTGGATTGTTAAAGATAAGCGATGAATACATAAAGCCGTAGAAATACATGCTAAAACCCACAAATTAGTTTGCCGCCACCTAAACCGGCGTGACAAGGAAGAAATCCGAAGCGGGCAAGGTTTGTGCTTCAAATGGAGACGGCTGGCCAAAAATCTAGAGAAACAGAGGGTTGGCCAAAATCTAAAGAACAAACTAAGCGTATCTTTGGTGATCCGCCTCAAGTGCTTGGGATTGATCTATCTACAAGCAATGTGGCGACTACAAATTATCCGCAAAATCCAAATTGATGTTGCGAAGATACGGGCTCTGTCCAAGGAGTAATCTAGAGCGCAAGCTAAAATAAAAACGAGGCATGCAAAACAAAAAGCAAATTGTTCAAACAATGGTCCCAAATTGAATCTGCTCCCCATATCATATTCACCGCCATCTCTCCGAACAAGATTGGGTTACGTCAAGAAAGGAAGTTCATGCACTTTCTAAAAATAAACCTTAGAAAGCACACCAACAAAGGACACAATATTGAAAACCCTCCCAACCTTTGAAAACCCGATGAAGATTATCTATAGCAAATCTTATAGCATTCTAGCACTTCCCTTTCATATTTAGATGGATGGTTTTGGCTCATTTAATGCTTGATGGCAATTATTAGTATTTTTTTCCCGTCGTAAGGTTCAGTCCATTGTCTAGAAATCATAGAGATCTTCTTTAGAATCGTAAGATTCAATACTTTGTTGATAATGGGATTTGCACATTCCTCAAACCCCGTCAATCAAAGTAGGCGCTCTAAGTAATCCAATCAAAGTCATCATTGGACCTAGTACCTAAATATCATTAACCTCATAGTTGCAGTTTATGGGTGAAGGTTGATTGTGAGAAGGACCATGCATACACTATTTCAGTTAAAGAAGCAAGGAACACCATTATTGCAACGTTGCAAAATTGGAGCCTAGGCATGTTAGAGCCTAGGTGGCATGTTGGAGCCACCTTGGCATGTTTGAGCCTAGGTGGCATGTTGGAGCGACCTTGGCATGTTAGAGACTAGGTGGCATGTTGGAGCCATCTTGGCATGTTTGAGCCACCTTGGCATGTTAGAGCCTAGGTGGCATGTTGGATCCCACGTGGCGTGTTTGAGCCACCTTGGCATATTTGAGCAACCTTGGCATGTTGGAGCCCACGTGACATGTTTGAGCCACCTTGTCATGGTGGAGCCTAGGTGGCATGTTGGAGCTCGCGTGGCATGTTTGAGCCACCTTGGCATGTTTGAGCCTAGATGGCATGTTGGAGCCCAAGTGGCATGTTTGAGCCACCTTCGCATGTTTGAGCCTAGGTGGCATGTATGAACCACCTTGGCATGTTGGAGCCGGGGTGGCATGTTTGAGCCACCTTTCTTGTTGGAGCCTAGGTGGCATGTTGGAGCCACCTTGGCATGTTGGAGCCTAGATAGCATGTTTGAACCATCTTGGCATGTTGGAGCCTGGGTGGCATGTTTGTGCCACCTTGGAATGCTTGAGCCACCTTGGCATGTTAGAGCCTAGATGGCATATTGGAGCCACCATGGCATGTTGGGGTGACCTTGGTATGTTAGACCTGGGTGGCATGTGGAGCCCACGTGGTGTGTTTGAGCCACCTTGGCATATTGGAGCCCACGTGGCATGTTGGAGCCCACGTGGCATGTTTGAGCCACCTTGGCATGCTGGAGCCTAGGTGGCATGTTGGAGATCGCGTGGCATGTTTGAGCCACCTTGCCACGTTTGAGCCTAGGTGGCATGTTGGAGCCTAGGTGGCACATTGGAGCCTAGGTGGCATGCTAGATCTCCACGAGGCATGTTGGAGCCTAGTTGGCATGTTGGAGCCTCATTGGCATGTTGGAGCCCTCACGTGGCATGTTTGAGCATAGGTGGCATATTTGAGCCACCTTGGCACGCTTGGGCCTAGGTGGCACATTGGAGCCACCTTGGCATGTTGGAGCTCACGTGGCATGTTGGAGGCATGTTGGAGCCTAGGTGGCATGCTAGGTGGCATGTTGGAGCCCTACGTGGCATGTTGGGCGTAGGTGGCATGTTGGAGCCTACGTGGCATGTTGGAGCCTAGGTGGCATGTTTGAGCCACCTTGGCGCTTTGAGCCTAGGTGGCATGTTGGAGCCGGGTGGCACGTTGGAGCCTAGGTGGCATGCTAGAGCTCACGAGGCATGTTGGAGCCTAGTTGGCATGTTGGAGCCTACGTGGCATGTTGGAGCCTACGTGGCATGTTGGAGCCTACGTGGCATGTTGGAGCCTAGGTGGCATATTTGAGCCACCTTGGCACGCTTGAGCCTAGGTGGCACGTTGGAGCCACCTTGGCATGTTGGAGCTCACGTGGCATGTTGGAGCCCAGGTGGCATGTTGGAGCCTAGGTGGCATGTTGGAGCCCACGTGGCATGTTGGAGCGTAGGTGGCATGTTGGAGCCAAGGTGGCATGTTTGAGCCACCTTGGCACGCTTGAGCCTAGGTGGCATGTTGGAGCCACCTTGGCATGTTGGAGCCGAGGTGGCATGTTGGAGCCTAGGTGGCGCGTTAGAGCCCAGGGTGGCATGCTAGAGCTCACGAGGCATGTTGGAGCCTAGTTGGCGCGTTGGAGCCTCGTGGCATGTTGAAGCCACCTTGGCATGTTGGAGCCTAGGTGGCATATTTGAGCCACCTTGGCATGCTTGAGCCTAGGTGAGGGGCAAATGCTTGAGCCTCGGGGAGGGCAAATGCGGTGCCTCCCTTCCCGAACCCGGTTTCCCTATCCGACCATTGAATTCTCCATTCAAGTAACTTGCTTCGGCGGGCTCAAAAATATTCAAGATCCGTCCCGGAGAACATATCAAACCATAAAGTGTCCCCGGTCGGTGGTGTAGAAACCCAAGTGTTTTGTCGTTCGGGCAGTACAAAGACTCCGGAATGGAGATTTGACTTCGCCATGTCGTCTGAAACAGCGAAATTACCCTAGGGCCCAAGTTACACGGTCATTTTTTGCAGCAAAAGAAACACGAACCCTCTACTTGGCGATTCCTCGCACCCTCCGCTAAAGGCCAATTCACTACTGAACGTCTTGGGCGTGAGCTACTTTGGCGCCCGGGGAGGCGGGGTGGTCTTCGCCCCGCAAACGTGGTCTCGGGGTAATGTCAATGTTTCGAAGTTCGCTTGGCAGTCAGATCACGCCCGGTGGGAGAATTGCCCGTCCGTGGCGAGGGACCCTCCAGAGAGGACCTTTGGGTCGAGCTGCTTCTGGAAGGTTTTAGGGCTCCGTCTTCTGGCATCAACGCCCTCCCACTACCTCATGATATTGTGCAAGATCCTGGTCCAATCTAGCTAGGGTATGGCCTCCAAAACGCAAAACCCCGCGGCCTTGCCGTTATTGTAGGGTTTACGTTATGGAGGCCAAAACGTGGTCGGTTGCACTTGGGACCTGGTGTACCGGATTTTTAACATGCATGCGCGAGCCATGGCAAGCTGAAATAACGGACTTTGGATCTATTGGCGATCCCGAATCATTCCAAAAAACTTTGCTACTACAAAATGTGTTCTTGACTTCTAATTGCGACACTGGGAGGAGGATAAATCCAAACCCCATTTCGTCAGTTTCTATTGCTTCTTGTTTTCAACTGCAGCTTCTCGACCATGTCTCAGGTGCAACTGAATAAAACGCGACCTCCATAACGTAAACCCTACAATAACCTAGCAACGCACAGATGAAACTTATAAGGAGGATATGGATCTAGGGTAGTTGGTACTCGTGTTGGCAATGACATCCCAGGCGGTAGAAACTAGGCCTCTGATTATATCAATGCATGGGCTACTACCCGTTCTGTCAATTATACCCAGGCATCAATTATACCCATGCATGGGCTACATGTCATTCTGGCATTTTCATGCATTCGAGCACAATATGGTGCAGCAATCCTGTTTGTCATAAGCACCAAACATTCATGCGGATGTGGAGGTTCTCTTAGGAGTCTTAACAATTGTTTGCTTGTTGCATAAGTTGTCTAAGATATTACAAAGTTTTCTATGGAGATTATAACCTGTAAAAAAGGAAGAAAGCACTTACAGCAAAACCCCAGCAAGATTGCCATTTAAACAAGAATAAAGGCCCTTAAGAGATAATCTTTCCACCCAATATAGCTGCCTACAAAAACCTACATATGCATAATGCAATATTATCCATAAGCATATTGAGAAATCCTCAAACGAAGTATCTTAAAAAAGGAAGTTACAATGAGAAAGAATTAGATAGTTAGGCATTACCCACTAATCTAAATACGAAAAAAGTTAGTGGATAAGACTGCAGCAGGTTACGGTTACGGTAGGCTGAACTTTCCTGATAGGACACGAGCAACTAATTTTCCCCATCGTCTAGATAAATCACACTAAGTCTAGATCGAGAAAATAATTTCAGATAAACAAATTAAGTAGTGCCAAATGGATAGTTAACTGTTTCAAATAGGAATTGTCAATTCTATTGCATCCATACTCCTTAGGAAGGTTAGTCAACGATTTAAAGGATTCCTATGCAGAAGTATGACAAAGATATTCTGATGCAATTGTTTGGAATTGGGGAGCTGCCAAACTATAACGTCTAGCCACTAGTTTAGAGGATTACCATGCGAGGAGCTCGATACCTTTCGGTGCACATGACTCCGAAGCAAGGTTTTTCCCGAGCAAGGTTTTCCCCGAGTTTGTGTTTAGGTTTAAGGTGTTAGCCGTGGTATTTTGCTTGATGGCTCCAACAATTACCTCTCTAATTCTTAGTGCAATTCGGCTAACTGCAATAAGTTATCTTGTTTTTCAAAGAACCATGGGATTCTTAGTGCAAATCGTCTAAGTGCAATAAGTTATCTTGTTTTTCAAAGAACCATTGGATTCTTAGTGCAAATCGTCTAAATACAATAAGTTATCTTGTTTTTCAAAGAACCATTGGATTCTTAGTGCAAATCGTCTAAGTGCAATAAGTTATCTTGTTTTTCAAAGAACCATTGCATTCTTAGAAAGAACCATTGGATAAGATAAATTAGATACAATTAAAACCATTGGATGACGTGGATAACTATTGGATCGTCTATAGCGAACCTTAGTACCAACTAGATATAGGCATGGTTTAATGGTGTTCCACTAATGATATCCAAAATGGGGGGATAATGTTAGGATATTGCGTAGTCTTGCCATTTTATAATGCTTGGTTATTTGTTGCAATGGTCCTATTCCCCATAAACAATTACATCTCAAATTCTTAATGGTCTAAATTATACCAAGATGTAGGAACGGTTTAATGGTGTTCCACTAACGATATCCAAAATGAGGGAATAATGTTAGGATATTGCATGGTCTTGCCATTTTAATGCTTGGGGATTTGTTGCAATGGTCCTTTCCTCCATAAAGAAATACATCTCACAATTCTTAATGGTTTGTTATGCAAAAATGTAGGCGTGGTTTAATGGTCTTTCTCTAACAATATCCAAAATGTTAGGATATTGTTAGGATTTTGCGTGGTCTTATCTTATCTTATTAATGCTTAGGGATTTGTTGCAGCGGTCCTGCACCCCCTCAAGGAATACAAATCAAATTCTTGATGGTTTTGTTATGCAAAAATAGGCGTTAAGTAATTGAAGTAGTTGAAGTAACTTGTCTTACATGGAATACTAGTATAAGGACATGTGATCATGCACGTGCATCACATGTAGCAAATCAAGTACTCTGTCCTACCACTATAAAGACCCGTGATATGGAAGGATAGGACATGTAGAGAATCAAGTATTCTTTCCTACTTCTATAAAGACATGTGACAATAGAAGTATTACACATGTCGTAATTCATGTATTCTTTCCTACAATTCCTTAGCAAATAAAGTACTCTGTCCTACTACTAATGCTTCCATGTAGAGAATCAAGTATTCTTTCCTACTTCTATAAAGACATGTGACAATAGAAGTATTACACATGTCGTAATTCATGTATTCTTTCCTACAATGCCTTAGTAAATAAAGTACTTTCTCGGTCCTACTACTATAAAGACATGTGAATGGAAGTATAGGACATGTAGAGAATCAAATATTCTTTCCAACATCTATAAAGACATGTGACAATAGAATTATTAGACATGTAGAAATTCAAGTATTCTTTCCTACAGTGGATTGTATTATAAAATGACATGTCACAATAGAAGAAACTACAAAACAACAGTGGATGTTTTAGTCCACTGAAAAAAGAACACCATTATCGAACAAAACCATACTTCCACAAATCCACATGTAGGATTTTTGAAAAGCAGGGACATGTAGACCTACCAAAGCCCCGATGTTTTTTCAACGATGGACCAAAACCGGGGGTGAGTGTGTGCCAATATGATCTCATTCTTAGCACTGAGGCGGTCTGGGAGAAATGGACTGAGATATGGGCTCTATGGACAAGAGACAAGCTTAAGGACAGCAATGGAGAATTGCCAACCAGGCCGGACCCAAAGTTGTTTGACAAAAAATTCATGAAAAGGATCTGAGGGGCTTGGCCGGACAAAGGAAACGCTTGATCTACGAGGCGAGAATCCTCGGATGGAACAATCTGCTAAGGAAAAGTAGAAGTTCAAAAATGCGGGGCCTTAAAGGATTACGCCACAATCCTAAAGAGAGCGGCGTCGCGTTGGAAGAAGGCATCCACAGAGAGTTTTGCAATGTTGCCTCCAATGCATGCCATGATTTTGATTATTATAAGGAGAAGGCTGCGCTTGATGAGGAAGACATGAAGGAGTTGAACCGTCTATGTCAACCCTACATCAACACCAAGCTAAAGCATAACGTCAAAACCCTCCCCTTCCCTGAACGTGCTATGGCAATTCTGAAGAGGAAGCTTGGATTCGGGGTGGTCCCATTTAAGACCGATGATAGCTCCCCTCCATTCCTGGTAATCTTGGGACACAAGGGGTTTGGTGGTCTGGAACTGGCACCTGGCCCGTGGCACTTTGCCATGAATATGATCGAAGACCCCACCCTATTTTATGAAAAAACTGATATTGAGCAGTGGTACAAGACGTGTCTGGACATGACCTAGTTGGATACTTTCAGTTTCCTTATCTTTTGCATGCCGGGCAATCAGACAACTGCTGTGTCACAATGGGCAGCTGATATTAACTTCACCAACAAGATCTTGTATTCCATATACGAACTGGAACATGAGTGTAGACATGGCCTGCCGAGGGCACCAAGTTTTGCCAATATAGTTTTGGTTTTGGTTTCAAGATCGGCTGCAGACCTGGACAAGTGGTGGTCTAATGAACACCACTATCTCGACAAGTTCATGATTTCTCAAGAGCAGATGGAACCCTGGAAGGGCGGCAAATTTATGGAGGATGTGCCATGGACAAAGTCAGCACTGATGGTGCGACAGGTCCAATACATAGAATTCCTATCCGGCCAAGAGTTATCAAGTACTTCATAACCAGCTCGGTCGAGGAAGATCATATTGTATGCGAGTGGTACATGAATGGCCTGTTCTCTCAGAGGGCTATGCTGTATGGAATGAAACCAATATCCGTGGTTGGAAATAAGGACATGGTTGAAACCATTCGGTCATATCTGGACCTACTTCATGAGCATTTCAAAGGGAGGAAGACAAATGGAAGCAGTAAGGACGATGATGACGAAGACAAACCTGACAGCCAGGGAGAGAAAGATGACGGAGACGAGAATGTCCAAGGTTTTAGACGAGGATGTCATGGAACAAATTCGAGAATCCGAGATTGAGGTGAGTTCACTTTGCTCTCGGAGTGTTTCTCGACTCGCGAGTCGAGAAACCCTCCGAGTCTTTAACTTTTTCCTTTAGTCGAGAAAGTCATTTCCTATCTGACGTCTTTCATCATTCCAGGGACATCGACCGCAACAAATCCGGATCATTGACAATATCACAGGGATCTGCTGGCAGTTCACATCACGAGGAGGATACTGCATCCAAAAAAGGCAGTCAAGAGCAAGACAGTGCGGGCAGCAAGAAAAGAGATGAAAAAATAGTGATCCCGCATATGGATCCCGATCAAGGGGAAATCTGGTCAGAGACAAACTCTAACTGGGATCCAGCGGGTCCCACCAAGCTTGTAATATTTGACGTCAATGGAGTATTAGCTGCAGTATACCACGATAAAGACGTCCCTGAGCTTAACAGCTCGTAGATGCCGACAAAAATGGGGTCTAAAATCGTGTGTTCTCGGCCTAAAGCAAAGGAGATTATTGATTGGTGCACGAACGGGATTCAAGTGGCCATATGGTCTTGTATGGCAAAGAAAAATATTATCAATGTCCTTGGTGTTCTCGGCCTTTCAGTTTTGAAGTTCAAGTTTGTTTGGGGAAACGAAAGGGTCGAGCATGTGTCAGACCACGATCCAGCCATCACAAATGGGAAGCCTATTATGGTGAAAAGGCTGGACATGGTTTATGAAACATACCAGGACTTTAACAAACATAACACGCTGATCATAGATGACTCCGACTACAAGTGCTATCATAACTCGCACAATACAATCATTGCCAAGAGTTATCGACCAGAAGAGTATGAAACGGATAGGTGGTTGTCTTTCAATCTCGTTCCTGTGTTGGCGGAATCCCTGTTTGCCATACTTGTGGCCGATGTGATTAGACACTATCCGAACCTCAAGGAGGTCGATCCAAAGAGCAGCGCGATCATGAAAGCTATGGACGACAAATATTATGGTGATCAAGAAGAGTGACCTCTGCTTTCAGATAGTCGAGTTGTGTAAATCTTGTAAAGAAACGTGAAGAAATGTACTATATTTTGTAATGAATATACTTGTACATTGAGTTTTATTTGGCTTTCTCGACTCGCCCAGTCGAAAAGGCATGCTTTGTCCTATTGATGAAACCATTTGTATGTTTGTTTGTGTATTTGGATGCAGCCATATTCTATAATGATAATGGTTGTATATTGGGTTTCACGGGCCTTTGGGTGAAAGTATGCTGGTGGGTAGCAAAAACGCCGACCCGGCACCTTTTACGCACCCAAAATCACCCGGCATACATTTTTTTCCACCCTTCACCTATATAGTACCACCTATATTACGCCTGCCTATTAATCTAGCCGGTACCCGCTTATACAATCATTACCTGCTTGCAGCCCCGAATAATGAAAGCGACCCCAATGTCTGGAACCACTAGACAAACGAGCGAACTTTTCGAATTTGTGTTTTCCAAATCTCTCTTCCCCAACTTTCTCTACTCCTACCAAGCAACCCGAATTTATGCTTTTGATTTCCACTTTATACAAACGGATCAACCATGGTAAAGAAGGTGATTGATCCGCCCAGCTCAAGCGATGAATTCCAACGGAACCCATTACCCGGGTAAGCAAAAAGCAACAAAACAAAATTTCAATGGGTTTAGGGTTCAACCACGTTAATTCGATTTTCTTGCATTCTTCGGGCCGAAAGAAACGTTCCCTTAAGACCGGACCGGCTGATTGCCGAACCGAAGAAGACTTCCATGCGTATGCGAATCCGCCAAACGAGGGCGTTCATCCCTCTCAATTTCGAGCAGGACCTCATATCTGCGGCCGAGAGTACAATGAAGTTTGGGATACCAACGGGGTCATTCTGGCAAAACTTCCATTGACAAGGTGAGGCGAGGAAACGAAGAAGCTCTAATAGAGCTTCGAGCAAAATATACCCTGACGGGTTGAAGAACGAGAAGTTAGAAAGACAATTATCATACCTATTTGCATTCAATAACCGCCTCGAGCAAAGCGGGATCCACGAAGTTCAAGGTTAATTGGGCAAAGATTTGCGAAGAAAGAGTAGAGCCTACTGGCAAAGGGTTAAAAGTGAACCCGCAAGCGGTGCTCAAAGAAGCGGTGGCAGGCCGGCAAATCTCAAAGAACCACGGCACACGAAAGCATAGCGAGAAAGGCCGGTTTGGAGGCAATCGGTATTAAATTAGAAGGGAGGCCGTCCATAAGGAGCTTTGCAGCATTGCCCAACGACTTACGGCTTATGGGGGAGAACATATCACCTGGAAGTCCTATGCAAAGATTTGCGAGGAAACCCTAGACACGCAAAGGCGGGCTGATTTAGTCTCCAAGAAGGAGCTAGTTGTCCAGGTCCGGCTAAGGGAGCTTTCTTCTTGGCTTCGAAGAGAAATTGCGAGAAAATTAAAGACAACATCTCACGTCTTCAAAGCGGTCCACGAGGTCCCGATCTTTGGTGCCTCTGGCGAGCCTCTGAGCTTGGAGAGAGAAAAGACATGGCGAGAGTACATGCTCAAAGCCCTTGTTGAAATGGGGGTGGCCCAATAGATGAGGGATAGTTCAACGGTGGCCACTATAGGCTGCCGAGGTTGCAAACAGCAAGTGCAACTTGCAAAAGCCAAGCAAAGATTCTGAGGAATCTCAACAGGCTTAGGGAACTTACAAGGAGAGCTGGCGGAGTGAGCATCTATCCCGTGACATTCAGGTTGCCAATTGGAGATGAGGAGCGATGCTCCACATGCGGGCCGCATTCGGGATGATTACACCCTAAGTCCGAAGCTGAAATGTGGCCACGTATATCATGTCACCTTTGCCCGAGTTTGCTTATGGAGAAGACACACCTCGAATGCTCGAAAAGCCCAGCCGGGGCTTAGTGGAGGAATTGGGGAAGACAAATCAGCAGAACCCTTACATGTTTGGGCAGACACACAAACAAATAGTTGAGACAATTGACCTAGATGAGGTGGTAGCTACAACTCCGGATAGCAACAGAAAAGGAAGCATGTCAAAACACCTCTTAGTAAAAGGACCCCGGGACACAAGTCTACAAGGACTCGAACTCCACAAGCAAGAACAGCCAAAAAGGTACACGTTTGTTTCACGAAAGTGGGTACATTAGAAGCGCTGTGTAGGCGATGAACAGCACCACGCAAGCAAAAGCGGTCATGACACATTGCAGCACACACAAGCAATCGTGCTAAAGACACCAACACGGTCCAAAGCGATTCCAATGGTTACGGCGATCTTTGAGAAATACAATATAGTTCCAAATTCTGCAAAGACCTCTACAAAGGCCTCCTCTAACACTTTGTTGATGCGGGGCGCATAAGGATGTTGAAGACCGAATATAGTGGATAAGCGGTGAACAAGGTTGTGGCGAATCACAAAACTCACAAGGTCCGGGACCAAAAAGGTCCCGGACCCTCGAATGGTGTGAGTCGGATGATTCGGTTGATGAGGGCGTGCCTATAGGCGTGGCACTAGGAAAAAAAAACAGGCATGTCTAATGTAATTTATATGTACTTTCGTTTTGGGGCCAATTTTGTTTGCACAAGACTTGGCAAAACGATCGATTAAAAAGGTTTTTGTGTAATACCATAATATATGTTTTTCCCCATTGTGTCCTTGTAAAATTTGTTTGAGTTTCAACCTAGGGATCAATATGCATTTGCATGCGAGAAGGAGAAGGCACCACAAGTGGTGCTTATCAATCTGAGGTCAAGATAGTGAGAGAACCAGACGGACAATGAAGAAACCAAAGTGCAAAACAAACTCTTACATATAAAAGGTGCAATCCAATATTTAAGTTCAAGCGGTTATTTTACTTGTCTTATTTCACTTGGCATAATGTCCCGCCGGTTTGGTTAGTAATTGTAGCACCACTTTTGATTTTGCGGAGACCAAGGACCCTAAGCCACCACTTGAGTACGGGTTCTTGATAGCCGTGAAAACACCCATACATTGGGGACGGGGAGATACTAGTAAGGATGTATCTAGCTATGGCTATCGGCACTCTCCATCACACGGTAGCAAAGATAAACCCGAGTCCGGCCCAATTCGCGGCAACTTCCAAAGACGTCCGGATAGCACTTCCCAAAGACAGTCCGGCCGCGTCCGAGATAGCACTTCCCGGCCACAGTCCGGCCGCAGACAAAGCCGCGATCGGCAGCCATCGGCGGTGGTTGCAAGCGTCGAGGATGGACACCCGTGATCGAAGTGCATGGTGCTTGACATAAATGGTGTCTTGCACAGAACCTATGAGAGGAGAATGAATCAAAAATCTTGCATCCACCACAAGCGAACCATGTTGTAAAAGAAATCAAAGTAAGTACCTCATTTGCGCACCCGGGGTATCATGAGTTTGTGGAGTGGGCACTGCGCAGAGGTTTGATGTTGTGATTTGGAGTGCTTCTCTACTTGAATACAAGGGATATGGTGGATGCATTGTTCCACGATCTGCAGAACCCGATTCTTGAAGATATATGGTCAAGAGCATTGCTATGCATGCGAGCATCCAACCAAAGACGAGAAAAGCAACTATTTTTCAAGGAGTTGAAGGTTGTTCTTGAGGATTTTCCTCAATATCATGGT
Organism: Isoetes taiwanensis; assembly: GCA_021234155.1. Classification (NCBI taxonomy): domain Eukaryota; kingdom Viridiplantae; phylum Streptophyta; class Lycopodiopsida; order Isoetales; family Isoetaceae; genus Isoetes; species Isoetes taiwanensis. The sequence goes on along the minus strand of JAJEKV010000009.1, from coordinate 16,714,161 downwards.
ATGATTTTCTTGGTTGATGACAACTGCACAAAGGGTTTCTAAACCACGCACACACAACCGTTCCTGTTATGCCTTTCAAGGGGCAAGAAGAGGACAATTTTTTGCAGAAGTTTGTGTGTCCGGCTTTGGAATACTTGGCCTCTCATACAGTACAGGAAACGATCTCACAAATTGATTTCACTGATGCATGGTTGGCCCCGGAGACAGTTGCAGTGCTGGATTACTGTCTCAACAACTACCTTGTCTCAGCCTACTATATCCTCAATGCTCCTATTGAAGTACAAAGGCAATTCTTTGGGCACCCTTCACGGCGACGAGCATAGATTTGAGGACTTGATGACTTATGAAGTAACCATTGTACACTACTTTTTGTAATATATGCAGATTACTTTGTGTTATATCTTGAGTATTGAGTGATCTTGTAAGATGTCTCAAATATTGAGTGTACAATTTTACGTAATATATATCAAGCTTACTCGCAATACTACAAGCATTGTTTCCAGTACTAAAATACTCCAATACAGCACTACTACAAGCATTGTTTCCAATACTAAAAGACTCCAATACTCACAAGCATTGTCTCCAATATAATGATCAAAATTTGAGACAAGTACACAAGTAACTACAGACCTGTTAAAATGATAAAACAACTAGGTCAAAGCATATTCAACCTTCATATGGCAGTCTCACAAGGATCATCTGGTGAGTAGCCTGATCAAGGGAAAATCTGTTAGTGCCGGGAATCGATTCATCTCAAACTTGATGGTTGATGCGTGATGATGTCTTTGGAAGGTCGGACCTTTGTCTTCAAGTAGCTCCCAAGTACCATCGGGCCGGATGAAGATAGTACAAACCAGCCAACACATGTTCATCGACATTGAAGGTTCGACCCCGGCTATCCTTGACAATTACATCAAGGATATGCCTCGACTTAACACATTTGACCACATAGAAATCTGCATTCTCCCCGATTTCCCTCCTCATTTCTAACAACAAAGTTATCACCTTCCTCTATGTTTCCACTAAGCCATTCTCCATCACCTTCAAAAATGCCTCATCGATTTAGTCTTGATTACCTTCACGGTAGACTTTTACGGCTTTAGAGTAACATATTTCCAATTCTTTAACCTCTGCTTGTTCACACAAGATGACCCGGTTTCCTTTCAAAAGCGGTTACCACGAAACAACTTAAACCTCTATGAGCCACCCTTGTGCTTGATTTGGCCAAGTATGTCCCGATCTTTGTGTATTTCCTTCGTCCCTTCTACCGGCACAGTCCAGCCCGGTCACATCCTATCAACATCATCCTTTCCAATGAACCAAAAGTGCACGCAAAAGCCGGCCAAACAACTATTGCGGTTCACATACAAGATCTGAGGCACATTACAGCATTACACAGCAGATAAAAGCAGATAAAAGCACTTTGTGAAGCAGATGAAAGCACGTTAAAAGCAGATGAATGCAGATGAAAGCATATTACCTCTTGATGTCCCCGTTGCTGGCACCTTCATTCCAACTCATAGCGAATTCATTGGGCATCGCGACACCCTAAAATCTCACTCCATCATACTTGAGTCTGCTCTCTAGTGAATGCCCCTTTGAGGACTGCCCCTTGCCCATCGTGCTCTCCCTTACCATGGGCTGTCCCAAAGAAATTCCATATTATTTCCTTCCCTAGCTCGTGGTGATATCTTGGTAGGAAATAGAATGGTCGGGCAGATTTGAATTGGCTAGAACAACCATCGACCAAACTATATGCCCCGGAGAATTCTACACCATTTGATACTAGCCATGAATTGTGCTTTCTAAGACAAAGTGTTGCACAAAAAGAGTGTCATGAATCTTGTCATCACTCAAGTAAAAATGGGTTTCCTTCAATAGCTTTCGATCCCGCAGTCAGCTGCTTTGTCCATCCTATACGTGATGTGGACGAGAATTGTTATTTGGTCATTGTGCCAATGCGGCTTTGAACCTCCCTTTGTATTTTGATCTTTGTAATTCTCAAGAAAATCAATTCTGAAAACAATGGTGCCATCTTGGATATTGTCCAAGCACCTCTTAGTGCATGGCACCTTACCACCTAGCCCTGTAATTGTGTGACACGAATATCTTCAACGTGGAACACGGATATGAAATAGAAAGCCTTCAACGCCGTTCTCTTGTAAGACAATCTAAGAACCGGCTTTGGTCCTTTCTTTTTTCCCCTTGCCATTTGAGGTCTCATCTTGTCTTTGCAGCTTGGTTTGTGTCCCACCAAATTGCCTTGGATTTCTTACTTTGGTTTCCCTTCTTCTCAACTTGTGCTGCTTTCTGGGCTTGGTACGTGTCCTACCAACTGCCTTGGATTTCTTACTTTTGTTTCCATTCTTCTCAGCTTGTGCTGCAGCTTCAGGGAGTGTCCCACCAGCTACCTTGGACTTCTTACTTTGGTTTCCCTTCTTGGTGGCATTAGATCTTTTCTTTCTGCCACCACAGCACTTCCTTGGTAACGCAGGCTGCAACTCCATCAGCTTCTTCTGTCTCCACTGGAATCTGTAACAAGGTCTGTAGCATAAAAAAAAGAAGATCAGCGCAAGTTGAAAGCACAAAAAAGATAGTCGGGCCGCATGACGGACATATATCGGCGTGCTTCAAAGAAACAATAAAGAGAGTATTACCTTTTCAAACGTCTTCCATTCAAGCAAGAACTTCGTGATTCTCTCTTTCTCTTGGACATATAGGAAGACTTTTCGTGCCACACCGACATGTCTCATCATCATATCATGTTTATACCATTCTTCACCCTACGCCCTTGTTGCAAACCCACGGCCCTCCGAGCTTCGGCCGGTTGAGTCATACGTATGTTGGTGGCGGACACTTCTCACCAGTCCACACCTCGCAGTGCACTTGCACTCTTCACCATGGAATCCAGGTTTCGCTGACCTTAATGCATTCAGTGCTACCCTGGCATACTCCAACTTCATATGGTATATGCAACAACAGGTTTCCCTTTCTGATACTTTCTTCACATAAATAGGCTTCAACTTCTCGAAAGCCTTTAAGCAAACAGGGTGTTCAGGATGTCCCTTTTTGTATTGTTGATATAGCTGCAGCTGAATGGTGGCCTTTGGTTAGAAATAGCAGAAAAAAAAGTTTGTATGGAAACTTATACACAGTGTGACCTCCGAGGAAGGTGCAAGGGATAAGAAATTCGGGCTTGACTCTCCAATGGTGTTCACAACATCTTTCTTGCAAGGAGAGACTAAGGCGTTTTCTCTCGAATTACATTTATGCTTTGCTTGCAGCGGGGGGTGAGAGAATCGCACCTCAACCTCTTTTGGAAAGCGACCACCGGACCATTTCCAAGGAAGGCTTCCCATTTTTCTTAATGCAGCAGTTGCAATTGTTGACCTCATGCAACCTATCATAAGAAATATTGCACATGTATCAATGAACATATCCCAGCCAGCATCACTCAGCAGATACAAGCACTTGAAAGCATGAAGAAGCACAGGCATGAAGACAAGAAATAGATGTACCTAATGACCACCCATAGTGGAATTGCATCTCGAATTTGTGGAAGAAGCCATCACAAGTGTTGAGGTTCTCGGCTCTCCAAATATCATGGTTCCTTAGCCTCTTTGTGGCTGCCATTGTCTGCATTTCAAGTTGTTGAGCAAAGACTCCGCGCTGCCTTGCACTCCTTTGGATTTGGCAAAGTCCAGTTAAGAGATTTCCATTTCGTGGTGATGAACCACCCTCTTCATCACATCAGCCTTGAGTTACGGTGAATGCTTTTTTGGTGAGCTTATTGAAGTAATCAACTACTTGCTTGGCTATTTCTTGCTGCGTCTCATGCTCGATCCTCCCGCTCAACCGTTTGCTCTTTTCATCTTATTCCTTAATCAGTATTCTCTCTTTCTCTCGCATCCAATTTCTTGTAAATTGCGAGAGGAAACTGGATCTTCACGTGATATTTCTGTGTTGGATTGACATCCAAAGAATTTGGAACATCAGTATTGGGATTCATCGGTAGAAAATCCAATGCTAAACGCGTGATTGCCTCGGGCGGTGTCGAGGAGCCATGAAATTCCCCGAGAGAGGGAGGATAATTGAATTGGAGGGAGAATTTTCGCGCCCATGACGGTAATCCAATTTGCAACGCGTACTACCACACCACTCGGCGAAAATCCAGCCAAAACCCACAATCATTATCCTAACGGTTCATTCGTGGAGGTGGGCGTGTTAGTACATGAAGAAAAAAAATGGCCCGGCGATTCGCTTAAAGCACCCCAAATTAAGCAAAAGCAGGGGTGCTTTAAGCGGGCTAAAACCCTGCTATAAGCATGCGTCCGGACGCATGCTTTTGCCACCCACCAGCATACTTTCACCCCTTTCTCGACTCGCGAGTCGAAAAATCTTTGTCTGGTTGACGAGACCATTTGTATGCTTCCGTGTGTGATTGGATGCAGCCATATTCTAATGAGAATGGTTGTACTTTGACTTTTCCGGGCCTTTCTCGACTCGCGAGTCGAGAAATGCACTACTTGCCACGTGATTGGATGCAGTTATATGGAATGAATATTCTCCATTGTATTTTGAATTCACCATTCTTTTCTTCGTTTTGACTAATGGCACCGTAATTGTTAATCATAGACTCTCCTAGAGACCGCTCCAGGCGGCACAGATCCCGCTCAAGGCGGCAGAGATACCGTTCTGGCACAGATCCCGCTCACGCTACACTCTTACCCGGCCTTTGGGATAAGGTTGCTCGCGAATGCAGATGTTATGCACACGCTCGGGATAAAGAAGAGGGGACGAAATTTGAGACAGTCCAGAAAGCTCAAAGCATCTTGCAAGCATTGCATAACATCCACGGAGGTTGGGGAAGGAGCATATTCGATGAAAAGCTGCGGGAGGAGAGTGGAGAAGTCGAGTGGACAGGTCAGCCGGTGGCTCCCGAGGCACCTCCTCGTGAGGCATTCCACACTCTTCAGGTTGCCCCCAAGGCTTACAGATGGCATGAAAAAGCCCCGCAAGTTAATTCCCTAAGGTGGACCACCTACCACGATGATGTAACTGTAGTGAGCGCAAGACCGCCATGGTCTCTGCGTCCGACGTAAAATACATTGTACCTATTCAATTTATTAATAAAAATTCTTTTTCAACTAGAACTTTGGTTTCAATCTGTGATGAATTTCCTTTGTTTGAGTTGTATTGTTCTTGTTCTCGACTCGCTATCCGAGAAAACTGGGAGAAAGCTCGAACCCACACTAAGAGACAAATATTCGAATTATGGACAGTTTTCGAGTCAGAGTTCTCCTTTTTGTGTAAAATAACAGGGTTCCGAAAAAAAGTGGGAAGGGTAAAAGCATGCTAGGGTGTCATATATTAGTTCTAAATTCATGTACTATTTTGCACTAGAAACCCGTTTTTTATGTAATTTTGAATGTATGGTAGGAGGCCACGTGCTTGTCGTTATATATTTAAAAAAGGAATATATTTGATTGTTTGTCATCATGACATGAAGTGGCCGACGGTTGTTGCGAAATTTTGGGCACAATCACTGGATTCCCTCCGATCCAAGCAAATTCCCTCCAATCCATCCGAAGCAAGCAAATTCCCTCCAATTTACGGTCTAAGAATCTAAAACAAAGAAAAGAATTTCAAATTCTTGCCGGATCTTTGCATGCATATCAGTTTTCATAATAGTAGTAGTGGCATGGCACAAGAAAATCAAAGTATGAACAGAATTACTCAGGCTGATGTCCAAAATGAGGACGGTGATACCGAAATCGACAAAGGGAAGCAGAAAATGGTTGAACAAGATACTCTAAATGACATGCTGAATGAAGTGACAGAGAGTGATACTGTCAACAGTGAGAATGGCAGATCATATTCCAGGTACTTCACCAAAAAAATCAGGAAAAGAGTAGAAAAGGTTGTTGAATGCTTTAGAAATGAAGCCAGTTCTCTATCTCCTGGTGAAAGAGAGGTATTGGTTTCTAGGATCTTGCAAGATAACAGGCTCTTGGGGTTGTTTAAACCTGTGATTGGGCTACCTTCAAAAGCAGTGGTGAAACATTCATTGTTACAAAATCTCAAAGATGGATTAGAAGAGGTTAAATCTTCTAATAGCAGTGACAAGTTGGCAGCCAAGCACTCTGTTTTATCCATGATTGTTGGGAAAAATGGGGAATTGAAGCAAAAAGGAGTTGCTTCAAAAATGTTGAACTGCCATCCTCGAAATTTGTCATACGCTGCAGGCAGAAGAAAGAGAATGAAAATTGCAGGTCCAAGTATATGGGCATTAGCAGGCAGAAAGAGAAGATCTGATTGTTTGGACGAAGACACAAAGCAATTAGTCATCCAGTTTTGGTTAAACAACACCAAGGTTTCACTTAAATGCAGGGATGTAAGAAAGAAAAGGCATCAGGCAATCCAGTTTCTTGATATACCACAGGTATTTCATTCTTTACTGTGTGAAATGCTTCTGATCCCTCATGTATATGTTCATTTTTATTGGAATTTATAGTATCTTCTTTGTTTTGATGTATGAATGCTTTCTAATGACTGATCTATTATTTATGTATTCACTTTTACTTACTTTTACATATGCAATCACCTTTGTTGGTTTGCTTACATTTATTGACCATGTATATTACACTAAATCTTCCTTTCTTATTTATGCAGTGACTCCAAAATTCTTAAGCAATGTACAGATTAGATATTTGCATAATATTGTATATTATACATGTCTATAGAGTACATATCTTGTACTCAGACTTTCAGATAGTGCCTATGGACTTCAAGAATTTACTCTAGAACATTAATATGCTCTAGGGTACAGTAATGTACCCACACTGCTACTTTATCCTTACACACGTATTTAATGTACATGTGTAATGTGTATTCTGTTGTCCTTATGTATATTGTAAGTACATTCTGAGTACATATGAGTGCATATGAGTACATATGAGTGCATATGAGTACATCTGAGTACATATGAGTACATCTGAGTACATATTAGTACATTATGAGTACATGTTAGTACATTTTTACTCCGCATGTACTCAATTGCACATACAAAATCTTTTATTAACTATGATGATTTGAATGCACAGCCGAAATTGCACTCGAACTTTGTGGAGCAACACCCGTGGGCATTTGGCATCAGATTGTTCAATACCTCAAACCTGATTGTGTAAGGAAGCTAAAGGAAAGAAACACATGTTGTTGTGTCAAGCATGAGCAAGCGTGAGAACTTCGTGAAGGCATTTAATTCTATGAGGGCTAAGCTTCACATCAATTGTAGCTGCAATTGTGAAGTTTGTCTTTGCTAACAAAATGATGGAATTTGTCAGGGCTCACAAGCATACATACTTGTAATGTCAAGACTCTATGGAGGAGTATGGTTTGTCCAAAACAGGATAGTGACGAGTGGCACAAATTAAATTGTATTGCAAGTGATTGCAAGGACTGTGGAAAGCAGAACATTAGCTTGTGTCCAAAAGAAACTGAAAATGACATTGAAAGTAAAGTCAATTGGCAAATATACTCTTATGTGGATGAGAAGTCTAAAAAAGGAGTCTCAAGAAGGGTCGATTGGTGGAGAAGACAACAAATGCACCCTAAATGCCGGATGCCATGTTTGGTCACATGAAGACATTTATCCATCACAACTTTGCGACTCAATCGCAAAGCAAAGAATTCAGAATATATGTTCAAAACACGAGATGATTCAGTGATATCGTTGGTTGACTTTGTAGAAAATTATACATTGAAGCCTTTCAAAGAGGTTCGGTCGAGAACATTGGAATGCGTACCAAGTTACTATAATGGTACAGTTACCATGCTAAAGGTAAATGGCATCTTGAAGAAGACTGTTCATTTGTATATTTCTGATGATGAAATCATGATACACATTTTGTACAACATGCATTTAAGCTTCATCTAAAATGGCTGAAAGAGAATGGTGGATCTCATGTACAGTATCATATTGTGTGGTCTGATGGTTGTGCTGCACAATACAAGTCCAGAAGAAATTCATATTTCATTACCAGGTACTATGTTGAATATGGCATTCGTTTACAATGGAACTACTTTGGTTCTGGGCATGGAAAAGGTGAACATGATGGAGAGTCTGCCAAGGCCAAGCAGGTACTTGCAGTAGAGCGATTCACGAGAACATGGAACAGAGATTAGAGGTGCACATTATGCTTGTGTTGTCTTGAGGAGCAAGCAATCTAATGTTAACAGAGTATACTGGGAAGTGAAGGAGTCAGATATTGATAGAACCAATGCATTGGATGTGCAACCTCTTCCTGGTATTCAGAAATTGCATGCTATAGCTTCTATAAGTCCAACTGACCCCACCTTAGTAATGGTGAGACCATTATCTTGCTTCTGCAATGCTTGCATTAACTTTGAATGGGATGCTTGTGAGTCCATTTCATTCTGTGGGAAGTGGCAATTAAAGAAGCTAGTACCCCGAGTAAGTACTCATTGTGAAGTAGAGAATGAGGAAACTGCTGCTTTTGCAAATGAAAATGAAGAGCTAGAAGATCTAGTACAGGTAGGTGATATGTTTGCTTCTTTTGCTGCACCAGGAAATGAAGAAAATATGCCATACTATATCCTTCTTTGCAAGAAAACAAAATTTGTTTTGCAGGAAAATGTTATTGACGATTACAAAAATTATCACCATACAGGTGAAACAGTCATATCCGCGTATTACTATCAAAAATTTCCTGGTTGTCACCACAAGTATAAGTTATTGGATGACAAAGAAGTTCTTGTACCTATAGAGTCTGTTATTGGAGCAAAGTTTGCAATGCCAAAAGTAAATCATAAGGTGAAGGGTGCTTCTGCAGCTTATACATTGTCTACTGATGTGCATGAGATGCTACTGGGAAGTCTGCCTGAAATGCTACATGATCTGGAATAGCTTGAACAGATTATATGTTGGACAGATTATATGTTGGAGAGAAATCTGAAAAGAGAAAAGTGCAGGTGTAACATGATTTATATTACATTGTAATTGAGTACATCAACTTATTTCAAAACATGTTTCTTGTTATTGATAACTTTACAGAATATATCAACTTCTTTTATGCCTAACTATTACATCCTGTGGTGGCTAAAATCTCATAGGTATTGCATCCATTCTCCTAAGATTTCCGGAGCGCCATATAATGTTAGGACTAGATGTGGCAGAGGCCACTGCTACTTCTCTTGCAATTGGAAGCCCACTCCAGCCCTCACGCTTGTACTTGATTGACTTTCGTCAAGCCACTTGGCAACTAATTCCTTCCCCAATGATCAGGATCATAGATCTTGTGAATTGCCCAAAGTATTGTTAGCATCTCATCCCTGGTGCTTCTGTCTTCGATCTGTTCTGTTCCCATAATCCAGGCATGCTTCATACATTAAGCCACAAGAGAATGGTACATCTGGAACATATTCTGCTTCAGTCCCTAAAGTAGAAGGTGGTTCATCTGGTTCAACCTCTGCTCCATGTACATGTACAAGTTCCTTTTGTTCTGGTTCAACCTCTGCTCCATGTATAAATTCCTCTTCAATTTCATTTTCCTCAACTTCTAATCCAATAACAAAAGTTAAAAATTATTAGCATTTATAAAGTATTAAATCTAAAACTTCCTCAACCTTAAATATTAATAATAGATATAATTTAACAAGTACTCAAAAGAGTTATGAAAGCAAATCAACATCAAGAAAAAATTACAATAAAAAAGATTCAGTTTATCAAAGGCATTGTACATAGGGCCTTTATTCTGCTCATATCTTCGCCGTATTCATCCACTATAGTCTTGATGATAATGTCACCATATATGTCCCAAGAGTCATCCAACTTATGCTCCTTTATGTAATTGGTAAAATCTGGTGCATATTTCAACCCTACCAACCAATCAAATAAGAAGGGCGGTGGTTGTCGCGTTCTATCAAAGGTGTCCATAGTGGCACACAAACATAATTTTTCTTTGTTGAAAAGAGCTTTGTGCTTAGACTCAAACACACCACAGAGTCGACCATTGTATTTAGGATATTCAATGACAATACTATCCATAGGTACTACTTGAGGGGTTACACCAACTGAATTTGTGTAAGGAAGTCCCCAACATCTCTCTTTTCCATAAACATGTTTAAATTTTGGGATGCCATCTTCATAGAGCTTGTCCAAAATTGATGTTATGATATTTAAGGTAAGAGTTGACCATATGGCCAAATCCCATTGAAAGGAGGCATATTGAAGCATTGCTTTCATTGTTGGTCTGCAGTAGAAAACTCCATGTTCTGTAATTATGGGCTTGTAAGAGGAAATATTGATTCCTGGAGTTCTATAAAAGTAACTCAGAACACCTTGGATCTCAAATATTAGGAGTCCTGTAAGGAAGCAAAATATAATTAACATACAGTAGCACTAGGATTGCAACCATTCATTGATTACATTATCAAGATTACATAAAGCCAAATGGCTTAGTGTTGTTTCCAATAAGAAAAAAGCCAATTGGCCTCATTTGATAAAGAGTTATGAAAGAAGTTAAGCACTACCATGCTTCTCTTGCGGGTGCTAGTAGTGCTGTTTGATGAGATGGCTCTTATAATTAATCATAGCCTTAATGAGCACATGTCTCCTGGACTGTGCATACTCCGCATCAAACCAATCTGAAGAGAACTGAAAGAATGAAAACAAATAGTTTTCAGAATTAAATATTATATAAAAAGCAATTGTGTATATGTTATCTCACCATGCTCTTAGCCTGCACCTGGGCATCCACAAAGGCTTGCATATAAGCCACGACATAAAGACCACGGGGAGGCCAGTCACCTTGTTGTGGAACCTCGTGTCTAATTTCTTTACACCACTGAATTCTTTACATAAATATCAATCTTACGAAACGGAATTAGTCAATCTTTGAATGATATCGTTATGAAGCCTGCAATAGAAAATAACATCAGAACTATGAAGCATTACACTGAATTAATAGTGAATGCACTTACATTATAACCATCCTCAACCTTCACATTCTTTAGCGAGTTCAGAATAAGAATAGCTGGAGAAGACAAAGGGTGCTTTGCTTTCGAGTTCTTGGCCTTATCTAAAACAATGATGACCAGTGCATGGTGCATAGGATCCTCAATCTGGATTGGAATCATAATGTACTGGCATTTGCTCAATATGATTCCCTGAAGCCCTTTTTGAACTACAGCCAATCCAGACTGTACCATCGAAGTTGCATCAGATGACAGTTTGTTAAAGGCTGTTCTGTAGGCTAAGAAATTCTCTGAAGGGAAGAAAAAAAATGCATCACGCCATTTGTCAGGCATAATGCTAATCAGATACCTATTCACAAAGCAAGTGAGGTTAGATGTTCAGTAGTTAACCATAATGCAAAAAAGAATCTGATCAAGTTACCTTCCAAATATATCTATATGCCTGTTGGACATGTACCTTGTCTCGCAAAGACCTTCCACACAATATTTAGTGACCTTGATTAGAGGCTTTTGCTGGAAAGGGTAGCATGGAACTATTTTCAACAAGCTCTCCAGGTCTCTGTAAAGCAAACTTGCATTATTGAGAGACAAATGAATTGCAACTACAATGTAATCTTACTTACTCTCTGTCTTTTGTCATCTCCCGGATCGAGCACTTTCGATGATGTTTGGCTTCTAGTCTACTTGAAGTCATCATAAAATTGTTCGATATTATACTTTAAAAGCTTCAATTAACATAATAAATATTCACCTTTTTTTGGTTGAAGTTGTATTTTGCATACACTCCTTCCTTTTTTTTTTGTCTCGCTTCTCCGCTTAACAACCTTGGTCTCCTCAACCTTGGTTTCCTCTATGTCATCAACCTTAGTGGCCTCAACCTTTGTTTCCTCAACCTTTGTTTCCTCAACCCTGGTTTCCTCCACTGCCACATCATCCTTTTGGATCTCTTGTACCTCCACCATCTCTTGCTCTCCCTTAATATGGCTACTATCCTCTATCTTTTCAATGGTTGCCTGAACAAAGGCTGCAGAAGATTCACCAATTTCCAACACTTCTGCATAAATTAGTCACCAAAGTTAATCAGTATTGTGAATCCTAATTTTAAGTTAATGGTATACCTGTTGAATCATCACTCAACAGCATTTGAATTTCCTGCTGAAATGATGGCATTGGCTTAATAGGTTTTCAAATTGGTTTCTCTGGAAATTTGTATTGTGAAGAAAGACTTGCGGACTCTGGAACTTTATACTGTGAAGAAAAACTTGAAGAACCTACAAAAAATACACACAAGCAAAAAGAAGATGCAACATACCTGCAGTATTAACTACTGCCTTCTGCTTTAACTTTTCAACCTCTGCTGCATAATCCACAAATGTTCGAATCGGTATGCTCGTGGCTATATGGAATTCCAAGTGACATATCAAGCTCATATGACATGAAAATTAAATTCCAGGGATTGTAAATCAATCAAATGTGATATTTACTTACATGTATCCGAGGACTTCACTGGTACCTTAAGCTCTTCCTCAAAAGACTTTACAAGGTTTATAGGTGATGCCCATGTAGAAGTATTTCCCAAATCCTCCTGACCTTCATCAAAATCCAATACCTTGGAAGAAAGTGTTTATTGGCTTCTTCTTGCTCATCATCTACAATAAAAGAGTAGAAAAGACTTGAGGTAAGAAAAGGAATATGCATGATTAACAAGACTACAATATCATACCCTTTTCTGGTTTCCTTATGCTACCAAAATCACCTGCATCAGTCAAACATTGAGTATATCAGATCATCAGCTAAGAAATGTATTCTCAATGTACTCTACAAGTACAGTCAATGAAAAAAATTAACAGACAATGTACTCCAATGTATCCATCTGATAATGTACTCTGATTTATCATGTAAATGTACACAATGTACTGTTGAAATGTACTGAATGTACTCTGAAATGCATTGTTCTGAAGTACAATCAATGTAAACAAAGCTAGCTGATATTGTACTCTGTCCACTGATGAGTCATGAAGTATTCAATAATAACTCAAAATGTAATTTTGACAGCAACAATAGCAATGTATCTGTCAATTGCTACACTATACAGTTCTCAATAACAAGTAATTAGCTACCTACATTACTGAGCTGATGAGCACATGAAATTAAAAACTCTCATCTTTGAAAATAAGTAGTCTATTTGGCAGATTATACATGACTGAACCCACATTATCCAACTACAAAAACTATGTATCTAAATACTCAATGTAAATGCAAGCCTAAAACCTTCATGCAAAAAAGAATCTAACTATTAAAATAAGAAAAGAAATTGTAAATTAAATGTACATCTACTAACCTTTTGTTGCAAGCAAATCCAAGTGCTACTGTGCAAATTGCTATTCCATGAGCAAATCGATCAACACATGAAATCTTTGTGCTAGCAAGATAGGATATACACAGCAGACAATAAGGGTGTCTGCAGGATGCCAGAACCACTGGATTCACACCAAAAGATTGCTCACAATATGTGTAGCTTCAATCTTTCCATCTACATGTTTCAATTCGGTAAGATTCATGTCAATATGTTTCCTCGAGCTCACCGATCCTGCATTCTTGATTCCTTTGCTCGATAGCATCCTCAACTTTCCATTTTAGGTGCTGAAATCTTATGGCACTTTCAGATGTTTGGTCCAGTTTTGATTGTTGATCCTCCAATGCTGCCATTTTTGCTTCAACATTCCTCTCTGCTTCCTGGACCAACCTAATATAAACTGCTCTCTCCCCTTCCTTGTGCTTCAATGTATCAAGGATCTCTTGCCTTCTTTCCTTTAACTTCGCTTAATTTCTTTCTTAACGATGTTTTCACAATAGATCTGGCCAGCCTAAGAAGTTCTTGAAAACTTCTAATTGCTCCTTTGTGTAACTCTTAGCTGAAGTTCTTGGGGCTTTTGCATTTGCATTGCTAGATTTCACTTTGTCACCACCTCACTAGATAGATCGAGAATCCTTTGCTTCGATCGGCCCATGCTTTGACATCTTCCCCAGTCCATACGCACCTTTCGGATGCAATGCAAATGCCCTTACTGTAACTGAGGGACATAGTGATTCATAACATCTTTTCTTCCAAAAGCAAACTCATACCATTTCTGCGAATTCTTACGTCCACTTCATATCAATTACATCATCCTTATAGCCATACCGCTTGGTGCTTCATCACCCCATATCTCTCTTTTACCATAGCATCATATTTTGCTTTCGAAACATCACAAAAATTCAGTTGTCCGAGCCGTCTTCTGAGAAAACCCGGTATCATCGAGGTAAAATTTCCCTTTTGGCATGCGAACTTGAAGCTTTTTATTTGCCGGAGGCTTTCCGGTCCTTGGAGACTTTCTTGAACCCTTGATTGGTGTCTTCTTTGGGGTCTTTGCCATGTTTACGCATTACACGCAAAATGAACAAAGCAACAAATTTGATTTCATAAGATAAATTTGCGAAAATATTTGAAGATCGACCAGTAAACCAAACACATTGTTTATATTCATGTAACTCCTACATCGATTTAGCTTGAAAAATACCGCTTTTAGATTTTTTAATCCATAGAACCGGTTCACATTTACTTCTTGAATTCATTTTTTGGACTGAAATCACGTAAAAATTAAAACTACAAAATAAAGAAAACAAAACCTACAGTATGATCACACCGATATGCGGTGGTTTAGAGCAGTTCAAACGCGTTCTTAAAAGGCCAATTTTCTAAAACAAACCAATTCTTGCTCCACTCGGTTAGCCAAGAAACAGGGGGGAACAAAATGGAGGGAATTTTTGGTACACTGAATAATGACATTTTCTTTAATGATGACAATCAAAAACTTGCTATAATTAAAATACATAACGTTATATGTAATGTATTCGAATGGCCCTTTTTTTTATCACCCTAGCGTGCTTATACCCGGAATGGAATGAGACCCACTTTAATTAAATACGACTTATGCGCTTCAAATGCTGGTAGATCCCGAGGGAAATGGGACCAACGACACGACTATTCTTTCCCGACGGGTTCTTGCTCACCATCAAGAGCTCGACGATAGGTAGACAGCCTCGTGATAGCGGCCTCGCACTGATTTAGGAGGGATGAACTCCAGTTCTATACGTGCGGGGGGCATCGTGTAAGAGCATGGAACGCCACAGCACCTCAACCACTCATTTTTATGAAATGGCGACTCTCCCTCGAGCAACTATATAGCATGTATGCTCTTTGGTCCCCCTTTGGGCTTTGGTAAATCATTCCAAGCCATGTATGCTCAAATACTAGTTATACGTTTTCATTTCCATATGCTTTACTCGGTTTCAATATTGCAATTCATTTTCGTTCTTGCTCTTCTGTGTCCTATATTTTGCTGTCATTTTCGTTCTTGTTCTTCTGTGCTCTATATTCCCTTGTTGCAAGCATCAAATCGAAGTAGTTTTGCAAAGGCTTGAAGATTGCAGGGGCAATCAGAGCATGGAGTGTTGCTTAGGGTTATTCAAGGTTTAGGGTTCTGATGGATGGCTACAACTACAAAGAACAGGTAAACTTAAAAGATCGAGCATTTTTATTTGGTTAAGAAATAGCTAAAAAAATCAAGGTTTTCTTTGGTACAGGCTTTCTATAGTGTATGATATGTCCGTATTTGGTGTAGTTATCTGGATCAAAACAACAAATTTTCGGTCGGATTTGGTAGGGTTTCACATCCCCCAATTGATTAATACAGTATTTGCATTATTGAATATTGTTTCACAATCGATCTTTTGGATTCGGGCTTGACAAATTGATTTAGTTTGCCCATCTCTATTTTTGTTCCCTATCCACCTATTCTCGTTTCTTGTCCACCTATTACGTTTCTTTTGTCTCGCTATTTTATTTCCATCCTTTCTATTCTACTTTTGGCCACAGACATTACCATGACTCGTGAAATCAAGCGCATAGCAAAGGAGGCGTGCAAATCTAAGAATACGGTAACTCCCTTGAAGGCTTTTGAAAAATCTTACGACCCTGCCATTGAATCATACCTCCTTCATTGAGGATGAATCTCATACCCTTCAAAGTTGCCCAGCATATGATCAAATCCGGACGCACTATGCTGAGTTGGTCAGGCCTGGCCAGCCGCTACATGTGACATTGAGCACGGCATCCGTACAGGTGCTAGGATCATACCTTCAGGAGGTCATGGACATGCGAGATCAGCTATATCCTCGGGCACGCACTTGACATGTACATACACATTTTATTTCATGATGATATACTTGTACGGTTTGACAAAGATTCTTATTATGCGCCACGGTTTTTCCTCGAAAACCCTTTTCGGGCGAGGGTTTTTAACCCGGCAAGAATAAGTTTTGGAAAGCTCCTTCTAGGTCCCATAGGCCGATTGGTCTCAGTGGACGATAAAAAACCATTCTCAGTCTCATTCCTAATGACAAGTAGATGCACTAAAAGATATAGTGTTTTCTTCTCAACATTGGAGATAAACTGGTTAACTGTGATGCACATGTTTAAAGTGGAACATGTTTTTTATAATCTTTAAATTTCATGTCGCATTTAACCACCTTGACATTTCACATGAAAGTGCCATGGTGTTTTGATGTCCTAGATAGCTTTACGGTGATATCAGTGTTTGAAGCCATCTACTATTATTTTTTGTCTAAGATCTTAGGCTTAAAACTCCCCGTTTGAAGCCATGTACTATTATTTTTGGCCTAAGATCTTAGGCTTAAAACTCCCCATATAGCTAACAAGGTTTGTTTACTAATAAGCTATATGCATGAAAGTGGCTAGGAATATAGTTCAAAGAATACATGACACTATATGTGGGCATGCTACTAATCATTCATCCACATGGAATTTTCTTTGAAAGGCTTTGGGGAAACTTGAATCACCTTGGCTTTTAGAATAATGGTGCAACAACTACGTTGCCGAAGGTAACAATACCAAATAATTATACATATGCATATCAAGCATGTTAAATAAATCACATGTTTAGGGTTTAGGTTCTAGGTTTATATGTTAAGGGTTTAGAATTGAGGATTTATTATATCATGAATTCTAAAAAAGTTGGAGGATGTAAGATGCAGCTTCTAGATGGAGCATGTCATCATGGTACATAAGCAAGGTTTTAGAGTTTGGATTTGGGAGCTCGTAGATGAGCGTGCAATGCTATCAACCACGTCATCACCACAAATTTAGGGTTTAGTAAGGGTTTGGGTTTGGGAACTCATAGATGAGCATGCAATGCTATTAACCATGTCATCACCACAAATTTAGGGTTTAGTAAAGGTTTGGGTTTAGGATTTTTGTTTTAGATAGGATATCACGAGTATGCATCAATTAGCATCTGTAAAAAATCGAGATGATTCCAAGGGTTGACTTGCTAAGGTCTTGAATTATGGGAAACAAAAAGCCATCGTCTTTGATTAAAGTAGGCCAACAATGCAAGTAGATCGGATACAATCGTCTTAACTATGCATTGGACTCTAAACCAATATACTAAACTTCATGATTTAATTTATTTCTATCCCCATTTCACGTCCAATGCTAATGCTCTAATGTCACTAACCAACCTTAAACCTTTTATCGTGCCATTAAATCTTCAAACACAATTACACTACACATCCATGACTAATGCTCGGCATCACCGGGCACGCATTTCTAGTTTCAATTAAAATGCTGGTTAACATACGGGACATTGGCCATTAAAAAACATGGACCTCCAATGCAAAACAGTTCTTTAGCCTTCAAGAGCTTCGAATACGACCTGAACTTTCTACAATAATTTGGCCCAGTTCATGCTGCCACAAATTGCAGAAGTACTATATATTGTATCGATTTTGATATCAAATCGAATCAATTTTAATACAGTTTGTTGGGCTTTCCAGGAGAAGAAGCAGTTCTGAATTGGACTTAGAACAAGAGTGGCATGCTGCATGTAACATTGATTTATCTTAACAACTATCATAGCTACGTTTTTAGCCAGGACTATGCAGAAGCGTGTAACACTGCATTTTTCTGCAGGTGTTTTCCACGACATCCATTGGCAAATTGTTGATATGGATGCAATTGCATAGAGTAGTTGAGATGCTTTTGCATTGCTTTTGAGTTTTTTAGAAAAAAATTGGAGGTTAGAGTTTTTCAACCTAGACACATTTAGTTCAATTTCGCAAGTCCATAGCTGAGATCCTTTTGACTTGATACGAAACTCCTTCACCATGAGTGGGCAAAAGAAATGTTCGGGGCAGCTTTGGCCGCCGCGATAAATTTCTTGTAATATATAAAAAATACACTCCATTAAATCACTTTATTTCCACCATCGTTCATGATTGGATTAGCAAATTGCGTCATACGTCGTGTCTTATTTGTTACAGTGGGAAAGCTCTCTTCACAAACGGACTACGAATCCAATGTGGCAGTCCTAAACACTGTCATAAACAAATATGACAGTCACATTTTGGAAAACTGGCCTTAATCACAAGGATGATCTGGAACAATCCAGTAGATTCATAACAGCTCCCTGATTTAGGGTATAGTATCTTATACTGTCCAATAAGACATTCTAGGCAAGAATGAAACTCCAACTCCCCTCCCCCCACTCTGTACAATGTGAGAAAAAAAGGAGATAATGTAATATTTGTTCAATGGTGTAACTCCATGATAAGTTGGATCTTGGTACAGGTGATGATCTAGGGTATGATCATTAAACTAAGATCTATATGGAGAAGCCAGCTTTGGAATTTGATGGAAAAGCCTAAGGTATCAAGGGAGAATTAAACATTCGAAAAGGTTAGTTTTAAACATTCGAAAAGGTCAGTTATTTTTGAAGGTTCAATTATAGACAGATATTGCTTAATATATTAAGCAATGGTGTGGTGACAAAAAAAGCATTCCGGATAAGCTAGCCGATCGGTCCGGCATTGTAGAGATCGGTCCGGCACATGAGCTGGATCGATCAATATAAATATAAGAAGAATTAATCTTGTGAAGCCAGTTCTTGCATTGTAAGTTGCCGATCTGATTGAATCAATCAAAGCTTTGGTTCTCGGGGTTAAAGGTCTATTGCTACAGTGATCGATGTAATCCCAAATGAATAGTGAAAATACTGTAGCAACATATGGTCGTTGAGTATATTGAACTTATTGTATGTGATATGCATTTCTAAATTGTTCCTATGTATAAGCAAGGTGTTTGAACCATAATTGCCTAGACGTTTTTTTTTCATTGGTATCAGAGCCTAATATTAAAGATAACTCGTTTTGGTGCTAATTTGCTATCATCCATTGATGTTTTCAAGGGTGATAATAGTTTTCAGATTTGGAAACATGGAATAAGACAGATGCTTGAATTTGAGAACTTATGGCAGTTGATTGAAGGAGACAATGCAAAAGTGGCAACTTCTGTGGCTGAATCAAGTGAGAGCACAGTTCAAGAGTCGAGAACAGAAGGAGGTGGAGGTAATAGATCAAATGTAGTTTCTAAACTAACTTCTGGATTTGTTGATGAGTTAAAGGTGATGGAAGCACATGCCATTATCACAAGCAAGGTTGGAACCATCATCGTCGAATTGAGAGGCATGAATCCAAAAGAAATGTGGGAGTATTTGGTAAGTCAATATGAAGTCAAGACTTCATCACAGATAGATGTTTTGGAGAAGCAACTCAGGAAGTTGAAATTGTATGAGAAAGATAATTTGACAGATTATTTGGAAAAGTTTGATTCCATTATTGCAGATTTGGAAGGAGCTTGTGTCATTCTTAATGGGCAGTATCAGATATTATCCTTGGCCAGATCTGTGGCACATAACAGCCAGCTTGTTACCTTGCTCAGAAATGTTGCACGTACAAAGGAGCATGCAGTCCAAATGATTAGGACTGAATTTGAGCAGAAAGGTGTAAGTGTTGAAGATGAGGAGCATTCTCCAGAAGTGCTGTATGCTGGTAAGGCCAAAAAAGGGGGAAATTTTAAAGAAAAGAAGGGTCCATGCTATAGTTGTAATAAGTATGGTCATTTTAAGGCTGAATGTCCTAATGTAGGGAAAAGCATTAGATGCTTTACTTGTGATGGCAAAGATCACATAGCAGCAAGTTGTCCTAGTCCAAAGGGGACTTCAGAAAAGGCAAAAGGCAAGGAGAGATACTCAAATAATCGAGGCTCTTTTGTCAAATCAAATAGCAGTGTCAGGGGAAGAAATCTTGAGATGAACATTGTGGAAACCAATTCAAGTGAAGAGGATGAAACTGATGAAACAACAGAGGTAAGCTCTGGTCAGATTTTTTCTGTTTCTAATGAGTTAACCAAGAGCTATAACAAGTTTATAATTTTAGATTCGGGAGCTGAAAAAATAGTGACATGTGATTCAAGGTTGCTCAAAGAATGTAAGGGAGCTGGAGCTGGAGCTGGACACGTGCAATTAGGTGATGGTGCTTTGCAAAAAATTGAAGACTCAGGAGTATTAGAATTGTTTGACCTAGATGGGAAAGCTGTTAAACTTAGAGATGCGCTTTGTGTGCCATGACTTGTAAGGAATTTGATTTCCATTTGCCAATTAGTTGACCTTGGATATAAGGTGGTCTTTGAAAGACTTGATTGTAAAATCTTTCTCAATAATGAAATAAAATTTATTGGCAAAAGAGTTGGCAATTTGTTTGGCCTTGAATATGAGCAACCTGTTAGTCTGAATAATGTTGAATGTACTACAGTTAAAACCTGGCATACACGGTTGTGTCATACAAATGCTGCAAATATAGAAGTATTAGCACAAAAAGGATTGTTATCTGCAATCAAGGAACAAAGAGCAAAATTGTTGTGTGGAGGATGTATGCTTGGCAAGCAGACAAGGTTACCTTTCAGGAGGACATTTAAAAGGGCAAAGGGATTACTGGATCTTGTTCACACAGATCTCTGTGGGCCTTTGAACATAACAAGTATGGCAGGAAATAGATACTTTATGACTTTTATTGATGATTTCAGCAGGAGAACTAAATGTTATCTTTTGAAGACCAAAGATCGGGCTTTTGAAGCTCTAAAAATGTTTATAACAGAAGCTCAACTGGAGACAGGAAGAAAAGTCAAATGCATAAGATCTGACAGAGGAGGTGAGTATTTGTCATGTGAATTCAAAACTTTTTGCTAACTGTGGAATTAGGAGACAATTAACTTGCAGATATTCCCCCCAACAAAATGGAGTAGCTGAAAGAAAGAACAGGACCTTGCTTAATGCTGTGAGATCTATGTTGAAGTTTTCTGGATTACATGTATGGGATGAAGCATTAAAGACTGCTGTATTTGTTCAAAATATTCTGCCTACATCTAGTATTAATGGTGGAATACCAGAGATGTTTTGGACAGGAAAAACTCCAAGTTACAATGAATTGAGGGCTTATGGCTGCCTGGCTTATGTTCATGTTCCAAAGCAACTAAGGCAAAAGTTGGATGACAGAGCATATATAGCCTACTTAGTAGGGTATGACTCAAATTCAAAGGGGTACAGATTGTATGATCTAGCTCAAAGAAAAATATTAGTGAGCAGGGATGTAGTTTTTGATGAAGAAGAATTCTACAAAAGGATTCCTAAGGTTAATACCTATGATATGACTGAAAAGGAGGAGAAAAATGAGATCAAAGAAATTCCAAAGGAAATAGAAAAGGCAGAAGATAAAATCAGATTTTTGGATGACTCAAGTGATGTTGAAGAGGACAATATGGAAGCTGATATTGAAGGTGATAATAAAGTGCAAGCTGATACTGAACCCGAGGATACTCCAATTATGGCACAAGATCTTCCCATTGAACAACCTGCAAAAGGGGCCAAAGGACCTAAAGCCAAGATTCTAAGAGAGGAGAACAAATCGACGCTTGAGAATCTTGGAAGGAATGAACAAGATAGAAGTAAAAGGCTACATGCATATGAGTTAGAAGTTCATAATATCTTTGACATTTTGCTCTTAGAAAACAAGCAGTGCCAAAGAGTTACCTTGAGGTTGTAAATAGTAGAGATTCAATGTTTTGGTTGGAAGCCATGCAAGAGGAAATGGAAGCCTTCAAAAGAACAGAAACTTATGAAGTAGTTGACAGACCTGAAGGAAAGAATATAATAGGACGCAAGTGGATATTTAGAATAAAACCAAGCAATGATGGCAAGCTTAAGAAATTCACAGGGCTTTACTGGGACAGGACTTTGATGAGACATTCTCACCATTGGTCAAATTAAACAGCTTGAGAATTTTTTTAGCCATGGCCAATGCACATGACCTTGAATTACATCATATGGATGTGAGCAGTGCCTTTCTAAATGCAAAACTTGAAGAGGAAATTTATCTTAGACAAGCTCCAGGTTTTGAAATAGGTGACGGGGAAAGTCGAAGTCAAGAGAGTCAGATATGGTCTAAGACGGTCTCCTAAATTGAATGGTACAAATGCATGAATAATTATCTGCGAGGAGCAAGGGTTTGAAAATTAAAGTGTGATGGGAATTTATATAAATACAAAGCTGGAAAAAGACGGTGTATGATAGCATTGCATGTTGATGATAATATAATGGTAGCAAATGAAAAAGATATATTGGAGTCAGTAAAAGTTTGCTGAATAAATGCTTTAAAATGACAGACCTTGGAGAATTAAGAAGATTTTTGGGAATAGAGGTGTTGAGAGATAGGAAAAACAAAACTATAGCATTGAGCCAAAGAGGGCAGATTGAAAATATGCTTGATAGGTTTGGAATGAAGGACTGCAATGTGGCTGCCACTCCAATGATATCTGGACTCAAAATATCAAAGCATTTGTGTCCACAAAATGAAGAAGAAAGAAAACAAATGGAAGGTGTACCATATATGTCACTAATAGGATGTTTATCCTATGTAGCTAATTGTACATGCTGAGCAGATACAATCATAACCCAGGAAGAACACATTGGATTGCAGCTAAGAGAATACTAAGGTATTTGAAAGGCACAATTGACTTTGGAATAAAGTATAATTCAGATAACATGATTCTCAAAGCATTTTGTGATGCTGACTGAGGAGGGGATTAAGGAGGGGATTTAAATCAAAGGAAATCCACATAACACTACTAGGAGGAGCACCAGTGTCCTCGAAATGTAAAAAGCAAGACAACATAGCTCTATCTACTGCAGAAGCAGAATATAACTCAGCTTGCTTGATTGCTAAGGAGATTGTATGGGAAAGAAGACTTTTGAATGAGTTGGGATGTTGCCAAAGTTTGCCTACAGTCTTGTTTTGTGATAGTACGAGTTGCATAGCAATGACTAAAAATTCTGTTCTTCATGAAAGAACAAAACATATAGAAATGGAATTGCACTTTATTAGGGATTTGATCTCCAAAAATGTGTTACAGTTAACTTATATACTCTCTGATGAACAAGTAGCAGACATACTGACCAAAGCTCTACCTGTTAGCAGATTTGAAAAACTCAGAAGATCAATACAGTGCTGTAAATCAGAGAATATTACATGAAGGGGAAGTATGTGAGAAAAAATCATGTAATATTTGTTCAATGGTGTAACTCCATGATAAGTTGGATCTTAGTACAGGTGATGATCTAGGGTATGATCATTAAACTAAGATCTATATGGAGAAGCCAGCTTTGGAATTTGATGGAAAAGCCTAAGGTATCAAGGGAGAATTAAACATTCGAAAAGGTTAGTTTTAAACATTCGAAAAGGTCAGTTATTTTTGAAGGTTCAATTATAGACAGATATTGCTTAATATATTAAGCAATGGTGTGGTGACAAAAACCGGATAAGCTAGCCGATCGGTCCGGCATTGCAGAGATCGGTCCGGCACATGAGCTGAATGGATCAATATAAATATAAGGAGAATTAATCTTGTGAAGCCAGTTCTTGCATTGTAAGTTGCCGATCTGATTGAATCAATCAAAGCTTTGGTTTTCGGGGTTAAAGATCTATTGCTACAGTGATCAGTGATCGATGTAATCCCAAATGAATAGTGAAAATACTGTAGCAACCTATGGTCGTTGAGTATATTGAACCTGTATTGTATGTGATAGGCATTTCTAAATTGTTCCTATGTATAAGCAAGGTGTTTGAACCATAATTGCCTAGACGTTTTTTTCTTCATACAAGAGTTGGACATACAAAACCATGAATTATCCGCATTGCCCTGCAGCTGAATGAAACTCCAACTCCCCTCCCCCCACTCTGTACAAGAGTTGGACATACGAGTTCTTGGTTTTTTAAAGACATCCATACTCTTAGTCATTTCTGCCAAATAAATAGAGATCCATAAATCATAGTTAGAGTTTATGCTTTGAGGCAATATGGATCAGAATTCCATAAAGCATGAACTTAAAATGCTATACAGTATTACCTGCAATTATGTGGTCGACAATGAGTGTAAACAGCTACATGAATAAAAACCCCCAACTCCTGGGTGTATCCACCATATTTGACTCGTAAATTCTTATAGCCTCTTGCATCGTGGTTGAATTCCTGAGTAGCTCAGCTCTCTTCTTCCCAGAAGGATGTGTAGACAGATACTGTACATATTCTGGAACTTTTGCTACCTTATCAAGCTTCTCATAAACTGAAGGAGCAACACGTGGATCGTATCCAGCTGCAGCCATTGTAAGCAATCCAATGCGATCTGCCTCCACCTCCATTCTACATAATGATAATCAATGTTAGACTTGGTAAATGATGCAGGTCTCCTTCTAGGAGTTGAATTTTTAAATTTGAGCAGGCATTTTTATCTTTACTGTATTTGCCATAACAGTGAGCACGAAACTGCTAAGCCTATATCTGTTCATTGGAGCAATTGGCTGGTTGATGGATATACAACTGCAGATACTGAATACATACCAAAATGCCCATAATCTTTGTTCCAATTGTAGAAGGTATGCCAATGCTAATTTCCAGATCCAACTGGAAGAGGTTTCTTTATTATCTCTTCTCTCTCCTGTCCTCTAAGGCTCAAGCTCCTTCCAAATTCTTCTTCTTACTTAAACAATATTGCAGATATCCATTAGGGTTAGCTCCACGTTCTTGACTTCTCGGCAGCATTGAAACCTAAGCTTAGCGATGGAACATGGTCCATATCCTCCTAAGAGGTGCCCTTCAATTTTTTCAGATCCAGTCAACAAATTAGTCCAATGTGCTCACCATTAGGTTTTACATCCATTTTCCCATACAAGAAGGTATCATGACTGATACATTCCTCAACCAGCTTTCAACCTGGCAGCCTGGCTGGTTGTAACCCGCAGTCGATTTACGAAAGATAGAGCACTCTAAGCGCCGGAGCAAAACTGATGCACCCGAAGCCACTAAGTTTGGGTTCCTCAAAAAATTGTAACTAAAAGGTAATTTTTCCACTCACGGTTGGAACAATTAGCTATAATGTCATAGCCAAAACAAATACATCTAAAGTAGTCAATTCGTACCTTCTTGAGAATGGAAGCCTTAATAACAGGTCTGCCGCGGTTCCAATTACACCAGGCATATTCAAAACAGCAAGTGCCATAAGTTCAAAGGAAACTAAAAAGATACTCCTAGTAAGGGTTTCAGCAGTGTGTCGTGCCAAAGCATGTGCAATCTGCAATTATTTAAGCTACAATGCAATTAGAAAGAAATATACAAAACAAAGTTCTCAAGAAGGCAACCAAGGTGCATTTCCTAAACGAATAGGCTGGTGGACAAACACATTGAACTCAATTTGAAGGACAAGGTAAGAGTCCTTGTTGGAATGCAATCTTGCTAATTTTGAATGCAATTACAGCTAGAAGGGAAAAACTTATATGGCGAGGCAATACAACAAATTCTAGGGCGTTACACTGGAAACCAAGACAGTGCAATCGCATTCTCATGGCTAAGAACCGTAGCTACTTCAGCATCTGTGCGAAAAGCATTTAGAATACCTGTGAACACCACAATTTTCCCACCAGGCAGACAAAATGCATTACATATATCGGCATTTACCACCACAACTTCCCATTGCATTCCCTGCAAATGGATGGTGTTTCCTTGCCTGCCTTTACTTGCACCCTTATGTCTACTTTGTTCAACCCAAGCATCATCGAGTGCTTCCTCCCTTCTCCGAATACTTTCAGAGGATTCATTGCCTCTGTCAGAAACATCTGCAGTTCGCTCACATCCTCGTCTCCACGAATATCAGCATTTCCAGCATTTTTACGCCCATATTCAATTTGTCCCCAATCTTGTGCTTCAATTCCTGACATAGAAGCTTTAATAAGTTTTTCTGCCATTTGATGTACGCGGACAACAGCAGGATGGTACGGTGGTAATATTTTGTTTTTCACTTGTTTCTTGAACTGCATATGAGAAGCGCAGTATTATTTAATCACTATGCCTTTCTTATAAGCCATGAAATGCAAGTCATAGAACAAAATAATTTCATTCAGCTAGGATAAATGGAAGAACAAAATGAACATAAGAAACATTAAAAGAAAAAAAACGGTAAGCATAACTTCAAATAACTATCCACATGACCTGCCACTATTATCACAGACACTCAGCAACGTACACTGCTTCATACAGCTGAAGTACATCCCTATATCTGGGCCAGAGGAATCAAACATGGGTAGTGAAAATGTGAATGGAGGAATGTACATTCTATAGCTGGTAGTTACTTCCATTCATTGTGCAAAAACAGCTCTTACAAGTCTGACAAGAGATTTTACTGCTACACAATTATATCGTGAGTTTAAATGCATATTTTGAACATCATATAATGCAGAGCAAAGAAGTTTAAGTAAAAGGTCTAAAACCACAAAATCTGGTGAACTCACATCCTGAAAGGTCATCTCACCCAGCCTTCTCTCTGTCTCTGGCGAGATTAGCACAAAATGTTTGCGTTTTGTATAAGGAACTACCTCCAAGTGGGTATAATAAATAACTCCCAGCCCTCCAGATGCAAAAAGTATCAGATACAATAGTTTCTGAGAAAATGCTCCCCGCTCTTCCCCCTTGAACCAAGAATCTGGGCCCCTTGCCTTGAAGTGCTTTACACCATACTTGTCTACATAATAACCTCTCCACAGAGGACGCGCGTTTCTACCGATTACTAGGGCTGCTTGCTGCAACTGTATTTTTCTGCCTCCGATCATCCCTGGTGCATGTCTACTCAAAACTCTGTTCATGTCATATGTTTTAGTATTTGTCTGCTTATATTTACAAGCACTGTGTCCATGCCTAAGCACGTTAAGCTTTTGAAGAATATCAGTTTTGAAAATTGAATTGGCCCCTGTGACTTTTGCCTGGAATTCCCATCCTGAAGATTGGCCATTGTGAGATCCCTGCCATGTTCTAACAGGAATGCCTCCGATTTCGGGCTTCGTCGAGTCACTGTAATGAAACAAACTCTTGAATTGCCTAGCGGCTCGGGAAAGGGTCTCTTTGAGCTGGGCCTTGGCCATGGCGCACTTACGAAACATCTGCAACTACGAGAACATCAGACCATATGTAGAAAGGGGGCATACGTGCTGCTGTCTGCTATGAAAAGCTAGCAAGGTGCTGTCGCAAGAATTGAAATGAATTGAATTGTAAGGGTAGCACTGGATTCCCGGTTATCCAGTCCCAATTGTGCTACCCTTAGGGAGCGCAAGATCCGGTTACTATCTGTGCAGCCGGTGCTGAAGCATGAAGAACGGAAATAGGAAGGGGCGACGTGGATGCCTGAGAATGCACCACCGGAAATAGCAGCGACCCAACTGTGATATTGAATTGAATTGTGCAGATGTGTTTTTTTTGTTGGGTTGCCCTAAGGGACGGGTTTTGCTCATTTTGTGTGGCTGTGATTATAACTTGTATTATGGATTTTGGGCCGTCAGATGACAGCCATTTAAAAAAAAAGACAATGGTCCAAAAGTCAAGATGCTCTCTAAGAGCATCCCTGCCCTCCATTTCAAGTCCTTTACAAGTCATACCTGGCTTGTTTGACTTGAACAAAAATACATGCAACTATAAATAAAACCATGGCGTATTCTCCAAAGAATACTGTTATACCTGCAGATCAAATATCAGGCCTGAGCCTGGGGAATCGAACCCCAGCAAGTAACCACAGCTCAGCCGAGCATAAGAGAGCTCCAAGTAATGGAGCTCCCTTATGCAAGGGGGCCAATGCCCCACTGGAATAAACACTGTCAGAAATATAAACAGAAACAAAATGTCCAATTATCAAGCAAACAAATGTCAAATATTTACATTGAAATACCAAAGATACGTAGCCACATGGCGTAAATAGTTCGGGATCACAACAACATATAAGTTCATCACACATAACCGGATAACCGTGATGCAAGTTCAACACAAAGCTTCTCAATTCCCGGTCGGCCCGTAGCTAGCATGCCCGATGAGCCGATTGCCGGGCGTGATCTCCTGTCGGTCGAGAGCCCTTGCCAAGCTCATGTGTGAGCGAACACATGCACGATTCCCAAGACACCAAGACGGTCCCATTGCACGCCAGATAAGGCGTAATTTATAGCAACATAGAAGCTTCCTATCCGCCTTCTCGGGATCCTCAATGAGGTTTTTTATCCCGCGGCGCCCGCACCAACCTCCCAACACAATGCTAGTCACAAATTCCTCAAAGAAGAAAGACTTCCTCACTTTCGAGGATAAGCATGCGGGTTTGGATGAGAATCATCAATGGTAGAACTGGATGATATCGGGACCAATACTAACAACCACGGTGGGGTCTCATCCATGGTGTCGCCATTTCCATCCATTTCTCAAGAAGACCCCGCACAAATCTGTACCAACCATAAACCGTAGAAAATACAACAGCGGATAAATACAAAAGACTATACAATCGTACAAGAAGGAACCACATGAAAGAAATCAACCCACCGCCATGGTGTGGGTCCCCTCGTGGTACACAGGGGATATAGTCCGCACCAACATCGTGGATATCCGCCCGAGCTAAAGGTTCTCTCATGCGCATCCTCAAAGTTTGAGTCCCGTTCGCCTCTCCGGAATGGCATCATCCCAATAGCGCCTTCTACCGTGCCCATTCCTCTCAACAGAACAAACCCCTCGGAAGGATAACCAAAGATAATAGTTCTTATGTCAAGGCGCAACGGCCCGGAGATTAAGCAACACTCTCCATGCTGCCTCACTCTGTGTTCATTCACATGGGCGAAATTATGAGGAATAATCCAAGAACTACTTAATGTGTATTTTCCGGACCTCAACATCCTCGCACAAAGTAAAGGTCGGGCTTGGGGATAGTCTCCACGACCCCATGATACATCACGTAATGGCATGCCTTATTTAAAAGATTCCTATTATCCAAGACACACAACCCTTTAGTATCACCTGCACCCCACCTTAAATAAAGATCCTTACCTTTTTCAATCATAGATTCAGAGATATTGTGCATATGACAACTATAGTGAACTTTTCCAAAATCTTTCATACAATATCCTACCATTCCCTCAAAACAATGCACCTTTATTATTTTTCAAAAGCTTTGCAGACCAACACCACGCCAGCAGGCTTGGGAGACCAGTTGAAGTCTTTTTTGATAGCATCATTCAAGGCCTTAGGACTTCTGAATCGACCTCTCAAAACACCCTGAACATGTAAGTGATCAGCCGAGGAGCCCCTTTCCAAGGCTACTGCCCCTGCTAGACATTTGGAGTCACAAAATCGACAAGGGGCATCATAGAAAGATTTGGGAACATCTTGTCCGTAAAGGCCTAAAGTAATGTAAACATCAATTGAATCCCAAACGGGCTAGTATCCGCAAAGGGATAGAATCGCTAGCCTCAGGCGGATGAGCAGCCATAGAGGCCATCGAACCGGGATGGAAGATTTGCATGCCCAACCCTTGCCCTCCCGGCCTCCTTCTTAAAGACATCTCAAGCAAATGTAATCGAAAGAGGTAAAACACACGCACCAGCGCTAACTCACCGCAGGAAGACGGTAAATCGAAATCGTAAGCCCTCGCAGGAAGATAAGCCAACATGCCGATCCCTTTCCCCGCCCATCCTCCCGATTTAGCAAGCAGCGCCAAGTGCTGGAGCGCCCGGGAAGGCCGCGCCTCCCCCCGACCTAGGGAAAAAAAAATGGATCTGTATGCGTTCGCAACCCCTGTCTTTCTCTGGTATTCATACGGTTTGGTATACGAATACCACCTATTAACCTTAATAAATCATATGTTACAAAAATACCAAATTTGATTGTTGCAAGATTATAGCGAGAGATTTCTTTGGGGCCGTCGGACCTCAAAGTGTCATGGAAGGTCGATTTGGGCCCTCGGGGCAAACATGCCTCATATTTTTCCTTTCTAATAATTCGGTAAGCCAAAACACATCTAAGAAGTTCATAGTGGAAATTTAGATTCGTCCAAGTAATATCACAATTCTTATAATTCTTAGGGGATATGTCAATGATATTTCATATCCTCAAAGCCTAGCTATAGACCCAAAAAAGAAGATGGGGTCAAACAAGTTTTTCCACATGCCATGCGTATCAACAACCCACCGCAGAGCTCTATGATTGGGGCCATCAGCCATCACCACATTTGTTCCCGCACGGTCGAAATTGTCCTTTCTGCATGGGGGTCGAGGGGTTTGGGGCCCTGTCGCCTCTTTGTTGGCACTGGAATGACTTGGAGCAAAAAGTAAGGCATTTTTGGCACGGGCACTTGGGGTGAAACCTTCAGTCCCCTATCGCATTCTCACGCAGAAATGGATTCTTGCCGCTTCGGTGGGCAGCCCTTGATAGACACATCGCCTATTTTCGAAAAGTGGTTACTATGGGTGATGCTTTCGGCCTCGCGACTGGCTTACACCAGGGCCATGGGTCCGCTAGCCGCTTAGGGCCTGTTGGAGGGGTAAGAGAGATGGGTTCGCCCAGATGGAACGTCGGCGTGAGCACAGATGCGTTGGGGTGGGCACCGTGATCGTGATGACACCGGGGAGTACCTAGGCGCTTGTTTCCTTGGCAAGCTCTGGGACCCCTGGCTCTAGAGCGCAGTCAAAATGGCCCATTACAAGGAGCACATCAACCCCAGTGGCAGGGGGGCCCGCAGCTCTACCTGCGTTCCCACCGCCCACAAAAGCACGACTCATTGCCTCCATTCGCCTGACAGTGCCCACCATCTTCGCGATCGAGATCCGGGCAGTGGATTGGGGAGCCCCGCCGTGACGCTGTCGATGGCCGCCAAACGGGTGCCATTGAGGATGAGTCTCACACTTTCCGTGAGTTGCCCAAATGGGTCTCACCGGGCCGATATCGCCCCCTAGTACGGCCGGATTGCATTTGCCGTGATGAACACACCGCCAAGACGCGCCCCGGGGTCGCATATTCGAGGTAATCGGACTGCGAGGTCACCTTTGCCCCCCTTGGCCGCCCGCTAATTAGGCACTACGGTGTGGTGCATGACTCATATATTTTGGGTGTTTCGCATTTTATATGTTAGGATTAGTTTGTCGCCAGGCCGATTGTCGCCACGCATTTTTCCTCGAAAACCCTTCGGGGGGTTTTTAACCCGCAAGAATCCGCTTTGTCGCGTTTTGTATTGGGTCCCATAGACCGATTGGTCTCCTCGTGGACGATAAAAGTACCTTCCTTCCTTCCTTCCGTAAGATTTTAGGGGCATGGTACAAAAGTCAACTATGAAGTCAAGCAAAGGGGGAAAAAGGAGAATAGAATAGAATAAAGTTTTTATCGTCCACGGAGGCCAATGGCCTATCCAAGGAAGCCAGAACTGATAAGGAGAGGGAGGCTTTCCCGCCATTATAAAAAAGCAAGGTAATCTTCTTTATTACAAGAATAAGTTATGTGTCACCAAGACGCCGGTTCGTAGTTAATTCTCCATTCTCCATGACACACATAACAGTCCTATAGCGGGACATGCGAGATTTACGAAGACATATTTTAAGATCCGCTCCAGCTATTTTTGGCCAGGGATGAAGAAACACATTGCCCGATACATTAAGCAATGTCAGATATGTCAGCAAACAAAGGCGGAATAGTTACGCATCTTAGGGGAATTGCAACCCTTAAATGCTTCTAATGCAAAATGGGAAGTCATTACCATGGATTTCATTGTGGGGGGGCTTTGATGTCTTGATGGTGGTGGTCGACAAACTTTTCAAAATGGCGCACTTTTTGCCATGTCGGACCACAAATACTACATTAGATACCACCTTGTTGTTTACGAAGGAGGTGTTTCGCCTTCATGGGATGTCCCGTAACATCATATCGGACCGGGATCCTAAGTTTGTTAGCGCATTTTGGAAGGATTTCTTTAGCACTATTCAAACTAAGCTTGCCATGAGCACGGCTTATCACCCGCAGGTGGATGGCCAAACAGAGTGTACCAACCGCATAACCGAAGATATGCTACGTAACTATGTCTGGAACAAGCAATCCCAATGGATAGATTATATCCATTTGGTGGAGTTTGCGTATAACAGTACTAAACAGGAGTCTTCAAGGATATCTCCTTTTATGATCAATTATGGCTATCAATGCCTTACTCAGACACGTGGCATAATCCGGTCTCTAAGGTGAAAGTGTCTCAAAAATTGCTTACAGATATGCAAGCCCTAGTCGAGGAAGTTCGAGGGTATTTGTTAGCTGCCAGAGCACGGCGAAGAACCTTGCCAATCGGCATCAGACACCACGAGAGTTTCAAGTTGGTGAGTCCATATCGCTAAAGATCAAGGTGAAGCAGGCCAAACTCAAAATTGGCAATCGCAAGAAGCTTGCACCTAGATGGGCGGGACCCTTTGAGATAATCGAGAGGATAGTTCCTCAGACCTACCGGTTGAATCTACCCACGCATTTGAAGGTCCATGTGAGCTTTCTCAAGAAGCATAACTCTGATCCAGAGATCCTTGACACAATGACACTTCTGGAGATGACGGAATCAATTGGAGATTGTGCCTGAGGCTCTCCTTGATCATGCATATAAGCAAACCCGCAGAACTTATATCTTGCAATATTTGGTTAAGTTGAAACACTTACCGACAGAGATGCAACCTGGGTTCTTAAAGTGGATTTGGACAAGGATTACCCAGACTTTATGCGAGAATGCCAGGGCCAAATCTTTCATGATACAATCAACTCCAACCCTAATGGTAAGCGTTGTGTTATGGGTCCGACAGGGATCATATCAGAGTTGATTCGACAGGGATCATTTCAGGGGTTGGGTTACATGCATCCTAGATGGGAAATTGGGCATATAGGCATTCTGATAGGACGCATTCATTTATGGCTATAATACGAACATTGCCATTCCTTACGCCGAGACGAAATGCAAGCCTTAGGCGTGATAGGATTTTCTTCATTCATATTTCTTTTTCTTAAGGGGGTGGTCCCTTCAACCACACTATTTTAATTATTGTATAGGTACTGATGTATTGTAATTCTGCAGGCCAGTAAAGCACAATTTCATTATTTTTGGACAATACCTGAATTTATGGACCATTTTTTAAATTCTCGCATCTCTATGTCTATCTCTATGTACTCACTAGCGGTCATTGGCTTCCATCTCCCACGTCAGACACAAGACGTCATCTTGGCATAGGTTTATCCTTTCACGGACCAATGCTCCTCGCGGTGATGTTTGGCGCTTTGTGGTACATGACTGGTCATTCTCAAACTCAAAAACCAGAGGCCCAATGTGCCTAGTCAACCTCTCGTCATCATCAAAGATGTGCATATGTTGAAATATGTAAAAGATTGAAATCACATTATTTCTGTTTTGTATAAATGAATCGTCCAGTTGCAAGAGAAATCTCACGGTAAGAACCTCATGGATGGCTCGTCAAATGGACATTCATGTTCTTACAGTGAGACCGTCGGTATGGACAATAGATAGTGTCAACTTCGATGAATTCAGCTTCTTGTCAAAAAGTCCGGTAGCTCAACTCTTTGATGGCACATATACTTTTGTCATTGTAGTAGTCCATATATAATGAAATAGTCCAAAAATGAATGTTGAGATTGCGAGGCAGATGGAACCCTTGGGTGTCGAACACACCCATAGTATTCAATCCTAGAAGCAGTTCACATACTGTAACATCCGGATCTGCAAAGGATACGAAACCCTTCTCCAAAGGTATTGTGATGCCATACCTCTATTTATGGGCATTTATCCTCTTCTAGAGTGTATGACCTTGACTTCAAACACCCCTTACACTGTGTTCATATCTGCACATCAGCGAACGATATATCATTACAAATTGGGCGCTCGCCTCGTTTCCAAACACAAAACACATATAAAAATTATATCAAAACTTAGGTGAAATTGCATAAAACAAAACAGAGAGAAAGAGAGAGAGATTGAGCCTCAGCCCAATTTGATAAGCCCAAATTGGGATTTTGTGCATCCAAATTGGGCGGGCGCCCAATTTGAGGTCTCCCCATCCCCCGTTTTTTTTTTTTTTTTTTTTTTTTTGCGCTGGGGTGGAAGCTGCCCATTTGGGCTCCCCATGTTTGTCGCCCACCCTGCAAGCTCCAAATTGGACCCCCAAACAACCTGCCTAACAACTTTGGGCCACCAAGTTGGGTGCGTGCTGAGCCATATATGTTCGTTTCCAAGCACCCCATCTGACAACAACAATATTTATACATGTCTAATACAAACTCTACCACAACTAGTTATGTGATTTCAAATAACAAAAACTCTTACCTCATCTTCAAGCCTGCAGATGGGCTCATCACCTCATGATCATCATGTCACTGCAGGCTGTAATAAGCTTACAGAAACATGGGTACTTAGATTTTCATTAGCCGGAACGTTGAATGACACATTAGAGTTACATTAAAAATACTCTAGAATTGCAAGAAAATGGCAGCAAAACATGGAAGTACTAGCGAATTACACTAGCGCATCTACATACTAATGAAAACATGAAAATTTACTGTGGGAGGCAAAGCCTAGTTGAGAGCCGCCCCACAAGCCTAGTTGAGTGCCGCCCACAAGCCTAGTTGAGGGTTGCAATGACAGATGGCGAGATGCCCGGAGGCAATATTGAGTTGGGGGGGGGGGAATTTGAATTTGAATTTGAATTTGAATTTGAATTTGAATTTGAATTTGAATTTGAATTTGAATTTTGACAACCACGTGAAAGGTCGACGTGGCCACTTTAATTTGAAATTTGAACTGCTCATGAAAAGGTGGGTTTATTTTGTGACGCATTATGGGCCCACTAAATATGCCCTATACCTTTTACTACATTCCACGTGTCCATCATGCAGGCAGTCTTTTTGGACTTGTTTTTGCTCATGTTAAGACCTCATTTGGAAGGTGCAAGATCATCTTTTCTTCCTCCTCCATTCTGTGGTCCTCCTTCAGCAGGGCGCCTATCATTTAGAAGACATTTTGAAGTGTTTTTGCATGTTCAAGACTGCCAAAAGGTAGGCGCATCTCCTTTGTTTATTGTTTTCTATTCTTTTCCTATAGATGTCCAGATCTCCATTGCATTTTGGCATGCATTAAATGTTAAATGGATGGTATTGTGTGCACGATAAATGTTAAAAGTCTGAGGAGGATACCATCTTAGGTAAAAGACATCAAACACATGAATAATGATAATGATAATTAAATAAAAAATGAAAGATTGAAGCATGAGCTAACTCAAACGTTTGATGGACATGAGAAACAATAAATTAAATCTTTTAGATTGGAAAGTGTTGAATGAATGATTGAAGTGTGCTCCGGAGTCGTCCGAAACGATATTTATATCTAGCATACTGAGTACAAATGTATGAAGAAACTAAATAATGTGCACAAATTTTTTTTAGTACCTTTACTTTTATATCTTGTAGGTCATTTATATATAAAAATTGTGCGGGCGCCCAATTAACTTAATGTTTCTTGATATCTGCCAAGCATATTTTTAACTTGATTCCTGGCATATTTTTCCTTAGAATACGCATCCAAATTGGGCGGGCGCCCAATTTTGCCTCCCCAATTATAATGGTGGTAATTCGATCTCTCCATGCCAAGGCACATTTTTAACCTGATTCCTAGGGCACATTTTTTCTTATACTGGGCATCGAAATTGGGCGGGCGCCCAATTTTTCTCACCAAATTCTCTTATACTAGGCATCAAAATTGGGCGGGCGCCCAATTTTGGTAGTAACATGATGTCCGCTTTTGCGTAATGCCGCACACGCTGCGCCCGAGGGGTGAATGAAGGCACATTTTTCTTAGACCGAGTCATCTAAGCTCAATTTGCTCGCCTAATTTGATCTTTGAACTCATCATGCATGCATTAGGCATATCGATAGCATATCGATAGCTTCATCCCATAGCATATCCGATTTCACCTCCTTGTTAGCTTCTTTGCTTTACTAGTTAACCCCGTTACTTTGCCAAAAGCCCGATCTAGAGGACAAAATTCATCACCGGCCCAAAGATTAGTCTCATTCTCTGCTGAAGCCAAAATTCACGCCTAAGCCAAGATTAGTCTCATTCTTCAAGAAGGCAAAGCCAAAGATTCTCTCGCCAAAGCCACCGCACCAGAAATGAAACAAAGGATATTCCCCGGCTAAAAGAAACAAAACTTCGATGAAGCAAGGGATGCAAATACAAGAAGAATCGCTCCAAAAATGCGGCAAACTTCGATGAAGCGGGATGCAAATGCAGAAAACTTGTTCCATCAGAAAACCGGATGAGGAAAAACAAGACCCTCGCCAGCGATGTTGTCTCCGCTCCAAACTCTCTATTGCAAAGACCCTCTATTGCACATCCATCCCCTCGTTCTATCGAAAATCACAACGCCCTCTCCTTTTTCTTTCTTACGCAAGCATCCCCCCGCCATAGCTCGTTGCCCAAAATCCGCGCCATGAAACCGCCTCGCTTTCGCAAGAATCTCCCCGCCATAGCTCGCCTCCCCGCAAGCATCCCCTACCATAGCTCGTTGCCTGAACCGCCGCCATGAAATTGCATGCAAGCATCGTGAGCCATAGCCCTTGCCATAGCTCGAATCCCTTGCCATACTTCCCATTAGGGTTAGCCATTAGGGTTAGGTTAGGGTTAGGTTAAGATAGGAAATGGATTATTTGTAAACTTTCTTTACTTATGCAATGCTTTTTTATCTTATCTAATGGAATTCTTTTCGTATATTGCTCCTTTATGGAACACACTTACACAACATTAAATCTGTCATCAGACGTGAAGCTAGTCTTAAATACGGCAGTCGCTCAATTTCACACTTGTATGTCCCTCTCCATAACCTATTACAATACAAACATTTACATGAGTATATGCAGGAAAACAACATTATTCCCATAAGAGCCTAGAATAATCTCCCAGCTATGAGGAATTGCAATCACATAACATGCAGGTGGATATTTGAAACTTTAACATTGTCAATAAGATTAGCTTTATACTTTTAATTGCTATCTGGGAACTTTGGAAACTGTCTGATGTCTTAATGAAATTATGTAAAATTTAATACCCCAAAGTTGTTCTTCTTCATCATGTTGTGCACAATACACTACATTTTGTAGATGTCGTAGTCATCTTGGACATATGGACCCCAAACTAAGATTCCTTTCACCTTTCTTCATCATCATTTGTCTATGTTGGACGTGCTAGTCCTTGCCCATATGACAAACAGTAGCACTGGGCCTGCCTAATTTTGTCGCCTCAAAATGGAATCATGCTAACATATTCCATTATTTTGCTCCTAAGAACCCTGTATTCTTAACATTAGCTACCATTTGAGACACATATGGACTTGCGAAAAGTCCATATATAATGAAATTGTGCTTAGTAGCGCGTACTGACGTACTGCAAACCACCTTGGCCCTCACTCTGGGGCTATTTCTTGTTATTTAACTGTTATTTTGTATGTGTGTTGTCCATCGTCGGGGAACTTTAGTCCTACAACAACTTTATGTAATCCTGTATTACTTCAGCAAGTAAATTTATATTTTATATTCTTAGTAAATTAACACCAATGCTGAGAACAACATCATTCCAAGGAGAATATGACGTTTCATGTATTTATACGGTATACGTATACATACTATGGCACATCACCAAGGTATAAGTAGACCCTTATGGGTCAATAGGGGATAACTTGGGTTAGGCTAAAAGGGTTTTTAGTAGCTGCTAAAATATTAGTGAGTAAATAACCTAATTAGGCTAATTAAGTTACTAATCAATAAAAGTCAGCCAACTAGGCAGTGCCACCTGGCCCAAATCGATTGGCCAGGGGGAACTTGCTATGTTTGGAGGGCAAATTGGGACCCTACTCCAATTCTGCCCCAAATCGATTTGGGGAGAGTTGGAGGAAGGAGGAGCTACCAGTTGTTGCAACCAGACTTGAAGAATGGAAGCCTTTCGTGACAATGGCTTTAGCCAAGAG
Organism: Isoetes taiwanensis; assembly: GCA_021234155.1. NCBI lineage: Eukaryota > Viridiplantae > Streptophyta > Lycopodiopsida > Isoetales > Isoetaceae > Isoetes > Isoetes taiwanensis. The sequence continues at coordinate 16,675,825 of JAJEKV010000009.1, read as the reverse complement.
ACTGGTTAGTCCCTAGATAGTCCAGGCTTCCAGCCTAACCTTTCTGGATTAGATGGAATGGTTAATTTCTCTTTTATGTATTACTATGACGATGATGGATACTTTGATTATGATTGTGTTCTCTCTTTCTGTTTCTCCTGTGTGTTTGGGGTTAAGGGAGGGTAGAGACTTGAAAGCGTCCTAGAAGTAAAGATGTCTCTAGCTAGAACCCTTAAGACCCAGTATATGCAGCCTGTGCACAAGAGCCCACTTGGCTATGGATGCTATATCGTGATTCAACACTAGATAACAGCTACAATGGTGAAACGTGGGTGTAGTCTTGCCTAGCGTGGCTACAAGACTCCTACATTATGTGCTAGGCTTATAGTCACTTCGTGGTTGGGGCGGGTATGGGTCCGACACCTCCTAGGTTGCAAAAAAGTGCCTATATGGACGTCCTGGGCTCGATGGGTGCGCCGAGGTGGCCCATGGATTTTTGGGGGTTCAAGTCGGGTACGAATGCGGGGGTCTCTAAGGAGGCACGCATCCTCTAGTACATCCAGGGATCTATTGTGGCCGGGAAGGGAATGCCTCTCTGACCTGCCTCATCGGACCGGAGAGATGTAACCCGGAGTAGTCTCATAGGGTGATCCCATGAAATTGCGTCTCCCGAAGGCTACAATCATGCCATAGCATGTTTTAGCCTATCTGCAAAGTGTGCACAAGAGGGGCGGATGGAGTGGACTACCCTAGCCATTGTTCTATGCCAGCCAATGCCATGTTATACCTCTATCTGCTGATATTTTGAGGCCCTGACCGTCAGTCGACCCCATGGAGTCTGAGCCTAGGGTAGAGCCCTTTTTTATAATATATTGCTTATGTTATCTTGTATTTGTGTTACCATGTAGACGACGACGATGGATGGACCACCCTTTGTGGATGTATATTATTTGAGCATGATTGATGTGCGCTAACATGTATGTACACTTACGCTGTATAGGATTCCCATAGAGGACGTGGGACGAATGACACCTCCGTGTTCCTCACCCGGACACTTGGCCATCCCAAGTGGTCCGAGTTAGACGGAGGGCCTTTCCATGGTGATGTAGTTGCCAGGGGAGGGGAATTCCCCTTATTTGTACGATGGGAGCATCGTATAGATTCTGGAAGCATCACAATATTGAGCAGGTCTTAAAAATTTTTTGAGATTGGCATTAGGAGTTAGCAGAATGCGATCTCATGCCTTTGAAAGGGGAAGCGATCCTTAGATGCATTATCTATTTTAAGAAGGTGTTACTCATGGATGACACTAGAATTACACGCAGGGCTTTGTTAGCTAGCAAGGAGAATGGCTTGTTTCAAAATGTCAAGAAGTGGCTCAATAAATGGGATATACAATGGATGAAGTGGTCTTAGTAAAATATGATTTAAGACAATGGATATCCAGGAAGGTAGATAAGAAGATGTGGTCGCAGCACAAGACCAAAATGCTTTTGTATAAGCTGAATATTAATCCCACGTTGGAAATGGCAGAGCACCTGAAAGAAAATATTTCTATCCAAAAAAGATATGCTATTTACAGGATTCGGCTTAGTTCACATCATTTAGGTGTGGAAGTGGTAGATGCGGACATATTATTCCTAGAGATCAAAGATACCGTAAACTATCTGGGGAATATAAAGTAGAGGATGAGCACCATGCATGGCTTCAACGTGATAAGTTTGGAATACACTACGAAGATCTACCAACCTTTTTCACCCTAAACGGGCAGATGGGAAGTATTTGATTGAGCTTTTATAGTACAGAGAAGTTTGTATGCATAATCATAATGTTGATCATAATGACAGATTGAGTGAGAGTGATGAGCTAGATGAGGACTCAGAAACTCATCTATTGTTTTACGATGACATTTAAAATTGTCGTCTAATAGGCCTTCGAGGCCTCCCATAGACGTAATACACTTTCTTCTTCTTTCTATAGACTTGCTGGTCCCTATGGATGTTAAAATTCAATTCAACTCAATTCAATTTTGGAATCTTCATATACCTTGCATTCTAGCTTTTTATAAGCATACGACCGTTTTGACACATGGCATGTAATGACAACATGGATACTTCATGGTGACTCATATGGAGGAGAGTAGAGCAATGATTCTATAGTGGTGCCTACAAAATTAGCTATAAAAATCTTAAAAAATCACACCACTTTAGAGAAACATACTTCCTAAAAAAACACCTCATTAAAAACTACACTTACTTACAAACCATACCTCCAAAAATTACACCTTTTTAAAAACAGCAGCATTTCAAAAAAAAACAAAAACTGCACTTTTTTTAACAAAAAATATATCTCCTTAAAAACCACACCTCAATAAAAACTAAACCTCTTAAAAACACCCCAACTCCTTAAAAAAACAATAATGCACGTTTCTTGTCCACTTAAAAAACATCATCATCAATTAGTAAAACCATACCTCCACAAATCTACATATAGGATTTTTTGTGATCTTTGAATAAAGTACACGTGGACTTAAAAATTAAAGTTTTCAACAGTGGACCAAAAATTGGGGTCAGTGTGTTTATATCTGCTTAGTGTTGACATCTTAAATCCATAATGAATCGAAAAAGAGATAAAAGTGAACTGCATGACCATCTATTTATTGATTTCATATTGCATCAAGGCACTTTCTACAAGAGTACTGTTTTTTCCAATGAGCATTGTTTTTATGGCTAACCCTTGGTCGATTCTATGCAGCTTTGCTAGCTATTCTTGTACTGTTTGTTGTTGAAGTTTCATTAATAATTTATCTATTGGTATTTTTTTGAAGGTGACAAACTTTATTGAAACTCAAGCCAAAAGCCGTGTACAAAATGCAGAGGGCGGAATAAAATCTCGAGGGATAGTCATGATCCACCGAGTAGAACCACCACCTATGCATAAGATAAGCATCAACCGCCGCTTATGTGAGCAAGCGAAGAGCAATGGTAGGCCTTAGCAATTCTAGCTTGTGCGTCCTGGAGGACAACTGCAGGAGGAATATCCAAACCTTGAAAGACACACAATCTTTTGCGCTTCCAGATGGACCACAACAACCATCCTCATGCTAAATGAAATGCTTGGCTCCACAACTTATTCCAAGTATCCGGATAAATAGCCAGGATAATTTCTCTATTGGTATTATGAAAGCTTATAGTTTATATGCTATCATCTTTCCTTTTGTTCTATGGGCTTTTCTAATAAGTTTAAATTCGTTTGTTACAAGCTTTTCAAGCTCTTGCTATGTATGAGGTAGTTAAGAAAACAAGTTTACTACTTGGTTTACTAAAGCCACAATCTTGCTTTGATTGCAAGCATTTGTTTGTAGCCATCAATTTTGCACAAATTTGTTAGCTTAATTGCCTACTTATTTTTTGGATCTTGATTTAAAGTTAATCCAATTTTTGAATTAAAGCTCTTGAAGAAGCCCAAGGAAGGAAACACGTATCCACAATTGAATAAATAGTAAAGATGTCCTTTACAAGCACAAATTCCCGACCTCTCCCCCCATACAAAAACACTTTCAATCCATCTACATCACTTTTTTATTTTTAAATCAAATATGGAATCTGACACCATTTGAAATTTGATGCATGTAACTACATATTAGGGTCATTTCCTACTTGTCATTAAGTTAAGTTAGCTTAACTACTTAGTTATCTCTTAACCTAACTAGAAAAAAGTTCTAGTTTTCCATTGAGGTGGTTAAATTAGAACTAACTTAACGATGCATGAAAAATTGCATTCCCATTATGCCCACTAAGTTAGAAATGAAAAATTGACTTAAAGCTTGTGTTGATGATTCACACTAGTAGTTAAAGTGCTAAGTTAGTTTAGCATTAACTATGCTTATTTCACACTGCCAGTTAAGAATTTATATTAAGTTAAGGAGAGTTCTATTGGGAAAAAAAATTGCCAACTACCAACAGTGCACACTAATTAATAAGTAATACACACCTAAGGTTAACATAAATGTAGTGCTAGACTTTGCAACTAATTTGTTAAAAATGAGGGGTCCTTCCATCATGAAAACACCGAGCAATTTTTGAAAGAGCTATAAAACAAAATATGACTATACACATAATATTATGAAAATGCATATTCCTAGATGTTGAAAGCGACAACAAGAAATATGCATTTTTATATAAAACATATAATTAACCTAACTATATTGTTAACCTTTCTCACTTAACAGTTATGTTAAGTTAGTGCTTAACTGAGTTAAGTCTACCTCTCCTAGATCACTTAACTTCTAGTTTAAAATAAGGGGACCAGTTAAAGTTTTAATTAAACTTAACTTAACTATTGTCAGTATGAAAATGACCTTGTTAAGTCAACCATAGTTAAAAATTAACCAAATCCCAACTTAACTAGTAGTAAATTAAGTGTTAGTGTGAAAGCAAGTTTCCATTATTTGCCACATGTAACCTAACTTAACCGCCAGTGGGAATTGACCTAATAATAATAATGCAATACGTTCTTAGAATCGGATACATTGGACTATATCCTTGTTAGATGCTAATGTAAATATAACCTCCTCCGAAACATTATTTAGAACTACCAACATTGATTCATCTCAAAAGGATACATTGGACTATATGCTTGATAGAAGCTAACATAGATATAACCTCCTCCTAAACATTATAATGAACTAGCAACATTGGTTCATGTCGAAAGCTAAAGTTTACATTGCGAAGATCTCCAAAGCAGACATGTAAAATGCGAGTTTGCAAATATTCATAGAATTTATATGGTACTTGTGAGATGTCGAAGAAATATTTTTCATATATATGACTAGCTCCAATGCATGATTAATATCGGGTCTCCAACAAGGATAAACCAATAACATGTATTTTGAAATAAAGAACAAATCATCTCTTTTTTCATTCCTCAAATACAACTTCAAACTGCCTATAATCTCAAACAACCCTTCATCTCGTTTTGTTCTCTCATATGTATAACTTTCTTCTTCTTCCTTCTCTTCTCTTTCACCGCCCCTCTTCCACCCAACACCATAAACATCCTTTAGCCCCAAGCTTGCCTTCCTGCTAGTTTATTTTTTTGTGGTGCTGCTGGCAATGATGGTGGAGGTGATGGGTATTTGGATTGGATGTGTTGACGAGGCTCTCAATTGGGCGATAACCCTGTTGAATCGAATTTTCCTTTGTGTTACTATTGTCAGGTTTTTTCGCCTTCTTATTTTTTTTGTCCATTCTTTGCGTGGGAGTCGGGTTTCATGCATTATGTTGAGATTCGTGTTTGCTACTTTTCTTGACATAGTCTATGCCTATGCCATCTGTCCGCAAATCACCGTCACTGTTAGATTCTCATTTTGGTTTTTCATATTGTGCAAAAGCTGCTAGGGTTAGCTACTAGGGATGATAGGAAGACATGTTTAGATAGAGGGTCACTAGTAGTAGACCACAATCTGCTAATGGACCATGGTAAAATGGATCAAATTTTCCAATAATGGCGGGTGTTCCCAAAATAATTCTCCTCACATATCATGTTTTTCCCATCCCCATATATTTGACCTATCATATTTTTCCATATTCAACGTATCCCATTTTTTCACCCACATATTTTTCCACTATCCCTACATATTTGACTACTATTGCACTAATGTGTTTGTACATCAAAGGAGCATAATGTTTTATGACTATGACAGCCAAGCATTAGTAGCCATAACCATAATTTTGCATGTAAGACAAAATTCCATCAACAACGTTCAAGTATGGTATGCTTCATCTTTTTTAAACTAACTTGCTATCTTCTATTGATCTTTGACATAGGCCTAAACAAATGTGATATTCTGGCCTTCACCAAGCCGATGTTATCATCACTAACTAGGAAAGCATTTGAGATTTTTTCTTCTTTTGAAAATAGAATAGATTAGAATAGAATAGACTTGACTTTACTTTTTATCGTCTTATGAGACACAAAAGAGAGCGCATCAAACTTATTACTGCTGGGTTAGAAAACCTCTGCCATGAAAGGTTTTTGAAGGAAAAAGCAATAAGGATGATGTCAAACTGTACAAATATACATATCAAATAACACACATACAAGTCAGGCGAGTGTCCGAGGACATAGTTGGTCCCGTACATCCATGACCTCCTGAAGGTATGATCTTAGCATCCGAACTGATGGCTGGCCACGCCTGACCAGCTCAGCATAGCGCTTTCAAATTTGATCATACGACGGATAGCCTTGTAGGTATGATATTCATCCTCAACGGCTCCCATTTGGTAGCATCGACACAGCTTGTCCTAGCATGGCTCCTCGATCCATCTCCCTATCTCAATTCGGAGACGGTGTGCACCCTGTGGATCGAGGCGAAATGAAGTCTTCATTTTCATTGGTAGATGGGGGATTTGGGGGTTTCACCAAAAAGACTCCATATAAACCTAGTGAGTGTGTGGAAGGGGGTTTTTTCTCGATGTTTTCGATGCGATACTAGGGGTCTAAATCGCCCTCTTACCGACATTCTAGTGTATTTTCTCCATGGAAGGGGTGTTTTTCCAACACTTTTGCATACGTATATAGGGGTGTTTCTTCTCACCTTAAGCACGCAGGTGGCATATGCTCCTGTGATAAAGGTGAATCCCTAGGCCAGATGGGTACAAAGATAGCGTTGTCGGCTGCGTTCCACTATGGGGTTTATATGGCGCTGATAATGTGTCAGTTTTGACTGCTCAAGAGCTGGCATCCGGTTCTTGAAACAAGCATCAAGGAAGCAAGCATCAGCCTCAAAGGCCGCGGCAATCACCTCTTTTGTTCCTCAGATGCACCTCGTGCTCAAGCGCATTCTATCTAACGAGCCACTTAGCTCGTTTTTTCTTCCAACAGGCCTTGAGGCACTGTGACCCCATTGCCACGGTATAAACCAGAGAGACGAGCATCGTCTATATAGTGACCACCTTCTGAAAGTAAACGAGGGCCGCCCTCTAAAGAGGTAAGAAACCAGTCTCTTTTTACAAACCGCGATAAAAATGGCAAGTAGTCCCACCTCGGGCAACCAACATACGTTCCCCCAACCATTGGGTTTATGGGGAAGTTTTTGTGTTCTACTTTCTTTTCCTTTCTTCTTGAACTGTCTCCTGTTTGACTTAACCTAAATTCAATGTCCGTTTCCGACGAAGCGATGGATCCGCCTTCCTCCGACAAGATCGGAATTAAGATCACTGATTTGTATCGGATAAGGGATACTTATTTTCCTTTGGATCCTGCAGAGAAGAGGGCCATCCTGGAGAAATCTATGAAGGAAATACTTTCTTTACTGGACAATATACCACAGGGTATTTTCTATATTAGCCGATAAGGTTTGCTGTTTTTTGTGTTTATCATTATTCTGCTTTGGATATGAGTATCGCTTTATCTGTGGACAATGCAGGAAGCCCGCTGTCTATTTTGGGTTATAAATATTACTGTCTTTTCTGCAGAAACTAGAAAGCAGCCCTCACGTCGAGCACAATGGGAATATTGGAGAGGGAAAACATTGGATGCAGGATCAGAATATTGTAAAGAAGCTGAAGACCATCTCTCAAAGGCGGTAAGCATAACAATGATCAATGAAACATACGTGCATGATCACATGTATGAAGCCCTCTCCTTAACTGCAGAGTCAGTTCCTGTAATTTGTGATTACAGGTTTCATCCTTCTGCAGGAAGGTCCACATTTTAAAGTACCATCTTGTTGAATCGTGGAGCAGGTGAAGCTGGATCCTTCCTTGGTAGATGCATGGTCATGCTTGGGAAATTGCTTCTGGAAGAAGAATGATCTTAACTCTGCAAAAAATTGTCTCACACTTGCTTTAAGCAAGGTAAGCAGTGTTAACCTCATTTTGTAATGCTATTTGGTAGTTACAATTCTCGTAACCTGAAAAATTGTGCAATGTTCAAAATAGGGGCCTAATAAACGTATCCTTCAGCAGCTTTCCATGCTAGAAAGGTGTCTTGCAAAAGGCAAGTTTCATTGTTCTTTTGCTACGTGTCCTTTTGAAGTAGAGTAAATCTCTGACATACGTATAAATGCCCATGCAGGAACACCCGATGAAGCAGCAGTTATTGAGGAAAGCATTAAGCATGCAAAACAAGCCATTGAACTCGATATCAAGGATGGCCAGTCTTGGTGTACGTTATCAATCTTTGGTTATCATTCATAACATGCTTGACAAATTAATTGAGATCCGTATGTACTTGATTAAATGCAGATGGCCTGGGAAATGCTTATTTGACAAGTTTTTTTGCCACTGGTGCTTGGGACCAGAACAAACTTTGTCAGTCTCTAAAAGCATATCAAAATGCTGTACGTAATGCTACTTCTGATTAACTTGCTTACCCCTGCATGTTATCCGAGTATTTACTATCTACTTTCACCTGGCCCACTACATTTTCATATAGAATTAGATCAGCTCTTGGGAAACGTCTAAACTCCTAGCCCAAAAATAAGGGATGTGTTCCTATGGGAATCGACAAAGCAGCACTAATTGATATCTATGACATTTGCTTCCCAGTAATTGCCTCAGATATGTTCGACAGAGCGAAAGTGTTGGTCTTCAGATCATCAGCCCAAAGGCATTTTATTCCACATATTGATGTAAACTGGTTTCTACTGAATTCTATACAAATTTGTCATGATATGTTCTGAGTAGGCCATAATTCTTAGGATTCATTAAACAAATGTGCAGGAGTTGGGCCTAAAGTATATTTTTTCCTTAGATCCTTTGCCTTTCCTGTGTTTAGCTCCTTCCTTCTTGCAGATGCCATTATCTCCACGGCGCTTTGAAAACTGCTTGAGGACTGGAAACTATAGAGGAGTCTAGGTAAATCTCATGAGAGAGAACTTAATGATGGCTTTTAACACTTCATGAAAGATCATGCCTATCAGCTTATTCTTCTTCCAGAAATGGCCTGTGGAAATTACATGCTTGACAGTGCAGTTTGCAAAATGATGCTTTAGCTAACTTGCTAGAAGATATGCATCTCTTGACCAAAATGCATTTCCATGACAAAACTCATTTAGAGGTTTGAAATTTGGGGGTTTCATAAGATGAATGATGAGTGGGATCAATGCAAAGCTTTTACGACACAATATCGCCAGCAGTATTCATTGTTAGACTACTGTAGCTTGCTACGGATTTCAAGCAGTAGTATCTATGCACGAAATAACACAGACATTGGATGCTTGGAAGATAATCTCAACATCTCCTGAAAGGCTGTAAGCATGCTCCAAAGAGAGGAAACTCCATTACGTGCCAAAACACACAATCTTTAACATTTCTTCCAAGGTTGATCTGTATGAATTGCCAATTTCATGTACATCCTTGTGAATTTCCAGACCTACTTTTGAGGTTGAAGTTTCTAAACCCTGTCTATTGTGAGATTCTTTATTTAGCATGCTTGTAGCTTCTGAAAAAACTTATCTGCTGATCTGTTGCATATTTTGCAAAAGAAAGATGACCAGGCAAATAGTAATCCTGATTTATATTTCAACAGTGCTATTGTAAGTATTTAAGATGTTTTCATGGCCCATATGAAAAACTAGTATATGCAGTTGTATCCACCCTAGTAACTCTTCTCATTTCCTCTCCTGTTTTTTTCTTTCCTTTTGTTCTTTTGGGATCCTTTCTCTGTCATTGTTAGTATCAAAGATGGCGGATGCTTGGGCCTTAACATCTAGAATGACAGAATCATTACAAATGCTTTGCTTGAGCCATTAACATTTAGAATGGCAGAATTAGATATAAACTATTTACTCTCTTGTATCCCAATGTCCCTTTTTTTAGCAGCAGCTTCAGTGCATGGGAGCGGATTGGGTTGTCTTCTCATCAGCCCACTTGCTGTCTGTTTTGAAAGCATAATTTTTAGGCTTAACGTGCTATTATTCTAGTTTTAGGAATTCCATGTTGTTGCATGCCATTTCTGTTTTGTTTTTGTCAAATCTTGTTAAACAACTCTGGATTTACAGGCCTATCAATATCTAGAAGACTATGAGAGCGCGCTAAAAGCTTACAATGCTGCATGTGAGAGGGATCCTGGACTTCCAGGGAAAAGTGAAATAGAGAAAACTGTGAAGCTACTAGCAAAACTGGAGGATTTAACAACGAATAAGGTGAAATTTGTGCTCAGATGTATCTGAAACCAGTTTAAATTTCTCTCAGCTGACCATATTTGCAGGGAAGGCTCAAACCAAAAAGTTTGCTTCATTGGTGGCATCCATCCCTTCTGCTGAAAGTGGTATCTGTCCCATGCAGTATGCTGAAGGATGGCCTGAACAAGGGAATGGTTGTAGCTTGCAAAGTCCTCGTATCAGTTCCCCATGACAAATCTGTGCCTTTGTATGTGAGCTTCAATGCTGATTCCTCAAATATTATTGCTTCTTTTCATACTTTACTGTTTATACAGAACTTTATTGTTTATACAGATATTATATTGCTTCAGATTCAGAAGGGAACTGCTTCGTTCTCTCAGTATATGCACTCCGTAGTGGCTTGGTGAGTTTAAGTTATCAGAAGACCAAATTTTGGTTCCTATTATTGAATAGCTTCTTTGCTGCAGATAAGGGATGGCAGTTCTATTACTTTGCTGGAGCCCTTTTTCCAGAGTAGGACAGTTTCTTGGGAAGACAAGGTTGAGCCATGGACATGCGGCCTTTCTTAGTCAGATGATTATATTGAGTATGTTTCTGATTGTTGTGTGTGTGAACTGCAGGTGTACACATACAAAGGGGTGAGAATTGATCGTCCACAACAGCTGAAGTTAGGTGGCCAGTCCATATCCCCAAAGGATGCAGTGTGCTCGATTATACATTCAGAGCACATTCCTTCATAATTGTAATATCAAGCGTATTGTTCGTTGCAACCGAATTTATAGTTCAAGTTGTCTCAAAATGTTTATAGTAATTGTCATAAATGTCATAATTACGTAGTCTAGTCTTCTATTAACAGTGTTATAGTAGGCTATAGTCGCATTATTTGATTAATTAGGTAAGAGTGATGAAGAGGGTTCTAATGGGAAAACTTATTGAAATTTAGTTGATGACTCTAGTCAAGATTTCTTGCTCATGTTTTTTGGGAAAAAAACTTTGACCACATTGTGTCATGTTTCTGTATGCGTTTCATGAATTTAGGCCCTTTTTCCATGACACTAGTGTCTTATATTTATCAAGATATTATTGGGCCAAATAAGCATATAAGATATGCTAGTTTTCCACTGCAATTTATAAGACATGTCTCATAGGCATTCTTATTTTATTCTGGGGGGTTCCCCCGCCAGAAAATAAGACATCTAATCCTATCCAATCACGGTGCTTCCTTGCCTAAAATTTAGGGTGTTCAAAAAAAAAAAAAAAAAAGGGAGGGAATCGTTAACGCCGAATCGCCATTGCCGGACTTGAAGAATCGATTGTACTCCAAATATGAAACGTAATGGAGACTCGCAGTCGAAATTGGTTGCAAGGAGACTGAGAGGTCTAAATTGGTCGGATTGCCAGAGGTTAAAAATTATAGGTCAGATTGCTACAAGTGGAAAATTGCGTGATCTATTGCGTATCTGGATTTTGTTGGCAGGTCGAAACTTAACAGGGCAACGGTGTTGAGAAGTATCAGAGAAGGTTTGGATAGAGAAGGTCTGGAATCAGGATCAGAATCACATGTTTAGAAAGCTCATGCTTCCCCTTTTGATGCTGATGGTAAAGAATTCCACAAATTGCTTGGATTAATCCCTGAAGTCGAATCACAATGCCAAGGAAGGAATATGAGAATACAGGGCAAACAAAGGAGGGGACAACCAAAAAAATAATCCTTAAATAATCCTTAAGACAACAAGATCCCGGGCAAATGGAGATGGTTTGCCTTCTAATCCAATCCAAAACAGATCCCTTGATCCCAACAAAGGAATCCGAAAACAGGATCCCTTGATCCGAATAGAAATGGTTCTGCGAAAGTTCTATGTGCCAGTGACAAACATGCAAGAAAAGTTCTATCAATGGTTCTATGTGCATGTGACAAACATGCAAGAAAACTATGGAGTAGTGGAAAATCAGATTTTATGAGACATGTCTTATATATTAAAGCTACTTCTTATAATGGAGCTGTGGAAAAGTATTTTTTTTTTAAGACGCGTCACAAGAATGACATGGCACCTCAAATGTTGTCTTATAGTTATAAGACAGCCAAGCCAACCGTGGAAAAAGGGCCTTAGATCCCCAAGAATATGACCATGCATCTTTCATTTCTAGGGCTACCATTTGGCTAGTTTTTTTTCGCGCACCAGCCCTACCAAGCCTACGGCCTTTCTTGGGATTCTAGCCCCTTTTTTTTTATTTATTGAAAGATGCTTTCATTCATAATGGGTTTATGTGTACAACTTAATTCTATGTGATATCAAGACATCCACAACATCTTAATGACTGTGCAGAGTTAATCACATAGCAAGATTAAACGTGCCACACATCATAACTGACTAAAGAAAGAATCCCATAGTTGTCGGTCCACTCTTCGATCTGTCGCAGCTTGAATCTATTTACTTAGCTTAGATTTAAAAGATATCAAAACCCTGGAGAAGTGCGAATAATTCTGTGAGAAGACAAAAGCCCTATGCCTCTTCCAAATAATTAAGAGCAGTCATCCCTTACACAAATGCGCAGCATCCCTTTTTAATACTGACCATCTCCTAGGGTAAATTCAAAACACAATATTTACAACTGGACAAGGTAATTCAAAAACTTCTTTCACTCAGTCCCAAGCAGTGTGTAACTTTGACGGTTTCCGAATGACAGACAAAATATTTTATACCTTTTCGTATGACAGTTCTCAAATCCCAACCTTTCATATGCCAGAGAAAAATTCGAAATGACAGAATCCAAATTTTTATCAAAAAAACATAGAAAATGCAGTACAACTTTCTTAACAAGTGCTACATAGATCCGTACCAGAAAGAAGTACATGAGTAAGTTCTAGAAACACAAATTGATCAGCTAACAAGCGGCATTGCTCTTCTATATTTTGCTTCATACCAATCCTTAAAACATGCTCGCCAATCTATGGACTCAAATGGTGCATTCCATAATGACATTAGCATAAGTGCATCAAGTGTCTCTAGGTTTATATGAGCTCTTTTGGCACTCTTGATAGCGTTTGGCGAAAACCCCCTCTCACAACCTCGCTATGCTTTTCGAAATGAGCATGCAACATTGCCATACATTCACGAGGAATGGAAAACTGCTCTACCAACTATCACAAGTTCCATTTTCATGTCGACAAATAGACCAAGCCACCATCATACCTTTGTTCTTGACAGCCATGTAAATTGTCCCAACAAAGTCCTTTCTCTCACTCAAACATCATATCTGATAAAAAATCGGTTTAGCAACGCTGCCAATTCCTCTCCCCACCAAAATTTCTATGGCTACCTATTAGCCAAATTTCTTGAATGCCAATTTGATAGACATTAGTTTGGTTTGGTATTTCGTAATTGGTTGATATAATATGTAATGTTATGTGAAAGTACTTAATACTATTTGTTGATAGAACCATTGACTTGGTTAAAATAAATTTGTATATAAGTCATATATACAAATACGAACACTTAATACCATATTATATTAAATGTTATATATTGATGGACTACAAATAAAAAATGACAGGAAAACTACATTTCTAGCTCTTCAAATGCCATATAAATATTTTTCTAGTGCATTTCACTATTTGGTGACCTTCATTTGCAGGACAATTTTTTTTTCTATTTGACGGGCAAAGTAGCCAAAAAAGGGCGTGACGACTGTCAAATTTACACACTGGTCCCAAGCTGATTGGACGTCTCTGCATTCTATGAAGCAATGCTCAATAGACTCCTCCGTGCAATTACACATAGGACAGATGGGGCTAACTTGTGAGTTAAATATGCTGACCACGTTGTTAGTTCTCAATGCCCTGTGAATTATCTGCCATGTGAGAACTTGCACTTTGGGGGAAAGCCGATTCTTCCATACCTGTTTCCACATTCGCTTCAAATCTCCCTCCTCACATTGCAAAGACCACTTTGGCGATAACTGTAAGACCTCATTGGGATGAAGAAGTTTGTAGCAGTGCGAAACCGAGGGGTGCTCATGCAAAGCTTCATGAGATGCCACAAAATTCCCCACCGGGTCTTGCATAATAAGGAATGCTACCGCAACCAACCGCCCGATTGCTTCATCTTGTAGACGCAGCTAAACTTCGCTTGAAGCCCTCCCATGATAAAAGCACCCCCGCGGAATACCAATTGCCAAATGTAATTGATTCCATGTGATGACAACCTTATCCAATCCTCATGTCCACTAGAGAAAAATGGGGCTTGGATCACCATCAGCTTATGGCTAAGCACCACACCAACATTGCAATGGAGTGGCGCTTCTCCACATTTAGGTGGCATAAATCCCTCACCGACTCCCATGCTTTAAGTAATCCTTTCAAAAAAAAGGGGAAGCCCCCTCGAAAAGCTTTAATTTATAAAAGAGGGCCTATAGTAACTCCACTCTCATGGAGGCTTTGTCATACCTAATGCAATGTTATAGTGATCAGCTTTCAAAGAATCGAAAGTACCGTGGAGAATTCACCGCCATTCAACGATTGCCAAATGAATTTGCTCACTAGAACTTTAGTATGCAATGCAATGTCCAAAGATCCCTAGTCCACCTCGGTTTCTATGAGTGTAGCACTTATCCCAAGCCACCTTAACATCCGCTCCCTCTTCATTTCCACCCCAATGACCCCATACAAAATTCCTTATTGAATTCATCAATTGCTGAGTGATGCCTTTTGGAGACAACACCGGCATACATACACGCATGCTACAAAATACGATTTAGCTACCACAATCCCGCCACCATATAGAGCTTACATATTTTCCACCAATTTAAATGTTTTTCCAAACCAAGTAGGATCTCATCCCATGTCTCTGTCGATGATCTGTTAATACCAATCGGAATACCCAACAACCTGGATGAAGCACCGCTTGGTATTACTCTCCAAGGATATTGGAGAATACAATCAACAATACTTGGAATTATTTGTAATATCTTGGAATTATTGTTTGCAATTGCAATTGCAATTGTTAAATTCTTTCTCGAGGACTCTTTAACTTTGGCTGTCAGCCTTATATTTGGTGGTCCTTAGATGGTGGTGGTGGACTTTGGGTATTGAGGGCATGCCCTAGGAATGGTAGAGCTAGAATGTACGCAGAATATTATAAATAGATGGTGGAGATAGGAAGGCAACTGGATTTGAAGGTTGGGATCCTCTTTCACTAAGAGCAAAAAAGAATAAAAGAAAAAGAAAAGAAAATTCTTTTATTCAGCAATTTGTTTCTATATTCAGTGTGCTAAATATCCTTGAAGAATAGATTGCATGCAAATAGATTGTTTCTATATTTAGATTGCACAACACCGTGAGAAGAAGATTTAGCACAAGCAAGGGAGGAATTGGAATCAAGATTTAAATTGCAAAATGCATTTAATCCTTACAGGCACGAGATATAGATTTTTAGCAAGTGCTTTCTATTAAATTGGATTGGCGGAGAAGAAAGTACAAAGCAAGAGGAATTTGAGGAGGCGACATTTGAGTCAGCACGAAATTGCATTTCAGATGAAGAACACAGGCAGAGATCAAGTACGATTGTGGGGAGATGCCCAACTCATTCTTATGAATCCAGAGTCCTTTGTAACCCATTACAGTGGAATTGGGTCTCTGTTGTTAGTAATCCAAGGGCCAAACTATAAATTTCCAGTCCTCTGTCCTAAAATTTGGCTTTTCTATCACAAATCTGACCCTGTATTTTAAATATTGTTCTAAAACTCGCCTTGTTAAGAAATTCGACCTTGTCTTGGAATTTCCAGGTCTTTGTGTGGTAATCTAATACGCCTATGCCAATCCTACCTAGATTGATACTTTGTTATGAAATTCGACCACTATTCTCCACAATTCGGTGTCGGAATGTATCTATAATACATCCATACAATCTTAGCCTTTGTCTATTGATAGTTCATGGAGCTAAAAGGGTCTTCGCCTATTAGCCCTTCGTTATTGTATATAAGAGCATGTACTCTTCATGAATTATACATTCACTTTGGGATTACCTTGTGTTCTTTCTATCTCGTTCTCTTTGTCTTGCTGTGTCACTTTATTCCTTGCATGCTATATTTCCATCTGAAAAAGGCAAATCTTCCCAAGAATCAAGCTAAAATTAAGCCGAAACCAAGCTATGCCTGCCAATATTCGACCAAGTTTAGGAGCCCAACCCTAGAGAATTTGACGCACAAATACCCTTCAAGAGCTGATATCACAAGATCTGAGAAGACTGCAAGGATTGACAGAAAACTTTTTGTCGAAACAAAAGCTTCAAAGGAGCTTCAGATGAAAGTTGAAAGATAACATAAAGGTAACAATGACGATCTTTCTTCTTTCCATAGTGCGCATATATTGACAAAGAATTTAAAAGTATAAAATCCTAATTGTGAGAGAAAATTGATTATGATGATGCAAAAGCAAAAGTAGAAAGTCGTAGCTCTTTAATATAGCTCTCTTTAATAGGTCGAATTTGGAAGAACGTAGCTCTCTTTAATATAGCTCGATATCTATGATGTAAGGCTTTTTGAAAAGTTCGCAAAGTCTAGTGTATGTCGCAATAAAAATCGCTGAAAAAAGTATTTTTGAGTTATTGATGTTTTAGTGATTAACCCTATTTTAAGACCGGCAGGAGAAAAAAAAGGATAGAAAGTAATATTCACATTAGGGTGTAAATTTATAGTGGTGTACAAAAAGCACTATCCGACATGTGCTTTATGTGCCGAAACCGCTTAGTACCTCCTTTGTCGTGTGACGCCCAACCTTAAAAAACAGATTGGCATGCACCAAGAATAGTATATGCAATTCCGAATGGCGGTGGATCGCGACTAGGATCTCCAAAGACGCTGAACTCCGCTGGCGGGGAGGATGGTTGGAGTTTCCTTTAGTGGTTGGCGGAGAAATCAGAATTGAATTGCAATTAGAGAATTGCAATACCAATTCATACAATTCAACAAATTTTGCATTGTTTCAATTGAATTTTCAATTTGGAATTGTAATTCGAGTCGTGAAATTGCCTCGCGGAATTTCAATGGAAAGCTCCCCGAAAGCATCGATTCAATTAGAAGAAGGATTTTCTTGCAAATTCAAGCTGAAAATAGAAGAAAATCCCGAGAAAGGAAGAGACAGAGAGAGAAGGAAAACAATCCTCCTTCCAATACCAAAGATTGTGGTGTTTTGAGTGAAAGAAGATTACAGGAATTGTCGAAGAATTTGGAAGATTATTTCAATGAAATTACAAATACTTTTGCCTCGAATGTGGACAAAGGGAAGTTAGCATCGAGATTCTTCAAGAAGATTAAACATCTTCCACTCGATGTTGATGTAGCAGATCCAAAAGAAAATGCCCTTATGAGGGATTTAATTTTGAATGTGAAAGAGACTTTTCAAGCTCAAAAATATGATAGAAATACTGATGTTCTTCAAGCAAAAATGAGTACACCGCAAATGGTCGATCTTCAACAAAGGGAGTGAATCAATCAACAATAGCAAGGCTTCTATCTATTCCAAGAAGAACTGTGGCAAGAGCATTTCAGAGACGTGTGTATGCAGAATTTGAAGCAGGTCCCTGGTCAATGTTTCAGAGGAGAAAAAGGTTTGATGCACTTTCAGATGAAGCAATAGGTAAGATAAAGAATTTTTGGGATGAGAATACTAGGATCTCACCATATAAAAAACATGTGAGAAAACATGTTAGTGAAACAGGTGAAAAGATTGACCATCCTATTCATTTGCTGGAGGTGACACAAGTAAGCACATTCTGCCTTTTTTTTTCTGTATTTTGCATGATATTGTTGTTTAAATGTGTTATGATCGGGCTTGCGCTTTTATCTTCAATTCAGGAAAGAGTATCCTGAGATCAATATATGTCAGCAAACCTTTGAGAAGCTTAAACCAAGCTATATTAGGAGATTGCAAGAAAGAGAGACTTGCTGGTGCCAGTACCACATGCACCTTGATTTTGTCATGCAGGCAATTAATAACATGAGGTCTGATCCTTATGGCGTGCAATAAAGATTGCAAATGCGCATGCGGTGGTATGTGGTCCAGTCCAACATGCAATGCTAAGGACAATATATTCAAATCTACAAGTGAGTATTGGAGAAATGTGGTATGCCCCAAAGTAGAAGCAGATGAATGGCACAAACATGCATGTTTGATGCAGACCTGCAAGAAATGTGGTCTCAAGAGGTAAGTTATTAACATAGCTCATATATATTGTTTAACTTTTCATTTCTATGATATCTAGATAACATATGTCATATATATTATTTAACTTTTCATTTCTATGATATCTAGCTTCAATATTCTCTTACAAGATTTTCTCTAATCCACTTTATACAGATTCCAAAGTGTCCAAGGGAAACAAGTAAATCATTAGAACACCTGGTGGATTGGAAAGTTTGAAAAAGTTAGTGTTGAGTTTGTGTTAGAAGGATCACATCATTTATACTAATTTGTTGATTCTACTACTTGCAGCAAGAAGCTGTTTCTAAGAGAAACCCTAAGAAGAAACCAACTAAAGTTACAAGATTGGCCTACAAGACTGGTATCCCTTTTGAATTTCAGTAACATGCAAGAAAAACAATGTCAGCATTTGTGCCACACAACTACAAGGCTCATTGGCAAGCAAAACAATTCGCACAATGTTTGGCAAGTTTTGGAGAAGACACAATAGTTTCAGAATTGACTTTGCGTAAAACTATGGTTTCAAAGTTCAAAGAAGCGCAATCATGTCATTGGCACACTGACCAGGTATCCATTTTAGTTCATATCACTTACAGGTTTGGAAGGAAACAAGAGGTGGATGGCAATGACATCAAGAAGAAAAGAAAAGATATGAAGCAAAAAGATGATAACAGAGAAATTATAAAAGAGTGTCACTTCTATATTTCAGATAAGATGAGTGTTACAGCATTGCCTCTTAAAACATGCCACTTGGTTGGAGTTAAATGGTATTCAATATTCCAAGCATTACGTATGATCAGATGGTTGTTCATCTCAATTTAAGTCGGCAAGACCATTCTATTTCTTGGGTAGATGGTACGTAGATCTTGGGAAGGAGATTATTCGGAATTTCTTTGCCAGCTCGCATGGAAAAGGTGAGCATGATGGCCAAGGAGCAGTGGTAAAAAGATTTCTCACAAAGGAACAACTGAAGTATAATGGGAGAAAACTCCAGTGTGCTTCAGATGTCGTTCGATTTTTAAATGAATTCTTTACCAACAAATCATCCGATTCGATATACACAGTGTAATCTTGCACTTGTAGCACTTGAAGCACTTGAAGCACTTAGGCCTGTATTTTATAATAATTATTGTGCATGAGTTTTATGTATGTTTGGTGATACTTTACTAGTTTTATACATGTTGAAGGCCATTTATGTACAAATATAACATTTTGAACTTTTTTTTTTTATTATTGGAATGTTTACTTACCTACAATACTTACAAAGACTTACAAAGAAGCAGTTAAGCACTTACAAAGACTTGATTAATTGTCACCCCAGGTACTTTTGGGAAATTGACCCTCATAATATAGATAGATCGAGAAAGGTATGATGCTCGCACCCTCAAAGGGACAACTAAAATTCATTGCATCGGCCCTTTGATAGAGAAAATCCTTTGAAGCTTGCACATAGACCTTTGTCATGTTTTTGCATGTCTTGCCAAAGAAGGGAAATGGGACTCTGTGAGCACTAAATCTCGTATAGGAGGTTGGGAGACAAATGAGTTGGTCCCAAAAAGAGCAGAACTGCAGGAAATTCCTGACAATGAGGTTGTGTCTGAAGACGAGGAGACTGATAGTGAAGATGATGGTGACCATGATCTGATCAGCTCTAATGTAGAAGTAGGGGACAATTTTTGCGTTGAATGCGTAAGAAGGCAATGCTGAGGGTGTAGACTTTTATGTCCTGAAATGTATTGATAGAAAGAACACATTACTAGATGATTATGAAGATGGCTGGGGCAATGTTTTTGGAATTGGTGAGGTCATACTTTCTGGCTACTATTACAAACAATTGGAAGGAGAATTAAGTTTTCAACTTCTTTAGACAAACCATCCAGCCACGATTACAAAATACACCTAAAGTTAGGATTTGCAAATTTGACATGACTTTGGTGGAAGACAACCTCAGATAGTATGGATGAGCGTATATGCCAACAAATAATGAGCGCCCGCCTTCAAGTTGATAACAGTTTCCAATCATCAATTGTGCAAAGAAGATAAAAATATTCATTGATAACTTAATAAGTATATCCAGATCTAAAGGATATATCAAAATGTATACAAAATTGGCCAACCTACATAAACAACAAAAATGGCTGGCTGTCAGTTGACTATTTACAATTTGTTTCACCTAACTATTTACAAATTGTTTCAGGTGTTGCAAGGCGAGTTGTTGATGAACTTGCTATCTCACTTCTCACCCACTTCACAAATGTAGAGTAATAGAGATCAAAAGAAACCCGAGGAACTGTGTTAACATTGCTGCATCCAACCTCTCAAGTATTTCCACGGCCTCCATATCAAAGAAATCCACAAATTGTGCTCTCTTCAACAATGTCTTCCAGTTATCATCCATTGCAAGTTGATACAACAATGGAAATATGGAATCCACTAGCAAACTTGAACTTGACTTAAATTTTTCAATCCTCATACTTGCTGCAATAACAGTTGTATAAGGTGGAGATAAGAATGTCTTATAAACTGAGTCATCAACCAAAATACATCTTTCAGTGTATTGAGGAAACTGGCAATACACCTTTTCCAAGGGTTTCATGAACACCGGTTTGTCAACATGTCCGGTGTACGTGAAAGGCATTTTGTCACAAAACTCTTGTCCCCAAATAAAACAAACACATGTATAAGTAATGGACACAACTTCTCAAATACCTCCTTTGTATTGAAACCAGGTCATAGATGACCATATAGCCAAGTCATAGTAAACACTTACCTTGTTTAAAAATTCTCAGAACACCAGCCCTGAATAAAACTATATTGTTTTTGTATACTCTATAATGTGTGGGCCCAGGTGTATTTCAAGTTTTTCGAGACTTTGAATATGTTTTAACCAAAACACCATTGAGGTCCATAATCAATAGCTTTCTACTCACCATGATATCTCTCGCGCTATGTGTTTGCTTTTACTTGTTGGACCTGGCGCTCAACACTTGGCGGCAAACTTGCTAGCTCAACACTTGTTTCAAATGTCTTGGCAATCAGATCAACACAATGTTGAACCATTGTTGGTGTACTATATTTGCCTCTCGAAACTATATTTTGTGGAACAAAAAGCTGGCTCAACACTTGTCTCAAATGTCTCAACTATATTTGGCTCAACTATAGTTGGTTGAACTATAGTTTCACTCTCCTTTTTTCTCGCTCTCCTTTTCTTCACTTTATTGATGATGTTTGATTTCTCTTTTCATTATCAAATTTGTTTGAATTTAGCCAAGTGGACCTACATTAGAACAAAACAAATTCAAACAACCATTGCAAAGCAATTTAAATTTTTTTTTTATTAATAACACTAAAATGGCTACAATGAACACTCAAATACCTTCTAATGGCTACAACACTTTCATCTCTTTCATTGATATGGAATTATCTCCAATTGTCCCCTGCATAGAATCAAGGCCAGCTAATTTTCATGTAAATGGCTAGACTCTTGATTTCTAATGACAAAATCATTTTTGTCATTCAGAGCATCAAGTATAGCTTGAAATAGAATACCTTCTTTTGGAGTTGGACCGATCTTCTACTTCAACAAAGAAGATAGGGCGTGATTGACCTGTCGGATGATGCTTTCCCAAGTAGCAGACATTATTAAGTACTACAAGTGCTTCATCTGTTGTGTGTTGCAACTCTAAACTTGTATTCTCATCAGCCTCTAATGCATCTTTTCAGATTCTTCTTGCTTCAAATGGATAAGTCCTCTTAGATGCTTCTCCTTTCCCCCTTGCTTTATCTTTGCTTTTCTCGCTTTCTTTGAACCCGCACTTTTGATTTGGGTGAAAATTTCCTTTTCTTGAATGTTCCTTCACCACTTCTATCTCTGTGTCACTCTCTTGATGTGACTCGAATTTCCTTTCTCCTCAACAACCTTCCCAAGGTTTTACAGTAGCGACTTCACCCTCATCATCCGTTAGTATAACATTATTTGCTCCAATCTTATAAGGAGATCTTGAAGTTGAAGGTAGCGAGCAAGATTTCCAAGAGTTGATATCCTATCATGTACAATGGAAGGTGATCCTGTATTTTTCAAGCACCTCGCCTCGTCCACGGGCCTTGCCATACCAAGCTCTAAAAAATAAAGCGTAATCGATAGATGAAGTGCAAACAATGCATTTACCTTTAGCCAACAAAGTCGTGCACATTAAGTGATACTCATGATCACATTTTAGTTTTACGATAACTCAGAATTGCTGGAGAATGCTAATCCACATGCAAAGACAAGCGCCCTCAAATAGCATGTAAGTCTCTACTAACTGCATTGACTCTAATTGGTGAAAATTTCATACCTTTCGGTTCTTCCAAGTTTTTGAGGTTTGATCTCAAAGATTGAGAGGTTAGCATCCTTCATGTGAAGTTCACCTTGCAATTCATCCCTTCTTGATGTTTGTGTTTGGATTGACCTTCCTTCAGAACTTGCCATTTTTTTTTCTTTGCATAGGTCTCAAGCATAATACTTGTTTCAAGCTCAAGAATGTCTTTCTCTAACTCGAGTTACCCGCAAAGATTTTTGAGTTCTAATTCTTTTTTCATTTGCTCAATATTATTGTTTGCTTCCGCCACATTGCCACTTAAAGCCCGGTTTGAGAGATCCTCTCACGCCAATGTGACAAGGATGTCATTCAACTCCAATGCACAAGCTTCTAGAAATTCGGTGATCTCATTCTCGATCGGTTCTACATTCTCAGAAAATTTTTGTGTTCAAAATAAAAGATTCCATCGCCAACTTCTTTTCCCCTTCAAACTTCTACCGCTTCTTCTCTCAGATTTTTTGGTTCCAATGATTCAGGGCTTCCTACACCTCCTCAGATTTCATAATTTGAGCTCCAAAGAGCCAATTTATTTACCTTGTGCTTTTCAGGATTTTTTTGTGCAGATATGCAATTTTCCCATGCAAAAGCATAGGCTATCTGTTTTCTGACCTCATTATTGCATAATCCCTCACTATGATAAAGCTTTTTTATCAATGTTTGTAATTGTTCTTTTTTCGATGAGGTTTGTACCAAATGAGATTTTTATATCTTGGTCCGAATTTATCTCCTCTCTCCAAACTGATAGCCAATCTTCTTTGGTGATTTTTTTCTCCAAATATTTCATTTTTAGAGCCGGAATTAGTCCATCATCCGACAATCCATGCATTTCCACAAAATCTTCTACTGTCACTGCTTCGCCCATTCTGATGCTTTCCATTTGGCTTTCGGTATGGCTATGGCGCGAGAAATTCCCAGACTAACAGCTATGGCTATGGCGCGAGAAAGTTCGACTAAAAGCTATGGCTTATGGCTATGGCGTACGGTTATGGCACGGGAACTGCCAGCATTAATTGCGTGACACAAGGCTGACGGGATCCAAGTGCTTTAGGTGCTGGGTGCTGTCGCGTTTTTTTGATCACCAGTATAGAATTTACACCCATTAAATAGTCAGTTTTTTTTTTTTTATGATAACCTATGTCTTCTTAATGAACGATTATTGTTGCAAAAGAATCATTAGAAATAAAAAGAATGATTCTATGTGATATGCTTTGTTTTATTTAAACTTTTAAGGAAGAATGATTCTCTGCGATATGCTTTGTTTTATTTATAGTTTAAAACCTTTGTTGTTCCTCTGACTCGGCTCCTGTTGCCATGGTGCCATTTATATTACTAGAGGTGCAACATGCAAGCCTTGAATTTGTTTCATATGTTTAATAGAGGAAGATTCCTATCACATTACTTAATACTGCATATTTAATACTGCATATTTAAAGCATGATATGATTATTGAATATGATGAAACTATCTACTTGATTGTCCCAGATGGAAAGGTATGATTTCTTCTTGGAGTCATGCATGCAGATTGATATGTTTTGCTAACTATGATTAAAGAAAAGCCATGCCAATAGAAAAGTCATAAGATTAAATTGAAACATCATGAAAGTTAAAGATAAATGATGGATGGCTGAAAGTACCTGCAAACATATCCCTAAGTGCAGACTAAAATTCCTCATAGTTGCAGGTGTTCGAAGTGGCAGTGAGTGTGACACTTCATAATTTGGAGAGGTAAAAGAGCTAAACACATGTTCAAAAAAGTTGTACTGAAGGTCACAAGATCTTAAGTATGATGTATACCTTGTCTGGGCAAAGACTGCAAGAGAAGCTACATATGGTGGAATCAGTCTTTTCAGAGTAGGCATCTCGTCAATTGGAGCCCGTATTGTTTGGGGACATGGAAGGAAAGGTGGGGGTTGTCTGTTGTGTACAGATGGAGATGGAATAAAATATTGAGGCAATAAGTTTCTGACAGGGCTTGGAGAACGTATTAAAGCTGGAGAGAATCTATTGAGTGCTAGACTAAGAGTGTCCCTAAAATTGATGAGCTTGTGGATATAGGGGTAGAGGATCCCACAAATTCAGGAGGAAGAATATTTTTCTCATGAGCTAAACCCATAGTAAGACTACAACCACAAAGGCTGGAAGCAATCTATTTTTCAAAATATCCTTAACTATCTTCAAAGTCTGCTAAAATAAATTCTTAAAATAGAGTCCATCTGGTCACTAATAACGCGAAATATAATCGAAGAAACTAAAGCTAAAGATTATAATCTCAGAGTGTATTCGTGGATACAAAACTTATAAGAGGATTGTATTTCAGAATACAATAGAATAAACTATTTATAACAATATGCCTTTGTGCAAACTATTCTAGAATTCAAATGCAAGCAATTACACATTGAATTTATTCCATTTCACATAGAATGTCCAACAACCATTTCTATACCTTTAAATGAATATTTGAGTGCCTCAATTTTATATTCCGGATCGAGCAGCTTAGGTCACCAGCTACACCATCTTCGATTACTTTAGAAAACCTGTTGTTCATCGTCCATATAAAACCCCATGGAGATGTATGGCAACAATATACACAGTACGTTTATTTTTAGCAAAAAATACATTTCAAAATATAATCCAGCACACTTTGCTATTTTGAAATACCAAATGTGTATTCTAGAATACACTTTTGCTATTCTGGAATAGCAAACTAGAGCAAATGTATATGTTATAGCAAAAGTGTATTTTAGAATACAATATTGCTATTTCAGAATAGCAAGGGATACTGGATTGTATTCTGGAATATGCTTTGGCATTTCATTAACTTTTCCTTCCCAAATGGCTCCTAAACTGTCTACATTTGCAATTCAGTGTAAGATTGATGAGATTTTTGTGGTAAATTCTTGTGTTGATGTTGTTTCTTAGCAGGACTTACATACTTTTTCATTATTTTTCTTCTAACTTACCCCTTTATCCACTATTTTCGAGAAAATTACTTGTCTAGTCTAAAGTGATCGTTACACTTTAAAGCCATTTCTAGACTTCATTTACTTAAACTCTATTCCAAAATACGTTCTGTCTTTACAAAAATAACCATCATTCAAAAAAATTGAGAATATGTCTTAATTTTGGTACTTTTTTCCGTCCGCGTTTTTTTTTTGTTTTTTATTCCCCGTCCGCCATTTTTTTTGTTTTTTCTCTCCATCCGTCTTTCTTGTTTTCGTTTTCAATTTTCAAATTTCAGATTCCCGCCCGTCCGTTTTCCCCCCTTTTTTTCGTCTCCTATTCTTTTGCTCCCTCTCCTTATTTTTTTTCCCTCCTCTAAATTCCATAGTCCCTTTCTTTTTACTCCCTCTTAAACTTTTAGTTGCTCCGCCTTGAGTTTTTTATTTTGTGTTTCTTAGTTTCTCAACAAAGAGGTCCACGCCTCTTTTACCATATCGGTAGGTTTTCCACAACTTTCCACATCGAGCTTTTCCACGGGGTTTTCCATCGAGCTTTTCCAAATCGAATCGTAATGTGTGGAGCGCTTGGAGCATCAAGCGGATGGAACACCGGTGGATGAAGCACTTGGAGCCTGACCCACGCATAACAATACAATACTACTGTTATCTCTTTTTGGATACCGCTAGGTATACTACCAATATCTATCTCTTCTAGATATTACTCTGTTATTGCTAGGTAGACTCGGCCCCAGGATGGTAATAGTCCGATTGTTGGAGAGAAGCCCTTGTAATTTTGACTTGATTCACGGTTGCTTGATGCAATACAAATTTCGATGTTGAATCAGCCCAAAATGCTCAAAATCACAATTATTGAAGGGGCTTTGGGATTGGGCATGATCTAACTGTCAAATCCGACCTACTTTGAAGTGTTACAATTTGCTAATTTCAAGATCAAAGCGGAAATTTGCTCAATTTCGTGATGTTGCGGATAAAATTTGCTCAATTTAAAGTGATGTTGCGGGGGTTTTGTGAAGAGCCCATGGTTGAAATCGCTCCGGGCGATTTGAGGTGAGTGCCGGAAAAAAAAAAAAAAAAAAAAAAAAAAAAATGAAAACGCCAGTAGCGATTTGAGGTTAGCCTATTCCTTATTTTTGTCATTTTGGACATTTTAAGGACATTTGAGAGTGATTGTCCTTGTTAAATCGCGCCAAAGCGCGATTTTGTATTTACTTTTTCCATAAAAGTTGTTCTTTTAACTATTTTGTAGGATGTTTTTGTTATTATTTTTTCTCTAAAACGGTTTTTTTTTAACTATTTTGTAGGACATTTTAAGTATTTTGGGCGGGGATAAAATCGCATCGGGGAGCATTATAAAGACTCTTCACGCTTTGTAAAATCGTCTGTTTTGACCATTTTGTAGGACATAAATTTTATTGTTTGTATAAATATTTGAGTTGAATTTGCATAAATGTAGTATGTTTATGTCCACAAAATCGCGCCAGGCGCGATTTTCATTTCGAAAATAAGGACTTGCTTGCAGTTAGTTATTCAAATATACTTGTTATTTTACTCTACAAATTTCGCGGTTGCGGATAATTGTGTTTAAAATATGCAATTTTTTAGGTTTTTATGTTGCCAAAACATAAAATTTTTAGGTTAAATTCCATCGTATTTTACAAGTTTCATCAAATTCAACACATGGTTATATAGCTAAAATGGCCTATAATAAGCCTATTCGGCGCGATTTTGGACCAGACATAATCCCAATTTAATTGAATGATGGTTAAATCCATTATATTCTTTTCTTGAGCAGTCAATTCCTTCGATTGCAGCCAAGACAAATCAAATATATCAGAAGGAAGACTCTTATACTAAGAAAACCTTCATATCCTTAGCAGAAAGCTCAATTGGCCATTGAACCAGAAATTTTTGAGTACTTACGATCTCAGTGGTATTTACAACAACAGATGGAGAAAAGTATAGTGGTGTAACTTTCTTTATGTTGTGACAAGGCATGCAATGTCCAATTTAAAGAAGATGAGTTCAAGTGCATGGGAATACTAAGGGAAGTTTTTGAAGTGGCTTTAATAGCAGTTTGACAGAATAGCAGTTGAAGATGAGTTCAAGTGCATGGGAACACTAAGGGAAGTTTTTGAAGTGGCTTTGCAGTCTGGTTTATAGTAGTTGAAACAAGATACTTGAAGCTATCAAAGGTATAGCCAGATGCCTTGTATATATAAGGCATTACATTAATAAAAAACGCCTCTCTACCATCATTGACAAGAGTCGAAAAAGAACAAGAACAAGAACAAGAAGTATCTACACAAGCTATGTCAGAATCATCAGGGAATGAATCTGGAAATTTTTAAGGATTTCATTTGAAAAAAGATGGAAAAAAGATCAATGGGCCCCCGGATTGCGTACAAAGAACAAAAAAAAAAAGAAGCCTGTTAAAGAAAGACAATTCAACACTTTGTCAAAGATGCACTACTACTGGGTGGGAATCATATTAACAAGGCAAGGAGACAGTTATGCCCCCCATGACCCACTTCACAACAACAAATAACAAACATAGAAAGGTTTCTCCTTCCAGAAGACCAACAATCCATGATTTCCCTCTCCATGCAATCCAACAGTGGAGACCATGCTCCAATCTTCACTTGCTACAGCTAAACTCATTATCTTCCCTAATGAATCGAAATAATGGGCAATCAAAAAACTAATGCAACTAGAATAATGGGCAACTAAGAACATAATTCATTAGGGAAAAATGAGTTTTCCAATGGGCCAAGGTGTTTTCTTGGCGTCGAAAAAAAACCAAAAGCCTTAGCCCCATATTCATATCTAAAAATACAAAAATATTTTCGCTGTCGGAACTACAACCAATAATTGTAGCCACTCAGATCTTTAGATGTGGCTAGAATATGCCTCAAGATTCTCAAAAGAAAATTGCCCCTTAAATAACATAGGCAATCCACCAATGGACGTCTTGATAAAAATTTCACCCTAAGGATAAGAGTTTATAACGGTGGATAATGCGCTCTTATTACTTGGCCATATCCGCCCTTACTCGATTGCCAGTAGCAGCATGTCCTACACTGTTATGTCTTCGCAAGCCATGCTTTACATCCAAAGCTATGGATTCAGATCATCAAGGAGGAGAAGAAAAAGAAGAGGAACGAGGTATGTCTTTTAACGCACTAGAAAACCCAAAGTCTATTTCTTTATCAAAGGACCGGCAAATGGCTTCCGTTACTGTAGAAGATGATCGCAATAGAAGAAATTCAAAGGATGGCATTGGGGTCAAAATTTTATTGCTGCTAGTGCCTGCTTTATGGGGCACTTATGGACCAGTTCTTCGGTATATTTATAATCAGCCAAATGCTCTTCATCCCAGCGTGCTGATACTTGCTCGTAAAGGTACAGACAAAACAACTTGTAGCTAGGAGAATTTAGCAATTTTCCTCTTGAAAAAATGTTCTTAGGCATTTTGCCTTTCTCTTACAGTGCTTTCTATTGCATTTTTGTTTGTCTTTTTACCCATGGAGAATTCACTTATCAAAACGTTGGATAATTTTCCAAAGGAGGAAACAACAAATGGTGAAATTCCAGCTGCATGTATTGCCTCCTTGGAGTTGGGCCTTTGGATTTTTTGGGCACTGCCTTTCAGGTCTGAACTCATGTTTTTGCGTGTTGAAATTTCTAGTCCATATAGTTGATATCTAGTTTGTATATATGTTTGTGAATAGGCCACAGGCTTAGAAACCACAACAACAACCAGATCAGCATTTATACTGCAGACAGCGAATGTGATAGTACCTCTTCTAAGCACATTGCTTGGAGGAGAAGTGTCTGTAACCACATGGCTGGCTACAACTATAGCACTTTTTGGAGTGGGGTTTATTATAGCATCTGGGAATGATCAACAAGATGTGAATATGCTTCAAAAAATTATCCAAGTAAGCATTCCAGATGATTCCAATTTCCAAGGACTTATGAGTTAGTTTTGTTATTTTTCCACTGTACTGTATAGCAGATTATTTGACGGTCCGAGCATTGGAGATTTTCAAATGTTGGTAGCATCTGTATTCTATGCGCTATATACAGTTAGATTAAGTTCAGCTTCCGTGGGGGTGCAGCCTATTCGTCTAACAGCAGGGATCATGGCAACATCAACAGTTCTCTCTGCGCTATGGGCTGTTTTGGAGCTGAGAAATGAGGACTTTGAAAGTCTGTCAGCTTCATAACCTTACAGTTGTCTGCGGCACTTTAGTGCTGTTAATTTCTTTCTTGAATCTCTTAGTGTCCAAATTTCTTACTTAAATCTCTGTTGTAACTGGAGCAGGCGAACTTTTGGCAGCATTTAATATACTGCAAAATGAGAATATCCTTGCAGCAGTTGCATTTTCGGCATTTTTCCTGGAACGCTTGCATCCATTATACAAAAATATTGGGCAAAGATCTATCTCTGCAGCTGAAGCTCAGGTTCAGTTTTATCATTCAAGTTGTCTTACATCAATAAATAGGATTTATAGGTTTGTTAATGAATTGCAGGTCATCTTTTCATTGCAACCTTTCTTTTCTAGCATACTTGGCTATATGTTACTTGGAGAAAAAATGACTTGCTGGGGCTGGATTGGAGGATGGATTGTTGCTTTAGCATGCATTTTTGCTTCTCTAGAAAGAAAGAATAAAGAATTGCATTAGCTTGTTCGAGAATCCGATTCACACATTCCATTATCTCAAAACCACCAGATGCAAGCAAGCACGCACGCATGGTGGTCATTCTGCAAATAATGATTCTTGTTTTTGTAGATATCGTTTCTAATAAATAACGTAAGAGGGGTGGCATACATATGCTTGTTATGGTACATCACCACCCCACCCATGTTCAAATACATCAAAGGTCAAGGACTTTGCTGTTACCTACATCCATAGAAAGCAAATAAACGAAGTTAGTTCGCAATCCGTATTACAGATGTCGTCGCAAAGAACCACTTGTTATCGATGTCAGACCTTTTAAGTATACAGAACAACCCTTAAGAATCAAAGTAACACTTAAGAATCAAAGTAACATTGCATTACCTTCAGTGCATGATAAAAAACCTAAATCATATAAAGATAAAGATAGAAACCCATAAATAATATCAGAGGGGCATACTCAGGTCCGCAAATACTGAAACTTTCATTTGGCATTAAATGGTAACCATTCCAATATATTTGCAGCAATCAACCAACACAAAGAATGCAAAGTATGGAGATATTTAGACATAGGAAGTGGCAAAATAGGTAAAAAGTGGTTCAAGTATGTTAATTGGCAAGGGGTTTAGTTGCAATATATTTAGACATAGGAAGTGGCGAAATAGGTAAACAGTGGTTCAAGTATGTTAATTGGCAAGGGGTTTAGTTGCATCAAACCCGGCAAGAAGGCCAATTTACACCCACCAAGTAGGGGCAAAAAAAAAAAAAAGTATGGCAATTTGAACTGAGCCTAGGATGTATCGCTTTTACAAGTAACCTCAAGGATAATTCATAGAATAAACTATCCCCTTAGCCCGACAACTAGTTGAGTCTATGATGTATAAATAACAAATACCCTGCGGACAATTCATAGATTTAAACCATTCCTCTTAAAATGGAAAAAACAATTGGTACAAAGTCTATGATGTATAAATAACAAATACACTAACGGATAATTCATAGATTTAAACCATTCCTCTTCAAATGGAAAAAAACAATTGGTACAACTATAAGATGCAAAAGTTTAAAGAAATATGGTCTACAACTGCCAATTGGTCTACCAAAACCAGAATTAATAGAAGACAAATTAATAGAATTAATTAGGCCATTAATATAACAGACCTGATTTGAAGATCCCTCTTTATTAACAAGCCAAGACGCAGATGCCATATTTTTTGAGAATAATGAACTAGTACCCAATGGAAACAAAACCGTTTATTAGCTGCTATTACTTCGAGAGGAGGATGAAACAAAGCGCCTGAGAGCAATTACAACAGCAGTTCTGGCTTTGCATAATTGAAAATCCATCTATCATCTGTATTTGAACCAAGATCCGTAAATCCTTACCCTGACAGGCAGCCAACAAGTGTCATATGTGGAATCAAGATATTTGCATGAACTCCTGGTGTCTGAAATGCATCAGGACGGATTTGCGTTTAGAAATCGGTCGCTCCATCTGTCAATTGTCCTGATCAAATGCAAGAACGTTAATCGATGAAGAGAGAGAATTTTTTTTTATTTTGGCTCATTTCCAATTTTCGCTAATATCGTAAGGTTTTTAAACAAAGGCATAATCAGAAAAAAACTTTGTAATAGACTATGTATCAAAAAAGCTTTTTAAACCATGTAATAGATGCACCAAGAACAAGCTCTTATTTTGTCATGGAGTCCGAGAACAAACATACTTCCCAGTATACATGCGTTTAAGGAACTATCGCTAACAAGATAACTTAGCTAGAAAGACTTAGTGGCAAATTAAATTTAAACAACAGCACAATAATACCTTGCTATTGTTTTATTTCTGATAGTATTGAGGATGCTGCTATATTAACGTCGAACTTAGATGCCGGGAATAAATTTTTTCTCAAATATTTGCGCACTAGTGATCGTAATATTTGCTCTTGAAAACCATGAGTACGAATGCATCAATCAGGATTTTCAGTTCCTTTATAAAACCCTCCATCGAATTGCAACAATATACCAATGGAAAAACTTGCGAAAGAATAACCTTGTATGCTTTTCCAATGGGCCTATTAGACTTTAAGTGAATGAATTGTACAAATTTAAAGCTCAATTTAAAGCTCAATTTAAAAATCATAAAAATCATTCTCATTCTTTTATCGTATTTATTAATTAGGACATTAACTGGGTCAGAGTAGTCAATTTGTGTCCTAAGGAAATGGCCACGATGCAGGTCATTGGATTGGAGCTCAAATTTTAAGTGTTCACTTGGATAGATCCAATAGAGGTTATCAGCAACCCTTGGTTGCTAAGTTTGAAAGAAAATCAAAGCATTGGGATTGTTTATAATACATAAGCCATCTATATAGCGAAAAGAGTGTGAAATTGCTTCATCAAATCATACCTAGCTAAAGCTGTTAATCTTTTAAAGAAATAAATTTCATAAAATGACAAGTACCAATTGCACCACAAGGGAATCCCATGGGTATTCCCCTTAGTTCTTATAAAGGTCATTGCCACATCTAATGATTCCACAATTCAAAAGCCACATATTCCATGTCTTAATTGTTTCCTTATCAAGGCAACTCCAACCATTAGAAACACGATTAGCAACCTTGCATTTTATATTGTTTCCAAATATTTTGAAAAGTAATTGTTCTCTAGGAATAAAGTTATTGAAGGCCATGTCAATCATTCTATTCATGATGTTGATGATTCCATTTTCACCCTCTAGTGGAATATTCTCATAACATTTAGCAATGTCTAAACAAAAGATGCTTTCAATTTTGGGAGGCAAATTTATAAGAAATTCCATATTGGATTTGCATGGCCATAAGAGGATGCGTTGACATTAAAGAATTGTGCATAAATCCTTTTCATCCTAGCACACTCCCTTTTTAGCATAGGCTTAAGTTCAAGAAAAACGTGGTTAAAGTATGCCCTATGTCTGAGACAAGGCAACCACTTGCATTTGTGAGCCATATGAAGTTGCACTTGTGTGCTTTAAATATGACAGGGATATATGGGAATATACTATCCAGCTCATCATTTAGTTTAAGATATCAGAAATCCAAGTCAAACTCCGAAGATGAGATTTTTGAGAAGTCAGATGTATTTAACCTCTCCCTAGCTTTCTCTTAGATGAAATTTTTGCATATAAAGGAACAAGTATTCTCAGCTTTATCTATACCAGAAATATATAGTCTACTAAGTAGCCAATTAAGCTCATTGTAATAGGCTTTATTCCTCAGATCTGAACCTAGTTTATTTCTGTCTTATTTGAACAGAAAGTCTAAAGCAACCTTGTTAACTTTATGGAATGTTTCAAATCTGACCTGTTGCGTAAGGTGACCGAGTTCAGGAACTATGTTGATTAACTTATACCAACCCTTTGCAAGGTTATCAGCCACATCAATGAACTTATCATGTACACAATGTAGTCCCTTAGTGACATCCGCTCTTAGCTTACGATTCATTATAATATCCATGGTAAGAACATGACCAAAAATAGGGTGAATGTATTTTTTGAATCTATTGTATTTAAGAACATTACAGAGAGCTTCACCTCCACAAAAAACCTCAAAGGGGTTATAGAGACTAGTTTTAATAGGCTCATCATACGTCCATCCAAAAACAATGTTTGTGAAATCAATATCCAAATTCAAAAATTCAAGGCAAAATTCATAATAGAAATATTTAGGGGAAATCCACTCAAAAGCCCTATTTTTTTTTTTGTTGAAGGACGTCAGACTTTATTCAATCAAAGAGTCAAATACAAGTATAAATGCAGAGACAGGAATAAAATCTCAGCGGATAAGCGGAGACCCACCGAGTGAAGCAACCTGCCTAAGCATAAGAGTGCACATCCAAAAACTCCTCAAAAATCAATCGCCTCTTGCGAGGGGCAAGTGAAGAGCAATGATACGACTTTACAATGTAACCTTGGGCTTCTTGGAGAACACGATTATCTGCCACATCCAGACCTTTGAAGATTACCAATCTTTGTCTTTTCCAGATAGTCCAAAGCAACCATCCTGCTGCTAGATGAAAAGCCTGGCCTTGTAACTCTGTCCAGGTACTTGGGTAAATTGTCAAAAGCAGTTGTTGACTTGTTAGTGAAACCTGAAAAAGGGAAAACAACTAGTCCCATACCTGTCTAAGGTGTTCACACATGAAAAAGCAATGCTCAATGGTCTCGGATCCACGCTTGCATCTTTTGGACCGATTTGATATTCTAGGGTTAAACTTATGGACAAGCACATTAACCCGCAAACACCTATGAAGAATCTGCCACCAAAGAACTGCCACTTTAGGGTGAAGTAGCTTGTCCCATGCCCAAGACCACACCTTCTGCCATTGAAGAGGAGGAAGTTGAAGAGACCACTTATTAGGCCGGAGGAAGAATATCAAGTATCAAGCAACAAGCGATACATAGAGTTCTGGTTTGCACTCCTTAATTTCTTCATGACAAACCCATACCAAAATATCTTCTTGGTGTGGCGAAATAGGCTGTAGAAAATCAGCAACTTTTGCCAAAGAACTCTATCCCATCGCCCCAATAGAAACTTTAACGAAAAAGCCTCCCATGTCGACAAGCGGCTGAGTCATACCATCTTTGCAATAGTTAAGATTCCGGCACTTTTCCAACGTCTTTGAGTCAATGGGTGCACTCTAAAAGCAAAGTGGTTGATTGTCTACGAGGGATCCACCAACAAGGTCTGGATCAAGCTGGCCACAAGCGGTTGGGTGATGTGAAATAAAGTTTTGGCATGTGCGGGGAATCTAACAATCCCTTTAAGAATGGAGAAAAAGCATTATGATAAGGCCGCAACTCATAAAATAAACTCCATGGAAGAAACGGGTTTGAGTGTGACTTTACCAAAAGGGATCTGATGGGTAAGAGCACATGCAATAAGCGTAACCGGGAGAATCATCCTTACCTCAGAAGCCGCCAAATGAATTTTGAGATCATAACCTTACTTACTGCAAATGGAAATCTGTCATGCCCAAACCTCCAGCCGGACTTAGGTTTTATACACTTAGACCATGCAACCTTCACCACTACCCACCTTCATTTCCACCCCGGATAAAGTTTCTAACAACACCCACAATCTCCACGAAACTTTGAGTGGGAAGCAAGAATAAGCGAAGCCATATAGACATGTGTGTTGCTTAAGACATGCTTAGCAAGCTGTTACCCTTCCGGGCATAGATAGCTTAAGCGGTATCCCACCAAAAGGTGCCCCAACCCCTCGATTATAACATCCCAAGCATCGAAGTTGAAACATGAATACCTTTGGGATACCAAGCTTGGTTGCCTTCCCATGAGGCAACACCTTCGAGGGTAAGCAAGAACACATGGTGGGACTTCATCATCTAGAGTCCACAAAGCGAGAACACTTTTTGCCAACCACCAAAACTCCGGAGGCTAAGGAAAATGTGTCAAGCAGAAGCTTTGCAAAAGCCCTATTACAATAGTGTAAATGAATGAACCTCTTATCATTCTCTCTCACAGCATCAAGTTGAAGTCTGCCACAACAACCAACACTAAGAACCCTTGTAACACCATGCAAGTTTGAGAAAGATCAGTGCCTTTTCGGTTAAACTTCTTCCTTGGCAAATCTGGAAACAATAAAATCATTGAAGCATGGCTAGCTATTTTATTAGGGATATACTTTCTAGTTTCCCTAAATTATCACTAGAAAAAGACCTTTTTCTTGGTCTAGAACCATAAACAAAAGGGCTTCCTAGAGCATTCGGACCCGGAAGAAGAAGAAAATTGTCGTTTAACCTTGTTGCTTGATAGTTGGTAAATTGTGGACCTTTAATCATCTCAATTTGACGGGCTGCTGGAGCGTCTCCTTGATCAACCAAAAGCTTAAGTATCTTTATCCTTGCAAAAATGTTGAGCTGCATCCACCATCATTTCTCTGATAAACAAAAATGCTACTTGTCCAAGCACTACTGTTTTTACGTCCTTGAGTTGCAACCACAATAAAAATGCATCAAACTATTTTGTATATATGACGGCTCAAAGAAAAAGTTATCCAGATGGTTCAGCATATACCACACAATATGATCGAACCAAATGATTGAACTACCATCTTTTGAACAACACTTGCACTTGAAAAAAGGTCTTCTCCGTTCCAGAATCTGTCACAATGGTTTTCGTCTCTATCATAGCCTGTTTTAAAATCTGATTTTAACCTCACCTGACAAACCTTGCTGCTTCATCTTCTAGGTTCAAACATAGACAAGGATCCATCAAACGTGATGTAATCATCCCAAATTGGTGAATCCTCTTTAGCTTTCCTGCTACAGAAGTCCATTTCATCTTCTCCCAGGTTACCCAGCAAGGCTCACATGTCCATGGAAATAGGGGCATTGAAGTTCGATGATAGGCAAATCCATAACTTGTGATTTTTACTAGCAGACTTAGACTATATGGTTGAGTTAGTGACCAATGGGATATTAGATTTATCCACAACATTGAACTCAAAAGCAGAAACTTTACTAGACGGGCCCTGCGGTAACACGGACTAGAACTTCTCAAAAGTGGATGAGGCGAACTTTGAGGTGTAGGCAGGGCTAACTTGGATGCAAATGGTCCAGATTTAAGGGATTGAAACAAGGTGAAGGCAATATGAATAACCTCAACAAATTTCTCCTCCTGCAGGCTATCATTTAGGACCACATCAACCAATTCCTCATGAATCTTCCTTAGGAACTCAATAGCACTCTGTTTATTATTTTTTATGCATTCTAAATAGACCAGCATCCAGTTTTTAAAATCCATGATGTCAGTCAAGCACAATGGCATCTCCTCAGAATTAGTAGATTCCTCATATGCTTTAAGATCAGCATCAAGAACAAATAATAGAATATCCCTTTCGTCTATCATGCAGCGGATGCAGGAAGAGGATCGCCAAATTCAGTCTTAGATAGATCTTTTAACCATCCATCAGCTCCAAAGTCATAAATCTGAAAAATTTTCACTATCTACATTTTAGTATGTTAAGACCTAGACTCATAGGGCAATATTCCAGTCAAGGAATATAGGTGGTGGTACTATAAAAGTACGAGAGAGAGGGGGAGAGGGAGTGTAGAATACCTTAGCATGAGCTACACCCAATGAAGCCAAATCTTAACAGAATAAATGTAAAATAGTATTAAAAATAAGACTGTAACATAAAATAAACTAAAAATTAATATTCAGAGCAACGGAACAATTTACTCCCTTCTCTGAAGGCAATTCACATTGTTCAATACATCAAAGGTCAAGGTCTTTCTTTATTACACGCATCCATAGAAAGCAAACAAACGAAGTTAGTTCGCAATCCGTATTACAGGTGTCGTTGCAAAGAACCACTTGTTATCGATGTCAGACCTTTAAGTATCCATGAATGTAAAACACGGTCCAGAAAGAATTAAACAAATAAGTTATATTGTAGCACATATTTAGATTGCATCAGCATAATTTCGCTACCTAATCTGGAGCCTAAAGCAAGAAATAAACAGAACAACCCTTCCTTAAGAATCAAAGTGCACTGCATTTAGTGCATGATAAAAAACCTAAATCATATAAAGATAAAGGTAGAAACCCATAAATAATATCATAGAGAGGCATGCTTTCGGGTTTTGCAAATCTGAAACTTTCATTTGGGAGGGGGAGAGAGGGGAGGGGAGAGAGTGAGGGAGGGAGGAGAGAGAGATGAAATGAAATGAAATGTTGTATTTTAATATGCTGCGAGACCACGGGTCTATGAGGCGTTCAAATATGGACACTCAAAAACATGTCTTCTAATGCATCCTCTGACATAAATGCATTAGACTCTCCCCATCCCTCATCAATTACAACATTATCTTCTTTATCATGTAATAATTGTTCTCTCTGCGCTAATACCTCTTTCAAATACTTCCCAACTTGTTTTCCAGGTAAGTCAAAACATTCCAGCAATGAGTTTGAATGTATGTCATGCTTGTGGCGAGCCCCATTGTATGATGGACATCTTATGATCACATGTGCTTCATCTTCAACTTCTGGCATATCACATACCTTGCACAACCTCAACTCATGCGGAATATCATTCTAGAGCCCTACCTCAACCCCCAATCCGTGTGAGCTAAGCCGCATCCTGCTTATCATGTGTCTCGTTCTTAAAGATACACCTTCTTTAAGATAGTTGGCCTCTTAAGAACTACAAAGATATGTGAGCATCCTGTATAAGGCTTCAGCCTCCATAGGCATCACCACATTCCACAAGCAGCATGTCATATGGGGTTTGAGCCTTAGTTCCCAGTTCAGTTCTCAAGAATGTTTTTTGCACCTTCTCAATTTTTTTTCAAGAATCTGCAGATAAACCTGGACCCCATATCTCACATCCATATAATAGAACTGGTTGTACCAAGACACGAAACAAAGTCCGTTTCAAATTGAAATCCCATATTTATGCTTTTCCACTTTTACGCTGCATGTTGTATAGTGCTTTGAGCCCCCCATTTACTCTATGTTCAACAACAAGATTCTAACTAGGCCCTTTGTCCACATGTATCCCCAAATATTTATATGAGGTTATAATCTCCACAGACTCCTCCTTAAAGTAAAATTTAAGATGCTCCACTTTATTAGCTCCAAAAACCATCATCTTAGTCTTTGTCATATTCACCCGCATACCTTTCTACTCACAGAAGTAGGCCAAAGCATCTAAGTGCTTCTGCATGCCTACAATAGAGCGTGATAAAAGAACCACATCATCATCATAAAGAGCAATAAAACCACATAGCCAATAAAGGGGTTCCATCCCAACCATATTCTGCTATCCAAGCTTCTAGTTGGTCTATAAACAAACCAAACAGAGTGGGTGACAAAGGACACCCTTGCTTAACTCGACATTGCTCTCCACTACTTATGCACTCACACACATGGGGAAAGATAATTGGACTAAAACCTTCTCATAGAGTACTTTTCTTTGCTTGTCTAAGCTCAATTGGCACCTCTAGGGTTTCCATTCTCTCCCCATAGATAATGGCGAGATCTGGTGTCAAATGCCTTAGCATAATCAACAAAACAAGCATAAAAGCGGTTTTTCTTCTCTTTGACACAATCAACCATAGCACGCCGGCAACTAAATGATCCGCAAGTGGATTTTTTGGGCCTAAAACCTGCTGCCCAATGGCCTTGATATTATGCTCTTCCAACCAAGCACTCAATTTGCGATTCAGCATAGTAGCAAATAGCTTAGCATATAAGCTAGTGACCAAAATCATTCTATAGTTCCTCGGATCACCTTTGTGTTCAAGGCGCTTCCTGAAAGTCGAGATCCTACAATGAATATGAATGTGAAGAGGCCGAAGGACTTCTATATATAACATCTTTGGCCTTGCCCTCCTACTAGAACGGTTCGCTTAAGCGAAGCGTTCTACTATTGCTAGATATTGACAGAGACTTCAAGCAAGGGAAGAAGATGCTTCTTGATGAGCGGGGGATTCACTCGGTTGTTGAATCCCCGAAAATAACCTTCAAGTGTGTCTTTATGGGGATTAACCCAAATGAGTCCCCCTCAAACAAGCGAATAAATCAATCTTCAATAATTAATAAAGGTGGTTTTTTCAGGCGTGTGAGCATTTTGAATTTACGAGGAAGGAAGGATTCACTCAAACGAATCCTCCTCAAGTGAATCCTCCCAATAATTAATATGGGGAATTTTTTCAAGCATGTGAGCATTTTGAATTTATGAAGGAGGATTCCCTCAAGCGAATCCTCCCAAGCATGCGAAGTCAACACATTAAATGTTGGAGATTTTTCAAATGGTTTAGTTTAACGGGGTTGAGGATTAAGCTTAAGAGAATCCTCCTAAAAAGCGAACGTGGATGTCGGTCATCGGGGAGGATTCACTTGAGTGAATCCATCGGATTCACTTGAGCGAATCAAGCCCTCTCTCTCTTACGTTAGCCACATGCTCCAAATGTTTTTAGCTCTGGCGAGAGATAAAAATTATACCGTATGCGTTGAGAGATGGATGAGAGACAAATGTCTCTCGTCCTCTAACCCCTTAGGATAGTCTTGATCGAGAAAGGAGGAAGATCCCTTTGGGATTTTTCTTCCCGCCTCCTCCTTGGCGCCAATTGAGGCTCGAATTAACCCACAGTCAAGGTTTCACCTCCTGGTGAGTTCCGAAATATCCCATATCTTGTTTTAAAGTTTCTAGTGTCCCATACTTTGTGTTTGGAAGCCATTTGCATTCAATCCCAGCTCTTTGCATTATTTTGATGGATTCGGTCATTTTGGGCATGATTGCCATGCTTTTGAGGGCTATTCAACTTGAGTTGGCTTTCCAAGGCTCTTGTCTACATTTGATATAGGAGAATGAGCGAGAAGGGTCAATGGACATTTTAGAAGCAGAATGGAGGGTAGAAGATAATATCAATTACATGTGTGCAGCATCGACACTCTTGTTAGCAGCTTCTTCGAGATTAACGAGGCCTTCCCAGAAATTTTGGGTATGTTCAAGGCAGACAATACAGTGGGATATAATCCTTGCCTTCAAAAAAAAAAAAAAAAAACATGAATATAAAAAATCCTTGAATAAAAAAAATCCTTGCCTTCAAAAAAAAAAAAAAAAAAAAAAAAATGCAGTGGGATCTCATGCCTGGAATTGCCTCCCCTCTTTTGAGGATGATATGTGGCACCAGTTCTATCAGATGAAGAGGGCTGCATTTGAGAAACTAGTTGGTCTTATTGTCCCTTACTTAATCAGACTTGGAATCAAGGTCAGACCCCCTGTTCATCCCAGAACAGCAGTGGCCATGGTGCTTTATTTCTTAGTACATGGTGAAAAACCCCTGCATGTAGGTCAAAGATTTTATGTAGGTAAAGCTAATGTGCAGAAATACACGAAAAAAATAACTCTTGCTTTGGCATCCAAGACTATGCTTTACAAGAGGTTCATTGCTTTACCAACAGGCCAAAGATTGTTGGATATAAACAAAGATTTTGAAGATGCTACAGGTATACCAAATATCTTTGGAGCTGTTGATGGATCTCATATCTATTTGTATAGAAAACCATGGAGCAAAGACAAGGGTGATGACTATTACTCCGGGCACAAGAGACATTCACCCTAATATGCGTATAAATAGGGCTGGTTTTGTGCATGATGCAAATCAATTTAAGAAGAGTTTGTTATACAAGAGGTTGGGTGCACCAAAGCGGATAATCGTGAACCTATTGTTCGGATAACAGGTAAAAAGATTAGTCGGGGCCAAATGGTGTCGGGAGGTTTTAGTTACAATTCCACCAATGCTTTTTGAGGATTGAACATATCCCTCTCAAGATTTACGATCAAATTTTTCTCCGATGGAAAGGGAGCCTATGGCGATTTAATAGAAGGATATGTAGAGGTATAATGTGTGTAGAGAATGGATTTGGTATTATAAAAGAAAAAACTTCGAGAATTCTGAAGCATTGCCTATCCATGTTGGTAGAAGCAGACCAAAATAATCCATGCTACATGTGTGTTGTGGAACTTTTATATCATGCAAGATCTTCATCTTGATTACTTGCCATTACTACCGGAGGTTCGAAACTACGACACGGGGTAATGCACAAAAAGGATGAAGAAAGAAGGGGATCAAATTCGACATATTATATTCTGAATTTGGAATTGGTAAATGCAAACCAGAGTTCTTACGGATAAGCTGTTAATATTTGAGTACATTATCTTTGTCTTACATTATGCAAATAGATAAACTCATGTCAACTAGTATTTGAACAGCATAATTCAATGGTTCTCTTTCAAATTTCTTTCTTGTTTTCTCTTAGTATATTGTAATACCATAATAGTCATTGTTGTTTGCAGTTGGAGTGCATTATTTGCTTAAAAACTTTAGCATTGTGCATTATCCAGAAATTTTTTTTATACTGTCACTTTATGAATACTGCATCTTTGTTCATTGTTTAACTATGAACAGTTGTAAGAACAAATGGTCGAATTGAAACCAACTTGCACATGACATTAGACTGGTTACACTTAATTCACACAGATTGAACATGTAAACAAATCAGCATTTAGTAATTGAATGAAGAAGTACATTTAGAGGTTCAGTTAACAGAATTTCTGTTACTTGCTTTAACAGAAATCTATGCCGAACCTGGCAAACCTAAAGAAACATTGCCAAACCTGAAAGATCACTGATAGACCTTAAAAATATTTCAAAACAATGATTCTTCCAACCCTGTTGTCAAATCTGTGCAGAGAAACAGAAAGCATTTATTAGTAAAACATAAAAGTATGAGTAGAACATCAGCCGATCTTACAAAATAGCTTTTCATTCAAATAAATATGGTAATGTACAAAAGTTGTGCTAAAAAAACCTTGCGGTTTACATCTGCGACTTATATTAGCGAGATCTTCCCTCTGACGGGGTTATGTATCTGCAGTTAACTTAGCGAGACTTATATCGGCCGAAAAAAGAAATACATGAGAACTAAAAAATCCAGTCATATTCTTCCTCGTGAGAACTTGCATGCAAAAGTTGGGCTCCTCACCGATACATGCATCGGGCATCCCCATTTTTCGGAAAGGTAACTTCGGATGCATAACTTGGCCTGATTCTTTGCTTGACCAATGTAATAAATTTGTTCCTCGATCCTTATCCCCATTTAAGTGATATCCCATGACTACCCTTTGGGATATGGTTTGGTGGTGCCTTCTCACCTCCGGTGGCAACACTCCCTCGGGTTTCAATTTGTGGTGGAAGAATCCGCATCACTAGCCATGGAAATGGAAGACAAGCAGAGCTTGAAGACAAGCTCGAGGCGGGAAGAGTATGAAGAGGAGCTCGAGCTTGAAGACGAGCTCGAAGGCGGGGGGGAGAGCACCTAACCAATACCTTTCTTCGTGCCATGCAGGAAAGAATAGGAAGGGACATTTCACGCCATCCTATGTAGGGAAAATTGTGCCATATGTTCTTTTTAAGAATGGTACCTCATGATGCATAAATTCTGC
The DNA here is from genome assembly GCA_021234155.1 of Isoetes taiwanensis. Taxonomy (NCBI): domain Eukaryota; kingdom Viridiplantae; phylum Streptophyta; class Lycopodiopsida; order Isoetales; family Isoetaceae; genus Isoetes; species Isoetes taiwanensis. Next base: position 16,632,509 of record JAJEKV010000009.1, on the reverse strand, counting down.
TTTTTGCAGAATTTGACATCATGTTATGCACATCAATCTAAGAGGCAATTATACTTGAAGCACCTATTTTATGAAACCAATCATTCAACAACTGAAATAACTGAAACACATACCTAAGAATTACAGAACTCATACGTAAGGTCTGTTGAATAACAGAATTACAGAACACTTACCTAAGAATTCTGTTTGGATGTTGCAGAAAAGAGAAACTAAGAACTAAGTACCGACAATCAAGAGCAAGAAACAAAAGAAAAAGTTAGCCAAGATAAGAATCACTTGAAATGATAACAATGATACATGAAGTCTCGAACACGAAGATGAGACAACTAGAAGACTTGTCTAAGCTTCTAAGTCTAAACCGATATATATATAGTACAACGACCTAGAAAAAAGACTGTGGTCTCATATTTTGGTTACCTAATCCCAAAATCTACGCTAGCAGTAGCGGGGGATTCTGCCATAACATCTGGAGTCATGATTGTGGTGATTAAGTCTTTGCATGAGGCTCATGCTCTAAGGCCCATGCTTAAGTGGCCATTGGTTCTTTACACCGTGGGTTCCCATGGCCTCTTCTTCTTTGGTGACTTGGCTCTGATGTGGGCCTTGGGACCCCCCTACCTTTGGGCTCTTTTGTGTACATTAGAAATAGTCTTATGCCCTTGGACCACGGGACTAACACTCCCCCATTAAAAAAAGAACACTAAGAGGAAAGAAAAATAGGCACTTTTTGAGGGAAGAAAATTCTCAAGTTCATCGGCATCATCTGGCGGCTATGAGGGCCGGACTGATTATGATAACACATTTAGCTTTGTCGTTGTTGAAGAGCTTGGGTGTAGCCTATCCAATAGTTGGCGTGGCATCAATAAAAACAGTTGAACCATTTCTTCTAAAAACTTGCGAACAAGCTGGCGGGACAAATTGGCATTCAGCAAGAAGAAGTGTTTCAAGACCAAAAGTGCTAACTGCTTGGCATTTGGATTGCAATGAAAAATAGGTCGCCATCGATTTACAGAACTTGTGAGAATGCAGCAAAGAGCCACACAAAATTCAACTTGGCAATGGACAGAAGGATTTGGAGGTGGCAGCTTTTGTCAAGAATTGTCTCAAGCCAGCCACAGCATTTGTAGGGGTCTTCCAAAACTTGTCATTGGGAATATAGATCCAATTGGTGGTGTTATACAAGGTATCGGTAGCACTCCAAGCACGACGACGAACAAAGCATAGATTCCAACAGAGATCTGTAGTAATGTGCGTGTGTGTCACACTCTGCATGAGCTGCCAAGGTGTGTGTCCAGAAGGAGGAGCGTTAGTCCAAAGTGAGATACTCATGGCATGGAGGTGTACCAGGGGTAGCATAAAGGCTATCATGATATGACGGCGGCTACATCATCTTTCTTTGGTTGTGGCGGAAATCCCGTGAGGCTGGATCCAATCTGTTTGCAAAGTGTTTTCCAGTCATGAGGAGACATCAAAGTAGGGGAGAGGGTTCCCAGTCAAATGATATTACACGACTTTCAAGATATGAAGAGCTTCGTGATCCCAAAGGGCCAGATGTGAAAGGAGCTCAGGCATGTATTCATTCTGTAGAGCAGCAACCCATTTGAAATCAGAAAGATATTTGTCATCTTATTGGAGTGTCGCATTGCCACTGAATGTAGAAGGATGGCCTTCCGAAAATTTGCCTTGAGAGTGTGCGAGATAAAAATCATGCAAGACATAGGGCATAGATTGAACAATGAAGAGAATAAAGAAATTAGGATTCTTTAAAAGGCAGTAATTGAAAATTAAGCAAGACCATAGATGCAAAAAGTCATTCATGGTGAGCGGGCCTTCCACAGAACCAGATGGACTCAACCATTTGATGAGGAAAGTATGACGCCTTGACTTGACCCAGTCGCGAGGTAGACCGTCAGTGTTTGGGGTCTGGGTTCGGGAACTCCTGCAAGACAGCCCTCTGTGAGGATCCTTGGATCTAACAGGAGAATCCGGGGACTATGTCACGCGGGATTTGCAAGAAAACAAAGGAAAGGGAAAAGAAAACAAAGAACAATGAGACAACAATGATAAGCTTCCTTGATATCAATGATGATGATACATGAGCTCTCGCAACCGAGAGAAAACTGAAGTGAGACAAGACTCAAAACTCTGACCAATATAGGCACTCTGACCGATTTCGGTGCCGACTCCTAGAAGGAGGCCTGATTTGCAGGAATGTTGGCGGTGCCTCTTGAAAAGCCTGAAATCACGTTGTGGCCCGGCGGTGGAGGCCGTCACTTGTCCAGCGCCGCCTCTTGTTGGCGCCCAAGTGGTCTTAGTCTGCGTGGTGCTGCTTGGTCTTCTCACGAGCCTTTGACGGCCGACCAGCGCCTGATTGTGGATCCTTGGACTTGACTTGGTCCGTCGTATGCATGAATAGTCCTGTACCAGGAGGCACAGGACTAACACCTCCCCACCAAAGCGACACTTTCGGTCCCGAAGGAAAGGGGAAGTGCTTCAGGGCTGGAAACCATCGGAAGAGTGATCCTCACGGAATGAGGGGGCACCATTGTGATAATTGCCAATGAGGTCTGGCGTGTTTGAAGTCGCGTCGGGTGTTGAGCAAAGGGGATGATCGACATCAATGAGGAAAAGGAGGCGCCCATGTCTTCCGGGCGGCATGCGTCGAAGGAACAAAGCAGCACTCTATGAGAAAGGCGGATCGGAGACCGAAAACCTTGCGGCAGCATTAGTTTCTGATAAAGATAGGGCGCTGCCAATTTAAAACTTACGGGATGCATCGGAGAAGCGACCTGGCTCCAACGGTTAGGCGGAAGAAGTCGGTGAAGGCTGGCGGCACCAAGAAGGTATCAAAGGCCATGAATAGCATCGTGACGCCGTTGCTCCCACTCATTAGCAATATAGAGCCAATTCTCGTGTAGTGTCGGGGTGGCATTATCTTCCCAGGGCGTCGACAAATCGGGGATCCCAGGAGATCCGTCGAGATCCCAGAGGTGGAGTCGACCCGTGGCCATCCATGACCGTCCCAAAAGGGAAGGCGCCGGTCGGAAGAGAGGAACCGGTGGGACTCCTAGGAAGCATATGGAGAGGGAAGCATGCGGGTAATGTCGTGGGTTGCGAGCCATGTCACACGAATCTGTGAACTAGATTACGATCAAAACCACGACACCAATGGTCCCACTTTCGGAGTAGAAGTAATTGATAAGCGGGGAGGATTTACCCAACCCGTGGGGATGGTCTTGCTTTCTAGAAGGCCACAGGTTGATTGTTGCGTAAGCCCAAGTCGCATATAAATTTAGGCGAACTCAAGATCGTCGGGGATCGCCAAATTTTGTTTTACATTCCAATGTTTGTACACCCGGAGAGGTAAGTCTTGCGAGCAAGTTCGACATGTACTCCTGTTCAAAAGTCCGAGGCCGGCGGGGATCCTTGAAATATTGGTTGGTTGATGATAACAACCAAGCAGCATTGAGTTGCCTCGAAAAACACAATGGGCCTCATCTCGAATTTATCATGGAGATCCGGGGTAGAAGTCATGAAAAACATAAGCCATTGGCTGAACAACCGCGGAAAATGACTAATTGGGATCTTCAGAATTGATCTGATCAAAGACTAAGAGTGCACAAAATAAACCCTTGTCTTCTATAGAAAGATCGGCCGATCCGAAGGAAGTCGCGCACTTTTGATTGGTTTGATGAACATTGCCATTGGCCGCGTACCACTTCAAAGGAAAAGGTGCCCGTCGGGCCACCACATAGTCAAGATAGCTGGAAGGAGTAGAAAGTCCACGAGGAATGTTGGTAGCAATATCAATATAGCCCTCCCCGCTTGTTTTGGGCTTCTTGGTGAAGATTGAACCCTTCTTTGGTGATGTTCAGTCCGCGGATCCGGTTCTCCTTTTTCTAATAGAAGACGTGACTGATCACGGACCCGTTTAATGTGGGAAGCGTGTGTTTGGGGTCTCGGGTCTGGAACCCCGAAGACAGCCCTGCGTGAGGACCCATAGATCCTGGAGAGTCCGGGGACTGCGTCACGCGAGTTGCTGAAAGAGAAGGGAAAAGAAGAGAACAAATGAGAGAAAAGATGATAGCTTCCTTGATATCAATGATGAAAATACATGAGTCTACTTAATAGAGAGAAAACTGAAAGGGAGACAAGACTCAAAACTCATCTAAAAACTTATGAGCTAACTCTGTACTCATATATAGTACAATGGCCTTTGGGCCCAATATGTATTAATCGATCGATCTTGGTGCCGACTCTGGAAGGAGGCCTGATTCGGTGGTGAATGTTAAGGTGCTCTTGAAGTGCCTAGAATCACTTGTTGACAACCGACGCCATGGCCGACGGGTCAAATACTTATCCGGCCGGCGCCTGTTGTTGACAACCAAAGGCTTTGATCGCGTGGGCTCCTAAGCAGTCTTCAGGAGGCTTGATGTCCCGGTGGTTGACCCGAGGATCTTTGTGAGCTTGACTCGTCTCGGCGATATGCATGAATAGTCATGCGGAATTGTGAGGCAGGACTACCTCCCCCACCAAACGACACTGTGTGAAGAAAAGGAGGGAAGGGCTTTGAGGGCGGGAAGCCATCGGGCCGAAAGTGATCCTCACGGGGGAGTGAGGGCGGGCCCCATTATGGTAATTGGCCGATGAGATCTTGGCGTGATTGAAGAGCTTGAGGTGTGTTTTGGCCAAGGGCAGATCGGCATCAATAAGAAAGCGAGCGCCATGTCTTCAAGTGCGCGGCGTGCACGAAGAAATGTCTTACGACCTCCATGAGGAGACAGTCGAAGGCCAAAGGCACCGACAGCATTTGGATTGCGGTGAAAATGGGACTATGACCAGATTCTGAGTTTAGCAAAATGCATTTGAGGGCGGCGCAAAATCACAGCTTGAAGATGACGGGAATCAGGTGAGGTGGGCGTTACGCAAGAAGGTGTTGAAATCTCGCAAGCGCATCCATCCGCTGTTATAACCACGCTCATTAGCAATGTAGATCCAATTGGTGGTGTTGTCGAGTAGCACCTTCTTCCCAATGTGATCGGCGAACAAATCGTGGATCCCACCGGAGATCTGGCCGAGATCGAGGTGGTGTCCTTTTGCATGACCATCCATGACCTTGGTCTCAAAAAGGAAGGCGCCAATCAGAAGTCGTGGAACCCTAGGAAGGCGTGGAGGTACGCCCAGAAGCATAGGGAGAAGGAACCATGCCCGTGGGCGTGGGTTTCTTGGCGCATCTCCATTGATGGCGACAAGATCCGGATCAGAATGCCCGACACCCGGCGATCCCAAAGAGAAGCGAGGGGGAGGGCTATCCCATCCCGTGGGGACCCGTCTTGCTATCCAACAGAGCTCAGAATGGCGGTGTAACCCGTGAGGTCATATAGACTTGTGCATAGGGGAAGATCTTGAGGATGTCTAGATACTTCCCTTATTTGTTGCAAATTTCCGCGAGCCGGAGAGGATAAATGATTGGCAAGCTTCGGGCGTACTCTCGATGAAAGTTTTGGTCCGGCCGGGATCCATAAGATATGGATTGTTATCCCAAGAAGCCATTGGATTAGGGTCACCTCGAATAAATGGCGTGGTATTGTCAAGTTTTTCACCTGTATCACCCAGGATAGAAATCATGAAGATATAAGCCATGGGCTGAACCCGTGCGAAAGTGAGAAAGTGCGGATCGGCCGCGGTATGAGATCAAAGACAACAAGGAGGCACAAAGACAACCCTTTGTCTTCAATGGAGAGTTACGGCCAAAATCCGAAAAATCAAGACCGATGGGATATCCCGCAGGGGCCATCCAGGCTGCGTGCCACTTTGAAAAGGAAGGGGGTGGCGTCCCGAGCAACCACATAATCATGATAGCGGGAGGGGGAGGGGAAGTCCAATCGGCATTCGTGGAAGAATGAAGTCTGAGGCGTCAAGTTTGAAAAGCTTGAGCCTCGCCGGTGACCCGAATAGCTGCTGCATTTGTTGTTGAGATCCGGATCTGATTTTCCTTTTTTCTAGTAGAGCGTATTTGGTCAGTTGACCACGTTCGAGAAAAGATGACACAGGAGGAAGATTTCCCGGTGTATTGGGGCGAAATCGGCAATCTCAGCGTCATCAGTATTTTACATTTACACGCACCTCATGGTGATCTTGAAGAGGTGGTGTCCCGAGAGTGTGTAGAAAGGCTGAGCCGTCAAGGAGGCAACTTACGACATCTCGGGGCTGAAAGATTTTGGTGAACTTCGTCTTTGAAGTTTTCACCTGATTCCGAGTACAAGGCATTGAGTTTAGCAATATCTTCATCCTTGGCTTTCGGGAGAGCAGCTTTGGACTTGTTATGCTCCAATAGAGTCTGAATTCCTGACTGGGGAGCTGAGCCTGTGATCCCTTGCCCAGTTAGCTGACTTGAGCTTGTGTACTCTTGAGATCCGCATGAGCACTGTAAGAGAGCTTCATGCTTGTCTTGAAGTTTGGCCTCAAAAGTTTGCAACTTGGGCCATTCTTTGCTTGAAGGTCTTGGTGTACCGCTCGGGAGGCCTCGAGTGCCCGTTGAACCCGCTCATAAGGCGTCTTGGGATCCTGTAACTTAAGTGCAGCAACTTGAGCATCCTGGCGTCTTGATACAACAAGCCCGGGGGTGTTGTGGTGGTGGGTTGGCTGTTGCACAGTGTGGGAGGTTTGGGAAAAATGGTGGGAAGTGGATGGTGTAGGCGGAGGAAGAAGCGGTGACATGAGTGTGGCGTGGTCATGACCAGGGGAAGATGGGCGTGATGTGCCAACAGTGATTGATTGGAAGGGGCCGAGTGGAAGTATGAGAATTTGGTGGTGTGGGAGGGATGTGTGGATGAGGGGCTTGAAAGTGCCCTCCACGAAGCTTCAAATGGAAGTGGTACCCGAAGCGGTCCATTTCTTGGAAGACGATAGAACATCATTTGGGGCCAATCTATGTGGTGCTTGGGTGTGTAGCTTGATGGGACCAAGGTTATAGAAAGGCTTATTGATATGGGTGTTCTTGATAGAATACCCCGGAATTTAGCATACAAAAATTTCACAAAGGTCTCATGAGGCTTGTCGATGTTGGTCCGGGCGATGGACATTGGCGTGATATAAGCGAGGTCGCCAAACTCTGACTTTATCAATATCACGTATAGCGGAACCATGATACACAAAAGGGTGTGCAAGGGAATATGAAATACCTCAGAAATCAAGTGTTGAGTCAATGAAATAGTGGTGCCATCGACCCGATTGGTGTACCCTTCTTGGTACATTAACAATATTGGCTGATGAGCGATGAATTTGGCGGGATTTGGAGCGGAAGTTCCATTTGAGAAAAGTCGTAAAAGCTGGTGTCGTTCAAGCGACTTCTTTATTAAGGGCCAACAAGGGCTTCCACGGAAAGTGGAAGTCAAGAAGGATCTGGGATGCAAAAAGCCGGATCCTTGGGCGGCGAAAGCTTGAAGTGTAGAAAAAATCTTGGGGCAGCCATGGGAATGATTTCTGAAACGAAAAGAGATGCCAAAGGCGGAAGACGAAAGTCGAGCCGCGGAGGATGAAAGCGCGAGGAGGAGCGAAAAGGTTTGTTTTAGGGCGCACAAACTGGAGGTGAAGAGGTATGAAGAGTCTTGAAGCGAGGGAGGCAGTTGATGATGCAGTGTCAAAGATCACGAAGAAGGGGATTGAGGAGGCAAAATTTGGCTAAGTCCCCAAAAGCGTAAGGGAGAAGCAATGAGCGGTGAGGATGAGGCGTGAAAGAAAAGATCGGATGTAGCCGGATGGCAAAAGGACATCCATTAATGTTCGACGGGCGTGGAAAGAAGGAATGGCATTCAATCTTTGGCAACTTCGAAGTGGGATATCATTAAAAGGAATGTATGGGAAAGGTACCATTGCTAGATATGCGGCGGAGAATAGATTCTCCTTTTAGAAACAGCCTTGCATTGCAAACACGTTGGCGATTTGTGTGATTGGTCCGCGTCGACAAAAGGAGGTCCTCGATTGGCTATATAAGGCGAACGGCGAGGAAAGCGAAGGCATCCGATGGCGCTTCGGTATGAGCTGCTTCTTTGGTTTGAGCGAAGATTGCACCATCTTGAAATGAAGCTGTCGAGTGGATCCTTGTAAAGATGAATGTATGCGGATCTCTGGCGCTGCCACAACCGTGGCATTCGCATGGGCGGCTGGTGTGCGGGATGGCTGAACATCCCGGCCGAAGACCAGCGGGATGGAGGTGGTTACGCACCATTTGGGATCGGAGGCCCAGAACCTCTACCATCTCCTCCGCATCACCTGCACTCCGAACCCGAGTAGAGGTTTTTCCTCTTAGGACTTAGTAGATAGGGCTCTGAGCCCGTTTTTTTTTGTATATAGGGCAGTGCCCATAAGCCCGATGTAGCTGGGCTGCGCCCATTTTTTGTAAAAAATCTCCCACTATAATATAATCTACCGCCTTTCTAGTCACTTTACGTGGTGTTTGATTAAGGCTGTCTACGTGTTGGGATGTTCACTTTACATGTGATGAAATGCTTTGAGGCGAAAACCATTAACTAATGTAGGTAATGGAGTGCCATCTAATTCAGCGAGTTGGAAAACACTTGGTCTAACCACTTGAACAATTTGATAAGGGCCAAATAGCGAAACTTGAGTTTACGGAAAATTTTTGTACACGGAATCATAAAGAAGAACCAAATCTCCTTGTTTGAATGTTTTTGTCTTCAAGCGTTTGTCATGTAAAGATTTTTTGCAAGCTTGTTGTCCATGAAGAACACGAATATAAGCATCCTACTTGAAGTTCATCCAAGCTGTTCTAATTGATGAGACCCGTTCTTTGAGGCGGTGGTGGATTATGGCGTTAGCTAGTTGAAAGCGGAGTGTTGGAAGGATGAATTCAAAGGGCATGAGAGCTTCGACCATAAACCAATTTAAAAGGAGTGTGACCCATAGCAATCTTGAAACAAGTATTGTAGGCCCAAAAAACGATAGGAAGTTTTATGCACTTGTCATGCGGGGAGCGTCAAAATTTTCTTGAGAATGGTGACCCGAGTTTTGTTGGTGCTTTACGCCCAACCCATTGCCTTGAGGATAGTAAGGTGTGCTCTTGTGATGATGTATCAAGAGATAATCCATCGACTCTTTGATAGTATGATTGATGAAATGAACACACCACGGTCAGCGACCAGCTCAGGTGGGGCAGCCCGAATCAGCGTGATGATTTGTTGATAGAGGACTCTATGTGCTTGCAGCGGTGTTATGCAGAAGTGCACAAGCTTCCGCCCATTTGGTGGCGTGGTCGGTGAGAACGAATGTGTCGGGACGCGAGTGTGCGGCCTTGAGGGAGGATCTATAGGTCCCACAAAGTCCATTCCCCATTTCTTTGAAGGGAAGTGGGCGTGGCGGCCGGCGTCAAGGAAAAAGCGTCCGCGGGCCGTGGGAAAAATTACCGGCCCGCAAAAGCGTCTGCGTCTTGGCGTGGGGCGTGAGCATCTTTGAAGCGTGGGCCAATAATACCGGCAAAGAAGAATTTTTGCGTGCGTGGTGTCACCATGAAAATGACCACCACCAGGGCCCTTGATGAGCTTCTCGAACAATATGCGGAACTTCATGAGGTAGAACCACAGCGTCGAAGGATGGTGTCATTACCCTTTTGTAGAGATGTCCAGGCAACCATGGTGTAGTCCGCGGACCTCGGAGAGAAATTGATGGCGACGAGGTTATTAAAACTTGGCGGAAAGGCGTCTCATCTTACGGTGGAAGAGCACACGTGAGGAGAATGCTGGCTGAAAATCATGGAACCAATGTGGTGTTCGCGGTGACTAAAAAGTTGAGCATCGGGAAAGGCATAAAGGACCCACATTTGCGGGGATCATCGGTGTGGATCGTGAAAGATAATCCGGAACAACATGAGATTTACACGCCTTATGAGCGATTTCAAAAGGAGCAAATTCTTGGAGAAAGAAGGACCCAACGAGCAATGCGGGCCGGTGGGCGTGGATTTGTTGATCAAATAGAGAAGTGCTTGGTGGTCCACAAAGAACGGTTGGTGCCTTAAAGGTAATGAGGCGTTGGACACGGAAGAAAAATGAGACCCAAAGCTTCCGCGCTCGGGTAAGCGGAATAGTTCTTCAGTGATTGAGTTTTTAATTTGGCATGCGATTTAGTTTATCGATTAATGCGCATCATATTCTTGAGGAAGACGGCTCAATAGCGGCAGACATCGACATGAGCGTGAAAGGGCTTGTCCATTGAGGAGAACAAACCAGGTGCACAGGTAAGCAAAAGCTTCAATTTGTTGGAAAGCGACTTCATACAGGAATTCCAAGCCCGGTGGATTAATCACCGTGAGTTTATGAATGGGATCTGCAATGAAATTGCAGATCCGTGTATGAAGGTGGAGTAATAATTGACCTTTCGGGGAAAGGCGTGTCTCTTGATATTAATTTGTGCTTGAGCTTTGAGCACCTGGCCCGATTTTGGCGGGGATCGTGGTGATTCTGCTTCTTGACAACATGGCCCTATAGGAACACACCGAAGTGGCACAAAAGGTGCATTTCTCGGGATTGAGACTAATGCTTGGGACTCATCACATTTACGGAAGGCGAGTTCCAATTTATCAAATGGTCACCATGGGCTAAGCGGAAGAAGTCATCTTGAAAAATTTGCAAGAAGGGATTTTCCTTCATGAAATCATGAAAAGCCAGGAGCATGATCGTTGAAATGTTGAAGGAGAGTTGGATAATCCAAAGGAACCACCTTGTAGGCAAAAGTACTTGGGGTGGTGAAAGTGGTCTTGAGTTGATCAGATTCTTTTGATGGAATCTGGTTGTAGCGGGAGAAACCATCCATAAAGGAGTACATCTCATGTCCGACCACTTCTTCCGGAACTTGAGTACGTGAAGGGAAGTGGAAAATGATCGCAGCTCAGTGGCACGATTGAGTTTCAGATAGTCTACACAGGCGGATCTTACCATTGTGTTTAAGGGCAATGCCGATAGGGCTCACCCATTAGGAATGTTTGACCTCATAGATCAAACTGCGACAAGGAGTTTGTCAATTTCCGCCTTGGCCGATCCGCGGTAGTTAGGGTTGAGCACTTTCTTGTCGTTGCTATCTGGAGTGGTGTACATCAGATTTGGTAGGAATGGTGAGTTCCCCAAGCTTTTGTTGATTCCCAAGAAGATCTTTGTAACTCAGTGAAAATGTGTTTTGAATTTTTTGAACAAGCGTGGCGGCCCTTTACGATAAGGGCCGGAAGGTTTGCGACAATCTGGAGACGAGTTGATTATTGCCAACATCCACGATTTCGACTTGAGTCTGAATGGTATGACTTGATTATCACAGACAATGTGTGCGGGAGGTTGGAGCATAACGGATCGTGGCACTGCGTGGTGAAAAAGAGGTTGCTCGGTGTCATCTAGCGGTGGTTGCTTCATGGCCGGCGTGTACATCAACAGAGTTCTTTGGAGTGTCGACGAAAAAGTGATCTGGCGTTGGATTGATTGCAAGGAGCCCGGTGGGGTCAAGCAAGGCAACCCACGGCTGGTCACGATCAAGAGTCATTTCTCCCCAAGGATCGACATATTGAGGGATAGGATGAAATGACCCCGGGGAGCTGAGACGATAAATATTACGGCGTCTTGAGAATGGTTAATACGAAGAGAGGGTTCCGCATTGTCAACGAAATGATCCTGCATGTTTGCAAGTCCATGGTGGCATTGAGATGACCATGCAGCTGATGACTAAGCGGTCCCGTGTGGCCCGTAATGGATACTCTTTGCTGGCGGAGAAAGGGTCTTCCACCAGCATTTCATAGTCACGGATCTTCGCCGACTTTCCAAACTCAAATTCCATGGGAAGCGGAGATCACCAATGTTGATGTGAAGAATAGGTGTGGCGCTTGAGGTCTGCGTTGATATGGCCATTTACCAATTTGATGTCATATAGGGCCGCGAAAGAGTTGTGTGATGCCCATTTGTTTTGCGGAGTTTATCATTGATGAGATTGGTTGCACTACCTCCATCGATTTGAACATGGTTGACTTGCTGATTTCCCACCGTTGCATGGGCCAGTGGGTGTAGAGGTAGCCCATTTAACAACTAAAAGCAGTTGGTAGTGGTAAGCTCCCTTGAGGCGGGGACCCGAGTTTTAAAATGGTAGCCAAGCTTAAAAGAATTTTGATCTTGGCAAGCTCCTCTTGGAGTTCGAGAGGTACATGAGAAAAAGGATCTGCTGGTTCCATTGGTGCGGAGTCTGCGTGGCGGGGAAGCGACAACTTCTTTGAAATAAAGTCAACCTCGGCTGCAATATTGGGATATATGTCTACGAGGCGTGGAGGTTGAGATGTTGAAGGTGTATCTTGTCTTTGTTGAGCTCTAGTGGTGGCATGAACATTTGCCAATGTGCGGCCTTGACTTGCATGAGATTCAAAATCTTTGGGCGAACTTTGGGCATGACATTTGGCATGAGCTTTTCTAAGTCAGTGCAAAGTGAACCTTTTTTTTCGTCCTCATGAGGAAGGGTGTCAAGCTGCAAAGGCGGTTCGTGTCCTTGAATAATAGTCAAGGGGCGTGATGCCTTGGTGCGGCGTGAAACTAGACCAACCCAATTTGGCCCGTATGCAGGAGGATTAAGTGCACGAAAAATTTCCTCTTGGGCTTGTTGATCGGTGAGGTTGATTTCTTTGGAGCTGGTTGATAAGCGTGATTCTTTGGCGCTCTTGGGGGGCTTCTTGAGAACTGGTCGCGGGCCTTGTTGCCATTAAAAGCGAGTTGGTAAGCCGTGGTGGACCGATGTAATTTATTTGTGCGGAAAGGCGGACTGAACTTGTGGAAGTTGAGGACAGCGGAAGTGGTGGTATGACCCCATTCTTGATGATATGCCCGAGCTTTAGAAGGATCAAAAGGAGGGCGTTGGTTGGATCCGTGGTTGGTCACATTTATTCTTTGATAGGATTAAATGGGCTGCACTTTTTGAAGAGGTGGGCTGGCGATAGTCTCGTTTAGGGGAGGTGTGGTTTGCACTTGATAAACCATTTTGTTCTTGAGCGGTGTGGGATGAGTCGCGAGTGCACTCTTAGTGGCATGATTACACATGTTGCATCGCTTGCAATGGGCGGGCCATTGGTGGAGTTGCACTCATTGGCCAAATGGCCTTGATATTTGCAAATATGGCACCGATTTGTGCTGGCGTGGATTAAGCGTGTTGAGGCTGAAGCTTGGCCGTTTGTGGAACCATGGCGGGTGGAATGAGCAGGAGCTCTTGAAAACCCGCCTCGGGAGGAAACATTGGCGGAGTGATTGACAAGGTCGATAGCACACTCCAAAGTTTTTGGGCCAGGTATTGATCATGGTCCGAATAGCGGGAGGAAGTCCTTGGAGAAACGGACCAAAATGCGGCTACATTGTAGGTTACTCCTTGAGCTTCTTGGCGAGAATGTGAAGTCGATCCATAAAATCCCGGGCGGGACTCAGTGGGCTCTTGTTGAAGTTCATTGAGTTGCTTGAGATGAAGTTGATCATCATCCCAGTAGTCCCGTAATAGAGATAAGCGGTCGCGCATTTGGACCAGATCTTGTTTCCAATGGCTTTTGTTGGACATGAGCCATTGATGAGGAAACCCACCTTGTGTGGTGGAAAAAGATGTGAAATTTCAGTTGAGGTTCGCGTGCCCATTTAGGACAGCTAGAGCCTCAAATTCTTCCATGTGGGCACGAGCACTTTGGTCTAACGGTTTGCCTTCGTGTTGCCAAAGGTGGGATAAGTCGATTTAATTTGAAAGGTAGATGTGAAAGTCTTTGGGCTGGATAAAGACAGGATAGTGAGGATATTGAGGTTGAGGTGGATGTGGCATTGTGCACGGCCGGACCACGATGAAGGGGTGGCTATGGTTGGCAGAAATGGGGGCATTGGTTTTGAGATCTGTAAGGGTTGTAAGCGGGGAAGAAGCGATGGGAAAGCGTAGGGAAAAGGATATTCTGGGTAGGCGCAAAGGAGACATGTGGATAGCCATGCCCACGGGGAGATGATGGTTCTGAAGGAAGGGCGTATAGGAAGGAAGAATGATGGATGTAGGCATGTTGGGGGTGTGAAATGTCTGGTTGAGGAGAAAGTTGGGCGGGATGGGCTCGATAATGATAAGGGACTGAGGTTGGCTGGCAATGTTTGCAGCTTGGGAGGAGGCTGGGGATGAGGCCCCGGACCACGAGGGGTGGGTGGCCTTGGGGCCCGAGCCCTAGGCAAAGATGGCCTCCTATGTCATAAACAGATCCATGCAGCCTCCATGACGGTTCCAAGCGCTGATGGCGCTCAAAGCGAGATGCCGTCGAGAAAGGAGTTCTTACGGCGTGAAATTGCGGACGAGACATGACGGAAGAAAGTGGAGAAAATCGAGACCCGGCAGCGGCGGCGGTGTTGCAGGGTGGGGTTGGGGAACACTCTGGAAGACAGCCCTCTGGCGGGCCGTGGATCTGAGGAGAGTCCGAGGGACTATGTCCACTTGTGAGTTCTTTGAAAAGAAGGAAAAGAAGAAACGAGAACAAATGAGAGAAAGATGATAAGCTTCCTTGATATCAATGATGAAAATACATGAGCTCTACTAATGAGAGAAAGCGAAAGGAGACAAGACTCAAAACTCATCTAAAAACTTATGAGCTAACTCTACTCATATATATAGTACAATGGCCTTGGGCCCAATATAGACACTCTGGTGATCTCGGTTGGAGCTCACGGAAGGAGGCACAGTTCACAGGAATGTTGGCGGTGCCTCTTGAAGTGCCTAGAATCACTGTTGTGGCGGGCGGTGGCGGGCAAATCACTTATCTGGCCCGGCGCCTCTTGTTGTTGACCAAAAAGGCTTTATTTGCGTGGCTTTCTTTGCTTAGTCTTACGTGGAGGCTTGGATGTCGACCCGTGGTTGGTGAGGATCTTTGAGCTTGACACAGTGCAGCGTATGCATGAATAGTCTGTACCGGGAGGCCGCAGGGACTAACGATCCGGGAGGCTCCTTTTCTAATAAGAAGGACTAACGTTTAATAATAAGGCGTGGCATGTGAAAGAAAGATTGCCCTAGAGTTTGGAGTGAGCGTGGCAATCTGGGCGTCATCAATGACCTTCTGTTTTGAGCCTCCAAAAGGCTGATGCGGATGGGCGTTAGCGGATTTGTCGGCGTGGAAAGGCTTCAGCTTCAAGGGAGGTGAGTCAGGCGTCCGCTCGGTGAGGTCTTGAACGAGTCGCGGTAATTGTGAAAGCTCCAGAATATAAGGTGTCTAGCTTAGCAATATCTTTCTCCTTGTCACCCGGGGAGGTATCTTTTGACTTGTTACGTTCCAACAAGTCACGAATTGTGGCTTGGAGGTGAGCCTTCCGATCTTCAAGTAGGCTTGCGATCCCTGAGCACTTTTGAGATCTACACGGGCCTGTAATAGAGCCGCGCCACTTTTCTTGAAGTTGGGCCTCAAAGTTTGAACTTGTGCGATTGTAGCTTGAAGGTCTCTTTAAAAAAGCATCCCGGAAGCCTCGGGGGCATGAACACCATTCATGAAAGCCTCACAGTGATGCTTGTAGATGCATGGCGCGTGGCGAACATCTATCTTTGCGAATTTATCACGAGTTGGCGAGGATGTAGAGGTGGAGGGCCTATTTTGCGGCCTGTTTGCGGCGTTTGAGGAGGCATGGCGGAATGGAAGGCGTGTTTACGTAGAGGAAGAGGAGATGGTGACATGCGTGGTCCGTGTTGAACATGACGGGGAAGTCCGGCGTGAAGGTGCGGCTTGTTGGGTTTAAGTGAATGGAGAATGGGAAGTGGAAGGGCTCTCAAGAGCAGGAAGATAATGGCGGTGAGGGGCCTGAAGATGGCCTGCTGAAACCCGGAGAGACAGAGGAGGGTATCCCTCGACGGTCTACTTCTTGAAGAAGGCGGTAGAACAACGGTGCGGGGCCAATCAATATGGAGATTGGAGTGGATGGCGGTGATGACCATATTATAGAATGGCTTATTAATATGGGTGTTCTTGATGGAATACCCAAATTTGCTTTTTGCCGAAACTTCACAAAAGTGTCATGTGACTTTGCAATATTTGTGAGGCGATCCCGGGTTAAGCGATGGCGGGAGACTTCGGGTAGTGGCGCCCATGTCACGTAAAGCGGCCCAAGATACAAAAGGTTTTTTACAAAGGAATATGGAATACCTCGAAATCAAAGGGGCTG
The DNA here is from genome assembly GCA_021234155.1 of Isoetes taiwanensis. Lineage (NCBI taxonomy): Eukaryota > Viridiplantae > Streptophyta > Lycopodiopsida > Isoetales > Isoetaceae > Isoetes > Isoetes taiwanensis. Next base: position 16,616,325 of record JAJEKV010000009.1, on the reverse strand, counting down.
GGTAAGTAAAAAATGGTGGTGCCATCGTGCCGAAGTAGCAAATCCTTAGGGCTGTTGGCGATGTGGCGATGGCTTGCTTCAATTGTGCCAGGTTGGGGGCGGGAGTTCCATTTACTGAATTCATAAAGCTTGTGGCGTTCCCGTACTTCATGACTCGGACCAAAGAAGGGCTTCACGAAGGTCGAAAGAACCAAGGACTTCGAAAGGCGCATCCTGCCCAGTGGAAGGAAGTGTAGGAGGATTTTAGGGGCAGCCATGGCCGAACGAAGGCATGCGGGAGAAAAGGCGGTGATGCGAAGCGAGGCGGAGCAACGAGAGGCCAGCGTTTTAGAGGCGCCAAGTGTAAGTGAAGGGCATGATGAGGGCAAACCTGGCCGTTGATGATGCCAGGTGGCGACGGATGTGAAGTAGGTAATTGAGAGGCAAAATTTTGGCTAAGTCCCAAGCGGTAAAGGGAGAAGCAATGAGCGGTGGCGATGAGGCGTAAGGGAATGATCTGATGTGCCGGTGGCAAAGGGCCTTTTATTAATGTTCGAGGGCGTGAAAAGAAGGAATGTCATTTAATCTTTGGCAACTTCGAAGTGGGATATCATTAAAGCGAAGGTGTCGAGAAGGTACCATGGCTAGATATGCGGCGGGAGAAAAGATTCTCTATTTAAAACTGACCTTGCATTGCAACCCGTTGGCGAATTGTTTGATTGGTCCCGCGTCGTGCGAGGAGGTCCTCGGTTGGCTATATAAGGCGAGCGATGGCGGCGGAGCGACCGATGGCGCTCGGTATGTCTGGCTTCTTTGGATTACCGCGACAAGTGCACTATCTTCCGTCTAAGCTGTCTAGAGTGGATCACTTGTAAAATGGTACTGGACCTCTGGCGGTGCCACAATCATGGCATTGCCATGGGCGGGTGGTGTCTTGCGGCATGGTGAGCATGCCGATCCCCATACCAACGGGATGGAGGTGATTCTACACTGCTTGGGGACCACGAGCACAAGCGGTACCACATCCTGCGTATCACCTCTGCTCGAACCGGAGTAGGGTTTTCTTCTTAGGACTTAGTGGATGGGGCCCCGAGCCCGGTTTTTTTGTAAATAAATTTCTTGCCCATAAGCGGAAATAGATGGGCTCGCCCACATTTTATAAAAATTCCACCTATATAATATAAATATGCCGCTTAGTCACTATCTGTTTTGTGTCTTTGTATGCGGAGCGACATCACGTTGTATGATCGTCACTTTACGTGGTATGAAATTGTTTGGTGAAAAGCCATTAACTAGTGTGGGTAATGGAGTTCCATCTAATTCAGCCAGCTTGAAAACAGCGGGTTGCACCACTTGAACAATTTGATAAGGGCCAAACCATGAAACTTTAACTTGCGGGAAAATGTTTATAGCTTGAGAATCATAAAGAAGAACCAAATCTCCTTCTTTGAATGTCTTTGTCTTGATCGTTTGTCATGTAAAGATTTTTGCAAGCTGTTGTCCATGAAGAACACGAGCGTAAAGCATCCGCCTAAGTTCATCCAAGCTGTTCCAATTGATAAACCCTTTCTTTGAGTCACGTGGCGGATTATGGGCTGTATGCCGGTTGAAAAGCGGAGAGTTGGAAGAATGTATTCAAAAGGCATGAGAGCTTCTTGGCCATAAACCAATTTGAAAGGAGTGTGACCCGGTAGCTATTTTGAAACAAGTATTGTAAGCCCAAAACGGTAGGAAGCTTGTTTTGCCAATCGGTCGAGAAGCGTCACAAATTTTCTTGAAATTGTGACCCGAGTTTTGTTGGTGCTTTCAATAAACCGTTCCCTTGAGGATAGTAAGGTGTGCTCTTGTGATGATGTATCGATGGGTAATCCGTCGGCTCCTTGATGGTATGATTGATAAAATGGACACCTCGATCAGCGACCAGCTCAGGTAGGGCAGCCAAAGCAGCGTGATGATTTCTGATAGATGACCTTGCTGTGCTTGCCCGCGGTGTTATGCGGAAGTCGCGCCAAGCTTCCGCCCATTTGGTAAGCGTGGTCGGTGAGAACGAAATGTAGCGAACGCGGGTGTGTGCAGCGGGAGGATCAATGGGTCCCACAAAATCCATCCCCATTTGCTTGAAAGGAAGTGGCGTGGCGGCCGGCGTCAATGGAAGGCGTCCGCGGGCGTGGGCCTTCCCACCGCAGCCGACAAGCATCACCGCGTCTGGGCGTGGGCGTGGCGTCTTTGAAAAGCGTGGGCCAAAAATAACCGCAAAAGGATTTTTGCGTGCCGTGGTGTCACCATGAAAATGACCACCACCAAGCCCTTCATGGGCTTCTCGGACAATATCACGGGACCTCATGAGGGAGAACCACGGCGTCGAAGGATGGTATCCTTGCCCTTTTGTAAAGATGGCACAACCATGGTGTAGTCCGCGGACCTGCGGAGAAATTGGTGTCGGCCAGGGATTGGCGCTTGGCTGGAAAGGCGTGGCGTCCTCACGGTGGAAAAAGCGCTGTGAGGAGATCTTGCTGAAAGTTGTGGAACCAATGTGGCGTTCTTGCATGACCCGAAAAAGTTGGCGTCGGGAAAGGCGTCACGAGACTCCGTGGAGGATCATCATTGTGGATCGCGTGAAAAGATAATCCGGGACAACATGAGATTTATGCGCCTTGTGAACAATTTCAAAGGGTGCAAATTCTTGCGAAGGAGAACCCAACGAGCAATGCGGCCCGTGGGCGTGGATTTGTTGATCAAATAAAAGGAGTGCTTGGTGGTCAACAAAAGAATTTGATCATTTGCCTAAAAGATAGTAGCGGAGCGTTGGACCTGAAAAATTAAACCCAAAGGCTTCCGCTCGTGGCGAGTAGTTACCTCGGCCGGGGATTGAGTTTTTACTGGCGGCATATCGGTTTGGTTTGTCGAGTAATGCGCATCATATTCTTGAAAAAAAACGGCTCAATAGCGAGCGCCCGACATCTACATGGACATGAAAGGGCTTGTCCCATTGAGGAGGAACAAGTCTGGGGGCTGAGTAAGCAAAAGCTTCAAGCTGGCTGAAAGCGGCATCCGCTGGGAATTCCAAGCCCGGTGGATTCATCACCCCGTGAGTTTATGAATGGGATGCGCAATGGCTGCAAGTCCGGGGAATGAAGGTGGAGTAATAATTAACCTTACCGGGGAAAGGCGTGTCTCCTTGATATTGGCTGGTGCTTGAGCCTTGAGCACACAACTAATTTTGGCGGGGATCCGTGGTGATACACCTTTCTTGCGATAGCGTGTCCTAATAGAACACACGAAGTGGCCTTAAAGGTGCATTTCTGGGATTGAGACTAATCTTGGGACTCATCGCATTTCTGAAAGGCGAGTTCAATTTATCCAAATGGTCAGCCATGGAACTATGGCGAGAGAAGTCATCTTGAAAAATTTGCAAGAAGGATTTTCCTTCATAAAATCATGAAAAAGCTGAGAGCATTATCGTTGAAATGTTGATGGAGAGTTGGATAATCCAAAAGGAACCACCTTATAGGCAAAAGTGCCCCGCGGGGGTGGTGAAAGTAGTCTTGAGTTGATCAGATTCTTTGATTGAGATCGATTGTAGCGGAAAAAACCATCCATGAAGGAGTACATCTCATGTCCGGCGACCTCTTCTAGAACACAGTGCAGCGAAGGGGAAGTGGAAAATGATCACGCTCCATGGCCTTGATTTAGTTTCGGTAGTCCACAAAACCACGGATCTTTCCATTGTGTTTGAGTGCAATGACAAATGGGGCTCACCCATTGAGAATGTTTGACCTCATAGATCAAACTGCGGCAAGGAGTTTGTCAATTTACGCCTTGGCCAGCGATCCGCGGTAATGGGGTTGAGCGATGCTTGTCGTTGCTATCTTTGGGCGTGCATCCGTTTGGTAGGAATGGTGAGTTCCCCAAGGTTTTGTTGATCCCAGAAGGTCTCTGTAGCTCGGGCGAAAATGTGTTTGAACTTTTGAAGGCGTGGCGCCACTGTGGCGATATGGTGTTGGAAGATTGGCGGCAATGCGGACGGTGATTGTTGCCCGTCCACAATCTCGACTTAGGAGTCACGAATATGTGGGATAACTTCGTGTCTTTGACAATATGGCGGGGAGGTTGAAGCATGGCCGGGATGAGTGGCGCTGCGTGGTGAAAAAAAGAGGTTGCTGATTTTCATCAAGCAAAGGTTGCTTCATGGCCGGCGTGTACATCAAGCGGGATCGGGGAGGAAGTTCGGCATCGGAAAAGTGATCAACCGTTGGATCACGATTGCAAGGAGCGGGTAGGGGTCAAGCAAGGCAACCCCGGCTGGTCACGATCAAAGCGTCATTTCTCCCCAAGGATCGGCATATTGGGGTAGGATGGCGGACGATTCGCGGTGGAGCTGAACTTGATAGATATTAAAGGCATCCTCGGAATGGATTAATGAGGAGAGAGGGTTCACATTATCAACGAAATGATCTTACGGTTTCCAAGTCCATAGTGGCATTGAGGTGACCATCGGTGATGACTAAGCGATCCGTGGCCCAATAATGGATACTCTTGGCTGGCGGAGAAAAGATGCGCCGACCAACATTTCATAATCACCGGGATCCTCTCACGCCTTCCAAACACCAAATTCTAAGGAATCGGAGATCACCAATGTTGATGTGAAGAAGAGGTGTGGCGCCTTGAGGTCTCGTGATATGGCCATTAGCCAATTTGATGTCATATAGGGGCACGATAGAGTTGTTTGATGCCCATTTGTTTTACGGAGTTTATCCGTGATGAGATTAACGGCGCTACCTCCGTCAATTTGAACATGATTGACTTGTTGATTGCCCAGTGGCATGGACCGTGGGTGTAGAGGTAGCGACAGCCCCAACCAAAAGCGGTCGGGAGTGGTAGCGGTCCTTGAGGCGGGACATAATTTCAAAATTGTTGCGGACTTAAGGGAATTTTGATTTTGCCAGCTCCTCTTGGAGTTCGAGGCACATGAGAAAAAAAGATCTGCTGGATCCACGGGTCTTGGAGTCGTGGTAATGAAGCGGCAACTTCTTTGAGTAGGTCGACCTCTGCGGCAATATTCGGATATATGCGAGGCGTGGAGGTTGAGATGTGGAAGGTGCATCTTGTCTTTCTTTGAGCTCACGGTGGTGGCATGAACATTTATAGCGTCGCGGCCTTGGCTGACTTGCATGAGGTTGAGAATGCTTTGGCGTACTTTAGGCATGACATGAGGCATGAATTTTTTCAAGTTAGGTGCAAAGTGAACCTTTTTTTCCTCTTCATGAGGGATTGTGTCAGCTACAAAGGCAGGTTCGCGTGTCATTAGGAATAATGGTTAAAGGGCGTGGCATCCCTGAGTGCAGCGTGAAACCAAACCAACCCAATTTGTGGTGAATTTGGAGGATTAAGAGCACGAAAAATTTCTTCTGTGCTTGTTGATCCATCGAGGTTGATTGGCGGGGGAGCTGGTTGATAAGCGTGATTCTTTGGCCGCAGCGGTGGCTTCCGAAGAAGCGGGGCCGGGCCTTGTTTGCCATTGGCAATCAAAGTTGGTAAGCCGTGAGGACCGGGCAGTAATCCCGATTGGTGCGGGGAAGAGCGAAACTTGTGGAAGTTGAGGACATGCGTGGTTCACTTTTGGGTGCCATACAATGTATGAAAGTGACTTGTAGGGGGTTTTGGACCCATTTCCACCGCATTATCTGGCCCGAGTTAGGGGGTTTTGACCACTACTTGGAGTAAGTTTTATCAAGAAGGGTCAAATTTGCCTTTCAAAAACCCGTATCACGGGGGTGTTTTGGTCACCCTCTTGCGCACATGGCATACCCCCTTTTGTATAAGTGCAACCCCGGGATCTTGCGTGGTGGTATGACCCCATTATGGCAGTGATAACAGGCTTTAGAAGGATCAAAGGGGGCGTGTGTTGGGTCCCGTTGTTGCTCCGATTCTTGATAGAGTTGATTGGTTTGAGCTTCTGATGGTTCGCGGTGATATTCTGCGATTATTCTTTGAGTTGTTGTTTGCACTTGATAAACCGGTTTGTTGCGGAAGGTGTAGGATGAGTGCGAGTGTACTCTTCCATTGCATGATTGCACATGTTGCATCTTTTACAATGGCCGGGCCATTGGTGGAGTTGCACTCATTTGCCAAGTAGCCTTGATGTTTCTGAGATATGGCACCAGATCGGCTAGCTGCTATGATTGGCGTGTTGAGGTTGGGCGGCGGTCACGTGAACCATGGCCCGGTGGTATGAAAGGGGAGCTCTGAAGAGCCCCGCCCGGGGAGAAACATTGGCGGAGTGATTGACAAGGTCGATAGTTCATTCCAAGGTCTTGGTAGCGCAGTATTGATCATGAGTCGGATAAGCTGGAGGAAGTCCTTGGAGAAACCGGACCAAGATCGGCTACGTATTACGAATCATTACTCCTTGAGTTTCTTGGCGGGGATGTGAAGTCGATCTGCAAAATCCACTGGCGGACTCAGTGGGCTCTTGTTGAAGGTCATTGAGTTGCTTGAGATGAAGTTGATCATCATCCGTGGTTCCATAGTGAGAAAAGCGGTTTTCATTTTAACCAATCTTGTTTCAGTGGCTTTTGTTGGACATAAGCCATTGATGAGAAAACCACCTTGATGTGGTGGAAAAAAGATATGGAATTCCGGTTGAGGTTGTGCATGACCATTTAGGACAGCGAGCCTCAAATTCTTCCATATGGGCACGAGCACTTTGGTCTAATGGTTTGCCTTTAGTGTTGCCAAAGGTGGGATAAGTCAACTTAAGGGTCACGAAAGGTAGAGGTGAAAGTGCTTGGGCTGGGCGGGAGGCTGGATAGGGATTATATTGAGGTGGAGTTGGAGGTGGCATGGTGCACAGAAAGACCACGATGAAGGGGTGGTGAGGGGAGAATCTTGGAGGTGCTTGATCATTGGTTTTGAGGTCGGTAAGGTTATAAGCGAGGAAAAGCGATGGAAAATGTAGGAAGAAATTCACGGGGAGGAGCAAAAAAGAGATATCCTGTCCCACTTGGGAGGAGATGATGGTTGTGAGCCTATGGACGTATGGCAGAAGAATGATGGATGTAGGCATGTTGCGGGGTATGAAAGTAAGGTTGAGAGGTTGAGCCTGATAGGGCTCAGGATAGTGATGTGATTGGGGTGAGCAATGTTTACCTGCAGCAGGGGCGGGGAGGCAGGAGACCCGAGCGAGGACAAGTGGGTGGCCCGGTGAGCCTTAGGCTTTGATATGTGGCCTCCCTCAATGTCATAAGCGAGATCCATACATGTTCTTTGAACAGCTTCCCGCGCCGGTGATGGCGCTCCCAAGCGAGGCAGCAGCAGGGAAAGGAGTTCTTAAGGCGTGAAGTTTAGGGCAAACATTGCGGACGAAGAAAGGAAAATCGAATCGGACCGACAGCGGCGCCCGGTGTTTGGGGTGCAGGTTGAGAACTCCTGCAAGACAGCCCTCTGTGAGGACCCTTGGATCTAACGGGAGAATCAGGGGGACTATATCACTTGGGATTTGCAAGAAAACAAAGGAAAGGGAAAACAAAACAAGAACAATGAGACAACAATAATAAGCTTCCTTGATATCAATGATGATGATACATGAGCTCTACGCAACCGGAGAAAACTGAAGTGAGACAAGACTCAAAACTCATCTAAAACTCATGTGCTAGTTCTTCTCATATATATAGTACAATGGCCTTTGGCTCAATATAGACACTTTCTCTCGCCGATTTGGTTGCCGACTCCTAGAAGGAGGCTGATTTCTGAGGAATGTTGGCGGTGCCTCTTGAAAAGCACAAATCCTGTTTGTGGCTGTTTTGCGGTGGCGGGCCGTCACTTGTGCAGCCCCCGCCTCTTGTTGGCCTTGGCGTGGTCTTGAGTCTGCGTGAGTGCGCTTGGTCTTCTGGCTGAGCCTTTGGCTTATTGACCAGCGCTGATTGTGGATCCTTGGACTTGACTTGGTCGAGTCATATGCATGAATAGTCACATGCCGGGGAGGCCGCAGGGACTAACGATCGATTGAGAATAATCTGGCGGTTTGGACGTCAAAATAGTATAACATTTAGGTGTGTTGTTGACACTTTTTGGAATTGCTCTGTGATGAAGTTGATTTAACCAGTTTAAAATTTTATTATCCTTCTAGTCAACAATGCACGGAATTATTTGATCTTCCTTTGAGTATGAGTAGCGAGAAGGTAAAAACCATAGAGGAGACTTGCGGTGAAGACCAACTAAAGATCGTGGATAGACTAAGAGAATTTTAATTTTACGCCAAGTTCCTCTTGTAGCTCAATGGACCATGTGTCCACACACTAGGTGTATAAAAAAGGTCGCGGGGATGCGTGGATAAGAAACAAGATGCTTCTTTTAAGAGCTCAACTTTAGCGGCAATGTTTGGATACGTCGAGTGCGTGGAGTTGGTGTAGAGGCGGAGGGTTCAGCCACTCATTGTTAAGTCGCGGTGGTGGCATGAACATTGGCTAGCGTGCAATCTTCATCTACTTGCATGAAGCGAAGGATACTCACGGCAAACTTTAGGCATGGCGTGAGGCATCATGCATTCTAGATCCGACTCAAAATGAACCATTTTGGTGGTAGGGTCCGAGATATATAGTAGTAACCACAAGGGTAGGCCGTGTGTTACGGGTCTTAGATTATAGGGGCGTCTGAAGTGGGCTTGGCGTGACCAAGTCAACCCAATTTGATTGTTGAGCTGGAGGCTTCAAAGCGATACATCTCTTACGAGCTGTTGTTCCAAGGTAAAAAGCGAGGAGTAGTTTGTGTAGGTTGTTGTTGTTCTTTGAGGGCGCATGGTGGTTTTAAGCATAGGTTGTAGGCCACTGTTTGCCACTAGCCACCCAAAGTTGATAACTTGTGAGTCGGGCCGGTCCCGTTCTAGTTGGTACCGGAAAGGCGGACTTGAACTTGGGGAAGTCCGGCTTTCAAAAACTTCTTGGCCAATTGAGGTCCACGATCGCGACAATAGTATCGGCAATCCATGCGGTCGACTACTTCCGAAAGAAGAAGATTAGTTGTTCCTTCAGCGGTGATGGTGACATTGCGAGGGAATAAAATGAGTCATCTTAAAAGCGATCAACAATAACTATGTTGGCATCATAACCCAAAGTGTGGCGGTTCGAATAAAGTCTCTGAAAATACTCTTCCAAGGTCCATCTGAAACCCGGCGGTGGCTGAAGAAGGCCATGAGAAAGATGTCTGGAACCTTAACCGACATCTTGACGGAGCGATGAAGCCCGGACCACCAATACTCTCGACTAATAAGTTCAAATGTCTTGACTACTCCAAAGTGTCGGCCATATGTAAATCATGGCAAGCACGGAGAACCGAAGCCTAGAAACCTGAGAGTCCATCATGGAGCGAGGGAGTCCATCTCGAACCTCAAAACAATTGCATTTGCTAAGAAGATGATCACGAGGAGCCAAAGTGTGAGAATACATCTTGAGCCCCCACGGGATCCGGGCGAGAGATGCGAGCAGGACTTCAACAAAGGCTGTATCATGAGGCCTCTCGAACAAAGTGAGGGGCCATAAAAGGCTGGAACTAATCTGGCCTAGAATAACCTATGGTATTAATTAAATGCAAGATCACACGGCTTGGGCTCAAGGTAGGGCGTCGAGGCAAGGCATCGAGGATTCTCTTGGAGGGTCCAAGGCGGTGCTTGATCCACGAAATCAATGCGGGATAATACTTGAGTATGCCGCCGGGCTGCGGCGGATTGAGCACTTTCGGCGGTGAAAATATTCCAGATTTCGATGATCTATATAGACTGTCATCTTATGAAGATATCCCTCCAGGAAACGCCTCCACTCCTCGAAAGAATCAACTATCACCAACAACTCCTTATCATAAATTGGATAGTTGATTTTGTGACTTAAAACTTCCAGCGAGTGATAGGCAATCAGATGCAATTCATGGTCATCTCCTGCCTGTGACAGGATACTTTGTCAAGAGCAAAATCAGAAGCATCTGCTTCAAAAACATATAGATGCAAAGGATCTGCATGAGCAAGAACTGGTGTGCCATGGTAAAAGCATGCTTCAGGGTAACGAAAGAAGATTCTGCTTCCATACTCCCATTCAAATGGCGTCCTTAATTGTGAGGCGTGTCAAAGGAAGGACAATCTCGAATAATCCGAATGAAGCGCCGATAGAAATTGGAAAACCCAAGAAAACCAGTAGAAATTACCTTTTATTACTTTTTTCCTTCCACCGACTTGCACAAAGCTGACATGTGTTTTCCTAAATCCATTCGTGCAAAAACCAAACCACTGAACCATTACATATATCCATACTTGCAAAAATCAACAAACCATTAGATATGGCATGATATACTAACAAACCTTTGATATCTCGAGCGAAGAGGGTGTTTGCCACTCCGAAACAGTCTTGACTTTTTTAAGGGATCCATAGAGACTCCATGTGGGTGATATGATAGCCAAAAACTCCACGATTATCACCTTTCGGCCCGACATTTCTCAAGTTTGACATATAATCCATTATCACAAAGTTTACGAAAGACACATCGAACATGCCTCTCATGTTCTTGAGAGTCTTATAATAAATAAGAATATCATCAAATAGATGATAACAAAAATGTCTAAGAGCTCCAAAAAACATCATTTGCCATATCTTTGGAATCTTGCGGGGAGCATTATTTAAGACCAAATGACATAGCGTGTACTAATGGCCATACCAAGTGCGAAATGTTGTCTTCCAGCTCATCATCACGATTATAGGCACCTCGAAGATCAATCTTAAGTAAAATAGCATGCACCTTGGAATCGCTTCAGCGACTGCAGGATGGCGGGGAGCGGATCTGGAATTTAACCTTTGTGATTTTATTGAGGCCACAATAATCAACGACCAGATGCAAAGAATCGTCCTTCTTTTTTGACGAAGATAGACGCTCGAGCATGGGACTGAGAATATCCAATGAAGCCAGTGGCTAGATTCTCTTCTATATAATCCCATAAAACCTTCAACTCGGCGGGAGATAGACCACATATCGGACTATACGGCGGCATTGTCTCGGGGTGCAAGTCAATAGGACAATCATATGGACGATGCTCTGGAAGCTTGCTGGCCTTGACTTTGTCAAAAACATCAGAGAAAGCACTATATTTATCTGGAAGCATTAGAGCCGAACTTAGCGGGTGCAAAGCTAGCCAATAAATGAACTGGATTGCAAATCTTGAACTTGGATCTTGTCTTCCAGTTTAATAAACTTCGTGAAGTAAAATCTTGAGATCTGGCGGGGGCATGAAGAAGCCTCTGAGAAGCGGGGAGCATGAGCAAGAGCGAGAGCGAGAACAAGCTGGAACATGAACTAGAGCAGAAGCTGGAGCTAAATCGGGACATGGAACAAAAAGCAGGGAATAAGAAGAGGGCGAAATCGGGGGCCATCGATCTGCATGGTGAAGTAGATGTTAGTGTAGGGGCCTAAAGCTGCGGATGAGCTGGAGCTAGAGCTAGAACCGACAAGCGAAAAAGATGTACTCATGATCAATCTGCCTGGGTTATGCATTTCGAGCGAGGCGGACCAAGACTACTTGGTGCATGTGGGCTAGCGATGAGATTGAATGAAATCCTACAAGAAGCTCCCTCGAACAAAACCTGAAGGGGTGTAGTATATTCTGTAACTGCACCCGAGAAGATCTCATGTCCATCAATCACACATACAGAAGTGGAATGCTCAACCTTGCTTTTAGGGATGGCATGCTTACTGGCGAATGCACTATCTATAAAGCAAGCATTTGCCATAATAAGTTGTGCCAACACTTCCAACCTCCCAACCTCTGATTTCAAAAATTCCTTGCTGACCTTATCCGATGGGATAAATCTGTGATGAAGTGTGCAAGGAGTCTGAGAAATGGCGGCCAGCCGATGAGAGACTCCTATGACTAAGACCAGCCCCTAGAGTTTTTGGCTGATTTGGGCCTTCCGGGGGCAACCCGCGAGCAATATGACCAGCTTCTCCACAATAGAGGCAAAGACCACATTTCTCGGGGGCGGACAAAGACCCTCGAACCGCAAATGCGATCAATGCATGGGCTCGGGGTCCGGACACATAGATTCTCTGAGATGAGACCCGAGGCGGGCGTTACTCTGGCGCTTGTGTGATTGGAAAAACCTGACTATATCTCTCTTGCCTAACCTCGAAGGGCCGATTATCACAACAAACTACAAATCTGATGGCTTCTTCCAAAGCTTGAGGGTGCTCCATAGACAACAACATATCTTTGACATCCTCATATAAGCACCTTCGAAAACAATCTCAAAAGTGCAACACCATCCCGGGTTGTATCTATAGCAATTTGATGAAATTACGATGCATATCACGAAATTGAGCAGGTGCCTTGCACGAGATTGCGAAGTTTTGTGGCTTCTTTGTGCATTGGCGACATGCCTCGAGTTACGCCTTGAAGGCAACAAAATCCCTTTGATACGGAGCTCTTTTCTCCAATAAAGGAGCAAACTAGCTTAAATTGGCCACTGTGAGGGAAGAATCAATCAAACCAACTTGTTCTTGGGCGTGGGATATCAATGAGGATGGAGCTGGATCCACAAGCCCTAATCGATTCAAAAACTATGAAACTTGGGTGAGTCTTAGTCAAATTTCTCGAGCAAACTAATTTTAGGCTCTGATGGCCTCAATCCAGAGCTAGAAGCAGATTCATGAGAAGCAACCCGTTCTCTGAGCTCTTTTTGTCTGACTGCAACTGCTGGCATACTTGAACAAGCTGCTCTGTAAATAAGGGCAAAATCTCCTCCATAGAGGCAATAACCACCAAATATGGATAAAGGAATGCTCAGGATCACATCAGGCAAGAACCAGTAAGGAATTCCGGTTCAAACTATTGTCAACCTACATGAAAACAAGGAAAATATGTGGAAAATATGCAAGAAATACGGAGGAAATATGCCCAGATCAAGTTGGCTGCTATGTGTGCCCTTGGTGGGTGTGGCTAGGAGTCATCACCATTCACATGCATGTCTGTGGGTATGGAGGAAGGGATCTCAAAGGGGACCACAAGAGTTGCCATGGCTGTTTGGGGCGTTTGGAGATACAAAAATTAGGGCGAGGCGAGAGAAGTTGCTTTCGAATGGTATTTTGAATGCTTGGAATGGAAACTTCGAAAACATTTTTAGGGCAAACATGAATTCACATAGAAATTTGGAGCAAAGCAAAGAGGTTGCTCAAAATGCATTTTTGGATGTTTAGAATCCCAAAAAGGACTCGAAAGCGTCCTTAGCACAACTTTACTTGAGATAGGAATTAGGACAAAAATTTAGGGTCGAGTAGAAGTTGCTTTCGAAGCGCATTTTGATGCTTGGAATCAAGCAGGGGGGGCTCGAAAATGATGCAAATATTTGATTTAGAGAGCTGGAAGGATGGGGGTGTGGAGGCAAAACTCTAGTGAGAGAGAGTTGGCAAAACCCTAACCACTGGAGAGAAGGAAGGAAGGCACTAGAGAGAGGGGAGGAGGGTGCTTTCGAGATAGAAGGGCTAAAGGTGCTAGAGAAGCGAGGGACAAGGCGATGGCGGGGTAGCAATTGTCTATGGAAGGAAATTACAATTAAATGCATGGCAAATCACAAAAGCAGCCCTAGAGTTCCACTTCAAATTTTGAAATATTGTTGTCTGATTTCATTCAATGATCCATGGCTCTGCTATTTCTTCTAGAATGATTAATCAAACTCCAAATGTAGACAATCCAGAATCATTCTCTCATTGGAGGCACCTATTCACGGACCAATAAACCAATACCATCTACAAGATTTGTGCTAATTTTATCAATAGATTCAAGCTTTCTTGCAAAACAATATTAGCTTGAATCAATGCAGCTCTTCTTAGAACAAGTACATCCTTGACAATTATATTGTAGCTAAGGAAGGTTTACATTGGAGTAGGATCTCAATGAAAATTATATGTTGGTTAGACTTCATTTTCCCAAGTCTTTGGCACTTGTTAGGTGGGATTTACTAGCCTATGCCCTTAAGAAGATTGACTTCATTGATAAGATCTTTCATTTGATCTGGACTTAACTTCGAGGTCTCAATCTCTTGTCTTGATAAATGGCACATCTAATATCTTCTTTCCTCTTGCTAGAGGTGTAAAGGATGTCCCATTGCCTTTTATTTACTCATTGCTACTCTTGAGCAATTAACTATTTAGAAAAAATTTGCTTGGTGCACTTCTACGAGACAAAAAAGTATGGACACACAAATGGTAATATCTCGAGTGTTCTTGAATATTTTTGGATGATTTTTGAAATTACTATCGAGAGAAAAATATAAGAACATGTAGAAAAACACTTGGCCTGATTTGGGCTGGAATGATAGGAGAAAAACAAGTTGAAAGTGGATGAATATTACGTAGGTGAACTATCATAGAAAACCAACAAGCAATTTTTGGATCTTGAGCTTTATAAAGGGGTTTTGCATGAATTCCCTTTGCCACGAGTGCGAGTAGGACTTATGATCATGTCTGAGAATATAAAATTGTAGGATCATGAGTGTCTACGTAATACTTGAGGATCTTGCTCACGATAACTTATTACGAGGGCGGCTTCTATTAATCCAAACTACAATTTTATATTCTACACACGATCTTAAGCTTATCGACCTGTACTAGTAGAAATCATGCAAAAATCACCTATAATGCTTGATATCCAAAAGCGTGCTTCTTGGTTTTCGACGGTTCAGCGGCGGCCCTTTCCATCCACTTTGAACTTCGTTTTGCTCCATAATCCCGATTCCAAATCGGGGCCAAGTTCCTTTCCACATGTTCTTACAACTTTTCTCTGATATTAATTTTAAAAACCATCCAAAACTATTTCGGTAAGACTCAAGATATTATCATTTGAGTGTGCGGATCCGTTTTTGTGTGGGGAAAATCTTGGCCAAAATTTCTTCAAGTTTGAATCCAGGCTTTCTCGGACACCATAGATCCAAATTGAGCTAGAGTTTTTCCAACATCTCATTACAACTTTGTCAGTTTTGCTTCTCCAAAATCATTTGAAAAAGGTCGCCACATTTCGAGATATTTAGATCAAAGTGCAACTACCTCATTTTGCTTTAGGGGTCCCTAATGTAATTGATGCCTTTTTTTCTTTATTTTGCACAAAAGATTGGCTGCATTAAGCAATTTGGAGGTTCTAACACACCATATCCATATCAAAGCATGTGTATGAACTAATATACATGAGAAATGTCACCTTGTATCATATCCCAAAATGATTCAATGGGCATGAAAGGGATGACAAGCCATATGATCCAGATTTTGCAAGTCAAGGCCAATAATTTCAACTCTCTTGGGCACTTTTATTAAAGATAATCGTATATAAGTAGCTCTTAACTCAATTTAGAACCCTCAATACATTGATCATGCGCCCCACCAACCCGGCATAGCCAAGATCTGCCAAGCAACTCAAACGGCTCCATTCCGGCAGCCATAGCCATCGGCCGAGCTTTTCTGCATGCAGCAATACTCAAGAGCTGCAACTCAATAATAGACATTTCAACAACTCTGACTTTTACGTAAGGTAGCCATAACCATCACCGAGCTTTTTGCGGGGAAAACTTGAGGTTTTAGTCCAAGCTTGGGTCTCGGACTTCGATGGTTTTGTGATGTTTTAGAGGATGCTAACGGATACTTTTGCATTAAGATGAGTTTTCAAGGGGTTTAATCTCAAGCTGTAAGCCTCGATTGTCGATCTGGATTGATAAAATTGCTTGTAAAATATGTTGGTATCTCAAAATTCTTGGGTATCACGAGGGATTGCCCGAGCCAGTGGTATCTCCAACTATGCAGCTGGATGCCTTGTACCGATTTCTAGCGATGACCGGCTTGTATCTTGATTTCTAGCGGTGACCAACTAATCCTTGCAATACCCTCCTCGGAGATGACATAATTAGGTGTAATCCGAAATCATCATCCCCTACATAAATCTTGGGCGTCTCACAAGTCCAACCTTACGGGGATCAATTATCTTTCGCCCCGCCTTCTCCGTTGTGTTTAAAGATCTCGTGTAGTCTTTTTGATCTCTTGTGTCCTATCTTTAATCACGCAAGTGTATGCCTCAATGGGGAAGTCCTACCCTTCACTATGCTCACCAATGCCTCTTGAGATCGAGAAAGTCATTTGGCATGGAACAAGCGATATTGGTAGGTTTTTCTTGGTGGAGGCCATGTCTGCTTGGCGTAGCGTGTGATGAAACATTATGAGCGAGGTTCTTGTTGATGATTTGAGCCACATCCAAATCCATTTCAATCTTTAATTTTCAATCGGCATTCAATTTGGGTCATCCATGTTCACCATTTTTGTTTGTGCGCGAGCAAAAGTATCTTTGGTGGGGTACAAAAGCGGCGTCGGACACATCTTGTGACACTCATATAGCACCCGTGTATGACAGCTTGTTTAGGGTATTCTTGGTACTAGCATATGGTAATTAGGTAATCAATAGAAATATGTAAAAGCTCAATGAATGAAAAGTGGAATACTATGATAGAATAGTAGGTGCAAGGTGCTGATCTAAGTCTTTGGGATTAGCATTTTTTGTACCCCACCCGGCATAATTTTGCCCCACTTTCATAAACTTCGCTAATCCGGCTGACATTCATCTAGTCACATATATAGAGGTAGACCTTGGTCTTTGCCTGCGTATATGTGCAACAACAACATAAGGTAGTGGGCCACATATATCAGGCATGCACAAGCTTCAAAAGGCGTGTTTGCGTTTGTCTTTCACATTGAAAGGGCGGCGATGTTGCTTTCCAACGACACATGCCTCACATACACCCATAGATGCGGTGCTACTCAATGATAGACCATCCACGATTCATCGAGGCCATATCCATAAATATTGGAAGTTCACATGTGCAAAATAGCGATGCCACAATGTACTTTCGATTCATCTCCCTTTGGCGGTCATAAGATTCACAAAACCATCGGTCAACCTAAAATCATAGAGATGACCTTCTCGCGGGGCAACTCAAGTACACATCCATCTTGAATAAATTTTACACCATCGCCTATCAAAGCGAATGATCAAGCCAAAGATGCGCAAGTCTAGAAAAAACAAGATTGCGGCACAAACCGAGGAACATGTAAAATACCACACAAGATTTGTATCCCATTAGGAGTATCAATATGAAGATCTCCAATGCCTTTGACCTCATGATTTGTGTTATCACCAAGAAATACAAGTTTTTGAACTGAAAGTGGGCGATAATTCTTTAACCCGTGCTTATAAAATGTCATATGTTGTGTGCTTTGAATCAGCGATCATGGAAACAACAGTTCTGTAGAAAGCGACTTGAAGCTTCATCACATGCAATACTAGCATGTTCATCTCGAATAGGAGGTCCATCTCGAATTGCCTAAAGTAAAGCTTTATGCTCATTCACAAAACATTTGTAATAACACCCGCTTTCCAGGCTTTTTACAATAGGCACAAATAGTCTCTGATTTAGGTTGCTCAAGTCTAGCCAACTGCTAATTACCACCACCACGGCCTCATTGCGGCCCGCGACCCGCGACTCCGCCTAGTATCAGTAACAAGAGCCTTTTCATCTTCTCGACCTCATTTCTTATTATCAACAACTAAAGCTTGATCATCTTGCATAGATTGCCTTTGTAATTTTCGTACTCCATCTTTTAAAGATTCACAAGCCTGATCTAAGGTCATAGATTTTTGTTGGCTAGAACTATCGTGGAAAAAAGAGAAGCTCTTCGTGGATTCCAAAAATGAACAACTTTCACGTTGATCATCTTGGAATACTAGTACTAAGCTGGGACAATGCTTCTAGAAGCGCTTTAAATTTATCCACATGTTCGTCAAACGAATCATTCAAACGATACTGCAATGATGTAAGATCCTTGCGGAGACTAAACACTTCATGCATAGTCTTCTTCATATAAGTTTTTTTCAAATACTTCTATACTTCACTAGAAGTAACAAAATCCTTAGCATCCATTAAAATAGATTCTTTGAGTGCATCACGGAATCAATGCTTTCGGCTTGTTTGATCTTTTTCATTCCAGTCATCTACATCCTTAACCCAAGCATCGTATGCAACAGATTACGAACAAGATTACCGGTAATTGCATCAACCCGGCTTTGCGGGAGGAAGATTATTTCGGTCACAATTCCAAAAAGCTTTTAAGCTTTGCAAGGCGAGCTCCATCTTGATCTTCGGGCTGGATCTCCGGCTCCCGAAAAAACATACAAAGTTTTTTGGCGGTGAGCCCTCGAAAATTCACAACCACTCGAGGAACCAGGATGCAAGCTCGATACCATGTTGAACTTGCTGGTTTACTAAGAAAACACAAGTGAGAGGTATGCCACAAAAAAGAAGACACATGTATTGAATGAAATCCGCGTTACAATATATATACCATAAAAGGTATTTTCTATGGAAAAGGTGAAAGCTAAAAGTAGCTACGTTGCCTTTTTATAAAGGCATTTTGCCTAAGAATAAGGCAGCCTACCTAACACTTTCTTATTGCCAATCATCGTGCCGATGCAACATATAGTTGCCCCATGCTTGACTTGCATGCTCGGCTTCTTGTCTAGCTTCTTGCGCGAGCAAAATGCTTCAAGGTGCCATCATCATCACGCATGAACTTAATAACATCGTCTAATCCCAAGAAAGTGAGAACATAGAGCTTCGCCCGGTTGTGTACTCTTCCATATGACTCATCTCCTATCAATTTTTGGTCCACCACCACAGCGTTATCGACCCAAACAAGCCGGATGGTATTCCCTTAATTGAGTAGATGGTCTAGATCATGCCATTGATCGTGCCCGCGTTCTTGAAATCTTGGATACTTTGGCGGCAGGTTAAATAGCGAAAGTGTCTGTGATGTCTCATAATTGAAAGGGCATCCAATTAGGCAGCAGTTCACGCCATCTATTTTTAGAGGATGTGGCATAATTAAGAGGGAATCCTCGGCAACAATTCTTGCCGTTCGTTTTTAATCTTTTGGTAATTATTAGTTGTGTAGGCTGCTAGACCTCTACGGTGATCCTAAATTTGGCACATATTTTAATGGTGCATAGAGTTTGGATGTTGTAATTAGTTTAGCATTATTTGAATTAAGTAAGAGACTTTCTGGGGGGAGACTTGGATTCAGATTTTTACTAGATTAGAAAAATGAGAGGACATATGAGGTACAACTTGAGCCATTGCTAGATTTATAGTCACTGGGATTTACGGTGAAGGTATGCCCCTAGAAGTCATGTTGGATCTCCATTGAGAAGTTGCAAAACCCTATAGCCAGTCCTAGCAAATGATCAAGATATGATGCATGAATATTTAGCGGTTCATAAGGAAGATTCATGTCCACATCAGAAAGATTTTTACCTTATCTTCATGAGATTTGTATATTTTTTATTAGATTCAAATTAATATTTAAATTTGTATAAGTATTTCTGTACCTAAGCAAATATATTTGCTAGACTTGGAGCTTATAAGCATTGTTTTGCTAGGGTTTGCATCATTAACCCGAGTTACCTAAGTTTTGTGGAAAGCCATCTTGATATCAGAATATCCAGTATTTGATATAGTCTTTTGTCGTACAATGTTAAAATTACTGCTTGCCTATCTGATGCCTTATCTCTTGAATGTTAATTTGGTTGAAAAGTTAGCGTTGAAAGAAATAGATGCATTTATGGGGACCTTTCTAAATAGAAACTTCAAAGTATTGTTGGCCTAAAACTTGAAAGCATTGTTAGCATATAAATGATGCCTTGAATGCTTATGCCAAAATTGCTGCAAGAAATTACCTATATAAATTGCATGTACCAGGCCATACAAGTGTTAGAAATGTCTCCCATGTAGAGGGCCTCGTGTGACTTCATGAGAATATTTTCTATTTGCAAATATTTTCTATTTTCCTTGTACATATTCTTTGCTATAAAAAATGTTTAACAAAATTTCGTAGATAATCTTTGCTATGTAAAATCTTTAGAAAAGTTTTGTTGTTAGATGTATTTTTGCTGCAGTTTTTTGCTTTCATTCCTATTTAAAGGAACCAGAGTACTTCACTCAATCATATTTTTTATTTCTTCCCATTCCATCTCGGTGCTCTCATTTGATGTAAGTGTGGGGAGTTCTAAAGCCACGCTCTACTTCAATGTAAGGTGAACTTCAACTTCTAAATCCATGTATTTTTAACTTCTATTTGTGCCCAAGAATGTTGGCGGTCTTTGGTTTTGATAGAAGCACATCTGTCTTATTCAAGCGGTCTTTTGTTTTGGAATCTTTTGGTTTATTCATGTGATGTACCACGTATTTATATGCCTTTTGGGTATAAATACATGACAAATCACTATGAATAATTAATGGTGCATTAATTATTCATAAGCTAAGGGTAGCTATGTTAATCATTAATTATTAAGGTGGAAACCTAACCCTAAACCCTAATTCGAATTTAGGGGCTTAACCTAATATTAAAAGGGTTTAAAATATTAAACTAGTTAATATTAACCAACCTAGAGTTGCCACCTGGCCCAAGTTGATTGGGCAAAAAAGGGCCTACTAACTTGGGACACCCAAATTGGGGTTTCCACCCCAATTTGCCCCAATTCGATTTAGGGCGGTTGGAGGAGGAGCTTATTCAACCAACGGGGCATGGAGGACCTAAGAGATGGGAGATCTAGCTCAGATACTGGGTTAGTAGGCTTGGTTGGCTTGAGATTCTAGATAGGAACTAACCCTTGCTTGTTAGATGGTGTCATGAACCTCGCATGCATTTAGGTCTAGAATATTCTAGAACCTCAGGTGGATATAGTACCACATATGAGGGAAGATGTGGCCGGAATGTTTTCAACAAATATTGGTAGTGCACTTGGCAAGGGTGTATGACTTGCAAGCTGGAAGTTTGCAATTTCAAACCACGTCTTGTGCAACTACCCTTTGCATCCGTGTGGCTTGACCATCTTTTTGTATATCACGAGTATAATGTTAGTATGATCTGAATATCTATATGGTGCATCACAACATCCCCCTCCCTCAGCGTGACGGAGTTCACGGGCTGGGCCGAGATACTCAAACTTGGCTTGTTTGGGTAGCGTCGGTGAAACTCATTAATTTTGTCGGCGCGTTAGTCCGATTCTCGGCGGGCTCCCGGGTTCTATCACTTGGCGAGTAACCTTTCCAATCGACAAAATAATACAATCGTCGACGAACAAACTTGGAGTCGAAATCTCTCGAACCTCAAACTCCATGATCATCAATTTCTCTGGGTGGTGGCCCGGGAGGAGCCGATCCGGGAAAGTGTTAACTATGTAGGGCTCCAATAGTGAAATGTGAAATCTTGGGTGGAGCCGAGCAGTTTGGGAGGAGCTCGAACGGAATGCCACATTCTTGATTTGAGCCGTGATCTGATGAGGACCAAGGCGACGATAGTCAAGCTTGTTCTGCGGGGGCGTGAGGTAGGAAGGTCCCTCTGAAGAAGCGGACAAGGTCACCAACATGAAATTTAGGAGCTTCACGGCGATGCAAATCCGCATAATCTTTGATAACATTCTGTGCTCGGTGAAGATGATCTTGAGATCTGATTGAAGAGCACTGGTTTTCTCAAGTCAAGACTCGGCACTAGGATTGACAGAGTCCCGCCCGGCGACATTAAGGGATCAACGAGGATGCTGACCAAAGTTCAAAAAGAACGGGGTCTGGCCAATGGAGGCATGTACTGAGTTATTATAGGCAAACTCAGCTAATGGAAGATAATCGACCCAATCATCCTGATGGTAACTGATGAAGCACCTTAAATATTGCTCCAGAGTCTGATTAGTGCACTCTGCCTGCCCATTACTTTCTGGATGATGACCAGATGTCAGTGAGCAGTCGATATACAATAACTCCAAAAGCCGCTTCCAAAAACCTGCGACGAACTGCGGTCCACGATCGCTGACGATAGTATTGGGCAAGCCATGAAGTCTGACTACTTCACGAAGAAGAAGATCCGTTGTTCCCTCACTGGTGATGGTGATGTTGCAGGGAATAAAATGAGCCATCTTAGAGAAACGATCAACAACAACCATGATGGCATCATAATCCCGAGAGAGTGGCAGCTCCGGAATAAAGTCTATAGAAATGCTCTTCCAAGGTCCATCTAGTACCGGTAATGGCTGAAGAAAGCCATGAGCAAGATGCCTTAGAACCTTCGGTCGACAACAGATGTCACAGGATCGAATAAAAGCTTCGACAGAGCGACGAAGTCCAGGCCACCAATACTCTCGACTAATAAGTTCAAGAATCTTGGCTACTCCAAAGTGTCCGGCCATAGGTGAATCATGGCAAGCTGAAGAACCCTCCCTAGAAGCACCATCGGCACATATAGAAGCCCATCACGGGCGGGGAGTCCATCTCGAACCTCAAAGCGATCATAGTCTGATCCTATGTCTTTGAGAGATGATCACGGCGCCAATGTGTGAAATACATCTTGAGCCAATGGTTGGAGGGGTAAGAGATGCTCGAGCAAGTGCAACAAGGTTGTATCATGAGGCCTCTCGAATAAAGTGAGAGCCATAAGCTGTGGAATCGATCCGGCCCCACAGTGATTGCTTGTAGCGTTCGGCCGCGATTATCGGCCCGGGGCGTATCGTCTTACCTAAAATCCGCGGCATTACCGCCACTCCGGTGGCGTTAATGCGGCTAGCGTGTAGCCCAGGTAGTGGCCTAGGGGGCAGCGTGCGAGAAATATGTGCAACTATTAATGTGCACATTTCCCAATGTACACATTAATGGAGCACACATTTCAAGTGGACACTTCAATCCAAGTGGGCCACACCCATGATTGCAATTAATGTGCACATTTTCCAATGTACACATTAATGTGGGCCTACACATTTCCATGTGTGCACATTTGACCACCTAGCCCTTAAAGGCAAGTGGGCCCATTTCCAATTATCCACATGCCAAAGGGATAATTGGAAACCCTAACCAACCCCCTTGTCTATATAGGGTGGAAACCCTAACTAGCCCAATTTTTAGATTTTAGGGCTTTAGAACTCTCTGTTTTGGGCGCCTCAGCGACCAAAGCCGCATCCCAACTACTGCTGGGAGAATTGCATCCTTAGTTCCTCTAGATTGGCGTTTCAGTTGGATGGTCGAGCTCAGGTCGGGAGGAGCCCCTCAAGGATCAGGTATTTGGCCAATTAGATAGTCTAAACCTTATTTTAGTCCTAGAATCGGTGGGTTTAGCCTATTAAATTGCCCATAGCAACCCTCTAGATCTCTAGATAGCGATTCTAACTAAAGAACCTAACTCTATGTTGTAGATTAGATCTAGTTCTTTAGTTCTCTTAAAATATATGGATGATGTATCTCTATGAACTCCTTGTATTGGGAAGGGGGTAGAGACCTAAAGCTTTGTAGTTGATGCTCCTAGAGTAGCCTCTCTAGCACACTTGTAGATTAGGCACTGTGCCTGAGCCACACCCAGGGATGTGGGTGAAGGGGCGGGCCAGGCCGAGAAAGGAGGTTCATGTCGACTCTTGAGCGGTTCCTATGGTGTGTAAGGCCCTAGGGAACCATTGTGACTAGGTCCAATGGCTTGCCCTTTAGCGTCGCGGGCAAGGCATGGGCTCGACTTACCCGTGGTGGTGTTCACCTTCCGGTGGGTTCGTGAATCTGGGCGGTGGCCCTCTAGTCACCTGAGTCGGCATGTAGATCTGGAGGGAGTGATCCCTACCTGCCCCATCCGGGCTGGGAAGATGAGCCCGAGGTAGCCCTCTTGGCTATGCATCCCGTGAGGGCTTCTGATCAGTCCCAACACTTTTCAGCCCACTACGCAAAGTGTGCACGGGGAGCGGATGGAGTGGACAACCCTAAGCCATGTTCATATGCCAGCCAAATCCATTGCCATGAATTACATGCGCAATGAACTCACGGAGACCAAACCGTCGGTCATCCCTTGAGTCGAGCCTTGGGTAGGATTCCCTATGTGAAGTGCTTGATCTTTGTCTATCTGGATATGTGGAGGACCATCCTTAGATTGATGGTCATATGATGTTGATGTATGTGCTACTTGACATGTATGTTTTTACGCTTCCCTTCCTAGGTAGGCCACGAGGGAGGCGGGGTGCAATGACCCTTCCACTCTTCCCACTTTGGAACCCGTCCGCGGTTCGCGGTGTCATGTGGAGGGAGCCACAGTATTAGCATGGAGCTGGTATGGGGATGAACTCTTGTTTGTATCACGGTGAGTGCACATTATCACGAGTAGAGGGCGTCCGCGGTGGTATCGAGCTATGTTCTTGGAGACCAAGAGCAAAGCGGCCATGTTCCCGATAGCACTAACTTGATAGGATCCTTAAACCTCGAAAAATGGGAAAATTTTTCTCATTTTTGTAGTTTATCTTAAGCTAATGCTTGTTAAAATGAATAGAAATGTAAAAAAATTAAAATTAATGAGCCAACATCAAAAGTAGGGTGGTCTCACACCGTCGCGCCGGAGGACGATTTCTACATTCTAGAAATCGGTGGTATAGCGATGTGAACATTCGGCTGACACCAAAAAGTTGTAAATTACGATAAAATACCTTGATAATTCTAATTTTTAAGCTAAGAATTAGTAGATTTAGCATGTTACATGTTAATTTAATAGTGGGCCCCACCATGTCTCACCTACGTCGGCGCCGGGGGCGGGTTTCTAGATTCTAGAAATGGGGCTGGAAACAGCGTGAGACCCTATAAATAGGTGTTTTAGATGCCTTAGACAACCCAAAAAGGTAGTTTAAAAGTTGACCTAAAATTTGGCCCTATAAATAGGAACCGGACCCCTCCCATTTTTTCTGTTCTTCCCTAGAACTTAAACCGTGGTTTGTCAAAGGCGATCTTACGGCTGCTTAGCTCCGTCGACAAACCCGTAAGATGATGGCCCGCACAAAGCGGTACCAAGGAAGCCTAGGCCGAAGCCGGATCCTCCGGCGCCCGGCCCGTCCGGCCTCTTTCCACGGGGATTCTCCGGGGAGCGCCTTCTCCCGGCAGCCGAATCTTAAAACGGCGAGGAAGGAGTCGGGCCGGGCGACCACTGAAGCTCTTGGAGGGCGGCCGGCGGATGTCATGAACGAGATCCTCGGCGAAATTGCGGGAAGAGGAAAGAAGTGCAGCAAGCAGAGTAACACTGTGGAGGACGCCAACCCACAGGAAGAGCAGAGGGAATGTGCGGACTCCATCAACAGCCTGTGAGCAACCCAGGCCGAGATCCACCGCAGGAGGAGTGTGTGGGAGAGGAGCAGCAACCGGGCTGAACTTCACCCTCGTGAGGAAGAGGCTGACGCGACGCCTGGTCTACGGGCATCGGGTTAAAGAGCGCCGGAAAGTGAGAACAAAGAGTCGGAAGACGACCACCACAGCCGCCGGACCTAAGAAGAGGAAGGCCAAAGCGTAAAAGGCGCAAGAGGAAGCCTGGTAAAGGTGGGGAAGCGAGCCCGGGGTCCTTGTCATCAGCGAGCCGTCGGAGGGCCACCCAGCCCACCACCGATGACTTCGGATGGAGACTACGTCTTGAGGCCTTGAGCCGGGGCAAGCTCTTCAAAGCCCGGTGCGTAGAGGAAGAGGTCGGGCTTGAGCCCGGCCCAAGAAGGGGAGGAGACCCAGGACAGCTAGCGAAGCCCCACCTTTTTAGGCGTGGGATAGAGTCAAAGCCCAGCGGCGCGGCGGGAAGCATATGTGATAGACCCCCTAAAGGTCTATCCGAAGAGGATCCCGAGGAACACAACGCTTATATGGCAAGGTGGGAGGCGTACAACGATATTACGGGGAGCCACGGGGAGAAATCGATTGAAGCCGGACACCGGCGAAGAGCCCCGAACAATCAAGCCCCCTCCACCCAAAACCCAAGCCTCCCCAGAGCACGAGGGGAAGAAGCGGAGCAAGAAGAAAGAAGATTTGGAAGACCCGGGGCACTCAAGGAGATCCGCCACTTCGGAGAAGAGTTCTGGACTCCTGATTCCCGGGCGCCCGTTCAATTTTGGTCCATGAAGTCATACAAGAATACAACAACAGAACATGCTTGGCGTGACCGGCGAGATCTTCTTTGTGTTTACAAGAAGCGGCGGCGGCGCACATAGTAAAGCATTTTGAAGATTCAACGGCCACTGCGGTGCCGCGAAGGGTTACCCTCATGAGGCAGGGATATGTATCTTGCCAGGGCACATCAAGGGAGAAGCGCCCTTGAACCTTGTAAATAAGCGAAAAATTTTGTTAATATAAAAGAAATTTTTGTGTAAATAAAGTGTCAAACCACTGTTTAAATAGGTTAAGATATCGATCCCTAACTTTTGTTTTGATTAAATTGGAGCTTTGAGCAAAATTGAGGCGATGTCTCACCGTCAGCGCCGGGGACGATTTCTAGATTTTAGAAATGGGTTTGGATAGCGATGTGAACCATGCCCAAATGCCCAAAACAGCTCCAAATCGACCAAGTAAAGGGTCAATTACGCCTAACTTTCGATGAGTTTAGTGGAATTACAGACCTTACATCACTTAAATTGAGTGAGCCTAGCCCAATTGGGACCCATGTCTCACCGTCGGCGCCCGGGGCCGATTTCTACATTTTAGAAATGGAACGCAACGTGTGAACCCCGCATTTCTTCACCAAATGATCTCCAAAGTTGTACAATAGGTTCGATGGTTGTTCTTAGCATGCTCAAACTCTAGAAATAGTCTTCAAACTTGCAATTGCATCCCTTAATAGATCAAATTGCCTAATCTCGATAAAATCTAGGTCATCCAAAAAATTAGGGTTTCCCCTTTCTATAAATAAGTCCCCATTTCTCATTTGGCACCACGCAAATTTGCTCCCCCCCTTTGCTTGGCGATCTTTCCGAGCTCCACGGCTTACGCATCCGTTTGATACTCCCTTCCTTGCTAGATCAATGGCCCACTTTGCTGATTTGGGCGATGAGTGCGGCGCCCGATGCCCATCTTCTTCTTGGCGGATGTCAGCGACATCTTCAAGTCTTTATTGAAAGAAATGCGACATCAAGCTTCGCTAAATGCAACCCGGCTTATAGGCGGGTGCTAGCGAATTTCAAGCTAGGGTAGGACCCTCCCTTGTTCAAGTTCCCCTTGCATAGGATACTTTGTTCCCCGCCCATCCCTTCAAGCGACCTTGGGCGATGTCCCCAACATCGCCAAGTACTTGACTAACAAAGCGCAGAGACTACGACTACATGGTCACGACAGCCAATAGGACCAAGTACTTCTCTTACACAACAGCCCTAGCCATCTTCTTATCCCACCGGCCGAGAACAGATGGGGGCAGCCTCTATCCCTCCTCCGGAGGTAGACCCCATAGCGATCCAAGCGAGGAAGAAGCGGAGTTGTTGCGGTATCAACGAGGCAGGGAAGCAAGAGAGGATGAGGAGGACTCGGACGGCGAAGGATACACGAGGCTTCGACTTCCCACGAAGAAGCGCGCCAAGCAGAGCAAGAGGCGGTCAACCGGCGGTGGCGTGGGGGCATCGAGTCGCTCCCCCACTTCGGGCTAGGCATCCAAGCCTAGCCCCGATCATCATGCGGAGAGAGGAGTATCTACTCCTCGTGACATCGGGAACCTTCGAATGCGGGGAGAGGGAGCTCAGTTGAATGGCTGCTCCACCAAGCTGCGGCAAACGACATGGGCGACTTCATCGTCGGGGGAGCCTCCGAACTTTTCGGCAGAAGTGAGGAGGCCGACACCTACCACGGGGAGGCGACCTCTCCCATATCCGGGGCCTCTGGCACATAAGGCAAATGATGGACCCAGCGGGGGCTGCCAGCCAGAGGAGGAGTTCCTGCAGCCCTCCAAGAGCAGATGGGGATCCGTGGGAAGACCACGAGCATCCCATAATGCCCGAGTCCTCCGATATCACCCCTACCAAAAGGAGAAGCCAATCGACCTCGGGAGGCTCGGCCGCACAATGGAAGACTACAGGGAGCTGGCCAAATTGAGGTCGAGAATGCAGCCGGGCGGCACAGAGTGGAGGCCAAACAAGCGGAGAAGCCCGTGACACACAGCGACAGTCAAGCTCAGTTACTACTTGCACTCTTCGATGGATGGGAGAATAGCGGTAATTCACCGCAAAGTTCAGTCCCGAGAGGCAAAGAAGGAGTGTTCATGCTGATTGCACTCTCGAGGCCGGCAGGCATGCTCGAATAGCAACAAATGTCGACTATCTTTGTCTTAGTCAAGAGGGCAATGGCACTTGACCTCTTCGACCGCCATACCCCACCGGCGTCGAGCGAGATTAGCGTGTGCGGCCCTTACATCCGACCAGCGGGGTAGAAGACTGGTGAGGGCCATCTGAGGGGAGGCTCATTGGCAAGCATCATCGGGAACTTGGGTCACTTTCGGTAGGGGCGGCCCAAGTTAAGAAGTTTCTTGAAGACAACCCCGTCTTACGGCGTTTCAAGACTAGTTAAACTCTTGATCCCCGGAGACTTTTGTATCTGAAATATTATATGATATATGAATATAAATCCTATTGCACTTTAAATGCTTTGTTGATGTATTTTTTTTGCCCCACAACTATACCAACAAACATAAACAATGCAAGAGAACAAATGAAACTAATCATATAGCCATGAATTGCTTGTGTATGCAGCTAGAGGCCTAAACGAGGGGAACGACAAGCTACTTGAGATCTTATAGAAGAGCAAACCCCACCCGACCACCCAGGCAAGGAACCTATTTGAAGATATGGAACCCATGACCCCGAGGAGGAGAGATAGCCCGGATGAGGGCCGGACCTAGAGGCGGATAAAAGGCATTACTTGTCCCGCATAGCGGGAGTGGGTTAGGTGGGCAGCGCTCGATTCTGCAGCATCATCAGGCTTCGGGGCGAGGAAAAAGACAAGAAGAGGAGCAAGAAAGGAGATCCTCCAGCCCGGAATCTTCGACTCAAGTTGAGACTTCGACTCCAGAACTCAGGAAGAGGAAGAAACGAGCTCGAGGAATCCAACGGATGGAAGGCGGAGGAATACCCCCTGAGAGGGACGACAAAAGAGATACGAGGGCCTCGACTACGAAGAAGGTAGATTCCATAGACTTTGGGCAATGTATGGA
Organism: Isoetes taiwanensis; assembly: GCA_021234155.1. NCBI lineage: Eukaryota > Viridiplantae > Streptophyta > Lycopodiopsida > Isoetales > Isoetaceae > Isoetes > Isoetes taiwanensis. Next base: position 16,587,276 of record JAJEKV010000009.1, on the reverse strand, counting down.
AGGCCCTCTGGAGCGGTTCTCGGGGAGAAAACAGTCGATTTGAAGCGAGGTAGGCATGGGCGGACGAAATGGCCGAGTGCGAAATGCTATGGCATGAAGGATAAGGACAAAAGGCAGTTACAAATGCCAACTTGAAAGGAGCCTTCGGATTTGGTGGAAGGGTTATGCAAAGGCACATGGCTTAAGCGGGGATGCTTGTAAGTTGAGAAAGTTTGCTAAAGCCTTCAAAGCGCCATTACGTTCGAGGAACATAAGTCCAAATGATCACGGAGATTTCTAGGTTGCGAAGAAGGCAACAAATCAGTCCAGTATCTGAGAGAGGAATTCATGAGGCTAAGGTCATGCGTCTTGCGAAGTTGGGAGAAAGCATCAAAAGAGAAAGCTATATTGAGGGGTCGAATGAGGAGATCCATAAGCTTGTGAGGGCAATAAACCCCAGGACCCGATGCTCGAGCGGAATCAAGGCTATAAGCTTGCGGTCGGGACCACCTCGAATAGCGGGCGCAAAATGGCAGTGAGTACTTCGGGGATAAAGGCAAAGGCGACGAGGAAGCTATAGCCCCCAGGGCAGCCAGTCAGGTCCGCTAGAGCCCCATATGGGTGGGAACCTGGAAAACAAGCGGGGAGAAAAAGCGGTGTCCTTCAAGGACAAGCGGGGAGGGTCAAACTACTCCAAGCGGTCACGATCCTTTTGGCGAATGCCCAAGGAAAAGGCGGGGAGTGCATAGAAAAGCAATCGTGCCTTGTGTGCTTCCAGCCGAACCATAGGGGACAAAGAACTGCCCCTACGTCATGAGTGCGGCTCTAGGCGGAGTTGGGAGATTGGGGCATCACACGTCCAGGCGGCGGCCGGCCGAAGAGGCCCGAAGCGACTACATTGGGGGGTGAGTGTCATATCTTTGCATAATAGATCTGAGCAAGCAAGAGAGCCAAGTATAAGGTAATTTCCACGATAGGGAAGGCCAAGGCCAAGTCCTTCATAGTCTTGATAGACTTCGTGAAGTAGCCATAACTTTGCATCCCCGAGAATGGTTCAAATGTTGAAGTTGAAGCCGCTAAAGTCAAAGCCAAGACCCGTTGTCTTAGCAAGTGGTGCGATAAAGGCGGGACGGGCAAAGAGAATTAACCGACATCGACTTGCGAGGATTAATATCGGATGGGGGCAGTAATGGGCATTGGCAAATATGACTTGATCATAGGAATGGAGTACCTTGGGCCAGCGAGGGGCCATTATCGGCGTGGAAGCGGAAGGTGACCTTCCCAGCGCCCGGCGGCAAGATCATTGAGATAACGGTAAGAATTTGTTCCCATCATGCGGTGTATGTCTTCTAAATGGCTGTTCAAGTGCATCAAGAGTGAGCAAGTGGCATACATCTTCAAGCTTGAGATTAGTGAGCGGAATCGGAAGGAAGCAAAGAAGACAACGTGCTCGACAAGTTGCGAAGCAAGTAGCTCGGTGATCACGGAGTTCCATGATCTCTTTCGGATGAGATCAAGCGGCTCCCTCCTTATAGGGGGAGTTGAGTCGCGAGATTACTCGAACCGGGAACAAAGCCAACAAGCAAGGCTCCATATAGAATGACAACGCAGGAGTTGTCGGGTGAAAAGCGATTCTGCGAGGCTGCTTTCGACCTAGGTTTCATTAGACCTAGTGTCTACCGCCGTTTGGGCGCCCATTCTTTTTGTCAAGAAGAAGGATGGATCCTTGAGGATGTGCATAGACTATAGGCGGTTGAACAAGCACACCATTAAGAACAAGTATCGCTCCCCAGATCGAGATGACTTGATGGATCAGCTCCAAGGTGCAAAGATCTTCTCCAAAATCGACTTAAGGTCGGAGGTTATCATCAGATCGGGATAAAAGGAAGAAGATATCCATAAGACCTTGAGCGCGATATGGGCACTAGGAGTTCACGGTAATGCCTTTCGGCTTATCGAATGCCCCATAGCGTTCATGAGGCTCATGAGCGACATCTTCGGGGAGTTTTAGACACCTTTGTGATTGTTTTCTTTGATGACATTTTGGTGTATAGCAGATCCCTTGAAGAGCACGTACAACACTTGGAGAAGAGTCTTTGGAGAAGTTGAAGAGGCACCGGTTATGCGCCAAGTTGTCAAAGTGCCACCGCCACGAGAGAAAGTGGAGTATCTAGGTCATGTGATCTCGTGCGGAGGGCATCTCGCGGATCCTCGCAAAAGATTGAAGCCGATCATTCGGTGGCCGGCGCCCGAAGAGAATGTGCACGCGAGTCAGAAGTTTTCGGTCTAGCGGTACTACTGAGGAAGTTAAGTGAAGAACTTTGCTAAGATAGCAGCCCGATTAACGGACTGGGACGAGGGCGTAGAAGGTGAAAAATTGGGTAGAGCATTGGCACAAGAAAGCCCAAAAGGGGTTTGAATTGTTGAAAGAAGCTCGGGCGACCCTCGCCTTGACCTTGCGGACCCGGAGAAAGATAAGCTTGTAGCAAATGATCTGCGAGTAAGATAGCTACGAGTGCGGTGCTTATGCAAGAAGAGTGTGGTAGCGTATGATTCCGGGAAGATGAGCGGCCTTGACGCGCTACCCAACGCGATCGAGGAGTTGCTTGCGGTTGTCGGGGCATTAAGAATATGGAGGCATTATCTCTTGGGAAGGAAGTTCCAATTGGATCACCCCACCATCAGCCCTCAATATGTATTCACGCCAACCACACCTTAATCCGAGGCAGCGGAGATGGATGGAGTTCCTCGAAGAATATGACTTTGATATAGTCTACAAGCCGGGAAGCTCAATGTGGTAGCGGAATCGCTTTCAAGGCATCCCACGACAACTAGAGTGCATTGCAATGCAATTTGCGGCGACGCTCTCGGCGACTTTGGTAAGAGGATTGAAGAGTCCTTGCCAATATGTGGATTTCAGGGGAAGTATGGGCAAGCCTTTCTAAGGAGGCTAGAAACGGATAAAAAGAGCGGGAGGCCTCCAAGCATTATAAGAAGGAAGGCAACTTTGTTATACCATAAGAACAAGTTGTCGCGTGCCGAATCATCGGGTGTAAGGAAGTTGATCCTCCATGACCGCGCTTGAACAGCCCAATAGCTGGCCATCGCGGGATTCATGAAAACATATTTCAAAGTCTTGTAGCCCGGCTATTATTGGCCGGGGAATGAAGAAGCAAATAGCTTCGCTACATCAAGGAATGTCGGCTATGCCCGGACGGGAAAGCGGAGCAGCTTCGAATTCGGGGGCATTAGAGCCATTAAGCGGTGCCAAAACGCTAAGTGGGAGGTAATTAGCATGGACTTCATCCCCGGGACTCCCAAGGACAGCAAGAGGGAAGGATGCCTTGATGGTAGTGGTGATGTTGTCTAAGATGGCACATTTTGTGCCTTGCGGGGACCACGATCTGACTATGGATCGGCAAAGCTCTTCACCAAAGAGATCTTCGGCTTCATGGCATGCCAAGGGAGATCATCTCCGACGGGGATCCGAAGTTCATGGCGCCTTTTGGCAAGACCTCTTTGCGACAATTCAGGCGAAGCTATCCATGAGCACGGCATACCATCCTCGAGCGGATGGCGAGGCGGAGGCGGACCAGCGAGGATTTTAGAGGACATGCTACGAAACTATGTGCGGAATAAGCAAAGTATGTGGGAAGAATTTATTCACTTGGTGGAGTTTGCATACAATAGCACCAGCGGGAATCATCCCAAATGTGGCCGTTTATGATCAATTCACGACTATCTCGTGCCTAACTCGGATACTTGGCACAACCAGGTGTCAAAAGTGGAAGTTTAGCGGCGAATGTTGGCGATATCGCGGCGGCTTGTGGAAGAAGTTCGAGGTTATACACGCTAGCAGCAAGAAGTCGTCGAGAAAGAGCATCGCCGACAAGCATCGAGCGATAAGAGAGTTCAAAGTTGGAGATGATGTTTGGCTCAAGATCAAGGTGAAGCGGTGGCTTCGAGGATCGGCAATTGCAAGAAGCTTGCTCCAAGGTGGGCTGGACCTTTGGAATAGTCAAGAGAGTAGGTAATCAATCCTACAAGCTAGATTTGCCCGGCCACACCTAAAGATTCATAAGGTCTTCCGCGTGAGTTTGTTGAAGAAGCATACTCCAAATCCAGGGCCGAAGTCTTGGATTAAATAGCCAACGTTGTTGGAAATGGCGGAGGAGCATTTGGAAATAGTTCGAGTTGATTCTTGATAAAGCTTTCAAAGAAAACGAGGAGATCGAGAATTCCTCGGTATTTGGTCAAGTGGAAACACTTACGGTGGAAGACGTGGGTACTTAAGAAAGATTTAGTAGCGGTATCCACGGTTTATGGAGCAATGGGGCGGCAAAGGTCATCTCAGAAGAAATCGGCTCGAGGCATGTCGATTTGTGTAGGTTAATTCTGGTGTAGTTAAGATTAATCTGCGCGATGCAGCGGTATGGGTCGCATCGTTGTTACGATGATGGGACCACTACGGTGATCTCTAGGGCGTGGTGTAATGTCAATGTAGGCATGGCCGCCGTTTCCGCTTTTAGGCGGTGGAAGGTAGATTAGAAAAGTCTACTTACGTCCCACGGAGTAGGCGACCTCGAAGAAAGGAGGTCATGAAGGAATGCATTGATAGGAAAGCACCTTTAGCCCCATATATGCTTTGATAGGAGGAATCTATCCTTCATACCCCATGGCGAGAGGATATCCTCCACGCCGGGCAACTAGAGGTGTAGGCATGAGCGGCATATAGGCATATAGTGGTCTCATGACCATAATGGAAGATTCACCCTCTTCCTACGCCCGGAGATTAGCCATGCATCCATGTAGATAGGTGGGGTGGTCACCATATAACCAAAATTTTATTAATAATTAAATGGTACTAGCGTGGTGTCGACTGCCAGAGCCAATAGAGCGGGAGGGCAAGGAGGTCGAACTCTACGAAGACTTGCAACACAAATTTTTGTTGGAATGTGTTGCAAGGAATGATGAAATACCTCGGGGCGTTAATTCTAATTTTGATAAACTTAATTGTCATGTTAAGTGAATTATTGGGTAACTTTGTTTTAATGATGTTATGAATTGATAAGTTACTTCATAATATAATGTTGTGATAATATCTTAAAAATATTACCTTAAGGTAGTCTTAATAAATGTGTAAGGATTATGGTAGTTATCGTTATGTATCGAGGTTGATTGCAGGTTAGGTTGATCCCAAGGTGGGGAGACCCGCGATGTTGAGGGCGACATCAATTCAAGGTGGGGAGAATGTGGCGTTCCAAACGATTATCTGGCCCGGGGCGTATCACCCGATCTTGCCTACGCGCAGCGTACCGCTCCACCCGGTGGCAGCGATTAATGCGCTAAGCGTGTAGCCAGCGAGTGGCCCTAGGGGGCGTGCGTGAGAAATATGTGCAACTATTAATGTGCACATTTCCCAATGTACACATTAATGGAGCACACATTTCAAGTGGACACTTCAATCCAAGTGGGCCACACCCATAGGTGCAATTAATGTGCACATTTTCCAATGTACACATTAATGTGGGCACACATTTCCATGTGTGTGCACATTTGGCCACCTAGCCCTTAAAAGGCAAATTGGGCCCATTTCCAATTATCCCACATGCCAAAGGGGATAATTGGAAACCCTAGCCAACCCCTTGTCTATATAGGGTAGGAAACCCTAACTAGCCCAATTTTCGATTTTAGGGCTTTTAGAACTCTGTTTTGGCTGCCTCAACGTAAAACCGCATCCCGACTTCTACACTCCTCGAGAATTGCATCCTTAGTTCCTCTAGATTGGCGTTTGTGTGGATGGTCGAGCTCAGTCGGGAGGAGCCCCTCAAGGATCAGGGTATTTGGCCAATTAGATAGTCTAAACCTTATTTTAGTCCTAGAATCAGTAGGTTTAGCCTATTAAATTGCCCATAGCAGCCCTCTAGATCTCTAGATAGCGATTCTAACTAAAGAACCTAACTCTATGTTGCAGATTAGATCTAGTTCTTTAGTTCTTTGTGAAGTATATGGATGATGTATCTCTATGAACTCCTTGTATTGGGAAGGGGGTAGAGACCTAAAGCTTTGTAGTTGATGCTCCTAGAGTAGCCTCTCTAGCACACTTGTAGATTCGGCCCTGCACAAGAGCCACACCCCGGATGTGAGTGAAGGGGCGGGGCGGGCGAGAAGGAGGTTCATGTCCCGACTCTTGAACGGTTCCTCTGGTGTGTAAGGCCTACCGGGAACCATTGTGACTTGGTCCAATGGCTTGCCACCGCGTCTTGGGCAAGGCATGGGCTCGACACCCGTGAGGTGGTGTTCACCTTCCATGGGTTCCGGTCGAATCGGGCAAAGTGGCCCTCTAGTCACCTTGAGTCAGCATGTAGATCTCTCGGAGGGAGTGATCCCTACCTGCCCCATCGAACCGGAAGATGAGCCCGGAGTAGCCCTCTTGGCTATGCATCCCATGGCTCTGATCGGTCCCGACACTTTTTTCGCACCACTCGCAAAGTGTGCACAGGAGGGGCGGATGGAGTGGACAACCTAAGCCATGTTCATATGCCCGTAAAATCCATTGCCATGAATTCTGTCTGCAATGAACTCTGGAGACCCAAGCCGTCAGTCATCCCTTGAGTCTGAGCCTTGGGTAGGATTCCCTATGTGAAGTGCTGATCTTTGTCTATGCAGATATGTGGAGGACCATCCTTCGTGATGGTCATATGATGTTGATGTATTGTTAGCATCTTCTTCGCACCCAAGGAAAACTGAGCTAACCACAACAACCCAAGCAAATCTCAAGGTATATGAGATAGGCTAGGCCTCACTCTACTGGCATCATAAATCACCAACATAATCATTCTTACACAAGTCTTTTGAGATTATAGAAATAGAGATAACAAATAGGAGAATCACATAATCATAATCAAAATATCATACTTCAACATAATAATATTCAACTGATCAAGAAACATACTCACACTTCAAGAACTTTGCCCAGATGTCATCTTCCAAATTTGGGCCTCCCTTCTACACCAATTTTGGCTATCTTATAGAAAAATCGCACTTGATCCTAGCTACTAGATCTAGGCAAATCACAACCTTAGATCCAAATTCTAACTACCATAAGTTCACTAGATTTTGCCACCTCAACTTCAAATCTAGGTCATCCAAACTTCTTTGCAACTACCATGCTTCCCCGTGTTCATGACACATCATCAAATTATCAACCATTGAAAATATTTCTTAAGGACTTTAATACTCCTTCAAGTCCATAGGTTCAACTTCAATACATCATAAATGCTTCCTCCACAATATTTGCACATTTTTTACATTTTCTCCACATTACACCCATATAATTCTTCATTTATGCATACATTTCACCAATTTAGGCACATCATGAAAAAATAGTCAAGAAAAAACGCACAACATTATTCCCCCCCAGGATTATTCATCGTCCCGATGAATTCTTCAAAAATCTTTTCTTCGATCTTCATGTCTTCAACTTGGTCCTCTAAATAGCATCACAACTTAACAAAAATCCAATGTCCAAATGTCTTCAAGCCTTCAAAAACATCTATAGAAGTCTTCCAAGGAAAAAAAATACTAAAAACTTCTAACATCACTTCATCTTCATCAATTATAGGGTGGCAAGTCCCATCCAGGTCAGTGGCACCCTCGCTCTACTGCCCGGTATGGCGCTCTATCCCCTTCACATCACTTATACTTTTTCATCACATTTTACATAGGTCATGGGATGCTGCTGCCTTTCTAGGTCAGCACATCCATCATGCCATCCATAATCACTTAAATAAAAAATAAAACTTGTACAACTTCATTTGATAGCTTGAATTCTTGAAAAAACTTGGAAATGAAATCCAATCAAATTGCAAAAGCATAAGCACTAACCACATAATCTTGATCTTCATACTTGACTTAGAGAATGTTCAACATAATACTTGAACTTCAAATATCTTGAGAGGACACGGTCTTCCAACAATAGATAATAGCTTTAACATCATTTGGTCTTCAAAGATTTTTGAGGTTTCAATAACTTGTGGAGGAATAAATATATGGGATATCCATCTCTTGCATAAAACTTCATAACTTCATCTACATAGAAAAAACATCTTCCAAAATATGATAACAACTGCATGCAGAAAGATTTGAACTCATGATCAAGGGTTTGACAACCCACAACTTATCCAATAAACCATTCTAAGCCATATAATTTCTTCATGTATATTGTTTCTTTTTCCACTTTATTTTGCACGATTCCCTTGTAATTTATTTCTTCTTTCTTTTCTGCTGCTCTGTGCGCGCGGGCAGGGCCGTTAGGGTATCGGAAGGCAGATCAGTTTAGGGCTTCTTTCTTCTGCAGGTCCATCGAACAGAGATGGCAAGACAAGTAAGGTATGGCTGCGAAGCTTGTAACAAGGTTTGGCTATGGCATCACGGTGGCAGCAGCTCGACTCCTCTTCTCTGAATTTTTTTCATCATGGCAGATCGGCAATGGCTAGCAGAATCGAATCCCTCCTGATGGTCACGCTTGGGCAAATCGCCAATCCCTCCTCTTGGGTTTTTTGCAGGCTTGGGTGCAGCATTCGACAGGGCAGTTGGATATGGCCAATTTAGGGTATGGCGGAACAATTTAAGGCCTTCGGATTTCTTAGGCAGTGTCTTCATGGGCTATGGCAGCATGTATATCATTAGAATCAGAGCAGAAGGGCCGATTTTCTTTGCAGGGATTGTAAGCACAGATCATAGGCAGGGCTTGGCGATTCCTTTCTTTTCTTTTCTTCCTTTTTTTTTCTTTTCCAAGGTCTGTGGTGGAAGGAAATGGCATGAGCATAAAAATATGGCAGGATGTAATGCTGAAGATGTTCTAGCAGATGCAAGAGCACAAAAACTTTTGTACCATCCATTTATAGCATTATTTATGGAATAGGAGCAAGCAAGTTAAGATTCACAGCAGATTCAGAATATTTCCTACTGGCCAGGCTAAACAAGAATAGAAACAACATTTTCATACCTCTGCAATAGGCTTCAGCACATTTACAAACTTCTGATCTACCATTGATACACTACCATTCTTTGAACATCGTATTCTCCACTTGCACTTAAATGATATTCCATGGATACTGATTGCAACATAATTATGTACCACTACCATCTTTGATCTAAAGATAAGAAATATCTTGCCCGCAAAGTGTTGCTTTCTCGGAATGCCCCCCAAAATATGTTAGCATCTTCTTCGCACCCAAGGAAAACTGAGCTAACCACAACAACCCAAGCAAATCTCAAGGTATATGAGATAGGCTAGGCCTCACTCTACTGGCATCATAAATCACCAACATAATCATTCTTACACAAGTCTTTTGAGATTATAGAAATAGAGATAACAAATAGGAGAATCACATAATCATAATCAAAATATCATACTTCAACATAATAATATTCAACTGATCAAGAAACATACTCACACTTCAAGAACTTTGCCCAGATGTCATCTTCCAAATTTGGGCCTCCCTTCTACACGAATTTTGGCTATCTTATAGAAAACTGCACTTGATCCTAGCTACTAGATCTAGGCAAATCACAACCTTAGATCCAAATTCTAACTACCATAAGTTCACTAGATTTTGCCACCTCAACTTCAAATCTAGGTCATCCAAACTTCTTTGCAACTACCATGCTTCCCCAGATTCATGACACATCATCAAATTATCAACCATTGAAAATATTTCTTAAGGACTTTAATACTCCTTCAAGTCCATAGGTTCAACTTCAATACATCATAAATGCTTCCTCCACAATATTTGCACATTTTTTACATTTTCTCCACATTACACCCATATAATTCTTCATTTATGCATACATTTCACCAATTTAGGCACATCATGAAAAAATAGTCAAGAAAAAACGCACAACATGTATGTGCTACTGACATGTATGTTTACGCTTCCGCAGCTAGGTAGGCCCTGAGGGAGACGGGGTGCAATGACCCTTCCACTCTTCCCACTGAAACCCGTCACGGTTGCAGTGTCATGTGGAGGGCCCTGTATTAGCATGGAGCTGGTATGGGGGATGAACTCCTGTTTGTATACGGTGAGTGCACCGTATACGAGTAGGGGACGTCACATTGCTGATCAAATGCAGGATCACCTAGTTTGGGCTCAAGGTAGGAGCGTCGAGACAAGGCATCAGGCTTTCCTTGGAGGGATCCAGGACGGTACTTGATCACGAAATCAATCCGGGATAGTACTTGAGTATGCCACTGGGCCTGGCGACGGTTGAGCACTCGAGCAGACTGAAAATATTCTAGATTTCGATGATCTGTGTAGACTGTGACCTTATAAGGAGATCCCTCCAGGAAACGTCTCCACTCCTCGAAAGAATCCACTATCACCAACAACTCCTTGTCATAAATGGGATAGTTGATTTCAGCAGCCTGAAATTTTCGTAAGTGATAGGCAATTGGATGCAATTCATGGTCATCCCCCTTCTGTGACAGGATCCCATCAAGCGCAAAATCAGAAGCATCTGCTTCGACAACATATGGGCGCAAAGGATCTACATGTGCAAGAACTGGCGCCGTGGTGAACGCATGCTTCAGGGTAACAAAGGCAGATTCCACTTCCACAGTCCATTCAAATGGCACGTCCTTGACCATGAGGCGTGTCAAAGGAAGGGCAACCTCCAAATAATCCCGAATGAAACGCCGATAGAAATTGGCAAACCCAAGAAAACGCTGAACATCTCGAACGGATGAAGGTGTTTGCCACTCTAAACGATCTTGACCTTTTCGAGGTCCATAGAGACTCTATCTTGGGTGATGCGATAGCCAAGGAACTCCACGTTATCCCCTTTCGAACCGACACTTCTCAAGTTTGGCATATAACCCATGCTCACGAAGCTTCTGAAGGACCTGCCGAACATGCCTCTCATGTTCTTCGAGAGTCTTAGAATAAATAAGGATATCATCCAAATAGATGATAACAAAAGTGTCTAATAACTCTCGAAAAACAACATTGGCCATATCTTTGGAATACTTTGGAGCATTGGTAAGTCCAAACGACATCTTTGTGTACTCAAAATGGCCATCTCCGAATCTGAAAAGGTCTGTTTTCCACTCATCACCCTCCCGATCCCAATAAGGTTGTAGGCACCCAAGATCAATCTTTGTAAAATAATGTGCACCTTGTAGTCGTTCCAACAACTCGGGATCGAGGAAGCGGATCTGGATTCTACCTTTGTGATTTTATTGAGACCACGATAATCAATGACCAGACGCAGCAAATCATCCTTCTTTTTTACGAAGAAGATAGGCGCTCCAGCAGGGAACTGAGAATGTCGAATGAAGCCAGTGGCTTGATTCTCTTCAATATAATCATAAAACCTTCAACTTCGGCGGGAGATAGACCATATATCAGACCATACGGTGGCGTGGTCCTCGGCTGCAAATCAATAGGACAATCATTATATGGACGATGCTCTGGGAGTTTGCTGGCCTTGACTTTGTCAAAAACATCAAAGAAGTCACCATATTTATCTGGGAGCATTGAAGCAGACTTCCTTGGTATTGAGCTAGCCGACGGGTGAACCTGGATTGCAAACACTGAACTTGGATCTTGCCTTCTAGATTTATTGAACTCACGAAGAGAAATCTTCGAGATACGAAACTGAGGGCATGAAGAAGCCTCTACAAAAAGCGGGGAGCGAACAGAACGTGAGCGGGAGCAACTGGAACATGAACTGGAGCATGAACTGGATCAAGAACTGGAGCAGGAACATGGACTGGAGCAAGAACTGGAGCAGGAGCAGAGATCGAGGCAAGAACCGAGCAAGAGCAGGAACAGAAACTGAGCAGGAGCGTAAACCGGAGCTGGAGCTAGAGCCGGGACATCATCAAGAATATGGTCAGAATCTGGGGCATGAACTGGAGCAGGGGCAAGAGTTGAATCGTAACATGGAAACGTAAAACAGAAATCAGCGGGGACGGAATCAGGGCCCATGATACCGCGGATCGAAGTCGATGTTGGTGTAGAGACCTGACCGCAGATGAATCGAACTAGAGCTAGGACCAAAGAAATCGAAATGATCTAGTACGCCAATCAATCTGCGGGTTATGTAGCTCGAGCGGGGCACTCCGTGACTATTGGCACATGAGGGCTAGCAATGAGATTGAAGGAAAGAAACTCCCTCGACAAAACACGGAGGGCATTACGTGCGGATCGCACTTAGGAGATCTCCGGTCCATCAATCACTTCGACAGAAGCAGGATGCTCAACCTTGCTTCTAGGAATGGCGTGCTTATTGGCGAACACAATATCCATAAAGCAACCATTTGCACCACAATCAAGTTGCGCCAACACTTGCAATTCTCCAACTTCTGATTTCAATGATATAGGGATGAAGAATGCCTTCTTGACCTTATCAGATAGAATAAACATGTCGAAATGTGGAAGGAGTTCGAGAAAAGCCCGCCCCGACGAGAGACTCCTACTACTCAGACCGGCCCCTGAAGTTTTTCGACTGATTTGGACGCTTCACAGGGCACCCACGAGCAAACCAACTTAGAGCTGGCCCTGTGAGAAGAGAACCAATCAGCCCCACTTGTTCTTGGGCTGTGGGATATCTATGAGGATGGAGCTGAATCACAAGCCCGGTCCGATTTAAAAACGAGCTTGGACCGAAAATGTCGTCAAACTTCTCCGGCGGTGATCTTAGGCTCGATAGCCTCAATCCCGATCTAGAAGCGCATTCATGTGAAGCAATACGTTCCTTAAGCTCTTTATTGTCCAAGCTGCGACCCTCTTGTAATAAAGTCGAAACCTCCTCCATAGATATAAAATCAAATATGAGCAAAACAATGCTTAGGATCGAGCGCATAAAGAACCTGGTAAAGGGATTCCGGTTCAAACTGTCATGAACCTATGCAAAAACAAGGAAACTACGTGGAGAATACGCAAGAAATACGGAAGAAATACGCCAAGATCGGTTAGGAATCTGATATATGAACAGGAAACAAGAATACAATGGCCCGAAGGCAAGCAGGAACACGAGACAAATGCCTAGAAGGCTCAAGACTGGCGCATTGAACCTGAATGGTTCGACAAGAAGGAGGTGCCTCCTTATATATCTAGGCCAACGGTCAGGATCGCGCCACTCCAATGGATAAGATCGCGCCAAGTGTCGCGCATGTATCTAGGTTCTAGAATATTCTAGAACCTCCCGGAGATAATCCCACATATGAGGAAGACGTGACGGAATGTCTTCAACAAATATTGGTAGTGCACTTGGCAAGGGTGTATGACTTGCAACTGGAAGTTTGCGAGTTCAAACCCTGTCTTGTGCGACTACCTTTTTGCATCCGTGTGACGACCATCTTTTGTATATACGAGTATAATATTCGTATGATACGAATATCTGTATGGTCGTTACAGATGGATGATTAGTCTCTCTAATTTATGTTGTAGATGAGATTGTGATGGATGTATCAGATATGAATGCTCTCTTTCTGTTCCTCCTGTATTGTATGGGTAAAAAGGGGGTAGAGATCTAAAGGCCATCTAGAAATAGAGATGTTCCTAGTTAGAACCCTTAAAACCCAGTAAATGCGGCCTGTGCGGGCTGTGGATGCTATGATGTAGTTCAACACACCTACAATGGCACACAATTCTTTGGCATATAAAAAACCTTCTTTCAGTGCAACAATAATTTGATCATCCGTTTTGACCAAAGGATAGTCTGAGAGATCAGATTTTATATCCTTCCCATCATCTCCAACACATCTCTCTAATTTAGCCATATATTTTCTTGCTTGGCATGTGTAGGAGGAAAAATCAAATTTGATAAAGCTTCAAATTCAGCCACTCGGTTTAATGCACTTGCACTTTCTAACAAATCTGCGCCATCGTATGATCTTTCATTTCTAACCATTCCACCAACTTTAGAGAAAAAATTCTCACATGCATCTGATCCAGTATGATCTAGTGGAAGTGATAGATAGATAGTATTGTGATAGATAAGTAATCACAATTATCTACGAAATACTTTACAAGCAAAGACGACATAGTGGCATGAAAGTTGTACATCTATAAACGTCCTCGCTGATCGATAAAGTTCTTGCTCAAATTGTATGTGCCATGTCTCAAAATCCACAACCTCCACAATCTAAAATCATATGATATCAATTACACACTCTAAGAGTAAAGGATTACTAAAACAAGATGTATCTAAAAACTTGCCTAAAGAAGAAGGATATAGTTGAGGCAGATTTGATCTTGAATATAAATCCATGTGTGGAGATAGAAAAAAATGTCGTCGCTTATCCATAAAGTGTGCAACTGGGGGAGGGGCGGATGGAGTGGACTACGCTAGCCATTGTTCTATGCCAGCCAACACCATGTTATACTTCTGTCTACTGTTATCTGGAGGCCTTGACTGTTAGTCGACCCAAAAGCCTCATTTATGGTGCATTTCCTTTGTTATATTGGTTTTCTGTTGTTAGTTATATTGATGATGATGGGCCACCCTTCGTGGTGGTATATTATTATTTAGTCATTGTTGCCAGGTGCTAACATGTATGTACGCTTCCGCTATATAGGATTCCCATAGAAGGCGTGTGACGAATGACACCTCCGTGTCATTCACCCGGACACTTGGCCATGACAAGTGGTCCAAGTCATACGAAGGGCCGTTCCATGGTGATGGAGTTGCCATGGGAGGGGAATTTTCCGTATTTATACGATGGGAGCATTGTATGCATTCGAGGAGCGTCACAGTTCAAGCGGATGGCTACTGGTAACCTTAGAATAATTTTTGCTGCCAATGAAGACAAAGCATAAAACTGATGATTGTTTTCAAGTTAATGATTATGTCAACTTGTTGCTACCAATCTTGGAATAATCTTTGCGGCACGTGAAGACGAAGCATAAAATTGGTGCTCAAACGTATTTTCAAGTTAAAGCAGTAAATATCTTTGAAAATCGATGCTCAAACTTATTCCCAAGTTAAAGCAATAAGTGTCTTTGCTTTTGAATTTTCTTTACATTTGGAGTGACACAATACCAGGTAATCAGGACTAGATCCTTACTTAAGAAATCTAGAATTTGCTTTAGTTATTGACCTTCATCGCTATTTATTAGAGCCTGCTCGGTTGCGCAAGTAACATAACTAACTATTCCCTTTTTATGTTGTGAGAATAATTAGCTTTTAGATTGTGGCAGGGAATTATTGAAAGGATTTGCTCACTCGTTAAGCACCAGACCAAAATATTTCCCCTCCACGGCTCATTGTATTCAGGTACCTATCGCCTTATGGCTATCTATAGTTTGCAAGTGTTTCCAAAAGTAGAGTTGACAGCAATACACGCGTAGATCGGCCAAGTCTACATTGAGAACACTTGCAAATTGGGATTCACTGACGCCATCCATAATCCAAAGATAGCATTATTTTTTGCACAGATTTGACAACGAGAGCTGTCGGATGGGCATATTTGCCCTTTATTCCAAGATCTGGACCGTACATAACGATCCTCGTTTGTGGGGTATGCATGTACAAGTTTTTATATACTGTATAGCAAGGTTTGCAAAATACTATAAGGTTTGAGATAATGTACTTAATGGTGTTAATTTTATACATGTATTGTAAATTTTTTGGGGCTCTCGCTGCCCTACGTAACCCCCCGTGTGAATATGCACCCAAACCAAAGGGGGTTTCAGGGGGGTTTTAATTTAAATGTGTTGGATGCAATGGTCTATATTAATTGATGTTAATGATAGTTATGTGTCGATTGCTATATTAAAAAAAAATTTGGGCCCTTCTGGGCCCTTAGGAAGGAATTTCACATATTAGAAACAACAACGACACAAACTACTTTATTAAATGAGGCAATGTGTATTTTTGGGCCCTTCAGGCCGTAACAAATACGAACATGCAACACAGCATGATCTTTATGGTAGGACCTCTTAATACATTTACAATATTGTACAAGCATCTCTTAAACACATTACACAAATATTCTCTTAAATGTTGTAGCACAATGGCTTAAAAATCCTACAAATGACCTCATGATAAAAATGACACTTGTAATACTCCTACAACATGATGTGCATTCCTACCAAAAGATAGTAGAAACAGAGCTCTCAATCTCGCTCAAGAACTAAGGTTTGAGAGCTTTTTCGAATTAGAATTCATGCTAGCATCAAACAACCAATTCAAATTTGAAGAAAGAGGAATACGAAGAACTGGAGGCAGATACCAAGAATGCCGAGGATGACCTTGAAGCTAAAAATGAAAGGGCAGTTTAATTTGATTGCAACCATAAACAAGGTCCTTGAGATAGTTCCACGTTTATTGCTAGTCCACCAATAAAATGGTGTAGCTTAGAATAAGTTCAGATATCTTTGCAACAAACTTGTCATCCAACATAATATTTTGAGGAAAGAGCAATGTGAAACCTGGTTTCTAGTTCAACCATTTTGTTACATTATGCTTGCAAACTAAGCATAACAAACTACCATGAATCTAGAGTGCCATTCCCCACATATTTATAAAGAAAAAGACTATGCAATTCCTTTGCACAAAAGCCATGTACAACAAACTTCAGTATCTGCTACTAATGATTCTATAATTTGAACAGTCTATATATTGAGAACTTAAACCTGTGTGAATGTCTTTGCTTTGCAGTTACAAATAGCTAGTACTGTTGAAGGGAAAAATGGCGTCCTCCATGTAAAGAAGTCAAGCAGTCATAAGCCTCAAGCAAATCCCCGACATCTATGGCTCCAATCTACATCAATACCAATGAGCCTTTACATTTATGGCCCACAAAGTGCATGAAGCACGATATATCCATCTATTTCGAGCTAAAGAATCCATTGCACATACTGAAAGATATTCTAAAATGCTTTGATTTTTGAAAAAGATGAATACGAGCAAGGTTTGTATCTAGCATAAGATTCAGAAAGATCTTTCATTTTGGCTGAAATGCAGGCTTGGTTTTTAAAAATACATGAATAAGGGCAAGGTTTATCTGCCACAGATGTATCTACTCCCGCTATATACCTGCCATGGTCTTTGCTGATGCAGGTTGAGGCAATGCATCATAATTTAAACAAGGAAAATGAATTGATCAACGAACCTGTGGCCTGAAGAATCGATGACTCCATAACAGCCTGCAAAAGCCCTTTCCTGGCAAACTCTCAGAATGAATATGTAGCCCATCTCAAAAATCCCTGAGCCAGGATTGAACCGGGATTGCCCCTGAAAGAAATAGTGCAGGCTGCTGGATTAGAGAGGAAGGCTGTCGGATTCAGTGCAGACTGCCGGATTACAGCAGTTGAAGATGATTCAGATCGAATCTAAAGGAGGAGTTAACCCCTTTGGTGAAGATCCCTGGTTTGCCGACTTATAACCTGGCTGCCGACTTTAGTCTAATACGTTGTCTGCCGAGACTCCACAATACAAATATCTAGCATAACCAAATCCTTCACAACCAAATCCTTCTCTCCATGCGATTTAGAAATTGGCCCATTCAACATCCGGAAGGAGAGTTTGCCCCAACCCATATGAAGCGTAGATAGGCGGCTTCAACTCCCTCCAAGCCACGCCTAACCCTACTTTTTGCTCCTTTGCGGGAAAACGTTCCTTGCAAAATAATAACTCGGCGATTTGTATCAATTTGCAAATCGAGGATGCCCGTGATGCCTTCCCCGCCTTCCGACCACCAAACAATCGCTGCAAATCGAGGATGCCCAGATGCCTTCCCTGCCTTCCGACCGACCAAACAAATCCTTTAC
This sequence comes from Isoetes taiwanensis, assembly GCA_021234155.1. Classification (NCBI taxonomy): domain Eukaryota; kingdom Viridiplantae; phylum Streptophyta; class Lycopodiopsida; order Isoetales; family Isoetaceae; genus Isoetes; species Isoetes taiwanensis. The sequence continues at coordinate 16,569,514 of JAJEKV010000009.1, read as the reverse complement.
TGTAACGTAGGTTGTAATAAACCCTAAAGTTAAGCTATCGAGCCCTGCATGCCTTCAAATATTGGTTTTTTTTTTTTTTTTAAATATGGGGCTAAACCATTGGCAATTGCCATAAAAAAACATGAAATCAGATAACTCTCTAGATGTACGCATTAGTACATCCACGAGATTACACCACCAAATCATATAAAAACCTTAGGGAAAAAAGTATAAAAATACAAAAACAACCCCCTGTTATTATGCTACATATTACATGTTTAGTGCCTGCCGATGGACACTTAAACATAAACCTATCTTATGTTTATCGCGATTTTCAGTAGTATTCTTTTTAGTGTGTTGAAAATTGGCTTCCCATCTTCCATTTGTACAGCTACACTCAATTTCGCATCATGTGTTCCACTTAAGATGGTTACCATTTGAGGGAAATTCTGGGAATGTTTTTTTTGATGAAATTAGCTCTTTTTCCATATCCGAAGGAATAGAATAGAATAGAATAGATTTTTTAACGTCCACGGAGATAAATAGGTCATGGGACCCATACAATGGGCTTTAGACAATCGATCTTCTTGTGATTAAAAACCCCTCGCCGAAGGTTTTCAAGGGAAAAACCTTTGCATGTCGTATTGGTATTCTTTCAAATTTTTGACAACTAGGATTCAATTCAAACTCCTTCATTCTCTGTATCCAATGCGTCCACACGTCCACACATCCGTGTCGTAGTTGTCGCTTAACTCTATGCCCACACATTGTTGATGGTAGCATTACCCATGATGCAATGGAGATATAACCTCCCATATCCTGACCTTGAGAGTTTTGTAAATAAGGCAAAAACACAGACAATATAGATGACATGGATTCAAAATGAAGAGTGGAGGAGAGGATGAGCGTAGCGACACCGAGGTGAACAATAGAAAAGTCTACACCAAAATTTGATAACAAGGGGGTGAACAATAGAAAATCCTGACACCAAAATTTGATAACAAGGGTGGTGTGCATACAGCCACATGCACAAGAGGCTGACAAAGAAGCCATTATTTTGAACCGCGATATGATTTCTCAAAAAATGAGGGCAATTGATGTGCTTGCAATAAATGCGCATTCATCCATCTCCTATGAGTATCCACCATGTGGATGCCAAGTATGTCAAGTAATACTAATTTTGGTAAAAAAATGCGAAAACCTGATTGCCCAGTACCCGCACCAAATATAATGTGGAATTATTTAATTCAAGTTTTGAGCCATTTTGACACAGTACACATAAAGTAGTATGGCACATTATTGACATGTTGGTCTCCAGCTAGTATATTGACATGTTGGTCTCCAGCCAATGACATGTTAGTCTCCAAAATGACATCTTGCTCTCCAGCTGGTCTCCAACAAAACATTCTTAACTATACTAATCTATTTTATACTCTTCATACATTCATAAAACTATTCGTGTGTGTGATTGTCCTCAAATTTCAATCTTGTTAAGCAAGAGATGCCTACAATCTTAGTAATTCACAATCTATTTGCACTTCCTCTTATTTCAATGAGATTGTTGAGCAAGAAAGACCTACATCTAGTGGTCTTGGCATTTGTCATGTGGACCACATTATGTTCATACGCTAATACATACCAACTTTCACACATCATCACTGCAAGATCGTGCTAAAGCCCAACATTGAGATACTACTATTAGATATTGGAGGAAAAGGAGGAGAAGAACAAATAAGGCCAACTTATTCAAATAAGAGAAATTCTCATTATAATTACCTCTCCAAGTTGCATAGCATAAAGCTTTAAGGCAATTGGGATGATGTAAAAATGCCTCTGAGTTCAAGGAAGGAAATCCTAGCATTTTCTAGCAATAATAATCTTGTAACTAAGCTGCACACCTCTGGGATGGGGGAATGGATTTCAAATATGGGAAAACGAGTAGGAATATACTATGTACCTTTTTTTAACAAATATACTTGTTAGAATTTTCAGATTGTTGAAGTATAGAAGATCGAACCTACTGCAGGCACGCTGGCCGGAGGATTCCATGAGCATTGCCTGCAGAAAAGTAGAGGAAGAATACAATAAATTCAGTAGCAGTCCAGAATTACAAGGATAAGTTTATGAAATGATGGTACATACCTGTTATGAAGATAAATTTTCGCCTATAGATCTGCCTCTGTCTAAAGCTACCGCTGTACCACAACCCGCTCGTGGAATCCAAATCTCGTGCTCGAATCTATCATAATGTAGTGGATTCTCATATGAGCAACATGAATTGTACACATACAAGCACTTGGATCATCAATTCCATATTCGGTGGTTAGATCTGTAATCAATTTCCATACTCTGATTGTCGGGTAATCTAAAACCTGTGCGAAATTATCTAGATCGGTTAGAATCATCTCTAGAATGGGTGGAGTCGCTCTGTGGAATGGGGTGTTGATCAGGGTCGACACTACGGCTATAAGCAGCATTGAGAGCTGCGAGCATTCCGAGATGGCTATGGCTATCGGAAGCAAGGCCCAATCCGGCAGCATGAGGAGGGCTCTGCTGGAGAAGCATCGAAGTGAGGGACATACCGTGGTGGCCGCTTTGAAGATCCAGACCCATGCCGGAGACAGGAACATTCATTCTGGGCATCAAGCTGTGCAGCATAGATCCAGGAAGAGGCATGACAGATCCGGGAGAAGAAGAAGCATGAACGGATCGATACATTGGATTAGAAGGACCAGAAGGAAAAGCCCAGATGGAATCGGTGGGAGCTGGGATCTGAGAAGAAGGAAGCATCCAGATAGGGCCAGGCATGGCCATGGCTGCGGATCCGGATCCGGGTCCGCCCTGCTGCCTGGCGGGGGGACGAAGAGTGATATTGGGATCTGAGGGGTCGTCTCTGAGGCTACTAAGCAATCCTTTAGATCGTTTGTTGGTGCGATCTAGGGATGGATCTTCGGGTTGGAAAGCGGACAGATCTTCGTGGTTCAAGCTGTGGTCCAATTGGCGCCGGCGGTCGTCGGAAACGGAATCCCAGGCTCTGCTACGAAGGAGCTCAGAGTCAGCCTGAGCCTGAGCCTGAGCCTGAGCCTGAGCCTGAGCCTGTTGTTGGATTTGGATTTGGTGCTGAAGCAAAGGGCCGAGGCCGATGGAGCTATGCAAGGAAGCGCTTCTGCCGGCGGTTGAGCTTCGGAGGGATCCGGCAAGGGAAGCGGCGATGGCCGGAATGGTGCCAGATCCGGTGGCGGCGATGATCGAAGGCTCGGCCTGCTGGAGGAGCCACTCAATTGTCTCGCCGTCTGATTTGTGGCCCAGTTCTCGGGTAAGCTGGAAAATCCTTGCTGCGCAAACGGCAGGCATTCGGATACGGCGGCCTCTGCCCTCCACCTTGGTATGCCGATCCTTGGTGGAGGACCTCTTCGGGGCTGCCTTCTTGCTGGGTGCGGCCTCGGATCCCAAATCTCGTGTATTTTCTTCGCCCCCACCACTCGCCATAGCTGTTGATCCGTGGGTCCCTTCTAAAACCGTGGGTCCTTCTCCGCCTGCGCCTGCAGCAGCTCCATTTCTCTGATACGAACCTCCCGCTCCGCCCTTGTATTGAGCCGATTCTGTGGAGTCTGATTTTGTAGGCCCGCTCTCCATCGCGCAAATCCAAATCCAAACCCAAACCCAAATACAGCCTGCTCCCTCCAGCCTGATCCAACACATCCGGTTGCTTCCCTGTAACAACAATGCCTCATCCTTCACACATTAACTCATCGCCGGATCATCGGATCCATCCTTCGCATTGCCTATCGCTTCCCATGCAATTCTCCGCATTTCCCTTTCCTTCAGTGCGCTCTGATTTGATGCCTGCCTCCTAATCCTCCTCCCAACCCCACCACTTCAGTCTCCTGAACAGCGTTTTGATTTAAAATTATGCTCAGTTCCGACAATCTGATGCGGCCGCACTCTGAACGCGTACCAAATCCATTCAGCAAGCAAGAATCATCATCACGAGGTGCAGATAGAGAGAGTCCTTCTATCTCAGGCCCCACTTCTTCCTCTGTAACTGTATTTCTTCATCCCGCTGCCCCCTTTCAATTTTTTTTTGAGCGGAAGTCCAAAAGCCCTCTCGTTGTTGCTTGCTTTCTTGCTGAGGCCACAGTAAATGCTGCAGCGGCAGATCCAGTTGGTGGCCGTGACGCAGACCCCTGCTGCTCTATTTTTTACTCCACCGAATCACGACCGCCATAGCCATAAGCTTGCTTTGGTTTTATCCTAAATCCGGGTCTTGTTGTTTCTGCTTGTCAGATCTCCTCGTATTACCAGCCTAATCCAACAAACCTTAAACCTTCATTCTCCTCGATTTTACAACCCTCGGAATCTCCACCGCCTGATCTTCGCCAACGTACCAGTCATGACGTCACCCTTCCGTCGCCCTGTTATCCTCTCTAACCAATGTTTTTAGTTCTTACCCATCCCTCTTGCGTAGACGTACTTGTCTCGTTGGCGTATTTTACTGCGGTAATAAAAAAGCTTCTCCTGTTTTTTTTGTCCCTTTTACCATCGGATTTATCAACGGGGCATTTATGCGCAAATAGACAAGTGTTTTATTTTTCATTACTCTGAAGGGATATTTTTCCAGCCCTGCCATGTTTCTATATGGGGCCAATTGTGGGCCCTTGGCCATTGGGAGGCATTATTGAGCTCTCCTCATATTTTATTTGAAGGTCCTTCCTCTTCCCTCCAAAAATATTCAGACAACAAGATCATTCGTTCGGTTAGTCCATAAAACAAATAATGTCAAGTGGGATGTCCTTGTCCAGAGTTCGTGCATTCCACCTTTTTCTTTCTAAATGCTACCATCTGTCCTCCTGTTTTGACATGGAATAAAATAATTGGAAAAGCCAACTATGGAAAAGGGAGAGGATCATAGAGTTTTACCAAATTACCATGTTTTTTCAATAATGTGAGATAAACAAGTGAACTACTCTAAAAATATAAACCGCCCACCTTGAATCCTACCTTAAGGTTCAATTTTTAACTAGTTTAGAACCACCATGGAACAAGTTGGGTTCCACTAACATGCCATGAATGCTGGGAATGTATTTTCAAACATTGAGTAGCCACTTTACCACTTTAGAATGAAAACGAGGTCGACCAATCTTAATCCACTGGCTCAGGGCACTTTTCCTATGGATCTTTAAGAAATGCCCATGACGATGTGGAATGGACCTTAGTCCAGAATTTTAGCATGCACAACAGTTCCCAACTAAACTAGTCGCCCCTAATGGAAGTCCCTGTTTTATCAGTCACTACTATGATGCTGGAATGCAGTCGCCAAGACCATTTCATATAATGTGAGACATACTTTAGATATACTTAGGTAGGCTTGCTAGTTTGCTTTCAATCACTTTGTATGAGTAGTGTCGAGCACATCTGTCTGAGAAATGGATCTCCAACTTTCTTTCATATCCTTCCCATGTTGCCTGCACGATCTAAACATGAAATAAAGAAAAGATAAGCTTATGTGCCATGTCTCAAGCTTTTTAAATATAAAACAAGAAATGCGTCAAAAGTTGGAAGAAGCGTGTTAAATCTTTTAGCAGATGCTTGCAGTCTATATGCAGACCTAATAGATATCAATTAATAAGCCATGTTTGCAGGTACACATTCACAAGTCCATGAAAATTATATTGATGTTTCTAGGGAATCCCCATCTTTAAGCGCATGGATGCCTAGGTGCCATATGAACTTCTATATACAGGTTTACCTTGTAGGTGGATAACTTGAAAAGTGCATGAAAATTATTTAAGGAATTTTTTAATAAAGTCATGTATGGTCATTGATATTGGGCAATACATCAAGAACATATCACATAGAATGCCCAATGAAGGTGGGCAACTTTCTAGCCTCTTAATAACATTTTTTAGGGGTGGGGGGGTCTCTTTCCTGGCCTTTCTCAAGTTCCACACCTCGCTAAAATACTATGCCACACATAGAATGCCCAATGAAGGTGGGCAACTTTCTAGCCTCTTAATAACATTTTGGGGGTATCTCTTTCCTGGCCTTTCTCAAGTTCCACACCTCGCTAAAATACTATGCAAACTCTTTCAATCAGAGGTTTCTTAGATTACTTGATTCTACTATAATATTTTTCATGACTTGGTGGATGTTACCAACCATCCATTCCTGTGCTTCATGGTCTTGCTTGTTAGGTGCACTCTCAACTATCCAAGGCATGAATAGCTTATTGGCGTCATTAACGACATTCCCAAAGAGTTTTATCCATAGATCCTCCCTTTCCAAGTTAATCTCCATATCATGTCAATTACTCTCCAAGGGAAGACTCAATTACAAAGCCAGCTTATTAGGTCTACATTGACCAACCCTAGTTTCAGCTCCTCTTCTTAGGTCTCTGGCTAGATGCTTGGTTCTGTGCTACTATTGAGGCACTGCCTTGGGTATAGCTTGCTGATGGAGTACCTTCATGGATCTGGGCCTCGGTTTCTAGATTCATGACTAAGTGTTGTTGTGAAATATGCAGTATATACTTTCTTTGTTGTGTGAGAACAATATCTACAATAACTATAAACGATACAATAAGGGATGCAAGTTTAGAAAAAGCGTGCATTATCATAAATGAAACATGCATCATGTTGAGGTGGTCATCACTTACCACTCACCACACTCACCACTATTGAGGTGGTATAGGAGATCGTATATTGTATATGGAGTGGTAGATGCACATGCGGCGTCTTGGGATATTTCTGCGTATGCATTGTGGAAGCGAGGAGGGACCAACTGTGTTATCGGAGGCGAGAGAGAAGAATAGGGGCGGTGTATTATTGAGAGAGAGTATTTTGTTGATCTAGCTATGGAGATGTTGTTGTGCATTGCATAGATTTGGTAAATTGAATTGGGTATTGGTTTTCCATCCTTCTTGCAAGGTTAGAGTTTAGGCTCTAACAATTTGGCGACCACACGGCTCTAACCTTGCAAGAAGGATGGAAAACCAATACTCCAAGCTTCAATTTACCAAATCTATGCAATGCACAACATCGTCTCCATAGCTAGATCAAGCAAAATACTCTCTCTAAATACACCGTCCCTCTATTCTTCTCTCTCTGCTCCGATAATACAGTGATCCTCCTGCTTCCACAATGCATACGTGCAAATATCCTGCACGTGTGCATGTGCGTATATCACTCCATATACAATATACGGTCTCCTATACCACCTCAATAGTGGTGAGTGTGGTGAGTGGTGACCACCCCAACAGTGATTGTTAGATCCTAAACTCTAACCTTGCAAGAAGAATGGAAAACCAATACTCCAAGCTTCAATTTACCAAATCTATGCAATGCACAACATCGTCTCCATAGCTAGATCAAGCAAAATACTCTCTCTCAATACACAGTCCCTTTGTTCTTCTCTCTCTGCTCCGATAACACAGTGATCCTCCTGCTTCCACAATGCATACATGCAAATATCATGCACGCGTGCATGTGCGTATATCACTCCATATACAATATACGATCTCTTATACCACCTCAATAGTGGTGAGTGTGGTGAGTGGTGAGTGGTGACCACCCCAACAGTGGCAACCACAGTGGGGAAATGTGCCACTCCGTGGCGGAGAACCCACAACAAAATGTACTAATATGGTCCTTGGGACATGTCCCCAAATGACACATTTACATGTATGATTACAAAGAACATTATCCTCCTCAAATCCAAATGACTTAGTACAAAACACATTGGTCCAAAATGACAGTGATGAAACATAGCCTCGGTGGCAAACTTTGAAAGCTGATATCTTGAGTTCCATGCCTCCGTTTGACCTGCATCATAGCTCGTTGGATTCGTATCGCCGAAACACATCCATTGATGTAGGATAGATTGTGTATTATGGAACTGTCACCATCTGTTTTTACAGAAAAATGGCCTGTTGTAACCCAAAAGTTCTCCACAAATTCTCTGTAATTAGAGCTATGCCAAATCTGAATCCCTTAAAATAGCACCTCTCTTTCAAAATAAGGCCTGAGATCCTTGCTATTTCTGGGATTAGGCAACAAAGACTCTTCTTCTGGAGTCATCAAGTAGAAAGCCCCAGCTGGTACCTTTTTATCAATCAGAAATGGGCCTTCCCATGGGCTTTGAAATTTGGATAGATGCTTCTTAGTGGTCCTTCACAACACCAATTGCCCTTCCTCAAATGGATTGACAACCTGTAATTTATCTTTGATAAGCTTTACTTTCTATTTATGCCAGAAATGGCAAGGATCTCAGGCCTTATTTTGAAAGAGAGGTGCTATTCTAAGGGATTCAGACTTGGCATAGCTCCAATTACAGAGAATTTGTGGAGAACGTTTGGGTTATAACAGGTCGTTTTTCTGTAAAAACAGATGGTGACAGTTCCATAATACACAATCTATCCTACATCAATGGATGTGTTTCGGCGATACGAATCCAACGAGCTATGGTGCAGGTCAAACGGAGGTCTGGAACTCAAGATATCAGCTTCCAAAGTTTGCCACTGTTACAAGGCTCTGTTTCGTCACTGTCATTTTGGACCAATGTGTTTTGTACTAAGTCATTTGGATTTGAGGAGGGTAATGTTCTTTTTAATCATACATGTAATTGTGTCATATGGGAACATAAGGACCATATTAGTACGTGTTGTTGCGGGTTCTCTGCCACGGAGTGGCACATTTTCCCACTGTGGTCGCCACTATTTGGGTGGTCACCACTCACCACTCACCACACTCCACTATTGAGGTGGTATAGGAGATCGTATATTGTACATGGAGTGATATACACACATGCATGCGTGCAGGATATTTGTACGTATGCATTGTGGAAGCAGGAGGATCACTGTGTTATCAGAGCAGAGAGAGAAGAACAGAGTGACAGTGTATTGAGAGAGAGAGTATTTTGCTTGATCTAGCTATGGAGACGATGTTGTGCATTGTATAGATTTGGTAAATTGAAGCTTGGAGTATTGGTTTTCCATCCTTCTTGCAAGGTTAGAGTTTAGGCTCTAACACACCATGATCTATGATAAAATAATTGACTTACTACTATATGAAATGAAGAAATGACTTGACCTGCAATATGAAACGACCAAATGCTATACTCCTGCCTTATGTTCAGCTAACTTTTCGCTCCTATGGGGTTTAGTCTATAAGGTTCCTTTGTTGCTAAGGAGGTGGATGCCTATCTATTGGAAGTTTCAAGTAAATGACTTGATCTGATTCGACCCCATCTTAATGCGCCATGGGCAATAAAAGCTCTCGACAGGTACAAAAGCCAACCTCTGCCGAAATTCTATTTTTGGAGTCCAGGTGATATAACCGGATATTCCCTGTCTTTTTCATTTTTTTTTGGTGGGTAGCTTGCAAATGTGCAGGTACCCACTCTAAAACATTGTAGAAAACTATCGAGATGAATGAAAAGCCTATCTACCGGGAGCTATAACGGTTTCATGCAAGCCCAATTCTAGAATGGCGCAGTCACAAAACAACGAGACGCGGCGAGACAGATTTCAACGCAGTTGCATCTAGCAATTGTTGCGTCCCCACTGCCGCAGCCGCAAGTTCGCCTCATTGCGGCCGCGAGGCATGTCCCAGCGGCCGCACATATTCGATGATACTGCCACAATGGTAAATTACAGTGCATCAGTGTTTTGCATATAACACGACCGCTTTGAATTCGTGGCGTCCACATGTTGGCCAACACGTGGCCACAATATGTTGCAGACATGTCGCATGAAGATCACATTCATAAATATTTATACACGTTTGCATCCTTTGCGCAACACAGACACGCTGGATTTTATTTGTCGTTTATAGTTTGAAACTTCCAAAAAGATAATTTATATTTTCAAAGCATGTTCCCTTTTTTTTGGGCAAAAATACGTAGAGAATTTTTCATATGTACATAGGAACCTATCCCTTGTAGTGGATTAGGTACTTTTAATTGGTACTGAATGCGCTTGGGCTCTCGCTGAGAGTCATATATAACTATTGTTTTTTGAGCTACAATGCACTAAATGAACACTATTTTTTGTATGATTATAAGTGGTTGCTATTTTAAGTTATGAAATTGCCTTTTCTGATTAAAAGCTCGTGTGACCAAAACACGACCTACAATGCTGGTAACTGACGGGTAGAGCAATATAAACAAAGATCACCATAATCACAACACGATTGTTTATCCAAGAGACCAAGAACTAATCTGTATCTGCGACTCAATTATTAAAAAACCGAAGGCGGTCATAGAAAGCTTGGGGCCGAAAAGAATATTTCATGTTGTTTGGACGATACATCGAACTACAAGCTACATGAGATGTTGGAGACAAAATTCTCAGTTGACACAATGTAGGGAGTCAATGCCAGTGTTTGAATCTATTCTGAAGATTGATATCGTAATTATACATTGTTTAGGGACCTAATTCTCAAAGGGCATCGAGTTGTAAAGTTTCTGACTGAGAAAATTGAAGTGTATGCCATATATCTGCACTTATAAAATCTGGACCGACATGTTTTGCAATCAACCTACACTTGTTTAGAGAGGTTGATAATATGCCATGATTGGATCGTTAGCACCTTCAACCATACAGGGTTCTTCAATTGCGTTTTAGAAAGAAGTAGAAAATATTGTGAAATGTAGGAGGCTCGTCTATTATGCCCTAAGTAGACTCTATTCTAGTAGTTCGAGCACTGGAAATAGAGGTGTTAACATTCTGTGCAAAGCTCTCTACAAAACAACAGACTTGAAGCGGCATTTGACAATTCTAAATGGAAGGAGTCGTTGGCTGATGTTCAAACCCATTAGGCCAAATCATACTCAGTCATACGACGCCGGCCATGCCTTGGACTCCTTGATCTATAATATGGACCGATACGCAGATAAGGACATCATGAGGTCATTGAAGAAGGTTGCCACGTGATATTATCCTAATGTAGCCAATTATAATGCATTCGTAATGGAGCTAACTGAGTATTAAAATCTAACTGATCATTGGAAGAGAAATTGACGGAAGCAACACATATTCATAAGCAAAAGCCTGAAATGGAGGTATATGCATGGTGAGGTGTATGGTCAAGTCATTGTGACATTATAAGCACTCGCAAATGGTAGTCTTATCTTTGGTTTTATCGAACAGTAGAAGTGAGATGAACTAGAGCGTTTTACATTCATTAGATGACACGCAAGTGATTGCTTCATAAGTAGCCTGGAAAAATTATTGTTCAATTACTCAGATTGATAACTTTTAAATTGCAACAATAATAAGTTTTTTAGCCTTTGAAACCGCGATAGATGTTGAAAAGAATGATTTCGAGAACACGAAAGACAAGCTGATGCAGTCACAGTGGGTCGTCGTCGTGATCTAGAGACCAGGGCTACTCATTTCGAGGAGGAGGATGAACATGTTGACAACTTGTCAAAAGAGTCAGCGGATAGCAGCGCTGATTTAAATGAGAAAGATACAGAGAGAAACATGTCCATAACATTCACATTACAAATACACGTCCACAATATTTGCATCCTCCGTATCTGTGTCCAAGATATAGGTGTCCAGCATATATGTGCCTAAAATACACGTTTCCAAAGTATCCGTACAAGTGAGGCCCCGGCCGAGGAATAATACCAAAGATGTCCAAACCGAGGCGAGGCCGGAGGTCGAGCCGAGGAACGATGCAAAAGAAATGGTCAGGCCCTTTTCTAGTTTTATATGAAAACATGGGTGATGAAATGAAAGGACTCAAGGGACAATGATTTCCTTTTCTTTTTTTTCCTTTCCTTTTTTTTTTTCCTGGTTTTTTTCAAAACTATTTTTCCTGAGCCGCAAAGCTGTATGGCACGAAATACATCTATATGCTCCACTAAAAGGAAAGTGAAGAAGAATTCTGCTCAATGTTGGACTAACTTTTTAGACCCTATCCAAAAAATATGTGATGCCCTAGTTCCACTAAGATTTAGCATCTTAACTATAAAGGCTATATCAAAGTGATTTTTTAGTCTTTTCTTGCAATTTTATGCCATGAAGAAGAAGCTATTGGGATAGGGCTTAATTGGGCTTATGGGTTGTTCACATGAAGGTGTTTTTAATCAGCGCTGTTTTAGCGCTGGACCTAAATTAAGCTGCTGATTATTTTTCACGCGTCGTACATGGCGCGGAGCTGAGCCTCAAATTGCCTCAAATTTGTGCTTGGCTGATTCAGCACTTATGATTCAGCAGGTAAAGAAATAGGATCACATGAACCCTTTCTAAAACTACAGAATACGGTCAGCTAACAAAATCGAGGTAGCCGTTTGAAATTCCAGAAGAAATTTGGGAAGAAATTGGGGAACCTACACTACAAATACAGACACAATCTTGGCATGTTCAGAAGAAATCTGTACCCTTTCCCCCCCTTTTTTTTTTTGGTCCCTTTCTTACAAAATCCGTCCCTGTTCCTGATCAATAGATCATTTGCTTATACAGAAGTTATCTGCCTGCCCCTGTTCTTGTATTCCAGCAAATCAATTTTCTACTGCCATGCCATGGTTTCTGCTCCTTCCATTCCTCTTGAATCGGGCCAAAAAGCAGCTTCAATCTGTTCAATCTGTTCAATCTATTCCCCTGTTTCAATCTTTTCCAGGCTCAACACAGAGAATCTTCATTATATCAGTGCTGGGCCAGTTTTTTCGTGGCTGAAAGGCGGTGCCACGTCGCCTTTCGAAATACAGTTGCGGGTATTTTTGGGTCAGCCGCATGTGAACGGCTGCGAGTATCTGGATATCAGCACAGGGCAGCCGGACTTCAGCCCCCGCAAAAAATCACAACCATGTGATCGGTCCATGTATCTTGCTTTCTCATGATGGTCCTAGTCCGTGCAAAAGGAAAAGCTCATATTTAGCTTGTCTTGATACTAATATGTGTTAACGATGGCACAAATAGAGGGCTTTGAAACAACTTATTAAATTATGTGAACCGAAAGAGAATAAAATGCCAAATATAATGAACATGAGTGTAGCTTCATTATAACCTGACTCTCTATGAATAAAACAAAAATAACTATTGGCCAAGGACATGGATTGCCATGTTGTAATAAATGGGAGGTTGAAATTATCGTTAGACTATGCTTGTTTTATAGCCCATAAACTGCCTCGATTTCCAGTGTTTATTATGTTTAGGTAACTTTTGGCCGCAGAGTTTCTGGTGGCACCGCTTAGAGCGCCACCATAGCCCCAACAGCAGAGCAGAGTAGGGCAGATGGATTTCGGCCGACCTCCATACTCCATAGCACTGAACTCCATAGCTCCATAGGTCGGATCTCGGCAATGTATGGTCAATCCGAACTCCATAGCTCTTAAGGTCGGATGGAAGCTCGGCAATAGTAAAAAACTCCTCTGGAAAGATCACCGAAGTTCGCCATAGCTATTTCCAACCGGAAGGAAAGGTCGGCATAGCTGGAAAGGCCAAGAAGTCATTGAAGTTCACCATAGCTATACCTTAGCTTCAGTCTGATCTTCTATTTGCAGCAGTGGTCGGCTTCATTTCCTGTGTTTGCCTCACATGTCCGTTTTTTGCTTGATCTGTCCGATCTGCTTGATTTTCTGTTTTTGCCCGATCCGCTTAAACTTTGCTTGATCCCTTTGTCCGCTTTGCTTCTTGTTCGCTTCTTGCTTCTTGCTTCTTGCTTCTTGCTTCTTGCTTCTTGCTTCTTGCTTCTTGCTTCTTACTTGATCCCATGTCTACTTGATCCCATATCTACCTCTGGGTAGAATGCGTTATCTGACCCCCTCGAGAGTTCCATCTTTGGCCGAAGAAATGTCGTCCGCATTTTTTAATGGATCAGTTGAACGAACAAATTAGGCAAATGGATACTGCTACTGTTAAACCAAAACCGAAATGTAAAACAAAAACGAACGAATCTACTTCATTAAAGGCATAGTTTCCCGTTCATGTTATTCGCCCCTTCAAAATGAATTTGGATTCATCCCCGAGTACCAAAAGAAGGTCCTTTCTTCCGTGGGATCGGTTCTTGTGTGTTTCTTGTCGATATGGAATACGGGAATGCTGAAATTGGGATCAACAACATCCGAGATTTGCTTGATAAAACCAGAGATCAAGAGGAGATCATTGCATTGTATAGGGTAGAATGCGTTATACAACCCTCGCTTCCCCCGCCCTCCACGCCATCATCGAGAGTTCCACGGTGAAGAAATGACGTCCGCATTTTTTAACGGATTAGTTGAACGAACAAATTAGGCGAACGGATACTACTACTGTAAACCAAAACCGAACATGTAAAACAAAAAACGAACGAATCTACTTCATTAAAGGCATAGTTTCCCCTGCATGTTATTCGCATCCCCTTTAAAATGAATTCGGCTTCAGTCCGGGAGTACCAATAGTACGTCCTTTCTTCTGTGGGATCAGTTCTTATATGTTTCTTGTCAGATATGGAATACAAGAATGCTGAAATTGGGATCAACAACATCCGAGATTTGCTTGATAAAACCAGAGATCAAGAGGAGGCTGTTGCATTGTATATCCCGTTGGGATTCTTGCCAGAGCATAGAAAATGTATAAAATGTGAAAAGGATATGAAATTGAGAGGTGATACGAAGGGAACACGTGATGGAATTAAGTGGAAGTGTAAGGGCAAATATTGCAATTACAATGTAAGATATAGAGTCCGCATACTATGTGCGATGGGTATAATTATTGCCGTGATATTTGATGTATCGCTATTCAAAAGCATAATCGGGTTATTGGTGGTTCGAGGAAGATTGTGGAAATTGATGGGAGTAAATTTGGAAAGCGAAAATATAATAGAGATAGACGAGTAGAGGGTCAGTGGGTTTCTGGTGGCATTGAACGAGGTTCTGATAAAATGTTTATGGTCTCTGTAGAGAACTGAACAAAGGAGACGCTTACAGATATTATTTTTAATTATGTTGCACCTGGCTCTATCATCTACAATGATTGTTGGAAAGGATATGATTCTGAGTGGTTAGAACAATTGGAGTATCAGCATTGCACAGTTAATCATAGCTTGCACTTTAACACTAGAGTTGTCTCAGGGATCTGTTTGGGTTCATCAACCCATATGGGTCTCTCAATCCCTTCTCCATATTAGGGACTAGTTCTCGATGATACTTATGAGATTTATATGAACACCTGAATTATAAGATTAACTCGAAGTTGTACAACCATATTCAATGGCAAAATAGAATTCTTCACAAGTTTGGCACAATCGCACCTTGAAATACACTCAATTCAATGGTTTCGATGATATGATATAATCTCATGACACTCAACATGGAATACAAATTTCAAGATAACATGAATGTAGCCTACAAATGCTACTCGTTTTTCAAATTTCATGTGATTTCATAAAAATTTGATGTATCAATGAGCAAATCATAATTTCAATCCTTGAGAGACCCAGTCAGGTCCCTAAGGAATTTCTAAAAAACAGACATCCAGGAACCATTTCTTATCCATGATATTTGAAATAGAGTAAGAATGTGAAGGTACTATTATTTTTCAATGGAAATAGATACTAAGTAGGGTAATAAAGAGTGGCTAAAATTCGCCAAATGGCGATTTTTTAGACCTTTAGTCAAATTTCATGGCTAAAGTTTATAAAGGCAATTCTTTTAGAAAAAACATAATTTAGCCACTCCAAAAGAGGGTAAATTCTGAATGCTTAGAGTTTAGCCGGGATTTTTTTGCTGCATGGTGTACTGAAGCGCCTTCTCTAAAGTTGATTTAGGGGAATCCTGATCAATTCAAATAGCCATGCCAATTCTATTCAGGGACCTCTTTCATTTAGGAATTGCCATTAGTTACCTCAATCATATTTTGAATTTGTATCTATATGTTGTTTAGGTTAAATGCTATGAAGAATGTTATATGATGCGCATTTTACGCTTTAAATAGTAGTGATCTCTTCTTGCAATTGTTGACCCTAAAGGGCTTCATTACCAAATTCACCATTTGGATGCATACTTAAACATGCATGTTCTTTCAAACGATATTGTTTGTTCCTTATGAATTGTACGTTAAAGAACTTTGTTATCATTTTGTAAAAGAAGCATATTGAATCAATGTCATTCATGTACTAATCATGCTCAAAGTTTAAAGTTAAATAGTTGCACTTTAGCTGGGGACCAAGAAAAATTCGCCAACATCAGAATTTCATGTCATATAAATTTTACATTTTAGCCAAGTGGGAAGATAACTAAAGGGCTTTATTTTATCAAATTTCGCCAAGAAAAAAATCTAAGAACTTTTGTTTTTCATAGGTTTAGCCAACCTTAATTTGAATAGAAAAACATTTAGGGCCGTTAAAATTTACCCTGGATACTAATAAGTACTACACATCTTGCAAAATGGATTTCATTCTTCCAAAAAGTAGAGTAGTATTATGAATTTTCAAAATTTTGACCCTCGGGGGACCTAACTGGGTCCATAAGGAACTTCTGAACTTCAAACTTTAAGGAATTATTCCTCGAAAATTCTACCATAGATTTTTCTAATTCTTCTTGTGATAGATTTCTCATATCATGATTTACAAGATGGAAGAATTAGAATTCCTAGAAAAAATCATATTTGCAAAATAATGTGAGAAATGTTAAAGACTTTGAGAATAAACTTGATCCCTTTGGATTCGGCTCCACATTATGTTTGGTAATAAAAGCTTTCTATATTTTTCATAAATTTTTCCTTATATGTACACTTATGGAGGACAACATATTGTGAGTATGTAGACAAATTCTTTATCTCGGAGCTATAATAGAATTTCAAAAAAAGTGTACGAATGAACCCATTTGAGTTCATCAAGGGACAACTCTAGTGTTAAAGATCCAGAGACTGATGTGCATACAAATAGGATTGAATCCACATGGGGTGCTGTGAAAAGGTAACTTCCACGCTATGGAACTCAGAAGGCATTGTATGAGTCGTATTTCTTGGAGTACATAACGTTTTGTGCTGCGTAAAGATGATGCATTCAATTTTTCTGTAAACACGTTTCTATGTATTTTACAGATGTTATCAATGGTCCTGAATAAATTTAATTTGTTTCCAACATATGCTTGTATTGGACAGATTTAGGGTGATCTGTCCTGGGTTTAGTAATTCCTAGTTTTTTAGAGTTTTTATTGTTCTGTAGTTTGTTGTGAGGAAAATTTGGAAATGTGTCTCTGTGTCTCTCTCTGTGTTTAACACAGTAAACTAAAAAACCAAAAATAACTATCGCGGACGACCAGATTAAAAAAAAACAGACGAAAAAGTTGGCTAAAAAACTATCGCGGACGACGGCGGCAAAAAAAATATCGGGCGGGACGTGGAATTCCTACTTACGTGGAGGGGGGGGGGAGGGGGGGGATCTTGCTTCTTTCTTGATCACTTGTATATCGTTATAATTTTGCAGCAGGAAGAAACTCTGCCATCACGATTTTGCTTGCATAAGACAAACAAAACTCAGACAAAACTAGAGATTGAAGACTAAAATAGACCTGCTTCCAAGAATCAACAACGAAAAACAAGCACAGAATTTTTGCAAAATGGCCAATTTACATTTGGTAGCCGGCCGGATCTCGAAGTTTCTGGTCGGTAAACCGACAGGCGGCAGTGCTGCTCGCGGCTAATGCTGCTCACGCGGCGTCGCTTGCCAGTTTACCGGCGGGAAACCTCTCGATCTAGCCGGTTACCTAGCACGTACTTTACCACGAGCGGAAAACCTCTGGTATTCCTGAAGGTCAAGTCGAAACTTCCTGTATTCACATGAGAACCTAAACTGAGTGGCTCAGGTTCAGAACCTCCTTGCAAAGTAATCCGAAACTATTTCTTAAAGCCCAGGTTTTGACCTGAGTTTCCTTCCATAGGCTCGGATTCTTGTTGCTAGATTCTGCTGTCAGATCTATTGACTTAGATTTGTGGTGGCAAATCTTGAGGTATGTTGTTCATGGGAACACAGAAATTGTGAATCCAGGCTTTGCATCCAGGTCTGTTTGTTTAGATTAGTTCATGGAAAAGCACCCTAAAGGTTACAAAACACTAGACCCTCATAATCTAGCATGATTTTTAGGTCTTGGCTTTCCTCTGCTTTAATTCAAACTCAAGCAACCCGGCCTAGAGGTGCTAGCTGGAATTGCTTATGCGATCCAAAACAGGGGGCATTCATGCTCTGGGACAGAGACTAAAAATTTGTTCCTATATAATGCTCGGGCAGAGACTAAAAGTATATTCCTTTTACTCTGTTCCTATGCCCTACAGTTATTGTGCTCTAAATTGAGGAATATCCAGCCCTGGATAATCAAATTCCTTGTCGGAGAAGCCATAGCTATGAATTTCATTTGTTTACTACCAAAATGCCAATAGCCATCATTTTGCCCTGTCTGATGCTTTTATCCAGTGAATGGACCGGATTAAAGGTTTGCTTCTTTTATCTCAGTTTAGTTTTGACGCAGCCGTTTCCTTCATGTAAAAGAAGGTTTCTGTGCTTTAAATCTGACAGACATTGCACCGCCATATATCTAAATTTCATTCTGACATGCAAGCATTCAAAGAAAAGAATGCTCCATAGCCACATCCAGCAAGGAAGCAAGGAAGCTCTCTCTGCCATTTCAATGAACAATGCAAGGTCAGATTTTTCCCTTCTCCCTTGCACCATATAATAAACATCCCCTCCCCTCCCCCCTTTTGGAAGGAACTAGGGTCCCATCAAATTTAAAAAGACCCCCAAAAAAAAAAAAAACTGAACCTCTCGCTTTCATGGACGTAATTTCAACCTTTTGTTTATTACGTCAGGCACACTAGTCAAAATTCTAGCAATAATGTTTTTCGACGGCCCCGCCAAACTCAGCGGCACACACCCCCGAGTGCACTGCCTCATCTGGCCACAAAAAATTATAGGCTAGAATTTCATCTGGGCATGCATCATGCATTACCTAGTACCTATCATGATTCAGAAGCAAAATTCCCCCGTGGACTGAGATTTATAATTCAGAAGCAAATTCTCGGAAACTAGCTACAAATATGTTACCAGATGCTAACCTTGGCTCTAATCCAGGAATGTGCTGCGGATCAGTTTTCTATTCTTTAGTTGAAACGTCTTGCATTTGATGCAGAATGTGGAAGGTGGAGCAATGCCCACAAAGCTCGTTTCGTCATTGCTCCCAAAGAAAATTATGCTATGCTATAAAATATGTCAAGACTCTTGGCTTGAGAAAGCATTTGCAGGATTGAAAACCTGGAAATGGATGGTTCCACCGGCCGCTGCAGCATCTTCTTCTCTGAAGAAAATGCCGGAGAAGAGCCCTGTCCTTAGCCATAGCCGTTCCTCCACCATAACCGCTCCTCTGCCATGGCCGTTCCAAAAATTTCTCCCCAAAAATTTTTTTTCAGGTACGTAATTTGAAGCAAAAGTTCATTACATTTGATATTTTCCGGCCGTCGGATTCCGGCCAGAAAAATTTCTTGGCGGAGCTGCCACCCTCGACGATGGCATTCTCGACGGTGGCGATGCCGCGTCAAATTTTACCGGCCGAAATCTCTCTGGCCAGAAAATTATCTAATACATCAATATCTAACTATTCATTCATGGCTTTCGTCAAACTATATTCACCTGATAAATGATTACACAATACCTTAACCACATCATCATTTAGCACTCTCCAAACGCCAAAGCTGACATTATCCAAATGTAACGTTCCTAACCGGCATGCCCTTAACCAACTGGGCAAAACAGTCTAGACGTTTATGAGTAGTCGCTTCTATCCATTTATGCCGGTGTCTCGGGAACGCCCCACAGGCACATTCAAGGTTCGAATACTCGAGCGGTCTACCATGGGCCCGTTACAGTTCAACCCATGTCCTCATGGGTGCATCTTAGAGCACTCATGAAAAATCTAGTTTGTATCTCCCTTTGTGACATCTTCATTGGAACAAACTCAACCATTGATCTAAATTTTTTTTTTTTATAGTCTGCCTCCTTAATTACTCGGGTCTCTTCCCTTTATGCTTTCACATCTTAATCCTCAATTCAACATACTCCCAAATGAATACAATTTTGTCCCTTAGAACTGACCCATCCTTGTCAAACACAATTGCTTAGCCTTCCAATCCAAGATGATGCATCTCCAAACTTGAAAATTCAAAGCTAGCTTCATACAAGTAATTTAAGCTAAAGGAAAGATACATATTAGATAGCTCCAATGCACGACCCTTCTAACTTTCAATTTAACATACCGCCAAGTCTAGAACTAACTCAAATATTATGAGTATACTACATATCCAATTCAATATAATAAACATAATGCAGTTAACGCAACTTTTCATAAAGAAGGTACGTGCCATAGAAAAAAAACCCACCATTCCAAAGAGATACTCAGTCGAACTAGATATGTAATCTCTTGAGACTTCTTGGGTGGCCAAATCCAAAAAGTAACAAGCAAAATACATAATCAAGTCCCCGATGCGGGTATCTTATAACTAGGTATGCTTAAGTTGATACAAGGGATCCCATAAGAATTATAACCCATGGTACGAGAATTCCTCTACGAAGTTCATCCAATGACATTGAAGTATCCTAGGCTATACACTTGGCCTCTATATTTAGCCTACTTCCATACATATTACCCCATCACACTGGTTAGTCTTTCAACAAGATTTTATAGGCATCAATTGCCGGATTAATTTCAAAGTGAAGCTCTTACTTCATGTATTTCGTTCACAACTTCAATCCTTTGATCAGATCCTTAATCAAGTAATGCAATCACCATCCCTCCATTAATTTACAATCACTTCTAGCATGCCAAATAATTACAATACATGGAAGCACCATTACTAGATGTACTTACAACTCTTCTATTACGTTCTAAGATTTTCAAAAAATGGCACTTCCCCATGTCTATACATTCCCCTCTTTTTATCTCATGTCCGGGCCTTATCGACAACTCTTTCGCTCAATTTCATGGTTCACCTACTACCACGATTAAATATGTTATTCCTCTATTCATCGTCTTCTTCTTCCTTATCCATAAGATAGATAACATTGTTCAATCTTGGCCAATCAATTCTTCAATCTGCCATAATTTAAGTGTATATCATTCTCTAAATATAAATGCGTAACCCCGACCACTTTGTTCCATTAAAACTTTTCTTATACTTCAAGAAGTTTTTTCAAGGCCAAGAACTTTTCAAGGCTATCACCGACTATTCTAGCCATAACCCTAAGGCCAACAACTTTATAGACCTCAAGTAGGACCATGATGTAATCATGACATTTCCTTCTACGTCACACATCTGCTATTTACACATGAGCTTCAATCTGACTATCACGCCAATCTTATTTTATAAGCATATCTAAGCATTCTCAAAACTTGTCTTACAACCACCGTGTTGTAACCTTATCCCACCATAGCCTGAATGCTATCAACTTAGCAACTTATTGTTGTTTCACCACCGGATAGCAATATATAGATTTTTGGTTTTCTCAATTTTTAGCTTCAAAAGGATGCACCTAACATCACATCAAGAATCTTATTCACCCGATATGGTGAGATGAACCTTCCCCTAATATCATAGGCATTATATATCATGCACTGCTTATTCTAAATTTTCTTGCCACCAGAGTATGCTACTACGAGATCACATCTACATTATAAGAAGTGGTTACCAAAGTGAAACGCAATACCTGTAACTTAATCTCCCTCAAGCATCACTTCCATGCTATGCTTTGTTGGCAACCCTAAATCAAAGTTAGCCCCTTGATGAAGTACATTTTTCTAGCTTATCTGCTTTGCAGGATAGAAAATCAACCAAGATTATAGAAATACCATGTAATCAATTTCACATACCTTCATAAAACAATTTGTCACGCCTCCTCTAAGGCCATCATCTCCACATATATTCAATTGAATACTATTAGCATAATCCAACAACCTCAACTTGAATCTAGACTTCGTTATCATACATCCAAGGATCCAACTATGCTCTGATACCAAACTGTGGATTTCGCCCCGGCGATTAACCTTTATGGTAACTGGAGATCCCATCAATCTCGACCATTGGATCTACTTAAGCTTAAAAACTTAAGAAATTAACTCATGCATCTGCAACAATAACACTTAGGTAAAGAATTTAATCTTTGTACATATTCTAAGGTTCCAAACATGTACTTGCCCATTACTCAGCAATATCCCCGCACACTATGAATGATCTTAATAATTGTAACTTCAAGCCCATATATAATAATAATAATAATAGTAATAATAATCAAGTTTATTGAATAGCAATCCACACACTTCCACTCTCGCCTTTCCGAAGCTTGGCTACTTTCCGGAGCATCTCACACCTCTCACACCCATCAACCACTCGGGTTAGTCACATGGACTAAGTGGGGATCGGGATCTAGGATATATCTTAAAACAATCACCACAAAGCCTTAACTTAGAACAATAACTTAGCCTTACCGTAGCCTCAGCCAAACCTAGGTTACTTAGTCCAACAAGCATAATCACAATGCATAATTACACCAAGCATGACCATTGCAACTTAATTCCAACATTAAAAACACATATACAATAACCAAGCAATCATAGCATCAACATTGCAACCAATATTCCTCTGGGTCTGAGCAAGGTCAACTCGGCTGATCAGGCCAGTGACATAGAGGCGGGGTAACCACGTGTGTACACACCCATCCACGCCAAGTCCCAAAGCATTGAGGACCACTTAATCGTGCATGACGTTGTACCATATGGTACCAACGCCCGATGTTCAAATAATACCATAGCACGTGCAATAACCACAAGTCTAGACCATCGCACCTAGACTCGCCCCCTGAGAGGTCTATATCAAAGAATTATACTACACATAGATCACAATACTATGAATTCCACCCAATATCAATTAGGCACATTTCCATATCAAATTTACCTTAGAAATTCCATAATTTACACCTCATGCAACAAAGGAAATCCTCATATAAACATTACTATCTCTACCATGCAACATGCAATGCCCTATTGCTTAAGCAAAATACAACCTTCACTAATATCTTATTACTTTTAACTAGATCAACTTCCTTCAAATTACTACTTATAACCTTAATGACGGTGGCTTCCATAACCCCCTGCTAACTAGTTTATTGAATTGGTTAATATGCTCGCTATCCATTAACCATGCATGCCTATTCTATTCTATTCATGACCATGCTCATATGATTTAACTCCAAGTTTATACTACGTTCAAAGCAATCATTATTAAATCAACACAAACTATACAAACACTAGAAAACCCTGTGTAAGGCTTGATCCCCACCTGGAATCCCGCTTGCTTCCTCTCTCAGGCTCTCAAAGAACGCCCCCCGGATCTCTCACACAACTTCGCTCCTTCAACAATCCATCTCGCAATCTATCTCCTTCCTAATGCTTCACCATCACATAAAAGACTTCTTTCCCCATGGAAAACTCCTTCCCCCCAAGAAATCAAGAACAATATTGTTGCACTTATATAACCTAGCAATGCCCTTGCATGCATGCATGCATACACTGCATGCATGGACACATTGCATGCATGTATTCCTAGCACATAATCATTTATTTTACCTTGAAAATGCACTCTTATATAATGGCAACGTTACTTACATCTCAATGTTGGTGCTAGGTTGCTAGGTCCGTTACACCAAATTGTAATATTCTGCAAAGCTGGCATGATTGAAAAATGTTAGAAGCAATCAAGGATTGAAAAATAATCAAGAACATCAAAGAAGGCTTCAAAAAATGGCTTTTCCAAAATTTGGTGCTCTCAAGATTGGTTCAAAAGGACAAAAAGGGCAGGGCGCCATACCTAAAATGAAATTTGCTCTCCAACCATCGCACAGATTTGAAAACATGAAGCCAAGAAGTCCGCAGTTGGTTCCGACCGGGCAAGAAGGGTGTTTATTTCTCCACAGGAGGCATCAAGCCTAGCATGCAGTGCTATTCAGGAGGTTGGACTGCAACATTCAGGAGGTTTGGAGTATGCTACATGTTCTATCTGTCTATTTCATGCAATATGGAAAAATGTGCAGTTCCTTTTGTCATTTACGAGATATGATCCAATGCAAAAAATTCGCACTCAATTCTTCTTGAAAGAATGGGGGCATTCAATGCACACCCATAATCGGGCAAAATAGCAGAGAAAGAATGTTTCTCTAATTCCAGAACCCTGTGCAATCTCGTTAGGGGTAAATATTTTTTGCATTTACGTTTGATCTTGCATTCCATGGCGCCGAAGCGGGGTAGAGGAAGCACTCCGGGCTCTAAAAATGTCAAAGATAAGGGCAAGGAGCAACTTGCACCAGAAGATCTCCAAATGAGAACAATAGCTAGAATGTTCATATATAGATGAAGTGATTGATATGTGTTTAACATCCTCCCTCAAGACTAATACCTCGTCTAGCCAAAGTTACTATATCTAGGTTAATCAGTGAGCCATTTTGGCTTTTTCTAGATAGTTTCATTATCTTCAAAATGTAACATCAACTTTCATCTATCAAAGAGATATTATCTCGATTTATATCAATCTTCTTCATCCGAGGTGCCACAAGCAATAAGACATTGCTTGTATGCTAATAAACAAGTATTGTATAAACGTTTGCGAAATCATAAAGCAGATCTATATGGTCTTTTTTCTGCTTGCTTTGTGCTTCAAGGCTTATATTCTCCTTGCTTATAAGGAATTTGCCTCCAAGGTCTTCTATAAGGTCTTCTTTCTGCTTGCTTTGTGCTTCAGCACTTAAATTCTCCTTGCTTATAAAGGAATTTTCCTCCTCCAGTCAAGAACCAACTGATTTAGATTCACCTTCCCTCGCTCAATCTCAAGCATATTACAACATCTACATCCTATTTTCAAGAATAGGATGTAGCATAAAAATTGAATATTTCCTATTGTTTTCATTCCCAACCTATTTCCTTCGGAAAATAGGTTAAACAATTGAATAAAAAATTACTTTAGAAGATTATTATTCTCAAACAAGCATCTTCTTCGTAGCATATTCTTTTAAGGTTTGCTCACTGGTTACCTTAAAAAATAAGTTGCAATTTTAGCCAGACAAGCATCTTCTTCGTAGCATATTCTTTAAGGTAAATAGGTGAGCAAACCTTAAAATTGCTACCTATTTTTTAAGGTAACCGGTGAGCAAACCTTAAAAGAATATGCTACGAAGAAGATGCTTGTCTAAGAATAATAATCTTCTAAGCTCACCGGTTACCTTCAAAAATTAGGTAGCAATTTTAAGGTTTGCTTATACCTTAACAGAACGAATATGTTAAGAAGAACATCTACCAGACAAGCATCTTCTTCGTAGCATATTCTTTTAAGGTAATGGGTGAGCAAACCTTAACATTGCTCCCTATTATTTAAGTCAACCAGTGAGCAAACCTTAAAAGAATATGCTACGAAGAAGATGGTTGCCTGGGGATAATAATTTTCTAGAATAATGCCATGCTGGAAGCCAAAAGCTCCATACTTACTAGTCAAGCTCGTTCGATATTTCTGGTATATTGAACTCCTTATTGTGAACAGATGCAAGTCTTTAAGCTCGGCTAAGCAGTAAATCACATTACCACCACTGTTCCGCATTTTAGGCTATTGTCTGTGCCCAGTACTGAAACCATCATTTTGTCTATAGGTCCGCCATCATGGAGACAGCTTTAATATGCAAAATCTTGCTTCTTCAAGTGCATCATCTTCACCATGCTGCCAATGATTCTCTTCAGCCTTTTCAAAGGGCTTTTGCCAGGCAGGACTTGATTCAGATTAGCCC
This sequence comes from Isoetes taiwanensis, assembly GCA_021234155.1. Taxonomy (NCBI): domain Eukaryota; kingdom Viridiplantae; phylum Streptophyta; class Lycopodiopsida; order Isoetales; family Isoetaceae; genus Isoetes; species Isoetes taiwanensis. The sequence continues at coordinate 16,543,739 of JAJEKV010000009.1, read as the reverse complement.
TGCACTATGTTGACGAATGGTGCAGCAGCAGCTTCTCATGTTCATCATTGTCTACTCCATAAAAAGCCTACAGAAATGTCTTTTGAAAAACACACAACCAACTTTATTGATGGATCCAAGATAACAAGTGAAGTTATCAACCATAGTATGAGACATTGATCATGACAAGTAAGAGAATGCAGACCATCTGGAAAGCATTCCCAGTGTTCATGATGGCAGCTTCTGGTGTTGATAGGCCAGGCAATGCTATATACATTTATTACACATTTGACAGGATCTGTAGCATACCAAACGTCTGAACAGAACACCAACAGAATTTTTTAGATTTACCCTCATAAGGCCGATTTCTTCCCATATCCCAGCTTTTTGGACAATTCATGTAATAATCATGACAAAACAGAGACAACAGAACACAAGATGGAATAAGTGCTCCGAAGGAAAATAGATTGTGAATGAAAAATGGTGAGCAAACCTTGAAAGAATATGCTACAAAGAAGATGCTGGGATAATAATCTTCTAGAATAATGCCATGCTGGATGCCAAAAGCTCCATACTTTCTAGTCAAGCTCGTTCAATGTTTTTGGTATATTGAACTCCTTATTGTGAATAGGTGCAAGCCTTTAAGCTCGGATAAGCAGTAAATCACATTAGCACCACTGTTCCGCATTTTAGGCTATTGTCTGTACCCAGTACTAAAACCATCATTTTGTCTATAGATCCGACATCACTAAGTAATTTCGACGGGGTTTTTCAATTTTCATAGCCTACCAATGCAATATTTTGAAGATCCCATGATAAACTCCTTTTGTCTAAGATGGAGAGCTTAAGAATGCTGGAAAGGCCCGACCCTCCCATAGGACAAGCCTGCTAATAATTGAGGGAACTATATTTTGTTCATTACTATAATATTCCACATAACGATACGAAGAATTGTGACCTTTCCAAAAGATCTGGTATAACTGCACATACAGAAAATGAAAAGACAGAACATTAACCTTTTCACAATAATTATTAATATTAACAACCAATATAAGAACAGATATATATTAATTATACATTGTTCGTATCCAGTGAACATTACCCACTATTCTATTCTAGTCTAGTTACTCAGATACCACTCTCTTCTGATCTATTTAATTACCCACTCTGTGAAGTGTGGGCTTGAAAAATAGTGGTTTGATTGTGGGTAGAGGTACTATTGAAGAAGATGGTTTAGTTACCTCCTTGCACATAAAGGACGACATATATGTTTCTTTCTGCCAATTTTTTCCCACGTATCGAGAGGATAATTCATAAAAACTTTTCCACTGATTATGCTCCTTTCGCTGAGAGGATGACTTATAAATTTTTTTCCACCTGTTATGCTCCACGTTATATGCAGAATAACCACCATCATATTGAAAGTAAAACCAAGCACTATCTTGATAGATAGACCTATCCGAGACCTGGCGTGTAAAGTTAAAATCATTTGATCTTAAACTTTTAAAACAACTCCACTCCATCAAATTGGCATCCAACATCCAGAATCTCAACAATTTCGGTTCCAGTTCCTTCTTGCCAATCAGCACGATTTGTCCAAACAACTCAAACACCTTAGGGTAGAGAATTGCATAGTCTGGTGTGTCATATTGGGATATTTGTTGCTGGAAAATATCATACTTGAGAATGACTGTCTTAGGAAAACTCATGGCATATGCTAAGAAGTATGCATTTGAACCAACGATGGTACCACTTTCAAAAATGTTGTTAACACCACTGGGAATGTTTATCCAACAATTGAAGGTTGAACAATACACATGAGCCTCTCGTTTCAAAGTGAGAAGCAAAAGAAATGAGCATTGGTCTTCATTTGGAGACAGACAGAAACTGTCAGAAGGCATAAGCAATGTAGTGTTAATTGGAAGTTGGGGAAGAATAATGTGCTTATTTAAAACAGGGTTGCATACAAATAACGAGCCCGAATAAGGGGAGAGGTTTTGAAAGCAAACTAACCCCCCTGCAGAGGTGAGCAAACGGATAGAATAGCCAGAAACGAAGGGCTTCGGAAGCCGGAACCATGACCCCTTGAAGGAATCATACACATCTGCTTTGGTTTTATCTCCATAGTCCGTGCATAGAACCAAAAAAGAAGAGGCCGATTTGCTTTGGCAATGATCCAAGTAAAATTTGGTAACAAAAAGCCAGTTCCAGTGGCGGCAGACAGACCTCAAAGAAAGGCGATAGAAGAAGGACAAGCAAGGAATTACCTGATACACGAGGAGGTCGGAGGGGAACTTACTCCATACTGCCGCATCCATTTCTGAGGGCGCCAGCTCCCGGTGACCTGAATAAAAATTGGGGAGAATTTATAAATTATCTTCTGTGATTGAAGAAAGGGGCAGGTGTTACGTCCTTTTTCCACAGCAGTCAAAATACGCCTAAATACGCCTGCCGCCATATACATACGACACTCCATGTAAAAATGAGTGAAACTTGGTGACTCCATATAAAAATGAGACACATAAATTGAAACTTGCTTTTCCATTGCATTGCCATTGTCTAACTCATGTAATTATTATTGGCAAGATGCTTTGACATATTCTGTGTTTCGGGGGGCAAAAAATAGCACTGTTAAAAAAAAGGGAAAAAACACTCGGCCGCCACGTTCTTTCTCTGATCTATCTCATCGCAGATCCTGCAGTCTCCTAATGCTTCTGGCCTCTCAACCCCTTCATTGAAATCTTCAGAGGTCTATGCCTTCAAATTTCGGCTCTCTTTGCCTTTGAATCAGAGCCTAGTAACAGAGCTTTGGCAAAGCTGGAACTAATGGCAAAGCTGGAACTAAGACAATAACCAGGAGATGCGTATGGCAGAAAGGGCAACTCCGGTTGTGTGGCAGTGAGGGCAACTCCGGTAGACCAAGCCTCCGGCAACTGGCTTTAGAGCTCCCTAGGCGTGATTTGAAGGCTTTTCCCCCCTGTTGTTCCTCGCCCTTTCTGCCATACGCATCTCCTGGTTATTGTCTTAGTTCCAGCTTTGCCAAAGCTCTGTTACTAGGCTCTGATTCAAAGGCAAAGAGAGCCGAAATTTGAAGGCATAGACCTCTGAAGATTTCAATGAAGGGGTTTCCTTTACTACCACCATATGTTGGAAATATTGAGCCAAATTACGAGCATGGAGTAAGTTTTGCATGGGGAGGGGCCACAGCAAGAGCATCGACCATCATGACCCCATTTCACCAGATCCTTTACTTTCAGAAAAATCTCGATGGTTCAACTTTTAACTCCTTAACAGGTATTCTCATTTTGTCCTATAGAATTTGATCTATTTTGCTTCTCTTATTCTGATATGCCAAACAGAATTGCAGGTCCTCCCAATCTACAGATGAATAACCATTTCAGAAGATCTTGGTTGCGTTGGAATCAATGATCTCTGGCACTACGAAGCTAATATGGAATTTGTTTTCACAGAATGGTAAAGAATTTACCATAAAGGGATTGAAAGTACTCGAAAATGTTGGAAGAGAAACCATGGATATTCTTGCACTGGAAACGGGAATTGGATTTGACAGCAGTAAGCTGGATCTCCGAGGAACAAATGAGAGCAGTTATTTAGAAGAAGGTACATTTGATCGATGCTTTTACATTTATGGCGGCCCAGAGTACCTTGCAGCGTTCTCTTTGGACTCATACCAATGGAAGTGAGAGATGAGGTTCATGTAGGAGGCATTCATGCTCATAAATCCCTCAAGATAATGCAAAAGGTGAAACTTAGATTCTGTGTCCTTCTCTAACGTAATACCCTTTTAAGGCATGAGAATACATGGAGATTGCAGAAGGATGGCCACGTTATACACGCGATACATGACAATTGTGACATTTTCTCACAGCCTATGTATTACATTTAACCTTACATCTCTTTGTCAAGGGGTAGATAACGTCCTCTCCCGGGGTTATGGGCCATAAAATGGTTGGTGGCCATGTGGCCACGAAATTCGAGGCCGCACGGCAAAGACGGCCGAGGGAATTTCGTGGCCCACATGGGCCACGAGGGCCATTTTTCCGCCCATAACTTTGGAGGACGCTGCTGCATCTGACCTCGAATTTCGTGGCCACATGGCCACTCGACCATTTTATGGCCCATAACTCCTCGGGAGAGGACGTTATCGGCCTTAACGTCCTGGGCCGAGGCATTTTGCGCAGTGGCCGCCATAGTCAAAACTCAAAAGCTTGGCTCAGCCACGACCGCATTCTAGCATCACAAAGAATCGAGGACCCGCATAAAGCTTCATAGAATCACTGGGATAGCTTATGCACGCCCGCTTTTATGGCTCATACACGGCAACAAAGAGGGGATTCGAAGGATCAAACACAAGCAAAGAAGCAGATTTTGAATGGAAGAAAAATTACTTCCAGTTCTCTGCAGATGCCCCAATCTGAGCTTCGGCAGAGTTTCAGAGTTTCGGCGCAGATGCCCTAATCGGCGGATGCCCTAATCGGAAAGAGTTTCAAGTAGAGATGCCCCAATCGAAGCTTCGGCTGCGCAGATGCCCCAAACTGAGAAGCCCCAACCTAAGCCGGATCCGGCGCAAAGAACCCGATTTTAGAACCGGATTCTTGATAAGCCAGATTGAAAGCGGGATTATTGATAAGCCAGATTGAAAGCGGGATTGAAACCGGATTCTTGATAAGCCAGATTGAAAGCGGGATTCTTGCTTAGAACTTACCTGGAGGCCTGGCTATGGCGGCTATGGCGCAGGGATTCGACCACGGCTTGCTATGGCAGAGGGCAAAAAAAATAGAAAAAAGGATCACGTGGCAGCATAAGAAATGTTATGGACATAACACAGATGTTATGGTCATAACAAATTTTTACTGGATATAACACTTCAAGATGGACGGCCGAGATTGAAACGTACAGCTAAATGCCGAGGGACAGGACGTTAGGCATTTGGATCCTATCTTGGTATCATAGGAAGTTGACATGGCATAGGATCATAAGAGATATGATCCACGAAAAAGAAACACACTCAAAAGCGTGCATTAGAAGTTATCTCTTTATGCATTCAACCCATATGATGATGTGATGATCTGGAATCATGTTGGCATGAATTGGGTTCGTAAACTGATGGGTGGCATGAACACCATCTTAAGAACATTGAAATGCTCAGACTTAAAACTCTGGGAGTTTTATAGTTAAGAGAATTATCAGAGATGGTTGAAGAGCATGTTTAGGTTCAAATAATTATTTTTCTTCTTTTTCTTTTATAAAAGAATGAAGCCTATTCAGTACGTGTGTCGAGATCTAGTAATAAAATCATGACATGGGATCATGCCATCATGAACTAGATCTATATAAATCCAATTTATTGATGAGCGCCATGAAATGGAAACTATATTTCCTATTTGTAATGTTATAGATATGGTGTTAAAAGAGAGATTAGTTTTATAGGCTCTGTTCAAAGACCAGTACCAAACTATCTCACAATAGTTATCTCGCTAAATTTTCAGAAGTAAAATTTGTTTTTGAAGGATAAAATTTTTCAATAAATAAGAAATAAAGTACATGAAGAACGACATTGGAGAACACCCAAACAACCCTATTTGGACAACAGTTCGTATATCACATATTTAAATTCATTCCCTACACCTGCCCGCTATGGAATGAAAGAACGCTGGCTATCTATAATGTGAAGGATTCTTTCCCATACGACAGCTTTGTTTGTTCTAGACCGAGTAGGTGCTTGGTAGAACATGTACAGATTATATCCCAACTGAAGCCCTTCGTATTACTTCAGCTTCGACTGACATGAAGTCAGTAAAGAGAAATGTGGCCGCCGCGATAAATTTCTTGTAGTCATAAAATATATCACCATCAATAAAACCATAAAAATACTTTTATTAGTCCTATTTTCAAATAACTCTCGGAATAAAATAAGACTCTATTTACAATCTAAACCTATCTCAAACCTAAATAAGACATAAAAGTGAATTTTTTTAGGACAATAGGTGGCCACCAAATTATTTGATAAAATACAACTTTTAGAAATAAGACTACCATGGAAAAAGGGCCTTACATACCCTAAACCACCGGTAGATGGAAGTTCCTCGAAATTACCCTATAAATCTATTTCAGTAATATTCCTCCTTTAATTTTCAGGCGGTGCCGCTATAGCACCGCCATTATTTTCCATTTTTCTTGCACACCCAGACTGATCTCTACGGCTATGGCAGTAGTGGCGCTGATGGCTATGGTGGCAGCGGAGCTTACAAAGTTATTTGGCATCAACGACGCTGGTGGGTATGGCGGCAGTGCAACTCCTAAATGTGTTTGATGTGCCTTTTCTTTCATTTGTTTTCCTGTTTCAACACATGTTTCAAGCGTCTGCTTCAATACATGTTTCAAGTATCTCTTTTTGCAACAACGGTTGCTAAAAACTTGTTTCAAGCATCTCTTTTATGCATTATTTGCATCGTCTGATGCCCTTCATATCTCCGGCTCATCTAAAGAATGCTAGGTCTGCTCTTGAATCTATAAATTGTCTTTCATTTTTCTCTGCTTTGCTCATTCTTTTCTGGGTTTTCCTTCTGTTGCATTTGTTAGATGCATAATTTGATGAAAGATTCAAGGGCCAGATTTCTCTACTGACCTAGCTATGAATGGAGCAATCTCTAAAAAACAGAGCATAAATCAAAACCAACACTGAGACTGAGATCAAATCGATGCAAGCTGCAAGGCATCGATGCAAAGTGCAAGCAGAAAGATGTTGGAAGAAAGAGGAACGAAAAAAACAAAGAAAAATCCAAGACCGGAACTTCCACCTACCGCTGGATCACGTGCGGTAACCCACGAGCAGTCGAGGGTTTCTGTCAGGCGCCCCTAGCGGTGCCGCCACCTGCCAGATTCCCGCCAAAAACCCTCGCCTACCCGTGGATTCCCTAGCACATAGTTGTCTATGGTTTTGGCATGTATAATAAGTATGCCAAAACCGTACTTTGCTGAGGTTGTGAAATAGGATTTTTGTTTTACATGGTTATGGGCTTTTTATTTTCTTCTACTTATAGAAGGTTTTAAGTCAACTTAGTCCTTATTTCTAGAAGGACAGAGTCGCAGCGTGGAGGCGATGGGGGCTACATCTGGCACAGGTAGGTTGTGTTTGGAAGTTTTGTTGCAAGGAAATGGCGATGGCTCCTAAGCTTGTGAAGGTGATGGTTGTGGCTAGGCCTATGCTTGTAAGTTCGCTTATTTGTTGTGGTTGTGCTTGTTTGTAGAATTGATTCATAGGCCAGCCCTCTGCCGCCATAGCCAGACCTCCAAATTTGGAGGATAGAGATATCGCTCCAGCAACGAATATGTTGAGGCTACTCTTCTAGATTTTTTGCAGGGCATTCCCATTCGAATTTCCTGTTGCATCCTCATAGCCATTTTATCTTTTTTTATGTTGGTCGATTTTGACAGGTCAATTTGTATGCTCATAGGAGAAGATGTGTCCATGCTGCATGCTTGTTGCAGTGGGCATGATTATCTTAGTATGTTTGAATTTCATTTTCCCTTCTTCACTTCCATGCAAGACTTCCATGCAAGGCAGCAGGAGCAAGCTTCTTACAAGCACATACCTATGCCTATTTGCAAACAAGGCAAATGAGGGTGTCGTTGTGTTTTGCTGGATCTTTTCTATTTTAATTTGATTTCTCTTTCGAAGTTCGTGATTATCATTTGTGGCAGACTTTTAATTATCATTTGAAGCAAACTTTGCAGCAAGCCCAGTTTGTTGCTGTCCAGAGTTGTATCAATCTTGTTGTTCTATAGAGTTGTTCTTGTAATTGAAGTGTACACGTGTGCTTTGTTGATGGAAGACGGGCTCCTGATAACTTGAATGGCAGCTTGTAATAAAGTCTAGAGTTGTCTCAGACTCTTTGTTCCACATTGTTGTTGTTATTCAATTATGTTCTTCGTTTTGTAATTCAATGCATGTTATGGAAGACGGGGCTCCTGTTATCTAAATACAGTAGGCAAACCTTGTATTATTGACTATATGGTTGACTGCATTATTGACTCGGGATCATGGCCTTCAAATATTAGGCTGATGTGGAAATTGAGGTTTAACCCATCTTCTTTTTGGCTCTACTACCAAAGTTAGAGGATATGGATTATCCTCTGGTATATTCTATGAATCAAGGGTCTAGATGGAACGAGTATTATCTGAGTGATGAATCCTCCTCTCTTTTAGTTTGTGGAAAGGTTGGCAAGGCCAAAAAGGTCTTCTAAGTGCTAGGTAATGCACGCCTGGAAAGGAAGTCCAGGATATAATTTTTTTCCGGTGGCCTGCCGGATGAGACGGTGCACGAGTTTGGCGGGGCCGCCTAAAAAAATTATTGTCAGAATTTTGTCTGGCATGCATTACCTGATGTAATAAACGGGAAGTTAAAATTACGTTCATGGAACGGCTATGGCAGAGAGAGCTTCCTTGCCGGATGTGGCTATGATGCATTCTTTCCTTTGAATGCTTGCACGTTAGAATGAAATTTGGATATATATATATATATGACCACGTAATATCTGCTAGATTTAAGGCACAGAAATTGTGTTGTAAAGCCCTTTACATGAAAGAAGCGACCGCAAAGACTCATGGATCTACGTCAAAACTAAACCGTGATAGAAGAAGCAAACCTTTAATTCAGTCCATTCACTTGACGAAAGCATTAGACAGGGCAAAATGAATGTTATTGGCATTCCAACAGTAAACAAATGAAATCTATAGCTATGGCTTCTCCGGCAGAAATTTTGATCTTCCAGAGCTAGACATCCCTCAATTTAGAGCATGATACTAGAACAGCACAGAAAATATTTTTAGTCTCTGCCCCAGAGCATGATGCCCCATGTTTTGGATGGCATAGGCAATTTAAAGCAGCACCTCTAGGCCGGGTTGCTTGAGCTTGAATCAAAGTGGAGCAAAGCCAAGATCTAAAAATCATGCTGGGTTCTGTAAGTCTAGCATTTTGCAACCCTTAGGGTGGGATCACACTAGTGACTACCTAAAACTGTTTTTTTTTTATGTCTTGGACGGGTTGCAGATGCCCAAGAAAACTAGGTATCACACCTGCGTCCAAGAACGAACTGCCACGTCAGAAATTTCTAACAGGGGATGAAGCAACGGATGAACCCTAAAATCATGTCTTGCAGCTCTGATTCTGCTCTGGAATCCCTCAGGTTCCTGAAAAACACCAGCATTACCTGTTTACCTCTAAATCGGTTCTTCAAGCAACGATTTTTGGGCCTGTTCAGTGACGATTTTGGGGCTGTTTTGCAAAATTCCTTTTGCAAAACCGGCTCCAAACCGCGTGAATCCAATGCTAATTCGTTCTAATCTATGCAGCTTTTGAAGCAGGAAAAACGCTAATATTTGCTCTTCGATTTTTTTCTGCAACGTGGCTTTGAGGTGGCAATGGCCAAGATCTTGGCCAGGGGGTAACCCCCGACTAGGAATATGCACCCTGCCCAGGAAATATTGCATCCTGGGCATCCCAAGTGTGATAGAGGGGGCATCCATGAATGTAAAAACAACATTTGATTGGTGGATTAGAATTTAGGATCATGGACAGCCACAAGTGTGATTTCACCCGTAAATCCTTGAATGCTTGCCCAATCTTATATGCTTCCACAAATTGCCACAGACAGGAGCTGCAACTCCAACGCCCCAAAAGTTTTGTTGTAAAACAGGGGAGCTCCTCAAATGTCGGAGACGTTTTATGGGCTATAAAACAAGCATAATCTAACAGTAATTTCAACCTCCCATTTATTATGTTAGGATGATCAACTTTGCAACATTGCCCATCCTTAATATCCCCTCTCATCCTTCCAAAAAAGGGAATTCTTTTATTTTAAAGAAAAAGACACGAGTGTTGAATTTGACCATTAAACTTTATTATCTTTGATTGAAGAAAGGGGCACACATATGTTACATATATTTATGGTTTTGGCATGCATAAGTATGTTCAAACTATACTTTGATGATGTTATAATTTGAGTTTGATGTTTGCATGGTTTTGGGTTCTTTTGAAAAGTCATTTGGAAGTTTTTGGCTGGGGTTGAAGGCGACACCGCCCATAGATGATGAAAGGACTCTGCAGACTGCACCATCTAGCTGCAGAGTCATTCATAGCAACCTTGCTTGTGAGGCAGTTTTTATCAGTTGCACACGATCTGGGTTTTGAACCACCCTTAATTATGACTGTGAGGCCAGGGACTATCATAATCATCCTGAATCAATTCATTTCTGGTGGCCAGTGCAGCAGGTGTGGAGAGTTCAAGGGCTAAACTGGTTTCAATAAGGAAACTAGAATTGAACATTTCTTCAAAGGCTTGATGGAGCAAAGCTGGGACATATGAACATTTCAAAAGAGGTGTAATCTCCAGGTGGAATTGACTCATGCTGGCATTGGAATTGCAGTAGCCAATGAAGCGGTTGCGCTCGCATGAATTGTTGATGAGGCATCTGAGAGCAGCCCATAAATTTGCTTGCCTATGGATGGAGGGATATAGAGAAGTAATAGCTCTGTTGATGAACTTTGCTAATCCAGCCAGAACATGCATAGGAGATTTTCAGCCTTGTTCATGGGTGATATAGATCCAATTCCTTGCATTGTCAAAAGTTTCACCTGCCTGCATGACGTGCCTCAAATCTAGGCCAGAGGCGAACGCATCTTCGAGGAAAGCTTGTGCAACTTGAGAAAGGTAGTGATCATGCAAGGGATAAGCTATGGATTGCACTATGCTAATGACAAAGAGGGTTGTGTCTTCAAATTGAAGAAACCTAAAATTGACCAAAGCACAAAGAAGACATTTATCTGCAATGGGCAGGTCAGGCCAAATGGCCAAGAAGGAACAAGGAGATGCCACGTCAGCAAAGCAGCGCCAATTTTCTTGAAACTTTTGTCTCATCTGATTCAAATTGTTTCTTGATAAATTCCATCAAGAATTCGGGCTATTGAATCGGATCTTTGGCACAATTCACTGCTGGCTTTGTAGAGGCCAAGCAATCAACAGATTCTCCTTGTTTTGAGCTTCATATGGATAGGAATTTCTTTGTAATTCTGAAACAAGATCAGAGAATCACATGTGGTTTTCTTCAAGGATCTTTCTCTGAACTTTGGGAACATTTGATATTCAAACAGATTTTTCCGGATCATTTGTTCAGGCCCGAATACACGTTTATCCCTTGCTCAGAAGAATTTGAAAGTGAAATCACAAATTCTTGGCTTCTTGAATTCATAGGAAAGAAAAATATCTTTCCAACAACAATCTTCCATGTATTTTGTGACTGGACAGATAAAAAGATCTCAATTAAGGTTTTCTCTGAATGAAATTGGGATTTAACTCCTCTGGTTTTTGCATTATCTGGCATTAATTTGGTTTTTCTACTTGATCTTTCTTTCTTTTTCCTTAAATTTCCTTATTTCTCCTCTAATAGTTTCCTTTTATTTAAATCTTGGCCAGATCTTTCTGTTTCTTCTCACTGAGCTCTGTTTTCCCCCTTTTTAATGGCTAATTTCCGCAAAAATCATAAAAATTTAAATATTCCCAAAAACCTAAGTGCCAACTCCCTCATTCTGCTTCAATAAGTTTATGCTCCTTCCTTCAAATCAAAGAGGCGATCTTCTCAATCAGTTAAGCTCCTTTCATTCTGATCCTTCAAAAATATTAAAATTTGGGGACTTTGCTGATTTGAATTTTCTTTCAAAAGAAAAGCAACATTTCTCCACAAACGTTCCTCAATGGGACAATCCAGGATCGACAATGTTGCCCCAATCATTGATGCAAATGGAGTTCATATTCCATATGATGATCCTAGGCCAGCCCAGCAAATTCACTCTGATCGAGATTTCACCCAAGAATTTTATAACTTGCAGTACCTGACTCGGCCCAATCTCCAGCTTTTCAAAGGTATTCAACTGAACAATTCTTCCACAGCTTCCAAGATTGAATCTTTGTCTTCAACAGCTGTTATTATCTGTGTTGATAAAGTTGGAATTAACATTCGACATCTATGGATTCGCCTTCTTAGACTCCATAAAGGAATTGTTATCAACTCCATCTACTGGCTAAACTATCCTTATCTTTTAATGGAATGTGGTCCATCCCCCTGATTGATTTTTTTGGCAAACCAATGAATCTTCAATTGATATGGGTAGGATTACCAAACTTTTGCCAGAATTGCAATGCCAGGCATTTCAATAACTCTGCTTGCAGTATTAAAATGGTTAGAGGAGAATCAGTTGATCAGACTCAAAAGGGATCAAAGGGATACTAAAAATATTCACAAGTTGGACAAATCTTCAGGAAAAATTTAGATCATTGATTATCAGAAAAATCAATCTGATTCATCAGACTACATGCTTCAACAAAATCAAGGTCAGAACTATAGTTCCACTACAGCTAATTTTCAACAATGGATCCCTTATGCTAAAGTTAGTGGCAGTAAGAGAAGAATTCTCCAAAAAAGAGAATTTAAGGAAAAGCAGCAGGAACTGGTGGAAAATATGACCAACAGCTCAATATCTCAGGACTCGACAGTATTTCATCTTGCTTCTTCAACAATTAAGGTTCTTAATAAAGGAACATTTTTCAATGAGAACACTGTCATTAAAATCCCCAATGACAACAAAGAACTGGCTACTGGAAAAAATAGTTCAGGTAGTCAACCTCTGATAGTTGACAAAGCCAACATTGAGCATAACAAATTAATGCTCAAAGGAAAGGCCCTTATGCAGTACCAGCAATATGGAATCTAAAAAAGCAGCAATAGGGAAGCAAAGAGATAAAAAGGTTCTTGACAATCCTTCAAAAATAAACAAAACAGTTTTAGGGATCAAGATTTATTCTCCTGTCCCAAAAGGTAAAGATGACTCAAAGGGAAAAGAAGAGTCATTAACTATGGAAAACAAAGAAATTGATGCAGTCATTGCAGATATTGCAGGCTCCCAAAGCAAGATCCAGTGCTCAAATAGTTTTGAGCTCCTAGCTAATTTAAATAATGACTTTTGTGAAGATAATGATGAGCCACTGACCTCTTCCCTTTCATTGGATTTCTCTGTGCCTACTTGTACTCCTAAGCCCGTGTCTACCACTACTCCTATCTTGATCCTTGATATACCCCCATTATCACCATTAATTGATTTATCTGATATCCTTGAAAACCCTAATAACCCTGTACAACCTAAAAATTCCCTTCATATTGACTCAATCTCCCATCAAATTGCTCAACAGCTTGCAAAATTACATGTGGAAATTTGTGGGCAAAGCATTCATAGTGGACATATGGATCATTTGGCAGCAACAGGTGATAGTGACAGTTTAATGCAGACTAATGGGAACGTTCACAAAAAAATAGAAGTTAATAGATCAAAAAATGGGAAAGATGGAATAGAGTTAGGACAAGAAGGTAATATGGCAAATTCTCCAAATGCAAAGGATAGTAGCAGCAAAGAACAAGAGGAACCCCCAAGCAACATAAACGAGGAGTCGACAATTTCCAGGCAAGATCTAATCCCTCATGTTAGTAATGTAATTGCATTTATTGGTAAAATTAATGATACAAGCTCAAAGTCAAGCTTATGCTGTGAATCTAAATTCTGGAGTTGTTCTCACCTACAAGATCAGGTAACTTCTGACAAAGAGAACTCTGATAAAGAAAATGAGAATGATAATTGTCACACAAAGCATGCTGATAATGGATCCTGGGGTGATGATGTTTATTTGTCATGTCCTTTATTTTGCAGTCCTAAGGCCAAAAAGGGGAGAAATAAAACCAAATCTAAAGTTAAACAATCAAATAGAATTCTTAACTCTTTAGGAACCCCTGCAAACAATACCAGAAACAAAGTCAAAGAGAATCTAAAGAATTGACCTCTTTCCATCTTTTCTTCTTATTGCTTTCTTAGCACGAAGATCCTTTCTTGGAACTTGAGAGGGATCAAAGGCCCTTTAAAAAGAAGAAGAGCTATCTCTCACATTGGAGAGTATAATGCAGACATAATTCTTTTGCAAGAGTTGAGGCTACCTAATTTTGAATGCTCAAATTTAGCTGACTGGATTGGTCCTGGTCACTCTTCTATCTAGATTGAGGCTAGAAACACCTCGGGTGGTTTATATATGATTTGGAAAAATCCAAATCATTCCTTTTTTTATAACAGCCCATGTAAAAGTTGGCAGGCAGTTATTTTCAGTCATTTAAACTCTCCTTTTGGAGTTGCTAATATTTATACCTCCACCATCTCTAGATAGAGAGAACCTCTTTGGCCTCAGATTAATAGCTGGCTCCAAAATCATAACTCCATTACTTGGATTCTAGCAGGTGACTTCAACAATACTCTTTGCAAGGATCTTAAGTCCAACAATAATTTGAATATGTCAGCAAAGGAAAGAGAAAGCTGGGACAATCTTCTGGATCAGTTTTTTATTGAATGACAAAAAAAACATCGAGTTCTTCCTAAATACAATCAAGGGCTTTAGTGTTGCCTCTGGGATCTACCTTAATCAGCAAAAATGTGTCATTCTGGGAGAATCTTCACAGGCTGATATTCTTGGCATCAGATGCTATGATTTTAGTCACTCAACATCCCTTCTTGGTATGCCCTTATCTCTAGATACAAGTATTAAAAATCTCTGGTCTCCACTTGTTTCCAAGATCAGGAGAAAATTAAATAACTATGGAAATTGTCTCTCTCTAGCAGGCAAAACTATTATTGCAACCCCAGTGCTATCCAGCTCTCACATTTATTTCTCATCTGCTCTTCTGGCCCCTAAATGTATATATAAGCAAATTGAGAGAATTATCAGGAATTACATCTAGGGCAAAAACCATATGGTTAACTGGAACTATGTTACTCAAAGAAAAGACAAAAGAGATCAAGAATTTGCTTTTGCAAGGTTATGCCCTTGCAGGAAAATATGTCTGGAAATCTCTATTTAACCATGGCAGCCCTGCTACTTCCTTCATTAATTATTGGCTTCAAAATAGTAAAATTGAGGGACACCCTTCAGTTACTCATCATTTGCCATCTTCTGCCTTTTTTGATATCAAGCCAAGTGCAAATACTTCTCCACTAATGAGGAACCTCATTATTGCTTGAAACAGGGTCTCCAAGGTTTACTCTCACACTAATATTGATAGGCTTGTCACAATACCAGCATTTTTTGGAACCCAAAATTAGCTATGTGTGATCAAAATCCCTTAGCTTTAAAGCATCCTAGAATTTATAGAAAATGGCTTGAGAAGAATATTACATCTCTGGAAGATTTGTGGTATGATAATAGATGGATCTCCTGGACAAGGCTTAAGGCTAAAATCAGGGGCACATCTTCTGACAGAATCTTATATGATTATATCATGAGAATTGTGAGAGAAATCAATCTAGACTCCAATATAATGTGAAATATTCATTGGTCATGCAATGATAAAAAAATCTACAAAGTCTCCAATATTTATGCTTATTTAACTCAAGATTATCCTCAGTCCAAAGCTGGAAAATACTGGAATATCAATTCTGACCTTGAGTCTAGTCTATTTAAAAATATTTGGAGCTCAGATTGTTCTCCAAAAGTTGCCTTCTTCATCTGGCTAGTAGCTAATAAACGTATTCCATATATGGAACTTGTTCATAGGATTTACTTAAATAATGATCCTAGCCCTTCTCAGCTCTGCCCTCTTGGTTGTAATTCTTGTCCTAAAATCAACAGTCTATGGGAATGGATCCATATTAACTTTGGCTCTCAGAAACCTAGGAATATTATTGATTTCTTATCCAATAATGATCCATTTAAAAATTCAATCTGTTACATTATTTTTTGGAATATATGGAAACATAGAAACAGATGTATTTATAGTGGTCACAATAATACAATTGTCTGGATTAAGCTTCAAATTATTTATGACGTTGAATTGGTGGCCAGTGCTTATAAAAATAAATATCCAAAAAAAAAATATGATAACAAATGGAATTGGTTTGGACATTTTAATGGTCCATTTAATAGCTTTGAGTTAAATTGCCATGATCTTATTGCTAACTCTGATATTTCTGATGCTAGATTATCTTTGAAATTGCAAACATAAGGTCGACCTCCAATTTGATCTGGCTGAAGAGACTATATTTGCAAAGCAGTCAAGTACTAGAACTGATATATTCCAGTTCAACCATGATTACAGTTTCTGGATAGTAAAGGGAAAGCTAATGGACAGTTTGAATGAAATTCCAAGAAAAGAGATACAATGGACTGAAGAATTTTGCAAAGGAACTCATCTTATGCATGCTCTTTTTGGTTTATTAGCAGATATGGCAGGGAGATGACAGATTCACAGTTTGAGTTTTACAGGGAAAGTTATTATTATCATAGAGGAAGAGCTGACTGCTTTGGCACTTTGATCCATTTAATGGCCACATGCAATTCAGTGAGACTGCTTGAGCTAGTGGATTGGGGGAGCAACCAAATCCCTATTTATCAAGCTCAAATCTGTGACCACTTCCATTTCCTTGAAACCTATAATTTCTGATCTTTTCTCTGCTTTTTATCAGGTTTAATAGCTCTCTAATTTGTTCAAAGGTCGATTGCAAGCTGAAAGCTATAGAAATGAATCTGGTTATGCTACTTTTATCATCATTTTTGGACAGCACTGATCGGAACCCTTATTTTCTGTTTTAGTCTATTCTCCTTTCTTCAAAATCTTAAGCGAAGCGTAGGGGTGCGAGTTGTTAAGATGAACGTTAAGCGCTCTGTTTGGCGCCTCGGGCTCCGTGCGAATCCCAGGCTCGATGGATGAGGCCTTCTTGGAGGCTGTTCTCCAGGGCCTGGGGTTCCCGGACATCCCTTCCGATTCTGATGTGACAGTCGCAGCAATCGATAGTCTAATTATTCAGTCGTACAATTCTAGGACTAGAATAGGATTTAGTAGAACAACGATAGGCAGTCATTTTCTCAGCATTTTGGGCTTTGACAGAGTAGCATCCTTAAGAATTACGGCCCATAACTCGGGCTACCTCGCCCTAGGCAGATTCAACCGCAATCTTTTTCAAATTTCTGTTCTTGAGAGATTTGGAATTGAACCTATTCTTCACTGGACAAGTTTCTTTGATCTCCGGCCAGCTTGGTTCTTTAGTGATTTACAGATTCTAATTTGGAGATACGCAGGCGAAAACTGAATATGGCAAGCAAAACTGTGAAAATTGGCTCGAACCAACCCAAGAGCCAAATGGAAAAGGAAAAAACTCTCTGCATGATTGAAGACGATGAATGGACTAACATTTTCTGGCTTGACAGCAAGAATGACAAGGTTTGGGGAAAGATGAAATCCATGTATATTACCTTTGCTCTAATTCAAGATCAACAGAGAGCAGTGGCGGTATGCATGGAGGTTCTCGGTGATGGTGTTATATGCGAAACTCTGAGTAAAATGGAAGCTGTGGAAAAAGATTATGCCGCTGGGAGAGCTAACGATAGGGATTGGGCCTGGAATATGTTCGAGCTACTCCAGGAAATGGATAGAAACTTATGTAAAAGGATAATGGTGAAGCAAGGCCACTCTGAAGCCGATTGCTGCAGCCTCAAGAACATCCATAAACGAATTGCTCAGTTCGGCAAAAGCTATTCTTATGGACCTTGAAAATCTCAACTGGAACTCAAAGGCCTCCATAAAGCTCATAAAAAGATGGGAAGAGGCTGATGATAGCGTCATTGAGTACCACCGAAAACAGGCTCTCAGCAAACTCCCCTCGGGTTCTGATCTGATCCTTAAAGATGTCTCACAAGAATATGGTATTTATCAGACAAGACTCAAAAAGGACACTGGTGCATGCAAGATCAGGGATTCTAATGGCTATTTCAACCCACTTGAGACAAATCAGTGCGACTGCAAGAACTGCGTGGACTTACATAACTCTGGCATGAACAAGATCAGTACCTCAGTCGAAAATCAGAAAGTCTGTAACCGGATTCCTGTCATTGGCAAAAGAGACAAAGCAAAAGGTCCAATTCTTCCCTCATATAAGAATGCTTTGCTTAATATTGATTCTTGTGCTAACCCGACTGACAAATCTAAAGTTAATTTGGATTATATTGATCTTTCGGGTGTTCAAGATTCTACGGCAGTGAATTTATACTCTGATAGGGGTTTGCTTATCCATTTTCCTTTAAAATGTCCTTCCATTGGAGAAATCAAGTTTTGGATAACCAAAACCCATAGAATCCCCATCTGCTCCCTGCTCAAGATAGATAACAGAACGTTTCAGATCCTCTGCAGGGATAATTTTAGTGTTACCTACATGCTAAAAAAGAAATTGGGCAAAATTAGCAATAACGAGTTTTACATCATGAGTATAACTCTCCATGTACTAAGGCTAAAATTCTGGGTATTCCTTTTGCTATCAGAAGTAATGCCTATAACTGATAAATTTTATAAAAAGGTTGACACCCTGAATTCTAAATATCTCTCCAAAAATGGCAGAGCTATTATAGCCAATTTTATGATCTCTTCCTCGCAGCTCTACCAATCTTCCATTATTTTAGCTCCCAAAAAAGTCACTAACAAGCTTCAAAGTATTATTGGCAGGTTTATCTCTTGTGGCCAAAACAGAAGATGCTGGCACCCGGTTTCCATGGAAGAGTGCTGCAAATCAAAAGCAGAAGGTGGACTTGAAACTATAAATATCAGGAAGCAAGGACTGGCTTTGGCAGTAAAATATTTCCATAAAGCTTCTTATGATAAGATTAAGCACCCCATCTCTATTCTGATCAGGCATTACATTAGTAAATGCCACCCTTATGGTTGGAGAAACCTAAAGATGGACCTGCCCCACTCTATTTTTTTTTTCATTCTCTGTTCCAGCCATTACTCCAAGTCTTATTAAAAAGTGGATAAAGGCTTGGCTTGAAATTAGACAGATGTACAGTTGGGAAAAGGGTTTATCCATGGATCAATCCATTTTCTGGAATCCCGCTCTCATCTTGGATAATCCTGACATTTGCCTAGCCTGTCACTTCCCTGATCAAGCGAAGCTTTGGAAGCAAAAAGGGATTACAATGATCAGAGATCTCTATGATAATAATGGGATTATTCTATTTCATAACTCAGTCCTTGCAGGGGAAGGTCAACAATCGCAGATGCTTTATGAAGCCATTATCTATACAGTGATGAATGGTAGTTGGTCCCACTCCCTTGACTCTTGGAAGCATAATGGTGTAACCGGTTACAGGGTCAATTCTGCTTACAAATTTCTCATGAGAAATCAGACTGTTACCATTCACCTAAAATGGGGAGTTTCCTCGGATACGGCTAGACGGAATCTCAAATTTATGTGGAGCAGCCCAATTAATCCGAAAATCAAAGCCTTTATGTGGCAAAGCACAAAGGATTAACAACTAATTGTAAGAGATTTAAGCTTTCAATGACTAACTCTGATATTTGTGACAGATGTCTAGCCCACAAGGAAGATGAAAACCATCTATTCAGATCTTGCCTTTGGTCTGAATGGGTTTTGGAACTGGCCTCTGAGATCCTTGGCCAAAATCTAGTCACCCTGAATCAGAAGGAATTCTTCATGCCTAACAACCCTACGGACTGGAGAATTTATATCCTCCTGTGGAGAATTTGGAAAGGGAGAAATTCCTTTATCTTTGATTATGAAATCATTTCCCCGGAAGGAATTATAAAACAGGTATTGTATGATATCAATTGGATCTTATGTGTTAATGTATGAGTTGTTTATTGTTGCAGATACTCTGTTCCTGATGACTAGGAGGCTCAAATGGAAAAAGAACAAAGCCGAGGAGCACGAAAAGGAATGGATCAAATTCTTGTGCCCCGATCGATACCTCGCATGTAGAAGCCATCTGTTTTACGTGAGCACTGCTTTGTGACCGAACTTCAACATTGAAGAGATATGATATGCGAGGCCAAAGGCGCCAAGGAGTTCAACATGGCCAAAGGCGGACAAGCCGGATGCACCTATTGCACCTTCCATATGATCATGAAAGGGAAAGCAAGGAAGAGGACGAATCTGCACCTCAAAGGATTTCATTAGTTTTTTATCTGATACTGTTCAAAGGAGACTCTGTTTTTCCAGTTACTTAAGTCTCTAAAAAGTTTCTAAATCTTATATAGGGTTACACTTCCCTTGAAAAAAGTTTTTTGTATATTTAACCTACACTTAATATAAATAGATGCCTTCAATAAAAAAAAAAAAAAAAAATCTTAAGCTATTCTTACTTTTAAATAGCTTAAATTTAAAGGTTTTATCATTTTTTATATGCCTAAACTACTATGTAATTATTTCCAATAATTAATGATTAAAAAGCTTCTTTCTCTCTCTCTCTAAAAAAAAAAAAAAAAAAAGGAATGGCCAAGAAGTCATTAATCTTCAAGGGTCCATCCACAGAGCTGTTGGAGGCTAGCCAAGTGAGAAGGAAGGTGTGCCTTCTGGATCAGACATAAAAGATGAAGGAAAATCAGATGCTACTTGAAATGCCAAACTTTTGTGACATTTCAAGTATTTTAACTTAGGCCAAATCTGTTGGACTTAAGAAACTTCCTAATCAAGGGCTAACTCAAATTGAACTCTCATCCCCAATCTGCCGCGATTTGGGAAACTTTGGAGGAAGGAGAGCAGCTTATTCAACCCATAGATCATGGAGAATTTGAGGGATAATGGTTCAAGCCAAGATAACGGTTAGTAGGATTAGCTAGTTGAAATTCTAGTTAAGAGTTAGCTTTTCTTGATTAGAATTGACCCTTGTTTGTCTAGATGAATGATTTATCTTATATTGATGCTCAATTTTGTGACGTTCCATGTATTTTATATGCTATATGTACAAAATAATGTAATGGGATATTGACCCTTTATGTGATTAATTAGGAAGGCAAAGTTAGCTATGCTAAGGTGATATTAATTAAATAAACTAATTATGCAAGATTAGCTAATTAATTGTTGGGATTTATACGGCTAAAAGAATTGAAATATATGGTCACATGGCACTATGCAGCATGTCGGTTATAAAAAAAATCATAATAAAAGGGCTAGCTATATAGGAACAAAGCATCGTAGAACTAAGCCTATGCCAAAAGTGGACATGCACAGACTGATTGAAGCGGATGTGCACAACCTATTGTTCTTTGAAGACGGATCTAGTCACCTATTTCACCTAGAGTGGTTTCGGCAGTGCAGAAGACATTATACAGGATATTCATTTGGATTCGCATCTGCTATGGTCTGCCTATCCAGAATTTGTTGTAGTCTAAGAACCTGATGAAGCTCATCATTCGAGTCTATTGTAGAGAGTACTGTTGTAGGATATCGAAATAGGTCGGAGAGTATTGTTCTCTATAATTTACTTGTTATTTGCTCTGCTCTGGTTTTCTCTAACCAGATATAGTGGGTTGCAATGAATCATCTTATTGTTAATGCTCTGTCTTTTCTAGCCGAAAGACTATCAGTGTAGCAAGTCACTGGTTGGCAGTTAGTGATTGCTTATTAATTATCTGTGAAGTACACGTCACATAAATCGTTGTTGTAATATTGCTTCAAAAGCATCTTATATTTATACAAGAATTTGGCGCCGGCGGAGCCGGCGCCTTGTGCACCGTTGGGGGCTAAATTTAAGTGAAGCCTAATGAAACCACCAATCAAATATTTGGTGAAGCAATTGTATAGATTGTTTTTCTTTAAGGCATGACCTGTAGACCAGTGTATTTTTTGATAGATAGAGCTTTGATTGAAGTTTTGCCTAAATTATTTGATCAAAGTGTAGGTCAACTTCATGGTCAAAATATAGTCAAATTCGCAAGTAAGTAATTAACCCTTTGTTTGCTTGTTTTGTACATATATCCTGGGTTGTGGATTGTAACTCATAGCATGGAAAAATGCAATATAAGCGTTCCATGTAAATGTGGAGCTCCTTTATTATAAGGATTGCATTGCATTGGATTTCTTATTGGTGAACCATTGGAGAAAAGAACAACATCCATTTAGTGAGGTCGTCTAAGCCCCATGTTCATAGAATACTCCACATTGATAAATTATGCATGTTGATGCAAAGCAAGGTCTTCAAACAAAAGTTGCACCTTTTTCACGGCGTCATGGCTAATATATTGTATGTCGAACTTCCCTTGTACAGATCCGAGATTCCAAGAACAACTTTGATGGACATACAAAATATGTACCGATTACACTCAATTCCTAAAGTAATTGTTCAGACTATTGAGTATAATTTGGGATTGAATAGGTCATTCAGGAATGGTCGGAAAATTAATCTCCAGCCCTTTGAACCATTCATGTACGTCATTGTATCAAAAACAATTGAGCAAAGGCATTGTTAACTTTAACCAAACAACTAAGGAAAGGCATTGTTATGTCATGAACTGATGCCCTGGCCTAACCTGAACCAAACAATTGAAGCAACTGTTATATCCTGGCATAATGGACAAAAAAATGCATCATAAAACTGTCGCAGACAATTATGAGCACGCCTAATATAGGCGCCCGAAACCAGGGTAAGGATATCACGCGCCCTAATATAGGCTGAGCACCTTAACCGGCAGGCTTTCGGATCCAACCGTTGCCCACCGTTGATTGCAGCCCCGTGATAAGGCATAATGCGCACTAACAGAGAGGAACGTTAGCCTTGCCTTGAATTCACCAAACCGCGTGATAAATAGGCGAATTCAACCTCCCGGATGCCGAACACATGATAAACCGATGCATTCGGATGCCAAATTCGTCTTTACGTGCTGCGGAGAATGCGAACCCGTGATAAACCGAAATCGTGGAGTGATAATCGGAGCCGTGGTTGCACGTTTGGGTGAGGCGGCTTGCACCGGCTAAGGGTCAATCCCCCTTGCTGCTTTTTATGGGCTGAGATAAGCAGCTTCGCCCTCGGGCTCGCTGTTTATCGACCATAACAGTCTCTCAAAGCGATTGACCCCCTCTTCGCCTTGCTTCCACCGCTTTTGGATGCACGAAGCCGCTGGTTTTAGAGCTTCGCTGGTAATCATCACCGCCTTGAGTGCTTGCCACATGGCCTTGGCACGTTGGCAAGGGTTGAGATAAGCGGTGGCCTGTTACAGGGAAAAACGTAGAGCTCAGCAAACACATCGGGCAGTCAATTCTGGTGCTGGAAAGTGATTCGATTCGATCCTTTGGGATTGCGGGAGCGTTCTAATCGAAGGTTCATCAATTAGTGTTAATCTCCCTGAATATGGCCAAGTTTACAAATTTTCAGTGTAGAGATTCTTTACAGCCAAGAAATAAAACGCCGAAGCTAAAAACCAGTTACAGTTGGCCGGGAAAACCTTCATGGTACCAGGGACTCAAACATCAAGCCTGCCAAGGCTCTCTTTAATCCAAGTTTCAGCTTTGTGAATCTTTCAATTACTGGTAATGGTCACAATGTGACAATAAATTTCTCCACCGGAATTGAAATGAATCGCTATACCTTTTCAGGACGTCCGTATTTAGAGTCCGGGATGTGGTATTTCCGGACTTTCTTGGTGGTATTTCTGGACAACCGTTATCAGCCAGGTGGTATTTCCGGCCAAAAAAGATGGTATTTCCGGCCAAAAAGGGGGTATTTCCGGCCAAAAAGTGGTATTTCTGGCCAAAAACCAAGCGCGAAACTGCGCGCCAGAGCTGAAATCTTTGGTCGGATCATTCGTGCAGCTCCGTGGACGGCTTGAACTGCTTCAAAAGCCCTTCTAATCACTTTGTCTGCCTCTTTAACGTTAGTTTGATGAAGAGAGGAAGTGATTTGAGCCCAGATAGAGTCGGATTGATCCAAAAACGCCCAAAACAGTTGATTCTGGGCTTGAAACTGTGAAGTTACAGTGGCTGATAACGGGTGGCCGGAAATACCACAAAAAAAAAGACCGGAAATACCACATCCCGGACTCTAAATACGGCGGTCCACCTTTTCAGTGGAAAGCCATTGCTTTGGAGAGCAGGCTGTATTTGTAGCCAAATAGAGGCTGTATTTGTAGCCAAATAGGGTCGTATGATGGCTCAATTTCATCTTCTCACTCAAATCCTAACCTACTGGGCCTATGCAAAGGAAAGATTTTCCGCCTCTATGCGCAATCTAGCGGCCAAGGCTATCGTCTCCGGATCAAATTTTTAATTATTTAACAATTCAGATGGCTTCATGCTTGTTAAAGACACAAAGCAAAGTTTGGGTCAAGCCGGAATTAGCATCACAGAATTAACCTGATGTCGGGCCTTATTGTCCTGGGTAATACAGAGATAGCAACTCACCGAATTTTTTGTAGCTCAGTCCGGCCGTTTGGTGCTAGTCGGTGGCGGTGCAGAGCTTCTGCAAGGAGTACAGCAGTAGAGTTAATTGGCAATTTATTTTGTGCAAACGAATTCGTGCGTGGGGCGTCCTACCTGCAGGTTGATTGGCGTGTTTTATTTGGTGATGGAGGTAGGAGGGTGATTCCGGCCAGGCGAGTACCCAGATGGTGTACACCCACATGGAGTAGGGCGGCAGGGAAGAAGGATCAGAGGAGAACTAATGAAAGCCATAACCCCAAACCTGCGCGCGTGTTGCCGGAAGGGGAAAAGGCACAAAATTTCAAAAACACAAGTTTGCTCTATTCTATAAGCAAAAGCGCCAAGAACAGTTACAGTTGCTGTGTACAGCATAGCCAATGCTTCGAAATCCAGGGAGGTTGCAAAGTGTGCAATGGTGCTGCAGATTCTTTTGAGCACTCTTCCGTCAGCTAGTTGTAAGTTATGCCAGATTTAAACCCTGAAACCTGTGTGCATCGCCCATCTGCCATGGGATCAATCCGGGGATTTATCTGTCCTCAATTTTTTGCAATAGAAGAAAGAAGCAGTGTTCAGAGGACGTGCAGCTATGGCGGAAAGAGCCAGAATTGGGAAAGGCAGAGGGGAAGAAGCAGCGATAGAAGCATAGCCAGCCGGAAATAAAGACGCCGACAATACCAAAAACACACATAATTAATTTTACTCTAACTTCATCGCTTCAAACCACGGAAGCTCTTTCTAAGCACAAGGGCTGAACACAGAGTAAACAGCGCATGGTTTTTGCTCGGAGATGGGCAGGCTTGCCACTACAGAGTACAGAAGTGCTTGGTGCAAGCGAAATTTAGTCCGCCGGAAAACACAACCGTTAAAACCTTTCCAAAAAGTCAGTAATTCCAAAAACTAGAAATCACTTTGTTTTCTTGCCGGAAAGTTGGATATTTATAATTCCAAAAACCAAATAGTAATCTTATATATAGGAGGATTATAAAATTATTCAATAAGTATGTATGTCAAGCATAAAACATATAGATGACCTAGATTGTTCCACGCAAGGACCTCTTAGATTGGACGGACAGGGTTGAAAAAAAAAAGCCAAAAAAGTAATACGTGTTACTTTCAACGTTGGTTTTGCCCTTTGTCCTTGTTTTTTGGCCCGAAACCCGAATATGTTCTCTTGATAAAAAATCTATTCTATTCCATTATATTCTATGAGGAGCTTGAAGCTTGGTTGTTTCGATGCTTGACGGCCAGATACAGAAAAATAGTTTTGAATCTACTAAATACAGCCGGATTTATGTTCCATATTTTCCATTGGCGATGAAGACCATTCTAAGGTAGATATGGCAGAACTTAAGACTATATATGGTAGATTTAGTTCTCCCTTTGTGAAAGAACCGAAGCCAGTTGTTGAAACTTCTATAACAGCGGTTTTTTCCGCTATAAGCTTTGTTGCTTATGCAAAAATGTTCTGGCTGGATACAAAACCTTGCCATTTATGCACAAATGTTATTTTTTACTCTGCCTTGCAAGCTTGGTCCGTTGTGCCAAGGGGCAAGCGGTGTCGTTTCCTACATGATGATGGTCGTTTGTCTTGAAGCAGTTCCGTCTACTATAGTGCACCCCATCTTACTGGTAGTACATGTTGTCTACCTCTTCACAGCATATGTCTACCTCTTGGCACCGCGGATATTTTGTCTCATATATTCAATACAGATTATAGACAGACAGCTTCAATATGGATGGTAATTGAGGGCAAGATAATAGGGGAATGAATCAAAACAATTTCCGTTTTCCAAGAATTTAAAACTCTTTTCCTTTTGCATAAGACATGTAGTATCCTTTGTTGTGTCTGTGCAGCACTGCAGTGGCCCAATGTTTCAAATAAAGACAAGCATTGAAGATAGACTCGCAAAAGGCAATACTCCAGGTCCGTTTGTCCACTGCAACACTCTCTTTCTTCTGTAGATCTTTTTGATCTTTTTGATAGGGAATCACAGACAGATGCATTTGAAGATTGAATATGTAGCATAATAACAGGGGGTTTTCTTTGTGTTTTTGTACGCTTTTCACAAAGGTTTTCCTAAGATTTCATGGCGTATTCGAATGGATGTACTAATGCGTACATCTAGGGTGCACCATTTCTTAGTCGTTGATTTAGTTTTTTTTTTTCCAATGGTCCAACATCCAAGGGCTCACAACAAAAGCCCTTTTTTTATTTTAGGGGCTGAACATGCAAGCCTCGTGATAGCATTTCGGGGCATTCTTGCAAAAATTAATGTTCTTGCGATCGAGTGGAAAACAGTTTTGGAGTGGAAGCGTTAGTGCTTTAGTGCACGGGATGATGCGTGGGATGCTTGCTTCCGGCGTTTGTGCCATACTATTCAAAGTTTCCATGGCATTCCTACGCCAAAGCATTTCTTATGCGGCGGATGCTTGTTTCAAAGACTTGTGCCATACTATTCAAAGTTTCCATGGCATTCCTAGCTTAAAGCATTTCTTTAGAAGTTTTTTTTAAAGAAAAGGCGTAAAAATTTCTTTCTTTAGGGCGGCAAATTAAGCTATGGCGGATCAAGTTTACATTTTCTTTCCTCTTTTTTTTTCCCCGTGGCCCTCCTTTTTTCCTTCTTATGATCTCCCGGCAAGATGGCATGGCAAGCGACGCCAGCCCGAGCGAGTTTTTTTAGCTTTTTGCGGATGGATGAGGACGGAATGAAGCATGCGTAAGAGTTTTTTAGCTTTTTGCAGATGGATGGATGGATGGATGAGGGCAGGCCGGTTTCAATCCTGTAACAAAAAAACAACATGGCGGGCACAAGATTGGCATATATTTTATAGCAATGGAGGGCTGGCTTCTTGGTCGGCTCTTTCAAATATTCAAGAAGCATTATCTCCAACATCTTGGACATTCTTTTCTACGTAAGCCGGGCAATGAACAAAGGAAGTGGCAAAAAATAGATGGTGATTGATTCCTCTATAGATCCGATAGCGTGGTATGGTCAAGAAACAATCGAATGTTTTTCTCATGGTCCATCCTTTTTTCTAGATTCAAAGGCGGGAAAAAGAAATAATCATGGCATGTTCAAGTACAAAGATGTCTTCGAGAAGTTTTTTCAAGGTATGGATATTTTGCGGGTTGCTTTCGAGGCATTTTTAACGTCATTACAAGGGCCAGATGCACAGTTGCCATTTTGGTAATGCCAAAGCAAGAATCAAGAACTCCATTAGACTTTACTAGTCTCTTAGGCCCGCTCTTTTTCATGTGGGTAATTCAACTTCTGTTTCCTGTAAGTGACCTCCTTTCTCATCCTTTTACTTTATTTTCTCCTCCATCTTGCAAGAGCAATATCTTTTGGACTTGTGCTGCAACATAAGTGATGTATCTGCTAAAATTTGGACCAGACTCTGTAAACGATTCCCTATTACTATACACGCAGACTTTACAGTAATATATCCCCATAACAAATAGAAAAATACCACCTGCTTTGTGACCTCACTAACCTGCACATGGAGGTACAAACGATTTTATGCTTTACATTCGCTGGTAGATTTAGTTCCACTTTTGAACTGTGTTGTTACACCAAGCATAACCAATAAATTTTTTTTGCCCTTAAGTAGGTTGTCTTGACATCTCTAATATATGAAAAGAATAACCTTCTGATCATGATGAAAATGCATGGTCTTGGAGATGCTCCATACTTGGGTGATTACTTATGGGTATTTTTAGTGCTTTCCATATTCTACATGTTCTGCTTTGTGCTATTCGGATCTGTTGTTGGTAAGAACATTTTCATTTATACATCTGCCCTTACTCCTTTCGTTCACCACTATACATGCTAATATAAATGTAATGAGTACTGAACTATATTCCCTTGTTTGAGACTTGAAGATTTTCGTGCTCAATTCTTATGGAATACAACTTATTTTCTACTTGGTCAACGTGAACTTACAAATAACTTTTAGGTTTTTGTAGCAACTCGTTTCTCTTCTAATGTAATGGCTTGTTTTTAGCTCTACTACCATTTTTTCTATTATGATTCATATGCACTAAGGAATCTCCATGCAATGGATATTATATGCACTAAGGAATCTCCATGCACGCATATTACATGCACAATATTACATGCGTATGAATTGTTACATGCATTTGTGGATTTCTTAATGCCCTTCCATCCATCATTAGAGTATTAGGTAATGTCTATATCTACACCATCCTTTAAGGCCCCGAAGGGCAAAAAAAGCAAACATATTAACACAGTTAACACAAACCATTAACATACAATAAACATTATTAACACAAACCATTGCATTTGACATATTTAAATTAAAATCCCCTTAAACCCCTTTGGTTTGGGTGCATATTCACACGGGGGGTTACGTAGGGCAGCGAGAGCCTCAAAAAAATAAAAAATTTTACAATAGATGTACAAAATTAACACCATTAAGTACATTCTCTCAAACCTTATAGTATTTTGCAAACCTTAATATCACAAAGATACAAAAAACTTGTACATGCATACCCCACAAGCGAGGATCGCTATGTACGGTCCAGATCTTGGAATAAAGGGCAAATATGCCCATCCGACAGCTCTCGTTGCCCGAAGTAACCCCCCGTGTGAATATGCACCCAAACCAAAGGGGGTTTAAGGGGGATTTTAATTTAAATATGTCAAATGCAATGGTTTGTGTTAATAATGTTTATTGTATGTTAATGGTTTGTGTTAACTAAAAAATTTTTTTGCCCCTTCGGGGCCTTAAAGGATGGTGTAGATATAGACATTACCTAATACTCTAATGATGGATGGAAGGGCATTAAGAAATCCACAAATGCATGTAACAATTCATACGCATGTAATATTGTGCATGTAATAATCGTGCATGGAGATTCCTTAGTGCATATAATATCATGCATGGAGATTCCTTAGTGCATATGAATCATAATAGAAAATGGTAGTAGAGCTAAAAACAAGCCATTACATTAGAAGAGAAATGAGTTGCTACAAAAAAAACCTAAAAGTTATTTGTAAGTTCACAGTGACCAAGTAGAAAATAAGTTGTATTCCATAAGAATTGAGCCTGAAAATCTTCAAGTCTCAAACAAGGGAATATAGTTCAGTACTCATTACATTGATATTAGCATGTATAG
Organism: Isoetes taiwanensis; assembly: GCA_021234155.1. NCBI lineage: Eukaryota > Viridiplantae > Streptophyta > Lycopodiopsida > Isoetales > Isoetaceae > Isoetes > Isoetes taiwanensis. Next base: position 16,514,312 of record JAJEKV010000009.1, on the reverse strand, counting down.
TGGTAGAAGATCAGATTGTTGGAGATTTGCTTCTCTTGAAGCAATATTATAATGTCGGGGTGGGCTTTGGAATATTCTAGCATGCAAAGGTTGCAAGATTGTAAGCTGCCTTTTCCATGATTCTTCGGTAATACTCTTCTGAGTCTACTTCTTCCTCAGCCTACTTTAATTAATGCATGGTATAGTTGTGGGTTGAGATGCCTCTTCATTCCATTTTGGTTTCTAATAGAGTGTTTATTTCATAGGGAAGCAGGGCAAGCAGAGCTATATATAAATTCAAGTTAATATAATTGGAAGGCCATCATCTTTAGCAGTGAAAGCACTGTATTCTCTTTCTTTACATTTCTAGGTCTATTAGGAAGATTCTCTTGGATGTGTTACAATGAAGAAGCTCAATCTATAAGTCGGTGCAGTAAAGCTCTTGATCCTCTTTATTTATAAGTGGGGTGTCCTGCATACTAGACTTGTAAGATAGTAATGCCTATTTGATTGTCTTTTATGTTGCTGTATGTAAGAACGTAATTTTGATCATCACTGCCAATAGAGGACATACCATCTGCACTCCCATTGCAGTTTAATGTGCAAGTTTTTGCAAAAAATTTGCAGTTCAGCTCACTTCTGTGCAGATGTTCATTGGCTATAAATGTGGCATGTTAACCTATATCTCTCAAGCTACTACTTTTGTCAAGAGATTTGTGCAATTTTATGTATTTTGTGTGCAATTTTTGCTGCCAATTTTCTAATCGAAATTTTAGCTCTTATTTAAGACATGGAATGTCAATGGATCTGTATTCTATACATCTGCATTGCAAATAACTATGCATTAGGAGATGATACAACCCTTAGATTGAAGATGCACAAATTTGTAGGAATAGGATCTACAGCATAGAATTGCAGCAGAGAATTACCAAAGCAGATTGTAGGTAAACCATGTATCATTCATTCAAGTTATGCTGTCGCTCTTGTCCATTGCGGAATGCACAGAAAACAGGTAATGGTATGGTCGATTCATGTAATCTATGTTCCATACATAGATTTTGCGTGCTGATTTGTATCTACTTTGTTAATTTGGGATTATCCGGCATGGCAAAAAAGGTTTTTGGAATTTTCTTAAAATTGATTTCCTAAGGTTTTCAAAGTTTTGGCCATCGGAAAAAAGTCCCGACACTCCAAAAATCGAGAAATATTTTGGGCTTTGGGTTTTTGTAGTGGATTTCATTCGGCTCCGCGATTATCTAATCGAGAGGTCATACAGCTGCATGGATGCCAGACAGAATTTGCATGAATCTGGTCAGCGCCTATGAGAATATCTTGAAGGGATTTTCAAGCAGGGGAATTTGCATCTTATCCCACAGGTGAGCATCGCTTTACCTATGTTAATTGTTCTTGAATCAGATTATCCTCTATTTTTTCCTGTTGCACCCAGCAGATACATGATTCTTTAGCCCTATCTCGGAAAAAACATGCTTAACTCTGCACATCTATTGTTCTTGAATCAGATTACCTTCTATTTTTTCCTGTTGCACCCAGCATATACATGATATCTTAGCCCTATTTCGGCAAAAATATGCTTAGCTGGCTCTGCACATCTACTCTTGAGTTGTTCTAAATTGGGCAAAAGGTAACACGGTTTACTATTTATCTATTTTGGAATGATATTTGATCAGCACGCAGGTACACTCCTGTGTAGGAATGGTCGATCAGTAGTTTCAACTTCGTCTTTCAGGTGGAGACTGGTCGTGCAAGGCCTTTTATTTTTTTGGAGTCTTCAGTCTGTTTATATCAAGGTTAATCCCAGCTTGCTCTTTAGCAATCTTAAGTTGCTCTTTTTACTTTTAGATATACAAGTTCCTTTACATTCTGAGATGGCCACATAAGTTGACATGGCACGGTGTCTTTGAATAATTATGAGCTGTAAACCACATCTGTCATAATATGGACTTCTTGGCAGCTATTGGATCAAATGTTGGTCGAAGATTAGGGCATCCAAGCATCAACCAAGTATTTGCAAACTTGGTTGATGTTGATGCTTTGGTTTTGTTGTAGCAACATCTAGCCATTCTAATATGTAGCATAATAGCAGGGGGTTTTCTTTGTGTTTTTATACGCTTTTCACTAAGGTTTTCCTATGATTTCGTGATGTATTCAAATGGATGTACTAATGCGTACATCTAGAGTGCACCATTTCTGAGCCATTGATTTTAGCCCTTTTTTTTTTTCAATGGTCAACAACCAATGGCTCACAACAAAAGCCCTTTTTTTGTGCCTGTGGTGCATAATGGTCAACAACCAATGGCTCACAGCAAAAGCTCTTTTTTGTGCATGTGGTGCATAATGGTCAACAACCAATGGCTCACAACAAAAGCCCTCTTTTTGTGTGTGTGTGGTGCATAATGGGCACATGAAGGGCTTGAAGGGCGCATGTAGTGCAGTTTCCCCGCCTGCAACACATTTCTTATCATAACTTTTGATCCAGAGCTCTGTTTGAGATGATTTTTATTGCGCTGGAAAGCTCTCTCCGAGATCTTTTTGATAATGTATGATAAGTTATGTATGGTTAAGTTATCTATGCTAAAACAGCAATTTCTCGGCCGGGTTTGGTAGGCTTTCACATCCTACCAGCTGGTTAATATGGGATTGTGCTATTGGATATTGTTTTATGGCTCATTCCGAATGAAGCTTGCAAAAAATTACCATGCATTTTTAGATTTTGAGGCTTCTAGATCCTTGTGCTAACAAGCAGAAAAGTTTTCCACTTTGGTTTCTCACCACAAGAATCCATGGAGACCAAAAGCTGCTATTAAATTCCAGTTGAAAAATGTTTGTGTATGGGTGTTGCAAACTTTATGACTTTCAGAATAATGGGATCAATCTGCTCTATCTTTATGGTAACGTTTACTTATGTTCTATTTGTTTTATTGTGATGAAATTCAAAAGCTACAGGTGATGAAAGCCTCAAATGAATTCTAGTTTTTTTTTCGGTGTGTGGCGTCCCTAAGGCCACATCCAACACAAACAACCAACACAAACCATTAACATCCAACATATAAAAATTATAACAAACAACACATAACAACCAACACATAACAACCATTGACATTAACAACCAACACATAACTACCATTGACATTAATTAACACAACCATTGGGTCCAACACATTTAAATTAAAATCCCCCTTAAACCCCCTTTAGTTTGGGTGCATATTCACACGGGGGGTGACGTAGGGCAGCGAGAGCCCTCATAATTGTATTTTGCACGTACGAAATCAACACCATATAGTATTCCGCTTGAAATCTTATAGTATTTTGTGAATCTTGTTATACAGTATAGTAAATTTTGTACTTGCATACCCCACAAACGAGGAACTTTACGTACGGTGTAGATTAAGGAATAAGGGGTGAATATGCCTATCCAACAGCCCGAACGACCAAAATCGCTTTGATCAAAGCAGCTTAACTTTTTTCCATTGTGGGCACACAGGGTCCGTTGTCCTAGAAGGATTTGGAGTTAACTTTCCCAGTATTTGGAGACTATAGATAATTTGATCAGGTTAGTTAGCCCTTTCCTATATTTTTCTTGGTAATCACTCTGCCATTAAACTGCAATTTTTATGCCTGCACAAAGCAAGAGCATGCACTCTCACGCTGCCATTTTATTTTTGAAAATAATGCACCCTTTATTTTCCTGGGGTTCATCTATAAGAGCATCAGCTTCCGTGGCAGCACGACATTCCTAGATTTGTTCACAGGTTTGTTCAATGTTTGAGATGTTACTTTGTAGCTTTGGATGCAATAAATACATTTGTTCCTATTGGTAACGCCCACAATATTAATATATTACACAGGAAGGCCCATTTTGCCAACTGCTTTCATACAAGGATATTCAGTCTGAGCCTTCTTTATATGTTGTTGTAGAGCTTCTCTTTCCATAGCATCGGGATTTAAAAGCATATAGGTGGGTACACAATAGCAATATCATTAAGAATGTTCTTTGCAATTTAGCATCTCCTTATCCATCTTATTTTCTAAGCTGTGAACGATTAACATCCGTAAGTGTGTATTAAAAACTTTGTATCACTGATAATTGCAATAGCCTTAAAAGTGTTGGTAGAAAATGTGGTTTATGCCAATGATACTCCAGTTGCTTTAAAGTATTTGCGCTCTTGCTTTAAAATGTTATTTTATTTCAAACATGGAATGTTATTTTATTTCTCTGAGCTTGGTTTCAAGGGAACTTCTCAAGCATTTGATTCGGAGATCTCAACAGCAGTAATTATTACCTCAAGTAGATTCCACAAGATGCTTTAAAGCTCATACTTTCCTTATGCAGGTCAAACTTATGTAGGAAATAGACGCCCTGGATGCGACCACAGGAATCAAACACATTCATCTCCAGACTCCTATTTGTCTTTGTTATTATTCAAGAAGATTGCTCTGCTTATGCTTCAGAATTGCTCTGTAAGTGCCTATCAGATTATTTGAGCCATTGATACTGCCTTGGGCAAGCAAAAATGTTTTGATTTCTTTTGCTCGATGATTCAAACTTATCCTTATAAGTGTGATGGGATTTGAGGAGGTTCATTTGCATTTGATGTGTGGTCTAGGCAGGTTACTGTTTGATGCAAACCATTTTATGCCGCTTTATTTCGTCATTATAGATTGTAGGATTTAACTTGGCTCTCTTTTCTTCTTCAAATAGGATCAAATTCTCACATTTTCAATCTTTTAATAAAAGCATCCTTGCAGCATATCTAAGACAGCCATGGGTGTTTCGGAAGATGAGTATGGCCAGAGTTTTAAGCGAGCTATGCGTTGTGGCCATACTGATCTTCCAAAATACTCATGACTATACTTGCTCCACTTACAATATCCAGTATGCATCTCTTATGCTCCGGATATACATGTTTTGAAGCTATGGCTAGGCTGAATAAGGTCTTTTTTTAGTTGAGATATAGGAGCTTTTGAACCATGGCTGGCTTTTGTTTGAGCGCAGTTATACAAATGGTGATCAGTTCATTAGACTCTGGATTTTGATAGATGTCTGGTTGATCTGCTTTCAGTCTGCAATTCTGGTACCGAGATGCATTCTTCAATTTATGATTTTATTTTGTGACATATTTTTACTTTCATAGAGTCCAGCAAGCTGCCGAAATGGATATTTTGCATCCAAGGGTGATACCATGTACTGAGTTTATGGAGTTTAAGGAGAATCACTTCTAGAGATCCAGATGTGACGATGAACCATTGGCACATGCATTAAGCAAGGTAAGAAATGTAATTTCTGTTGGATTCGCTGCATGTAATTTCTGCGCTTCCATTTGTTTGTCTCTTTGTGTCAGATTTGCACAAGGTTCTATTTCCATTCAATTCCGTTTCTAAAATCATCAACCTTGAAACATTATTGCCAAAGAGGAAGTCACAAAGCAAGCCTATCGTACCTAATTTGCAAAGACTCCATCACTATGGAACATATCTACACTAATCTATTTTCCTTCATTTACTGTGTCATCATCCAAAGCTCATCATCTGTGTCATTAATTTCATACTATATCCAAAGCTGTGGGACTCCTTGGAGTTCAGGCTGTAAGTTAAGGTTCTATTTTTTATTGCTTTGGGACTCCTTGGAGTTTAGGCTGAAAGTTAACTCTACTTTTGATTGCTTTGCTTCTATGGATTCTACTTTTAATTGCTTTGAATATTCTGCTTAAGTATAGAGAAGCATCTTCAAATGCATATTCAGGGTAAATAGGTGCAATTTGCAAGGCAAATGTTCCATGTTATTCAGGCAACTTTTGGCCTATGGCACTGCTAATAAATTGCTTTCTGAAGGTTTTGTCTTTTTCTGCCATAGATTGTTTGTCGTTATGCTTATTGTTCACTGAGACAAGGTTATTTTCTCTTTGCAGTTCAAAGATGCAGATGAAATCCTTTTAAGGAACGTGAACATCACAATTATGGGAACCCATTTATTTGATCAAAATCTCCAAGCTCATAATTCCCCTTATGAAGTTTTGAAGACTTATTTCCTTGCATATGATAAGAAATACAGTGCATGGAATTTCCAAGTTAAATCATTAGTGCATCTATCTGAACAAAAGCAGTTCTAGACATCGCTGGCACCTAGGTCTATGGAAACATGGAAGGGGGATGGAAGGAGGCTCTGCAAACGAAAGGAAAAAACCTCACTCTAGGCCATTGTACAGTTTGTCTTGAAAACGTTTAGGTAAAAAAATCATACGGCTGCACACAATGCAATGTTTTGGGATGACATGTTTCCTTGCTTTTTACTACACGATGTCAATTCTTGCATTGTAGAACTCTATATAGCATCAATATAATCATTCAATAGTATGCATCACTGGCACCTAAGTCTGTGCAAAGAATGAAGGGCTCTGCCAACGAAAGGAAAATACCCATGAAAAACTTTAAATGCTACTTTTGGTGTATGTTTGAATCTTATGTCAAGTCTTTTTTGCAGACCTGGCTATTCTTCCCTAGACATGCAGTAGTTGCCATCGATAATTTGAAATACAGTACCATTAGCTGCCAATTGGGACAATTAAACACACCCAACATCAAGATTTATGTTATATGTGTTGTTATATTTGTCAACAACTTTATTACCGTACTTATGATGACATTGTGCAAGACATCATGCAACCTTGCATGGTAGTTACAATACCACAAAAATCATCTTCTAAAGTCATTAAAAGTATACTATTGTGATTATATATTTTTAGAGTTTAAAGGAAGGGAATTCGCACTCAACCCATAAATGCAGACCCCTATTATATATATCCCCCCCATTCCTTGCAAGTCATCAACGTCAAGTATTTCTTAGCCACTCTTTGTAAAATAACTATTCAAAATACAAATGCAACATAAGGCATTATTACTAAAGTCGAGCAATGACACCAACATCTACATACCAAGCCCAATTTCTGCCGACAAATCTTTAATATGCCATTGAGGTGGTGACACATCTCACACCATTAGCTTCATGTTCTTATATTTGCAGTTGCAAAAGTATTTGCATAGCTTTTCATTTCAAATTCAGTCGAGTAATGCCTACTAAACTTTTTATACCATCATTGAATAAATTACTCTCTGCTAAATGCAAAACATTTCGTGAGATTTCAATGCTCCAGTTTACTTTTTACTTTGGTTCATATTCAATGGTCAAAGAAATAGGCCTATGGTCTACAAATAAACACTACATAACATTCTACACCAATATGTTTGATACAGAACTTCTTATGATCATATTGTTGGACATTTATGTTCTGCAACCCTACCCCTCGACATAGAAGATTCTTGCTAAGCCTTGCAACACGAATATCTACAGTCGAAATGCCCCAACTGTTGAAATTTCGTCCTTCGTTCTTGCTCCTACAATTTTCAAATGCAAATTTTCATGCTCTTAAACTTTTTTATGGTATTAAACAATCACCTTTCAAATTGTTACTAGGCCCGACAACGCCGGGCACCATAACTAGTTTGTTTTATTCCAGATCAATGTATCTGCATTTGGCCCTAGCACTAAGGCTCCAGGCAATTCAAGAAACATATTATGTGTTTCAAATTAAACTTAAAACTTTGTTTACTCCAACATAGCATTGTCATTCCCTTGAAAAGGAAAATGAAAAAACGATTTATTATCCACATGGCAGTTTATAAAGACATACATAGTGTGAAGTAGTTTCTTTTCCTTGCATTGCATAAGTTGATGAGTCTACACTATTAAAATTCTTTTGATAAGTAGTATCTTTTCCTTGCACACCATAACTTGATGAGTTTACTCTGTCTATTAAATATATTGCTACAAAGAGGACAAAATAGCCCCTCCATAATGCATAATTATGACATACTATGCAATAGCTTCACAATGTATAAATTTGAAGTGAAAAAAAAAAAAAGCAAAGTACAACCAAACTTACGATTGCTCAATAAAATTCATACCAAACTAGACAATAAAATTCATAGCCAAATGCACAGTCTTTGACGGGGGATCAATGTTATAGAGGCTCCCTTAATAGTATACACTTAACTTACAAACAAATAATGTACAGAACAAACAATAGAGCAAAAGCAACACACAACTTCTAACTATGGTGGTGTCTTTAGTGAGTGAATGCAAAAACGTTACCATGGCCCTTTCCAAAGATGTTGGCCATCGGTTGGAAAACAAGGAGGTTTAAAACCTTTATACAAGTTGGAAAAACGTAGAGGTTTAAAACATTTACATGTTCTCAAGTTATGCCCAGCAACACTGGGAACCATAACTATGTACAATAAAACCTTTAACAACATTTCCATGTATGCTAGACTAGAGCAATACGACCATGCATTATTGAACATAAGTTCGATTTAGACCCTTCAATACAACCTATACAAATTATCACTGGCCATAGCTATATTGTTCTAACACAGTTGTAGATCTTGCAACTTACTTCCATATGGCTACCATCCATACAGCTGTGTTGATGCTACTATTGTGCTAAATAGGTATGCTTTGATTTCTCAATTGGTGATCTTGTTGTTGTTGCAATAATTCATCATGATGTAATAATTGCCTATTGCTGCTTGGAATCTGGTATCCGCTCCTTTTGACCATTTCCCCTCCCCCCCATGTGTGTCGTATCCCAAATATCTGTACCCTGTGGCTTCTTCTAGTTCCTTCCCCTTGTATCTAAATGGCATGTGCTTTATCTTTGTACCGAAGGTCACTATTTTTGTTTTCCCGGGTTGGTTATGGATCTGTCTCCTCACAAAATTCCTCTAGTATCTCTAGCATTACATTGCATCCCTTTGGCTTTGGTGGCCATCATACCTAAATCATCTCATATAGCATTATTGGGACTTTTATTTTCCCTATCATTGGTGCTTCACTGTCTCCCCGTCTTTCCTTGACAAACTCCTGTAGGGCATCTATGTATATCCCAAACAGCGTGGGTGATAGTGGACATCCTTGCTTTACTCATGTGTCGCATTCTATGGCTTCTCCTTCCCCATCTGTTTTGGCATATACCTTTTGGTATAGCCTTGCAATTGATCCTACTAACCCTTCTGGTGCTCTTAGTCCTATTAGTCTAAGTAGAAGCTTATCCCTAGGCACTGTGTCGAAGGCTTTTTTAAAGTCCACGAAGCAACATATGATCTTCTTGTTACTCTCCTTGTACGCTCTATCATTATCCTTAGGGTCACCGATGGTCCGTGGTCGAATACTCGTCGAAAACACACTGCTGGCCTTGTGCTCACGAGCTTCCACCTACGCCCGTTTTTTCGTTTTTGATCCAGCGTTTTCCCGAACCATTTCGCGAATACTGAACTGACCATAATAGTCCTGTAATTGCTCGGTTCTTCCTTGTTTCCTCCTTTGTGGAGCGGGATTACCTTGTTAAACTGCCATCTTTCCGGAAGACCCGAATGTACTACCTCATTGAATATTTACATTATGATCCCTATTATCTCGTTCCCTCCTACGCATTTCAACATCTCCCTTTGTTAGCCCATATAGATCCGGAGCTTTATTGTTTGCCATTTTGTTTAGTGCCCATGTCACTTCTTCCTTGGAGAAGGGGTTTGTGTCTACCTACGGGTCCATGATTGGTGCGGCTCTGTTTTTTGTCTGGTTTGTTCTAGGTATCTTGTCCGGTCTATTTCTATTTCGTTCTTCTCCCCTCCTCCCCCTCTTTGTTGTATCCGCTTTTTGTTTTGAGCCTTTTTTCATATTGTTCGGAATACCTTAGGTCTCCTTTTCGGTCTTGGCCAATCCCCATTGATGGTTCTTCAGTCCCGAGCTTTCTTTCTTTTCTTTTCAGTATTTTCACATATTTCTTTGCGTTCCTCTTGGTATGCCTCGGTTCCTTTTGCCTGTTTGACTTTCCTTTTGTTCCATGCACCCTTAAGTCAAACCATCTTTGACCTTCCCAGAATGCTATAGCCCTCCTTCCTCTTTCTCTTCTCCCAGATGCCACTCTTCGCTTCTTCCAAGATGTCATTCATGTCATTCCCTCTGTCCTTCATTCCCTCTCCCCATTCCTTTGCTTTTATTTCCTTTTTTACCGTTCTTATGAATGTTCCCACTCTGTTTTCTCTGAATTTAATTGTTATTTTGGCATGTTTGCCTCTTCCTTGCTCGTCATCTGTTCTTCCCCTTGCCACATTCATCTTGAGCAATATGGGTCTGTGTCCCTCCCTCCTTCCTAGCGGCCATTCCCCTAATTCCATCTTTCCGATTTCCTTTATTGCTTCCTCATTTGCTATCACATAGTCTACTATACTGCTCCCGTGGGCGTTTGTGCTTGTGAACTGGCCTGAATCTTCCCATCTTCTTAGGCCATTGCATATAATTGTATCTGTCGCTGTACATACCTCCATCAGTGTTTCTCCTCTCGCTGTCAACTCCATTTCGTCTACCGTGTCCCGCTGCCATTCCTCCCCTCTTCCAACCTGTGTCCACTGCCCACTCTCGTTGTCTACCCCTGCTTTATGTGATTGTTCCCGTCCCGTCCTTGCGTTAATATCCCCTACTATGATCAGCATTCCCTTATCCCTATGTCTCATGACAATCTCTCCCATGCTTAATAGTTCCAGTTTATCACATTGGGGCGGATAGTATACTATTAGCAAATATAGATTTCTGTAATCAAGCAGCACAACATTTATAAGCATGTATCATTTATTAATGTCATTTTCCAAAATACATGCTTTTCTGATACTGCTATTCCTAATGTAGCAGGCTAGCCCTGCGCTTCCTCTTCCTATTTTGTAGTTCTTTTCCCTCCAACAGGTGAACAAAGTGTAGCCTGGTTCATCTGGTAGCCTCTTTGTGCTGTGTTCCCATGTCTCTACCAGGCATATGATATCCCGGTCTCGTGCTTCATTTAGGCGTTCTCCATCATCCCAAGGATATCCCGTATAATTCCAGTACCAGATCGTTACTTCTTCCTTCCTTTCTGCCCCCCCCTGCCTCCACTGTTTTTTTCTATCGTGTGTCCTTTCCTTAACGCCCTCTGTTTTTGCTCCCTGATCCCCCCACTCTCTCCCTTGTCGACTTTATGTTCGATCCTAGGTCCCTTCCGACCTCTTTTCCGCTTCCCCATCCTAAAACGTATGCGTGTTTAGAATCTTGGGGCTGTTTCGGTCTATTGCCCCGGATGGTGTTATTTCCCTTATACGCTTGATTGTCCACTGTCCTCTCGTTGCCTCCGTTTCATGGTTCCCATCTCCCTCGGGTCTGTGGGTCCATCCATCTCTCTGGTTATGGAGATTCTTGGGTGTGTTCTCCGGCCTCTTTTGAGGTATAGTTTCCCATTCTTTACCCACCTTGTACTCCGCTTGGGCTTCGGTTCTCGACTTCGCCCGAGTTCTCTGTGTAACCCCCTGTCTGCTGCATGGGTGTTAGGGCCTCTTGTACTTTGAGTCCATTCACGAGTTTGAACCCTGCATTTGAATGATTCTTTCCTTGGCTGCCAGGTCCCTCATAGTCACATTTATATGTCTCGCTCTCCCTCTCCAAGCTCCTGCCCGGACTGCTTTCACTATCACATTCCTGTGTTCCTGAAAAACGTTCTCCATTATTTCTGCAGTGACACAAAACGTGTCTTCGTTAGGCCTCTCGGCTACTCCTATCAACCTTACATCATGTTTTATCCTTTCCTGTTCTTTGAACTCCACTATGTGCGGTTTAATCCTATCAAAACTCTGCCACGCATCTAGATCTATTTGTTGCTTTTCTAATATCACCAACCTTTGTATGATTTCCGCCTTTTCTTTCTCCACCTCTTCCATCCTCTTCCGAATTTCTACCTCTGTATCTTCCACCACCTGCACCCGTTCTTCCACTTTCCCTATCGCTTCTTTGTTCTGTTGCACCGCGCTCGCCAGTGTGTTGAGCGCTTCCATCCTCGGAACCCTGGCCTCCAGCCTTACATCCATCTGTGCCAAGAAGTCTTGCAGATCTTGTTTGAGTTCTTCCCTGCTTGCTCCCCCCGCTCCTGTTTGGCTAGCCATTCTTCCTTCTGTTGTTGTGGTTATACCGCTTCGCCGAATTCCTTTCCCGCCGCTCGCTCTCTTCTGTGTTTTCCTGTTTCCTGTTTCTCTTCCGCGGGCTTACTATATCGTGTTTCCTTATGTAGCCGTTCGGGCGTTTTCCCCCCGTATCCTTTCAGTTTTTGAATTTCAAATTTCAAATTATCCCATCCAAGATACGCCTATTGAATGTTTGTGTCCGCTCTTTACTCTCGGCGTTTGTTGGCTGGCCCCTAGATTTGTATTCAATTCCCTGGATTCCGTGATTTCCGATATCATATGAGCTACCTTGTTTTCGTTTGTTCCTTTTGGCAGTGGGTTTCCTGTGACTTTGGTGCACCAGCCGGAGGATTGGATCCTCACTGTCCTGGTGTACGGTCGGGGAGTTGCCTCCCACTATCCCGTACTTGGCAACCTCTGTCTTTCCACTTCCATTTTCGTTTCCATTTTAAGGGCTGGGTAAGTTGGTGTCTGTTGCTTAGTAGTCGGCACCAGCCGGCGGGCTAATTTCCCACGCTGTCCTGGTGTATGGCGGAGACACCCGTCTCTCTGTCCCATAGCTTAGCCTTCCACACTTTGCACCATCTACTCCTGGACCCCTTATATATCTGATTTCTGTTCGTCCCTCCCTTGTGGTTGTTGCATCTCCTGGATTAAGGGAGGTTGGCGTACCCTCTCAGCTTTCGTACATCTCAATACGTCGTATATAATACATTTACCCGCTTTTCCGTATTATTTTCTTTTTTATCTTTTGCCCCTATGTGGGTCCCTACCCGTAGACCTGTTGCCCCATTATATATACTCCCTTCCTTACTTTCGGTCGTATTTCTGCCATCCTGCTATGTGTATCTTCTTAAAATCCTATACCTGTATTTACTCGCGTACGGGTGTCAGGTATTAGGTCCTAAGTGTATCCCATTTTTGTCCCCTACCACCGTCGTTGCATAGAAATGTTACCATATGTCTAATTCTGACATCTCGTTGGTCGTCCAATTTGTGCCTGTTACTGAAATGAAGTCGTAAGCTGAATAGCTGAATAGTCCTATATTTGATGATGTTGACATGCGTAGCTGACCTCTAGATATCCTTTCCTATATTCCCATGTGTCACCCGTCATGGTTTCATATAGTCACCCCGAGAAGTATGGAGGGATCCTCAGCTACAACCATTAGGCCGCCCATCTGGTTATATTATATTGGACTACGAAATATAGATAAGGGGTATGTCGTTTTTATTTTAGAGAGTGAATGATCGCCACCAAGGCAGCGCTACTATGCAAACATACGAAGCCATACTTACTGCATAATTCTACATTCTATTCACAAGAAATGGTATTACAGAAAGGAAAAATAGAACCGTTTTAAATGTTGTGAGATTAATGATAAAATTTGCCGGCCTACCTAACTATCTCTGGGAGGAATCAGTCAAAACTGTGTTTTTTATACAAAACAGATTACCATCAAGCAGTTTAAACAAAAAAATACACGAGGAAGCCTGGTCAAATAGGAATCTGGCTTGCTCATATGATTATTTTAAAGCATATGATTGTCTAATGTATGGTCATATTCTAGAAGAAATGAGATTCAAGTTGGATGATAGAGTAGAAATTGGATTTCTTGCAGGATATGACGAGGAATGAAACGGCTATAGAATATTTATGTCAGACATAAAGAAAATAGTAGTTAGTAGAGACATGGTTTTTGACAAAAGTAAGCTTTATAGAGATAGACGTGAAATAGAAAATGCAGAAAATTATATTAGTGCAGTTATTCCCAATGGTTCTAATAAAATTGACGTGGTTGCTAACTTTGATTCTGATGACGAAGATGACTTTCATATAAATGATGACGAGTATGAAAATGGGGCAGAGCCAAATGGAGAACAAGCAGTAGCAACAGAAACAAGGCAGTGAAAAAGGAAATCTGATATAGAAAACCTTAAAGACACATGTATAGACGTCAACCTAGAAATATGTGGAAGATATGGTGCTGGAAAAACTAGAAGGGTAGGGAAACCTCCAGTTGGGTATCCTTTCTTATTTGAACCTGGTATTCCTACATCTTTCGAAGAAGCTATTAATTCGGAAAGCGTCTGAACGGTTAAAAGCAATGCAAGTAGAAATGGAATCATTTTAGGATATAGACATGTATGAGCTAGTGAAATGCCCAGTAGGTAAAAACTTGGCTGGAAATAAATAGATCTATAATATTAAAACAAACAGTGATGGATCAAAAAGATTTATGGCAAGACTTGTTGCTTAAGGCTTTTCTCAAAAGAAAGAAATTGATTATGAAGAAACATATTCTCCAATTGTTAAATTAACAAGTATACGAATTATTTTGGCTCTATGTAACGCGGAAAATTTTATTGAGAAAAAACGGTGGCGCAGCTAGGGCGGCAGGGTTAGGCGGCTTCTTGCCGCCTCTCCAAATCGGCACTGCTGCGGTGGAGAGTGATCTTTCTTGCTTCTCTGGAGCCAGGCAGGAGATCCTTACGATGCTTTGGCACAGCTGGTTGAAGATGATGCGGTTTTTCTCAAAGATCTGATTATGCTGCAGAACCAGTTTCTTGCAGATTTCAAGAGCTTGTTTGTCTTGGATCTGGGTCGGCCGGGAGGCAGGTTTAGGGCATAATTTTCTTTGAGTCTTTCATGTATATTTATTTTGGAGCAGGTCTGGCATCGTAGGTTCTTCCCTTATCTTTCACACTCTTTTACTGGCAAAGAGATTCAGATTATATCTGCAGACTGAAGAGGATATGGTATGTCATCCCTCTAGATTTCGTGAAGGAATGGATTGAGATGATAATGCCGAGCTAAGGACATCCAAATGCGGAGATATATTATGCACCGGGCTTTTGAGAGAGGAGTTTGGCGGCTGGGCTTGTTCTAAGCCTAGCCTTAGGATGACCGTATTTTCCCAACAATGCAGCATTGCATCAAAGATCCCTCTATGGTGTCTATAGTCGGATCGGATCTTCGAGGGCAGTGAGCAGTGGCAGCTCTATGGAACAGTGTGGCAGGCTATTCTACAAAAACATGTCCCTTTATCTGGTATACTTTCTGTTATTTGTGAAAGCTTTTGTGCTTAATTTTATCAAGCCATAAGAGGGCTATCTGTATTGCTAAAATATTTCCAACTTAACTCTTAAAGGAGTGTTGAATAAGCATAGCTTATGTGAAGCGAAGATGTTGAGGTATGCTCCTGTAGTAACTTCCCATATTGCTGATGCATGTACTCTTTTATTATGATAATATAAAAAATGGCACCTTCATGGTGTCCCCTTGCCTTCAAAAAAAAAAAAAAAACTTGATGTACATCATATGCATGCAAAAACTGCATTTCTAAATGCAAGCTTACAAATATGAAACGAGCTCCAGGTTTTGAAAAAGTAGATGACATGGTTTGGAGGTTGAAACATGCAGTTTATGGTCTAAGACAAGCTCCAAGGGAATGGTATAAATGTATGAATAAATACCTTCAAGAGCAAGGTTTTAAAAACTTAAAAATGATGGGAACTTGTACATACTTAGAAGTGGAGACAAATCTTGCATCATAGCTTTATACGTACATGATAGTATAGTGGCAGCAAATGATATGTAGTGTCTAGATAAATCCAAAGAAATTCTAAAGAAAAGGTTTAAGATGACAGCTCTTAAATCCCGTGAAATCTTATATCCTGCAATAGGAGGAGAGTTTGCTGGTTTTGCATTTTCAAGCCCGAATCTTTTTAGCATATTTTCTATGTTTCTAGTTTGACTCAGCTTAACCTTTCTATTTTCCTCGTCTTTGCTTAACTCAATGCCCAAAAACTGCTTTAGTTCGCCAAGTCCGTCAATAAAATTTGAAAAAAGAGAGATGAAAAGCATACCATACATAAAACTCATCAGATGTTTGCTTTATGTGGCTAATAGCACTCGCCAGATATCTCATATGTAGTAAATTTATTAAACAGGTATAATAATCATCTTGGTATAGGGCATTGGGTTGCCACCTAAAGAATCTTGAGATTTTTAAACGGAACCAAAGATCACGAGATTACGTTTAATTCTGACAATTTAATCTTATGCGCATATTCAGGTGCCGATTGATCTGATGACTTAGATGCAAGAAGGTCCACGTCTGGTTATGCTCTAGTTCTTGCAGGAGGGATAATATCATGGAGAAGCAAAAAGCAATCATCTGTTGCCATGTCCTCAGCTGAAGTAGAATATTCAGCATCATCGTTGGCCGCTAAAGAAATCGTATGGGTGAGAATACTTCTCATTGAGATAGGTGTATCTCAAGTTCATTCAATAGTGTTGCTGACAGATAGTCTAATTTCTATTGCGATAGCAAAAAAGCCCGTACATCATAAGGGAACCAAATATATCGAGTTACATATTCACTTTATAAGGGACCTCTTTGCTAATAATGTAATAACTATGAACTATGTGGAAACGGCGTATCAAAGCAGGGGGTCTATTTATCAAAACAGTGACAGAAAGAAAGCTCAAACTATTTAGGAAACTATGGTATAAGGTGACAAAGGCACGAAGGGGAAGATGTTGGGATATTCATGCTCTTGTTTTAATATGGTTAAAAGAATTGTAATACATGGCCACATGGCACCATGCAGCATGTGATTACAAAGAAAATGTAATAAAAGGGCTACCTATACAGGAATAAAGCATCGTGGAATTAAGCCTATGCCGGACTCAGACGTAACGGACCGATTGAAGCAGACATGCACAGCCGATTGTCCTTTGACAACGGATCTAGTCGCCTATTTCACCTGGAGTGGTTTCGGCAGTGTAGAAGATGTTGTGCATGATATCAATTGGGTTCGCATCTACTGTAATCTGCATATCCGGAATTTGCTGTGACCTAAGAACCTGCTGAACCTATCATCCGAGTCTATTGCAGAGAGACAAATACTATTGCAGGATGTCGGAATAGGCTGGAGAGTGTTGTTCTCTATTTTTTACTTGTTATTTGCCTCTGGTTTTCTCTAACTAGAAACAATAGGCTGTGATGAATCATATTCTTATTAACGCTTTGGCTTTTCTAGCTGAGAGACTATCAGTGCAGCAAATCGCTGGCTGGCAGTTAGTGATTGCTTATTAATTATATGTGAAGTACTCGACACTGTAAAGCGTTGTTGTAGTATTGCTTCAAAAATATATACCTCATAAAAAATCTGTCCAGTGGAATTATTTAACTGCCTGCAATCGAATATATAGAAGTTTGTTTGAATGTTGTTGTGTACTTGTGATTTGAGAAGTCTAACTTTATTTGTTGCTTCTTGACAAGATATTATATCTAGTTGCTTCTAGTTTCTTCATTAATAACTAATTAATTATTAATTAGGGCAAATAGCAAGTGCCATTTGGGCCAAATCAGGAACTTGCTAATTGAGGATTAATCAAATTGGGGCCTCAATCCCAATTTACCCCAAATCGATTTGGGGAACTTTGGGAAGGAGAAGCACCTAATTCCAAGCCAGAGAGATGGAGAATTCGAGAGACAACGGTTCCAGTCAAGATACCGGTTAGTATACTTAAGTAGCTTGAGATTCTATTTAAGGATTAACCCATGTTTGCTTAGATGAATGGTTAATCTTATATTGATGTTCTATTTGAAGTTATGAATGGATTTATGATTTATGTTAGTTCCTTTACTGCACCTCTCGTGTTTGTGGGATAAGGGAGGGTAGAGACCTCAAGGCTAGTAGGAGTAGAGATGTTTCTGGCTAGAATCCTATAAATCCCAATAAATGCGGCCTATGCACAAGAGCCCACCTAGTTGTGGATGCTATGCCATGATTGAGCACCATACAACGGACATAATGGTAAAGTGAAGGTGGAGCCTTGCTAAGCGTGGCTACTGGGGCTCCCATAATGTGCTAAATCTAGCCATTGTTCTATGCCAGCCAACACCATTGTCATGATTCCATCTGTTGTTATCCAGAGACCATGACCATCAATTGACCTCTTGAGTCTGAGCCCAGGGTAGAAGCCTCATTTATGATGTATTTTCTATGTTATATTGGTATTATTGTTTATGTCCATATTGATGATGGATGGACCACACTTCATGGTGGCATATTGGTGTTTCTATTAACATGCATGTATGCTTCCACAGTACAGGATATCCTAGAGAATGCATGGAGTGAATGATACCTCCGTCTCCTTCACTCGGGCACTTGGCCATCACAAATGGTCTGAGTCAGACGAAGGGTCTTTCCTTTTAGATCGAGTCGCCATGGAGGGAAGAATTCCCATCTTTTTATGATGTCAAGTATCGTACGGGTTCGAGGAGCGTCACAATAGTGTCAAAACCATGATCTCGGCAGATCGGATCATAGCACTGGCCATGCCCTAGTTAGTTAGGTCGAATAGTTTGTAGTGGGTGTCAAAGTAGGAAATCCTCTTAAAGTCTCCATGTAGTACATTCAAGTAGCTTAGGTATGAGGAAGATGGGTTAAGTAGGAAGAGAAATGCAAAGGGAAAGGGGAGATTATGTTGAGGGTTGGGCTAGAAAAAGGTGACTTGCTCTCGAAGGGACTTACTTAATGTAGGAAGCTCAGATGAAGGTGATTTTGGCATCCTTGCATAGAGGACACTTGAATAGCTAAAACCCCCATCAGGAGGTACATCAGATGGGAGATTTTTTATTTTTTCCAAAATGTCGCACTGGCAATGTTCTAGGTGTTTAGAATTCAATTTTAAATAACAAAAAAGTCCGCAGTGCAATATCGACTGTGCATATTCTGCCATATATGTATTTTTTTTAATAAATTTTCAAATTAAGTCTAGAACTTTCTTTTCCTTTTAGTTATTTGTTATTTTCGACCTTCCTTGAGCTCCATGACCGTCGTAGGCATCGTACTTCTGCCATAGCCACCGTACTTCTAAGCTCCCCACCATACCTTCGCCATAGTCAGGCGTTGCCTTACCTCGCTAGCCTATTGCCTAACCAAGAAGCCTCGCTTTCCCAGCGTCGAACCAACACTTCTCCTTTTGCCCATTCTCTTCCTAAACTATGGCTCGTATCAGACAAAGCCAAAGCCTCGAGACTTGTACATTGCCACAACTTTTTGTTGAGCTATGGCTAAAGCTAACCGACGAGCCTCAAAAGATTGATGCCATCCTTAAACAGCTAGTCTACCATTTTGAGTTGGGGTTCCAGATACATTACCCCATCTTCCACTTGAGCAGACAACTTTTACAAAAGCTTAATGTCTTGGGCGCTAGCTAAACCATTGCTGAGCAACCAGATCAAGTCCAGGTTCTCCCTCAGTCAGGCTCAACGGATTATGGACTTGGCAACCACGGTTGATGCCCAAGAGGTAGCAAAGAATAACACTAAGGATAGGGGCATCCAATATCTTTATTTGGGTTATGGGGGAGTGTGCTATGGAAGGAGATTGTTTTACCATACCCCTCTACTCCTATGATGAGATTGCCCTTAAATTTGTATGGGAGGATGTCCAAAACTATTTTATTCCCAATCTCCTACAACCCATAGAACGGAATATGGCAACCCAACCTAACCGGTGTAAAGTGGAGATGAGTAGATAGATTCAGATTCAAGAGCCAGAGGAACCGAAAGGAGGGTGAACGGAAAGCTAAACAGGATGCAGATAAGCAAGGGCTGTTCCTTACAAAAAGACGAATCAAGTTCACCGTCAAGAAGCTCAAGAACTATAAGATGAGCTTACAGGCTATGGGCAGGGTGAGCAAGACCAACTTGTCAAGTTCGATATGACAGCGAGTTCAATAGGTCCCCTTCTAGGTAAGCTCTCCCACGGGCCCAGGTTGCCCCAAGGAAGCCAGGTTAGATACTGTAGCTTTGCAGGGATGTATAAAAAATCCACTAAACTTCTGATACGGAAGTTGCCTTTTCAAAGGTTGATCAGAGAAATTGTCAAGAAATTTAAGACTGGCCTTAAGTTTCAGACATATGCCATGCTTGCACTCCAAGAGGCAGCAGAGGACTATATGGTAGCTCTATTCGGCAATGCTAACCTTTGTGCTACCCATTCGAAGCGAGTTACCATTACGCCAAAGGATTTGCATCTAGCTCAGAGGATTAAAGGAGATAATCATTAGATACATACAGAGTAAACAATTATATGAAATACCCATGTAATTTTTTGTATAAGCACATCTCTTTTTCTATTTTGTATGCATAAGAAGGTTGCAAATTAAACGGGAGTGTTGCAGCACTCCCGTTTCAAAGATTCCTTTAAAAAAAAATACCTCTCTTTCAAAATTGGGCTTTTTTTGTAGAAGTTTGAAATTTCAGGAGGATCAGTTTTTTTTTGGCCTATTTTTTGGGTCCTTTTTCGGAGACGACCTTGTTTTTGTGAAGTGAAGCACGTGAAAATGACAAAATTCAGACATGAGTATGCAATTTTATAAAGTAAGATGTCGAAAAAATGTAAATACAGTAGAAATAATAATAATAATTTCTTTACAGTTTTTATGTTACATCAATAAGGGCAATAGCTCAATGTCAATCAATAAATATAGCATAAGACAAGTCACAGATCTAAATCAAAGTCTTCTTCATTTTTCTTGCTTGTCTCAGCTTTGTCAGATTCTGTCATTTGATCCTTTTCTGGTGACTTAGACTTGTCTATATTGGTAGTTTGTTCAGGAATTGTAGCTAGAGCTACTTCCTTCAGCTCTGCAAAAATAGCTTCATCGTCCAAGGAGCTTGTAAATGGAGGCTGTATCTCCGCAGATGCCATCTTGGCAAAATCAGATGAAGACTTGGCGCCCAACTCTTGATTCTCGTCTGGTAGAGTTGTTAAGGCAGACAGTCTCATCTTGATGAAGTTCACAGCCTCCTTATCAATGTCAATGCCTACACAGTTACGACCCTTCCTAAGTGCACAAGCAATCATTGTACCAGAGCCGGAAAAAGCATCAAGCACTCAATCTCCTGGATGTGAGAACATGTCTAGAAGATAATTGATCAGCTTTTGTGGCTTCTGGTAATGATTTACTATTCTGCCTTGTGCACTAGGGTCCTGCCGCTTCTGCAACACTGCTGGAAACTCCAACTCATTCGAGAAATTCTGGCACGCTGCTGTGTTAAAATGTTCCATTGTACGCTTTCCATCAAAACTCCAGTAAGCGACTTAGAAATATTCAACTTTATTTAGCAGTCTCGGCCCTCCACCATGGTGATTGATATTTGTTTTGTACCTACGGAACCAGAAAAACAATCGAACGAGTTAACTAGGACCGAAAGTATCGTATTCCAGAATAGAAACTGAAAACAAGAATCTTAAAATGCTAGCAATTTTAACTAAAAGAATATATACTTAATGAAAACTAAGAGACATTTGTATTCCCGAATAAACACTTGCCAGACCATGTTTTCATATTCAGCTTGCACTAAAGTGGTTCTTGAAGGTGGCTTCCACAAGTCCCGATTGCATGCCGGAGTGAAAAACAACTAGCCGCCAATGTTTCACCATGGTAATTTTCTTAATACCGTCGACGAAAGCATTAAACTCAGAGTTCTTGAATGGCTGGTCGTCATAGCGGTTGTCCTTAAACTTGAAGCTAGGTCGACTATAACGAAAGTGAAATCTTGAGTCTTGATTGTTTCGAAAAACTTTGTGCAGTCACCATGAACTATACAAAACAAATTGTTTTGATCGAACATAGTAAAGCGTTCGTAGTCGGAGGGCTCATTATCCACAACATGCCTGTCCGCTAAGTTCTCTCCTCCCATGCTATCCTGACCAAGTGCATGAAGCTATCCAGCGGGTCTTTGTTTTTCGTTTTGCTCTGCAATAGAGAACGTCACTGTAACAATAAAAAACGGAAAAACTAAAAAGAAGAAAATAAAGATAGCATACCCAGCCCTCAAAATTTAGTGCATATTGGATGATTCGTTCATCCAAAGTTGCGACAGGATAGAGCTCTTTACAATTTTTCCAGCTGTCAACGTTTAATTGTTCCATCAAGCATGTTTGATATGTGATGACGTTCTTCTGGCTGAAAAATATCCACAACATCAATAAGAATACTACAATTAAAACGCAATCGGTAAACAGAGGCAGTTATTGCCTACAAGTCAAAACACAATCCTATTCCGGAATACGGGACTACTTTATGACTAGGCACTAATGTATTTCGGAATATGTTTTGCTTCTTTGAGCGGCTAAAGTGTAATACACTTTAGCTTCAGCCTGAAGAAGTGTCTATTCTGGAATACACAATTACCATGAACAAAGGAAGAGAAGTATTCGGGAATACGAACGGATTCTTAATTTTTTAAATTGGACTCCTGTTCCCAAAAAAGAGAGGGGATGCAAAGGGTGTGATGTTTAACGTACTTCTGCACCTCCTTGAACATTTCTTTCAGCGTAAATTCCTTGTCCACAACTTTCTGCCATAGCCTTTCGAGTAAGTCCATATCTGTGAAGCCCTGCATTTCTCTCCAGACGATAATAGTCATCTCCTTCATTGGAACGTCGGAGCCATTTTTCTTGTTAGAGATCTTTCCTTTTCTTTTCAACTCTCCTCGCTCGAACATGTTGAAAATTTCATTTTGAAGAGCCCTACGATAGGTCTTTGTTTTTCTTTTTGCTCTGCAACAGAGAATGTCACTATAACAATAAAAAAATAGAAAAATTAAAAAGGCGAAAATCAAGGCAGTATACCCAACCGTCAAAATTTGGTGCATATTGGATGATTCGTTCATCCGAAGTTGTGACAGGATAGAGCTCTTTACATCTTTCCCATCTGTCAACGTTTAATTGTTCCATCAAGCATGTTTGAGATGTGATGACGTTCTTCTGGCTGAAAAATAACCACAACATCAATAAGAACACTACAATTAAAACGCAATCGGTAAACAGAGGCAGTTGTTGCCTACAAGTCAAAGCACAATCCTATTCCGGAATACGGGACTACTTTACGACTAGGCACTAATGTATTCCGGAATATGTTTTGCTTCTTTGAGCAGCTAAAGTGTATTCCGAAATATACTTTAGCTTCAGCTTGAAGAAGTGTCTATTCCGGAATACACAATTACCATGAACAAGGGAAGAGAAGTATTCGGGAATACGAATGGGTCACAAAACTTTTTCTTAATTTTTTAAATTGGACTCCTATTCCCGAAAAAGGGAGGGGATGCAAAGGATGTGATGTTTAACATACTTGTGCAGCTCCTTGGACGTTTCTTCCAGCGTAAATTCCTTGTCCACAACTTTCTACAGTAGCCTTTCGAGTAAGTCCATATCTATAAAGCCCTACATTTCTCTCCAGATGGTAATAGTCATCTCCTTCTTTGGAACGTTGGAGCCATTTTTCTTGTTAGAGATCTTTCCTTTTTTTTTCAACTCTCCTCGCTCGAACATGTTGAAAATTCCATTTTGAAGAGCCCTCCGGCAAATCTTTATTTTTTTTTTTGCTCTGCAACAGAGAACGTCACTGTAAGAAAAGAAAGACAGCATATCCAGCCCTCAAAATTTGGTGCATATTGGATGATCGTTCATCCGAAGTTGCGACAGGATAGAGCCCTTTATATCTTTCCCAGCTGTCAATGTTTAATTGTTCAATCAAGCATGTTGACACGTGATGACGTTCTTCTGGCTGAAAAATAACCACAACATCAATAAGAACACTACAACAATTAAAATGCAATTGGTAAACAGAGGTAGATGTTGCCTACAAGTCAAAGCACAATCCTATTCCGGAATACGGGACTACTTTACGACTAGGCACTAATATATTCTGGAATATGTTTTGCTTCTTTGAGCAGCTAAAGTGTATTCCAGAATACACTTTAGCTTCAGCTTGAAGAAATGTCTATTTCGGAATACACAATTACCATGAACAAGGGAAGGGAAGAGAATATATTTCAGAATACGAACGGGTCAAAAAACTTTTTCTTAATTTTCTAAATTGGGCTCCTGTTCCCGAAAAAGAGAGGGGATGCAAAGTTGTGATGTTTAACATACTTATGCAGCTCCTTGGACATTTCTTCCAACGTAAATTCCTTGTCCACAACTTTCTGCAATAGCCTTTCAAGTAAGTCCATATCTGTGAAGCTCTGCATTTTCTCTCTAGACGGTAATAGTCATCTCCTTCTTTGGAACGTCGGAGCCCTTTTTCTTGTTGGAGACCTTTCATTTTGCTTTTCAACTCTGCTCTCTATACAGAGATGAACTTTGTTAGTGGGAGATCTATAGGGTTATTCCGGAATATAAAAAAACTTATTCTGCCATCTCTAAAAGCTAGTTGTCGTGTGCTATCAAAGACTGTCATTTGTTGGCATCGTCGTACTTGAGCAACACTCAATAGCACACGCTTCCTCCAGCTCCAAGGAGTTTGCGGGTTTCTTCAGATCATCTCCATATTGCGGGTTTCTTCAGATCATCTCCATATTTTTCTTTAAATATTATAAACTCCCTATGCATAAACATGATCTTGTTGACGAAGCTCATTTTAAGTTTGTACTTGTTGTCAGCATTGTGTGTATTGGCAATCATCTTCGCTTCTTTGTCTGTCAGGCCACAGTAAATAGCACAGAGGACAGAGAGGTATCTCGGGTTATATTTCTCCTTGTACAACTGCCTCTTTGCTTTAAAACTGTGGTTGCCCCATAGAACATGTTGCATGTAAGTGTCGGCATTTTCTCTGTCGTAGTCCTTGGGGTCCATGCACTGGGATCTGTCCACAACAACGACAATCGGAGCAACGTGGGCATTGGGGTTGCTCCTGATCCTGTCCTTCAGGTTCCTTAAGTGATCAGCATAAATCTTTCGAACCTGAAGAGGGCGGTCACTAGCTTCATTTTTTGGTGGCAATCTCATGGAAGTTACTGGCAAGTAGACGACGCCTTGCACATATACTTGTGCAAATTTATTTCTTCCATTCGTTCTGAGGTCTTGTCCATCTTCTTTTCTTTAATTGCGACCCCAGGTGTCTTGCCCTTTCCTTTCTTCTTCTTTGGCATTTCTTCTGGAATCTCCTGCACCACAATTTCTTGCACCTTGCATTTTTTTGGTTCTTTAGCAGCAACAGTGTCTCATGGCCGGCTCTTCCTTTGATGTTCTCATGATGTGCTAGGACTTTCATCCTTTTCTTCCAGACTGGAGGCATCTTATTGCCTCTCCTCCTCCACTACTTCATCTTCAGATTCGCTGCAAGCAAAATCCTCACTTTGTGTTGATGTTACCTTTCGTATGATTTCAGACAGCCTCAGCTTGTTTATGTAATGAGTCATGTACTTGTACAAAGGTTGAAGGGACACTTTACCAAGTCTAAAGTAGGCCTGGTCTACCACTATAAACCCCTGAGATATCCCAAAGGATAGCCTTCCCTATTGTCCAGACTGACCGGCTACTTCAGAAACTTCTCTGATGACACCCATGCATTTAAATTCCATGTCATCGTAGCGTTTGCCGCACAGACTTCCGCAGACGTGGAAGAAAGTTAGAGTGCTTTACTTTCCTCCAGTTTCCCTCGTTATGAACCATTGTGTTTGGAAGTTTTCATACATAGTAGCTTCATCTGTGTCCTGGACCCTTGCCTATGGATGTGGTTTTATTTTTACCTTCAATGTCTTTCGTGGAGCTTTCTTGCTTCCTTCTTGCCTGTAAAAAGTTGTTGTTAAAATCTAAAAAAGAAGATGAAACGAAGACAAAAACTTATTCTGGAATGAAACAAGAGAATTTTAGTACTTAAACATAACAAATTTAAGACTTTTCAACAAAAATTTCAATGAATTTAGAGGCTTTTTGTAGTGTAAAATGTACAAGCAGACAAGCTCCTTAGAGCAAAAACCAGGTAAATTCTATACAGGAAGAACCAAAATGTATTCCGGAATACATTTTGGTTCTCCTCTGAAGCCAAAGTGTATTCTGGAATACACTCTCTGAAGCCAAAGTGTATTCTGGAATTAAAGTGTATTCCAGAATATACTTTGGCTTCAGAGAGTGTATTCCAGAATACACTTCCAGAATACACTTTGGCTTTAGAGGAGAACCAAAACGTATTCTGGAATACACTTTGGCTTATACACTTTGGCTTATGTGAGAAAGCAAAAGTGTATTCCGGAATACATTTTGGTTCTCATCTGAAGCCAAAATGTATTCCGGAATACATTTTGGCTTCAGAGAAGAACCAAAACGTATTCCAAAATAAGCAGTAGAAGGGAAAAGGAACGTACAATGTACTTTTTGCACTCACCTGTCCAAGATAGAACAGCTTCAAATTTTAGGAGCGCTAGAGCCATTGCCAGTGCTAAATGCCAAATGGGAGGTAATTAGCATGGACTTCATAATAGGACTCCCAAGAAGTATAAGGGGCAAGGATGCCTTAATCGTTGTAGTCGACAAGTTGTCGAAAATGGAGCATTTTGTGCCATGCAGGACCACGAATACGACATTGGATATACCGTCGTGTTGTTAGAAGATCTTCTGATTCCATGGGATGCCAAGAGAGAGAATCTTTGATAGGGATTCGAAGTTCACGAGTGCATTTTGGCAAGACCTCTTCAGCACCATCCAGACGGAGCTGTCGATGAGCACGACATATCATCCTCAGACAGATGGCCTGACAGAGCGTACAAACTGGATACTTGAAGACATGTTGAGAAGCTATGTCTGGAACAAGCAATCGAAGTGGAACGACTACATCCATTTGGTGGAGTTTGCATACAATAGCATCAAGCAAGAGTCATCTCAAATGACGCCGTTCATGATCAATTACAACTACCAATGCTTGTCCCCAGACACTTAGCACAATCAAGTGTCCAAGGTAGAAGTATCCCAGCAGATGCTAGCCGACATGCAACAGATGGTGAACGAGGATATCTTCTAGTAGCAAGGAGCCGACAGAACATCATAACAGACAAGCACAGAATGGTAGGAGAGTTCCAAGTAGGAAACAATGTTTGGCTAAAGATCAAGGTTAAACAAGCAAAGCTCCGCATCGGCAATTGCAAGAAGCTTGCTCCAAAGGTGGACTGGACCATTCAGGATAACCAAAAGAGTAGGTAACCAATCCTACAAGCTGGACCTGCCAGCACACTTGAAGATCCATAGAGTTTTCCACATAGCTCTCATGAAGAGGCACATTCCTAATCCAGATGAAGTATTAGAGACACCAGAGTTACTGGAAATGATGGACGATCAACTTGAGATTATTCCGGAGGTTCTTCTTGAGAAGTCCTATAAGAAGACAAGAAGATCTCAATTTCTCCAATACTTAGTGAAATGGATGCATTTACATGTAGAAGACGCTACATGGATACTACAGTCAGATCTAGAGAAGCAGTACCCCCAATTTATGGAGCAATGCAAAGGTCGACTTGTCACCGAAGTAGTCGACACCGAATCGATAGATGAGTGGAAGGTAGATTGAGAAGTTTACTTCCATTGCCACGAAAGTAGGCAAAAGTGAGAGATAGGAGGTTATATAGGATCATGCATTGATAGGAATCTAGATGACAGGAGGGTCGCACTGCAAAGACTTGCATTGCAACACATATTTTATCATAATATATTGCAAGAAGACGAAATGGACCTTTAAATTATATAACTTTGGCAATTTTTATGGATATTAAGTATTAATTTTAAGTAAAGGATGAGAAATTGCCTTACTATAACAAGATATGGAATAAGGAACGTGATCATAATAATTAACTTAAACATTATCTCGAGGTAATTGTTAAAAAACTTACATGCATATAATGTGTTGCAGGGATCATGCAGGTGTCCAAGATGGGGAGACTCATGATGCTGCGGACAACATCAATTCAAGGTGGGGAGATTGTGACGTTCCAACATAATATAGTACGAATACGTATATTATGATGCCACGTCACTCAACATGTCGCCTTGACGACATGTACTTGGAAACCATAAAGGGTTGCAACCTAGGGAGCAACTTCCTATGTTTTCCATGTCTATAAACATTTGCATTTAACCCCCTTGCCACATGGCAAAAGCCCACATGCCCTTTTCGCTCTAACCTAAAAGGGTCATGTAAAAGGAACCAAAGGGAAACCCTAAAACCTTTTTCCTTTTCGCATTTCAGCTTCCTTGGGCCATTCTGGCCAAGTGCTAGCGCTATTTCGAATTACCTCTGTCAAGCTGGCCTTGCACAACAGATCTTCCGGATTCAGTTGCCTTTGACTCAAACAGAAGCATGGATGCTTTCCTAGGAGCTGGAGCAAGCCAAGGTTCAAGTAAATAGCAATTCTATTTTGCAATGCTGACTTTTAGTTCGGCAATGAGCTAGATTAGCATGTTAGTTCAGCCTTAGAGGCCTTATAGGTTCTGAGATCACAAACCCTGACAAAGGAATCTAACTATGTATGTTTAGGTAGATAGATTAGATGTTATTATATATTTTAGTTCTATGGATGATGATGTTCTATTCTATGTGCACTCCTGTGTATTGGAAAGGGGGGTAGAGACCCTGAAAGCCTTAGTTGTTGGTGTACCTAGATAGCCTCATTAATTCCCAATTAATGCGGTCTGTGCATAAGAGCCCGCCTAGCTGTGGGTGGCGGGGCTAGTCCGGCAGATAAGGGGGGAATATCCCATTACAGATTGATCCCTCTGGTGTGTAAGGCCTACCAAGGATCTCAACGGGCTAGGCCTGATGGTTTGCCATTGCGTGTGGGCAAGGCATGGGCTTGACACCTCTGGGGTGATGCGTCACCTTCAATGGAGTTCAAGTCGTAGACGAGCAGTGGCTTTCTAGCCACCTGTAATGGGCATGCATACCTCTGGAGGGAGTGGTATTCTCCTGCCTCATTGGGACTGGGGAGATGCAACCTAGGAGTAGCCCCCCTGGCTATGCACTCGACAGGCTACGGTCAAGTCTCAAGACTTATCAGCCTATTCTGCAAAGTATACACAGGAGGGGCGGATGGAGAGGACTACCCCAACAGCTATGTTCCTATGCCAGCCCAATCCAAGGTAAAAGAAAGCTAGGGTGTCCTACATTTGGCCAAATGTAGAGTAAGAGATGTATCACATTTCAAATACATAACCATTTTTTCAGTATGTACATAATAGCTATATTAAGGAAGCTTTTTTTTTTGGAATTACTTGCCGCGTCAATTAAAACGCAATCATGAAGGAGATTTCATTCCCACCGCTCTAACCACTCCAAGAAACGCCTGAACGTTAAGAGAATTTCCACTTTCTGGCTAAAACTTCACCCAGCTCCAGGATTTCCCTCCTTCTTGCCAGAATTCCTCCAACTAACCTTAAACCACGCAAGAACCATGATGAACAACAAAAGAACAGAAATGGCGCAAGAAGATTGCAATATCGGGAATGTGACAAAGAGAATGAAGCGTAAGATTGATGAAATTGTTAAATTTATATATGATCAGGTTCAAGATTTACGTCCTGTGCAAAAGAGGGCTTTAGCAGTGAAAACTATTCGGGATGAAAGGTTGCACTTCTTTTTTGAACCTGCAATTGGAAATACAGCGCAAGCAATTGTGAAGGATACCATGCTACAAAATATCTGGGAAGGTCTGCAGGAAGTGAAATAAGCAAGTAGCAATGATACATTAGCAGCTAAGCATTCCCTGTGATCAATGATTGTTGGTGAGAATGAAAAACTCAAGCAAAAAGGAGTAGCCTCCAGAATTCTTCAAGTGCAAGCAAGAAACCTTACAAAAGCTGCAATTAGAAGAAAGTGCATGTCATTATCAGGTGCTAACATGTGGGCACTGGCAGGAAGGCAACCCAGAGCAGACATACTTCCGAAATCAACCACACTTGGTAAATGATTTTTGGTTAACCCACACCAAAACTTCTCCCAAGTACAGGGATGTCAGGAAGAAAAGGACACTTCCAATCCAGTTTTTGGACATGCCCCAGGTCAGTTTTAAGCTTTTTAATTCTCTTTGTTGCAAGTTCGATAGAAGCTAGCTTCTGAGTACCCTGGATAAGTTTAGTAATCCTATTTGCATTCCATGCAAGGGATATATCTGATATACATTGAAGTACATCCAACTACAATAATCGTATGTCCAAATTTGGCATATAAGTAATTTACGAGGTCCTCCATCCTATAAAAATATTTGTTGAGTTTGAATTTGATGTTTTGACTTTTACTTCTATTTTCAATTTTAGGAAATCTATACAAATGGATAGTATTGCTACATATGATTCTAGGTTGTCCTCCAAAAAATCATATTATGAAAGTTTATAAGGATATGAAACCAATGCAAAAACAAGCTCGTGGAAAGAGCAAAAGACATGGTAAAAAATCAAAAACAATATCTGTACCTGCCCATTACTGGTCCATAGTTCATTATAATATCCTTATGTTAGTCCATTTCAAGTTGAGTTTTGGGACACGAGTAGCTCTTGGACCACTTTGTTCATAAAAAATATTTGTTGTTCATTATCTTAAGGATTGTACTAGAATAGATAGCATCAATCATATTATATCTTCCATGTTTGTTCTAGATTTGTGCCCTATGTTAGTACTGTACGTCCTGGTACAGGACTATTCATGCACACCTCGGACCAGACCAAGAACAAGGCGCCAAATCCAGGTCAAGGTCAGTCATCAAGACCCCTGCCGAAGACCACGCCGAAGACCACGCCCAAGAGTCAGCCAAAGAAGAAGCAGAGAACAGACAAATGACGGCCCGTCAGCGTCAGCGTCAGCGTGATTCCAGGCACTTCAAGAGGCACCGCCAGCATTCCTGCAAATCAGGCCTCCTTCAAGAGTCGGCACCGAGATTTGTCAGAATATCTATATTGGGCCAAAGGCCATTGTACTATATATATGAGTAGAGTTAGCATTCGAGGGTTAGATGAGTTTTGGTTCTTGTCTCTAGTCTTTTTTCTCTCTCTCTCTCTCTATTGCGAGAGCTCATGTATTCTGATTGATATCAAGAAGTCTCATTCACATCATTTTGTCTCATTTGTTTTTCTTATCTTCTCTTTCTCACCTCTCTTGTTCTTTTGCAAATCCCGCGTGACACAGCTCCCGGATTCTCGTGTTGGATCCAAGGGTCCTCACAGAGGGCTGTCTTGCAGGAGTTTCCCGAACCGAGACCCTAAACACCCTAAGGTGTGACTTTACAAAATCACATCCTCATGTCAAGAAACTAATGCAAAAAGAACCAAGGAAAATTATGAAAAACTTTTACTATAAAAAATTAAGATAGACTACTATCTGCAGTTCAGTCGCGGACCATCATTGGTCCATATGACTGAAAGTTTAAAAATTATTTTTGGTGCCACCTTATTCAATTTTGATCTCAACTTTCACATATAGTTTACTTGTATGATTCTCTATAGGACAAAATTAATTGATTAGTTAGCTTGTATAATTTAAGGGTAAGGTTGAAGCACAAACAATTGAGAATTTATAGGGTATTTATGACCAATTGAACGTACATGGACTTTCACTTACACCTTTCAAAAATCACGTGATCGAAGCTAAAAAGCCATAGTATCATTCTATGGAGAAAAATGGATAAGGCTAGTGAGAGATATATGCTCTATACAATTGGCCTCGTGCTTATATAAATTAAAATCTTAGAAATATGCAACTAGAGATGGTTTGCATCCATAAAAAATAGGGAAAAACTACAAAATACCCCTAACTTTATGTGAAATTCACACTTTACCCCTAACTTTTTAAAAATTCACGAAATGCCCTTATGCACCGTATTTGTCCAAAAGGGTATACCCCTCCTGTATTTTGTCCAAACTGTAACAGAAACTAAATTGGCGGTGGAGCTCTGCCGGAATGGAGTCCGATTGCGCTGGAGTGGAGTTCCGATTGTGCATGCAATAGAGTTCATTTGCCATTGTTCACCAGCTCCTACCGGTATGTTCTTTGTGAATTTAGAGTCCGGTAGAAATTCGTTAGGCAGAAATTCGTCCGGTAGAAATTTAGAGTTAGGCAGAAATTCTTCTTAAGATCACGGTCCATTTCCGTTACCAGGTTTGACAGGGTGTTTAGTTGTTTTTCAAATGCATTCCATTCCGTTTTGAACTTCCGTGCGTGCATGCAATAGAGTTCTTGCTTGTCCGCCACATTTTTATCTGCGTCTTCAGCTTTTGATGTACATATTTTGAGCAAATTCTGCAGCTCTATCAGAATTTTGTCATTTTCCTTCAGTGCACATTCTAGTTCTGCAACTCTACTCTCCGAGGTGCCAGCTTTTGCAACAAAGGCACGAAGATTTGCCTGCAACTTGGACAACTCGCCCTCTGTCTTTGCTAATTTGGTACCTAAATCTGCTGCCTTACTCTCATTTGTTTCAGATTTTGCTTTTAAATCTGCAATTTGATCTGTCTCTACTGTATCACATTTAGAGCGGGATGCTTTTAATAGTTGTTCAAGCTGAGAAATTTGTTTTGTATGCTCCTCTAACATTGTCCTATACTCGCACAATTTACTTTCTGCTGTCTCCGCTTTCGCAGTGGATTCTTTCAGCAGTGCTTCAAGGTTAGAGACCTTTTGTTCAGCTGCTACAAGGGATCTGAGTTGTATTTCTGACTGACTACTTGCTTTACACAGTTTGTGTTCTACATTAACATGGCATTGCAAACTGGATCAACCTGGGCATCTTTGGATGAGTTGAAATTGGTTGTGAAGGATCATGCAATTGCTCATAGATTCTTAAGAGCGATCGGAAAAGTTATGCCTTTCAAACATATAATGTCTGTTTATTATCTTCCTTCTCCAATTTGAGTTACTTTATTCCTCCTGTAAATATAGGTACACAGTAAAATGCAGTGTTGATAGTTGCAGTTGGCGTCTCCATGCTTCTATTGTTGAAGGAGGCCCCAGATGTGTTATCAAATGCATAGATGGTGAACATACATACGCTGGGAGTTCACAGCTTGGCAACAAAGAAGCCAATACTAAGTGCCTTGCACATGAAACAGTAGAGAGGTTTAGGGACCAGCCGGACTTAAGACCAAAGGTGCTTATTGGTGACATGAGAAGAGAAAAGAAAGTCACTATAAAACACGGTGTTGCTTGGAAAGCGAAAGAGGCAGCACATGCACATAAACATGGGGACCATACTGAAGCTTACAGGAAGTTGCATGGTTACTGCAATGAAATTTTACAGACTAATCCTGGAAGTGTAGCATTCATGCAGAAGACAGATGATGGCCAATTTTTCGCATTTTCATTGCCTACAATGCTAGTTTGAGGGGCTTTTCATTTTGTAGGCCAGTTGTTGCATTGGACGGTACTCATCTGAAAGGAAGGTATCTAGGAATCTTACTCTCAGCAACAGCAATTGATGGGAACGATTGCTTGTATCCTTTAGCCTTTGCTGTGGTTGCTGCAGAGAATGATGACAATTGGGTTTGGTTTCTTCATAACTTAAAAAATTGCTTGCAACATTCGGAGTGTATCACTTTTATCTCAGACAGACAGAAAGGACTAGTTGAGGGTGTCGAGATAGTATTTGGTGCAAGCACTCCACATGCATATTGTATGAGACATATAGCTGATAACTTTAGAAAGGCCTACAAAAGTACAGAGCTTGTGCATCTTTTATGGAATGCAGCACGTGCCAATAATGATGAAGACTTTGAGAAGGCTTCAGCAGAAATGAAGAAAACCAATTCTGAGGCTACGGAGTGGATCCTTGCAACAGCTGATCCTATTCATTGGGCGAATGCCAAGTTTGTCGGCTACATGTATTGGCATTTTAACATTTTTATTTTGTTGAGTTCGTCATGTCATTGGGGTAATGCCAAGTATGTTGCTACAGGTATGGGCACTTGACATCCAACATTGCTGAATCTTTAAATTCATGGCTTCGAGAGCCTAGAGAGCTACCTATACTTGCTATGTTGGAGTTAATCCGTCATAAGCTAATGACTTGGTTTGCTAAGCGAAGAAGTCAGGCATTTTCTTCTGCGACAGATGCTATGGAACACACTTATTTAGCCTTAACTCCTGGAGCTGAGCAAGAATTGAAGAAGGCATGTGAACAAGGACGTGCATATCGGATAATAATGGCTTCCGAGTTTGAGTTTGAAGTTTTGTCTTCAAGAACAAGAGTTGTAGACTTGCGGCAGAACACATGTACATGTAAGAGATGGCAACAGTCTGGTATTCCTTGTTCTCATGCTGCTTGTGCCATACTTTACAGGAAAGAATCCGTAAGAAGCTATGTCCATTTCGCGTTCTTCATGACTTCATACTTTGAGACATACAGAGAAGTACTTCATCCTGTTGTGGTTCCCCTAACATTGGATGACACTTTACCACCAGCTACTAGAAGACCTCCTGGACGTCCACGAAGTAAGAGAATTCGTACCGAAGGTGAATTGAAGGAGGTCCATCATTGTGCTAGATGCAAGGGAACAGGGCATAATACACGTACATGCAGGGCTGCAATCTGAAAAACATCTACCTTAAATCGATTACAAGTCTTAAACTGTTTTTGAAAACTTGATCCTATTGAAAATTGGGATTCTGTTGAAAACCTGTTATTTTATGTTCATTCGTCTCTGTTTCAAGCCTTGAGGGCATTTTGTGAATTTTATGAAAAGTTAGGGGTATTCTATCAATTTCTTCTATTGTTTAGAATTGTCATACGTTGAGCAAGGGCTTTTAGTCAAATATTACAAAAGTTCGGGGCATTTCTTGAATTTCATTAAAAGTTAAGGGTATTTTATGAAATGAAACAAAAGTTAAGGGCATTTTATGAAAACATAAGAAATACAAATACATGTATAGGTTTTTTAGGGGCATTTTATGAATTTTTAGAAAGTTAGGGGTAAAGTGTGAATTTCGCATAAGGTTAGGGGTATTTTATAGTTTTTCCCTAAAAAATATAATATACATGAAATATAACTTACATATAATGTTATTCTACTTGGATGACAATGCTTTATAGCAGTAACACAGATATGAAGTTTATGCTAGTAAGAAATAAGCAGATTTTATGGTATTTATTTCAATAAGACCATACAACCTATATAAGAGATCTCTATATATGTCATTTCTCACATTTTGAACCATTTTAAAGGCATATTTGGGGAAAAGTAGTGTTTCTTTCTATGAACTAAAGAAGCATATATGAAATGTTATGTGGTCTATTTATATATTGTCATGGCTAAACTTTACAACATCCACTTGAATTCATCAATAAACATCACTAGCTTAATCATTGTGGAGTTTTAGACCTATAATTATGGAGTTGACCCAACTTTTTATGCTCTAATGTGTTAATCCGGCTATTGTACATCATGTTTGAATTCCAAAAATTGCATGGTTACACCCTAGTTATACTATATGTAAGTTGATAAAAGTTATGTTCTATGTAGGTATAAAGAGAACACATCATTTATTGTCCACATGGCATTATGGATGGTTGTTATTGGAGCATTTTAACATATACTTTTGTCCAGAATTCTGTATAGTAGAACACTGTCGCCGCTACCGGGTCTGATCTTTCTTTCCTTCTTTTCACTATGTCTGCTCGTGCTTTCACTCCTGAAGAACTTCTTTGCCAAACGGCGGCTCGCTTGGAGCACCATCAACGTCGCGAGGCTACTCGTGATATCTATGGTACTGCTTATGACATTGAGGGAGGTCGTGTCCGCTCAAGAGCTTAGTCGGCACCACCTATTCCTCGGGTTCATTCTCGACCAGGGTCTCCCCCTGTGTGTCGGCATTGTTCTCAACCTCAGTCGCCCCATCATACACCTGTTCAGCCCATGCCTCATTATTTCCAAACTCCAGAAAGCACCTACATTTATATACCCTCAGGCCATACCCCTCTGCCTCCGCAACCTTCTTCTCCTCCTGCAGGGATGGGCTACCCTCAAGTTTCTTTTGGCCCTCCCCATGTTCATGAATTTCAGACTTCCCCATCTTTTCAGCATGCTCTTCCTGTCTACCAACTCACTGATCTCAAGCTTAATGAAGAGGGCTCCCATGGTCCTTCACCACAGGATGTTCCTTTCTCGGGACCTCCGGGTTTTTCTGTTCCAATACCACCTTGGTCTCAGCCCATGGCTGTTCCGTCCAACTATGTTCCTGCATATGCTCCACCTGTCTATGCGCCAGTTCAGTCTTCATCTTCTACTCACAATTTGAAACTGACTTATCCTATTTTTGGCAACACCAAAGGCAAACCTCTGGATCAAAGTGCTCAAGCTCACATGGAGGAATTTGAGGCCTTGGCCATTCTCAATGGTCAAGCTCAACCTCAACTCAAGTTTCACATCTTTTCTACCACACTGCGAGGCGCCCCTCATCAATGGCTCATGGCCAACAAAAGTCATTGGAAGCAGAATTGGCAAGAGATGGCATTCCTCTCTCATTATGGTACCACGGATGATGATCAACTCCTGCTCAAGCAACTCAATGATCTTCAGCAGCAACCCACGGAGTCTGCGCGTGATTTTGCAGACCGTCTTCACATCCTTGTTAGCAAGCTCTAGGAGTACCCCACGCAAAGCCAGATTCTTGTCTGGTTTCTGCCGGGCCTTCCTCCTGCCATTCATCTCATGACGGAGTACCTGCGTCCCAAGTCTTTGGAGCAGGCGATTGAATTGGTCAATCACTCGGTCAACGTCTCCTCGCGAGGTGTTGCCCTCACGGAACTACCTTTCATGCCTCCCGTCATGGTTCTCCAGAATGCAGTTCAGCCTCAACAATCCAATCCTCAACGCTCTCAGATCTGGTGTCATATCTGTAAATATCAAGGACATCTGGCCAATGAATGCAACTCCACCAATGGAAATTGCAAACGATGCAACATGTGCAATCATGCCACGGAGGAGTGCACTCGCTCTCATCCCACACCCTTCTGGCAGAAAATAGTTTTCCAGGTGCAGACCACGCCTCAGCAGCAACAATCATATCAGCTTCAGCAGTTTCAAGCTCAACCACCTCAACAGTATCAACAATCTCAGCAACCTCAGCAGTCACGGGGACAAGGCCCCCGTCCACCTTTTGATCCTTCCAAGGCTCAGTGTTATCATTGTCAGGAATGGGGTCATACCACCACGGCGTGCCCTCAACTTCCTCAAGTACAAGTCCAACTTCCGGGCACAAATCAAACTGCTTCTGTTCGACTCACGGCTTATCAACTCTGGGTTGCCAATGGCAAACAAGGCCCACGTCCTGTTTTGAGAAAGCCCCCACGGACACCTCAACAACAGCGACCTCAGCAGGCAGCATCCTCCTCCACTTCCATGAATCAACAAGCTCAAGAAGAAATCTATCAGGCGCTAAACCCTCCGGTGCAGCAGTCCAATTGGGACCAGCTTTTGCAGTCGACACGGTTCCTCATAAAGATAAAAAAAAGGTCCATTTTGCGCCCGACTTGGATACACTCATGCCTCATGTCATGTCCAAGGTGAGACAGAGTATTCTCAAACTTATGCAGGCTGCGGAAGGCCGCACGCTTGCAAATGTTCATGCAACAACCCGAGCTCAGCAGCGTCAGGAGGCAACTTCGTCATCTAAAAGCCCACGCTCTCAGCCGTATCCTAATATTGCTGCAGAGGTGGAGCTTCTCAAAGAAGTTTCTGCTTCTTTACCTCAGACTCCTGCTCCTTTGGATCCTCCTGATCCATTTTCTCATGTTCCTTTGGAACTTCAAGAAGAGCTTGCAAAAATCAAGATCCCCTTGAGTCTTGCCACCATTTTGAAACTCTGTCCTGCTCTCAAAGACCAGTTGCCCCTTCCCACTGTTCTGGTCGGAGCCATGGCTATATCAACACCCATGGTGCATGCCACGATGGGCAATCAGCACATCAATCATGCTCAAATTGATGGAGGCAGTGTTGTCAATCTTATTACTAATAAGCTCCGGAAGCAATTGGGCATCAAACAACTTTACCGTGCCTCCTATGACATCAAGTTGGCCAATGGCCATATTAGAGACCTCAGGGCGTCACACCCCTTCTTCACATTAGCGTTGGTGATCTCAAGTTCCCCTTGGAATTTGGTGTTTGGAAAGCTGGCGAAGATCCAGGTGACTATGAAATGCTTGTCGGCAGACCTTTTCTTCGTCAAGCTAAAAGTATTCATTACTGGGCCACGGACCAACTTGTCATTACTGATGGTCATCTCAATGCCACTATGGATTTGGAAACTGGCAAGTTAATCTCTGTTGAAAATGCTGAACCTTCAATCTCGGATAGTGATTCAGAAGAAGCACAAAACATCTATCATGTTCAGGCTCCACCCACGAGCCTGCCTCTCTCATCCTACCCGGAGTATGCAGATCCCTGGGGAGAGATGACTCTTGATCAGGACCAGGTTGTCGCAGCTCTGCTTGACCCTTACATGGCTCCTTGTAATAGAATTCAACGTCTTGACCATTTTTGTTAGTCCTGTGCCTCCTGGTACAGGACTATTCATGCATACGTCAGACCAGGTCAAGCTCAAAGATCCTCGATCAACCACGGGTCGGGACATCCAAGCCTCCTCAAGCAGAAGACTAAGCGGCAAGCCACGCTTGATCAAAGCCTTTGGCTGTCAACAAGAGGCCCGCCGGACAAGTGACGACCCGTCACCAGCCTTGCGTTAAGCGTCAGCGTGATTCTAGGCACTTCAAGAGGCACCGCCAACATTCCTGCAAATCGGGCCTCCTTCCGAGTCGGCACCCCAGATCAGGTCGAGTGTCTATATTGGGCCCAAGGCCATTGTACTATATATATGAGTAGAGTTAGCTCATAAGTTTTTAGATGAGTTTTGAGTCTTGTCTCTTTTCGTTTTCTCTCTATTGCGAGAGCTCATGTATTTTCATCATTGATATCAAGGAAGCTTATCATCTTTCTCTCATTTGTTCTCTCCTCTTTTTTCTTTTCTTTTCAAAATCCCGCGTGACATAGTCCCCGGACTCTCCTGTTAGATCCAAGGGTCCTCATAGAGGGTTGTCTTCCGAGTTCCCGAACCCGCACCCAAAACACGTGCCGCCGGCTTCCGGATTTTTCGCCTACTTTTCTACTCGCCATGTCATTAAAGTAATTTCACGCGGGAAGAACTCCTTTCTCGACGCGGCATCTCGCTTGGAGCGCCATCGTCGAGAAATCGTTCGCGACATGTATGGATCTTGCTTATGACATAGAGGAGGCCATCTTCGGTCTAGGGCTCGATCCGCCACCACCCACCCCTCGTGTCAGTCCTCGTCCCCAGTTCCCGCCCCAAGCGTGCAAACATTGCTCACAACCTCAGTCCCCTCACCACTATCAGGAGCCTTATCCGGCTCAACCTTCTCAACCGTACTTTCACACCCCTGAAAATGCCTACATCCATCATTCTTCAGGCCATACGCCTCTTCCTTCGCAACCATCATCTCCCCCGGGTGGGCACGGCTATCCACATGTCTCCTTTGCGCCTACCCAGGAATATCCTTTCCCTACGTTTCCCACTGCTCTTCCTGTTTACAACCTTACAGATCTCAAAACCAATGCTCCGGCTACTTCAGTTTCTCAACCGCAGTCACCCCTTCATCAGGGTCCGTCAGGCACAATGCCCCATCCACCTCAACCTCAATATCCTCACTATACTGTTCCTGTACAGCCCAGCACTTTCACATCTACCTTTCAGACTCTGAAACTGACTTATCCCACCTTTGGCAACACGAAAGGCAAACCGTTAGACCAAAGTGCTCAGGCCCACATGGAAGAATTTGAGGCTCTAGCTGTCCTAAATGGTCACGCGCAACCTCAACTGAAATTCCATATCTTTTCCACCACACTGCGAGGCTCTCCTCATCAATGGCTCATGTCCAACAAAAGCCATTGGAAACAAGACTGGTCCGAAATGCGACCGCTTTTTCTCTCTCATTACGGGACCACGGATGATGATCAACTTCATCTCAAGCAACTCAATGAACTTCAACAAGAGCCCACGGAGTCTGCCCGGGATTTTGCGGATCGACTTCACATTCTGCTAAGTAAGCTCAAGGAGTACCCTACACAGAGCCAGATTTTGGTCTGGTTTCTCCAAGGACTTCCTCCTGCTATTCGACTCATGGTCAATACCTGGGTCCAAAACTTTGGAGCAAGCTATCGATCTTGTCAATCATTCACAATGTTTCCTCCCGGTGGGCTCTTCAAGAGCTCCCATTCATTCCACCCGTCATGGTTCCACAAACGGCTTGTTCAAATTCAACACGCTAATCCACAGCGCAGTCAAATCTGGTGCCATATTTGCAAATATCAAGGCCATTTGGCCAATGAGTGCAACTCCACCAATGGCCCGCCTCATTGCAAGCGATGCAACATGTGCAATCATGCCACGGAAGAGTGCACTCGCACTCATCCCACACCGCTCAACAACAAAATGGTTTATCAAGTGCAAACCACACCTCAGCCACAATCGCGACTATCGGCAGCCACCTCTTCGTGCAGCCCAAGCAACTCTATCAACGAAATGAGGACCAACCACGGGGGGATCCAACCAACGTCCTCCTTTTGATCCTTCTAAAGCTCGGTTTATCACCGCCAAGAATGGGGTCATACCACCACGGCGTGTCCTCAACTTCCACAAGTTCAGTGCGGCTTCACGGGTACAAATCGGACCACATCGGGTCCGCCTCGGCTTACCAACTACGGCTAGCTAATGGCAAACAAGGCCCGCGACCAGTTCTTAAGAAGCCACCAAGAGCCTCGGCAGATCAACGCTATCAACCAGCTCCAAAGAAATCAACCTCACCGGATCAACAAGCCCAAGAGGAAATTTTTCGTGCACTTAATCCTCCAAAAATCCGGCCCCAATTGGGTTGGTTTAGTTTCACGCCGGACCAAGGCATCACGCCCCTTGACTATCATTCGTAGGGCACGCACCGCTTTTGTAGCTGACACTATTCCTCATGGGGAAGAAAAAAAGGTTCATTTTGCACCTGACTTGGAAAAGCTCATGCCACATGTCATGCCCAAAGTTCGCCAAAGCATTTTGAACCTCATGCAAGGCTGCAAGGCCGCACATTGGCAAATGTTCATGCCACCACTAGAGCTCAACAAAGACAAGATACACCTTCAACATCTCAACCTCCACGCCTCGGACATATCCCAATATTGCAGCCGAGGTTGACTTACTCAAGAAGTTCTTTGCTTCCACGCCACGCACTCCCGCACTGGAAACCAAAGCAGATCCTTTTTCTCATGTACCTCTCGAACTCCAAGAGGAGCTTGCCAAGATCAAAATTCCTTTAAGCTTGGCAACCATTTTAAAACTCCTCGTCACCGCTCTCAAGGACCGGTTACCACTCCCCACTGCTTTAGTTGGGGCTGTGGCTACCTCTACACCCACGGTCCATGCCATGCGGGGACATCGCTAAGTCAACCATGTTCAAATCGATGGAGGTAGTGCGCCAATCTCATCACGGATAAACTCCGCAAACAAATGGGCATCACACAACTCTTTCGTGGCCCCATATGACATCAAATTGGCTAATGGCCACATCACGCGAGACCTCAAGGCGTCACCCTATTTCTTCACATCAACATAGGTGATCTCCGCTTTCCATGGAATTTGGAGTGTGGAAAGTCGGGCGAAGATCCGTGACTATGAAATGCTGTAGGCGTAACCTTTCTCCGCCCGGCAAAGAGTATCCATTATTGGGGCCCGCGGACCCGCTTAGTCATCACCGATGGTCATCTAAATGCCACCATGGACTTGCAAACGAGCGGGATCATTTACGCGACAATCACGGAACCTTCTCTCTCGACAATCGATTCAACGACGGCTCGAATATTTATCAAGTTCAGGCTCCACTGCGGAAGTGCCTCTGTCATCCTACCCAATATCTTGATCCTTGGGGAGAAATGACTCTTGATCAGGACCGGCCGTGGCTGCCTTGCTTGACCCCTACCGGCTCCTTGCAATCGCATCCAACGCGTTGATCACTTTTGAGATCTTGACACTCCCGCAGAACTCCTGTTGATGTACACGCCGCCATGAAGCAACCATTGCTAGATGAAACCGAAAGCAACCGCTTTTTCACCACGCAAAGTGCCACGATCCGTTATGCTCCAACCTCCTGCACATTGTCCGGATACTGAAGTCATACCCCATATTCGGACTCGGCGGGAGATTGTGGACGTTGGCAACAATCAACTCCGTCGCAAGATATGCTGCAAACCTTCCGCCCTTATCGTATCGTGGGGCCGTCCGCAGCTCACAAAATTCAAACACATTTTTCGCACTGGAGTTACAAAGATCTTGGGGCATCAACAAAAGCTTGGGGAACTTACCATTCCTACCAAATCTGATGCACGACCCGGTGTAGCAACGACAGCGATCGCTCAACCCTAATTACCGTGATCGCGTCAGGCGAAATTGACAAACTCCTTTGCTGCGGTGTTTGATCTATGAGGTCAAACATTCCGAATGGGTGAGCCCCATTGTCATTGCCCTTAAGCACAATGGTAAGATCCGGCGTCTGTATTGGACTATCTAAACTCAATCAGCCGCGGAGCGTGATCATTTTCCACTTCCTTCACGGACCAAGTTCGAAGAAGTGGCCGGACATGAGATGTACTCCTTTATGGATGGTTTTTCCGCTACAATCGATCTCCATCAAAGAGTCTGATCAACTCATTCGACCACTTTCACCACCCCGGTAGGTGCACTTTTGCCTACAAGGTGGTTCCTTTTGGATTATCCAACTCTCCTTCAACATTTCAACGATCATGCTCTCGGTTTTCATGATTTCATGAAGGAAAATCCCTTCTTGCAAATTTTTCAAGATGACTTCTCGCCTCTGAGTTCCATGGCTGACCATTTGGATAAATTGGAACTTCGTCTTCCGAAATGTGATGAGTCCGGCATTAGTCTCAATCCCGAAATGCACCTTTTCGCCACCTCCGGTGTTCTCATTAGGCCATGTTGTCGCCGAAAGCGAAATCACCACCGATCCTCGCCAAAATCGGCCAGTGTGCTCAAGGCTCAAGCACCAGCCAATATCAAAGAGACACGCTCTTTCCTGGGAAAGGTCAATTATTACTCCACCTTCATACCTGGATTGGCAGCCATTGCAGATCCCATTCATAAACTCACGGGTGACGAATCCACCTGGGCTTGGAATTCCCAGGCGGAAGCTGCTTTCCAACAGCTGAAGCTGTTGCTTACTCAGGCACCGGTTCTTGTTCCTCCTCAATGGGACAAGCCCTTTCATGTTCATGTCGATGTCTCGGCGTTTGCTATTGGAGCTGTTCTTTCTCAAGAATATGATGCGCACACTGATAAACCAAATCGCTACGCCAAAAACTCAATTCTGCATTGAACGCAACTATTCTGCCACGGAGCGTGAAGCTTTGGGTCTCATTTTTCAGGTCCAACGCCTCCGTCATTACCTTTTTGGGCAGTCAAATCAAGTTCTTTGTGGACCATCAAGCACTCCTCTATTTGATCAACAAGTCCACGCCCACGGGCCGCATTGCTCGTTGGGTCCTTCTTCTCCAAGAATTTGCTCCTTTTGAAATCGTTCATAAGGGGTGGCAAATCTCATGTTGTTCCGATTATCTTTTCACGCATCCACGGATGATCCCATAAATGGGGTCTCGAGGCCTTCCACGATGCTCAACTCTTTTTAGTCACGCAACACCACATTGGTTCCATGATTTTCGTAAGTACCTCCTCCGCGTGCTCTTCCACCGTAAGATGAGGCAGCTCTCTCCGCCAGCGACAATCCCGCCGCCATCAATTTCTCAGGAGAGGTCCGTGACTACACCATGGTTGCCGGACATCTCTACAAAAAGGGTAAGGACACCATCCTTCGGCGCGCTGTGTTCTACCTCATGAAGTTCCGGACATTGTTAGAAAGCTCATCAAGGGCTTCGGTGGTGGTCATTTTCATGGTGACACCACGCACGCAAAAATCCTTCTCGCTGGGTATTATTGGCCCACGCTCTTCAAAGATGCTCACGCCACGCCAAGCCGCGTGTGGCGGCTTGCCAGCCGGGTGGGGCGCCCCCACGGCCCGCGGACGGCTCTTCCCTTGGCGCCCGCCGCCACGCCACTTCCCTTCAAAGAAATGGGGAATGGACTTTGTGGGACCTATAGATCCTCCTCGCGAGGCACACTTTCGTGCCCGATACATTCGGTTCACCGGCTTCTACGCCACCAAATGGCGAAGCCCATGCACTTCCATTTCAACAACTGCTGCAAGCACAGCTAGAGTCCTCTATCAGCAAATCATCACGCTGATTCGCTGCCTCCTGGAGCTGGTCGCGGACCGTGGTGTTCATTTCATCAATCATACTATCAAAGAGCCGACGGATTATCTCCCCCTCGATACATCATCACAAGAGCACACCTTACTATCCTCAAGGCAATGGGTTGGCAGAAAGCACCAACAAAAC
Organism: Isoetes taiwanensis; assembly: GCA_021234155.1. Taxonomy (NCBI): domain Eukaryota; kingdom Viridiplantae; phylum Streptophyta; class Lycopodiopsida; order Isoetales; family Isoetaceae; genus Isoetes; species Isoetes taiwanensis. The sequence goes on along the minus strand of JAJEKV010000009.1, from coordinate 16,469,972 downwards.
TCGGTCACCATTCTCAAGAAAAATTTGTGACGCTTCCCGCACCGATTGGCGGACAAAACTTCCTATGTTCTTTGGGCCTACAATACTTGTTTCAAGATTGCTACGGGTCACACTCCTTTTAAATTGGTCTATGGTCGAAGCTCTCATGCCGTTTGAATACATCCTTCCAACACTCCGTTTTCAATCTGGCTCTTGCTCATAATCCACCACGCTCTCAAAGAACGGGTCTATCAATTAGAACAAATTGGATGAACTTAGAAGGGATGCTTATATTCGTGTTCTTCATGGACAACGATTTGCAAAAATCTTTACATGACAAACGTTTGAAGACAAAAACATTCAAAGAAGGAGATTTGGTTCTTCTTTATGATTCCGTGTAAAAAATTTTTCCTGTAAACTCAAGTTTAAGTTGGCTTGGCCCTTATCAAATTGTTCAAGTGGTTAGACCAAGCGTTTTCCAACTAGCCGAGTTAGATGGCACTCCATTACCTACATTGGTTAATGGTTTTAGCCTCAAAGCATTTCATCACAATGTAAGGTGAACATCAACACACGAGACAGTTCAAGACGCAAAACACCACGTAAAGTGACTAGAAAGGCGGTAGATTATATTATAGTGGAGATTTTTTTTACAAAATGTGGGCGCAGCCCCGCTATTTCGCTATGGGCACGCCCTATATACAAAACGGGCTCAGAGCCCTATCTACTAAGTCCTAAGAGGAAAAACCCTCTACTCGGGGGTTGGGAGCGGAGGTGATCTTGAGGAGGGAGATGGTAGAGGTTACCCGGCCCGATCCCAAAAAAGGTGCGTAACCACCTCCATCCGTTGGTCTTCGGTCGGGATGTTCAGCCATCCCGGCACACCAGCCGTCCATCCAATGCCCGCGGTTGTGGCAGCGCCGAGATCCGAACAATTCATCTTACAAGTGATCCACTCGGCCAGGTTAGTGGGCATGGTGCAATCTTCGTTCAAGCCCGGCGGCACCATCCGGGCGCCATCGGATGCCTTCCGTTTCTCTCGGTTAGTCTTATATAGCCAACTGAGGACCTCCTTGTCGGCGTGGACCAATCACACAAATCGCCAACGTGTTTGCAATGCAAAGGCTGTTTCTAAAAGGAGAATCTGTTCTCCGCCGCATATCTAGCCATGGTACCTTGACACATTCCTTTTAATGATATCCCACTTCGAAGTTGCCAGCATTGAATGCCATTCTTTCTTTCCACGCCCGTCGAACATTAATGGGTGTCCTTTGCCATCTGTCACATCCGATCTTTTCTTTCACGTCTCATCCTCACCGTTCATTGCTTCTCCCTTACGTTTTGGGACTTAGCCAAATTTTGCCTCTCAATCCCCTTCTTCGCATCCTTTGACACTGGCACCATCAACGGTTCCAGTTTCGACTCTTCATACCTCTTAAGCCTCCAGTTGTAAGCCCTAAAACAAACCTTTTCGTTCCTCTGCCTTCGTCCTCCTCCGTGGCTCGACTTTCGTCTTCCGCCTTTGGCATCTCTCTTAGATTACGCAAAATCATTCCCATGGCTGCCCCAAAAATTTCTACACTTCAAGCTACCGCTCCCAAGGATCCGCCCCTTTTTTGCATCTCAGATCTTTCTTGGCCCCACTTTCCGTGAAGCCCTTTGTTGGCCCCAATAAAGCGAAGAGCTGAACGACACCAGCTTTTGACGAATTCTCTCAAATGGAACTTCCGCTCCAAATCGACCCGATTGCAGCAGTTCATCGCCAATATCGTTAACAGCCCGCAAGGTTACACCACGTAGTCGATGGCACCACTATTTCATTGACTCAACATTTGATTTCAGGGTATTTCATATTCCCTTGCACACTCCTTGTGTATCATGGTCTGCTATACGGGATATTGATGTCACGCGAGTTTGGTGCACACACGCTTATCATGCCAATGTCCATCGCCCCGACCAATATCGACAAGCCTCCCGCGAGACCTTTGTTAAATTTACGTGGCGCAAATTCCTTGGGTATTCTATCAAGAACACCCATATCAATAAAACTTTCTATAACCTGGTCCTTCTTTGCTACACACTCCAAACACCACATAGATTGGCCCCAAATGATGTTCTATCGTCTTCTCCAAGAAATGGACCGCCGGGTACCACTTCTATTTCTGAAGTTTCGTGGGAGGGCACTTTCAAGCCCTCATCCGCCATTACTTCCTCCCACACCACAGGCAACAGCCAGCTCCACCACCACAACACCCTCGCCGGTTGTTGTATCGAGATCGGCCAGGATGCTCAGGCTGCCGCTCTTAAGTTACAAGAATCCCCTGGCGCTCTTATGAGCGGGTTCAACGGGCACTTTCGAGGCCTCGATGCGGTACACCAAGACCTTCAAGCTGCAAGCGCCCCAAGTTGCAACTTTGGAGGCCAAACTTCAAGACAAGCATGAAGCTCTCTTACGGCTCATGCAGATCTCAAAAGTACACAAGCTCAAGTCAGCCAACTTCATAGACGATCAGCGGGGCTCAAATCCCAAATGTAATTCAGACTTTATTGGAGCACAACAAGTCCAAAGCAGCTCTCACGAAAACCAGGGCGAAGATATTGCTAAACTCAATGCCTTGTACTTTCGAACGTGTGAAAATTTCAGCACTCAAGTTCAAAATCTTTTCAGCCCGGACGCTCAAGTCGCCTCCTTGACGGCTCAGCTTTCTACACGTACCTCTCGGCTCACCTCTCTTCAAGATCGCTACGGAGGTGCGTAAAACGAAGATACTCGATGACGCTGAGATTGCCGTGGTTTCGTCTCAATACACCGGGAAATCTTCCTCCCGGTCAACCCTTCGAAACGGGTCCGTGACCAGTCATACCGCTACTCGAAAAGGACAATCGGATCCGTGATCTTGAACAACAAATGCAAAGCTATTATTCTGCACATGAGGCTCAAGCAAAACTTGACGCCTTGGTGCCATTCTTCACAGAATGCCAGTTGACTTCTCAGCTCCCTCCTGCTATCATGATTACGTGGTTGCTCGACGCCACCTCTTTCTTTCAAAGTGGCACGCGGCCGATGGCCCCGTGGATATCCCATCGGTGCTGATTTTCTTGGATTTGGCCGTAACTCTCCATTGAAGACAAAGGTTTATCTTTGTGCCCTTGTCGCCTCTTTGATCTCATACAATCGCGGCGGATCCGGACTTTATTACATTCGAGTGGTTCAGCCCATGGCTTACATATTTCATGATTTCTATCCGGGTGATACACGGAAAACTTTGGAAATGGGCCACGCCCAGCTTTTCGGGTGACCCAACCGTGCAATGGGTGCCGGGATAACAATCCATATCTTGCGGATCCCGCCGGACCCAAACTCTTCATCGAGTACATGCCCGAGCTTGCCAATCATTTATCTCTCTGGCAAGCGGAAGCGCTGCAACAAATTAGGAAGTATCTAGGACATCCCGAAGATCTTCCCTATGCCCAAGTCTATATGCAGCACCTCGCTGGTTACAATCAGCTACAAGCTCTGTTGGATAGCAAGACGGTCCCCACGGGATGGGATAGCCCTCCTGTCAACTCTCAGCTCTCCGCTTCTCTTTGGGATCGTTGGTGTCGTGCACTTGATCCAGATCTTGTCGGTCAATTCAGGGAGATCGCCAAGAACCCACGCCCACGGGCATGGTTCCTTCTCCCTATGCTTCCCTGGGTGTACCTCCACGCCCCAGGTTCCTGACTTCTGATTGGCGCCTTCCTTTTTGGACCAAGGTCATGGATGGTCATGCGGCTGACACCACCTCGGGATCTCGGCGGGATCTCGTTGGGATCCACGTTTTGTTCGCCGCTCACATTGGGAAGAAGGTGCTACTCGGACAACACCACCAATTGGATCTACATTGCTAATGGCGTGGTTGGCAACAGCCGCGGATGCGCTTCAAGGTCTCAACACCTTCTTGCGGAACGCCTCCACCTCGCTGATCCTTCATCCATCTTCAAGCGAGGATTTTGCGCTGCCCTCAAATGCATTTTGCTAAGCTCCTTAAATCGGCAAATGTCCCCATTTTTCATTGCAATCCAAATGCCAGCGTCGGTGCCTTTGGCCTTCAGACTGTCTCCTCATGGAATGTCGGTACATTTCTTGAGACGCCCATGCTTTTGCTTGAAGACATGGTACGCTCGTTTTCTTATTGATGCTGATCCCTCGCCCTTGGCCAAAACACACCTCAAGCTCTTCAATCACGCCAAGATCTCATCAGCCCGGCACCATAATGGTGCCCGATCCTCACTCCCCGTGAGGATCACTTTCAGACCGATGGCTTCCCGCCCTCCAAACGCTTCCTCCTTTTTCTTCACTCAGTGTCGCTTTTGGTGGGGGTGTTAGTCCCATGCCTCCCCGGGTACAGGGACTATTCATGCATACGCCGGACGAGGTCAAGCTCAAAGATCCTCGATTCAACCCGCGGGTCAGACATCCAAGCCTCCGCAGAAGACTAAGCAGAGCCCACGCAATCAAAGCCTTTGGTCAAACAAGAGGCGCCGCCGGACAAGTGATGGCCCGTCACCGCCAGCGTTAAGCGTCGTGGATTCTAGGCACTTCAAAGAGGCACCGCCAACATTCCCTGAATCGGGGCCTCCTTCCGTGAGCTCCAAGACCGATCGATCGAGTGTCTATATTGCGGCCCAAGGCCATTGTACTATATATATGAGTAGAGTTAGCTCATAAGTTTTTAGATGAGTTTTGAGTCTTGTCTCTTTTCAGTTTTCTCTCTATTGCGAGAGCTCATGTATTTTCATCATTGATATCAAGGAAGCTTATCATCTTTCTCTCATTTGTTCTGTTCTCCTCTTTTTCTTCTCTTTCAGCAAATCCCGCGTGACATAGTCCCCCGGACTCTCCTGTTAGATCCAAGGGTCCTCACAGAGGGATGTCTTCCAGGAGTTCCCGAACCCAGACCCAAAACAATTTTTCTGACACTGACCTTCCTTCCGGGACTGTGGATGTTCATGTTGTCGTGAAGCAACCTCTGCTAGATGACACTCAGCAGCCTCTTTTCTTCACCACACAAAATGCTGCTCCTCCCGTCACGCTCCAACCTCCTGCTCATATCGTTCAAGACACGGAGGTTGTCCCACATATTCAAACCCCTGATGTGGAAATCGTGGACATTGGTAACAATCACCCCGTCCGTCTAGCTGCAAATCTTCCATCAGCTTACAAAACACGCGCTGTCACATTGTATTCAAACATATTTTTGCATGGAGCTATAAAGACCTTCAAGGTAGCAAAAAAGAATTGGGAGAACTCACCATTCCTACCAACCCTGACGCACGCCCAATCTGGTAACGACATTACCGGCTCAACCCCAATTATCGTGACCGTGTCAAGGCCAAAATTGACAAGCTTTTAGCCGTTGGCCTGATTTATGAGGTCAAACATTCAGCGTGGGTGAGCCCCATCGTCATTGCTCTCAAGCACAACGGTAAGATCCGCGTTTGTGTGGACTATCGCAAACTCAATCAGGCCACGGAGCGTGATCACTTCCCCCTTCCCTTCACAGACCAGGTTCTGGAAGAGGTTGCTGGTCATGAGATGTACTCTTTCATGGATGGCTTTTCAGGGTACAATCAAATTTCTATAAAGGAAGAAGATCAACTCAAAACCACTTTTACTACCCCGTGGGGCACTTTTGCCTACAAGGTGGTTCCTTTTGGTTTATCAAACTCTCCGTCCACGTTTCAGCGCATCATGCTCTCTGTCTTCCATGACTATATGAAGGATAAACCCTTTCTCCAGATTTTTCAAGATGACTTTTCAGCCTACAGCTCCATGGATGATCACCTGAAGAAGTTAGAGCTGGTCTTTCAAAAATGTGATGAATCTGGCATCAGTCTCAATCCTAAGAAATGCACCTTTTGCGTCACCTCTGGTATTCTTTTGGGTCATGTGGTTAGTAAAGAAGGAATCACCACGGATCCTGCTAAAATCAGTTGTGTGCTGAAGGCTCAAGCACCATCTAATATTAAAGAGACACGTTCCTTCCTGGGTAAGGTCGATTACTATTCCACCTTCATTCCTGGACTTGCGGCCATTGCTGATCCCATTCATAAACTCACGGGTGATGAATCCACTTGGGCTTGGAATCCCCAGGCGGAAGCTGCCTTCCAGAAGTTGAAGATGTTGCTTACTCAGGCCCCGGTACTTGTTCCTCCTCAATGGAACAAGCCTTTTCATGTTCATGCTGACGTCTCAACTTTTGCCATTGGTGCTGTTCTCTCTCAGGCCTATGACGAGCACACGGATAAACCTATCCGCTATGCCAGCAGAAAACTCAATCCTGCTGAGTGCAACTACTCTGCCATGGAGCGGGAAGCCTTGGGCTTAGTTTTCTGTGTCCAACGTTTCCGTCATTATTTGTCGGGAAGCAAGATAAAGTTCTTCGTTGATCATTAGGCTCTTCTTTATTTGATCAACAAGGCTACACCCACGGGTCGCATTGCTCGTTGGGTCCTCCTTCTGCAAGAATTCGCTCCCTTCGAAATTGTTCATAAGGCAGGCAAATCTCATGTTGTGCCAGATTATCTCTCACGTATCCACACAGATGATCCTCCATGGGTGTTTCTGATGCCTTTCCAGACGTCCAACTGTTCTTAGTCACGGCCACGCCCCATTGGTTTCACAACTTTCAGCAGTATCTCCTCACTGGAGCTCTTCCATCAGAAGATCCCACACTCTCTCCAGAAAAGCTTCACTCATGCCGCCGTCAGTTTCTCCATGAGGTCCGTGACTACACCATGGTTGCGGGCCATCTGTACAAACGCGGCAAAGACATGGTCCTCCGTCACTGTGTTCTCCCTCATGAGGTGCCCGATATCGTTCGACAAGTCCATGAAGGGCTTGGTGGGGGTCATTTCAGTGGTGACACCACGGCACGCAAAATTCTTCTGGCAGACTACTTCTGGCCCACGCTCTTCAAGGATGCCCATGCTCACGCCCGCACGTGTGATGTCTGTCAGCGTGTGGGTCGGCCCACGGCCCGTGACGCTCCCCCTTTGACGCCGGTCGCCACGCCACTTCCCTTCAGCAAATGGGGAATGGACTTTGTGGGGCCCATGGATCCACCTGCGCGGCACACCCGTGCCCGCTACATTTTGGTCATCACTGATTATGCACAAAATGGACGGAGGCCTGTGCACTTCCGGACAACACCACAGCCAGTACGGCCAAGGTTCTCTACACGCACATCATCACGCGTTTTAGTTGTCCCACAGAATTTGTCAATGATCGTGGCGTTCATTTTGTCAATCACACCATCAAGGAGCTGACGGATTACTTGCACATACATCACAGAAAAAGCGCACCTTACTATCCTCAAGGGAATGGTTTGGCTGAAAGCACCAACAAAACTCTTATCACTATTCTGAAGAAAATCTGTGATGCCTCTCGCACGGATTGGCAAGAAAAATTACCTACTGTTCTTTGTTGGGCTTACAATACAAGTTTCAAAAATTGCTACTAGCCACACTCCTTTCAATTAATTTATGGTCAAGAAGCTCTGATGCCCTTTGAATATGTCCTTCCGACTCTTCGTTTTCAAATGGTTACAACACATAATCCACCTGCAGCGCTTAAGGAACGAGTTTATCAACTTGAACAGTTGGATGAATTTAGGAGAGATGCTTATATTCGTATTCTTCATGGCCAACAGTTGTGGAAAACATGGCATGACAAACATCTTAAGGCCAAAACATTTAAAGAAGGTGATTTGGTTCTGCTGTATGACTCTCGATACAAAAATTTTCCGGGAAAGTTGAAATTTAGGTGGCTGGGTCCATATCAAATTCTTCAGGTGGTGCAACCCAGTGTTTTCAAACTGGCAGAGTTAGATGGCACTCCATTATCTACACTGGTTAATGGTTTTCGCCTCAAACAATTTCATACAGATGATACCACAGTTTATTCAGAAGATCAACAACAAAATTCAGACTCAGAACAAAGTGACTAGAAGCATATTTATATTATATTTGTCGCAAAAAACAAAAGGTGGGCATTGCCCATATACATCCGCTATGGGCTGAGCCCTATTTACAAAATCCTAAGTTATAAGGTGCCCCTACTCTGGTTCGGAGCAGAGGTTATACGGAGGACATGGTAGAGACAGCGCTCAGGATCCCAGCAGAGATGGATCACCACCTCCATGTTTCAAAAAATGATGTGTTACCATATGTGCTACAAGGGCTAGGACTTTTCTTATGGTGTCCAGTATATGTATGGAAAAGGGTATATGGATTGCTAGTTGGGAATGGGAGTACATCTACAGATAAGGGGCCAAAAACTAAAATTCATATGTACGTATGGTTGGGGGGTTTCGCTCGCAAAAAGCCGTATATAGGGGGGTTTCGGTCGACCCCTTGCATGCACATGCCATATGCTCTATATAAAGGGGTGAAGCCCCTGGGAATTTATGCTAGAAATATCGAAGAAGGCAGTTCTGGACTGGTGCAGATACTGCCAAATTCTCCAATGTTTGAGCAATCACCACAAGGTATAGGTGACTCCATTGGTCTTGAAATTCTCAGAGATCATTAAGAAATAAGTGGACTCAAATGACGGTGGTATATTATAAAATTGAAATTTCTTTCGTGAGTTATGTGGGTTTAAGTGGCAGAGGTCATGTGGGCCAGTTCTGGTCCATGGATCAGGAATGGTCCCAGGGACAGGTCTAGTGTTAACAGGAAAAGTACTTGGATGTACTTCCAATTACATTCAATGTGGCAGAAGGCAGAAAATGTGCTGAAAGTCGGTTGTGTTTTTATAATCTCGGTTTCTGCAGTTCCCAAGTACATGCTAGTACATTCAGAGCTTTACTGAACTCAAGATACTGTTTAAAGATAGGGTAATACATCAAAGTATTTACATGTACTTCCCTTCATAAGAAAAGTATTGAATACGTACATCTGTAACATAGTGACACTGTATGCGACCTGGTGACATATTGAGTTTTGTATGTACATCTGGAATGCGTTTGAGTACATTTTCTACATATTTATACATATCATGTACATATTATGTACGATGATGTGTTCTAGTAGTTGAATGTGTATCAAATCATGGCCTGACTGCCATAAAACTAATGCAATGTCTGCAACATCTTTGAATTGTACTTATACATGCTGCTTTTTCCTTGTAGCGTGAATTATATGAGATGTTCAAAGATGAACATCCTGGAGTGAAGATTAGCGTCAGAATGTTCGAGCTGCTTAAGCCTACGTGTGTGAGAAGGTTGAAAGAGAGGAACACATGCTGTTGCATGAAGCATGAACAAGCTGAGCTATACAGAAAAGCATTTAGCGTCCTAAGGAGTAAATTTCATGCCAATTATACGTGTTCTTGCGGTGTTTGTGCAGCAGATGAGAACCATGGCGTCTGCCAAACTCCTTCTAAAACATTTCAAAATATTAGTGCTATGTGGAGAGCTACGGTCTGTGACAAGGAAGGTGAAGAGTAACATAGTTTGGACTGTGTCAAGGGAGAGTACCAGAGCTGTGGCACTGAAAGTGTTCAAATCTATCCTAAGGAGAAAGAGTCGCAGATTGAAAACATTGAATGGCAAGTTTACAAGTACGTGAACGAGCCTTTCAAAACTGGCACTTCAAGGAGGCTGGAGCTTGTTATTGAAAGCGGGAGTCCAGGTACATTGCTTGACAAGATGTTTCATCACCTTACAAAGTTCACTATTCACAACTTTTCAGCAAGTTGGCAGAGCAAACAATTCAAGAAATCGGTGCAAAATTTGAGGGATGATTCTATTTTGTCAGTAATGGACTTTGCAGAGAACTACACTTTGCAGCCACTCAGGGAGGTTCAGTCCAAGCATTAGAACAATGAACAGATAACTATTTTGGTGCACATAACCATGATGAAAGTCAATGGCGAGCTGAAAAAACTGTTCATTTGTATGTTTCCGATGTTATGAAGCATGATGCTTTCTTTGTTCAGGCTGCACTCAAGAAACACCATACTTTGATGATGCAAAAAGGTTTTGGCCACATCAAATACCATGTCATGTGGTCTCAGCAGGGTAGCCCTTAAGCTCGAAAAATCGCCAAAAGGCTATTTTTTTGGACATTTGCCTTATTTTTTACTACTGTTGAGTAGGATCAATTAGGAGTGGTGCCAATAAAATATCGCCACCTTGTCTACGAAATTTTATCCCTCCACTCATAAGTTAGCCTACGTCACTAAATGATGGATTATTGGATTCGCCCCCATGTGAATTTTATTCTTGGTAATTATTATAAAATCGGCCCTTAACTCCCCAAAAATCATGTAAAATTAATAGAATTCTATTCTTGGTGAGTTTTTTGAATTACCATTTTCAGGAAAAAAAAGGAGGGGGGGAGGGGACCATGCATGTTACATGGATCTCATGATCCAGCCTTTTCTCATGTTGATACTAATCAGCTTGGCCTTTCTCTTGTGAAGACACATATGCCAATGTTTGGTAACATGTATATTTATTATGTGAGCATTACGCTTACAACTGTATACGGACATAACAAATATATATTGTAGACCCAAATTTTACTTGAGAAAAAAGTATATATTCCATTGCTTGATGGATGAAAGATTCACCACGGTTGCTACAACTCAGATTAAAGCCCGAAACAAAATCGCCAACATAACTAATCGAAAAAAGATAAGATTCGCCTCACATTCTAAATTACACCTATGAAAATTTGGGCTTAAGGGCTACCCTGGTGGTCTGATGGGTGTGCTGCTCAGTTTAAGTGTCCTCGAGCATTTTATTTGAATGTGGCCCAGTATTATAACAGGTATAGAATTAGGATGCAGTGGAATTATTTTGGCTCAGACCATGGGAAAGAAGAACATGACGGGCAGGCTGCTTTGAAGAAAAGGTTCCTTGCAAACGAGAAAAGGAAAGAGAATGGTATTTCGATTTTGGGTGCCAACTCTGCTTGCAGTTTGCTCAGACAAAAGAAGTGCAAAATAGACAGAGTCATATGGGAGGTCATGGCAGAAGACATTAACAGGGACCCTCGTTCAGATTGTGAGACATTGCCTGGTACTCTAGCTATACATTGTGTATCTGCTATTAATCCAGCCGACGCAACACTTGTCATGCATAGATCCCTGTCGTGCTTTTGCAATGGTTGCTTGAATTTCAGATGGGGAGAATGTGAGAATCTCTAGCATTATGGTGCGTGGAAGCTGCACAAACTGGAGCCTAGTTTGGCCCAGATTGATGAACAAGAAGAGCTAGTTGGTTTTTATGCAGCTGATGAGCAAGAACTATCCGAAGTACTCCAAATTGGAGACATATTTCCATCTTTTGCTGCTCCAGGGAATCATGAAAATATTCCATACTTCGTCCTCCTATGCGTGAAGATGTATATTCTTCAGGAAGATGTGATTGATGACTATGGAAATAGAATGTTTGCTGGTGACAGGGTTATAGCTGGTCATTACTATCAAATGCTACAAGGCACAAACCACAAGTACAAGTTGTTGGATGACAAAATAATATTGGTACCAGCTGAATCTGTAATTGGAGCAAAGTTCACCATGCAGCAGGTTAAGCATAAGTTGAAGGGGGCACGTACAACATATATAATCACACCAGAGGTGCATGACATACGTATATCAAGCCTACCTGAGATTGTTGAGTGCATATGACTAAGTTCTGTACAAAGGAACTTTCATATTTGCCATCATCTTCTGTTAAGTTCAGAAAACTAGTCGATTGCTGCAAGTTCTTTCTTACTTATTTTTTAGTCTGAAGTACATTTTAATACTTCAATTTCAGTATCACACAACATCTTCTGTTTCCAAGCACAATGTAAATCAAAAAGTATAAAATGTTCATCAACTATTGCATCAAGAAGTTAAATTATTCTGTGAACTTGTTCTGTTATAAAGGATATCAATAGCTTTGTTCTGTGAATACCTTTTCTTTTGATTCATGAAACAAAGCAAAAAGTGCAACATGTAGATCGATGTATGGAGACAAAAACTCTTGTATTAGATATCATAACAAGATATACAACCTGATCACATGAGATATGAAGCCAATATATACAAATCTGTGGTTCATGTTTTAAATTAACATTAAATTACATTCAAAATCTGGTCACAGTCGATGTGAAGCCAGTATATACTTTTCTACTGTTTCTGTATGTTACTTTCTTGCAGCTTTTCCATAGCCTGGACATGCCATCTCTGTCCCTGTAGCCATCTGAAATCATTTGCCTCCATACAACCGTTGTTAGTACGTCGATTGGATTGCGTAAAGGGTTCTGCTTCACATACTGTTGTAGGTCTGGTGCTAACAACAGACCCTCTAGCCATGGTTTCAAAATTGTCAAGAGACCTGTATCTTCCACATCTTTTTCTTGCCATGAAGGTGGGCATTGTTTGGGGTCTGGGTTCGGGAACTCCTGCAAGACAGCCCTCTGTGAGGACCCGTGGATCTAACAGGAGAATCCGGGGGACTATGTCACGCGGGATTTGCAAGAAGAGAACAAGAAGAAGAAAACAGAACAGAAGAGAACAATGAGAGGAAAAGGATAAGCTTCCTTGATATCAATGACGAACATACATGAGCTCTCGCAATCGAGAGGAGACTGAAAATGAGACAAGACTCAAAACTCATCTAAAACTTATGTGCTAGCTCTACTCATATATATAGTACAATGGCCTTTGGCCCAATATAGACACTCTGACTGATCTCGGTGCCGACTCCTGGAAGGAGGCCTGATTTGCAGGAATGCTGGCGGTGCCTTTTGAAGTGCCTAGAATCACGCTGACGCTGACGCGGGCGGTGACGGGTCATCACTTGTCGTGGCGCCTCTTGGTAGCAGACCCAGGCTTTGACTGCGTGGTCTGCTGCTTGGTCTTCTGCTGGGCCTTGGACGACTGACCCGTGCCTGTCTGTGGATCCTTGGACTTGACTTGGTCCGTCGTATGCATGAATAGTCCTGTACCAGGAGGCACAGGACTAACAGGCATATGCAATTTTCGGAGGGATTGAAAATCATCTTGTACTCGGAGTCGTCTACTATTAGTGTGTTACTCTCAATCCTGTCTGGATACTTCTCGTATATAAACTCAATTGGCTTCAGATACAAAGGTTTATCTTCAAAAGGTGCAATCTGGAAAGGCAGCTCCAAACAGTTGCTTCCATCAAAGGTGAATCTTAAGTCCCTTATCTGCGTCATTGTGAAGATTTTATCCAATACTCTTGATAGGTTCCATGGAGCTATTGATGACCATATTCCTACTTCAAAGTATTCAAATACAAATTCGAGGAATTCGTCTAGGTGGGGCCTTAAAAACAACACTTTCTTGCCTATTATATCATAGTTTCCAACTAGCTGATCATCTGCTACCAATGTCCTATGTAATTGTTTTGCCAAAACATTATTGATATCAAACACTATCAACCTTTTCTGTACACCTGCTATGAAAGAGCATGCAATTTATCAATAAAGTATGGTGGAGTTGAATAAAAAGAAATTTTATTCATTAAAATTCAATGAAAAGATACTGTTTTCTCGAAGTCAGTATCCATTTCCTTCCCTTATTCTTCGGTTTCCTCACTTTTCAGACTCTTCTTAGGTCCTGTATCCTCGTCTTCAACCTCTCCAGATTTCTCATTGTCATTAACCTCAACCTCCTTTACTATGTTAGAAGCAAGATTTGCCACGTAGTCAAGAGTATCCTGATCTATATTTTCACGCTCGGAAGATTCCTCTTGATTAGGACCCGTAAACATGGATGTCATGGATTTCTCAAATGTTGTACCCTGAAATAAAATGCTTTCTTACATGTTTCTACTGGTTTTATTTTCTTCTTTAGTGCCTTCTTAGGCATGGACTTCTTCTTTGGAGTCACATTTTCTGCTGCCGCCTTAACTTTTCCAGATGTGGCCTTTACCTGCTCTCTCAATCTCTCGAGTTCCTCGTCATAGTCTGGAATGTCACCTTGTGCACTTGAAGTACCAGCTTCCTCAACCTGTATCACGATAGGAATAGTGTGTTTGCTTTTTCCTTCAATCACTACTTTCTTTCCCTCGGCTACATATTCTTGCACCTCAATTTTTTTTTGGAAGCTCCAAAACTATAAAAACTGAACCAAGAATCAGAAATTGCTTCTTCCAACACAATGCAAAACAATTTCAAAACAAGCACACATGATCTGTGGTGTAGCTTCTGCTCAGATGTTTTTTAGGCACTTTGAAGCTCTGATAATAAATTGGCACATAACAGTCAGATATCAGTCTCTGACTATTATGTTGAAAAATATCAGTACATATTACTAGAATTGATCTACATTGTACTATGAGTACATATACATGTAAACAGCTATTTATCTAGATGGAATGTACATGTAATGTACATAAAATGTGTTCCAATGTATGCATATGTACACACCGAGATAATTCTATTACATAACATACCTCTATATCTTCTGCCACAAAACTCAGTACACAACTCCTAATTTTATGTATTAATGTTCTACATCTATGACCCTACACTGTGAATATACAACATGTATGTAAGAAACACATATATGTATGACATGCAAGCTATGGAACTATAAGTATAAATAACCAGTACACTCCTACATGCTGTAGCAAAACCTTAAGTGCAACAATGCACATGTAAATGGATTCTACATTGCAGTAATCCTGGGTGCAGCAAATTAAACATAGATTATGAAATAATGCTTACCTCCAATGTACACACCCAAGATCTTTGAAATGTTTTTGTCCCATTTGCATGCTTTTGGGCAGGATAGTCCAGCAGAAATAGAATATGAGAAACAGAAGACATGAAATGAATGCTCGCATGGAGCAACTAGGATAGGTTCATTATTAGCAAAGCCATTACTACAAAACACACATCCATGCACAGATATGAATTTTTCTTGAGCTGGAGAGATCACTAAGCTTGTTTTGGGCTGAAGAAGAATCGCTGCAGAATGCATCATGTACTTACGCATATCATCAAGCCGTCTGCAACACTCAAACTGAACTTTATGAGCCTCCTCAAGTTCTGCAATCCTCTTTCCATATAACTCCTTTTTCCAAATGGCTTTCTCCAATGGCTCCTGAATTCTCTTCAATATTTCTTCCTTCCTGGTTCTATCCCTCGTCAAAAGGTCAACCTCCTGCTGCACATTCTTGATGTCTCTCTTGTTCTGCTTAGCATCGTCAAGAACACTATCAATGTCTTGTTGAATCTGTGCTAGGTCCTCTTCATGTGCATCTTTTCTTCCTGGAAACTTATTTATGTTGTCACGTAGTTGTGCCTGCTGATTTTTCAGTTCTTCAACCTTGGAAGAGCTGCTAATTAGTTGTCCATGGCAATGCTGCAATAGAGTTTCTGCAAATTGAAGGTCTTCCTTAGGGTAAAATCCTTGCTGCAATTTAAGAACCTTAGATATGGATTTAGAGGTCCCAATTTCTTCTGTGATAGCAGATTCTTTTGCTCCTCCCTTTGCCAAATCTTTGGCCAAAACTTTAAATGTATCCCAATCTACTTTTTTTACCTGTTAATTGAAGGAAGGAAGGAAGGAAGGAAGAAATTTTTAACGTCCGCGGAACCCAATCGGGTTATGAGGGCAAAGGCACGAGCAAAGTACTCAAGTACATGGCGGTTGGTGACCTCCCGCTTATCAAAAATTATTTCATAATGCTTCTAGAAGTTCTCAGACCACTTTGGCTTCACGCTAGATTCTTTGAACCCCCGTATATCTTTAAGCCCCCACTGTTCATCCATGATCTGTTGTAAATCTGGAAAAATTTCATCTGCATTGACACGTCTTACATGCTTTGCTTCCACAACAGCGGGTTCTTCACAAATAAGTCTTCTTTTTGGTTCTGGTTCTTCAAATGCTTGAACCTTCCTCTTGTTCTTTTCCGCTTTCTTGCTAGAATCGACCGTTTTCATGTTCTTATTTAATCTGGGTGACTTCCGGAAGGCAAAAGCGTCCATTGCTTGGAAGGATTTCAAGGAAGAATAACAAATTGAAGTCTAATTGCTTCTCTGATCGCACAGAACACCAGAACTTGGAAGGGCGGCAATTTTTTTCCCAAAGAGAAAACACGTTGCAATCTCCCTCCGTAAAATTGCAATGAACGTCCTTCCTGGTTGCCACTACCTCTCATAATTTTGAATTGATGACGTGGCAAATCCTAATGATTACATATCCCAACTAACTAAAATTCAAAAAAAAAAAAACAAAAACGGGTGCCTACATTGCCCTACATTATACATAACAGGGATAGGTTCAATACGCCAGACGCTTTTATACCGGAATCATTATGAATTGTATGATCTGGCACAAATTTGTTGGTATAAAAACGCAAAAATACGGCAAAAAACAATTCCGTCGTTTTAAGATTTTACAGCGTCTGCTTAAAACAACTATATCAGCGTCTGTGGAAAATTTTTTCAGCGTCGCTGAAACCTTCGAATCGAGAACACGCTGAAAACCAAAATTTTTTCACGTCAGTAAAACAACGCTCCACAATAGACGCTGACTTTTTCGGCGTCGCTGATTTAGTTCCACGTCTGTGAAATCTTCCGGACACGCCGGAATTGTTTTGCCATATTTTTTGCATTATTTTTTTCGGTTTCTTGCTGCTTCGGCGTCGCGAAATGTTGGATAGCGTCGCATGAAAAATTTTTTCGCGTCGCAGCTATCCGCGAAAGCTTTCGCGTCTGCCAATGTCGCCCGGTCCTTTCGCCAAATGCGATTCTTTCTATTTCACGACGCCGAAAAATTTCAAGTCGCACGCTTTCCACGAAGGTTTCCTGGATTTTTTTTCCCCGGCAGGTATTTATACGTTAAATACGTATTTTATTAAAAAATACGTATTTTTTAACTTTATACGTCAGAAATTTTAATTTTGTACGTATAGAACCTATCCCTGATACATAATGTAAAGGCATTTTTTTTGGACACCCTAGCTTTCTTTTACCCTCCCATGAATTCTGTCTATAATGACTTCTGGAGACCCAAGCCGTTAGTCGATCCCTCAGGAGTCTGAGCCTTGGGTAGGAGTTCCTCTAAATTGATATTTCTGATGTTGTTACAGATGTATGCTATGGTGAGCCACCCTTCGAGGTGGAGCTATGTGTATTTGATGTCATGTGCTCATGTTTGCTTACGCTTCCGCAGCTAGGACGGTCCCGAAGGAAGACGGGATACATGACACATCTATTCTTCCCCATCGATTCCTGGATAGCCTCTGTCAGCTTGGTTGCCAGAGGGATGAACTCCAGCTTCTGATACGATGGGAGCATCGTAGACAGTTGCTTAGAAACTGCATACTTCATTGATGAAGCTGCAGATTCTTGAAGAATTGGATAAAAATTTATATATAGTGGGAGGATCTGTATGAACAATTGCATAGTTCATGGAGGAGGTGCAAATCAATCAAGAAATTGCAAAGTACAGGTGTAAAACCATTTAATTGTTCGGTGCCTCATATTAACCATTTGTTTTTAGCTTTTTAGTCCCTGCTCTGTCACAAAACTACCATTAGCATTAGCATTATCTTTTTCTTTATACTTTTTTGGGCTTCCATGCCCTTTTTGTTGTTTGGGTCCCATGGCCAATTTGGTCTCCGTGGACGTTAAAAGTCTATCTATCCATCCATCCATCTAAGATGTGTATATACAAACAAATTGCCAAACTAAGCCCATTTGATATTTTCTTTGACCATTGGTTCCCTTACCAAATCAGATCCATATCTGATCCATAAGGTTGTTGAGAGGCCTCATTATATTATCTTTTCCATGAGCAACTATATAATTGCACAGATTAGTTTCTTTTTCATGTAGTTATTGATCCTGGAGCCCAATTTAACATGCTATATTACTGGGATAACACAAGTTTGCCATCACATATGTTTGCATTTGGCAAACTTCAATGTAACTTAATGTTCATTAATCCATTACATTAAACACATTGGATTAGCAAAATATGGTTATTGGACATAAAAATTCTCTTATCTTATCTTATATCTATATCCAATATTCTATATTCCAATAAGAAATTAACAAACAAATTACAAATACTTTCAAAAATTTCATTCGCAAGTTCTCAATCTTCGCAGGTTCCTAATGATGCCCAACAATGCTGGGCACCATAATTAGTATAATTAGAATGTCATCCTATAGTAACTTTTTGTTGCTTGGGAGGTTTTATGGTGCCCCAGTATCACTTGCAAATGTTTAACATAGGTGTCCCAATTGAATCCATCAAAATCAACATGCTAATTATTGTTTCCTTTTCCAATATCAAAATAACAAGAGATATATATGATGGGGTTGCGATAGAGATATTCATGATGTGGTTGCGATATGTAGGTGAGAAACTTCATACGCCATATGTTAGATATGGGCAAAAGTGTGGTTCAAACTGTCTAGCAATTATTGCATATCTACAAAAAGGTCACCAAATGGAAGAGAATAAGATAGTCTAAAAAGTTATGTAGGAAAAGTGTAGGATGTATATATATATGTATAAAGATTGAGGTTGCAAAGTGAACCCTTTTTTAGCTGGGTCCCTTTGAAAGGAATGGGTTCTTTGCCAAAGCAGGTAAACTAGTACTATAATTGAAGAAGCAAATCAACGAAATGCAGTTTTCGGGTCTACGAGAGCCATCAAGATCAATGCTATACACAACTATCATAGCCACATGGAACTTGAATCTATTCTCTCTAACTCTTTGGGTCCCATAATGACTTTCTGCTCACAAAAATTGCATGACGTCACTACATATATATGGTGTAAGGAATTGTTGAGGAGGAGACGCGTACATTAGACATTTCATTAGGACAAGTAACATGAAAAACACTTATTTGTGTGGTCCCTTCTCCCTTTCGGCAGACAAGCTGAAGCAAAGAAAATGATTGAGGGTTTCTATGAGGCTTTCATCAAGAAATTCGATACCAACGTCTTTCACCATACATCTCCAAGTTTTTAAATTAATAGAAACGTAAGCATCCATAGTAGGAAAAGAAACATTTATCGTAATGCAAGAACTCCAAGTTCAAGCAAGGCACATTAGTCGTTGGCATAGATGCAAGTAGCGAGCATTATAAGGTGTATGACATCATAGACAAGAAAATGAACTAGTTATGATATCATCAGGACAACATCATCATTAGCAACAGTTAAGACTGCTATGTATCGTGCAAAGGTACGAGCTATCCTATGCAAAGAGGTGATATTGAAGATGGATGCAGAAGCTTTGAATTGAAAAAACAAATTTACTAGAAACCAATAGTTCAAGTGAGTAAAGCAAGGTAATATGTCATGTCTAAGAATACATGGACTTGTAAGTAACAATCATAGTCCGCTTGTCACAATGTTGTGTAGGAGTCTGATATCAATAGTGCTTTCTTTGTAAGTACAAGTAGGACCATCATAGTGGGTCTCACTTGAGTATGGATTGATATCATCTTAACTATAGCCTTTTACATAGGCATAGCTGATAAACGTCTCATACAAGTGTTCTTTATCTTCTATTTAGAACAACTATCGTCTATCAACAACTGCTAGGAGCTCATGATGATGGTGGCTTATTAGTCTACTGTTGTGAGGCCACCAGCATGACGTATTCTAGTTGATTAATATTCTTCCAATTATACAACAATCTTCCACACATTATTGATATTATACAACAATCTTCCACACATTATTGAATTATCGAATATTCATTGCATGTCGTACAGTTTATCTATTGAGAATCTAGGAATAAAAAGTATGCTGTACATTAAACAAGTTAATATTCTTCCTGCTTTCGTCTCAAAGATTAAAAAAGGACTGAATATATTGTAGAAGCCATTTCTTTCTTAAGAGTAATGTTGGTTTGTTTGTTTGTAAGGGCAACACGATTCTATTTCTTGTTGTAAACTTTTAACTAACAATTGTCCTTCTCATGAGAAACGAAAAAACTTAAGTTTCTTCTTTTATCTTATGTTTACAAGCAAATTGGAGGTCGGCAGCTGCGCAGATCGGCAACAACACCTAATATTCCTCCTACTTTTGAATCGAATTGAACAATTCTATCCAAGATTAGACAGATTCCTCATTTCTAGAATCATAAAAATCCTGGTTTCAATTTGAGTTGCAGAGCTTTCTGGCTTGGGATGGATCAATCTTTGCAAACACATCAATATGGTGCTTGCCCTTAGCCTGGATATGGCGGCGCGCCGCATTATATGATTTCCATGTGAATGGTCTGTATTGAAGAGGGTGTTCATCATCTATAAGTTCTTCTGGAGTTTTGATAGCAACATCTTCACCAGGGCTATAAAAAAACACCATGGATAACCTAGGTTGAGCTCCATTAACCACAGCTCTATGCTCCACACTCTTGTATATTCCATTGGTCCAAGCCTGAAAGATGGCATTCCCATGTTAGAAACATGAACAAACATAATACAGAGCTTACTGGTCAGGCAAATGCTGAGAATATATGAATATTGACATGATGTAATATATACCTGAAATATGTCCCCCACATTAATGATGAGGGAGTCAGGCCTAGGCTTGACAGCAATCCACTTGCCATCTTTGCAAATCTGCAGGCCTCCTACATTGTCCTGATACAATATAGTCATGGCATTGGGATCAGAATGTGGGTGAAGGCCCAGAGCATGAGATGGCTTTGGACATGGAGGATAATAGTTCCATCTAACACTAGCTGAAGATTTCTCAAAGTGTTGAGTATATGTGCTCCTTTCCAGCCCAAGACTAATAGAAAGAAGCTCCACAAGCCTTCTGCCAAGTGCCTCCATTGCTGTGTAGTATTCCCATATTCCATCACTGTTCCCAAGAAAAAAGAAACCAGGGTTAAAACCTTTTAGACTAACTAATGTCCCTGGAATATTTTGAAAAGTTTGGTTGCATATACCACTTACCAGAATTCCTGGTTGCCTTCTGGCCAGATTCTGTCAACCAGTTCTTGGACTGTGCAAGCAGGAGAGTAATTGACAGTGAAGGATTCAATCCAAGGGACACCAGAAGGAAGATGCAGGTATCTTCCATCATAGCCATATTGCTTTGGCCTCACATTGCCCCTTTCCTTTTGAGAACCTGGCAATGCATAAAAATTATGAGCCACAGACTCCATTCTTTTGATGGTGTCTATGGAAATGCCATGATTCACAATCTGAAAAAATCCCCAGTCTCTGCAGGCACAGCCAATGTCCTCTGCTACTGCTTCCTCTGCTCCAGGGATTGAACTATCTAATCTACACATGTCTATCAGTGGCAACTCTACTTCAGCAGAGAAATCATTATGTGGTATATGAGAACGGTCTGTTTCTGGAATGATAAATTTCTCAGGGATCATGTGAGTTCCTTGCAGGAGATTGGAGAGTACTCCCACATTTTGTGCCTGAAGAAGCTGAGAAAGCTGCATCATTTCTGCTTTTCCCATTCATACACTCAATGCAAGACAATTTGCAGCAAGGAATTTATGAATAAATAAATAGATGGATAGACACTCTGGACCAACTGCTATGGCCTATTTATACAAGCAACCTACAATATCAAATTTGAAATCTCCTTTGAGGTAATGCAATTTGGCTACAGGGATAATAAGTATTTGGTCAAGTACCAATATCTCATATGAATGTGAAAGATGGGATATGTTAAGTGAAGGGTACGCAAAAGAAACAGAACAAACTGAACGATTGGATCAGAATGGGGATTGAGCATGCAGAAGGGTTTTAGAGGTCAGAGAGAGCGCAGCAGTACAGAAGAGGGGCAAATGGGAACGGAATTATTAGGGTAAAACATGCAATATGTGATTTGCGCAAAAACGAAGTGCTAACCCAGACAGTTTCTGCAGCAAAATGAAGATTGGCAATCTGTTTGCAGGGATATGAATGGGAAAGAAAGGTGCCCAATTGAAGCAAAGGCTGTAAAGGGCCAGAAGAAATGGAAGGAATGAAGAAAAACGAAGGGGCGCAGATGGGCAGGAGGGATTAGGGGGCGAATATGGAAAGGCTGGAGGAAGGGCTTATAAGGAAATGAAGATTCTGGGTTGAAGTCCAAAAGGAAGAGCTCAGGAAAAAGAAAACGATGGCACTGGCAGGCACGCGGAAAAGCAATGGCCACTACACGATCTGCCGAAGCCGTGCAGTCGCGAACACCATGTTAAGCCCGCAAGATGTGCAAGTGCCTACACGGAGCACCGACTCCCCTGCAAGTTTGAATTTTTTAAAGCCCCAGTCTTCCCTTCCCCGTTTTGACCTTATTTTTATTCCCTCCCATTCAACCACTACTTGCCTTACACTTGCACCCCCAGGTATTTCACACACACTTACCCCTCCCCTTTTACTCTAAATATCTATTGTCTCTCCGTCTGTCTGTCTCTCTGTCTGTCTTTTACTTTCCCCTATCAACTACTTTCCCCTATCAACGGTACATGATTCTAAAACTTAGAATCATTCTAAAACTTAGAATCATGTACCGCTGCACTCTTCCCCCATACATCGGGAAACCGCGTGGCACCTCCTTACACCGTCCATTCTCCCGTAAATCACGCCTCCACGTCCCACATATCTCATCCTTTTAGCAAGGATTGTTATCCTATCGCACCTCAGTGGAAAGTTACAGCTTTTCAGCTTCCCATCCATGTTGAATACTACTTGTGAGGTATATACCCTTCCTCCTCCTTCTGGAGCCTTTTTTCTACTGTGGGGCCACTTCTGTCAATAACAACTTGACCCTCAAATCTCCTGTCATATTTCTATGTCAACTTTAGCTATATAATCTATTCATCTATCTTCCTTGACCCCACAATTGCAGTTGCAAGCCTGAACCTCCCATGTACGCCCGCATCGCGTATCATTGTAACTCAGATATGCTCTACATGAACAAATGAGCAAAAGGTGTACTACTCTGGTTCTCAGTTATCTTTACTATGATATGTTCTCCTTGGTAGTCAATTCAATGGATATTATGTAAGTTAAGATGAGTGAGATTCTGGCGTCTAAGGCAATCACAATCTGCCACGTGGATATCATTCAGCCCAAGGATATGAAATCTTCGAACAAGAGTAGAATAGTTGCATGAACTGTTGAAACTGCTGTTTTCAGCCAAAATCTTGCCCTAATTTTGGGCTGTAAACTTAGCCTCCATGTGTCAGCCAAGCTTCCAGCCCGGAATCAGGGCTGCGTGAAGATTCCCGTATACAGTACATTAAGCAGCTGGCTAAGGAATGTTTGCCTTCTCAACATTAGTCCTATTTTGAGCTCATCGAACATTAAATACCTGTACTGACATTCTTTATACTACATACATGAACTATCTTCCCAAGTCATAGGATTATATGTTTTTCTAATTATTCTTTTGGATATCTATCTGACAAGGTGGTTGAAACCCATATTGAGTTTCGAAGGGTCAATTTGCAGCAAACTACTTAAGTCAAAAGGCGACCTGAAGAGGCTATCCATTACGTGAAAGAACAATATATATTATAAACTAATGAAGAAATATGGTACCATACTATTATATAGGGCTGGTCTTATATTATTTTCCATTGGGACTAGAGAATGTAAGTGGCCCCCATGCCCGAGAAAAGATGGAGGTCCATAGTGTAGTGGAGTTAAGAAGTATAAGGATAAGGATAGGATGAGGATCAAATCTATTTGATAGAGGGGAATTGTGACACCTCATGCTTTACTCAAATAGTAATAGCATATGCCATGCACTTGGATTAATCGACTTGTTTTTCCCTGTGCGTCATGTACTCAGAGCATAACATCTGGAATAAGAAAATCGTCATTCTAATGGGTCACTTAGTGATTATTCAGATAACGATTCCTTCCCAGCACATTTTTGCATCCATTGTAGCCAATGCATATCTTCTATCTACATTTGTTGACTGCATAACCAATAATGTCGTCCTCATACCTTGACCAAAAGTCTGGGCACCTCGGGCTCACTTTCCACAAGGGATTTACCTTTTGCAAGCTGTTGTTAGTGGTCCAAGCCAAAGAGAACCCATGTAAACTAGGCTAAGTGGGTATCACAAGCTCCATATCCTCAATATTCATATGCATCGAAAGTGCATTCACGTGTGCTTCTAATAGTAAATAATGGTAGTTTTTTGAGAACTCAAATTTCCATTATATTGCTTCTTGAAAAACCTGTCATGCTAGTTTTTTATTGTGCGAGTTTCGTACTGCCAAGACTTTTTGAGGTTGTATACAATAGTGCAGGTTTAAGAGTTTACAACAATTGAATGCAAGAAAATCATCATCGGCGCGCTAGGAGGAAAAGCATAAATAAACTTCATTTAACAAGTTGCACAAACATGTTCAGATAATAACAAAAATAACAATATGGCTACAGTCCAGCACTTATTCTAATTTACATTCTGAAAGTTGAGAATGAAAAGAGGCAATTGAGTGCATTGTGTTTATGCCGGCAAACATCAAGAACATCGATTTTGCTTGGCCTTGAACTATCTTAGTTCCAGTTTTATGACATCTACAATCAGCAACAATGGCAAGTACAAGAACACCCCATGGCAAATACAAGAACACGCAATGAATAGATAAATTTTATTATTTCAGGCATGAACCAATGATTTACCAATTTCAAAGAAACTCAAAACTACCATTGTAGTTAGATCTTTCTTAGCTTCCTATTTTCTTTCAAATATGAGTCGTCTAAGAGTTTATAAATCATACGTATATGTTATTAAAGCGAAAAGTAATATTGCATGTGCTTTTTAAAATGTAGCACAACACAAGTCTAGAGTGTAATTAAAATGTAGCACAATACAAGTGTGAACTGTAATTGGCATTTCGTTCTAATCCTTTCTTCTATTCATTCCATGTTTTATCCTACATGGCAGATTCCTCTTACCAAAAGTGATGTGATAACCACGATTGCTCTAATTCTACATCTCTAATTTGAAGGTAGCATATCAAAATATTTTATCATGTCAAGGAGCAACAATAGCATTTGAAACTATACTTTGTGTATGATTGCATTTTCTAGCAGATCATCACTATTAAGACCATAATGTCTAATAGTAGCTAAAGTTACTAAGGGCTAGGAAAAATCTCTTTCACATCTTAGCACTTCATTCTCTTATACAATGCAATTCCTTTATCCGCGTAGGCAACTCAAAGATTTTCATGATTTATTTGCAAGACACTAAGTAAATAGTGTCAACAGGGAACATTTTGGATTGTTTTTTTGGAAATGCCTAGGCATGAATTATTGGCTACAATGTGTTACACACTTTTTCATATGAACCATCATGTTGAGGTGATACACACGCCGGGCACCTTGCTTACTTTGACCAACTACAAGCTTACCTTGACCAACTACAACCTAAGTACATGTTTCAATCAAACCTTTATTAGCTAGGGGACCTTTAGAATCTAGGATTATAATTGCACCATTAGCATGACATCTTTTACTACTCACATAATCACTCATGTTTGGAGATGATTTTGAGGCTACAAATTTCATCCTTTTCAAACTACATCTATGCCATAAACCAAGACAAATGAATAAGAGAATAGCATCCTTATATTGAATATATGCATGATCCACACTTGCATTAGACCTGCGATCTTCCACAAAGCCCTACCAATTCCGTAACTCCATTACGTCTATGTATTCTATTTGCACCTATGTTTTCCATTATGCCTACCCATCCTTAGCTAATGCCTGGCACTCTATTACATCTATAGACACGGTTAAATTTAGCGCTCCTAATTCCTCCTTCAACCGTTACGCATTCCACACTTTCGTGACTAATGCCCGGCATCGCCGGGCACATGTTTCTAGTTAGGTTATAACTAGCTAAAGGAAACCAATAAGGAAGTGCCACCTGGCCCAAATCGATTGGCCAAGTGGAACTTGCCAAGTTGGGAGGAGAAATCGGGGTCCTACCCCCATTTCTGCCCCAAAACGATTTGGGGAAGAGGAGAGGAAGAGCAGCCACCAGTTGCTGTAAACAGACCTGAAGAATGGAGGCCTTTCGTGATAATGGCTCCAGCCAGGAGACTGGTTAATCTCTAGATAGCTTGTCTTTCCACTAACACTTCTTTGAGTAGATGGAATGGTTAAATTCTCTTTTATCTAGTACTATGATGATGATGGATACTTTGATGGTGTTTATATTCTTTCTTTCTGCTCCTTCCGTGTATTGGAGTTAAGGAAAGGGTAGAGACCTAAAAGCTTCCTAGAACTAGAGATGTTTCTAGCTAGAACCCTTAAAACCCAGTAATTGCGGCTTGTGCACAAGAGCCCACCGGGCTGTGGATGTTATATCGTGATTCAGCACCAGACAACGAGCACAATGGTGAAACGAGAGTGGAGTCTTGCCTAGCACGGCTACAAGATTTCTACAGTGTGCTAGGCTTATAGTCAGTCCTCGCATATGGGGCCGGGTATGGGTCTGACACCTCATGGGTCGCAGGAAATGTGCCTATATGGATATCTTGGGCTCGATGGGCATGCCTGGCGGTCCATGGATTTTGGGTGGTTCAAGTCGGGTAAGGCTGCGTGTACACCTACTGGCACGTATTCTCTAGCACACCCAGGGATGTTTGTGGAGGAGACACTTCTCTGACCTGCCTCATCGGACCGGGGAGATGTAACCCAAAGTAGTCTCATAGGGTGATTCCATGAGATTGCGTTTTCAGAAGGCTACAATCATGCCCTAACCTGTTTCAGCCTATCTGCAAAGTGTGCACAAGAGGGGCGGATGGAGTGGACTACCCTGGCCATTGTTCTATGCCAGCTAATGCCATGTTACCCATGGATGTCTGGGCCCAAGGTAGCGCCCTTGTTGTGATGAGTTGCTTATGTTACTTTGTACTGTATTGTCATTTAGTTGATGATGGTGGACGGGCCACCCTTCGTGGTGGTATATTATTTGAGCATGATTGTTGTATGCTAACATATGTGTACGCTTCTACTGTATAGGATTTCCATAGAGGACGTGGGACGAATGACACCTCTGTGTTCCTCGCCCGGACACTTGGCCATCCCAAGTGGTCCGAGTATGACGGAGGGTCCTACCATGGTGATGTACTCGCCATGGGAGGGGAATTCTCGTATTTGTACGATGGGAGCATCGTATAGATTCTGGGAGCGTCACAATTAAAGTAGCTTAGAAGCTAGTTATGTTCCAAAATTGACTATCAGAATAATTAATATAAGGAAGCTCTCATTTTTAATGAACTATAAGGACCAGTAATGGTCACATAGTGATATTTCTTGATTTCTTGAGATTGTAAGTTATACTCTTTTTGTGTGTTTGTTTTTTCCTTTTTCTCATATCATTGTGAAGTTTCGTATATGAGTTTTTAAGGAACAATGAAGACTTCTTCAATATATAGATTAAAATAGAAGTCCCTTGTACTAACTTATAAGAAAAATCTCAAACTTCAAAATAAAGGCCAATAAATATTTTTTTGGATTTCATATTTCAGATTGAAATTTATTTCTGGGCAAAAATTAGAGATTTGAATTGGAAAGCAGCCTTTTGGGAACTACTATTGATTCAATGAAGACAAAGAAGACTACTTAGATCCTGCCATATCCTAAAGGTCCTTTCTCATTTTAAAAAATACGAAAATGATGAAAAAACATAAAAGACTTTTTATTGAGAGCTTCACCCTATATAAACATGAGACATTTTTTACTTGACCTCCTTGGATTCACCTAAGCATAAGATCTAAGAATGGAAGCAATAGTTTTCTCATGTAACAAGACTGCCATATATATACTTTTAGAAAGTGTTTGGTTGCCTATCACATCGAAAACACAAACAACGTCAGAACTAGCAATAAAAATACATCATACTACCTCGAAGGGTAGCACATCCACATATCCATAGCTACAACAGAGACAAACATATACCGTAAAACATGAGAGCTCCTACCCAAGGCTCAGACTCATGGGGAGGTCGACTGACAGCTAGGCCTCAAGATAGAGCAAACCGAGTCATAACAATGGCGGGGCTGGCTATAGACAATGGCTAGGGTTGACCACTCCATCCGCCCCTTCTGTGCATACTTTGTAGATGGGCTAGATCGAGCTCTAGCATGACTCTAGCCTTCCGGATACGCAATCTCATGGCATCACCATCAAGACTACTCCGGGTTGCATCTCCCCAGTCTGTCGAGGCAGGAAGGGTTGCATCTCCCCTTCCTGGGGTCTAGAGGTTCCACGGGCGGCTAGAGAATCGTGGCGACACACCCATTCGGTCCCCCACTTAACCCCCAAAACAAGAGCAGTGCCGTCACCTGCAGCTCTTGAGAGGCAGGGTGACACCATTGCCCCAGGAGGTGTCAGACCCATGCCCGGCCCACTCAAAGTGACCGGCCATAAGCCTAGCCCACTATGGGGTCCCCAGTAGCCGCGCTCAGCAGGGACCCTCCCTCTGTCTCATCTCTAGCCCCGTTATGTAGTGCTGAGTCACATCATAGCCCCCCCGGTGGGATTCCTATGCACAGGCCACATAATAATAGGAACTAAAGGGTCTAAACTAGGAGTATCGCTAAGTAATGGCTACTAGGTCTCTACCCCCCTTCCCAATACAAGAGGAGCAAACATGATCAACCAACATCACATATCCACATACATGATAATAATGAGAATAACATCTAAACCTAATCATATGTATCTAACTTACAGTTAGGGTTCATTGATTGGGGTTTAAGATCTAGACTGAGGGTTCTAGGAAGGCTTTACTAGAGACACGAAATGCTAACTCATCTGGAGTCCTAACTTCCAGATGATCTACAAAGAAATCTATGCCGAAATACCTGCTCCCGAAGAACTCCCTCCTGCTCCCGGCATCTCCATCTTCGAGGTGTTCGAGGTAGCTCCCACTCCTACTGATGCACTCACGCTCTGGGGGCTGCCATGCTATGCTGTGCCACAGCAGACGGTTCTCAAAACGGAGTTTCGAGCGTGAAGAAGGTTCCCAAACTGTTGGAGCCAGAAAAAGAGGCTTAGGGTTAGGGTTTAGGCCTTTATAGGTTAGGGTTTACATGTGATGCCACATGGCTCCAATAGGGTGTTTCCGTGTGGCGGGTGTCCAATAGGTTAAGGCCACGTGGAAAATGGTCTTAACCTAAGGTTGCTAAGTTATATGAATAACTTAGCCATGCACCCTATGCCACTAATCTATGGTATACAAGGCTATGAAGGTAGACTTGTATAGTGACGGACCCAGAAATATACGTATTTATGGCGTATATTTCTCTGGAACGTCACATTCTCCTCTACTGAAAAGATCAACTTTTCGTTAGTTACTTATTATGTAATTATAGGCTATATTTATAAGTTATACAAAATTATATAGCTATAACAACTATTATTATAAAAGTATACACATATAATATTATTACAACAAATTTAGGAGTTCATAGTTAAGTCTAAAATCTATGACTCCTGTCTTCTCGTAATGTGCTCCCTCCTCCATGCTTCCCTTCACTGGCCTGCACAAGTAGCACATTACGTTATATAAGTTAATAAGTTTGTGGTTTTAGGGGACCACCCCCCTAATTACCTCCTTGAGCCGAACTACTAGCTCAAGGTTACCCTACTACCTTGCACTCGATCATGGCCCCATAAGGATTTGAGCTTAAGGATCATTTAAGATGATCCAATCATTGCCCATGATCAAAAAGCTACCTTGTACACGATCCCCTTGATCGAAAGTACACCAAGCAGCGCCTCATGCCCCCGAGGGTTTAAGCTAGGAACGCTTTCACGATCCCATCATCGCACATGATCACCATACCTCACCATGACCCCTATGGTCGCGCGCCCCGCATCGCGGGCATAGAGATCATCCAATGATGGTCTCATCATCGCCCACCATGCCACTTTCCTCTCACATGACCCTCCCCGTCATGCGACTCTTGGTGCGTGGTGGCCTAGAGAATGCCTTTAGAGCATATCTCATCATCGCCCACCATGCCGCTCTTCCTCTCACATGACCCTCCCGGTCATGCGCACTCTGGTGCATGTTGGCCTAGAGAATGCCTTTTAGAGCCGTATCTCATCATCGCCTACAGTTCCAAGACTTTGGCATATGTATTCTACTAGCTCGAATGCATATACCTTACTAAAGCTATACTAAGACATACACTTAGCACCTGGCAAGTCGGCGTCGACCAGCTCGGAGATGACTCGGTCGTCGAACTCCTTCATAAAGTTCAGGTATTGCTTCTCTAGATCCTGCTTCAATACCCAAGTTGCGTCTTCCACGGGCAAGTGCTTCCACTTGACCAAATATTGGAGGAATTGAGACCATCTCATCTTTTTGAGTGCCTTGTCGAGGATTAACTCGGGCACCATTTCAACTTGTTCCTCCATCATCTCCAACCACTACTATAAAAATAGGTAGAAATGGCACAAAAGTGACATTTATGCTCCGCCTTTTTACGTAGCATAAACGTCACTTTTGTGCCATTTGGGGAGCACAAACCTCATAAATGGCACAAAAGTGACGTTTATGCTACGTAAAAAGGCGGAGCATAAATGTCACTTTTGTGCCATTTCTACCTATTTTTGTAGTAGTGAACAAAGTTGGAGTATCCAAAACCTCCTCCGGGTTTGGGTTGTGCCTTCTCAACAGGCTCACATGAAAGACCTATGGACTTTAAGATGTGCAGGCAAGTCGAGCTTGTATGTTTGGCTCCCTACTCGCTCCAAAATCTTGAAGGGTCCCGCCCACCTTGGAGCAAGGTACTTACGATTGCCGATGCGAAGCTTCACTTGCTTGACCTTTACTTGAGCCAAACTTTATCTCCCAGAACAAACTCTCAAGGAGTTTTATGTCTATCTGCTAGACTTTTCTGATGTGCCTTTGTTCTTTGAAGATATTCTCGCACTTCTACCACAAGCTGCTGCGTATTTGCCGTCATTGTTGAGGAATTTCCATCTTGGGCACTAGATTATACCACCTAACTGGGGTCAAGCATTGATAACTGTAACTAATCATGGAGGGAGACATCTTCGATGACTCTTGCTTCGTAATATTGTACATAACGCGACCCGATGGATGTAATCGGCCCATTTGGATTGCTTGTTCCAATCATAGTTTCTCAACGTGTTCTCCAAAATTGTGTGGTGCGGTCCCGTTGCCCATTTGACTGCGAATTGTAAGCAAAACTCATCAACAAGTTGGTGTAGATCGTGTTGAAGAAGTCTTGCTAAACGACGCTTAAAGAACTTCGGATCTCTATTGGTGATGATCGCCCGGTGCATTTCATGCAGCCTAAAAAAAAACTCTTATGTAGACAACAGGGCTGGATCTAAAGTTATGCATGTGGTGCGGTGTTGTAAGAATGTGCTTATTTTGATAACTTATCAAACTCCTTGTTGTCCTTGGAAAGCCCACTATGAAAAACCATGCTGATGACTTCCCACTTGGCGTTTGGCACCGCCCAAGGTTCCAAAACTCCTGGAATTCGAAGTTGTTCTACCTTTGTCTGCTGACACAATTGACATTCTTGGATATACCTGACTATCCAAAATTTTCTGCCTTAGGAGGTGTAGACGCTGATTCACATGTGCAGGCATTTTTGACCATAAGTGAGGCGAACCAGGAGGATGGCAACGCTGAGCGGTTAAGGCTATTTCCAACAACTTTACAAGATGGTATTGTAGAATGGTACAGAGCCGCTAAGGATGTTACGCTATTCGTAAGTTGGGATGAGTTAAGGAAGGGGTTTTTAAATGCATTCAGGCCCGTAGGTTTTGCGCAAAGGGTGAATGATGAATTAAATTATATCAAACTCTTACCTGGAGAAAGTTTGCAAAGTTATGTCATTCGATTTAGGAGATTGGTGGCCAAGAAAGATCCCACGCCTTCTGCAGAGGATCAAAAGATATTTTACTAATGGACTGCCTCTTGACATTGGTCTTTTTTACAAAGGGCCAGACTCCAAGTACTTTAGAAGCAGCCATTATGAGCATCAAGTTGGGAGCAAGCAAAAATTGGAATGGCACGATATTATCATCCAGGAATAGCTCTACCATCCGTGTTGGAAGAAGTGGCACCAGTTGTTGCCTCGACTGCTCCAAAATGGCATCTGTAAGTAGAACAAGTAAATAGAAGAATAGAATGGAATAGTTTTTATCGTCCACGGAGATCAATCTGCCTATACGGAAAACATATTGACGTAGCAGAATAAGTTACACATAGCAAAAATATTGTACTAAGATTCACTAAATTGCTGAAGAGAAGAGCCTAAGGGTAAAAGCACGTTAGGGTGATAAAATATTGGGTCATTTTAATACATATACATTTTTAGAAATGTATAATAATTACCGTGAATTTTGGTTTTTTTTTTCGACCGAAAATAGGCATATCGAAAATTCCCTCCACTTCTTTCTTCCCCGTTCTTGTTTCTTTGTCATTTGATCTCTCTGCTTTTACCCTGCGATCCGGCACCTCGATCTCTTGCAAGTGACTAAAGCACGCTCGCTTGGCCATTCTCAACAAATCAAAGGTACAATCGTCTTCTTCCCTAGTTTTTTTCTTTCTGCTTTTAATTTATTACTTTAGGTTTTTGTTTACATGTGCAAGCTCAGATTGTTGCACCTTTAGGACTATTAAAAGATATTTCTTGTTGCATTGCGGTATATAGACAATGGCAAAGACACCAAAGAAGAGTGCTTTGCCCGCATCGGTCCCTCCCATCTCCCTGTGGCTTCCAAAGCAGGGACACATTTGAAGTCTAGAAGTCCTAGCTGCGCAAAGGAGGACACAGATTTTTTCTCGCAAGGGATCCGCTAATATGAAATTCAAGGAAAAATTTGCAGAGTACAACTCTTTAGTGACGTAAGTTTGGGGATCTAAGGAACCTACCGTGAATGCGGTACAAGGATGAGTTTGGTGAAGTTGGAAGACCAGGCAGAATTTTTTAAGTGGTATGAGTTTGCATTCGGTAGGAAAGATGTACGTAATCACTATGTTCCCCCAGTATTTTGCTAGAGCATTTGCCTTACACTTAAAAGGTGAATCAGTTGATTGGGATGATGTTAAAAAATAGCCACAAAATAAAAGCAAGGTCAAAGAATCCGAGGTTTTGACCGTGTTCAGCAATGCCAAGGGCCACAAGTCCTATGATACTTTCTACAAAAAAGAGGATCCGACAGGTTTGAATGTATTTCTTGAGAGCAGATCCTCTTTGAAGGAAAGCATATGTAAGGAGATGCACTTTCTGGAGACGAGGATATGACTATATACGAGACTTTGAAGCATAGGGAAGGGGAAAGGGCAAGATATTCTAAGCTAGTCCATGAGGCCGAGACTAATTACTTGAATCGATGTCGAGTTGGAGGCATTTCAACAAATAGATGGATGGAAGTGACGGTAGTGCTATGAAGTTTGAGCACATAAAATGGAAGGTGGAGGATGCAATTCTGCTAAAGAGCAAGCGGGGCGGGATCTAGCCGAGCTTAGCAAGGAAGTGGAAGCAAAAAGCATCCGAAAGTTGAGGCAAACTAGATTCTGAACTCAATTTAAGGTCTTCAAAAAGAGAGCAATTGAGGAGGGGGACACAAAGATTTTGGAGTTGAGGGAGTTCTTAGATCACTCCTCGGTCCTTAGCTTGCAAACCTCCTCCTCTTTCTTTGGTTTCGATTCAGAGCGACCAAATGCTGATTTTCAGTCCCCGCACAAATTATGAAAGCAAAAGTTTTGGTTCCTCCCCAGCTGGTATTGGCATCTTGCGCATATCCCACGCCTATTATGTATCTCCTATCTTGCTAGCACAAGGAACAATCACAGTGGTACCGGGGCATATGGGATGTGAATCTACCTCGTGCATTGGGGCTGATTGGAAAAGGTAAGCATGCATAATCGATTTCTTTCATGTCTTTCTTTATTAGTTCAGGTGTAAGATTGGTAGATGGATATTAGTTAGAAGTTGTGCATTGGTTGTGCATTAATTGTTCTCAGAGTATATTAATTACATTTGGGTTTTAAAATGTAGGTTGAAGTGAAGATTTGTAGGGTTGGATCGTTTGCTTTTCTAGGCTAGTGTAAACATCATGTTAGTACATGCATATTATTAATGTGCATGATGTACGTTGTTGCCGATAATATTGAGGAGTTACTTTTATGTACTAAGAAAATAGGATAAGTAGGTAAATCGCCAGGTGTACATTTGTATAACATGTGGTCTTCTCTTGGGGACATTTTGATACATCTTTGTACTCTATGATACATTTTAATGCAATTACAATTTTCCAAAGAAGCTTTTCTCTGCTTGGCTCCAAATACATATATCTAATATATCTAGTACAACTACATGGAATGCATTTATGAATTCTTTTTTTCTAGGAAGCTTTCTACATTTGGATGTGGGTACATAAACTGTACATAGTTCTGCAATACGTATACATGGAATACATTTGGAATTGGATTGTACATTGCTTTTCGGATTGTACATTTCTTTCAGTCATCTAGTTATTATTGGTAATGCTTTCATTCTTGCGGTGACATGGGTAGTATAAAGAAGCCGAGAAAGGTATGTGATATGTGGTTATGGTATTTTCATATGTATTTCAATTTCACCTCGTATGCATGCCGCAAGAACAGAGTAGATCCTCCCGCAAAGACACTTGATTTTTCAAGTTGTGTAGATGATTATTATGGAGGGAAGCATGATAAGTCAACCCCGGCCCACATCTAGGTCACCTCCTCAACACATTCAACACATTTGTAGCGAGCATGAGAGAGGAGGAAAAGGAACATCAAGTAAGTAATTAGTTTTAAATGAATTTGCTGGATTTTATAAGGAAGCAAATTGAGCTCATTTTTTTAATAACAGATACAGTTGTCACAAGCAAAGCTACAATTGTAGCTTCATATGCACAACAAATTGAGCTCCCGGCAAAGGGGGTGAATGTGGCAACAACACAAAAAGTCCATATTAGTTTAATTTCTACATTTTCCTGATGTTTATGCCTTTGTTGACAATGAGTTATCTTGTAGTAATCGAACCAAATGAAATTTAGGAGAACAATGAAGCCGCCTCTCGACACTCTAAAGAAAAAAGATATTATTGTAGAGGTTTTCGACACTCCAAAGAAAAACAGATTCATACAATGTGCGTATAGGTACCAATTCTAAAGCCAATGCCACATCATCGTGACCGAACTTGAAATGTCATTTTCAAGTGGTAAGTCAAAAACTACTTATTGCATTTAGTTATTGCATGTTCATACATTTTATTATTCGCAGAAACAGAGGAAACTAGTGGATCTATGGCCTTAGTTGGAACTACAATCGAAAAGATTGAAGAATCATGTAAGATAGGAACATATACAACCGGGTAATCAAGAAATTTTAGTGGAGAATGTGACTACAGATATGAAGAAGTGGTTGTGGTGAAGCAAGAGAAGGAGGAATCTGAGGATAGAAATGTCTACAGATAGTGGTGTGAACGAGAAAGAGTCAAGAAAAAGAAAAGATACAAAGGTGTCGCGCCGACCAGCTAAGAGAACTAGAAGCCGGACATCGCTTGAGCAACCCTGTAAGTGTAATTGGATTAGTAAATATGTGTTTTATGCTAGTTACCATTGATGCTTGGTTTGCGGTGGACATGGATAACCTTCGCACAATGGTTCCATTCTATCCGCTCCAAGTTGAACCTCTCGATTAAGGTCACGAAATATTGTGTGGAGACATTGTTTAAAGATAGGCACATGTCTAATGACATTTAGACATATTCGAAGGTATGTGAGCAAAGACATTGACATCCAAATGGCGAGATGTCTTCTTTTTCTTCCCTTCGTAAAACTTTTTTGACTTATCGGGCAGCATTTAAAAAGATTAGCCCCGGATGCTAATAGTATGGGACAGTCATGCGTATGCAATTGAGAAAAGGGCTACAAGGCATTGTTGTTAGTAAATGCCAAGATATTATGGTTCCAGTTCAAGTTGAGGACCACGCCCATCATGTTTTGGTGATTTTTGTTTTAGAGTTCGCAAAAATTGCGATTACCATCTCAATGGCTTCTCCTGCAATTATTGTGTTGAACTCCATGACCGTATATAACAAAGGGACAAATGAAATTACTAAATATGTGAGCATTTTCTTTCAAGATATGTACCACTTCTTTGCTTGCTTAAATCTTAGTTGCATGTTCTCATTTGTGTGTGGAGGCTTCATAGGATGTCATCACATATCTAACCAACTCTAGCTCACGTAGAGTTGAATTATATGTGAAGAATGCAAAGAAGAAGGAAACTATTCCGGAGGTTCCACAACAACAACCGATAATGTAAGTCATGGGTCTTTATGTCATGGCCTTTTATGCAAGCTTTTGTGGATGCCCAAGTGAATTCTAAAAGCATGGTGAGTTGTTCTTATATTTCACATAAATCTTTTGGGATGTTTTATTATAGCGGATCTTAATTCTTGTGTTTGTTGCGGTTTTCATCAACATGGTTCGACAAGGATTTTGCACTTGGCGTAAGAAATGTATTAATAAAATCCATGATTGAATATGGTTTGAGAAGAAGAGATGAGACAAAACAAGTTGTTGGGCCCGCGCGTAAGAGTGGTAGTTAAACTCATTCCAACTTATGGAATTTAAAGCTAATTGACTATTGTACTTTGAAATTTATTTGAATAAGAAATTGTTTGCAACGCTTTTAATTTCTATCAAGGGTTAAAAAACTAGAATTAGTTTAGACTTTTCGTCTTATCCTTAGGCTTGGTCAGGTTTAGATGTATGGCTAACCTAACTCGCCTGGATTACTTACAGTGGCTTATTATATTTGATCTCCAAGGCATTTTGGGTTACTATTGTAAATCAAAGACCCAAAGGACTATAATGGCACTCAAGTGCCAATCCAATTACCCGATGGAGTCTTCTTTTGTCGTCCATTGTCGAAATCATTGTTGTAATCGGTGTTCCAACCATTGGGATTTATCGCTTTGGTCGATCTTCCCTTGATGTTCCGGACTGCCATTGTAGACAAGTTGTATGAGCAAGGCATACCAAGATTTAAATTCATTTATGGTGGCAATAGATGTTGGACCCTCTTCTTAGAGGCCAATGATGGGATGTATATATCTCTTTTCCCTTTGGATAATGCACTCCTCAAGTATCCGTAATACGGAAATAGATGTGTTATGATTTCCTTTTCAAATGTATCTTCAATGAGGGTTGCTCTTGCCGCATACCAATTATGGCATCCCGGGCTAACCGGTGAAGACAAAGATTTGTGTTGGCTATTTGACCGGGTTTGTAGGCTTGAAGAATGCAAATGACTTTACCACTTATGTCCAAGAGCATCAATTTGATACTTCTCGCATATACAATGACACAAGAGTGAAATGCATAAAATCTCAATATGGTGAAGACATTGATAGTTTATGGAGCTTTTGCAATAGAGGTTGCTTGCTAATTAAGAAGCCTAGCATCACAGTGAAGAGATTCACAATAATAGAAGAATCTAGTAAAGATGATGAAGGTGGGGTACAAGATGAGTGTCTTTGTACATCGGGATAGCAAACAAGTCGAGGACACGGGCACATCTTCGTGTATGTATCTAACTTAGGTAATACAATTATGCTTAGATGTTGTATATTGTAGAGCTTTTGCAATACAGGCTGTATGTACATAACTTAGGTAATATAGTTAAGCTTTCACGTGATATACTAATAATTTTGTATGCATTGTAGGTGTAAGGAATGATCTACAAAACAAGTGTCAAATTCTTCAACCAGCTGAAGTAGATCTTCAACCAGCTGGCCGGGGGACTAATCCAAGGTCGAATATCATGCTTCCTGAGCTTTGGGAAATGGTTGAGAGAATCAGTGATTCAGATACTCGAAGCAATTTGCTAAATCTACTTGCAGCCCAAGGTTTACTACATAATCCTTGGGGGAGACCATCCTTTGCAGAAGTAGTTGATCATCCAATAGGGTGGACCGGCCTTCCAATAGCCAGAGAATGCCCAACAGCAAGTGCTACTGCTGCAAAGACATGTAAATCCCGAAAACCGTTGGAAGAAAGGCGTGCATGATGCAATAGTACCTGAGATATTGTGTTCCAAATGACATAGGGATTAGGCACACTTCTTAAGTTATTAAGTGTGTACACTTTGTACTATTTGCTCCAGAAATATAATTATGTGTACCTTTTGCACTTGTCTACAATTTGAACTTCAACATGTTCCATGCTATATTTTACAAACCAGGTAGTTCACACAGTACAAACCACTGCAAATTCAATTCAATTCAAAAAGTAACACAATACAAAGCACTTTGCAAATTCAAAGCCTTCACCTAATCCAAGGCATCCACCATTTCGAAAGACTTCCTAGCAACATCTCATGCACATCATCGACAATGCAAAAGCTTGCACTAGCACCTTTAACCTCGTGATTTATCTTCTTCATGGGAAATTTAGCTCCAATAACGGACTCTCATCGGCACCAATACTTCTCTATCATCCAACGACTTATATTTGTTATGGCAACTTGGCAATTTCGATAATAGTAAGTGATATGATCGCGTCACCGCATGATGCTCATTCTTGTAATCATCAATGACCGCTTTGATCCAATACATGCTTTTCTCTGCGTGCAAGCAAGAACATAGTATGGCACATCTTCCTCATTACCGGGAAGAGCAAAAGAAGCAAAATTATCACCAAACTATATCACATCATGTAACTCCTCTACCTCATTTGCAAACATTGCGGTTTTACGATTCCAATTACAGTACCTTCAAAGATGTGCACATGGGACTAGCTTCTTCAATGTCCACTTTCCAGAGTGTTGAATAGACTCACATGCACGCCATTCAAAGTTTATGCGAGCCTTTGCAAAAACAAGATAGTGGTCTAACCCATCGAAGGTTGGGTCCTCCTGGACTTATGGAAGATACACGCTGCCAGCTTTGGACACCGGGAAGGGGTTGCACATCAAATGGCTTTGACCTATCAATCTCAACCTCCTTCACTTCCCAATACACTCTGAACTTGAGATTTCTTGTTTCTCAAAACAACACGAGGCATCATGAGCACCCTTTATTTCAATCCCATGCTCTCTTCTTTGCTCACCGGCCAAGAGTTGCTTGGCCTTGGCGACCTCTCCATCATGTTCCCCTTCCCATGCCCCGATCCAAGAAATTCCATTGTACACGAATGCCATGCTGACAATGGTACCTGCATATGAAGTAGAATGATCTTCTGGATTTGAACTGAGCAAGTAGCACAACCATCTGACCACACGAGATGATACCGCATGTGAGATCCTCCATTCTCTTTCAACCACTGAAGATGAAGTTGAAATGCATGTTGTACAAAATGTGTGTCATGACTTCTATCATCAGAAACATATAAGTGAACAGTCTTCTGCAACTTACCATTTACCTTGAAGAGAGTGATGTGTACCAAAATAGTGATCCAGTGCGCATTCCAATGTTCGGGATTGCACTTCTTTGAAGGGCTGCAATGTGTAATTTTCTGCAAAGTCTACTACTGATATCACAGAATCATCTCTTAGACTCAGAATGCTTCTCCTAAATTCCTTGCTCTGCCAATGAGCTGCAAAGTTGTGATGCACAAACTTTTCATGTGATCAAACATGGCGATAGCATGAAAGGAGCATCTGTTTGCTTCTCCACCAATCTTAGTCTTCTAGAAGTGCCCTTCCTTGACTTCTCGTCCATATAACAGTAAGCCTGCCATTTAACATCATCTTCATTATTCTGATCAGTCTCTTTTGGACATAAGGGAATCTTTTGCTTACCACATTTTTCACAATCCCCCCTTATGCACTTCAGATTGTGCCACTCTTCCCTTTCCTCTTTTTGGCAAACCATTTCTCTCCAAAGAGTGCTAACATTACAAAATGTAAGCTTTTGTGCCTGACAAACCCCATCATGTGTACCAACAAAGACATACATCACAATTGCAATCGCAATTTATGTGAAACTTCTGCCTCATAGAGTTGAAAGCTTTTAAAATTCTCTGCTTGTTCATGCTTGACACAACAGCAAGTGTTTCTCTCCTTCAATTTCCTTATGCAACTTGGTTTCAGGTATTCGAACATTCTAATACCAACATCTGCATCTGGATTCTCCTCCACAAACTGCTCATACAGCTCAGCCTGCACATTGCAAAAGAAAATATGTAAGTTGGAGAAGACTGTGCATTGAATACCTTACATATCCAATACATAAGTAAAAATACTATGTATACCAAGACATATCAGTTGTACATGTAAAAGATTTGATTGAATACGTACATATTCAAGACATATGTACGGTAGATTATGTATAGTATCAATTTATAGCACATTTAATCCTACATCCTTACACTATGTACATATATATCACATATTATACATGAAATACTTCCAAGAGCAAGTAGATGACCCCATAAACCTCATTTACATGTATAATACATTAAGTAAAACAGACCGAAAAGGCTACATCAAAGCAAGTAAACTAAGATTAGTAGAGGAGTTCATACGGCACATTTACTTACACTATGTACATATATATCACATAATATACATGAAATACTTCCAAGAGCAAGTAGATGACCCCATAAACCTCATTTACATGTATAATACAGTAAGCAAAACAGACCGAAAAGGCTACATCAAAGCAAGTAAACTAAGATTAGTAGAGGAGTTCACATATGTGCATGAAAATGTACATGAAAACAACAAAAGAAACCGAAATGTAATAGTTTCTTTGACAAAAGCTTTAATACCCGAGGAATGTCAAGATCTTTGGATTGCCTCGCTTTTTTTTTCCTCACATCCCCATACTTTGGTGAAACCTTAGTGTTGTTAAGCCGTAATCGATGACTTTTAGCTTGGTTTCTTCATCCAAACGATCGAGATCTAGCCTTCACTGCTTTTGCTAATGCCCAAATGTTTGAACCAGCAATTGCCATTCTCTTTCTTCTGCTAGCAGCATATGAAAGATTTCGGGGATGGCATTTGAGCATCTTGCAAGCAATTCCCTTTTGCTTCAAATCACCATTTTTCCCCACAACCATTGATAAAACTGAGGTGCTTGGCAGACCAATTTATCACCACTATTAGAGCATTTTACCTCTTCCAATCCATCTTTAAGGTTTTCTAAAATTGCATGCTTGACCACTGCTTGTGAAGGCAACCCAATCACAGGTTCAAAAGCTCCAATAGCCTCGTGATCTTGCAAGAATCTAGAAGCAAATAAGTACCTTTGATTAGGAACCGAGATTCACTTCTTTTCTCATAACTTGATATGACATTTTGCACACTGGGTCCTTATTTTTTGGTAACATACCTTGAAGATGTACTACCCTTTTCAATTTAAGCTATCATGCTCGCCATCTTCTTTTTCCCTTTCTCATCTCTCCCACTTTTCGAAATTACGCATACCACTTGTTGTTTACTCTTCACAATTTTGAATTCACCAGATGCCATCTGATGTTTGCCACATTCGGTTTCAAAATCACCAGATTGCATGTTCTCCTGATCGCCACATTCAGTTTCAAAATCACCCGGATTGCATGTTTTCTGATCGCCACATTCGGTTTCAAAATCACCGGTTGCATGTTTCCTGATCCTGATCCTGGAAAAAAATTCAAATTGTGTTCTACTTTCTTGGTTCGATCTGGGAATTTTCTTGGAAGGAAATTTTTCTGGAGGGAATTTTCCTGGAGGAAATTGGAGGGAGGAATTTCCTCCAGGAGTTTCGCATCAATCGCCGGCCTCTACTCGTCATAATTACAAACAAATGGGAATTTTGCCCCTTTTTAAATATATAAGACAAAATTTATACATGAAATAAGTACATTTAAAATTCAGCAACCCGTTCAAAAGTTTACATGAATTGCCCCCTAATGTATGACACCCTAACGTGCTTTTACCCCTAACTAGATGTTAAGTCCATAGCTAGGCTTCATATCCTGTGTTTTATGCATGAAACCACTGCCGCTACCCTTTAATTGCCCTTCAATTCATTCGCCCATTTGTCTTCAAGAAAATAAGTTGGAATCAAAAAATGAGTAATGCAATCAAAAGGATGAAATAAAATTATGTACAGTTGAAGACCTAGTATGTTTTTTATTAGTTTATAATTTCACAACTCTAGGGACAAATTCAACCTCTTAAATTGATATTTGACTTTAAAGCCCTTTCCCATTGAATATAGTTGTT
Source organism: Isoetes taiwanensis (assembly GCA_021234155.1). NCBI lineage: Eukaryota > Viridiplantae > Streptophyta > Lycopodiopsida > Isoetales > Isoetaceae > Isoetes > Isoetes taiwanensis. Next base: position 16,427,775 of record JAJEKV010000009.1, on the reverse strand, counting down.
TTTTCCTATGTAACAACCTAATGTAAAACACTGAGTCCCACGTTTAGAAATCCACTTCCATTTTGCAATATGTTTTCATCCTATTAAACCAACAATGAACACATGTTGGAATATACTTAAGTGATGAGGAAGAATGATTGCATATACTATGCATATAGTGCTGATCTTTTCACTTCCAGGAGTCCGTAAATGCACTCGAAAGTTCAGATTATATATGGGTCATGGCTGCTTTTCAATCATTCAACATTTTGATCATATGCAGCAAACTCGGGTATTAATGTATATCACATAAAATCATAAGGCAACTAAAATGGATGGAAGAAGTCTGTTAGATACAAATATAAGCTGGAAAACTATGAGCATAAACACCGGTAATTAGGCTTTTGAACTTGGGAAAAAGACACAATCTCTATAGGATATCTGAAAAACTCCCATCCACAGTATACAAGGAAAAAAACCTCTTCTAAAGATGTGCAAGTTGCTTCATCCTTGGACCCTTTTGATATTTAACAAAAGAAAAAACAAAAAGGAGATATGAAGAACTCATATTCGTTCGAAAAAGCTCCTCTATGTGTGCCCAATACAGTTATGTTCACTTTAGCTCGACTGCAGTGCTACAATGATCATAAGGGGGATGTGACCAAATCTTTCTGTTCATCAGGGTCTCCATCTACGAGACGCTTAATATGAGGAACGTCATTTTTTAAAATTCATGGTGGATGTAGCAGCCATTGTAGATCTAAGAAAACTCTGCCCAAGACGCCATAGAGACAACAACCACTAAATCTACGGGTGCAAAATTCGTACTGGGTAGCAGAAATTACCGTCCGGACGCCGCTTACAAGTGCTTAAAATCGGTGTGTTTTAAACACGACGTCCGTGATTGATCAATTGACATGTAGGGTGCGCGCCCGTCAAATGACAGGCTGAGAGAATCATGAGCTTGTTTGGTGCTGGAAACATGAATGCCCGTAGCCCGCCATATTCGTGGATGGCGGGCTAACCCATCTTGAATTCAAGCAAAATGGAGGGACTAATTGTTTCCAAGAATTGCCTGAACCGAAATTCAACAATTTGCCCTCACCAACTTTGCAATACACAGAAATCTGGGATAGATGAAACCCAATTCCTCTCCCCGTTCAATTTACAGAGCCATTGATGCAGCAAGGAAGAGAGATCAGAGGCAGAGATTGTATGCAAAGAAGGTAGCAATGAAGAAGAATTCCCCTTCTAAAGATTCGCCTTCAAAGAAGAATAAGAAATTGAGGTAGTGGTGGCCAGTAGAATAAGAGAAATTTCGGGAGAAATTTATGAAGTATTCAACCAAATTAGTACAAATGTTGATGACAATGACAAAGGCCGTATCCTTGATAGTCTTCTTTGGAGGGCAAGGGAGTTATCAATTGCTTCTATAAAGAAATCTAAGCAGGTTACTATGGCCGAGCAAATGGTAAAGAATTTGAAGGAAACAATGCAAGAACATAAGTTTGAGAGGAATCATGACATGCTTCGTGCAAGGAAGTCCACCACGATAATGGCGGCAGGCGGTACAACTGGTGTCAAGCCATTGAATCAAGCAAGTGGCGGATTGCTCGGCATCCCCGAAAAAACAATTTCAAATGTGCTTTTCAAAGAAGGGTGCAAGCTAACAAAGGGAAGGACCTTGGTCAATGTTCGGGGAGGAGGAAGCGGATGGATAGCATGTTAGATTACAATAGAGAAGTCATTTATCAAGTTCGGGCCGAGAAAATACAAGACTTTCTCCATACAAGAAAGACGTGAGGAGGTATGTATCGAGGCAGGGAATAAAGATGGAACATCAATTCACCTTCTTGAAGTCGATAAGTAAGTATTCATCCTATATTGTAGGGTTCATTATATGTAGCATTTATTTGGCATTCACCACGATTTCCTAAGTAGTTGCAATTCTACCTCGGGTTTAGAGAGAAGAATCCTCATATCAAAATTGCATTCGCGAGACTTTTGAGAGGTTGAAACCGAGTTTTGTAAAGGCGGATGCGTGAGAGGGGCATACATCTTTGTTGCATCTACCACTTGAAATTTGAATACATCATGCGAGGGATTGAACGACTGAGAAAATCGGGTGGAGTTCATGACAATTGCAAATCGCCACTTTGTGAGATTTGTGGCCCTTTGCCCGAATGTGCAGCCAAGGAGCATACAATCAAGTGCACGGGGATCTATGGAGACAAGTGGTGCGGAGCAAAGGTGATGATGAGGAGTGGTTTGATCATAAGCTGCTTGATGTTGGCGTGTAAAAAATGTGGGTTGGATAGAATTAGAAAATGTCCACGAGGAAATGGATGGCACGGGTTCATCACTAGTTACTTGGAAGACATTTGAAAAGCAACACTGTGGACCCGGAGACGGAGAATTCGTGGGATCAAGAAAGGCTTTGAGGTACAAACACATCTTGAGATTAGTCTGAAGAGAGAAGTCCCAAAGAGTTTCAAGAGGATGTGAAGAAGGTAATATCAGATTTTGTTCTACACAATTACATAGCACATTGGCGGGCCAATCGGTTTAAGCGATTGTGTGTCATCATTTCCGGAAAGATACAATTGTATCTGTTATTGACTTTTGCGAAAAATTACAACATCAAGATCGAGAATGAGCCCCGATCAATGCACCGCATACGGACCAAGTTTCTATACTTGTTCACATAACATATAGACATGACAAAAGTCTTTGATATTCACTGTTCTGTCTTGGGAAGTATGTAAGAAGACTCAAAAGAAGAAAAAAAAAGAAACGAAGATTGGAGCGGTCGGGAATAGACTCAACAATGGTAGGAAGATCATAAAAGAGACTCACTTTTACATTTCTGATGATAAAGTGCATGACTCATTATTTGTGGAACATCTTGCCTACAAAAGCATGTTGCATGGCTTAAGGAACAGAAATAGAGTATGAGAAGCATTGGGTTTGGAGTGATGGCTGCTCATCACAATTCAAGTCGGAAAACCTTTTTTTTTTTTCTTAGGCGGGTACTTCACAATGAATGACAAGGAAATAGTGTGGAACTACTTTGCCACTGCTCATGGTAAAGGTGAACATGATGGTGCAGTCTTTTGTTATCAAAAAGGCTGCTAAGTAAGGAACAACTCAAACCCAATGGTGTGCAAGCGAGGCATGCTAAAGATATTGTAAAATTTCTGTACATAATTCAAAGATCTACCAAATTGATGAAAGATGAGATTAAAAGATATTTTTGGGAAATTGAACACTGTTGTTGTGGCAAACATGGAAGAATATGAAATTGAAACACTTAAAAGGCACAAAGAAGATTCAACAGACGACCACATCGTGAGGAGTAGACCAAACAGGCTTGCTCATAGATGCACATCATGTTTCTTCTTTGTTTTGCATGGATCATAATTGGGACTCTGCATCAATACAGGGTAGATTTGGAAAGTGGGAGGTAAATGACTTAAAACCGGGGAGTTGAGAAGAAAAAGGAGACTCTTGAACAAGCCAATGAATGGATCGATAATTTGGTAGAGGTAGGTGACAATTTTGCGGTGAATGCGAGGTAGACAATTCGAGGGTGTGGACTTCTACATCCTCAAGTGCCTGAACCAAATGCACACTTGAAGATTCATACAAAAGATGGATGGGGCAAAAATTTGGAGTGCATGAGGTTATCTTAAGTGGATTGTATTATCAATTCTTGGGTAATTTCAAGTACATGTTGCTCACTAAACAACCCGAGAAGCCTCCGTACAAATGACCATGTGGTAAGATATCCTAAAATTGATATGGAAAAAATAGAAGGCCTGAGACATGTGCAATTTCACAGGACACCCATGAAAAAAATTATGGCGATCTCCCAATAACATTGTAATTCTTTGACACTTAACCAAATTGATGTTATTCTTTTCAAGTGATTTGTTGTTCCAAACCTAAGCACGTAAGCACACATTTTATATATATTAATAATAGTGAAGATGCACAAGGGTGGTGTGCATAGACACGTACTTCGAAATGAAGATTGAATTGTTGTTTATAAGAATGTAGATTTGTGACATTGGAATAAGATTCAATTATTTATTTTGGTACCATCACTATCCCAACATTCTTGGCAAAATTATATTGTCAAGGCATTTCCTCGATGTGACATGTGTCAATTGAAATATTTAAGCCCAGTTCACAATTAATTGTTAGCGTGTGAGGTTTTTGTACAGCAGGCCTAAGCCGCGGATTTAAGCGAAGAGGCCCTAAGCGTAAGCTCTTCTCACAAGCTCATGCTCCGCCCATTTCCCCCTGCACTCCTTCCCAATTCCTCCGCACTCTGCCCAATCCGCATTCCCAATTCCTCCGGCATGAAGCGAGCTCGAAGCGAGGAGCCGGAGGTCACCTCCAAGAGGCGCTTACTAAGCGTCGAAGAGGTGTTCCCTCCACTCTTCCCACCTTTGCCTGAAGTACTTGCCTCCTCTGCCTCCTCCTCTCCCGCCCCACTCTCCCCGCCTCTCAATTTGAAGAGGATTCTTCTGATTCCGATTCCGATTCTTCTGATTCCTATGAGGAATCAGAAAATGAGGAATCGGAAATGAATTCGTAGGAATATGTCACTGCTGTTCTGCAAGGATGGATAGGCGATTCTGAAGAAGAAGACGAGTCCGATAAAGAAGAAGTCCGGCAAGAAGAAGAAGAGGAAGACGAAATTGAAGGCTAAACGCCGACTTGGAAGAGTTCGAGTATGGTCCTTGAAGGTATGCATGTTTCATTTGTTTTCTGTAATCAACTTTTCATTTTCATTTGTTTAATTTTTCATTTTCATTTGTTGCAGATGCAGATGCAGATGCAGATGAAGATGAAGATGCAGATGAAGAATGAAGATGCAGATGCAGATGAAGATGAAGAAGACACACCCCAAGAAGACACCCCTCAAGACACCCCCCGATGACACCCCCTTGAAGACACCCCCCTTGAAAACACCCCCTTGAAGAAGACACCCCCTGCCCTGAAGAAGACAACGGCCCGAGGGCCGAATTTTTTGTAAAAATTTTGTTTATAACATGTGTACACCGGTTCCAGTGCGAGGGCCTTTTTTATAAAAATCTTGTTTCTATCAAACTTTTTTTTGTTGTCTCTATCAAAGTTTTTTGTTTCTCTATCAAATGTTATTTTTGTCTATCTATCAAATTTATGAAGTTCGAATTCTTATACGGTCCATTCGGGATTACTGCTTTTAATGTAAATAAAGGCTCTAGCTCTTTAATTAGTTTCAAACACTAAGCATTTTAATCGAGTTTCGGCTGGTGGTAAGCACTTTGGAACACCTGAAAGCACTTATGCAATAAACAGCCTTTGCACCTTAAGCGCATGACAAAGCACATGATGACATTAACATCTGCTGGCGTTAAGCAACTACATAAAAGTAATCATCACTGCATGACAATAAGCAGTATCTGCCATTAAGACTCATACCAGACTAGCACTTGCAGGCAATTTTTTTTTAAGCACTTGGTAAGTTTTAAGCATCCCTTGCAGTCAGCATTGAAGTAGATATAAACAATATAGCAAAAACTTATAGACAAGTCTGCATTGAACTACATAAACAATATAGCAAAAACATTCTTAACACTAGAGTTGTCCATGGACCAGAAATGGTCCACCATACCCCCTGCCACTTAAACCCATATATCTCACAAGAGAAATTTTAATTTTAAACTATACCACCACTATTTGAGTCTTCACTTGATCATTCACCTTTATATTGGTATGTTTATTCAAACTTTGGAAAATTTGGCAGTTTTTACAGCACTCTAGAACTGCATTGTTGAATTTTCTAGCATAAAAGTGTCTAAACCTTGCTAAATATGAAATTAATTGATATATTATGATAAAACATATCGATTTGCATGTTTCCATGTTTGGCCGCTATCATTTGATATCAATTTAAGTCGCCAAACCCTATTTTTCTTAAAAATGCTGCATGAGGTTCAAGAATTATTTCTCTCTTATTATTACAAGTTTTGACTTAATTTTTGTGACAATGAGTCCTTAACTAGACAAGCTATAGTCCAAGGAATTTTTTAGATGTTTATATATTATATTAGTATCGTTATTAACTAAAGAAATTATTGTACAGAATTCAAGTTTAAAATATAGGTTAAAGTGCTCCAATAAACCCCATCTATAAGTCTCATAAGAATAGTAAATGATGCATTCTAATTAACTCTATATAGAAATTTACTTTATCAACATAAATATAGTATAACTAGGGTATAACCATGCTTTATCTAGATCTAAACAAGATCTAATATAACAGGATGAACACAAAGAAAGGTTCCAAAGTGCGTTTATTATACCCTTATTGGTCTAAAACTCAACAATGATGTAGGTAGTGATAGTTATTGATGAATGGAGGACAATATCACAAAGTTTAGCCATGACTATAAATAAATAGATCAAAAGACTTCCTGTACTTGTTTTTCTAGTTTATCTAAAATATTAACTTATTGCACTACATTTCTCTCATAAGCCTTTTAAATGACACAATATGTGATAAAAATGGATATTGAGGTCCTTGGTATGGTCTTATTAGAAACAAAATGAAGAAACCTACTTACTTTCCACTATTATAAAATTAGTCAATGTGTGGCTGCTCCAAGGTATTGTAGTCTAACTAGGACCATAGTACATGTAGATCAACTTTTATGATAGGCTATAACTTTTATAAATTTGAACCTTTGTTGGCAATATAAATCTCAAATTTCATGTTAGAATAATATATTATATACAAGATTTGAATATAAATAAGACTATACATAATTAAGAATATAATAAGACAGGTCCATAATTAAACTAACTGGATTGAGAAAATTTCTCTATTTATTTGAGCTCGCTCTCTTCATTTTGTTCCCTACAATGATATTATGATTTCTCATCGTCTATAAGATAATCTTTGAAAGGTGGAAGTAGACATTCTCATACATTCAAAGTAGCCCTTAACTACTTAATTTTTGTGCTTCGATATTACCTTTTAGATAGACAATCCTTCCTAATCAACTAATGTTATCATATATAATGTGGTATTATTCTAAAGAATTGATTAAGATGATGATGTTCTTGACTTTTAAATGAGAGGTCATGTGGACCAATAATTGGCATCGGCATAACAATCTATCTTGATCTTCTTTAGTCATACCTTTTCATATTTTTTCCTTAGTTCATCTTGCGTTGCTTTCTTAACTTTGGGAAGCTTTGAAATATGGTGTTTGAAGTTCATTTTCAAGGCATAAATCTAGAGATCAAACATGGAAAACATTTGATGATAACTTGGAACTAATATTAAAAGTTTTATCCCAAATCTAGCAATAGATATTTTTTATTGATAGAGGAGCTCATGAAATACGGATATCCTAAAATTCAGCTTGAGATCGACTAAGGTAAAGAAGTTATTGATTTAAAATAAACCTGTGGACCAGTAATGGTCTTAGGTACAGAAACCTTTATTGATTTATCATAACCATGCCTTTTGCTCTTTTTCTTTACTTGTTTTTTCATTGGTTTCATGTCCATACAAGCATTCATATATGATTTTTTCAATGACATACAATTTCAATAAATTTCCTTCAAATATAACAAAATAAACATCAATTAAAAGTCACTTAAAATTGTTACTATATGTGAAAGGTGAACCTTTAAATTACAGGCCAACAAATATTTTTTATGCATGAAGCAATTAGTCAACTATTTATATAGAAAATTTGAAGTAAGAAATCACTTTCATGCAAAAGTTGTAGAATTTTAATTGAAATGTTCCTTCCTTACAGGAACCATTATTGGTCCACGTAAGATGAAAAACTGTTTTGACCCTGTCATGTTTGACTGACTATATCTTCCTTTCTAGACTTCAAAATGGAACAAGGTCTTTTGTATATTCATCCCTATCTCGTATAGAAAAATACCATTACAATGAAAAAAATTAAAAAAATCCTTTTGTTGAGACAGTTTTACATTATGTAAACATGAAGCAAACTGGACCTGACCCCCCTTGATTCACCTAAGCATAACTTTCAATTTTAGGGGTATATGCAATTTTAACTATTTTTCCTATGCAACATGACTGCCATATATTAACATGTAGAAAGGGTTTAACTGAATTTTATGCCATTGATTTTATATGAATTTTAAAGTGAACTGTACAAATGAACCATTTATGGTCCATCAAGGGACAACTCTAGTGTTAAATTAAGATAAAGATGGTACATGAAAAGTGTAGGATTCCTTGGCCTAAATAAATGACAAACATGCCAATAATCATGGAGAATGACAATCGTCATCACCATAAACCTTCTCCAATTCCTCCTTCACAAACCCGCTTGAATCGCAAATCGTTTTCGAAAAGTCTTTCCAAGCATAGCTTCATAATCTTTCTATCTGTCTTAGGCCAAGGCTTGTATCTCATGTGTGTTCTTCACCAAGTAACTTCATTTTTCCTCGGTCTTGGCTGCCAGATTTCTATCTTTGGGGTGAGTACCGTTAGCACTTCATCATAGACATCCATCTTGAATCACGGTGCCCCAGAAATTTCCGGGGACTGCTAAGGCAAGTCTTGTATAATGAATCATCAAGAAGCAAAGTGTTACCTTTGAATCTTGGGTATATTTTCCCAAGTGGCTTAATCATGACCGACAGCCCGGGTTTGTTAGGGTGGTGAAAAACCCAGTGCGCACACATTTTCCCCGTCCCCATACAAATTGAAATCCGGCCCCTCAAATCGGACATAGTACTTGCAACACATCTTCCACATTAGAGAGTTGCATTGATGACCATATACCAACACAACACTTCAGAACAAAGTCTTCAAGAAGAACACGCTTCGGTCTAATATCACTTTCTTTACGCTAGTGTATGTCATTGTCAATCCTGCCCAAGCCGTATGTGTTCATTTGCACCATATGTTTTTACCAACACACCATTTAAATCCAAGACAATGAGTTTATCTTTTCTTTGCCAAATCAATATTTAGTAATGCGTTGGAACATCCCGAATACCTACACAACAGAAATTACTACATGAATAAATAGATGAAGATGAAAATGAAAAATGGGTTGAATGTGGAAAGCTTTACGTATCAACGGCCAGGATACTCGACCTAACGTAATCAACCGGTAATCCTACAATTGAATGCAACAAAAGAAAATCAATAATATTCAATGTTTTAAGCAACACTATTTACGGGCTTGCCCAAAGAATGCCTACAATCGACCCTCCGGGTTTATTAAGGGCAGCAATCACTTTTTGAAGATCGGGGCTCACCCGAAACTTGAGGGCCTGATTACGCATTTTCTTCGAACACACTTCCGATAGGTGTGGTGTCATGATTGAGATCGCTTCCTGCATCTTTTGCATAGCTACTTCTTGTTCTTTTTTTCTGTAGCCCGAACAACTTCTTTGCTATCCTCCAAATTACCCTCTTTGTTCTTACGCCCTTTTCCTTTTGGCAAATATTCACCCAAGTTGCCCTCATCCGATGGAATTACTCCCTCAACTTCCTTAGGTGCTTCATTAGTGTACAATCGGTTACATTGTTTTTCCATAACCAACCTTTGTGTTCTGGCCCAGTCTTTGTGTTTACAACCCAGTCTTTGTGTTCTGACTTCCTCTATAGCTTCTTGGACAGACTTCTTGGATTTGGTGGTGGTGGTTCTGTTGTTGCATTCAAATCGGCCACAATTATTTGTACTCCTATAGGACTTTTGCGGTGTTGTGCATCTTCAAATGGCACCATTGTCCTTCTTTGAACCACCTAAGGGTGAGACCTCAATTGCGAGACGGATTAACACATCCTTTTTGGTGTACTATTTGAAGCACACGCAACATGGCCAAAACCTAGCTAAATCAAATACACTCTCTGGCACCTTTCGGGCAATCATGAATACATTGTCCTCCTCTCAACAATGAACAACAAGCTATATGATACTCATGTTGGCAATTCAGGTGCTAAACTTAACCTATAAGCTTTAGTGAATTCCGACCACATGAACATGTATAAAATGGATCTTCCACTAACAACTTATCTCGTATAATAGTAGATATGCTAAATGTTGCGGGAGTATCCATTTTCAAACTTCCACAAATTGTTTATGTAGAATTGCAAGTCTCTGTTCTTCTTCGAGAACTTTTAACTCCTCCTCAAGTTTGAGTTTACATTTCACCGCTCATTAATGATGTAGGGTTCATTGCTTTTTGTACCTTGTTCCCGTGCCAAGTTTCCATCCGGGCGATGCTCCAAATCTTTAATTTACGCCTCCAACTCACGGTTTGGATTAAGCTTGAACTCCTCCCCGCTTTGTAGCCAAATCATTTGTGGCCTGTCTTAAAACCGTTCTCGGCCTCTTCCAACATCATTTTCTCAGAATTGCAGGCCTTCTCATTCCCTTTCAAAATCACTTCCTCTCCTCTTCGATTCTTTGTGATAAGTAAAACTGATTTTCCAATCTCCTGTACTGCATTCTCTAAGGTTTTTATGTTTTCATCACATGCACTAATCTCATTTGATCCAGCTGCCACCTTTGGCTTTGCCTTCATTTCAGTTTTCCTAACATGTGCTACAACATCTGCCTCTGTTTTTACTTGTCTATTGTTGTGGTTGTAAAGGGTTTTCGTGTGTGTAGGAACAATATAGCCAGCAGATAATTCATTATCAATACACAGGGAATTGAACCCAGGTATCCAGATATAGCGATAAGGATTTAAAGATTCACAGGAGACATTTCATAACAAGTAATGTCGATAATAAACCAGACCATTTTTAGATCAATAACCAAATATCCATAGCATTTAATAAAAACACAAGCGGTTTGGCAATAGGAGTCAGTTTTAGAATTGAATATTCCATAGTTTGATTCCGCGACATGTTCGCCTTTGCTCTGAATGCTACACCAAATATCCATTCTGCCCGCTTCTCAACCGGTCAACTTCAATCTTGCTTTATCTCATAAACAAGCCATAAACACAAGCCCTTCCTTGGTTCTCCTTCAACCGAACTCCTTTTTTTTTTGCCTTCATGCCTTTTCAATTCGAAATAGGGCTTTTGTTCCTAGCCCTTAGATTCTAATAAATCTCCACCGTTAATATTAAATAACTATGCTTTCCTTAGCTTCCAATCTTTTCCACTATTATGAAAATAAACCTTCAAGGTTATATCTTCAACTAACATTCAAATATGCTAATATAACCACTTTTGTGCAATTTAACATGGTAAGATCACATGGCATTGCTCGCTTGATCACATTTTCACCCAAAATGCACAATTTTGAACAAATTATTCCTTCTACATTATTCCCCTTACAAAAAACTCGACGTCCCGACGAGTTCTTCAAAATAGTTCTTCATGATCAAAATATTTTCTTCCAAACCATTGCCTCCATCGGCGATTCTATGGCTTCACCGAATATAAAATACTTCCAAGGGTGGCAAATCCCATCCAGGTCAGTGGCACCCTCGCTCTACTGCCCAGTATGGCGCTCTATCCCCTTCACATCACTTATAATTTTTCATCACATTTTACATAGGCCATGAGATGCTGCTGCCTTTCTAGGTCAGCACATCCATCATGCCATCCATAATCACTTAAATAAAAAATAAAACTTGTACAACTTCCTTTGATAGTTTGAATTCTTGAAAAAACTTGAAAATGAAATCCAATCAAATTGCAAAAGCATAAGCACTAACCACATATTCTTGATCTTCATAATATGGTGTTTGACTTGAATAAGCTCGTTTCTGGATAAATAGTCTTCTCTGAACATTGATGGTCTTCAAAAATATTAAAACTCCAAACAAACAATGGTTGATTCTTCAAAGGAACTTCAATTCTTCTTAATATTTGGGAATATGTTTTGGGCACATAAATATACTTGCATAAATAATATCGTCAAGTGCAATATTGGGACTGCTAAAATATGAACTTGGTCTGGATTCGAACAATAAACCTCGCATTTGCCTACCACATCCCTTACCATCCCATTCCAATTACTCTTTTATAAATTTTCTCCTATCTTTTTTTTCTATTAAAGAGCTTTTACTTCCTTTTTCTTTTTTTTTTCTTTTTATTTTTCTTCCTCTTTTCTCTCATTTGGCGCCATGACAGGTCGTTAGGTTATGGCTGGAAGCAAACAGAGGATGCATCACCTGATCTTAGATATGGCGGAAGGATAGTGGCCGTGGTTTACGCTTTCAGCCAGGATCATGGGCAAAAGGAGCGAGACGAATTGGGTAGTGGCGGAAAGCAAACAGGTGGCGGCTATGGCAACATATATATCATTAGAACCAAAGCGTAATCGTAGACCTCTCTCAATTTTTCCTTCCTCCTCCTATTCTTTCTTTTTTTCTCCTCTTCTTGGTTTTGGCGATTCTGGTAGATAACGCCCCTCTCAGGAGTTATGGGCCGAAAATGGCCGAGTGGCCATGTGGCCGAAATTCCGAGGTCGCACGGCAAGACGCAAATAGGAATTTCCTGGCCATTATTGCCACGGGCCATTTTCATGGCCCATAACTCCGAGGGGAGGACGCGTCGGCCTTTAACGCCCTTGGCCGAGGCATTTGGCGAGCCGCCATAGCTGCTTGGCGCCCCGCATTGCATTCCTGCAAGAAGAAAAATAAACAAGTAAGTCTCTGTTTTCTCTGTTTTCAAGTAAGCCCGCATTGTAAGTCTCTGTTTTCTCTGTTTTCAAGCAAGGAGCAGCGACGAGCAAGGAGCCAAGACTGTTTTCTTTGTTTTCAAATCGGAACAGGTGGTGCAGCGACGAGCAAGGAGCCGGATTTAAACAGAGCTCCCAGATATAGCTCCGTTTAAACAAATATTTGAACAGAGCTCCCAGATATAGAGCCGGATTTAAACAAAGAAACACAAATGGCAATTTGTTAACACAAATGGCGGATTTTTGCCAAAGAAACACAAATAATGCATTTTTGCTATGGCGGCGATTTGTTGATTTTTGCTTGGCTATGGCGACGATTTGTTGCTTGGCTATGGCGGAGGGCCTAAAAAGAAAGAAAAATCACACAAATGACGGATTTCTTTTTGCCAAAGAAACACAAATAACGGATTTGTTAACACAAATGACGGATTTTTGCCAAAGAAACACAAATGACGATTTTTGCTATGGCGACGGATTTGTTGATTTTTGCTTGGCTATGGCGTCGGATTTGTTGCTTGGCTATGGCGGAGGGCCCAAAAGAAAGAAAATCACCGAGGAAATCACCAGATTTGTTGCTTGGCTATGGCGGCAAAGAGAGAAAATGTTATGGCCATAACATCTTTGTTATGGTCATAACCGATTGGGCCACATAATGTTACCGACATAACATCTAGAGATCAACGGTGAGATTAAACCCTACGCCTAAATGTTTGAGGCCAAGGACGTTAAGGTATGGTCGCTGGCTTTTCACAAACCGCAAAACTAGTTGAAGCATAGGAAGGAAAGGCAACCGAAGCTTTTTTTCGTGGCTATGGCGCAGATTAAGTGGAAAAGCTTTCTGGTTAGAAGCGTAATGGTTGGCGATGATTTTAGCGACTAGATAGATGAAGCAATAGCATCAAGATTTATTTTGCACGTAGAGATATATACAAGCATTTGTTTATGAGAATATGGATCTTGAATGAACCTTCTATGCTTTCTTTCTTCTCATGTTGAGAAATCCACAACAAGATTTAAGCATTCACAGCATTCTGCTTTCAAGCTTTACCGCCGGACAAAGAAGAATAGAAGCCGCTTTCATCCAAAATTATTTTGCAAGTACATTCAAAAACCAGATCCATACCTCGGAAATTAATCCTTGTTCTGCACAGATGGTCCATCTCAGATCTGCATCTCTATGTGACAATTTATTTGAAGATATCATGCTGATAGAATGCTGCTATTCTCGCAATGCCCCCACTTATGTAATCCAACCTAATGAACCAAACCCCAAAAATGAAGCGTAATGCAAAATATATGCATCAGTCAAGGCCACACCTCTATCGACAAGCACTCACAAGACACGAGAATTGAAGAAAAGAATTTGAAGAATGGAACAAGAGATCAAATACACTTCAATTGCACAACCAAATCAAAATCTAGATAATCTGGAGGTTCATCCTCCTCTTCATTATTTATTTCTTCCATGGAACACTCTATACAAAATGGATAATCTCTTCAAAGAGCAAGAGTGAGAGAGAGAGAGAATGAGGAGACGTACCCCTTCTCTTAAACTTACACATCAAATCTCCTCCATTCATCCTTAAGCAATCTCCACCATTAGATCTCCAATAACTTACATGTCTCCTAGGATTGCGCCACCTCACCCCCATGCTTTAACCATTAAAAAGGACTTTTATACACCTTCAAGTCCATAAGTTCAACTTCAATACATCATAAATGCTTCATCCCCAATATTTTCACATTTTTTACATTTTCTCCATATTACACCCATATTATTCTCCATTTTTGCACACATTTAACCAATTTAAGCACATCATGCACAAATAGTCCAGATAAATCACACAACAGTGGTATCTTTGGCATTGCACAGCAAATGCAGCCCAGTTTACTTTGTGTTCCTTAGGTGCAAGTATTGATATAGTGCAATTTTCAAACGCAAAAGCAAGGGCCAGTTGCTTTCTTACTTCTTTGTTGTGACAATTCTTGTAGATTTTTCGGCAAAGTGTTTCCAACTTCTCTTGAAGATGCTCCTTTGCACAGTGTCATTTTATCTTTCCCTTGTTCAACTTCTTTGTCCAAACAGAATCCCAATCTCGATCCGTGACATTATTTTCCAACCAAGCTTCTTCCTCGTGGGGCTTCACCCCCGAATTGCACAGACCTCTGATGCTGTGAAAATCATCCGCGCTCCATGCCTCCATCATCAACAGTGAAATACTGATCTGAGTTTTCGCGCCCAGGGGAAAAGGAGGGAGAAGGGCATGACGGGCTTCGACTTCCGCGAGTTTCAGCACTTAAAGTGCTTAAACGCTTCGCCAAAAGTTGTACCCCACTAGCGATTTTACACCCCTACGCATTAATACATTAATTCGAATATAGCACTAAATAAATCATAGCAAAATCATATTGGAAAAAGTACAAAAACAAAAATGGAACCCACATTTATTACTTTTGAAGTATTTACCAATCTTACACTAAACATATTCCTTCTCTAATCTTCTAAGTAGCAACAAGAATATAGACCCAAAGGGTTGCACATGCATAAATAACATCAGCGAGTACTTTTAGGGGTTTTTTATTAGCAAAAAACAAAAATGCAAGTATTGGCTTAGTTGCATATAAAATACACTGAGGGAGATAGAATACGTCCAAAAATATGGAAAGAAGTTGATAAAGAATACATGCAAAAGTTTACTAGTTTCTTATGTTGAATATGTAGCACAATAATGGGGGTTTCCAGGGGGATTTCATATGGATGCATAAATCACTATCCCTGAGACCATAGCCCTAAAACATTTGAATAGATTATTATTGAAAAAAAATATATATATAGATTCAATAGAAAAAATAAGCACGTTTAGTTTGCGGGTAGCATTGATTAAAGCGTTCTTATTAGGATATCGAATTATTTTGGTAGAGGTTCGCATCTTCATATCTCAAAATCAGAAACCTTAAGCGAATCTGTATAGAGAGGATTTCCAGTATTTCATATTCCAAAAGCTTAGGCGAATCTGTATTCCACGTTTCAAAATCATAGGCACCCCCAATCATAAATGACCATAATCGAAACAGGAGGCTCCCAGAAGCTCCAACATACAATCTGGGCCATATGATGGACAGGTCCGACGACTGAGGTAGTCCAGGATGCATCTCGTTTAAAATATGTAGCAATATTTATGGGGTACATGTGCAGAGGGGTGGATGGCATGTATGAAAAGGGTTTTCTGTTATGTATAGGGGAATACCATTCCATCACGTAGAGAGGGGTCCCACGATCGGCGGTAGCCAGGAGCAGGTCTCTCGGAGTGGCGGAATGGTGGACGAGACACCATTCTCTACAAAATAGAAACAGGGGAGTGGTTTTGATTTTCTTGCAAAATAGGAAAGAGGTGATGAACTTACGGCAGATTTGACAAAGATCCGACAAAGAACATTACCTGCGAGCTCTGTTTTTGAAGATCCAACTCTGTTCTTGGAGATTTCGAGATGTATTTCTGAAAATTTCTGCCTATTTCAAACTCGCTCGTGTTTCTGAAAACTTTTACCTGCTTCACTCGTCTGTGGCGGTATATTTGGAGTGGCCTGCTTGGAACTCGTCTGCTTGGAACTCATCTATATTCTTTGTGATAAATCCGTCTGCGGCGGTTGCAACCTAAGCAAAACCCTAAAAAATAACCTAGAGGACCGGTCAGTGAATTGGGCAACCCTATTTTCATTCCGCCGTGTAGAGAGTGCCACGTGGCGGCACCAAATTGCTTGCCAGTGCAAAATCACGACCCTATTTCCATTTTGGTTAGTGATAATTAAGGGGTTTTTGTCTGACCCATGATGCATATGGCATATCCAATATACATATGTGAACCCCGTGGGTATAGACCCCTTTCAAAATTTGACAGGCGGTGCTTTTACTAGAGTAACAAAAGCACTGCTAAAGTAACAAATGCACTGCTAAAGTAACAAAAGCACTGCCTCTGCCATAATCTACTGAATAGTCCACATGGCATTTGGGTATTGATATAAATAGTTTCCTAAAGGAATCAGTTTCCTAAAGCTATAATAAAGCCTCATGAATATGGACACATGCCTTGTCAAAGATTGCTAAGAATACGCTAGGATAGGACAACCAGTTGATCCGACCTAAGAGATGGGCTAGTGTTGGCATGTAGAATTCAGCATGTTCTTGCTTCTAAGCTACTATGTAGCTAGACATGTTCTTTACATGTGAAAAGAGATTTGTGGTCTCCACATGAACATGCGTGTTTGAAGAAATGTATAGATTCTAATGATATAAGCAATGCTGCATTATTGTTCTTTCTGCATGATCGTGAGAATATTTGTTTAATTTACTTACTGCCAAGAAAATGCTATAAGTAGAACTGAGAATGAGAATAAAAGTGTCCATTTTTTAGGCCATTCCCATATATCAGAATAATGGCAATTTCTAATAATGGTCAAGCCTAGAATCTAAACTTACTAGAAGTTTCAATAAATCTGATTTGTCAGGTTGGAGGAAAGAACTTCCACTTAGTAGAAGAATGCCAATCATTTCCACGTGATGGTATAATTCTAGTGATTCAAAAAATAAAGATTGACCAAAAACATTTCATTATCACGCACTACAAGAGGTACTACAAGATTACATATGATTCATCAAATTCATGTTATAGTCATTATTATTAGGACATGATGAGCTGGTAGAAATGTGGATTGGAATAAATTATGGGCCCATCAATGAACATTTAACGTCTATGCATATTGCAATGGCAAAAAACATGCATCTAGCCTAAAACATGTATCAAATTAGATAGTGTGGGACACGCGTCTAGTCTAATATACATACATAAAAGAATATTGACTTTCACGTGTTCAAATTGTGACAACAAACACAATATAATATACAAACATGTAGAAATCCTGCATCATTATTGTTTTAGTGCTTTCTATTTTTTTATATTGAATGCCACGAGTCATTTTATTCATCATGCCATATCTTGTACATTACATGCATCATAGGAAGCCAATCTAGACTTTTAGTCTTTTTATCCTTGAAAAAGGTAAGAAAAAAAGGGGTTCGATGTTTAAAAGAACTAAGGTAGACATTACTTAGTTGTGTTTGGAGTGAGAAGGTTAATTTGATGGTATATTTGGATCTTTATCAATTATTGTTCAATGGCCACTTGCACTTGATGTGGCTCCAAGGGATCCGCATATGCAAAAAGATTCCAATAATAAGAAAATACAAAATGAAATAGGTGCCAAATCTACCTGTGAGCAAAAGGGTCATTTAGACTATTGTGATATGTTTCTTGCCGTAATAAGAACTGAAAACTCCGTATTTTTTTTATTGTGTTCATATGTAGAAATCCTACATTATGACTGCTTTCTAATGCTTGGGTAGTTGTAATCTTTCTAGTTATTCTTGAAAGTAATTGCATCCAATTATTTTTTATTTATTTTCAATTGCTCTTCAATTTATTTTAATATATGCTCTTCAATTTCTCAATTTTATGCATTGTTCTCAAATTAATGAAATAGTGCTTGTAATGGCTATTTGGCAATTCCTTTTTATGTTATGGGCTAAAATTGTCAGTGAGTGGATTTCTAGAAGACAGACCCAAATGTTAAAAACATGCACCAAGCCCGACATACACCAATTCAAACACCACCAAGATCTTATTGACTATCTCTCTAATATACGCACCTATTTGTCATGAACCTACGCGAAAACAAGAAAAATACGTGGAGAATACACAAGAAATATGGAAGAAATACGTCAAGATCGGCAAAGAATCTGATATATAAACAGGAATCAAGAATACAATGGCCCGAAGGCAAGCAAGAACACGAGACAGATGCCTAGAAGGCTCAAGACTGGCGTTAAACCGGAATGGTTCGACAAGAAGGAGATGCCTCCTTATATATCTAGGCCAACCACCAGATCGCTGGCTACTCCAATGGATGAGATCGCTAAGTGTAAGTGTCACGATGCATTTAGGTTCCGTAATATTCTAGAACCTCTTGGAGATAGTCCCACATATGAGGAAGACGTGAAGGAATGTCTTCAACAAATATTGGTAGTGCACTTGGCAGCAGTGTGTGACTCGCAACCGGAAGGTTGCGAATTCAAACCCTGCCTTGTGCAACTACTTTTTGCATCCGCGGGACCACCATCTTTTGTACATACGGTATAATATTCGTGATGATACTTAATATCCGATGGTCGTCACACCAACCCCTCCTTACGACGGTGACGAAGTTCCCGAGTCAAATAGGAGTACTCAAACTTGGCTTATCCGGTAACGCCTCGGTGAAACTCCGCGACTTTTATCGTGAGCATTGCTCGATTCTCTAAGTGTTCCCGATTCTATCACTTGGCGAGTAACCTTCCCAATCGACAAAGTAATATAATCGCCGACGAAGAAACTTGGAGTCCGTAATCTCTCGAACCTCAACTCCTCATGATCATCAATTTCTACCGGTGGTGGCGCGAGGAACGCGATCTAAAAAAAGTATTGACCGTGTAGGGCTCCAATAGAGAAATATAAAATAATCGGATGAAGCCGAACAAACCGAGGGAGCTTGAGTCGGAATGCCACATTGCTGATCCGGGTCGGATCCCAGAAGAACCAAGGCGACGATAGTCAAGCTTATTGTAGGGACATGAGGTAGGAGGTCCCTACGGTTAGCCGCATAAGGTCACCAACGCGGAAACTTAGGAGCTTCCCTCCGATACAAATCAGCATAATGCCGATAGCGTCCTCGCGTTTCTGGTGAAGATGATGCCGAAGATCCCATTGAAGAGCCCGGAGTTTCTCAAGTCGAAAACTCGCGACTAGGATTGACCGAAATCACCGCCACGACGCCACGGGACCAACGAGGATGCCGAAACTGCAGTTTAGAAAGAATGGAGTCCGCCGCTGGAAGCATGTACCGAAGTTATTATAGGCAAACTCCGGCTAGTGGAAGATAAACTACCCAATCATCCTCGCCGATAACGATAAAGCACCTTAAATATTGCTCCGTAGTCCGATTAGTGCACTACCGCCCATTACTGATGATGACCAGATGTCGCTGAGCCGTCGATATGCAATAATTCCAAAAGCCGCCTCAAAACCCGCGGATCTAACTCAGGGTCCACGATCACGACATAGTATCGTAAGCCATCAAGTCCGACTACTTCACCTGAGAAGAAGATCCGTTGTTCCCTCATTGGTGATGGTGACGCTGCGGTGGAATAAAATGAGCCATCTTAGAGAAACGATCAACAACAACCATGATGGCATCATAACCCCGGTGAGACCCGGACAACCCGGGATAAAGTCTATAGAAATGCTCTTCCAAGGTCCATCCGTAATCGGCAAAGTCAAGAAGCCCATGAGGAAGATGCCTTGGACTCTTGGCTCGACAAACAGATGTCACAGATCGAATAAAAACTTCGACAGAGCGATTTAAGCCTGCCACCAATACTCTCGACTAATAAGTTCAAGAGTCTTGGCTACTCCAAAGTGTCCGCCATAGGTGAATCATGGCAAGCCTGGAGAAACCGAAGCCTAGAAGCACCATCTGGCACATACAGAAGCCCATCATGGAACAGGAGTCCATCTCAAACCTCAAAATGATCATAGTCTGATCGCATCTGCTGAGAAGATGATGTAGAGCCAAGGTGTGAGAATACATCTTGAACCAATAGATCGGAAGGCAGAGATGCTCGAACAAACTCCAACAAGGCCGTATCATGAGGCCTCTCGAATAAAGTGAGGGCCATAAGCTGAAACCGATCAGGCCCTAGAATAACCTGTGATTGCTGGTCAAATGCAGGATCACCTAGCTTGGGCTCAAGATAGGAGCGTCGAGACAAGGCATCAAGCTTCTCTTGGAGGGATCCAAGATAGTACTTGATCAGAAATCAATCCGAGATAATACTTGAGTATGCCAACGGCCCGACGTTTAGCACTGAGCACTCGAAAGCGCACTAAAAATACTCTAGATTTCGATGATCTGTGTAGACTGTGACCTTATAAGGAGATCCTTCTAAAAAACGTCTCCACTCCTCGAAAGAATCCACTATCGCCAACAACTCCTTGTCATAAATGGGATAGTTGATTTCAAAGAAATTAAACTTTCGTGGAGTGATAAGCGATTGATGCAATTTATGGTCATCCCCTCCCCGCGACATGATCCCACCAAGCGCAAAAATCGAAGCATCCGGCTTCACAACATATGGGCCCAAAGGATCTCATGAGCAAGAACTGGCACCGTGGTGAAAGTATGCTTCAGGGTAACGAAAGCAGATTCCGCTTCCACACGTCCTTAACCGTGAGGCGTGTCAAAGGAAGGGCAATCTCTAAATAATCCCGAATGAAATGCCAATAGAAATTGGCAAACCCAAGAAAACACTGAACATCTCGAACGGATGAAGGTGTTTGCCACTCCAGAACAGTGCTGACCTTTTCGGGGTTCATAGAGACTCCATATGGAGTGATGCGATAGCCAAGGAACTCAATATTATCCTGCTCGAACTGACACTTCTCAAGTTTGGCATATAACCCATGCTCACGAAGCTTCTAAAGGACCTGTCGAACATGCCTCTTATGTTCTTCGAGAGTCTTAGAATACATAAGAATATCATCCAAATAGATGATAACAAAAGTGTCTAAGAACTCTCGAAAAACATAATTGGCCATATATTGGAATACTGTCGGAGCATTGGTAAGTCCAAACGGCATAACTGTGTACGCAAAATGGCCATACCGAGTACGAAAGGCTGTTTTCCACTCATTCGCCATATTTATCTAGAAGCATTGGAGCAGACTGCGCTGGTGTCGAGCTAGCCGATGGGTGAACCTGGATTGCAAACTACTGAACTTGGATCTTGCCTTCTAGATTTATTAGCCTCTCTCCGATGCTGCTTCTCAGCGGCAAATAAAGGTCCTCGAACCGCCTGATCACTGGTGATAGGTTCGTGTCCCGACTGGATTCTACCGATGACACCGACGTAGCTATAGGTACTTGTGTAATTGGAAAGACCTCGACTATGTCTCTTCCTTCCTACGCTCAAGAGCTGATTATCACATCGAACTGCAAATCTGATGGCTTCTTCCAAAGTCTGAGGGTCCTCCATAGACAACAACATATCTTTCACATCCTCTCGTGAACCCCTTCTAAACAATCTCGGTGCAACATCATCCCAGGCATTCCACGCAATTTGACGAAATCTGATGCATATACCGGCCGGACGAGAGCCTTGCCTTAGATTGCGAGTTTTGTGATCAGCTGTAGGCCGGCCGATTGGTGTCCCAAAGCATGCCTCGAGCTCGCAGTGAAAGCAAAGAAAATCTGTGAACTCGGGGCTCCTTTCTCCAATAAAGGAGCAAACCAACTTAGAGCCGGGCCCCGTGAGAAGAGAACCAATCATCCCCACTTGTTCTTGGGCCGGGATATCTATGAGGATGGAGTCAATCACAAGCCTGACCGATTCAAAAACGCGAGCTTGGACATCAAACTTCTTCCGCAGCGCAGGCGATCTTAGGCTCGATAGCCTCAATCCCGAAGCTAGAAGCGTATTCATGTGAAGCAATACGCCCTTAAGCTCTTTATTGTCCAACCGCAATCGCCGGGTATACCAACAAGTTCGGCCGGACCTGGCCAGAATAAAGTCTAAACCTCCATAGATATAAAATTACCAAATATGAGCAAAAAAAGAAAAAATGCTTAGGATCGATCGTGCAAGAACCCGTAAGGGATTCCGGTTCAAACTGGCATGAACCTACGTAAAACAAGAAAAATACATGGAGAATATGCAAGAAATACGAAAAGAAATACGCCAAGATCGAAGAAAGAATCATATATGAACAGAATCAAGAATACAATGGCCCAAGGCAAGCGAGGACACGGTGACAGATGCCTAGAAGGCTCAAGACCGGTGTTGAACCTAATGGTTCGACAAGAAGGAGGTGCCTCCTTATATATCTAGGCCAATGGTGAGGATCGCGCCACTTCAATGGATGAGATCGCGCCAAGTGTCGCCTTGCATTTAGGTTTTAGAATATTCTAGAACCTCCTGGAGATAGTCCCACATATAAGAAAGACGTGAAGGAATGACACCATCAACTTGGGGGGAAAGGAGGGGGACGGGGAGGAGCATATATAATAAAGACATACATACATACTGAAAGGGAGAAGTGAAGTGAAACATGCATTTTAAAAATATGTTATGTATTTTCTATAGGACTATGTTGAGGAGGAACGTAAATCAGTGTCATACCCTGGCAATACCCATTTAGAATATTCTACAAAGTACTAGTCTATTGGAAGTTGAGAAGGATAAAATGTACAATACTCTTCTACGATATATCCTTAATACTTGAGGAACATCAAAACTCTCATAGTATTTTCTTAGCACGCACGTAAAATCGACTAGTTTATATGGCACCAAATACACACTAAAGTTGCTCTGGAGATTCTATCCTATCCCATTCACATATTAATCCCAATATGCATGTATATGTAAATGACATCACATGTGCATGTAGAGGTGGGAAGCAAATTCATGTACATGGGTCTCCAAACAACCACTTTGACATTTCAAGAATTACGGAGATCAATCGGGCAATGGGACCCACTCAAGGAGCGCTGCAAATGTATTATTGTCTGGATTAAAGACACTCCATCCCGAATGATTTTCAAAGGAAAATCCTTGGAAGTAATAAGAATGTCAATAAACTATACTAGTTATGGTGCCCGGCGTTGCCGGGCGTAGTAACAATTTGAAAAGTGGTTGTTTAATAAAAATAAGATTTGTGGCATGCAAATATGCATTTGAAGATTGTAGGAGCAACAAAGAGCACAAACTTTGTATTCTCTCAGCATGTATTTCATATACAACAATTTAGGCATTTCCACTCCAACTATTGGCGTGGTCACGATATCAATCATAAAAAGTTGTGTATGTCCAATATGTTGGTGTGGAAGTACAATTTCGTTGCAAGGAATGATGAGGTTGCCGGGTATTATTATTATTGTTACTAGTAATGGTGCCCAGCGTTGCTGGGCAAATATTGGGAACATTTGTGGATGGAAACCTATTCAGCTCAGACTCATTTTTATACATCTAATATAATAGAAACCAAGTCCATCATTGCTAGGCTATAAGAGGTTTTTGTGCATTTGATAACCTTCCCGTTGCTCTATCCTGCATATCATTTTTTCCTCATTTTCTTACACACTTTCTTTTTTCCCTTTTCTTATTTTCCCTGCACATTTACTTTTCTCCTTCTCTCTCTCTTTTTTTTTACCCTCTTCCCCCTCCTCTTTTTCTTCCTTTTCTCCTTCTCATTTTTCCCTTTCCCTTTCCCTTTTTTTTTGACGGCTTTTTCCTTCCCTTTTTCACCTTTCTCCACCCTTCCCATTTTTCTCATGCTCTTTTTTCCCCTTTCCTTTTCCCATTCCTTTTGCTTTTCTCTTTTCCCTTCCCTTTTCTCATGCCCTTTTTGCATTCCCTTTTCCCCCCCTTTTTTTTTTAATGTTTTTCTTCCTCTCCTCACCCTCTTCTTCTTTATCTCATGTCTCTTTTTTTCCCATTTTCTTCTTCTTTTTTCTCATGCCTTTTTTCCTTTCCCTTCCCCTTCCTCCCATTTTTCCTTTTCCCTTTCCTTCTTTTTTTCATTATTTCCCCACCCTTTCCATTTTTCCCCGTGTCTTTTCCTCTTTCCTTCCCCCCTTTCCTTTTCTCTTTCCCTTTTTCCCTTTCCCTTTCCCTTTCCCTTTCTTTTTCCTTTTCCCTTTTTCCCCATGTATTTTTCCATTCCTTTTTTTCCACTTTTTTTACTTGCCTTTTCTTTTCTTTCCCTTACCCTCTTCCCCTTTTCCCCCGTCCCTATTGCCCTTTTTTTTTTTTTCTTTTCCTTTTCCCATGCTCTTTTTCCTTTTATTTTTACCCTTTCCTCACCCTTACCCTCTTCCAGTTTTTTCCGTGGTTCTTTTTTCCATTCCTCTTTTTTCCATTTTCCCTCCTTATTCCTCGTGTTCTTTTTCTTTCCCTTTCCCTTTTCGCCTCCCATTTCCTTTTTCCTTTTCCTTCTTTTTTTCATCCTTTTCTCTTTTTCCATGCCCTTTTCCTCTTTCCTTTCCACCCTTTTTTTTCCTTCTCTCTTTTCCTTTCCATTTTCCCACACCTTTTTCCATTCCATTTTTTCCACCTTTTTCACATGCCCTTTTTCCTCCTTTTCCCACCCTCTTCCCTTTCCCCTTTTCCTCTTTTTTCTATTCCATGTTTTCTGTTCTCTTTTTCGCTTTTCCCTTTTCCTTTTTCCCTTTTCCCCTTTTTCCCTTTTTTTCCATCTCTTTTTTTTTCTTTTTTTTTTTCCTTTCCTCGCCCTTTTCCTCTTCTCGTGCCACTTTCTCCTTCCTCTCTCATTTCCCTCTCCCTTTTCCTCATGCCCTTTTCCCCTTTTCGCCTCCTTTTTCCTTTTTCCTTCCCTTTCTATTTTTCCATGCCCTTTTTTCCCTCTCTCCACCATTCTTATCTTCCCCTTTTTCCCTTCCGTCACCCTTTTCGTCTTCACATTTTTTCCGTTGCCCCTTTTTTCTTCCTTTTCCTCCTTTCCCCTTTTCTTTTCCCTTATTCTGTCCTCACCCTTTCCCCCTTTTCCTTTTCATAGTGTCTTTTTTTCCTTTCTTTTTCTTTCCTTTTTTCGTGCTCTTTTCCCTTTCCTTTTTCCTTCTCCGTCTTTCCCTTTTGCCCGTGCCTTTTTGCCTCTCACTTTGCCCTTTTCTCTGCCATTTTCCCTTTCCTCTTAAGAGATCAGAGCATGGCCAATCATGGTGGTGGGAAGTTGTGCGATAAATCTCGGCCTTCAAATGCAATCAGACGATCTCAACTATCTAAATTAGGGTTTGATGCAAGACATACGCTAAAACTTTATAATATAAGATGATTATTATTATTATTATTATTATTATTATTATTATTATTATTATTATTATTATTATTATTATTATTATTATTTAATGATCTTTTTGGTTTTTGCATATACTTGTTGTGTCGTAGATGACAGCAAATACGGTTTGCCTCATTTGTTTATTAGTGATCATTAAATTGGGAATATATTGCTAGGTGTTTAAAGGCAGGCATTCATTTCTTTGTTGGTGATCATTAAATTTGGAATATATTGCTAGGTGTTTAGGTGCATTCCTTATCTTTTCATCTACCTAATGCCAAAATTTTACAATTATTTGGTAGGCATTTTGTTCTTTGACATGATTATATTCTGAACCTTTCCATCCATGTTGTGCACAACGAAGAATCTAATTTGTAAACATTTGTTAACTATCAGATTCAAAGGAAGCCAGAAAAATTATGGGCATTGCAAAGAAATTGTGCAAGTCACAGCAAGCGTAGAAGCATGAAACCCTTGCTCTATCCACAATATAAAGGTTGCAATCCTATCTTGAAAGCTTCCTAAAGCTGCGGGCTTTAGTTGGAACATGTAATGTAGGCAAAGATGTATAAACACCAAAATACATCGTTTAATTTGTTGTTAGACATATATGGAAGAGGTTATCCTTACGTTTATTCAAAGCAACATGGCAATGTTAATAGATTGTGCCATTCATACGATGATGCATAGAGCAAGTCGTAGAGAATTATTTGTTTGTTCAACATAAAAAACCTATGTGGGGTTTTCTTGGTAATGTTTGTCATATTGTGATTTGAGGTTTTATTTATATTATTATTATCTGTTGCCTTAACTTTGGACTAAAGAAACGCATTCAATTTGTAAATGTCATGGCATTTTGTCTCTAGCTTCAGACTAAGGAACCATAGTCAATTTATTAAAGAGGATCGCATTTGGGCTCTAGAAATCGCATTTTCTTGTTAAACATAATGTGCCTTGTGGGGGTTTTTCTGTTTTTCTTGGGGTTTTCCTTGTTTTTTTTTTTTTGGGAAGGGGTTGTTTGGGGGGTTGCATTGGGTGGCACTTGGACAGGGGGCAATGATAAAAATATAGAGCTACCTAATATTTAAAACGTAGTTAGGGGTTAGGGATTCAATATTACACTACCTTTTATTTTAATATAGAGCAACGTTGCGCAATGTTATATAATGATGTTAGTCTTTTTTTAGTAATCCCAAGATTATGAAATGTTATCCCTCTAGAAAAGTGCATTGCTAATTCAATTTCTTCATTTCAATGATTGTGATAATCACTACCTATATAAAGCAGTGTATTTTGTTCTTAAAAAAATTGAAGTCTAATATTTCTCGGTCGAGACGGACACAGGGTCCATAATGTATGGTTATATTGCATTTCCAAATTCAAGAAAAAAGAAAAACCCGGGGATGCCCTTTCTTCCCTCGCAAGCAATCCGCCCGCCCAATAGGCGATGTTCGCCTTGCCATAGCAAAGCCGAGTTAGGCCCTTATTGCTCAAACCGAGAGGTGCCAAAATGCGAATGTCTTTTTGTGGTGGGGCTTCAAATTTTGGGGTGGGGTTCCGTGAATTTTTTTTCGCATTCTTCAACGGCCACTTCTTCTCATACCGATTCTTTTTTGCTTTATTCTTCAAATGACAATGGTTTAGGGAGCGATGCTTGGCCATGAATCTCTAAGGGTCTTAGCCGAGGTACGTAATGAAAGGTGCATTTTGCCCCTTTGCACGATTCCAAATTTTTGCATGTCCGCCACCTGTGCCTCGGGTTGTTGATTCTTATGGGGATGGCAGCGTACCGCTGATTGATCTTTACAATAGTTGAGCAAGATTTCATTTAAATAATTGAGGAAGCCACAAGGTAAGCTTAAAAATCGAATAAGCTTTTCTTGGCCGTTTTTTTAATTTCCAGATCGCATTCTCATAAATCAAGCGAAGTTTTCTTCTCTTCTTTTTGCAATTTGAAGATCTCAATCAAAATCCTCATATCTCAGATTCGGCCCTTTTGTTTTTCCCTCGTTCGATAGTTTTCTAGATAAGAAAAGATCCGTTGATTCTTGCTCTTGGACGATTTTATGTCTCTTTTGCTTATGAAGTATTGCCCCTTTCTTGAATGACATAAATTTAACGAAAATCGCAGAGATCCGTGAGTCGGGTGAAAAGGATTGGTCAAGCAACGCCATGGAGGTCCGAGCGATAGGTATTCCTTAATAATCCTCGCCGGAATAGGTTTCTGTTTGTTTACATGAAAGTTTTCAAAGATTATGCTATTCAATCAAAACAGGTATGTCGATATCCTCTGTGGTCATGAAGAAATTCTAGAGCAACGCCGCCGCTTATGGGTTAAAGGAGAGTATACCGTAACTCCACAGTATATGAAAGCATCGCAGATGCCCTTTAAAAACAAGAGGGCATGGCGTAACCTTGTTGCCATTGAGCGCCTTAGCCGGGTTTGGATAAGAGACAACCAATTAGAATATTTCTCAACTATGATGCAGTTTGGTCACTCTGCAATCCGAGATTGCCGCGGCACTGGGGATATTGTAAAGGTAAGGCAATCTATTGCATATATTTCTTGCCCTTGACATGATGCGATTTTTTATGTATACAAGATTCAGATGTTTGGGATGCCAAAGATGTAATCCTCCCCGCCAACCTCCAAAGATACGGTGATTGCCGGTACAATTGCACCTTGGAAGACATTTCGAGAGAGGACAAGAGACAACGTTTGCATGAGGTACTTTTGTGCCATGTGAGACTTCCGTGTTCAATCTGGGCGATATGCCCACAATAATCGGTGGGTGCAGTTACCACGGCAAAGACGCTTGAGCACATGGATGCAACAATGTTAAGCCCTATCTTTGTCATTAGACTCTATATGTTTTCCAATAACTATCGCGATTGTTTTCTTTTTCTTAAAGGCAAATATATGTCGAAATATGACTACAATAATTGGTCTTCAAGGTGAAGTTCCTGGGTAAGAGGCGTAACAAACGCTGCGTGTACTTTGTGCCAAGCATTTCGTGGGACACAACTAGAGGAATTAATGAGCAAGAAGTGAAACATGAGTATCGATGCACTAGGTACAAATTTTTCAGCGTAAGATTCCTTGGTAAAATTTTTGAAGGATGTTGTAGCCAAAGCTTAGCAAAATGTCAAAAGGTTAATGTGATGAAACAGATTATTTGAAGGATGTCATAGTAAAAAGCCATGGAGAATGTCAACGCGCCGCAATTTTTTCACAATGACTACTTTGTGGCACAAGGTAGAGAAGAAGGATTTGGACAAATGACAAGCCTCTTTAACTTCTCTTTGCTTTAAGAAAGAAGGTTCTTGCATCAATACCCTAGAAAATCTTGAGGCCAACTAGCCCTTTTCAAATATCATTGGCATTAAACATTGTAACACAAATGTTGGTATTTTATTTTAAAGACTTCCAAAATAGAGTTGAAGTTCACACAAATGTTATAGAGTTGAAGTTCAAAATACCTTGGCATTTTGGGCTTTAGAATCTAATACCAAGACATTATACGTCTTGGTATAGACATTATATATCTAGACATTATATGTCTTGGTCTAGACATTATACGTCTTCCATCTATTTGGCAATACCTTGGATTTATCTTTTTTTTTTTGATTGAAGGCTTAAAGGATTTATCAATTATAAAACACTTCATTTGTCTAAAGAAAAAGAAAAAAAAAATTGCTCTAGATTAACATGTGTCTTCAATTGGTGACATGGTGCCTTGTTGCACGTTGACTGTTAGGTATGTAGAGTATGACTGAATACGTTTTAGACTTGCAAGTTTATGATAATATTATTAGGTATGTAGGGTATGACGAATAGGTTCTAGCCTTGCAAGTTTATGATAACATGCCGCATGAAGGCATATGTCCGACAAAAAGGCACCATGGGTAGCACCGGTGACTATGGAACATGGTAATCGGGTTCACAAACAATCGCCGAAAATTTAACTTTTGAATCTTTTATTGGAACAATTTGATTGAAATGTATGCCAATGGCGCATGAGGAGTGCACTCCAATCCATTGTCAAATAAAGATGTGGTGTGGTGTGATGGAATGCATTAGTTGCAAGATCTTCTCAAGTTGGTGTCATACGTAATTAGTGTGACATTTATTGGTATCTTTATAGCATGCATCCGGGCTCACCTAGTTGATGAAGGTCGAACACTAGAAAGGTAACTTTAAATCACTCCACATCTTAGAAAAACTTAGAAGTGCACCGTGTTCTTACATTACATCATGCAATCCCCTATAGTCCACTTTTTAGGAGAGATGAAGGTTATCTTTGACACCAAGTGTGTCTCACAATCGCTTCGAATAGGGATAGATCCATTATTATAACAAACCGACGTTAATAGTGGGTCCAACCTCACGATTTGGAACTAAAGACATCGAAACAGGGATAAATCCATTACTATAACAAACTAGACGTTAATAGTGGGTCCAACCTCAAGCAGATTTGGAACTAAAATAAATGTTTCAGCGGGCGCCTTGGCCGCCGCGATAAATTTCTTGTAATGATAAGTATTTGAATATACTATACCACCACTCTCTAATGTAGAGAACAAATAGATTCTAACTTGACAATTCTGGCGTCTATTCCTCTTCCTGTATTCTGCAAGTGCTAATGTAGAGAATAAACAGATCTTAACTTGACAATTCTGACATCTGTTCCTTCTTCCTGTATTCTGTTGACATTTGTTCCTCTTCCTGTATTCTGCAAGTGCTAATCAAATATGTTGCTACACAAATCAGAACATAATGTTAAAATGCAACCTAGGCTCTTTTGCATTTTAAAGGGATGTCCAAAATGCAAGAATGCTTGCATGCAACTACTCAGCACTCATCAAGCGTCCAATATAGCACAAATCTAAAAAATATTGTGGATATGAACTGAAACATTTAGTCAACACCAAATATATCCGTAGTTAGAAACAAAAATGCTACAAAAGATTTAGAACATATATCTCATGAAAATGATTGCATATCTCACAGCCCTGCTTGCCTAGATAAATTTGTGCCTCACTAATAAGCTTATTGCATGATGTCACATGAAACGCATTTAATTTAGAATTGAAGTCCCAAGACTGCTTTGAATTTCATGGCTGACGCAACATTGCGTCTTAAGAGGCATCTATGGCATGCCCAAATGGACCAGGTTCACAGTTCCAAAAACCACCATTCTTCTAGAACCTTAACTGAGCATGCATTCTATGTTTTAAGCATATACTACTATGTGCATGGCTGCAAAGTCGCTTCCCCAGTAACACAAAAGTAACAACAGATAATCCATACCCATTATTTCATAATCCACTGCTATGTATCAACACAAAATACTGGATTGAATAGTAACAGAGACAAAGTACCACATAGATGTGTGCTCTACAACTTTTATGCAGCCAGATTATTTCTGCAAGATGACATTAGCATTCGATGTACTGATTGTGATGAAGTCAGAGATTGCCAGTGAGGAAATGAGCCCCTTGTATGTAACGCTAAATCTGATATGCTCATTGCTTGCAGAGCTACACCATTGTAATGGCACTTAATCATTAGTTAACGACAAAAAGCTCTACATATTTGAAAATGATCAAAGCAAACTTTTCCAAATGCTAATTTTTAAAGCCTTTGTTGAGGGCACATGGGCTTGAATAGTAAATGCAAGCTGCACGAAAGGAATTACAATGCAACATAGACAATTAAAGGCACCCACCGAAAGAATTGAAATGTGTATCACTTTACCAATGCAATAAAGTAATGAAGAAAAAGTTGTGCCAATATACCATGTATAGAGATAACTGCAGCTTGCTGGGTTGACTGCATCTTGCCCAAATCAACAGCTAATGACTCTATTAATAGGGGCTATAAACATAACTCAAGAGAAAATGGGAAAACCAACCATTGGACAACAACAGAAAGAACGTCCTATCAGTAGAGTTTTATTTAAAGTTAGTGATGAAGCACCTGCATTTAGAGCTCAAAAGCTACATTGGAAGTTAAATAAGACACACTGTTGATGCTGCTATAATTGAGGAGACATGACGGGCAGATGAAAGTGATCCAGAGCATAACCTAGTCTAGGCCTATAGCTGATTTAAAAGACATAGCTTCCCTCATCAATCAAAGTAAAAATGAACATTAATGCTTACCGTCTTAACAACCAAACTGGCTAGCATTGACCTTACAACCAAATTGAAGCATGCAAACTGCAAAAACATAACAGTTTATGTTTAATCGAAGCAATTTAAAAAATAGAGATTCAGTTTAACCTAAAGAAAAGTGAACAATAATTGATTCGTAAAATTCTGACTAAGGAAGTACATATAAACAACCCAAGAAGCAGACATATAGATGTTAGCAAAATGAAAGCAAAAAGAAGAAAAAACAGCGAGAAAAAAGTTGCACAAGCATGCTTTTTCGTGTGCCAAATTAACTAAAAAGTGATTTGTAAAAGCTAAAAACAACAAAAACAAGGACAATATTTTCCAATATACCAAATACATATTCCGGAATACACTTTGCATTTTGTCTGAAGGGCAAAGCGTATTCTGGAATATCCTTTGCCCTTCTTGTGTAAGCAAAGTGTATTCCGGAATACACTTTGCCCTTCAGACGAAAGGCAAAGTGTATTCCGGAATACACTTTGCCCTTCAGACGAAAGGCAAAGTGTATTCCGGAATATACTTTGCCCTTCAGACAAAATGCAAACTGTATTCACTTTTGCCCACCAAAGTAAACCATAAGAGATCCAAAAGACATACTATGTACTTTACATGCTTACCTGTCCATAATTTTCGTTATGTAAACCGAATACAAAGAACCGAAATAAGAATAGAAGGCGCCGCCTCGCGCGACTTAAGCCAGGAAACCGAAATACGCAAATCCAGGCGCCAATTTTCCTTTTTAAAGGTAGACTATTGTCAGTTCTCTTCTTTTATGTAAAGTGGAATATATCTTGTCCAGACAGTCTGGACTAGTGTATTCTGGAATAGGTTTCATGCACTCACACAGCAAATGCATCACATCAAACAGTATTCTGGAATACCTTTTTGTATTCTCGAATAGCAATCGCACAACCGCCTAGTGAGTTACTTACATATCCCCATTGTTTTGCACTTGTTTAAGATGGTTAACCGCGTGGTAAACAAACTTCCACTACCATTTGTTTCCTCTAGTACCTCTACTTAGATGGAACACGTGATGCAGATGCTTCTCCGACTCCTACGTCGACAAGGTCGAAGGCACTCCGAGTCTAGTAACTAATAGACTGCCACCACCTTTCTAACCCTCTCCAAGTCCAAGAGGGAAACCGGCCGTGACCCTCCTTTTCATTGCTCACCTGTTGCATCGAAGCAATCTTCCACCACCTTCACTACGATACCGACCTCAAAGAAATTTTTCTAATGCACTACTCCCAAATTATTTGTAGTTTCTCCTTCTTCACTTACACAAACAAGGAATGCAAAAGACGCCGAAGATCAAGGAGATTCTCCACTGCTTCTCCCATCATGACTTCACTAAAAATGAAGATGACCTTGCAGCATGTTGTGTGATTTATCTTGACTATTTGTGCATGATGTGCTTAAATTGGTTAAATGTGTGCAAAAATGGAGAATAATATGGGTGTAATATGGAGAAAATGTAAAAAATGTGAAAATATTGGGGATGAAGCATTTATGATGTATTGAAGTTGAACTTATGGACTTGAAGGTGTATAAAAGTCCTTTTTAATGGTTAAAGCATGGGGGTGAGGTGGCTAAATCCTAGGAGACATGTAAGTTATCGAGATCTAATGGTGGAGATTGCTTAAGGATGAATGGAGGAGATTTGATGTGTAAGTTTAAGAATAGAATAGAATAGAATAGAATAGTTTTTTTATCGTCCACTGAGACCAATCGGCCTATGGGACCTGTAAGAGGAGCTAAAGAAACTTATTACCGTCCCAAGTTAAAAAAACCCCACCTCAAGGGTTTTCGAGGAAAACCGCGGGCGCAATAAGAATGTTGCCAAACCGCAAGTATACATCATCATGAAATAAATGTGTATGTACATGTCAAGTGCGCGTCCGGGACATAGCTGATCTCGCATGTCCATGACCTCCGGGGTATGATCCTAGCATCCGTGCATCGGATGCCGCTCAATGTCACATGTAGCTACCGGCCGCCCCCCACTAACTCAAAGATAGCGCCCGATTTGATCATATGCCGGGCAACTTTGAAGGGTATGAGATTCATCCTCAATGACTCCCATTTGGCAAAGATTGATGAGTTCGCCCCCGACGTACTCACCAATCCATCCGCCTCGCCTCAATTCAAGATGATGTGCCCCCGCGCGTAATGGAGGCAATGAGTCCCGCCTTTTTCATGGGCAAGTGGGTGCGCGTAGCATTGTGGGCCTCCTGCTCCAATGTGGGATTTATGTGGCGCCGGTAGTGTGCCGTTTTGACTGCTCAAGGGCGCGGCATCCCAAAGCTTGCCGATGAAGCAAGCGCCAAGATATTGCCTCAAGCTATGGCGATCCGCCTGCTTGCACATGTATGCACTCGTGTTCTCGACATTCCATCTAGCCATCCATCGAAGCCTCTTTTCCCCAAAGATGCCTTGAGGCGTTGTGGCCCCATTGCCATGATATAAGCTAGTTTTGGGATATAAGCCATGAAGAGAAGGGGTACGTCTCCTCATTCTCTCTCTCTCTCACTCTTGCTCTTTGAAGAGATTATCCATTTTGTATAGAGTGTTCCATGGAAGAAATAAATAATGAAGAGGAGGATGAACCTCCAGATTATCTAGATTTTGATTTGGTTGTGCAATTGAGGTGTATTTGATCTCTTGTTCCATTCTTCAAATTCTTTTCTTCAATTCTCGTGTCTTGTGAGTGCTTGCTGATAGAGTGTGGCAGCCCTGATGCATATATTTTGCATTCTCGCCGCCTTGGGGTTTGTTCATTCAGTTGATTACATAAGTGGGGGGCATTATGAGAATAGCGCATTCTATCAAAGATGATATCTTCAAATAAATTGTCACATAGAGATGCAGATCTGAGATGGACCATCTGTGCAGAACAAGGATTAATTTCCGAGGTATGGATCTGGTTTTTGAATGTACTTGCAAAATAATTTTGGATGAAACGGCTTCTATTCTTCTTTGCCCGCCAAGAAAGCTTGAAATCGTAATGCCCAGAATGCTTAAATCTTGTTGTGGATTTCACCAGAAATGTAAGAAGAAAACTCAGAAGGTTCATTCAAAGATCCATATTCTCGTAAACAAATGCTTGTATATATCTCTCAGGTAAAATAAATCTTGATGCTATTGCTTCATCTATCTAGTCTCTAAAAATCATCTCGCCTAACCATTCTCGCTTCTAACCGAAAGCTTTTCCACTTAATCTCCGCCATAGCCCCTAAAAAAGTCTGGTTGCCTTTCCTTCCTATGCTTCAAACCAGCTTTGCACTTTGGAAAGCTTCGCAGCCATACCGTAACTGCCAAAAACCAAGAAGAGGAGAAAAAGAAAGAATAGGAGGAGGAAGGAAAATTTGAGAGAGGTCTCTGTTCTGCTTTGGTTCTAATGATATATATGTTGCCATAGCCGCCAGCCCTCTTGCTTTCCGCCACTACCCAATTGCCTCCTCGCCTCCTTTTTGCCCATGATCCTGCTGGAAACTGTAAACCACAGCCACTATCCTTCCGCCATATCTAAGATCAGGTGATGCATCCTCTGTTTGCTTCGCCATAACCTAACGGCCCTGTCCGCGCGCAGGAAGAAAAATAAAAAGAAAAAAAAAAGAAAAAGGAAGTAAAAGCTCTTTAATAGAAAAAAAAGATAGGAGAAAATTTATAAAAGAGTAATTGGAATGGGATGGTAAGGGATGTGGTAGGCAAATGCGAGGTTTATTGTTCGAATCCAGACCAAGTTCATATTTTAGCAGTCCCAATATTGCACTTGACGATATTATTTATGCAAGTATATATATGTGCCCAAAACATATTCCCAAATATTAAGAAGAATTGAAGTTCCTTTGAAGAATCAACCATTGTTTGTTTGGAGTTTTAATATTTTTGAAGACCATCAATGTTCAGAGAAGACTATTTATCCAGAAACGAGCTTATTCAAGTCAAACACCATATTATGAAGATCAAGAATATGTGGTTAGTGCTTATACTTTTGCAATTTGATTGGATTTCATTTTCAAGTTTTTTCAAGAATTCAAACTATCAAAGGAAGTTGTACAAGTTTTATTTTTATTTAAGTGATTATGGATGGCATGATGGATGTCCGACCTTGAAAGGCGTTAAGATCTCATGGCCTATGTAAAATGTGATGAAAAATTATAAGTGATGTGAAGGGGATAGAGCCATCATTTTGCAAGAGAGCGAGGGTGCCAATCGACCGGATGGGACTTGCTGTTCCTATAATTGATGAAGATGAAGTGATGTTAGAAGTTTTTAGTATTTTTTTTTTTTTTCCTTGGAAGACTTCTATAGATGATTTTGAAGGCTTGAAGACATTTGGACATTGGATTTTTGTTAAGTTGTGATGCTATTTAGAGGACCAACTTGAAGACATGAAGATCGAAGAAAAGATTTTTGAAGAATTCATCGGGACGATGAATAATCTTGGGGGGAATAATGTTGTGCGTTTTTTCTTGACTATTTTTTCATGATCTGCCTAAATTGGTGAAATGTGTGCAAAAATGGAGAATAATATGGGTGTAATGTGGAGAAAATATAAAAAATGTGCAAATATTGGGGATGAAGCATTTATGATGTATTGAAGTTGAACTTATGGACTTGAAGGTGTATAAAAGTCATTTTCAATGGTTAAAGCATGGAGGTGAGGTGGCACAATCCTAGGAGACATGTAAGTTATTGGAGATCTAATGGTGGAGATTGCTTAAAGATGAATGGAGGAGATTTGATGTGTAAGTTTAAGAGGAGGGGTACGTCTCCTCATTCTCTCGCTCTCACTCTTGTGCCTTGAAGGAGATCTATTATAGTAGAGTGTATTCCATGGAAGAATTAACAATAGAAGAGGAGGATGAACCTCCAAACTTATTTTTATCTGTCTCCTTCTTCATCTGCAATTTGTGTTTAATCTATTTGCTGGTAGAGTGTGGCGCAGCCTGATGCATATATTTTGCATTCTGCTCAGCTTGGGGTTTGGTTCATTATGTTGGATTATACAGCATCTACTCCTCTTCACACAACCGTGGTTACACATGGGTTTGTAGAATTTCAGTCGGCTCTAAGGGACATGTTTGAACAAATTCCTCGTGAAGAAGTTGCAACAACATTTGCTGGCACGGCGTTTTGTGGCACATCTCCTTCATTCAATACTGTACCGCCGCCTTATCCAGGTACAGCTTCACGTGGTTTGTTTTCCTCTACAAGCACACCACTAGTGGCAGAGGAGATCACCCCTAGAGTAGAACTCTCATCAGAAGATGAAGATACCAACGAGATGCAACGAGATTACACATTCTCCAGCCAGTCCTCCAAGAAATTTAAGGTGGATTTTAGTTCGAGAGCATGCTCCTCTGTAAGAAGAAGAAACCTTATGGACGAGCACAAAATGAGGAGACTTTTAAGAACTAAATGCTGCTCATTGGGTTGCATCAACAAATTTAACATGTCTAAATTACGAGCAATTAGAGACAACTACAGTTCAATGACATTGGCAGACCAGAATGCCTGCTTGGCTTATCATGTAAGACCAGACCGCAACACCTTCTTGCACTACATTAACCGTGAAGAAGTATGCCAGAAATGCTTTATGGTTGTCCACCATTTAGGGTCCACCAGAATGTCTAGAGTACACAAAAGACTGGATAAAAACCCAGCAATTGATGATCATTGTGGACCAAGAAGAATTGTAACCATGCATGCCCTTGCTGCTGTGTCAGGGGTGGAGAAATATTTTAGAGAAACATGTGAGAAGTTGCCTAACAGCAACATGTATCATTTGACAGATAGCATCACCAAAAAAGATGTTTTTAACGAATACAAAGAGACTTGCACTCAGTTTCAGCACATCTCTTACTCATAGTTCACCAGACTGTGGAAAAGTGAATTCGGTCTTGTGAAAATTCCCAGGAGACACAGAATGTCTATTTGCTCAAGGTGTGTAGAATTAAAGAGTCAACGAGAAACTGCAAAGACAGAGGTCGAAAGAAGTAAGCTCAAGTTCTCTTCTCTCTCACTTATTTAAAGAAATGTTTTGACCTGAATTCTTCAACAGATAATGTGCAACAGAACCTTGCCAGATATCGTGAACAACAAGCAGCAGAAAGAAGAAAGCTTGCCAAGCACAGAAAAAAAGCTCTCGAACGTCCACTGCAATATATATCTGTTGTAATTGATGGAATGGATTAAAAAAAAACTACTCTACCCCATTTCTTGAATATTCTTAAATATGTGCCAGAGGAATGTTTTGTTAGGGTCCACCTTGTAGGAGCTATGGTCTTCAAAGGAAGTCTAAAGTGCAAAGTATTTTTGACGTATCCAAACTTGCATGATGACCCGAACCTCACAATTACAATTCTTAACAAGGTCATGTACATGTGCGAGCAAGAGCAATTACCACCAGTGCTCTACCTGCAACTTGACAGTACTACAAGGGAGAACAAGAATCAAACACTCTTTGCTTACTGTGCCATGTTAGTGGAGCTAGGGATCTTTAGAAAAGTGAAGCTCGGATTCTTACTTGTAGGCCACACTCATGATCAGGTTGACCAAATGTTCAGCTGATTTTCTGTGCGCCTTAGAAGGAAGAAGCCTTTTTCTCGTCCTACTTTAGTTCGAATTATTGAAGATTCTTACACTCCCGTTCCAGTGATTGAGCTTCTTAAAGAGACTGCTGACTTAGAGAGTTTGTTTTCTCTCAACGTTCAGACAGAGAACAAGCTGTGAATAAGTTGAATGATCTCACCTTTCAACATCACATCGAGTTCTACTTGAAGGATGGACAAAGCTTCTTACAGAGGAAGAAGTACACCACAACTAAGGACTAGAGTCCACCAGAGGAATTGCGCTTCCGTAAATATATTCCAGACACTTGCTTCATAGAACGTGCTGAGCAACTTCCTCTCAAAAATCCTAAGGAGTCCAAGCAGAACAAAAGTACCCCAGTGACATCCTTAAAATCCATTGAAAATGGAATTTTCTCAGACTTTAAGTACTTCTTAGAAGAAGATCGGATGTGGTAGAGAAATTTCTTTCTCGAATAGAAAATTGTTGTACAAAACATAGCTCTAAGACAGTTGCAAGAACCATTTCAATGGCCGAACACCTTCCATCAACCCCAGCACCAAGCAGATCCAAGCAATGCTACAATAGCAACTGCAGTAGAAGAAGACGAGGATCGAGTCATGTACCTCAGACCAAGACGCAGGAATGAGCCTCAAGGTAATATCACAAAAATTGCCAAAGGTATGCTGATTATTCTTCCAACTGAGGAGGATGACAAAGGTCAACCTTTCTGGATAGCAAAAGTACTTGATACAGTCAAGGAGGAAGGCTTAGTCACTAAACTCAAGATTCATTGGCGTACAACACGCTCAGAAAATGCTTTTGAAGTTAGATATGAATTAGAAATGAGAAGCCAAGGAAAAGGGAGAAAGTCCAAGAAAGTGGGTTGTAGGGATGAGCTGAACCTTAATGACGTGATTATATTGTGCTATGATTTTTAATTGAAATCTGACAATCTTCTACGCCAGAGGACTATCAATTTGCTTAAAAAGGCTTGTAATTACGAGGAAGATGATGAAGAAGGGAGTGGTGGTGGCAATGCTTCACTATCCGTTGATAGTGATGAGGAAGACAACTCAAGCACTTCCTCGAGTGACAATGAAAAAAGTGAAGGTGATGAGGATGGCGTAAATGAACATGATGATGTGCTGAATCCCTCTCTCATCACTCCTCATACTTTTGTACATAACTGAGTCTTAGAAAAAGACTGTAAATTTTGCATGTTGGTTGGCTCGGGTCTGTTGGCTCGCATTGTATGAAGATTTTATCTTGAGAATACTACAATTTCAGTTACAAACTTTACTTCAATTTCTTGTACAGTAGCCTTTGAGGCACTGAGGCTCCATTGCCATGGTGTAAACGAGGTTGGGGAGATGAGCATCATCTATATTGGCCATCTTCTAAAAGTAAGTGATGTGACGATCAAGAACTGCCCTCTTAAGAGGCAAGAAGGCTGTCTCTTGTAGTAGAATCTGACATGGATCCATGGACCCCCTATAGAAGAACGAGCTCCATTAATATCCTAAACAAGTGGTGTGACTAATGGGCCCAGTCATACAACTCCGCTTTATGACTATTGTTTTGCATTGCATACAGCTTTCCAGCCTGCTGTCACCTGCAATTGAATAGAAGTGTCCCAGTACATGGTAGAAGGAGACTCCACTCTCGAATACTTGTAGGTGGTTGCTACCTCCACATTTTGTCCCCATTAAGTGAATGAGGGAGGTCGTGGCTATATGAGGACGAGAGGAGTAGCATCTTGATCTTGGCCAGATTGACGTGCATGTCAGCGGTCTGGCAAACTCCAAGGCATCTAGATGACGTTGCATGTCTTTCATGGTGTAAGCTAACAGGTCCTCATCATCAGCGTATATGAGTTGTCTGGTGATCTGGTGCAACGGTTGAGTTCGAGTGCCTCCATTCTCCACAAACCAGCTTTCCAACTGATCAATGTAAAGACCAAACAATGTTGAAGAGAGAGCGAGTTGGCTTGAGCATGTATACCACATTCTGCAGATCCACAAGTGTCCCCAACTGTTACAATATTTCCCACAACTTTTCCCGAGGCAAAGTATCAAAAGTCTTGGCAAGGTTGACGAAGCAGCAATACAAAGCCTGCAGGCAGTTCCTGCTATCTTTACCCAAAGTTCACAGTGTGAAAATATAATCAATGGTTGAGGCCTGAATTCTGCATGCATGTGAGGAGTCACACCTCTTCCCACCTCATCAACTGTTGCTTGAGAATATCGGATAGTAGTTTTGCAAACGATGAACGGGCCATGATTGTTCGATAATTGGTCAAACAATGTGAGTTACCTGTCTTGTAGATGGGAATAACCCTGCTATTGGTCCATTGTGGGAGGAGGCCTTCCTATAATGCCATGTTGAACAATGCAGTTAGGATCAACACTAAGGGCAACCCTGCACATTTGAGCAACTCTGCTTGCATGTCATCCAAATCTGCTGCTTTTCCATTGGCCAGATGTTGTAGGCCCTAGACGGCCTCAACCTCGACCTCTGTGATTTCTAGTGCTGGGCCTATCTGTGGAGGTATTACCACTCGAGCCCCCTGAGGATCATAGAGATGCTGCAAGCATTGTACCCATTGCTCGAAGGAGATGTTCCTGTAGGCTATATAGGCTTTCTAAGCACCTTTCGTCAGAAGGTCCTGGGGTGACAGTCCAGGAGATAGAACATTTTCCTTTGATGCTTTGCGATGTACCTGGCTTTCTTACCCTTCAAGAAAGTGCGATGATATTTGACCGTGTGTAGGCATGTATCACGATCCCTGTTTCGTGGAAGCTATCATTTGAGTTCCTTACATTCAGCACCAAAACCACTGGTTATGTGGGAAGGTTGTGATCCCTGAGATTCTTCATAAGCGATTTTTTTCAAAGCATCAGCAGTCCCAAGAACATCAATCAACTGGCATGTCTTTGGAGTGTGGAGACCTACAAGATTCCTGCCAAGTCATCTGTGAGCTTTTGGGCATAAGCCTCTACATGGTCATAATCGAAGCACAGCTGAGCACCATGCTGCACATCATTCTTCAGTCAATGACCCTAATAACATTAAGAAGATGATAGAATACCAACTTACATCATTAAGAATAAGAATAAGAATAAGAATGATTTTTTATCGTCCACTGAGGCCAATCGGCCTATGGGACCCATAAGGGCCTTGACAAACTTATTCTTTCATGGGTTTAAAAACCCCGCCAAAGGGTTTCAAGGGAAAAACCGTGGCGTGTAATAAGAATCTTTATCAAACCGCATACATCAATGTATATATACATGTGAAGTGTGTGCCCGAGGACATAGCTGATCTCGCATGTCCATAACCTCTTGAAGGTATGATCCCAGCACCCGTACGGATGCTGTGCTCAATGTCACATGTAATGGCTGGCCAGCCGACTAACTCGAAGCATAAGCGTCCCCAATTTGATCATATCTTTGGGCAACTTTGAAGGGTAGATTCATCCTCAATGACTCCCATTTGGCGACGTTGGCGGCTGTCTGGCGTGGCTCACCAATCCATCTGCCCGCCTCAATTCAAAGATGATGTGCCCCTCGTATGAATGGAGGCAATGAGTCTGCGCCTTTTCATGGGCAAGTGGGGGTACGCAGTGTAGTATTGCGGGCCTCGTCCAATGTGGGATTTATGTGGCGGTAGTGTCTTTGTCTTGACATGTTCAAGGGCATTGGCATCCCAAAGCTTCGCGAGGAAGCAAGCGTCAAGATATTGCCTCAAGCTATGGCGACCGCCTCTGTTTGCACATGTATGCACCCGCTCCTCGCACATTCCATCTAGCCAACCATTGAGCTCTCTTTTTTTCCCTACGCGGGCCTTGAGGCGTTGGCCCCATTGCCATGATATAAGCTAGTTTGGGAGACGAGCATCGTCCATATTGACCACCTTAGAAAATAGACAATGTGGCGATCAAGGGCGCCCTACGAAGAGGCAAGAATCCTGTCTCCTGCGGTAGAATTTGATATGGGATTGTGGACTTCACCCCTAGTGCTTTCGTACTAAGAAGGCTTTCGGACTGCTCCAAGTCATTCCAAGTAGCAAGTGATACTCTGGGCCCCATACTTCCACCCCGTATAAAAGGACAGGGCTCCACTAAGACCTTGAGCAGGGTGTGACTGATGGGCCTAATCATACAACTCCACTCTATGACTATTGTTTTGCATTGCATATAGTGCCTTCCAGCTGCCGTCACTTTCGTGGCCCGTATGGATGTATCCCGATTGCATAGTAGAAGGAAACTCCACTCCCAAATATTTGTATGTGGATGCAACTTCCACATTCCTCGCCTCGAATCAAGAAGGGGGAGCCTCGGCTGGCGTGAAGATGATATGAAAACCACCTTAGTCTTGGCGGGTTGGCCAATCACGCTCGGCGGAATGTGTCCGGGGCATCGAGATGTCGTTGCATGTCTGGCCGGTGTGTAAGCTAGGAGGTCCACATCATCAGCATATATTAAAGAGCATGTCGATGATCGATAGAGAAGGTGAGCTCTATCGCCCCCATTATCAGCAAGCCAGCTCTCCAATTGATCAATGTAAGGAAAGGTATTTACACTCGTACACTTTCGTCATTTTTTTTTCTAGACTAAATTCATAGGCTCTTACTTATTTTTTGGTTGAAGAGATGAAGTTGCAATGGATGTTGTCATGCACTTTAATTGAAATATACTAAGTACTACAAAACAAATGTGTGGAAAGCAAATTACAAACTACTAGTAATGTAGAATGATTGGATTATATGATTAACATCGGCGCACTATGCAACATAATTAGTAAACGCATAATATACAATTTACAATTAAGATGTCATTGATGGTCACTTGTGACTGCACCATAGCAACCACATAATTTACAATATACAATTTTGAGATGTTATTGATATCATTCATGATGTATTATATGTTGCACGATCTGGATATGGTGCCTGAAATTGTGGAGGAGCAAGATCCGAAGCAGTGGCTGCTACTTTGATGCAATATTCTAAAACACCTCAAGATAGTTTGCTTGTTGAGCGGTAGCAATAATACACTCCTCATCACCACTAATATGCTTACTTGCGGAATGATTGGATTATATGATTAACATCGGCGCGGCTATGCAATATAATTAGCAAATGCATAATCTACAATTTATAATTTTAAGATGTCATTGATGATCACTTGTGACTGCAACATAGCAATCACATAATCTACAATATACAATTTTGAGATGTCATTGATATCATTCATGACGTATTAATCATATCTGCCAAGTAATAGGTAGTTTATAACTCATCATAACGATATAATAATTACTTCATGATATTATTTATGTGTAAATAATTATGGATCTCGTGATTGATAATTACTACAAGACTATTCTTTGTGAACCTAGATGTGACTTTCCAAATTCGTAAACAATATATGCTTGAAATGAGTGCCAAATCTTAAGATATTAGTAATATAATAAG
The DNA here is from genome assembly GCA_021234155.1 of Isoetes taiwanensis. NCBI lineage: Eukaryota > Viridiplantae > Streptophyta > Lycopodiopsida > Isoetales > Isoetaceae > Isoetes > Isoetes taiwanensis. The sequence continues at coordinate 16,383,920 of JAJEKV010000009.1, read as the reverse complement.
CGTCATGGATATATATGCAATAATAAGAAACTCTTGTTAATTTCTATAATGGTGTTTCAATTCATGTTACTAAACTAGGAATATTCCTCTCGCCCAAAATAAGCTAACTTCAGTTCTTAAATAATGACATCATCTATCTTATATATATTATCTTATCTATATTATAATGTTATTGTGTAAGTGTTGGACCCAGCCCTAATTTGGGCGGCCCAGATTCGACCTACGAATTAACGGTCTAGATAGCCCCTGATTTTTTCTTCTCGCTCGATTTGGATGTTTTAGGGTTAACCGGGAACATTTTCCACTCGAAAACATGAAATTGCTGAAAATGCAGAAAAGAAAAGATCTTAAATCCTCAAGAAAACTACAGATATTTTTTTTCGATGCTCTAAAATCCGTGTGCCTGGATTGATCTGGGCGAATACCATACCTCTGGGCCAAGAAGGTGTAGAATGGAGGCGAATCCACTCCAATCTGAGATAGATTACAGGGCGAATACGTTCTTGGCGGGATGGCCTCCTATCAACTTTCAGGCCCGAATATGCCAAAATAAAAATGGGCCACGTACACTACTCAACATTCGTTATGCAATTTTCAAAATCCCTAAAAATTAGCTTTTTGGCGAATATTAAGCCACTAAAATCATCACTTTGGGGCTGTTATTCAACATGGAGCTTGGAGCTTGCTATCGAGACAAACCAAGAATGATGCTCAAAGACGATGATCTCCAATCTGCTTGCAAATCCTTGGCGGATTACGCTCTGCATCAGCCCACAAATATGGCAAATACTACTTCTTCTAAGCTCAACTTTACGCTTTACGGCACCAGCTATGCTATTTCCTCGATTTGCAAACCATGGGGCCATTGCCGTTAATATAGGACAAAGCGGCACTACCATAAGGGATGAGCGGAACTCTGTTTGCTCTCGATGAAATAGCATCACACCATCACGAGAATAGAATACTGTGCATCGTTTTAGCATCGGACCATAGATTCTATTGGAATATTTTGCATGACATGGGATGGTTTAGTCTTTGTGGTTTCTTAAAAATGGTGAAGCCATGTGCACCCTGCAAAGAAGCCTTTTACTTGATAGGCTGTATTTATTCACTTAGGAACCCGGTGGGCTCATATGAGCAATATGACGACGTTGCTCTTTAGGTAAGAACATCCACATATACACCGCGGAAATCTTGCATCATAACGGTCCATAATATTATTTGTTTGCGAGAATGCATAGCGGGGGACTTCAAGCAAGGAGCATCCACCGGTGTAAGCGGTGTAAGTGGATGAAAATGATGCCATTTACGCGGTTCAAGCAAGGCCATACCATCCATTCCTTCTTTAGAACTAAGATCTTTGTCAATGAAGATCAAAGCCCTTTAGATATTCGCCACCCATTCTTCTTTGCGGCAAGGTACTTTTCTTCACAAGTGAAGACAAAGCATTGCATTTGATCTAGAAATGGTGCATGGCATGATTCTTTGGGTATCGAGTCTTTGCAAAGAGGTGCATGGCACCCGGTTCTTTGCAAGGCTTCTTTTTTATTGAGCAAACAAAATTTTGCCAACTCCACCTACAATTTACTTGAGGTGCATCTTTTAATCCCTTGCCTTTTAGGATCTTCATCCGTTTGTTTGTTGTAGATATTTCTCGAGGGGCACCATGCATATGCAATCTTTGCGGCACACTCCCCGTTGAGATAATCCGTTTGTTTGCTTTGCATGGTTTTTAAGCCATTAACAAATAATCTTGAACCTCTTCTTTTGCAGGTTTTAACAAGCTTATGCAATGGCAAGGCTCTAATGGAAGACCCGATAACTTTTCCTTTTAAGCATTTTGCGGCTCACAACAGACCAATCAATGCACGATATTACGGATGATTATGATTATGGACGTTTGATAGAATTTGCAAATCGAAGGTTTTAATCTACCTCACGATACCCATTCAAGTAACAATCAATTTGGATGTCTTCGTTTATGATTTGAGCAATCGATCACGAGATGTTGAACAATATGTTTTCTTTTTACTTGAGATTTTACCATATTGTGATGATATATGACTGCCAAAACATCAAAGATAAATTAACATCTTGATGTTCAAACAAAATAAACTATAGCTCTGCCTCAACATTGCAGAAGATCTCAGGTGGATTGGAAAGGTTTCTGCACATAAACCGTCCGCCGACATTGAGGTTTTGCCCAAGTAACATCGTGTTTGTGGTATCAACGTATATTTTTGAAGTTCTTGATACTATTGCAAATTACCTTTTAGGTACAAAGGCTGGCATACAACTCATCTAGGCAAGCATGCATATGGTGAAACTATCATTTTTTTTTTTTCTATCAATTGTTGCTACATGTATTTATTTTACTCTGACCCAAGAAAATGGCACAGATTGGTGGTGCACGCCCATGGCCAGAAACAGAGGTGTTGAATCCATGAACTCTACTGAAAGTTTTGCTTTCACTTCTAAGATGTCATATTCTATAGAGACACGAAAAGGGGGCTTTGGAATAGGAGGAAAAATGCGCCATATGACTTTTGATGTTGCGCCTGGCAAAAGGAACTTTTAAAACATGCATGAATTACAACTGAACACTTCTTGATTCAGTTTGGTATTGCTCAACTGTATGCAAGGTAAATGAAGGTATATATCTATTTATTATAAAGTATTGTCCATGGATTAGTTGCAGGCATAATTGTAAAGATGTTGGTCTTGCAAGCAGAGCTGATACCGTCCTTTGATTCTTACATCTTATATAGATTTGACAAACATATAATTAGGGCATGTGAGGTTCATTGTTCTATGACTCAAGTCTCTCAAGTTTACAGTCATATGATATGTCACCTTTAGTTAGAAGTTAGATTCCAAAGTCATATGATATATTACCTTTAGTTAGATTCCAATATGATAGTCAATATTTTCTGCTAGCAAGCGAGATAGCTCAGAAGAATGATGTGCTTGAAACAAGCTTTCTGGCTTCGAACAGAGCAAAATCCTCTCATGGTGTTATGATGGATGAGACGACATTCATGAAGAATATTAAGGGTTTGTACAGCAGTCATGTTAATGGGCTCACCAGATTATAATGATTGTGTTTTTGTACCTTCTTGGCACGTGTTCCCATCAACTTATTTCTCCTATCCCTTTACAACAGAAGGTAAAATTTGCCATGTGACTACACTCCAGATTTTGATCCAAAAATATATTTCATTTTTTTTTTTACTTGAGGTCATACAACACTACCTTAAAAGGGCCTCGATTTCTACGATGGCTTTGCTGACCTACAATCACTTCACTATTTTAATTAACCTATGTCTCTGCTTGAAATTCAAATCCAGCTAGAAAACCAATGCCTAATAGCAGCCCAAGTGCATATGAAAGAAGGAGATCTAGAGTCATTAAAGCAACATGAACCTGCATGTTACAGAGAACCTACAATTAGTAGGGTTTGCAACTTCTTGGGAAGCTTGCATGCATATTATACGTCGCATGACATTGTTGTGTTATAAATTATGACATGGTAATTGTTGTTGTGGTTCTTTATTCTGCCGTATATATGTGGGTATAGTTCCCATTGTTTTGCAATGTACTTTTCAGATCCTTTGGTTTAAAAAAAGTTTACATCAACAACCCATAGACATGGCCACTTGCAATCTACATGTTCCCAAAATGATACAATGGCTCAGAAGTTGCTCTGAGGCAAGATGCAAGAATATACAACAGGTTGCTCTTAAAATATGCAAGAAGGGAGATGCATCTATCTTTGTGTATCACTTTGCAACAACATAATGAATGGGAAGTAACCCGAGAACCCTAAATTCTTCCAAATGCCCTCCAAATATAGCTTGAAATCATGTAGATTAGACAAGATGTCTGAGAGATATTTGAAGTGGGCAGGGTTTGTTAACATTGGGATTGGGCTTTGTTGTAGGGATCCATACGTCAACCCAATCCCCCCCCTTTTTTTTCCCAACCCAAAATGCACAAAGAAAAAGGAGAGAAATCCTGAATGTTTAATGCTTATGCTTATGAGATAATTAAAAGACCACTCAACCATCGAGATCCGGGAAAGGATAAAGGAGATAAATAGAATAACACTCAACCATTGAGACCCGAGAAATTATTACAATTGCCAAAGCGCAGATGGCAAACATCCCCAAATAGCAAAGTATAGAGGCAATGGAGGAATCGAACCTCCAGACACCCCACACACCACAAAACAAAAATTGAAAAACATGGAGAGTTACAATACAAAACACTTCTGATAGATGAAACCTTCAAGAGCATAAACATAAACATAAGCATAAGCATAAATGACTTTGTGAAGCAACTCTAAGCCTAAACAACATCACTTACACGTTCTTAACTTATGCCCAGCAACGCTGGGCACCGTTACTAGTCACAATATAAAGTCCCCCGTATCTTGTGCTGTGCTTAACCCATTTTAGGTTAAGTGGGGGTCCAGTATTAGTTTCATATGGGAAACGGTCAAATTTGTCTATAACATATGTATACAAGCGGTTTTTTTTTGCTACCATTTTCACACAGGTGGAAGGTGGATCTTTTGAGATCGTGCATGTAGTGGGTGCACTTTGGAGCCATTAGATCATCTAGGGATTTGCTAATATGGGCTTCTCACCAGTTCTTATTCATCTTAATAGTATTAACATCTCAATCTTTTTAGGAAAATTCCTAATATATATCTCAAGTTTGTACATATTCCAAAAAAAGAACACGACCACAACTAAGGAATTGTTTTTTATAATATAGTTTTTGTGGCTCATTCGAAAGTTGTTTTGATATGATTTTGGTTTTCCATTCTATTAAAGTACGATTTACATGTTATTATCCAACAACTATAGATTTTTGGCTTTTTGGATTTTGGACAAAACCCCAGAAAATGACAATCTCGCATAAACACTACGAAGAGACAATATAAGGAACACAAATACGAAGTGAAAATTCATCTCTAGATGCTTTCAGGATATTAGTACAGCTTTCTTAAATGCAAAATTAGAAGAAGTAGTATATTTGAAACAAGCATCAGGTTTTGAGTAAGAAGAAGGAAAAGTATAAAAGCTAAAGAGAGCAGTGTATAGTTTGAAACAATCTCCGAGAGAATAGTATAAGTGTATGACCAATTACTTACAGAAACAAGGTTTTGAAAAACTAAATCATGATGGGAACTTGTACAGATTCAGAAATGGAGATGAGTGGTGTATTATTGCATTATATGTTGATGACAACATTATGGTGGCAAAGGGAATAAAAACATTAATTCAGTGCAAGGAAATTCTCAACAAAAGGTTCCAGATGACTGATCTTGGTGAATTGAAAAGATTTCTAGGCATAGAGGTTTATAGGGACAGAAATAGCAAACTTTTAGCTTTGAGTCAACAAACACATATTCAAAACATGTTGGACAGATTTGGAATGAAGAACTATAATGCAACAAACACTCCTATTGTACTAGGCCACAAAATTTCAATGATATTATGGAAGAACAAAGGCAAATAGAAGAAGTACCATATAGTTATCTTATGTTGCTAACTGTACAAGACCTGATATTGCCTTTGCTGTAAATCTTCTTAGCAAATATAATCATAACCCTGGACGAGCACACTGGGTTGCAGCAAAGAGGATTCTAAGATATCCGAAAGGTACAATGTATTTCGGCATTATGCACAACTCTTGTGATTTAAATTTAAGAGCATACTGTGATGCTGACTGGGGAGGGGATCTGGACCAAATGAGATCCACATCAGTATATATACTAGAATGGACTTTGCAAAGTAGAGGTAAATGTTCAAAATGTGATAATAGCTTTTGACCCTATATGCCTACTTTATACATCATTCATATTTTTTTTATCTAGGGTGGATATTTAAAATTAAGTGCATGGTTTCGAGAAGAAAAAAACAAAAGTCCAATAAGTGCTTAGTCTTGCAATTATCGAAGGATGGCATAGAAGAACCCTTTTGTTACCATTGTGTTATTTCTTAAGCCAAATTGATTATCAACAATACGCTGCGATCAATAAAACAATCAAATAATTAAACATCCGACGAACCACATTGGCCTAACCGTGTTATTATGTAATTCATTACCAACAAATATACGTTATGCTAGGGGTTTTATTGCCAGTTGTGTGCTCTTTAAATTACTCTCGAAGGAAGACTATGCCAAATCAGAGAAACATATATGGAGACAAGCCGTAAAATGCTCAAATTAGTGGACAAGAAGTGATTAAATGACAAACAAATTCCCAAACTTGAAATCTACAAATAGAAATTGCTTCTAATTTAACTTTTGTAGAGCCCGAAACTTGAAATCTACAAAAGGGACTGCTTCTAATCCCTCTGTTAAAAATTAACTTTGCCATATTGACATTGAATATAGTTAAAATCATAGGCAACTAACTCAGCTTCTAGAATCATGATCTAGCCCCATGCCATAATGTGATACTTAACTATCGTACCTATATAAAGGCTTTTTATTTGGGCAAAACAAATTTAGCAAACTTTTAAATTGCTTCTTTAATTCCATGCAACCAATAAGCAAAAACCCATTAGATAATTTTTTTGTAAGTTAATAAATTATTTTGTCTAACTAATTAATGACTCCACATGGTGGATTGGTTATTTAAAACTTTGGCTTCAAATAATAAAAGCAGGACACTCTTTGCAGGACACAGAACTATTTCCAAAGGAAATTGGATTCTTGAAAATATAGCTGCATCAATTCTATAAGAAAACGGAGCCATATATGTAGAATCCATTAGTCAAAGAATAGAGTAGAATAGAATAGAGTTTTTATCGTCCACGGAGACCAATTGGCCTATGGGACCCAAATAGGAGGCGCAGCAAGCGTATTACTGTCCGGGTTAAAAAAGAACTCATAAATCAATTTAAATGCCATCTCATTTAGAACCATTCTATAAGAAAAGCATAATAGTTTGTACATGTTACCTGCCATCTCATTGAGCATGAAGCTTATTAGTATTGTGCAATATAAGAAATTCTTCCATCCAAATTATCCCTTTCAAAAATTACCCATCTCTGAAAATTCTAAATTCATATATCAGCATAACACATAAAAAAAGACGAAGTAGAGAATATGATGAACTGTTGTTTCAGTCAAAAACATATATCATTAAATTGTAGAATGTGATGAGGATCACTTCCCATCAATGCCTCCTGAACGTTTTACAGTTCTTGTTGCTGTGCGCATTGTAACACTCTTCTACTGCAAAAGGATGTATACCAACAGTGGAGTCAAACTGAGCCTTTGTTACACCACATTTTAAAGCAATAGCAATTCCCTGTGTAATCTTAGGTGCATCAGAGCCACATAATGCTGCTCCTAGCACTATGTATGTCTGTCAGTTGACAATAAGCTTCATAAGTTTTGATGGTTTTGGCTGGATACATGATGATAGCATTCTGCAAGACTTTGTTACTATGAACAAAGCCATAAGCATTATCTTGGGTTGGTATTTCTTGTCTTTGAGCTGGTCCTTTTGATAATCTCTATGAAGCTAGTACTGGCCAAAGAAGATGAAATAACTAGCAAAAAGGTGAACTCCATTTAAGAGGGCCTCAAAACTCCACTACTTAATCCAGTAAAAGAATCAGCTATGTCAATAGATCCTAGTGATGGCGAAATAAGCTGGACTCTGTCCCTTTCTAGGCCTTCAAACCTGCTTCTTAACCATCATCCAATGAAATTGGGATTATGTCAACTCCAAAATCACGCCAATCTGCTGTTGTCTTTGTTTTTTTTCATCTTTTTTTTTTTTTACTTGATAAATAACATAAGGTTGCAATTCACATGTGTCGTTTCATATGCGAAATAAAATATGCAAAAATGAAGGGCAAGTTGCTAAGATAGATGATACCAAAATTGAACAGCATTGAGATGAAAATATTAGGTTTGATAATAACAGATTAAATTATTTGCAAGGCAATTAAAGACCTAAAATTATGGATATATGACACAAATATCATACAAAAATATCATATATTCCAATAAAACATTAAGGGATCAATCCATGTTTTTTCCACGTATTTGACAAGGTCTGGTTCCATGTCAGCCATTCTATCTAGTTCTAGGTGTGAATCTAACACTTCATGCACTGTCATCCCCATAGCCAAATTATTCATAGTAGACATAAACTTCACCAGAAAATCATCTGTCGCAAAAGTTTTTGGATCATAAGATGGTGGATTCAGGGCCTACATTTGATTGTAGAAGCATTTGAGAGCATCATCATCCACTATGATTATATCATCCTTATTCTCGATACCAAGTTCGTCCATCATGTTACTCAAGTGTTTGATAAAGATAGGTTTGCCTGTTGGATCCTTGGGATTAGTGAACTTCACACATTTGTGTTGATCCCAAAAGGTCAACTAATGTCTACTCATTTCCCCCAGTGCCTCTAAAGTATCCTTGATGTTTCGGAGTTCCATGGATGACCAAATACCAACTCGAAATAGCCAAAATGCCTAATCTAGCATCTCCTTCAAGTGCGGCTGTGGATAGATCCACTTGGAATTTGATTCTACTGGTGTCTGATGAAACTGATCTCTAACCACTTTATTTTTCAGAAACATCTTACAAAGAACTCCATTTAGGTTGAACACCACAACCTTCTTAGAAACACAAGGCAAGCTGAAACGTCAAACATATATCTGGTCAGCAAGATATGATTAGCATGCACACCCTTATATTATACATTGCAACAATACAAACGCGCCAGGCGTGATTTGAGTTAGGCTTAACCAAATTGCGCTCGGCATAATTTAGTGTGACAATGAAATGTAATCAGTTTGGCGCGATTTAATTCGAACTGAAAATAAATTAAATCACGCGTGACGCGATTTCATTTGCAAGGCCATACCTATCATCTTCAGTTTCACTGTCGTCGTCGACGTCATTCTCCCCTTCACCAACCTTAATCTTCGTGCTCTTCTGACTGTTAGAATTGTTATTTTCTATTAGTTCCTCTACGTCCTTCACAACTGACATTATTTTAGTATTGATTTGGCAAACCTGGGAATCACTAAAGTCGCCTGGGTTATCATTGGCCCCTTCACTCTCGGTTGCCTTATCAATTAGATCCCTATTAACCTGTGAATCTATTTTATTGTTGCTTGCATCACCTGCAAGCGAGGTAAGGATATCCCCTATGTTCTCCTTTATCACATTACTTTGAGTAGCCAGTTTAGCAATATTATTACTTTTTTTATTGGGCTACGGATTACTAGTTTCCTCACCAGAACCATTGTCCATCTTTGAATTGGACAAGTCCACGAGGCTTTTGATTGCTGAAGATTTTAGGTTGCCATAAGGGGCTTTAGGAGATTTGGCAAGTACATGCATGAGGAATGGTTCAAGAAAGTCTTCTTTGGCCTGCTCATCACTCACAAAGCAGTGACATCTTCTAACACCCATAAGAGCCTCTCGGGCAATATAACCTCCAACATGAAGCTCCAAGCACGTTGTGTCAATTGGAGCAAAAGCCTCGACGAGGTAAGCAGCCAAAAATGCAGGAAAACCATTTTTATTTAAGGGGCCCTCCTCCTTAGTTAGTAGCTCGTACTTGATTTCACCACTTAGGAGAGGGTCTGGATCCTCATCCTCGTCTAACTCATCCTGTTCCTGTTCCTGATCCTGATCCTGATCCTGATCCTGATCCATATGATAGAATATAGTTGTTAAGTCTGGATCATCTAGAAGAAAACATTCCCATGTACTGCTATTGTCACCCTTGGCCTTAGCATTATCATATTCCTCGTCTGACAGCATGGATATCATAATGAAGATCACATGTGCCATCTTCCATGTTGTTCGCAGCTCATTATCCCTAACATCATGTATTAGGCATCCCTCCTTAATAACTTTGAGGCACTCAGATCATGAGCAGCGGAAAGTGCATGCAGATGTGAGTCACTTGAAGGACAAACGATGACAATAGTGAAGGACCTCAAAGTTGTCAATCCTATATAGCTGGTAAAGAAGATGTTATAGTCCTTCTGGTTCATCCCCATATCTTCTCTCCCACCCCTACTGTCCAACACAAAGAGTGATATGTTTTTAAGGCAAGTAGTTGATTCTGGCAAGAGATCTTTGTACCCAATGAAGACTGAATACTGGACAGTGTCTTCTTCTCCAGTAATCTTCTTCACAAGGGCCACTTTTCTTCTCAACTCGGCCAGTACCTTAGGGGGCAGAGTCTCTTTATGTTTTGCATTTTTAGCCTTCCAATTCTTTAGGAAGGCCTTTGACCAGAATACAAGCTTCTTGATGTCATCATTACTAACCTTGTATTTGTCCAGCAATCCAATTTCAGATAATGCCACATCCCTTGATAGCCTTTGTAACTCAGCTCCTACAGCTGACTTTATTGTACGTACATCCTTCACATGGTTGGAACACTCAACGAAGGACATCCTACCATTAGTGAAAGCACTCTTCTTGTATAATACTTCATTCTTCAGGTACTGGTCTAAAACCCAAATGGTTTCAGTGTCGTCTAGCCCCTGAGTCTTTTCCATCGCTGTCACATTCAAGTCAAAGATGCTTACATCAATAAGAAGCACCCTACCCATAGTATTTGGCAGCTTCTTTTGTGCATAAGCATCCCAGAATTCATTCCACTTGAGCTATACTGCCTCTTTACAAAAGACAATCTTATACGAGTCTGTTGGACCTGACTTGCTAGATGTGCTATCAGAAGGACCTGCATTGTCATCACCAAAGTTTTTTCTTCGATTTTTTTGCAGTCTTCTTCTTCTCCTGTATAATTGTCTGCGACAAAGTTCACTTCAGCAGGTTGAATGCCTAAGACTTTGATCCGCCCTTAATGGGCAGCCATATTCCACCCACTGTTGACGGGCATGGCGCAGTTGCTCCATATGTGGACTACAGTAGTACAGAAATTGAATCACTATCTTAGAACAGAAACACGCTTGGTGCGAATTGAATAGAATTGAATTGATCAACACCGAAAGCACGTCTGGCATGAAATGAATTAAGCTATTAACGAATTCACGCCAGACGTGCTTTTAAATCAAAGCATTCACGTCAGGCGTGCTTTATGCTGTTTAAAAAGCACGCCTGGTGTGAATTAAATTGAATTAAGCTATTAATGCAATTCACGCCAGGCGTGCTTTTAAATCAATTTAATTCACGCTAGACATGCTTTAAAACATGCCCGGCATGAATTCAATTGATGTAAAAGCACGTCTGGCGTGAATTAAAATGATTTAAAAGCATGGCTAAATATTGAAATGATAACATCCTACTGTAGTTAATTACCTTTTGTATAGAAACGTCTTCCCCATTTCGTTTAAAGTTGCACTAATCTCAACGATATCTGCAGGTGAAGTATTGGCATCCAAGAGTCGACACCTCCTATACGCATAGTAATTATAGAACATGGTTTGGTCTGTTTGTTATGCCTGCCTGATGATGGCCTTTTGTGCCTCAACAAAATGCTTCCTGTTGATGATGACGAATTTAATGTCATCATTTCCTAATAACTCCTCGGCGTTCGACCACACAGCAGGCTTGTTCATGATCGAATCCCAAGATAACACATCTGCTGGCATAGGCATTTGACCTAGATTACTAATCATGCTCTGAACAATCTCCATGGCATGCATTGGATCATATCTTCTGCTAACATAAATGGCGCTTGGTGAACGGATGAGGCGCTTCACATGGAGCTGAAAAGTTGTCTTAAAATCACATGGATAATGGTCAGAGTACTTATTCAGCTTGTTCATGACCTCTAGCTGCACCACACTGTCATGTTCATTCTCAAACACGGAAGTCTCTATGCCTTCGACAACCGCAGGTTGAACATCCTTCCCTAGATTCAGGACCCTCCTAGAAGCTTTCAAGTCAACTAATTCTCTAGCTTGCTGCAAGTAGTGACTTGGTGTCGGTTTATTGAACATGCCTCTACATACAACTGTAAACCGTAGCAAATATATATTGGTGTAACTGCTACATTAGTAGGCCAACCTTACTTAAAACATATCTCATCGTTCACATCTGTCTTCATAAAAGTATCTTTGTATGCAGTAGCTCTACAATGAGTAAGTCCGAGCAGATCTTTCTTCTGCTTATATGTCATCTCCAAGAGCAATTTGCAGTTGGTGTCATCCTCTTCCTCAAATGACATTAGGATCCCTTGTTTGGTCATCTTGTCTGCTTCCTGTTTCCTCGAGAAGAGCGTTAATTCGAGCTTGCCATTTCTCTTGTCTGCTTCCTGTTTCCTCGAGAAGAGCGTTAATTCGAGCTTGCCATTTCTCTTGGCGAGGTCAACGTACCACTCGGCACCCTCGTCAATTTCCTCTTCAAGGCATGCAGGGTCAGTAGTTGCTATAAGAATAGGCCCTTCATCATACATCTAGGTCGTCTACCCTTGGCTTCTTACCAGGAATAGACCTCGAATTATTAAGGATTTTCTTCCACTTTGACACTGCAAAAGAAGATGAACATGATTTAGCATGCTTTTCTGAACATCAGATCACACTTGGCGTGAATTTAAAGCTAAGCCAGTATAATTCATGCTTGACGTATTTCTAGCTCCTATTATAGACCACGCTTGGCGTGAATTTGAAGCTAAATTAGTATAATTCACGCTTGGCATGTTTCTAGCTTCTATTAAAGACCACACTTGGCGTGAATTTAAAGCTAAATTAGTATAATTCATGCTTGATGTGTTTCTAGCTCCTATTAGTATAATTCACGCTTGACATGTTTCTAGCTCCTATTAGTATAATTCACGTTTGGCATCTTTTTATCTCCTATTATTATAGACCCTTTATGCATCCATATTTTACACTATGTGCCCTCATTGAAGACTGCTATCTCTAATTGTCAAACCTCTACGTTCACACTATTTATTTAAAACTACTAAGAACTATATTCTAAAAAATAGAGCAAAATTATATTCTAAAAAACAGAGAATCAGAGCATTAACTGAAGGTAATATACCTTGTATGTTGCAAGGAAAGAACTCAAACTCATGCAAAGCATAATACTCTCTACACAATGTGTATTTTGTGGCAAAAAGGCAGATTAAATACCTTGAATAGGGGTCTGATCAACGTCCTCTGAAACTTGAGAAGAGCTGGGTTTTGAGTTTCCTCTGCCACCGCTCCCTCGGCCCCGTCCGCCTCGACCACCTCTCGTTTTAGAAGACATCTCAGAATCGCCTAGTAACAGAGTCAGAAGGTCACCTGGATATGCGTTCGAGCTGCTCGAAGAAAAAGAGCTACCAAGAAATAGCTTTCTACCTGCACGAGAAATTTGAATTTCCAGAGAACTCAACATGCGGTTTCGAAATATTCTTGACACAAAAAATAATAATGATGAAGATTCACTTTCAAAAAAAAAAAAGAACCCGTCCGCCGACTTTTTTCATTGAGTTTTATAAACCAATCTATCGTGTTCTTTCACTGATTACTTTTATCCCGCCTAAACGTAGTTAACCTAATCTTTCTTCTAATTCGAATTTCTCCCGACTGCCTGCATTTCCATAGCACCTGTAATTTCGAGAACTCGATTCGGCTTCTCAAGAATGGCTACAGAAATCTGGTACGCATCTCATTCCTATAGCTTGTACAATAATTTCCAATAGTAGGTGTCTGAATAGGCAATTGTCTGCAGTGTCGAAGATGAATGTTTCATGTTAACTAGAGATTAGAAAAGGAAAGTAGGATTATGCAAGATCGACTCCATCGATCCGACTGCAAACTGTCATGGAATTCCGCTCGGGGATAATTATGTCCGAGTTACAGTGATTAAATGTTGCGCTATGGATGAAGCTTTATCTCGCAGACACCCCGGTGGGGATACAGTTGGTGAAAGTATTGGAACTTTTATTGCATGACCAAGAAACCGATTAAAAAAGGTATGTAACATGTATTGTATCGTAGAAAGATAGAAGTAGAAAAAATTTGTTGTATTGATTGACAAAATTTTACAATTATAATCTGGATAAATCAAGACAGACATATAAAATCCCTGTTTCAAGCCTGGTCTACTGAGTAGCCGGGCTGTAATTTTACAATTACAATCTGGATAAGCCAGACATACAAAATCTCAGACTGTTTCAAGCCCGGTCTACTGAGTAGCCTGGCTATCGATGCTCCCATTTCCATTCCAGGGCGCAGTGAATTCTTCAGGTAGGACCCCAGCAAAAACCCTAGGCTCCAGCTCCACCTCCTCTGCCTGCTCCACCTCCACCTCCACCTGCACCTCCTGCTCCAGCTCCAGCTCCTGTTCTAAGTCACCTTCTGGTGCGAGGGACGTTATAGAATTCACAGGCCATAGAATGAAACTCCCGAGAGAATCTCCGAGTTTTGAAATCTCCGCTTCTGGATATGGCAAGGGTATGTTCCCATCCAAAATCTTATCCATAGACACTACCACGGTGCCCCCCGGCAAGGGCAAGTTGTGATGTTTGTTGAAGCCATCTACTTTGCCCTCGCCAACTTTGACACGTTGGATAATATAGATCTTGCCTCAGCCATCTTGAACTGACAGGGCCGACATTGCTACTAGAAATCGCGGTGGCGATGATGCATAGCACTAAATGCTTTTATGAGGGAGGATGTTGAACAGCAAGAAAAACCAGAGCTGTTGAAGATCACGCCCGCGATCTAGTTGAGGACTCCCGGGCTTTTACAAGTAGGGTCCAATGCTGAGACACGATTGCTCGAATGCCAAAGCACGTTGGCTAGAATGCTGAGATATGCCTGTTTTTAGCTGATGAAGATCGCTGTCGTGATTTAATTGAGGACCTACAGATCTATCCACACAACGGACATTAAATTAGTCAGTTTGCTATGACGTGCGAATAAAGACATGTGAAGCAATTTCTGTAGAATTATGGTTTTTGGAAAGCAATTGATGATTTTATTGGTACACCAGTATGACGGTTATGTTCTGAAATTCATTTCAGACTCATTCAAGAAGTATTTAGTATAAAAACGTCTAACTACTACTGCTCTCTAACTCGTTCATTAGATATAATGACGTTAAAATGATACTAGTAATGGTGCCCAGCGTTGCTGGGCACAATTTGAGAGGTTGTAAATCTTTCAGGATGCAATGAGAAAAATATGCAGTAAAGTTATGGTGCCTAGCATTGCTGGGCTAACGTCAGAACCTACAAATGCGTAAGGCGCAATATAGTATTAGCTTGTATAATATTGGGAGTTACAAAGATCTTCAATTGAATTAATACAATACAACACGATGGGGGTCATAGTCGTTAATTTCTATTATTGTTCTTGTATTTGGATTTGGAATCAAAATGTCATATGTTGTTGAACTTGGGGGCCTTTTTAAATGTATGCTTTGCATTGGCTTAACATAGGGATTTTGCATGAAGATACCAGTCGAAATTCTAAGGTGCATAAATATACATTCATTCTTGTGAATTCATTCATTCATTTGGATTTGGTTTCTCTTCATTTTTGTTGTCGAGAGTATCACTACATAGTTTAAAAATTATTTCTATATTCGAAATGTGTCCTGTTTACCTCCACTCCAAAATTCTAAGACCTTATATTGAAAAATTCAAATTGTAATCATGATTTCTCCATATTTTGAATTGTTGTTGCAATAGTACCTATTGTTATGATATTGGAAAATATTGTTGTTGCAAGAGGACAATACTTATTGATGTTAAATTGAGGAATATTGTTGTTGCAAGAGGTTCACCCATGACGTACGCAAGGTCTTTTTGAGAACTGTATATGCTTTATCAAGCACCACTAATATTCAAAAGGATGAAACATATATCTTGAATCATTTAATATGAAATCATGTGAGCATTGAGATACATCAGACATAGATTAATGTGAGCATCATCATCTATTTTTACACTCTCTCCAAGTTGTATCTTAATAAAAATACTCAATAATACTAAGAAGTTTGCTCAGAGTTTACAATCTAATTGCAGAGAATATCATTATGTATTAAATTCTACTGTTTAAAAAAACATGGTTTACATGACATGCCATCTCAGGGCATTTAAATGTTTATAGGCTTGAAACATTGTGATGATTTGTATCATTCTGTCCTTTATTGTTTTGCCTTGGCAGGTTTTTCCATCATTGTTTCAACTGTTGTCCCCCTAATCTGCCTCTGCCATGAAGACTGCTTGCTTCATTATATGTGCAGCTATAGCAGTATGTGCAGTCTAGTTCATACAAAATAAAATACCCATGCCAAAGCCCCCTAACAAATTATGCATGAGACATAGGTAACAATTTCTTTCACAATTTTAAAAGTTCTCTTGCCTCAATCTCAGAATGATAAAGCTGCTTGTGAATGACAAAGGCCTGCAAGCAGATGAATACTCATGTTACCAACCAATCAACCAACAACCAATGTAGAACCAAGATGTAAGGATAACAATCTGAAACTTGAGTCCTAGGCTTAGTTTAAAACTGCATCTATGTGTAGCACCAATGCAGAGTTGCATAAATTACTCGAATGATGCAGGGTTGTGAATGAACAACTTCAGCAAATGCATGAACTCAGAACTTGATGCTTTAATGGGTTTAAGTGCTGCACTGGGAGCCATGTTCAAGGGCAGAAACTCAGAGATGTTGGATATGACCTCTGCTTCAAATAGGGGTAATATGAAAAAAATGTAATAGAAATATTAATAGGTAAAGCTTTGCAGATTACCTGGAGAGCTCGCTGTAGAACGATATTGCGCCACTTCATGTTTAAATGGAATATAGATGCTGCCAATAAAATGTGTGTTAAATCGTGTCAAAGCTCAGATCTGGGGCCCGTAAAGCACTGGAGTCTGAAAACAGAGGAAAGATCTAATCTGTTCGGTTCCCATCTGCCTGCAGTCTGTGCCATGAAATGAATCTTGCTATGCAAAGAGAAGTCCTCCAAAATATAATGCATTCTGTGTGACATTATGCAGCTTGATTACTCCCATTGTGCTTTTAACAGAGCTAGAGTAGAAACAGTCATGTCCAGTTTGTATTATGCCATGAAATGAAATCTTGCTATGCAAAGAGAAGTCCTCCAAAATATAATGCATTCTGTGTGACATTATGCAGCGCTCTACAATGTGAACTGCAATTTAAAGAAGATGTATTACCTGGTAGTGGAAGCAGGCTCCAAAGTCATGTGGCACCACAAAAAAATAATCAGCTCCCTCTGTACGATTCCAATACGGCCATTGGGTGGATATGTACCGAATAGCACTACGCATCATTCTTGGGGACTTGAATGGCAGTGGCAAGCCATTTGGTGTTAAATCACAGGTAGTATACACAGGTGTGAACAACCAATCTGCTTCTTCAGGATTAAGTGTTCTAATGATTCTTGATTCTTCAGGCGTCAAAATCATGCCGACACCATCTCCGACAGATATAGATGCCCATGTGAATAACTGTATAACTGTATGCCCATGTATAACTGTTTTAGCCTCATATAATATACCTTGTGTCCCCAGCAGCTCGCCTCTTATTCTGTCCCTCCCGAAGCTTGTTCCAATACTCCACCTCATCATCACCTGATTTATAAATCCTCAGTGCAAATAGACACATGAAGTCGTGAAATAACATCAGATTATGCCACAGACCTTGCACAGCCTCAAGAGTTAGCATGTAATCCTTGATAACGATGCCCCCTTCTTCTGCAAGCACTGCTGCTGTGCGTGCTTTATCAGCTCCGGCGGATCAAAACATCGGAAGGTAAGAGAAAGATGGGGTTAGGGCTTGAAGGACACAAACACAAAACAAAATCATAGGGCCTAGGTTTTCCCTTGGGCGCCGTGGCCGCCATAGCCACAAAAAACGCCCAGAACCCTAATACGTCCAAACCCCTTTTTTTTGCCTTTTTTTTAGCTACGCATAGCCACAAAAAACGCCCAGAACCCTAAATACGTCCAAACCCCTTTTTTTTGCTTTTTTGTTTAGCTAAAAAGGCTTTTAACGTGACATCATCTACACCGTTGGGTAGATTAATCTGGACCGCCCAATTTAGGGCTCGGTGCACTACGCACTTACGGTATAACATTATAATATAAGATACGGTATAACATTATAATATAAAGATAAAGAAGTTATATAGATGTTTTAGTAGTATGACTTGCCTGTTTACACTCTTCACATTGTCGAAAACTTTCACATATGTCACAGCAGTCGAAACTCAAGCAAAATCTTTATAAATATTCTAGATCGCCTTCCCTGTGAGGTTGAGTGCCTCAATTCCCAGCAATTTAAAACGATCGGCTTCGAAGAAATATTCAGCGCCTCAACAGCCTCCTCCTCGAGTCCAATTCAAATGAATGGCTAATGTGCCTGTGTAGCTGGGTCAAATGTTTTTGAATTTCAAATGCAGGTACTTTCGGCCCGTCCTGAGGAGCTCTTGAACAAAAAATTCTATATTATTTCTGGTAATCATAGTATTTTTGCTGCACAAATTCTATGCTCTATGATGGGAAATGTCGAACAATGGCTTGAATTTGCTAAAGCTTATGCAAAACAAAGAAGCCGGGTTTTAAATGGAAACCTATCCAATAAAGAGTATATTCAATTATCCATACAGTGCAACGACATCATAGCGGATACAGTATATAAGGAGCCACTAATTGAAAAGCTCCAGCAGTTAAGGAATCAGCATAAGGCTTATGGATGCCCTCCACAAGGCCCAACAGGCACAGCAGTCTCGTCGGCCTAGAAGGTAAAAACTTATTTTCAGCTATTGAAGATCGCCATCGCGATCCTGACCAGCTGTTGTTTGCAGGATTTTGTTGATATAGCTATAACAACTTTGAAGGTTAAAGAACTCAAGGACGAAAAGCAATTCCTCTTCATGCAGGAGGAATCATGGAGTAAGCTTCTTGCTGTTGTTAACAAGTGGGCAAAGACGTAAAATTTGGCCGATGATCGTGGGAACCGCGGATAAGCCATCAAAAAGAGTTCTTCAACAAGACATTCCTAAGATACCTTCGAGGAATGAGTAATGCCAAGGTCAGCCAACTCATGGATGAAATTCTCGAAGCAAGGTTTTCTTGAAAGTCGCGTGGGTTATACAAAGGCGGTTTGATTTTTTTACGAGGGCGCCGGACATCGTAATGCTATCACCGATGCATCGTGAAGTGTTGTCCCACGCCAACCGTGTTTGAAAAAGCAATACAGAGAGTTTTGAGGAATTAGCTATATCTTTTCGAACTTCACAACAACGGTTCTTTGGATATAAATGTGACAATCGATTTTGATTACGTTAAAGCCAATTACAATAAAGACTCAATGCAAGGCAATCTCCCGAGTGCTTTTTTGGAAGCCATTATCGCAATCATTAAGCCAGAAGAGGCAAGGGAACAGAAGGAGAAGAGGAACACCGTGCACCATGTCACCAAGTCGTATTCTGTTTACGCACCCGGTGTGAGAATGCAACTATGATTTTTATTGACATGCGTAGTTTCAATGCCCGTGGGAAGTTAAGAAATACCTGAGATCTATTTAGCAGGATTGCAGGTATGACAAAAGCCAAAGTTTATCATATCGTCATGTTCCTTAGATCTGCCCATTTGTCTAACTGCATGTACAGCCAAAGTCAGATTCAAGGTAATTCTCACGTTTCCCTTGGCGCTTATGAGGAACAAGACTGGCTGAGCAAAAAAATATCAAAGAGTTTTAGTATTACGTGACCCATGTCACGATAAACAAAAGTGAGGCCTGTGTGTTGCCTGTGAAGCCGAAGCTTGAGTTAAGCCTGACTCTGGTGACCAGTGCACCGAAGAGCACGCCCCTTCCCAAATATCCAATAACTGGTGACGAGGAGGTAGCTATGAAAACAAAGAAAAAATATTTGGAGTATTTTACAGGTTAAACCCAAGTTCTCTTGGGCAGCAATGGATGGTGACTTCGTCCATAAGAGCTAGGGAAAGACTTCCTATGTTTATGCAATGGTAAAGGAGCTGGTTCCAATGGACGGTTGTGTCCTTGATTTTTTTTCGGCTGGCACAGTTTCTAGAGTTGCCCTGATGCAAGAGAAATGCAGTGTTTCATTCGAATATGACGACAAGGTATACCGTTTCCTTCGATCTTTCTTCGAGACTTTAGAGAAGATGGCACGGGCTGCAAATGAAGAGGAAGAAGAAAATGCGGTGCCAGATAAGCCAAGCAGTTCAGATATGCCGGAAATCAAAATCACTCAAGAGACAGATCTTAGCAAGATAGATCAAATACTGGATGCTTTGGATCAGAAAAGCTTCGAAGAGAGGTTACAAGAAACCAGGGCCCTGTTAGAACAAACAGAAAAAGCAACTGCTGAGCTCGATCCACAATTCAAGAAGCTAGAGGCTCTGAACAAAAATTTTGAGAAGATCCTGCCAGTAATAACAGGTTCTGTCGAAAAACCACTTCATAATTTCGAATATATTGGAGTGTCTGGAGGCGCATCTGGAAGCAAGGGACTAGATGGCGATCTTTCACCAAAGAGACAGAAGTTGATTCGCCCTACAAAGTACTAAGAGGCATTGGCGGAAGAATTGCTGGATACTTCGCAGATCTCACAGCGTGTGCAAGAGATAGTTGTTGCTATGGATGTGGATATCCCGAACACCACAGGATATACCGAAATGGATACATCACAGACCATTGCAGCAGGAAATGAACACGTGAGAAGATATTGTACTTACACTTTTCTGAATATACATGAATCTACCAATTTTGCTGAATTTACTTGTCTAAAAGATCGCAACCGCATTTATTCCGACAAGATTTGCCTTTTATTTAGATAGATATTAGTTAGTTCTAAGCAATGAATTTGTTATATTTTGCCAGCTTCCTTGTCCAAACTTTCGCCAAGGCGATCTTTGGAAGCATTAGTAATGCTTTTCAAACTTAATAATTAATGTTATCTGACCTCGAGGCCATAAATGTACAAACAAATTTTGGCGATTATAATTTTTTTGAGCTGATTTTCTAATTTTAAACGCTTTATTCTGCTTGCTTACAAGCATTTTCTACTTTGCCCGAGGTGATTGCGACCTATTTCGTTGTCAAACGAGAAAATGAAATTTCTCTAATTAATGAAATCTTGCTTCACTCACACAGTGCGCGAGAGGCCCGAGTTAAATTTTAACTAAGGGTCTCGGCACACTCTGTAGGGGATCTTAGACTCAAAAAATCTGGTATAAGGACAGAATCCTTCTTATCTCATGGAGTTAAGCTGGAATATGTCCTTAATTTCTGGTTTTGGACTTGTTTAGGTATAGATCAGTGACCAGACACTCACACAGTGCACGAGAGGGACGAGTCAAATTTTAACTTGGGGCCAAAGAAATAATTACAGTTTGCAACTCAACTTTAACAACTTTTATATTACAAATTTTTTTTATGTACAATGCTTAACAATCTTCTTTCTTTATGAATCTTGCCAGCTTCAAATCTCTAGCATACATGTGACTCTCTTCGCATGAAGAGCACATGCTAGCAAGTCTTCATAATGTTTCACCAGCTTCTGCTCAGCTGCTTCCTGCAATGCAAGCAATATGTCGTCTGTTACTCACTTCTCCTTGTCAAATTCTTGCAAGGTCTCACGTGTCAATCTTGCAAATGTGGCTCTCGTGATCAGAAGTCCATAGCTCCTCTGGAAGTGTCGAATCTCCCGAGCAGCTTTGGTGAAGTACGAGTTCATCTTCCGCTTCATGGGCTTCTTTGGCAGTACCAGACTCTCCAAGGGTAGCTTCAAGGTGTTATACTTGGTTGGCCTTCCTCCTTCCAGTGTTCTTGTACTCTCGCTCGTGCTTGAGTACATAGGACTCCCCTGCCGGCCTGGGCTTCTTCGGATCTGTAGCTGGCTTCGGCCATGCGGGGTAGGGGGGTGGGGCTGCAACTTCTTGATTGTCGGGATTGGAGGGTTCCGTCTCTTCTGTCTGGCGAAGTATCCTCCAGGCGTCATCGTCCGAGTCGGTGTCTTAGGAGGATGATACTGATCTGTCGGGCTACCTCTTCGTTATTTTGACCTCTTTGCTGGGTGTCTTCTTCGTTTTCCTCTGGGGTTTCTTCGGGGGGCTGGGTCCTTCCCCTTCTCTTCCCTCTGCTTCAAGAGTTCCGACTTCTCTGCAAGTCATCTTCTCTTGGCTTCCCTCTTCTTCTTGCTGATTTTCTTGGAACGACGGGCCAACTTCTCTGCGGTTGCAGGGTCCTCCTCCTTGTCATCTTCCCCCTCCCCATCCTCCTGGTTCTTCGGGTTCTCCTGCTGATCAGGATTCTATTGGTGACCTTGTTGATCCTGATCTTGCTCGTTCTCCTCCTGGTTCTCAGGGTTTATTTGGCCTGGATTTGGATTTTGGGTTTCTTCATTTCTGGCCCATTCTCGAGCCTTCCTCGCCTTCTGCTCCGCGGCGAGCACTTGGACGCTTGTCGATCCGTCCTCCGTAACCACTCTGGCAGTCTGTTTGATGCGGGCCATGTTTTGAAATAATGCAATCACCTTCGAGCGCCTAAAAATCGCTTTCTTCGTCAGAGTGCAGCAAGCTGGAGGAGTACGGTGAGAATGAAGGAACCCTAAAGGTCTATTTATAGGTCTGGGGTTTGAAGGTTTCGACCTGCAATTTTTTGTTATCCCATTATTTAAAGCATAGTGTTTGCTAAATTAAGATATCCCTACCACTCACACAGTGCGCGGGAAGCCCGAGTTAAATTTTAACTTGAGGCCCTGTCGTACTCTATGAAGGGTCACCCCTTTTTGGCTCTATTTTAGATTTTCTAAAGAGTTTCTTAGGGTTATAACATGTTTTCCTAGCTTAAGATTGTGTTCCAAGCTGCCTTATGCTATCAAATCACTCTAATTATGCACCTTTCTGATTGAATGATGGTCAAACACTCATACAGTGCATGAGAGCCTCGAGCTAAATTTTAGCTAAGGATCCTGACACGCTCTGTAAGGGGCAGTGTTGTCAGGTACGTTTAGTACGGTACGGGTAATATACGTACTTAACGTATTAATACCGTATGCATACCTCTCATTTAAAAAAATTTAAATACGTTTTTTGAATTATAAAATATTATTAAATACGTAAAATGCGTACTTTATGTATAGTACGTTAAGTACTTTCTGTAAATTTTTAGAATTATTATTTTTTGTATCGTAGTTGAAATAGTTGCAATAACAACTAGAAAAACTTCAGGTTTTAAATAATCAACCTGAATATATTACTCTAAAAAATTAAGTATTTCTCAAAGTTTTCAATCCAAAATATGTCTATTTAAGAGTTATATATTATATTTTAGTTTGCAATCTACACCCACAGACAAATAAGTTTAAGTAATTGTTGCTCATTTGTTGCATTCAAAGCTATTAACCGCCGCTGACCTCCACATTTCTTTCCTGGCATGAATGCAAGCTAAAGTATTAAGGAGAAGGTCTGCCTCCTGCCATGACAAAACAAAGAGAAAGGTGGGTCTGCATCTCCATCTCCATTCCGATTCGATAGCTATGGAAAGAAGATTGGTTTTTTTTTTTTCTAAACTACAATTGCATAATTTCCCTAACATCTAAAGTCTCTTAATGTGTTTTTTACTCCTATTCTCTATAATATATAATAACTAGTAAATTACCCACCTTCGGTGGGCAATCCATATGATTGTAGCCGAAGACTTAAATGCTTGGACAATGCTCAACATAAGTTATTATATGTGTTACTCCACCTACTGTAATGTATTTGTGCAAATCATGTCTAAGTACTTGTTTCCGTTTAAAATGCCTAGAATGCGCAATCTTTTACATATCATAGATTTCTAGATTTTAGGAGTATGTAACTGTTTTAGAACGGCCACGTGATGCATGATTATTTGCATCACTTGCCCATTTATAAATAATTACATACTATTGCCCATCTTCAGTGATGTGGTTGATTATGTGAAATTGAGCGTTCTAGTTGATCATGAAGCAGACAAAGTTCAGGCATGATCAATGTTAAAATGGATCTATAATATATATTTTATGCAGAGCTACATAAACAATACATTTGTATTCGTTGGTTGGTTGGTCTTCATGGACGTAAGCTTTTATTCTATTAGAGAAGAATCCAAGTCTGGCATGGTAGAGCTATGTGGTCTTTTTAGATTCTAGTTTAAATGCTTTAGCTTTTGTGTTTATTTGAACATTGTTGGCAAGCCATTTAAATGTTATTTTTGAACTTATTTAACTTAGACATTCCTAGACCATGAGGGTTTTTTAAGTTTCCTCTATTTCATAGTGAAGCTATACCGACAAACATTTGAGATTGCTAGCTATGATCAGTATGAAAATAATATCTTAAATATTCTGCTTGTTCCTTAAATCATATAGCCATGACATGACTTCTTGTCCATCAAGAACCTCAAAATTCAATGAAACAACAAAGAATCAACCGATATACTTACAATAAGGATCACACGCGATGATATAAACAAAGGAAGAGGGAGCTTATCTTTGATGAATAATTGGGCCAAATGGACCTTCTCCATGCTCTACCGATCTCTAATTCTCTTCGATAAAAAGGATGCCATGCAATCCCATGAATAGACTAACATTGCTTTATATATCTTAATTCTTATTCAAATGATGCGTAATAAATCGTCATTTAGAAAGCAAGTGCAAGCTCTGTTTTATGTAACAGGAGCATCCATTTAAAAGCTTAAGGAAAGACCTAAAAGTAATGCTAGGCACACGGTTCTCAAATTCCTAGTCTAAATATGTCAAATATGACAAATTGCATTTGTTGCTCTAGTTTTACTGTGAGTAGTAATAGGGTCATAACTTTAAGAAGAAAGCTCTATTTCCTAAACATGAGCATGCATTGGAAAGCTCAGAAATAACCTATAAAAGATGCTAGGCATATGTTTTTCAAATTCATAGTACAAATGGGCTTAAATAAATCAAAGTACATGAGCCAGGTCCAAAAGCTTCAAGATTACCACGGGATATGCCCTCAAAACTATGTGGGTTCACTTCTCAGTGGGGTTCTAAATGGTAGCAAAAATGGCCTGACCGGATGGATTATCTCTTGCTTTTTGCTTGGCACCCAAGTAATTCTCAACCCGTACAAATAATTAAAACATTATTAGGATAAGACCTCGGCTCCTTCTCATTCTCTTAAAAAGTTCTCGATCAATCTCGGGCAACAACCAACAAATGATTCTCGGTCTACACCTAAGGCACGCCGGCCTTCAGTGTTCTATGCTCGAGGCCTAAATTGCTTACAACTTATAAATGAATTGTGTTAAAGACAACCTAAAGGAACAAACCTTGCAAGACCTGGTCTACACACCTATGAAAGATGCATTTCAGTTCGGATATTTCCATAACGCCAATGAATTCAAGGCTTGCTTCAATTTAGTCACATGCCCAATCAATATAAGGCTGATTACGAATACGCAAGTTTAAAAATCATAGCATTCCAAATAACAATCAACACATGTCCTATATGTTCAAAGCATGTACAAATTGTTTTCAACACAACGGATGGAATAACATCACGGTACGCTAACACGAGCTTGCTTGCCACATTCATAGTTCATGAACCCGGCTTCACCAATAAAAAGCCTTTTAGCCGTTAATGGTGCATGCATCGCATCTAACCAACATGCACATGAAGTCCTTCATTTTACATGTTGCAAACCTTAGATCTCGCCTCGCGAATGAACCAACCGGCAAAAGCTGCAATCACGAACTTTATAGCACTCGATCCGGCCTAGGCACAACATCAAATATCTCTAAAATGTTCATCCAACAATGTCAATGGCTATCCGCTTTATCTTCTAATCTCTCGAGCCTTTTAAATGCGGGCACAAAAAGAATCATATTAATGACGGATCTAAGGCCATTTACGCTTTATTATGGAACAATTGCTTAGACAGGATCTAAGGCCATTCTTGTTTATTATGAAACAATTGCCCGGCAAACAACAGATTTGACTATCTCTTACGGTAGAACATTGTTAAGCTACCGTAAAACGGAATGGCACCAAGATGACATGGACACGCTTTAGAACATATTGGACTCGATTCATCAATACATGCGTAGATTCATTTAGTTATTAGTCGTATTACTCCCCTCATGTAATTTCCCATACACAAATACCGGACCTTCCGGACTTTGTGGCACCCTCTGCCTATTTACAAAAGAACTTATTTATCCTTTCGGGACGGTTCTTCTATACACCAAGCAAAGCCATGCACACATCACATAATGCATTCTCGCGACGCATACATTACCATCTACGTAATACTACTCTTTCCACATGAATTGTGTTGGAGACGACCTAAAGGAACAAACCTTGCAAGACTGGTCTATACACCTATGAAAGATGCATTCCAGCTTAAGATGCATGACCAGAAGGAATAAAATCAGGGCCGTTAATACAAAGCTTGCTTGCCACATTCATAGTTCGTGAGCCAGGCTTCACCAATGAAAAGCCGGGACCAATAGCGGCTCACCTCTTGCAACTCTTCCACAAAACCACTCGCTTGCTCCAAAACAACTGCCTCAATTAATCCAAGCCTATTCCGGGTTTTATGCATATTCCGGGTGTTCTGTTTGATAAATGGGCTTGGTCTGCAGAGGACGTCAAAGACATGCTCATGTATCCAGACTCTGATAGCTCGAGGCGCATAGACATGCTCTTGTTCGATGGCCACCAAACAAAAACCTAAGGCACTTTTTTTTGAGAAATTAAACCACGACCATCATTTGGCAAAGCATCGTCCTCGGAAAGCTTGGATGATGCCGGGATTGTGGCTTTCCCCGGGGGATACCATCACCAGAGGTTCGGCAGACCATAGCAGATGCTCTTTTGTTCGATGGCCACAAACAAAAACCTAAGGCATTTTTTTTTTTTTTTGATGTGCTCATCAAATCCTAAGCGTCCGATTTAGGTCTCCATTGAAGACACACGCCAAAACATTATAATATAAAGATGTATTTTTCCTAATGTATAATTTTACCAATTCTATTGGTCTAATGGCATTTGGACGTTTTTTTTTTTTTATAAAGTACGTATCATACATACTGTATGTATTAATATGTTAAGTACTGTATTAATAAAACAAGGGCTGAATTTGACTTGTCAACTTATAGGTATAGCGTATAGTACTGTGAGGAAGGTACGGGACATATGTAAACATAAAATACGGGTACGTAAACAACACTGGTAAGGGGCCACTCCCTAATGGCCAAAATTTTCAAGTTTTCAAGGTTTTCAATTATACTTTTGCTAATGAACATTAGCTTAGCTTATTATTCTAAGATGAGAGAAAAAATTCCCACTTTTCGAGGCTCATGCTTGGGTTGGCATCCCCAAGACTGTAAGTACTAACAAGGATTTGGTCAGTGCTCGATCTTGGTCTACCAAGATCATAGCTCCCAACTTCATCTATGACTAGTAATGGTACCCAGCGTTGCTGGGCAATAAGGCAGTTATTAGGTTTAATGTTGTAGGATTCATGCAACATTAATATGTGCAATTTGAGCTTCAATTTTTGTATACTGCTTTATATCATGGAGACCTTGATGCAACACTGTTGATGTACCTCCAATTCTCTTACCTTTACGTTAGAACAAACAATATAGGTCAATTTTGTTAATATAGGTCAATTTTGTTATAGTACCTGCAATGTTGTTGCCTTTACATTAGAACAAATAATGTAGGTCAATTTTGTCACTCATCTTCCTTTTCCCTTTGTTTACCCAATGTGTCATTGCCTCTCTTGCCCTTACATTAGAACAAATAATGTAGGTCAATTTTGTAGATTACAACAGATAATGTAGGTTAATTTTGTCACTCATAGCTTTGCCTTTGTTTACTCAATGCATCATTGAAAAGTAGCAGTGGTAAAATTGGTTCTATGTTTATTAGAGAGTTGCAAATCGATAGTTGAGTTTAGTGTTCCTCATTTGAATTAGCAAGCAATTATATATGTGCGCATATATCCATATAAGTTGAAGATGCTACTACAATTACTTGGTAAGCATTCTTTATTCTTTAAGTAATATTTGCAACAAAGTTGCATTATAAAATCGTACTTACTCTTAATTTACATTATAGAAGCGTGTTGGCATTATAGATGGGTTCTTACTATTAGATTGCATTATAGATCTGTGTTGAAGAACATTCATGAAAATGGCTTGTCGTGAACTAAAATTAATAGGATTGCAATAGTATAAAGGTATTTTTGTCAAAACACCATTATTTGCCTATAGCTTCCATTATATTTCTCTTCTCGTTCTCTTTTTGCTCGGCTATTAGCACAGTGGACTTATGATTTAGAGTTTGAATCCAAATTGCACATAAAAGGGATCACAAATTAATTTTTTACATATAGAAAACAGGTCCAAGAAAGCTAGAGTCAGAGTGCTATTCCTGAACTTTGCTGGAGTTGAGAAAATTTTAGTTCATGTGTTATCCACCTTGTAGAAATGTTCAATCTAAGCATATTTTAAACTCTGTATTATAATGTTACACTTTAATTGCAAGAAAAGTTGACCTCTGGGCATCCATGGTTCTCGAAAAAGGTTACATATTTTACGACTATTAAAAGAAGTATTCACTCCCACAACAACAAAGACATTCTCACATTTTTTCTCCAAATCTGTCAATCTGCTAGCAGCAAGAAAAATACCCCAGCCGTGGCTTTTTGAAAACAGTGAAGTTAAATCGCTTTGAATAAACGACATACATAATGAACAGCGCAAATGAAGCATACACCTACCTTTTCTCACATTGATCTTGCTGTTTTCACATGTTATTGTTCATTGCTTGTGTGTGACAATATATATTTGAAAACTAAGCAAGAAAAGGAAGAACTTAAGATTAGTAGAATCGTAAGCTCAAACCGATGACAATATTGAAAGATAAAAGATTCAAAGAGAAAGAAAATGCATTCAAGGGAAAGAAAATCATTGTCAAGAGCCTACTTATGGTCTATGACACAACGTATTGCAACCACTTTTTCCTTGGCAATCCCTTTTTCCTTCTCCGGCTCCTTGAAGTTCGCACCTGCATGTGGAAGCATGAATATAAGATAAACATTGCATCCTAATGTTTCAATTAAATTGCAAAAAAAAGTTGGTCTCTGAGCATCCATGTTTCTCAAACAGAGTCATATCTTTTACGACTATTAAAAGCAGTATTCAATCCCACAACAATAAAGACCACCTCACATTTGTCCTCCAACTCAGTGAATCTGCTGGCAGCAGGAGAAGTACCTCACTTATGGAATTCTGAAAACATTGTAGTTGTATTGCTTTGAATAAATGGCATCACATATAAATGACAACTGCAAATAAAGCATACATCTACCACATTGATCTTTTGCTATCTTCGTCTGCTATTGTTCATTCCTATTGTGAACATATGATCTAATCTTGTCCACTGCAGACATCCATATTCTAGAAATATCACAGATTTCAGAGTCTCAATAGCATGATTCCTATCTACTAACATGTTTATTACAATTTCAACAAATGTTTCAACTGCAAAGAATAAAATTTCAATTAGCAGCACCACTTGGAATTGTTATGCCAAGAAAGTCAGTGCCTGCTGGAACTTTGTAACTTCTGTAAATATATATGGATCCAATATGAATACTCACATTGCAGGTAAATTCCTTGCAAGAATTTACATCAGTGCAACCAATATGCGTACATGATACAAAGTGGAGATTTACCTCAGAAGAGCAGCAAGGTGCGTTAGGAGAGGCATCATCTTAAGGTAATTTCAGTTCTGTCCTTATGCCGCTATCTAAAGCTTATATTCATGCTTGCCTGCAATACTCCCGGCTATCGATCCAACTCAAACCTGCAATAGCAGGAACCTTTGGCATTTGAAGCATACCCCCAACAGTGTAGCACCTTCAAGTTCATAGAGCTTTGTGGCTTTCTGGCTATGGCGGAAGAAATCATTACACCGGTCAGTGGTGTTAGAATATCTGATTGCCAAAAAGCTGGGTAATGCCATAGCCAAGTCTTAGAGCCAATATGCTCTGTTCTGCTGTTCTTCGACATTTGATATATTTTGTGCAAATGTGTAATCAAATGCAGCAAACGAAACTGGATGGATTACGCATCATCATGCTCTTTAAATCTGAGAACCCAATTTTACCATCTCCGTCCAAATCCACATTCTGCACAATTCTTCTGCAATCCCGAATTTTAGCACCCTCTAAAACGCCCAGCCTTTCCAAAACAGACTGTAATTCCTCTGCACTGATAAACCCATTGTTGTTTTTATCAAATACTCTGAAAACGTCCAATAATTCCTCTTCAGTCTCTGCCGTCTGCTCCGAAGAAAAGAACACGTTCAAAAATTCCTCAAAATTAATGCATTCATCTCCGTTATCATCTACCGAATCCATCATTTTAGTGAGTTCTTCGTCAGAAGGGCGAGATCCAGTTTTGGAAATAAGGAGGCGGAGGTCGTTTTTACAGATTAGACCATCGGCGTTCTTATCAAAAGCTGTAAAAATCTTGCGCAATTCGAGCTGGAAAGACGAAGATTTTGCCATGGACTCGATTCCGACGATTTTCGATCAAAAAAAATGCTGGGATTGATTGGATGCTTGTGTTTTGTGAAACTGACGGAGTGAAGCGGTTGCCATAGCCGCCCTCGCAAACCCTAAAGACCTTATGATCTGGCCTCATCTTCACCTTCAGTTTGGTCGATCTGGGCCGTTAAAATTAGGGCGTGGTTCAAGACACACGCAATAACATTATAATATAGGATGCTCCCATTGTATCAGAAGTCGGAGTTCATCCCTCTGGCAACCAAGCTGACAAAGGCCATGTTTATAGACATGTGCAACATAGGAAGTTGCCCTCTAGGACGCAACCCTTTACGATTTCCAAGTACATGCCATCAAGGCGACATGTACGAGTGGCGTAGGCGTATAATAGATTGCTCATTGCTTTGAGATTTTCACAAAGGTGGATTGCATTGCTTTGCTCATTCCTTACACCCATGCTTCTGCTCCTCCAATTTTAGGAACTAGGTTTTGGTTCGTAGGTATGGAGATCCCCGGTCTTGGCTTATCCCCTTTGTCTACGGCAGCCCAAAACTAGTGACAACAACAAAACTTTCAGGGCAAAGCATTTGCAAGCGAGCTTTTTGAAGAAGGATGAGCTCCTTCACTATAATTTGGCATAAGTTTGTGCAAAAACTAGATATGATGGATGTTTGTAACTTTTTTGGTTTGGTTTTGGTGCAGGCAAGTCTGATGAGTCCTGAAGAAGAATATTCCCTTTTTTTTATGGTAAGATTATAAATATGTATTAGGGAATAGAAAATATGTACAATAAGAACCCTCTAAAGGGTAAATGCAGATATTGAGGAAGTTCAAGCACATGTACTACAGAGGGCTTCTACTCGTCTTCCCCACTGATAGGTTACTATAAGGAGAATCGCCTTTCTTCGCCAGAGAGTGGGTACTATAGAGAGAGCTAGCTTCATTCCAATGCAGGATCTTACTCCAAATTACCAATGCTACCTGTAGTATTGCCAGTAGTACTTTCACCTGGAATGTCGTTATCAACCCAAAGAACCCTACCAGAGTCCCTACTCTATCAAGTCCTTTGTTGTAGTTTGAACCTGTAGTTTGAACCTCTCTCTCTATGATGAGATAGAGCCATCAGAGCAACTTCCAGATTAAATGAGTTTTTTAGTTTAGCCATAGAGATCTCCTGACCACCCATAGCCACACCACAACGATGCTTCCAGATTACCCAAAGTGTCAGATTTACGAGGGAACCAGTTCTGGCCAGAGTAGTTGATATAGTGTGAGACCCTGCCAAAATTCTACAATCCGGGGGCAGAAGAAGAGGTGCGCTATGGATTCGGTAACCAGACAACCCAGTGGACACCTGTCATCAGCCGTGATACCCTTATTAAATAGCAAGAGCTAGCCATCTGAAGAACTGAATCTTCCTAGAACATATAGACTTCCAAGAGTTTGCCAGTAAGGTCTTGGTTGCAGCCATACTCACCCCAAGCCTAACTTCAGCTTTCAGGGGGGTGTCCTGGCACAGATCCCTATATATCTTCTTAACATTGTACTGAATTTGACCATCATGGAGCCAATTCTCGCACAGCCCCACAATACCTGTCAAATTGGTGACATTCCATAGTATTTTCTTTAAGACTTTACGATCCCCTTCACCTGGATCCAAGATAGCACCCTTGAGAGCAGTCCAGCTAACCCATTTGCCATTAACCCAAAGGTGTTGCAACAAAGTAATTCCACAACCCTTCCACTTGACAAAGATACGAGGGTGCGAGAGAGCCAGGGGATGTCCATCCTCTCCCAAATCCTGGTATTCCAAAATAGGCTAGGGGGATCCATGGGAGAGAAGAGATGCATCACCTTCAACCAAGCATGAAGAATTTTCCGCATAACAGGAGACGTACCAGGAGCCACCTTAAAGTCATAGAACAGAGCACCCAGCTCATCTCTGGGGAGAGATGGCTTACCAAGGAGCTTGCCTTGTTTCAGCCAGTAAGAAACAAACTTCAGAGCAGGGGATGACTCACCTTGTAATACCCGCCAGACAAATTTGGCTGCCAGAGCCTGAGCTTGTAAGAAGGGTCTTTACAACCCAATCCACCGTCTATCTTGTCACGGCAAAGCTCACTCCATGCCACCTTCGCCATGCCCCCCCAGATAAATTTTTTGATGATTACTTGTATTTGGTTATACACCCCTTTTTGGGCAACCATGACTGATGAGTAATAAATATGAGAGGCAACAAGAACTGCATTAGCCACTATTACTCGTCCAAAAGTAGTGACAGACTTTGTCGACCACAGACCAACCTTCTTTCTGAGTTTGTCAAGAATGGGAGCCCAGAGACCTTTGAGATTGTCAGAAAGCACCAAAGGAAGGCCAAGAAGTTTGACTGATTCCTTGGCTGTCACTACTGGAAAACCCAGACCCTTGGCTCGAGGGTCAATGCCACTATCAGCAGGCCATAGTACAGAGCATTTATTAGCATCGAGGCCAATTCCTGAAATGACCTCAAAAGCAGGGATAGGTTCAATACGTTGTACGTTTTATACGGAATACGTATGAATTGTATGATACGGCACATATTTGCCGTATAAAACGTAAAAAATACGGCAAAAAAAAATTCCGGCGTCGGAAGATTTTCGCAGAAGGAAGTTTTTTTCGCGTCACGCGAAATAGTAAAAACAGCGTCGCGAAAATTTTTTTTTTTTTTTTTTTTTTTTTTTTTAGGGGTTCGTACAGACGAAACCTTCTATTTTATGTGACGCTGAAAAAAATTTCGCAGACGACGAACGGTAAATTTTCGACAGCGAATTTGAAATTTTTTTTTTTTTTTTTTTTGAAATTCAAATTTTTTTTGCGAAATCGATAAACAAGAGACGCGAACTTTTTCGCGACGCTAAAATGTAAGGTTTTCGCGTGCAGACGCCGAAAAAAAAAAAAAAAAATTTCACAGACGCTGTTTTTATCGGTTCGCGACGCTGAAAAGTTTCACAGACGCTTTTCGCGCTTTCGCGTCGACGAAATTTTTTTCCTACCGGGCGAGGTTTTTATACGTTAAATACGTATTTTATTAAAAAATACGTATTTTTTGACTTTATACGTCAGGAATTTTGATTTTGTACGTATAGAACCTATCCCTGCTCAAAAGACAACAAGATATCTCGAAACGAGAGAAAGCTATTGTCATCAAATCTGAGAAACATAAAAGTGTCATCGGCATACTACATGATCGTTAGCTTATCTGCATCTTATGGGAAGGATAGTCCTTCTAAGTGCCCTTCTAAAACTTTAAGGTGGACCATTTTAGTTAAAAGGTTAGCCATGATGAGGAACAGATAGGGAACAAGGGGGCAGCCCTGCCTTATTCCTTTTTTGAGGTTCAACAAACCAGAGGGTTGTCCATTAACGAGCACATAGGCAGAGGATAGGTTGTTCATCCCCAGAGCTAGACGGATGAAGTGAACATCAAATCCCATGCAGCACATTACTGCGCGTAACCCTGTCCATCTAAGGGAATCATAAGCCTTTCTGAAATCCATCTTGATCATTACGCACTTTTACTTAGAGGCCTGACACCAATGCAATCCAAAATATATCTGCCAGGAAAGAAGGCTGATTGCTCCTTCCCAATGACCCTATTGAGTATAGGCTTCAGGCGATTGACAATAATCTTCATAATCACTTTGTAAATGGTATTGGTGAGAGCAATCGGCCTACATTCACTTAGGGTTAGAGGCCTAGGGACCTTGGGGATGAGAGTGATAAAACCTGCTGCTAGGGTAGGATGTAGAGAGCATGAGGACCAAGTTCCAGAAACAGCTCTAGTAAAATCATCACCAAGAACATCCCAAAACTCGACAAAGGATTATGGAGGGAAGCCATCCGGTCCAGGAGATTTTCCAGCTGCAAGAGAGCACAGAGTCTTGTGGATCTCTTCCTTATCTAAATTATGGAGTAGATGTTGATTTTCAACAGGATTGACCCTCTCCCCCCAGTCAACCCTGGACAACCATGAGTGCCGAAGATGAAACGAGGGGGGTAAGGGGTCTTCCTCAAATTGTTTTCCAAAACTTTGTCGTATAAATGATCTGATTTCCTGTGGGTCTTTAAGAGTATTATGGTCATCATCCTTCATCAATAAAATACTATTCTCTGCTAATCTCGCCCCAGCCATTCTAAAGAAGCACTTAGAGTTTTCATGGTCTAGTTTAGCATACCATTTGGTTTTGGAGCGAACTGCTGCTCCTCTAGCCTCCTCCTCTTCAATTGCCTTAGCTTTCCCTTCAAGCATCTCTTCTATATTCTGTTTTGCAACATTATGTGGATCCGATATCAATTCCTGTTTAACCTCTCTCAGAAGGTTATAAACTTCATCCTTTTCCTTTTTAAACTCCATAGCTCTGTTCTTGCCCCACCCTTTTACCCACCTCTTGATAAGACTGATCTTCTCAACCCAGACCCTCATACTGAAGGGATTTACCTCATTGGTCAGAGAGGATACAAAGGTCCTGAAGGGCTTGCAGAAGGCATCCTTCCCCAACCAAGACGTGTAGAACTTGAATGGAACATTCCCATTCTTCCTAGCAGTAGGGATACTTTCCAAGGTTAAACTTTGGGGGACGTGATCAGAGTGGGAAAATGCAAGCTCCCCTTCCACATAGCACCGGTCCATGAAGCCAGCAGACTTGTTGGCCATATAAAACCTGTCCAGTAAGCAATAAACTCTGTCCTGACCCTTTTGCTTGTTCGACGCAGAGAAGGTAGCATTAGAAGGTGGGACCAGGGCAAATCCAACATTATCAAGCAAAGAATTCCAGGAAGAGTCCTCCTCAACTGATAGTTTCTGTGTAAACCTATTTTTTGGTCCCAAGTATCAGTCATGTTAAGATCTCCTCCTAAAATCCAATTGTCAGTTACATTGGCCTGGAGAGTGATCCAGGTTTCGATATCCTTCCACATGACCGCCCTTTCAGCCGGCTTATTAGATGCATAGACATTAATGATACCCCAGTGACACTCATTTATTTCAAAGATAACCACCTGCCATCGCCCATCCCCTGCAGAATAGTAAGTTTTTTGCACCAGACCCCTCCAGAGTATACAAGTACCTCCCTTAGTCCCACTAGCTGCACAACTAAGAGAGGAATAATTGTTGCCAACCCACTTACCTAAAGAGCTTGCTTCAAGATCCGGAAGCATGTGTTCTTGAATAAGAATAACATCAGCCACCATGGAGCGAATAGCGGCTAGTACTCTTCCACGTTTAAGGACACCTTTTATACCCCTAAGATTCCAAGAAACAATCTTCATGATGATTGTAACAGAAATCGTCCTTACAAAATTCCAAACAGATGACACCCAGACAAACATTCCCTGCATGTGGGGTATGTGGGCCAGGGTAAAAGATTCCTACCAGAGTAGTACAGTTGATATCTACCCATATGATGACCCAGTTATTACTGTTACTAGTTGAACCAGTGCTTGCCCCCACCACCAATTTCCGTACCTGCCCCCCCCACCTCACAGCATTGTCCATACTCACACTCAAATTTAATATGGCTGATTGTAAGCCTGCAAAGACGCCGATTGTGCCTGGGCAAAAGATATGTAAGGACATGTGTCCTAAATCAGAAAAGGAGAAAAATGAAATGGAAAAGGTTCCATATAGAAAATTGATCGGCTGCTTAATTTTATTTAGCAAATGGCTCAAGGCCAGATATAACCTATACTGTAAATATGCTGAGCAGATTCTGCAACAATTATGGGAGAGGCCATTGGACTGCTGCCAAACGAGTGTTGAAATATTTAAAGGGTACAGTAGATCGCGGACTAGTATACAGTTCTAAAAATTTGAACTTAAATGCATTTACTGACTCAGACTGGGGAGGAGATCTTGATACACGACAATCTACTTCAGGATATGCTATGATGTTAGGTGGAGCAGTTATTGCATGGAAAAGCAAGACGCAAACTGCGATAGCATTATCCACTGCTGAAGCAGAATATGCAGCTGCAGCCTTGGCAACAAAGGAAATCATCTGGTTGAGAAGTCTATTAAATGAATTAGAAATTAAACAGAAAGATCCCACAATTCTATATTGTGATAACATGAGTTGCATTGCTCTCACAAAGAATCCGGTGTTGCACGAACGGACAAAACATGTGGAGTTACAGATGCATTTTATCAGGAATATTGTGGAAAGGAAAATTGTATCAGTTGAATACATTCATACAGACTTTCAGCTAGCTGATATCTTTACAAAACCTTTAAGGGAACACAGATTTAATGAACTGAAGCTAAAGCTAGGTGTTTCTAATCTTGCTCTTGACAAAGACACAGGTTAATGGGAGAGCAAGTTTTTTGTTTAACAGAACTGCCTAGACTGAGAAGGACTAGATCAGAAATGGTTAAGGCATGATGGGAGAATGTTGAGATAGATAATGGGTCATGCCTTAACAATTGCATTGTGCACCAAGGTCCAAAACATACCATTATTCTATTGTAATGGTTGTAAGTCAATGGGTTAAAAGAGAGACATGAAAAGCAAAGAGATGATCGGGTCATGGTCTACAAACAAAAATAGAATGACCAATAACGGTGATTATCTATTCTTGGACAAATCCGGCTCAGCAGGATGATCACGGCATTAGTAATTGATCAGAGAGAATTGGAGGCCGATGGTTGCTGGATCGTTGTGAATAATCAGATAATGCTTGGTGGTTTTCGGCATTGAAAAATTCGATGTCACTGTTCATAAAGGGGTATGTTTTATGAATTTTATTGACCATTGAAAGACAGAAGGAAAATCGGCTCCATAGGTTGTAAATAAACGTGGTTGACATTGAACTATAGAAGAAGAAGTTATATCTGTTTGTGTTTGACACTAGCAATTAACAATTCAATAACAATTGCCATTGGATTGGGTATGTATCTTGCCCATTCTATTATTAATGGTCCTCGAATTTGTATATCTCTTCTTACTTATGTTTCTATTCCTCAGTCAGTAGTGGTCAAAAGTGGCCCACTTTGTTTCAAATACAAACTACGTCTGCTTAATGGACCCGAGCTTGTCAAGATGTTTCCCAATACTTACAGGTCCAAGCATACTTTTGTCTCTACCTCCCCTACTGCTCCTATCCCATGTCACATAGCATCCACTTCACTTGAATGTCGTGTTATAACATCTTCTTCCTTATCTGCCTCTGCACTAGTTAATCCGCCAGTATTACCAGCCCCTGCGCCTTCTTCTTTAGCTATTTCTGCACTATCGCCTTCTTCTATTACACCTCCGTCTCAGTCGATATCAGTAGACCCTCTTAATAAGGATCAACATTCTCGTCTTCAGGACATTGCTCAGAAGCAAGAATTATTGGAAGAAGGATGGTCTACTCCACGCTTGAACAAACTTGCATGTCGCAAAAATAGCTCGGCTCCTCAATCTGCATTGGTTCACTCTGTAGCTCCAATATCTGCTACGATTGTTACAGTGGATGTCCCTGATTCAATGGCGTTGAGACACCAGGGAGCAGATCAAGTTGCTATTAATGATTCTATGGATGTGGAAGTTCGACCTGGTTAAAGTAACTTTTTTAAAAATGTGATTATATATTATTCTTCTCTTTGTAGGAGAGGAAAATAGTGTGAACTGCATTATATTGTCATGCTTAGACGGGTGGCCCTGCTCAGTTGGATCTGATTGTCCCTTGGGTTTTTTATTCCTATCTCTGCATTGTATTATGTATTATGTTGGAGTGTTATTAAGAAAGTCTGACGTCCTTCCAAAAAAAAAAACCCCGGAGCCAACTAGTACAGGCAACAACCCTACTAGCAGTTCTAGCTACATCAGTCAATCCCTCAGTAGCCTTATCATTCCATACATTTAACCGAGCTAGTTAAAGATGGGGCATCAAACAATGGTCAGAAGTACCAAGACTTTTATCTACTTTTACCATATTATGATCTCAAACTTTATCAACAAGTGAATCAAATTCAATGGCCCAGAATACAAGCCTTGCATGTAAATCTTTTAACTGCATGTTTCCATGCATGTTTGCCAAATGTATCCCATTTAACAAATTTTCCCACTTCATTTCTTTGTAAGATCATCATTCCTTATATGCAGCCTTACCAACGACCACTTATCCCTTTTATGGGCTAAACCTTTTACTCCTTTTTCTTAAAGGGACATAGGTAGCACTATATTTACAAATTCATGTCGAAATAGAATTTTCTATTAAAGACTATGTGCCCTTATTGGACATAAGAAGTATTATTCTCTACATATTTCCAAAAAGAACCCATGCAGAGACATTTATTGAGGCCACTGTACTAACATTTCAGTGTTTACTACAAGATCATTAGTAAGAGATCCAATTTCTTTTTCTTGTTATATCCCTATTTATGGAGTTTCAAAATGTCTAGAACTTTTATGCAGAGACAATGGTCACAACCAGGTGTGTGGTCCTTTAATCTTCCTTTACTGGATCTGCAAACGACCCCCTTTACTTCAACATAGATAAACTGCCTACGTATTCCACTTTGTATTTTCAAATTACAAAAACTGTATATTATCATATTAAAGCTACAAAATGAGCCTGGCAGCTCCTTTTTCCATATACCATTTATGCTGAAGCATTAGTAGCATGAATGTTTCTTTATAGCCAGAATATTCAAAAGCATATTTCCAGATATTTCATATCATACCGTGTTCTAGTTTCCCGTTCCTGATAGCATGAATTGAAAAAAAAGGGCTTTCAATTGTTTTACCATAGCAAAGGAAACGAGGAAACTTATGGGACTCTGCCACATTAACTTGCTAAACAAGGTTTCTTTTCAAAATACAGTTCAGTGGTAAATGCAAAACTGCTTCAGTCACGTCCTTTGCTTGATTCATGTTCTCCTTTTAGCTTAAAACCTCCCATAAGAGCAAAAAAGCACAGTAGGAGAAGAATACCACGTACCTGCAGCCAACCAATACTGAATTAGCATGAAAATGGTAAAACAGCAAGGGCCAAAAGGTACATTGGGTATTCTTGGCTTTTCGCCTTTCACCCAATGTGCCTTTTGCTCTTGTTCAGTAAAAGCTTACTAGAATGAAACAAAAATCACTCAAAAGACGTTGTCCAGCCATGTCTTACGCTCATATTACCATTTGAGCTGCAAGCTTTGGACAACATAAGATAAACTAATAATAACCATGTAACGAGACTTGTTTTAATGGTTTTCTTGCTGAAGTAATACAACCATATTACTTAGATTTAGTGCTAAACATTGCTCTGTTATAGAATGGAGAGGCTTAACCTTCAATACTCTGCAGCCTTGCACATAGAAATGTCAGAGTTAACACATTCTACGTCCATGCTACATCCATATAGGAATGGCAACAGGCTGAATCTTCATTTTTTCAGACCAGAAACAAACATTCTGTTTTACATCCTAGAACTAGGCCACCTGCTACTTACTCGTGCATAAAATCAATGCATAAATTTGAGCTGTAAGCTTTGGATAATCCAATACAAGCTGATAATAACCACATAGCAAGACCTGTTTTGGTTTTCTTGCTGCAGTATTACTATCATATATCTTAAACTTAGAGTTAAATGTTACTAGAACAATACCACCCCAATTCTGGGTCCACACCTAAAAACAACAGTAACAAAAAGACCACATGTCGTTGTTCCAAAAAATCTACATGTGGTTATGTGGAGGTGTGGTTTATTAAGGAGGCGGTGTAGTTTTTTTTATGGAGCTATAGTTTTTTTTTTTTTTTTTTTGAAGGTGTGGTCTTTTTTTGAGGTGTTGTTTTTTTAAAAGAAGTGTTGCTTATTTTTTTGAGGGGGTGTTGTTTTTAAGAAGGTGTTGTTTTTTGAGGTGTAGTTTATAACTAGGTGTAGTTTTTAAGTAGTCGTTTTTTATGGAAGTATAGTTTTTTGAAGTGTGGTTTATAAGGAGGTATAGTTTTTAAGTGGTTGTTTTTCAAGGAAGTATGGTTTTCTGAAGTGGTATGATTGTTTTTAATCGAGGTGTTGTTTTTTGAGGTGTCGTCTATAAGTGAGTGTAGTTTTAAATAAATTGTTTTTTAAAGAAGTATGGTTTTTGAAGTGTGGTTTATAAGCGGGTGTAGTTTTTTAAGTGGTCGCTTTTTAATGAAGTATGGTTTTACGAGTGGTGTAGTTTATAACTAGGTGTAGTGTTTAAGAAGCTATTTTTAAGGAAATATGATTTTTTTTGGTGTGGTTTGTATAACTAGGTATAGTTTTTACGTAGCTATTTTTTAAAGTAAGTATGGTTTTTTGAGGTGTGGTTTTTAAGTAGGTGTAGTTTTTAAGTGGTTGTTTTTTAATGAAGTATGGTTTTCTGAAGTGGTGTAGTTTATAACTAGGGGTAGTGTTTAAGAAGCTATTTTTAAGGAAATATGATTTTTTTTGATGTGGTTTGTATAACTAGGTATAGTTTTTACGTAGCTATTTTTTAAAGTAAATATGGTTTTTTGAGGTGTGGTTTTTAAGTAGGTGTAGTTTTTAAGTGGCTGTTTTTTTACAGAAGTGTGGTTTTTTGAAGTGGCCTAGTTTTTACGCAGCTATTTCTTAAGGAAGTATGATTTTTTTGAGGCTATTTCTTAAGCAAAGCACCACCACCTGGAATATTGTTTGTTGCTCAACTTTGGGAATGTATCGTATTGTTTTACATTCGTGAAAAATAACTTCAACGGTTAGATCCAACTACTACAAGAGAATGAGCATTTTTTGTCAGAAAAATCGTCAGACTGTCTAGAGAGATTTTTGCCTGACGTACTGGCTGAAGAACGTACCGACGATTACTATTTTGATGCTTTTCCTGACGATACTACGTCAGACATATCGTCACATAAATCGTCAGAAGCCTTCGTCAGGTTAAGCGTCACATTAATCGTCAGAATATATGTCAAATATGTATCGTCAGAAAAAGCGTCAGAATTTGCGTCAGAATATGCGTCAGAAAAATCGTCAGATATAACGTCATATATATCATCAGATTTTGCGTCAGACTATTCGTCAGATATTGCATCAGACTAATCGTCAGATGGTGCTTTTCTAGGCACTATTACAATTTTAGTTATAACATTTGATTGAACATTATATTTTAGATGAAATTTGATGTTTCACAAAGCTCCTCGATCTGTCTAATGATGTATTATTTACTTAAGCTTGATTTAGTTCCGGCCGGGGGGGGGGGATTAATTTCCATCCCTAGCTAGTATTGTAGGTTTGAGCTAACGCGGACCCCATATTTAGACGTTTATGGGATACTTAAGAATCCACTATAACCCCAAAATCTGCTCTATATGTAGTTTTTTGTTGTTGTTTTTGCAAGAAAACAACACTCAAAGACCACCCACATTATTATTACGAAAATGCTAGAAACAACAGTAGTTTTTTAATGTAGTTTTTCACACGAAAAGAACGCGTAGTTTTCATGCGTGGTTTTTAGACAAAAAAACAACTCATAATTTTTATGTGTGGTTTTCACTGTTGTTTATAGAGAAAAACAATGCCAGATTCTATGTGTAGTTTCGCATTTTTATGTGTGGTTTTCACCGTTGTTTATAGAGAAAAACAATGCCAGATTCTATGTGTTGTTTTGCTAAAAAAAAAAGAACAATGATTCTTGGGAGACTCTATAAACAACAAATAACATAGCCGATGTACTAGTTTGCAGATGTTTTTGCCTGGCTAGGCGGATGTTCTTCCCCGTCCCGTTCTCTGAAGTTTTGTTCGATGAATGGATGTTTTCCCCGCTCTTGTTTGCAGAAGTTTTTCCTGGCTAGGCGGATGTCCTTCTCTGTCCTATTTCTGTACTTTTTCTTTAAGTCTAATTAAGTTTGAAAGACTAACAATTTTGATGGGTGAAGTGGTTTGAGTTGCTTTTTATTAGGTTTTCTTGTGCGAGCACATTGAATCAGTCTTTTGGGGTTTTTGGGCATTGCGGTCTTTTATTTTTCGGCATGTTTGGTGTTGGCGGTGCACGTGAAGCCTGCTTTCCGCATAGAGATATTTCGACTTATTGCTTATATTCAGATCTCAATGTTATCGGTGCGCGTGAAGCTTGCTAGCGCATGGAGATTTTTTCGACTTTTTGCTACTATTTGGATCTCAACAGTATCGGTTAAGTGAAGTGGCTTTCTTATTGAGTGTTCCAAAAAACAAGTACAACAATAGAATAGTAATAATGGATGGCCATAAAATATGTAAAGCCAAACACCTCTTAAAGCCCCGAAACTAGACAATCATCGGAGGCCTTATAAAAGAAAAAATAGCCACACAAACTCGAAGTCCGAAATCTTATCAACTGGACTAAAAACCCCGCCCTTTTGGGTTTTCGGGGAAAACCATGAGGATAAAAAATGGACTAAGAGTGATACAACCGATACTGTTGAGATCCAAATAGTAGCAAAAAGTCGAAAAAATCTCCATGCGCTAGCAAGCTTCACGCGCACCGATAACATTGAGATCTGAATATAAGCAATAAGTCGAAATATCTCTATGCGGAAAGCAGGCTTCACGCGCACCGCCAACACCAAACATGCCGAAAAATAAAAGACCGCAATGCCCAAAAACCCCAAAAGACTGATTCAATGTGCTCGCACAAGAAAACCTAATAAAAAGCAACTCAAACCACTTCACCCATCAAAATTGTTAGTCTTTCAAACTTAAATAGACTTAAAGAAAAAGTACAGAAATAGGACAGAGAAGGACATCCGCCTAGCCAGGAAAAACTTCTGCAAACAAGAGCGGGGAAAACATCCATTCATCGAACAAAACTTCAGAGAACGGGACGGGGAAGAACATCCGCCTAGCCAGGCAAAAACATCTGCAAACTAGTACGGGGAAGAACATCCGCCCGTAAGTAAGAAAAAATTAAAAAAGAAAAACAAATAACCAATCAATTATCACGAGCGCAGTGAACATAACAAAACCAATAACAGGGTTGGGAGGGTGGGA
The DNA here is from genome assembly GCA_021234155.1 of Isoetes taiwanensis. Lineage (NCBI taxonomy): Eukaryota > Viridiplantae > Streptophyta > Lycopodiopsida > Isoetales > Isoetaceae > Isoetes > Isoetes taiwanensis. The sequence goes on along the minus strand of JAJEKV010000009.1, from coordinate 16,340,379 downwards.
AAAGTAGAGATAAAGGAGCAAAGAAGACGGAACACTCAAAGAGAAGGCCGATAAAGAAAGTAAGGAAATGGAACAATTTATAGATGATTCTAAAAATGGCCCTCGAAAAAAGGTCCCAAAATAGGATGTCGTCTTCCCAAGAATGATGGTTCTATGATAGCATAGAACCATTGCATTCTTGGGAGACTCTATAAACAACAAATAACATAGCCGACAGAAGAGGAACACTCCACCTCCAAAATCTAGAAAATGAAAAAACTAAAATGAAATCCAGGATGCTCAGAGATCCTAAAAATGAATGCATCTATTAGTAATGCTCAAATGTGACAAGAAAGGAGATACAAAGCTAGAGTTGATAGACAAGCACACCAAGTGAAAACCCGCGAATTACAAAAGCCACCACACAAAACGAAATATGAAAATGCAAAACACAAGATACCGAAGGTTAACCATGAATACGAAAATTAATGACTATAAAAAGGATCCAGGACCAAAATTCGAAAAAACTACCCTAAGCACTATAAATCATATACAAAAGACAATCTGAAGCAACTTAAAGAAGTAGAGCAAAAAACAACGAGAAACATTGGTTGTCTACAGTACAAAATACTTAGCCCCTAGAAGCACAAAATGTATAGATGAAAAACCAAATTAAGCAATGAATCGTGGAAGGAACCCCTGCCCCAATGAGGCGAAACAAGGGTCAATACAATGAGTTCCATGCCCACCAAAGGTGTAAATTAACTAATGAAGACAAACTAGGTCATCGTTGGCGGGCGAGATTGAGACGCAGTGCTTCATCAACAGAGAATGGAGGAAAAATTTGGTCATCAAAATCGAGAGCTATCTCATAGCCCTCCTTGTCCGCAACAATCAAGAACTTCATATGTCGAGCAATAGACGTCTTACCCCCTTCCACAATTGTAAGAACATCATCAGGAATCGAAGGGCTCAATGCAGACATGCGAGAATACAAATCGTTAAAACGGTCTAGCATAGAGGACAAGAACTCGTACTGGTGTCTAATTGGATCATTCTTAAAAGTGGGTACGACACGAGAAGTGCGTTCCTGAATCTCCAACCTCAAGGCCTCAATCTTCTCATTGACCTGAGATCGACTGGATAAAGAACTTTGTAAGTCTTGGATTTGGGCAGACTGGAGTTTTAATGCTTGTAGAATTTTGTTATTAACATCCAAGGAAGAAGCACCGGGAACCGTAGAATTATGGCCTACAAAGGGAGGAGCATGGGAAGGAAATGGAGTGCAATTAACTGAAGGAATAGCTGATGCGCGATGCTTCTTAACAGGGATGGATGACCGTCTTTTAGCAACATGCTTGCGTTTCTGCTTATGAGAAGTGGCTCGAGTAGATGCCATTAAGAAAAGAAAATTGTCCAGGAAAGAAAGTGGAAAAAATAAGTATGCTATGCCCGAAAGATATAGATGGCCCCCAATAAGAACAAATATCTCGAGTCATGAATAAAAATATCCAATCCACAAAATAAACCTAGTTTAGCCAATGAAAAAATAACCTTATAGCTGAAAAAAGAGGCTTTAGTGGCAAATTTCGAAAAGAAAAAACTTATAATAGGGAGATGAAAAGATAATCCAAGAAGAATAGTTAGATAAAAAGAGAGCAAAACCTAAATTTGTAGACAGAAAGGATATTTGCGAAAACGTTGCACAAAGCAGCCGGAAATCCCGGCACAAATCCGGCTATGGCAGATAAGGTAAAGATTTTGCTGGGTTTTTTCCTTCTTTTTTCGGCTATGGCAGATAAGGTTTAGCTTTGCTTGGTTTTCGATTCATGGATCTGATGGCGGATCTTTTCTTTTAAAAAAATCGGAAAGATGCTAACCGGGGAATAGCTGAAGTAGATGGGATCATGGTTGTCCACATTTAATACCACGGAATTTGCAACCCGGGAATTGGTGAGCCGAATAAATTGGTGCGGGGCGCCCTGAGTTTGTGAAAAGCAATACATTGTCTTGCTCGACGATACGATCAAAGAACGGGGAGTCCCGATTCACAATGGGGCAAAAATGGGGAGATTGATGAAGTTTAGAACATGAAGCGTAAGAATGCTACAAGATCTTAACACATTTTAGGTCTGGGTAAATATGGAGATCTGGGCGTGTAGACTTCTATGTCTCTTCTTTGCACCACAGTATCTAAAGCTATCCTAGCAATAACTTTTATTGCCGTCATTAGGATTGAGTAGAGCTTCTAATATTTTTTCGATTCCAAGCTATGCACATGGGCGGATAGACAATCTTGAACCTCATCGATAATGGCGGTGGAGCTTTAAAAAGAAGTCACGAAAGGTCGTAAGATTAATGATAGAGACGTAATAGTCACGCAAAGCTGAGAAAAAGCGTAAATGAGGATAAGGCCGCAAGTACTAAAGATCCAGTCTTTGAACCTATGAAAAAAATTCTTTAATGATTCCCATAATCTTTGCAAGTCAGTCAAGCACACAGAGAGCAAATTGAAATCGCCATAATGATCTGTTTGAGTTGGAAATTCAAGACAATTATAATTTCCATTCAAGATATTTTCCATGAAGAATTTTGACACAGACGTTCAAATAGAAGAAATAGAAGAAGACATGTTTGGGGAACATCAAGGGCATAGTTTAAAAAATTTGATCAACCTAAAAGTAAGCGTAGATTTAGTGGAAACGATTTAAGATCTACCATTTCTAATCAACTTAAAACTCACAGAAAAGCACAGAAATTCTAAGAACTAAGTAACCTATTCAACAAAAAGAATACCAAACACACAACTAGAAAGAGTAGAAAAGTAGAGATAAAGGAGCAAATAAGATGGAACACTCAAAGAGAAGGCCGATGAAGAAAGTAAGGAAATGGAACAATTTATAGATGATTCTAAAAATGGCCCTCGAAAAAAGGTCCCAAAATAGGATGTCGTCTTCCCAAGAATGATGGTTCTATGATAGCATAGAACCATTGCAATAGTTCTTAGATGTAGCCTTTAGCTAAAAACAATGCATGGTTTAGCACAGTTTTTCAATTTTCCACATATTATTTTTAGTATTTGTATTGCAACCACGTGTTGTTTTTCAATAATAACACATTTTTTTTTTTTTTTTTTTTTAAGTGTAGAAACAATGTGTTCAAATTAAACAAAAACAACAAAGATACGAACTTAAGATTATCGATTGTTTTCCATTGTCATAGACAATACAATAGATGATTGTAATAGTAAACAAGGAATTTTTGCATTGAATACATTTATTCAAAATACATAAACTTTAAATACACTTCTTCAGCATTTCTTGTAGTACTACTGTTTACAGCATGTTTTAGAACCAGTTTATTCACATATTTTGTTACAACAGCTCATGTTTTAAAACCAGTTCATGAAACTAGTTCATGCTCATATATTTTATTAAATTCAACTGCATGTTATCTATTCCTTTCTAGTTTTACAGCAACATCTTTTGATTCCTTTCATAGCCATACTTGAAAGCCCCGATTACTTGAAAACCCCGCCATATTCTCTTAAAAGCTTATCCGCCATCACCATTGTTCTAAAGAACCCCGGAATCTTAAGCATAAATTAGTTTAAGGCCAGAATAATATATGCTTAAGGCAACAAACAGTAGTAGTACAAGTGCGGATCGCAATCATAGAACTCAAAAGGTACAGATGCAAATATAGAAGAGGAGATTCAAGAAAGATGAAGGGATTTAGAAAAAGTCAGCTCCATACAAGTGCAGATTGCAAGCCATAGCAGAACTTAAAAGGTACATATGCAAATATAGAAAAGGAGATTCAGGAAAGATGAAGGGATTTAGAAATAGTCAGTGCCATAACTCTTAAGAATCCATAGCCAATATCTTGAAGGTTAAGAATCGGCATAGATTGCCATGGATTCTGTGCAAGGACGAGAAAAAAATCAATGGGGCTTTTCTACCATCGCCACTTCGTAGTTTCGCATATAAGAACCTGAAAACTTGGAAATAGCAAGCCCATATTAGCCTATTGCGACCAGCTCACATCAAGCATTCAAATGGAAAATGAAAGGTTCCTAAATCGTACTTGAAGTGTGAAGAAGCTTGCTGGCGCCTTAGCTTACATTTAGATCTGCCATTGCAATATTAGTGAACAGATCTATAAGTAAGAACTTTTTTTTGCAAAGAAATCTAAGAAAAGATTACCAGACAAAGCCCAGCGCCTTAGCTTAGCAAAGGATCTGCCAGGGCCATTGTTGCATAAAGATTGAGGTCGGATCTGCAAAAAAAAAGGCATACCTTGCAAGCGAATGAAGCAGAAGCAGATTGGAATGGATTGAAACAGAATATATCTTATATTATAATGTTATGTAATGGACCACGCCCTAGATCTGACGGTCTATGCTTATTTGATCCATCTGACCGTCCACACAAACTCAACCTTTTCTTTTACCCTAAAAAAAAAACCATAGGCACCGGATCTCGTATCTCCCTGCCCTAGATCGAGATGTGGTGGTTTCTTCTCGATGAATATGTGGCTTCCGCTCTTACATTTGCTATAGTCTATCTGAAAGAAAGGATTGCGGATGATTTTAGGGCTATGGCATCGAGGGCGGCTCTTCTGAGAAATGTATATAGAAGACCATATCTTAAGCAAAGCAGTTCCTAGCCACACATTCCGAATAGGAGCTTAACCCAAGTTGTTCAAACGGAATGCATAGGAACGGTCCTAGATAGACTTGGTCTCTGCTTCTCATGCCTCGACCTCTGTTTCTTATGCCTCTACAGATTATAGCAGGCAAAGAAGCCGTTGTTCCTATAAGCATACTTTCAAACTGCATGACTGGCCTAAACTGGCTGCAGGCAGTCATTCTGCCCATCGCCTTGGCACCATAGTTTTGTAGCAGAGGTGTAGAGCTGCTAATACTCGGTGTCTGTCTATGATTGGTAGGCATACTAGCTAAGCATGTTTGGGCAAATATATCTTGTCTAATAATTGTGAAAATCCAAGTTCTAGTTTAATATAAAGAGCAATCCGTATCTCAAAGTGCATATAGAGTTTGTATCTCATACGTGAAGCATGGCAAGTGAGTATTTTGAAGCCAACAAGATAACCTGCCTTGCATTTTAGGCAATTCGATCATGTATATGTTGCAGCTAGTACCCCATGAGCTCTTACCTGAAGCTAGGCACTTTCTAGACTTCACAACAATTATGAGGCAATCTAATATCCAGTTGTCCTTGTATTCTGAACAAAGTAGAGTTTTTAATGCATGTTTTAGTTGTGCATGTTTCAGAAGCACTTTGTACCAAGCTACTTAGCACCAACTTTTGGTTTTAATTGGATCCATAAACATAATGTAGAATGCTTAGACCATACTAGAGAAAGTAACATGTTTTGCATTTGGTTAGTCATCTGCAATTCAAGAGCAATCAACATGAACATTTTGTAACTTTGCAAATTAGGCAACCTAAAAAACCCCTTGCAAATTGGGCTGAAATATATAGTCAGATAATAATGGCTAGTTAACAAAATCAAGGAAAGAAGCACTGAGAAAGTTCTGTGAACAAGTTAAACTTGTTCTGTATATAGAAGAGCAGACAAAAATAACATAGGGAACAATTATCTATCTTTGGAAAATCAATGGTTTTACTTGTTTTAATGTTCGAATGGTTTGTAGAGAGTACAAACATATGAAGTTGTTTTCTTAAGCATTCTATTCAGCACAGGTCCAATCTTTTGGAGCCAAGCTGGCAAAACCATCGGACCTGTGTAAATTAAAACCAAGATGTATAGTAGTTTTTCAAAGTCGATTTCTGATCCATCTGGAAGCGGTTCGTACCGATTTGCTGTGAATAAAAGGTTGGTAAATGCTCAAGGCAAGTCAATCATTACCAATGCTACTGTAAATATTTTTTTAATGGTTTCGATTTAATTTCAATATCAAATAATATTTGAATGATGAAACAATAATAATCTAAAGAGAATTCATGTTGGAAGAGATTTGTTCTTGCATATGTTATCCTAAATTCTATATGAGATCAAATGGATTACTCATGTTGAGCATTGAATAAATTAAGTGGATTGTTTGCCTTTTGAACTTGGTTTGTATTTTGAACCAAATTTACATTATTTAAAATATTTCTCTCACAACTTCAAAAACCTAAATGCTTCTAGTGTCTTAGTATTTTGAGCAATCTAGAACTTCAATATGTAGCATAATAACAGGGGGTTTTCTTTGTGTTTTTGTACGCTTTTCACAAAGGTTTTCCTAAGATTTCATGGCGTATTCGAATGGATGTACTAATGCGTAAATCTAGAGTGCACCATTTCTTAGTCGTTGATTTAGCTTTTTTTTTTTCAATGGTCCAACATCCAACCGCTCACAACAAAAGCCCTCTTTTTATTTTAGTTGCCATTTTCAGAGTTTTGCATGCAAGCATAGTGCCATCATGTTTTAGGGTTATTTTAGGGTTAGGAAGAAAGAAGGCAAGAATCGAAAGCAATACAATGCTGCAGGTTCGAACATGCTTCAAGATTCAGCATTCGGCTTCAAGAATAGGCTTCAAGATTTGACATTCGGCTTGAAGATCTAGCATTTAGATTCGAAGGCGAAAAGCAAAAACGCCGCAGAAATTGAACAGTGCCATTGCTACGGCCAGTTCTTTGGTAGAATTTCTCAAGACATGTATCTTCGTCAATAGAGTAATCATTTCAGTACTTGAAGTGGAGTATGACAGACTCCGGTTGAGCATACTGGACGATATTTGGCTTCTAGGGTTACAATGGCTTCCTCTTCTTCGCACGTGGAACGTATCTTTTGTTGTGCTTAACATAAACTTTGTTAATTTCCTTAAAGGGATGGTTAGAGGTTCGACGGTTGCTGCGCACTCTCAACGTTGATTCAAATGCTACGTCTGCTGGAACTCACCGTCTCTACCGGTTTGTGCTTCAATAACCGTTATATGTCGTCTATCGTGTCATTGAATCCGCTTTTGCATCGGGACGTATCCTCATGAAACAATGATCCACAATCAAGAAATGGAAACCAAAGACAGAGCCGCATACTATGGAAGGTGATGTTTACTATGCTCCAAATAGCTATGTGATACCTCAAGGTTATGTCTACAACTATGCTTCGGAAGTTGGTGCTTACCAGTGAATGATGGAGCCACCAAACGTAGGCTAAATATGGTGGTTGCCGTAGCCATCAGGCACTCTTGTTGCACCAAATTGCTGTTCGGGCTTTTTTTACGAATCGGGACCGAGGTGAGTATGAGCTTATACTTTTCTTGCTGGACAAATTCTATTAAATCCTAGTACAATCAACTGCATTTTTCTATTAGGTCATAGGCATTTGTGGACTTTCCATCTTGCATTAGAGCATTTCCATCTTGCAGGCATGGACAGAAGGAAGAAATGATGATCTGCTTGCTTCTGATTTCCATCAATGGGAATTATCCTGGATGGACAACTCTGTCAATTCATTGGAAAAGGATTCTCACATTTACAACTTTTCAGCGATATCTTACCTATTTCCCGTAGCTGGCATTCTCGTGCAACGTCGCAATGCAGACACAAGTTTCTATTGCAAATCTATACGCTTATATGTATAGAAGCAAGGCATTCCATAAGTTACAGAACACTTCTCATGTATGACATGAATCTGTATATTGGTTAAACTTTATATGCTAATGAGATTGGAGACATGCAAGCACTCCAATATCCAGAATGGAAAATCTATTTAGAGAAGCTGTAAAGTACGGGCTGTCTTTCTAGAAAATGGCTTTGCCCATTTGAGATATTGAAAACAACTTACATTATCTCAGAATCCAAACAACTATGAAACTCATATTCATATTGTATCTTTTCCTTTATTGTTCATCTAATATATCATTGTTACTGGCTTGCAGATTATATTGCACTGCGAAAGCGAGAGCGTGCACAAGCAAGGAAGGGCAATTCTTGCCATCACCGAAAATTCTTTTCCATCATGTATGTGTTCATCCAGTTTCTTTGTTTCAGAAACAGGTCTTTGGTGCATTATAGGAACACGCAAGAAGTCGCTCCTCCAGTTTATATCATATTCAAATGGCACAAATATATGGATTTTGAGGCCTATGTAACTGGAATAATGAGAGCATTTATAGCAAAATTTGGAAGCCTGATATTTGGAAGCTGTAGTGTCGGTGCTTCATTAGAGAAAACTTGAGAATGGAGAGAAGATATCTTGGTTGCTGCAAAACATATCTTCAGGTTTAACTGCCATGTTCTGCAATGATGTCATGCTATGCACTTATTTTATCATATCCATTACTACTTAGTTCTGGCTATCAAGTTCCTTAAATTTTGAGTGTTGACTACATGCATGCTTCATTTTGTTTACAAGTGTTGCTTATTCCATAAAGAAAGATGTGCTATTCCATGAGTTACTCTATTCTGGTATGTTGATATTCAAGAAAGACTTCACAGCAATTGAGATAACTTCAATATCTTCTCCAAACATCTTAAAAAACATTGATTAGCAGGATTTTTAGTACCTCCATTAATCAAAGTAGGGTATTCGGAGTCTCAGGCTCAAAGTCTAGATTTGGAGCATATAAATTATGCAATTTAAAATATATAGTTTGCAATAACACATCGTTCATTTTGTACTTTTATTTTATTTTGATTTTGATTTTTGTTTTACCTCGAGTTTATCTATGTTTGTTTCTTTTTTGGGCCCGAAAAGTTTTCTAGGATAACAACCAACATAACTACTATTAACATTAATTAACACAAACCATTACATTAAACATGTTTAAACTTAAATTCCCCTTAAACCCCCTTTTGTTTGGGTGCATATTCACCGGGTGACGTGGGGCAATGAGAGCCCCCTCAGAATTATGTTTTGCACGCATAAAATCAATACCATATAGTATATTGCCTGAAATCTTATAGTATTTTGCAAATCTTGTTATACAGTATAACAAATTCTATACATCCATACCCCACAAACGAGGAACTTTGTGTACGGTGTAGATTAAGGAATAAGGGGAGAATATGCCTATCCAACAGCTCTCGTTGCTCGGAGTCACCCCCCGTGTGAATATGCACCCAAACAAAAGGGGGTTTAAGGGGGAATTTAATTTTAAACATGTTTAATGTAATGGTTTGTGTTAATTAATGTTAATAGTAGTTCATATGTATTATAGCGTGGCTTTTAAACAATTTATCTTGAGCATCTTAGAAAAGATAAAAGTTGCACCATATTGTATGGCTCAACGAAGCTGCTGGTGCCTTGCATTTCAAGCAATCTAGAACACGGATGCCGTAATAAGTTAACATCTCATGTATGTTGTCATCATGCAGATCGGTCTTCATCAATAGTATTCAACGATTCTACACGTTAGAGCCTTTGAAAAACAGTCTGAGATGATTTGCCCGTTTACAAATCCTCTATTTTTTCTGTTTTAATGTGATTCATGTATTTTTGTATATAAGAGTGGTTCTTGACATGAAAAGATCATTCGGGAAGGTTTTGGTATAAAAACTGGCATATTGCATTGCTCCATACTTATAATGCACTTATTGGTGTATAATTTATGAGGAAAAGATAAAAAAGGAGCACCAACTTCCTACTTTAGAAGACTAGGACCACATTCTTCATTGTTCCACCCCTTCATAGTTTGCCACCTCACCATACTCATGACATGTCATCTCCCATAAATTTTGCATATAATCACTTTCTCAGAAAAAAAAAGTGTGCTTACTCTTTTGATGCCACCTCATCATTTATAGTGCCATATCATTGCCATGTCACCTTGTGTGCCACTATTGCACTCTGCTCTGCCACTCTGCACCAACAAAGCAGATTTCGACCACAACTTGCAAAAACCTAAGGCAGTGCCATATTCCACCAGGATTTGGCACCATGTCATCACGTGGAGGGTGGGGGGGAGGGGGTGGGGGACCTCATGGAGGCGCGTAGCTGGGTTTTCTACCCGGTCGTCCGCCACATCTTTCGGAATGGCGAAATTACCCTAGGGACCAAGTTACACGGTCAGTTTTGGCAACGAAAGAAACACGAACACTTTACGTGTTGGAGCCCACGTGGCATGTTTGAGCCACCTTGGCATGTTGGAGCCTAGGTGGCATGTTGGAGCTCGCATGGCATGTTTGAGCCACCTTGGCATGTTTCAGTCTGATGGCATGTTGGAGCCCGCGTGGCATGTTTGAGCCACCTTGGCATGTTTGAGCCACCTTAGCATGACATATAGTGGCAAATTATCTAGATAAATGCATGTTTTATTCGTTTTAAGGATGAAATCTGATCTTGTATGAAATATAATACGAGTCTGAAAGAATCATTGGGGATGCTCTGTGGAAAAATGGGGCACTATGGAATGCGGGCATGGGGTGATACGACGATGGCCAATACATACAACGCTCAGTTTAGAGTGAAAAAACTGTGGAGCTTTGTCATGTGTATCGCATCCAAATCCGAGATGAGAGGCCGAGATTGTGATCCAAGTCTTATGATCTTATTGGCCCTAATTTAATGGCCAAGATTAATGTGATTTGTTTTGATCTCGGATTGTGTTTTTTTGGGTCGCTTCTATCTCCCTCCTCTCCCGCTTCATGTCTATCTCTGTCAACCTCAAATAGAGAGCAGCATCTTTCTCAGTTGAGTGGGCCACTAAATTGAACCTTGGTTGGGGTCTTTAAATCTGTCCTTGCTAATGACCTATAGGCTTTAGCCAAAATTGAAGATAAATTGACTTTATAAATAGATAAGAAATAATGTTGCAACAACAAAGCATTGCCATAATATTGACTAATAGGCTCAGGATAATCTTACCCTGGATTGAGGGATCCCGGAGGTGTGATCCTGGAGGACGGCATCTCGGGAGGATGTGTGATCCCGGAGGACGGGATCCCCCTTATCAACAAGAATCGCACAAAAACCCGAACCCTTATAGGGAAAATCAGGGAAGTTTTTGTGTGGCTTTTTCTTGCTCGATTCTCCTCCAAATCGGATGGCGCCTGTGCTAGGGTGGTCGGAATCAGTGGGAGGATAGGATCAGGTATCAGCAGAGGAGGAAGGAGTGCGAGCGCTGCGAAAAATGGCGAGGAAGGTATCTTGCCAAAAAATGGCCTACGAACTGCGCAGTAGCCTTTAACTGTGCAGTTAACGACGGGATCCCGTCCTCTGGGATCACACGTCCTCCCGGGATGCCGTCCTCCGGGATCACACCTCCGGGATCCCTCAATCCAGGGTAAGATTATCCTGAGCCTAATATTGAGTAGGTAAAGAAGAGAAGCAAATAGGTAAAAAATAAGGTGAGGAAAAAGTATAGAATCAACGGCTGAGATGAATGGGAATAAATGGTCGAGATTGCGATCCTGGTGCTTTGACGTTATTGGCCACAGCGGAGATTCAGGAGGCAAAACCCTCTTTTTTTCCTTTTGCCGCCTCCTGTTGCGCGCCTTTTCTCTCCTTCGATTTCTTTTTTCTCTCTTCCTATTCTTGATCTTCCTGCCGCCCTTGTATTTATCAGAATTGAGCACGGCGCTGAAGCTCAAGAACACAGTGTTTTCATCAAGCGCAACAAAGGTGTAAGATCCTCGGCCTCGGCCAAGCACTCTGGAAGAGGGCGAAGGGCCTTCGGTTATAAGATCATCGATCACAACTATGCTGCCAAAATGGAAGGGCATCAGCGATCCCTTTGGACCTGCCACTATTACGGCCGTAGCAGGCTGGGTCACATTGTCGTGCATGTAAAAATCCAGAGTTGTGAGCTTCAGATTTGGAATTATAGGCCTGCTCAATCCGTCTGATCGCCCACAAATCCACAGCAGCAGCAGCACAAACACTCCCGCCCACATCCTCATCTTCCTTTCTCTCTGTTTGTTGCAGATTGTCTGTAGAATTTATTTGCAAATAATCTTCTGTACCATTTTTTATCTGCACAATCCTTGAATGCTTTTTTTTCTCTCTTCCTATTCTTGAGGCTATGGCCTAGTTTTTTCTAGAACAGAGCAAAGGCGGTCATGGAGAGCCCGGATTTACAGCTAAATGGACGGTGTAACAGGGAATGCCGGATTTACAGCTCCCCTATTTTTTTCGTATCCCCCTTCACTTTGTGGCATATAGCGCAAACAAAATGGCTTGGACCTTAAGTTGCCGATTGAGTTCATGAAGCTTTGAGTTTCTAGAAGCCAGATGTCATTCATAGCCATCGCTTCTGTAGTAAGGTTCTTTTGTTGTTTATGGGTTCAATAGCTGCATCTTTTTCCTTGTGTTGACAGCTGTTTATAGGTACCAGTTGCTCGGATCAGAGGATGCAGAGCGCTGCTTTTGGTGGAAAATAATATGTGAGAAAACTATCTGCTTGAAGTACATCCGCTTTCCATTCAGAATCATGGAGCATGGATCATACTCTGCTTTTCCATATCAGGGGCACTCCAGGCTTTCCATTCGTGTAGCATATAACCGGATTCACAGCTCGTACCATTTCAGAAAAGAAGGTTCTGTAATCCTGCTCTGTATAATCCTTGTTATGCCTACCGAGCTCTTGCAAGAGCCTGGAAAAGTTTTAATTGCCTGAAGTTTTAGATTTATGCAGGGTTAATTTGCGCAGGCAAGACTAAAATCGCTATGGATATAACTACGCCCTTGCTGGGTTCTATGGCCAACTGTAGTGCTGATGCAGATTGTGGCTACTATAGCAGCAGCACTGCCAAAGGCTGCACATTTTATTCTTTTCTTTTTGTTACTTTTGTTGCTTTATCATTTCATTTTCGTTCATTTGGTTTTAGCTGTAGAAGCCAGGATCATGGAGCATGGAGTGCCCCTGATATGGAAGAATATTTAGCAGCAGAGTTGCTTGAAAGGTTCTGAAAGGCTGTATTCTTATAGCTATTACTGGACACCTTACCCACAACTAGCTTAATTTCTTTCTTCTTCTTAGCCTTTCACTATGTAGTAACAATACATTTTGAATATCATTGTTTGTTTTTCACCTTTGAAAGTTTCAAGCAATTGTGTCAGTAGATCTGGAGTATATCATAAAGTATTCCCTCGTTTAAAGGTTATAAAACAAGAATGTAAAAGAAGCTATAAAGTATTCCCTCGTTTAAAGGTTGTAAAACAAGAATGTAAAAGAAGCCATAAAGCATGCTATAATTTGCATTTTAACAAAATACTTTAACCAAAAGCAAACATCATTGCCTAAAACATCTTAGTGTCATTTATTGGTTTAGAAAAACAACACCTGAAAACATCTATTTTTATAAAACTACATGTGATTTCTATATAAAACTATATATCAAAATTTGTTCTCATCAGAAAAACAATACTAAAAACAACAGTTGTTTTGAGAAACCACATTTATCTTCAACACTTGGAAACAACATAGTTAAGAGCAAAAATTAGAAATCTACGTGTTGTTTCTAGCAAAATCGGACAAAATTCTCTACGTGGTTTTTTAGTGTTGTTTCTTTGCGATACAATAGTTAAAAATAACACGTGGACGTTTTAAGTTTATTAAAAACCACATATCTACTTTTTAGGAAAAAACACTTGAAAACTACACTTAAAAACTACAGTTAACTTTAAAAACAACATATATGTTTATTAAAAACCACATATCTACTTTTTAGGAAAAAAACACTTGAAAACTACAGCTAACTTTAGAAACAACATGTAGAAACACATGTTAATTTCTACGCGTAGATAATTTTAACAAAATTCTACGCGTAGACTTTTCACAAAAAAAACTACACGTATAAAAGTTTGACTAAAAACTACACGTTGTTTCTAGCAAATCCGGACAAAAAACAACACGTAGTTTTTTGGTGTTGTTTTTTAGCAAAAAAGACACTGAAAAACAACATGTGGACCCAGTTTTGGGGTGGTAGTGTCGAACTAGGCATCTCGCTACCTATTCATGCATAAAACTAATGCATAAATTTAAAGATTGATTAAAGGGACTAGGTCACAAGCTTTTTACAGCCAGATGACCTCTCATTTTACAAGTTTCAGAAAAAAAACCCTGTCCTGGCATATGCATCCTCTTGTCTGCACCCATGTGAAAAATTCAGAAGTGCAGGTAAGAAATACCTGGAGTTCGGCTTATGAATTTATGCCAAGTGTATGTTGCCGTGCCCACAGCTGTAATCCTCCAGAGTATAGAATTCCATATCATATTTTTGCTCCAAGGTTGTCGCCTTCTCACATTCCTGTCAGTGGCATTCTTTCACGAAGCAATGGCGACAGGAAAAGCTTTACTGATCTAAAACGATTTTTGCCATAGCTTTCTTCATGCAGATATAGTCGAAATAGTCCTCCACGATTTCATCTCTGCAAGCTTGAATAGGTCGCAGGCCGCCACAAACCCTAAGTATGGCTATTCCATATTATATTTCAAAGCTACGTTTTAATCATTAAAACAATTTTCCAAACTAGGGACATTAATTATGCCACAATCCTTTATATTGCCAGCATAATGCCTCTTAGCATTTAATTTTTGCCCAATGGGTTCAGGCTCGAGTCCTTCTCTCTTAACCAGAGCAGTTTAAAAATATGGCTCAAATAATGCCTCTCAGCCTTTAATCTTGTCTTGTTTTAGCAAGAGCAATCGATAAATATGGCCGAACTTAGATCTACAGAGAGCTTTTTCCCAAAAGATTGGGTTCATCTTTGCATGTTATTCAAGTCCCTTGGGGTTCAAGTCCCTTGGGGTGAATTTTTTATGTACTTTGTCTTATGCTAGTATTCACATAAGCACTACCATAAAAAAAATCCTACCTCCTCCCGTAGGATTACTTAGGACCCATGTTCATTAATAAGAGCACTGTAACTATAGGGTGGATGTACCCCTACTGTTACAGTAGGGGCCTGCCATAATCCTATAGTTCAAAAATCATCCTTAAAAAAGGTATATAAACAGATGACTTGCAATATAAAATACATACCTTTTAGATTTCGTTAATTAGTCGTATCATGGTCGATGTGTCGTATTTTACACTAGGGATAGAGTAGCATAGTCAAATGGTATGCTATCATAATTTGTGGGAAACTCAAAGCACAGCATGGTCCAATGACATACTGGCATAATTTGTCTGTAACTACTTTCAATCTTAGAAAGTTCAGACCACAGTCATCTGTTATAGCAAAGCATGGTCAAATGGCATGCCCGCAACATTTGTTTGTAGTGACTTTCGATTTTAGAAAGTTCAAACTATAATCATCCATTATCATTTAGTACGTTCATATCCATTGAAGGTAGAACAGAGTATATACACCTCAAATAACATAAATGTAACAAATAGAATTTGTCATGCAAAGCTTTGTCATACCTATGCATAACTCAGTTAAGGTTACGAAGTGCTTCCCTCTCTACCAAGAGCCTATGCACTTTAGGATTTTTAATGCAGGAGAGCAAGGTCTATACCGCATAGCTTGGGCAAGAAATTTTGCTGACACCATATTCGATTGGTCCAAGAATTTTATTCCAGACTGGTGGCACGAATTTCACATTGTACTCATCTTGAGTATCCTCATTATCCTGAAATCATAACAATATCAGCATTTTTCAAAAGAAATCCGTTTTGCTCATATTTTCTACCAAAGATAAGATGCCACACTGGTAAAACCAATGAAATGAAATTTCTAAAAAAAACCTGAGCCAACTAGTACAAGCAACAACCCTACTAGCAGTTCTAGCTACATCAGTCAATCCCTCAGTAGCCTTATCATTCCATACATTTAACCGAGCTAGTTAAAGATGGGGCATCAAACAATGGTCAGAAGTACCAAGACTTTTATCTACTTTTACCATATTATGATCTCAAACTTTATCAACAAGTGAATCAAATTCAATGGCCCAGAATACAAGCCTTGCATGTAAATCTTTTAACTGCATGTTTCCATGCATGTTTGCCAAATGTATCCCATTTAACAAATTTTCCCACTTCATTTCTCTGTAAGATCATCATTCCTTATATGCAGCCTTACCAACGACCACTTATCCCTTTATGGGCTAAACCTTTTACTCCTTTTTCTTAAAGGGACATAGGTAGCACTATATTTACAAATTCATGTCGAAATAGAATTTTCTATTAAATACTATGTGCCCTTATTGGACATAAGAAGTATTATTCTCTACATATTTCCAAAAAGAACCCATGCAGAGACATTTATTGAGGCCACTGTACTAATTCAGTGTTTACTACAAGATCATTAGTAAGAGATCCAATTTCTTTTTCCGGTTATATCCCTATTTATGGAGTTTCAAAATGTCTAGAACTTTTATGCAGAGACAATGGTCACAACCAGGTGTGTGGTCCTTTAATCTTCCTTTACTGGATCTGCAAATGACCCCCGTTACTTCAACATAGATAAACTGCCTACGTATTCCACTTTGTATTTCCAAATTACAAAAACTGTATATTATCATATTAAAGCTACAAAATGAGCCTGGCAGCTCCTTCTTTTTCCATATACCATTTATGCTGAAGCATTAGTAGCATGAATGTATAGCATGAATTGAAAAAAAAGGGCTTTCAATTGTTTTACCATAGCAAAGGAAACGAGGAAACTTATGGGACTCTGCCACATTAACTTGCTAAACAAGGTTTCTTTTCAAAATATAGTTCAGTGGTAAATGCAAAACTGCTCCAGTCACGTCCTTTGCTTGATTCATGTTCTCCTTTTAGCTTAAAACCTCCCATAACAGCAAAAAAGCACAGTAGGAGAAGAATACCACGTACCTGCAGCCAACCAATACTGAATTAGCATGAAAATGGTAAAAGAGCAAGGGCCAAAAGGTACATTGGGTATTCTTGGCTTTTCGCCTTTCACCCAATGTGCCTTTCAGTAAAAGCTTACTAGAATGAAACAAAAATCACTCAAAAGACGTTGTCCAGCCATGTCTTACGCTCATATTACCATTTGAGCTGCAAGCTTTGGACAACATAAGATAAACTAATAATAACCATGTAACTAGACCTGTTTTAATGGTTTTCTTGCTGAAGTAATACAACCATATTACTTAGATTTAGTGGTTAAGTGGATATTTAGACGTTTTCCTTAAGTGGATATTTAGCATTGGCATATAAAGCCCTATTATATTTGCCTCGAAGGTCTTCCCCAATATATTGGGTCTGCTTCATGCCGGTTATTTAAGGTGCATGCCTGTTTTGCACTTGTTAATACATGCACAAGCATATTATGCCTTTTTAACAGGCTTGTTATGCCTCTTATACATTTGCAAACACATGTTCAAGTACTAACATAAAAAAAAAAAAAAAAAAAACCTTTAGCCTGTGTACAACAGACTTTCTACCTTTCCATGAACTTTTGCAAAGATCATTTTAAGGTACAATTGGCAGCCCTAAGTTAATACAGGTGTATATTAACTTAGGCCTTAACCTGGTTACAAAAACAATTTACAGGAAATTCTCAATCCTTTAGCGCCTATAAACATAATTTTATGTAATATTGTTATGTCTTCGTAAAAAATACTCCATAAATCTTTCTGTTAACAATGTATTTTAAGTTTACAAGACTGATTTTCTAAACTGGAATTAAACTATCCAGCAAATATAAATTACACAAAATCCCCAACCTGAATCATTTGATACAAAAGTACTGACCTTAGCCAACATATACCAAATAGTTTCCAAGATCCAAAGGTCGCGACAATCTTACTTAACCAATGAAGTAATATATTGTTCTATTTTTTCAGAAAAGTCCTTCCATCATCTTGTTTTGTAAGCTTTTCCAATTTGAAATAATAGGAAAACATACACAGGAGCAAGAAATCCCCCGCTACACGGTGAAACCAGGAGGGACGCTTAGCCTAAGAAGGGTAAGAGCCTAAGTCACTAATGTAAGCTTTAGATTTCTTGAGCTTACGCCTTCACCTTGCATGTTTAAAATTTAAAGTAGAGTGTAGGCCCGTCTTGTGCATTAGCACGGGCTTACCCTGTTTTTTGCCCTTCTAATCATTTAGGCAATTAAGCATTAAGGGGGATGCAAAAAGGACCTTGATATGATCAAGTATGAATCGATTCACGACCGCTGCTGTATTACACACAGTTAATATATTCACCTACAAATAATAGTTTGTCACCAAAGCATTTCTGGCAAAGAGACCCATGTCCCTAGTCTATGGTGGTGCTAAAACATACTCAAAGACCAAATTGAATCCAGCAAGACCATAAAGCCTTATAGCCCTGTTTTATTTCTACAGACAATCAAAGTGACTACCGTCTGTTACCTTGTCTATCAGCGCAATGGATCACATTACTACTTAGGATTGTGTATGGTTCCTGGAGCAAAGCCATTATCATCTTAGTTTAAACAATCTGCAGCCAACATAAAAGGACGTGCAGCAGGCTTATAGCAACATGCAGCAAGCCCAAAGCAATAAGGAAACACCTACCTCTGCCAAGAGGACAACAAGATGCAGATGCATGCATTCTTAAATAATGAAACTACACGGTTTCAGCCTGTCACTTTATTTAAGCTTCCATTATAACACATGGCTAAGCATTCAGAGGATCAGTTTATTTAAAGCCACAACTCCCACAGATCCTTCAAGCCATGACATTAATGTAATGCCAGTTTAAGGATACTAAATGATTCAAGCACGCATGGCAATACCACATGCTATATTTCCAGATTAGAAATCAGAGAATAAAGACAAAGTACATATATACTGGGACAAAAACCAATATTCAATTTCCTAATTGACCTCAGTCCACTAGCTATTCAGCAAAGGGACTCATATAGCTTTGCTAAAATGAGATAACATAACCCATGCCTTATTGCCATCTGCAACTCATATAATTCAATTTGTTCTAAGATTCAGATATTCCGCTCAATGCAGTATACTAGTCAACATAGACTTCCAGAACTTGGCCATCAATCTAAATTAACAGGAGGACTTAAATAAAGCATAATAAATTCAGAGATAGCTACATAATAACTTGCTGAATCTATTAGATTTAGTAGTGTTTACGGCAGGTCTGCAGCTAATC